>OU898279.1:128650216-130102750 GCA_918026665.1 Diabrotica balteata
CAAACGTCAGGATCATTACTTCTTTCAACTGTACGCTTCTTCGAATTCTCTATTTTATTCTAAAAATAGTAAGATTCAGTAAAAATCACGAGTTAATATCATTATGAATCAGGATTCGTAAGTACTATCAATATGTGCTAAAAAATTAGTATAGTTAGTAGACCAAAATCGAAACCTTACTTTGATAAACTTAAGAACACGGTTCGTGGCGTGAGAGACAGTCGTTATCCACTAAAAGACTTATGGAAATGCTTGGCACCTAATCGCGTGTTACTGTGCACAACCACGTTATACATTCACTCACACACTGCTTAGAAGGTACTGAATTCTCGGTAGATGTCAGGAGCGCTGACACCTACCGATTTAAATCTGTGAGTATAAATAATGCCACTAACGGAGGGTTAAGTAACTCAAAATCACAATATATTAGGGTTCCTATGTACTTGAGCATGCATTAGGAAGTTACACGGGAAACATAATAGAATAATTTAGTATACCCATAGATTTACCTTTAGCAAGAAACTAGTGAATGTAGATCATTTATTATGTTACATGTGAGTGTAACCTAATACCTATAAAACCTATAAAATCAAATATTTTGTTCAGCAGAATGCATATATGAACTTCTTTATGTGCCGTCTTCTACCGAAGGTTGGCGACCATCATACGATAGGTTTCTCTGTTTTGTGCCGCATGAATTATGTTCGCAGCTTCTGGTATTTGAAACCACTCTCTCAAGTTTCTCAGCCAGGATTTCTTCTTTCTGCTCAAGCCTCTTCTACCTTCAATCTTGCCTTCCACGATAAGCTGTAGCAGACTGTACTTATCATTACGGAACACATGGCCCAGGTATGACGCTTTCCTCCTTTTAACAGTTGTTAATAATTCCACCTCTTTACCCATTCGTCTTAATACCTCTGTGTTGGTCACTCTGTCTGTCCAAGGTATTCTCAGTATGCGTCGATACAGCCACATTTCTAGAGCCGCTAACTTCTTTATAGTTGCTGCTGTTAACGTCCACTCTTCTACGTAAAGTAGCGTAGAGAGTACGTAGCATTTCGTGGCGCGCCATCGGAGGTTAATGCTTAGGTTGCGGTTGCTTAAGAGCTTTCTCATTTTGATGAATTTGGATCTTGCTATTTCAATTTGGATCTTAATCTCTACTTCTGGGTCCCACTTGTCATTTACTGTATATCCCAGATATTTAAATCGGTGTACTCTTTCAATACGTTCGTCTTCAATATGCAGGTCGATATGTTGCAATTTTTTTTTACTGATCACCATAAATTTAGTTTTCTTTCTATTGATCTTCAGTCCAAATCGGCTGCCAGTTGTATTAACTCTATGTAGCATCATCTTTAAATCTTCGATGTTATCGGCCAGTATAATAGTATCATCTGCATATCGAAAATTACTTATTGGTACGCCATTAATCTTGATGCCCTCATTGTACTCTTCTAGTGCCTCTAGAGGCATATATGAACACAAACAGATATTTTCAAAGGCTTTCTGTTTACTGTTGCCAAATTTCAATGTTACGGCCTCCAGCTGGACATGGGCATAACTAAATAGTGCTGGCACTCGGAATAATCGTTGACAAATATATTCAGCTCACTTTTCTACTTATACGGTTATATCTACAGACTCTAGTCGTAGTTGCTCGGACGAACACGGCTCCATAGAAAATGCAAAGAAGTAATTCCCTCTGATTATGGTTGAATACTAACAGTTCAACAATCATCTTTCACTCACCGTCGCGTCGTTCAGCGGTTATCGTTCAACTATCATCTCTTCTTCTTTAGGTGCCGTGTCCGTATTCAGACGTTGGCCGTCATCATGTTTACAGTTTCCTGAAACCTTTCTCTGTCGGCTGCTGCGCGAAATAATTCTTCTACTGTGGAACCACACCATTGTCTAATATAATTATAAGGCGAAGTAGATGGTATTTAGGTCCTCTAATATATGGTGTTTATGATCAGACGTTCTGAATTGATCATTTGAAGAACATCTTCATTGGAAGTGTGTGAAACCCACGATATCTTTAGAATTCGTCTATAGCACCACAATTTGAATGCTTCTAACTTGTTTAGCATTGTGGTTTTTAATGTCCATGTCTCACAACCATACAATAGGATGGACCACACATAACATTTCAGGACCTTCTTACGAATATTCATCGACAGGTTTCTGTTGCATAAACCTAGTTTCCACGTCATAGAAGCCTTACGTGATATTTCGATCCTGGTTATTATCTCTTCATCAGAGTCACAATTTACATTTAACCAGCTGCCAAGGTATTTGAAATGATTTACCCTTTCGATCTCCTCTCCATTAAGGGAAATCAGACCTTCATCTATATTGATCTTTCCAACTACCATCCACTTTGTCTTTGAAATGTTGATTTTAAGGCGTCTCCGATAACTTGCTTCACCTAGTAGATTTAGTAATGTTTGGAGATCTTGTAAATTTTCTGCAAGAATGGCTGTATCATCAGCGTATCTAATATTGTTTATTACTTCTCCACCTAGTCTTACTCTCTCTTGTTTGTCATCCAAAGCCTCCCTTAAGATTTCTTCAGAGTACAGATTATAAAGAGTGGGTGACAAAACACAACCCTGCCGTACTCCACGTTTATAGAGAGACAACTTCATACGCATACACTTATATTGATTGCATTTTCGCCTTGTTTACAGTCAAATTAAAAAGACGAAATTCATGACCATCGCAAAGACACAACAACAGGACACGTTATGGATTAGGGACGAACTCGTTCAAAAGGTGAACAGATATACATACTTGGGAACAATCATAACCGAAAACAACGATTACACACAGGAAATCAAATCACGTATAGGAAAAGCCCGATCAACATTCAATACTATGAGAAAAGTACTTTGCAGCAATGATCTGAGTCTGCAACTTAAAGTACGAATGCTTAGATGTTATGTATTTTCTGTGTTATTATATGGAATGGAGGCTTGGACGCTTAAAAAAGATATAAGTAACAGAATAGAAGCGTTTGAGATGTGGGCTTATAGAAGAATTTTAAAAATAAGTTGGATCGATAAGGTTACGAACAACGACGTTTTAAAAAGAATGAACAAGGAAAAGGAGATATTAAATACAATTAAAATAAGAAAATTGCAGTATCTGGGTCATGTCATGAGAGGTGAGAGATATGAGTTGCTGCAGATCATTATACAGGGAAAGATACTGGGCAGAAGAAGCATAGGCCGACGACGTGTATCCTGGCTAAACAATTTGAGGCAGTGGTACAATTGTAACTCTGTTGAGCTGTTTAGAGCAGCAGTGTCAAAGGTGAAGATAGCCGTGATGATAGCCAACCTTCTTAAAGGAGACGGCACTTAAAGAAGAAGAAGACAGTCAAATTTCTGGAAAATTGTGCAACACAAATTCTGGATAGAAAATCTAATACATCAGTTAATTACAAATTATACCTCTGTACATGTGTATGTGGGCGTGTGTGTTTATATGTTTATGTGTACTTAAGTGTGTTATTATACAGTTTACATACAGTATAAATATTAGTTGTGAAATAAAAAAAAACGCCGCTTCTGCATAATTAATATTATAATAGAAGGGGCGGTTTAAAGCCATGACTTGCATGGAATATAACTAGTATCAAAAAAGTAAATCGATACCACTACACATAACATCGTATTATGTGAAATAATGATAGCGCAACTATTTATTATGCAAACGGGTGAAAATATTGTATCGTTTGCATTTCCATATATAAAGATGGAGAAGAAAGATTACAAAAAGTAAAACGGAACATGAGAATTAGTAGGTTAAATCTGTTTCACGCGGAATATTTTCCGTCGGAGGAATGAAATAAACTACACATTAAGTGAATAGTTTTGTTGTTTATTAATGTGTAGAAGATTTTTTAGACTAAATTGTGTACATTTTAGACTAGCCTCCGGCTATTTGCTATTTAGGTCTGTTCTAGGTGATTTGCAGTTAGCGATTCTTGCCAATTTATCTTCAGACAACCGCTTCTTCTTTTTTAAGCGCCGTCTCCGCAACGAAGGTTGGCAATCATCATGGCTATTCTGAGCTCCGAGGCAGCTGCTCTGAACAATTGCCTTGAGCTGCAACCACTTTCCCAGGTTCTTCAACCAGGAAACTCGTCTTCTTCCTGCGTTCCTCCTACCCTCTATTTTTCCTTGAATTATGAGTCTCAAAATGTTGAATCTTTTGCCTCTCATTACATGTCCGAGATATTGCAATTTCCATCATTTTATTGTATTTTCCATTTCTCTCTCTCTCTCTGCCTATTCTCCTTAACACTTCTGCATTCGTGACTCTATCTACCCATGGAATCCTTAACAATCTTCTTAATGTCCACATTTCAAACGCGTTGAGTTGATTTATTGTATTCCGGTTTAAGGTCCATGATTCAGCTCCATAGTAGAGTACACTGTGTACATAGCATTTAATTAGCCTTATTCTGAGGGCTAATGTCAGATCTTTGCTGCATAAAATATTTTTCATTAATTCTGACTCTTATCTCTGTAGTATAATCGGTATTTTCTGTGATTATCTTACCCAAGTAAGTATATCTTTTTACTCTCTCAGTCTGCTGGCCGCCTACCGTTAATATTTCGTTTGTATTGTTGTTCATGCTAATTTTCATGAATTTCATTTTTTTTATGTTAAGAGAGAGTCCGTATTCTCCAACCGTATGACAACCGCTGCTTGTATTTATTTTACAAATACGTAAAATACGTCAGGATTTAGAGAGGACATTCTTCTTCTTCTTGTGCCGTCTTCTAACGAAGGTTGGCGATCACTTCTTTAAAAGCTTCTCGATCTTTTGCAACGTGAAATATCTGTTCAACACTGAGGTTAGTCCAATCTCTGATATTCCTCAGCCAAGATTTCTTCTTTCTTCCCAAGCCTTTTCTTCCCTCTACTCTACCTTGCATGATCACTTGTTGCAGAGAGTATTTATCGTTTCGGAGTATGTGGCCCAGATACGATGTTTTTATTATTTTAATTGTGTTCATAAGCATTCTGCCATGTCCAACTCGTCTTAACACTTCCTCATTTGAGACTTTTGCAGTCCAAGGAATCTTCAAAATACGCCTATATAGCCACATTTCGAATGCCTCCAATTTTTTTATAGATTGGGCTTTCAGAGTCCAAGCTTTTACCCCATATAGTAGTTGCGACCAAACATAACATTCGACGAACCTCAATCTGTTGGCCATACTCAATTTCTTATTTGTAAACATTGACTTCTATTTTATAAAGCCTTTTCGAGCTATTTCTATTCTGATCTTTATCTCCTGCTCTTGATCTAACTGTGAGTTTATAATTGCTCCGAGGTATTTATATTTGTCGACTCTCTCTAGGGGTTTACCCTCAAATCTCAGTTGTATGTTGTCAACAGGGTTTTTTGGGATCACCATGTTTTTGGTTTTATTTATATTCATTGTTAGTCCCATCTTTTTGCTTTCTCTGTTCATGATTTCCAGGAGAGTTTGTAAATCGTCTATATTCTCTGCCATGATTGCGGTATCGTCTGCAAATCTTATGTTATTAATGATGCTCCCTCTAATCCTTACACCTTCAGTTCTTTCCCATAGTGCCTCCTGAAATATTAGTTGGGAGTACACATTAAATAATTGTGGCGACAGCACACATCCCTGTCTGACTCCTCTTTGAATTTCCACCTGGTTTGTCTCACTATCTTCCACCAGTACGACCGCTGTTTGATTGTAGTACAGATTTTTGATTAAATTAATATCCTTGGGATCTAGGTGTATGTGTTTCAATGCATGTATGAGTTTACCATGTTGGACTCTATCAAGAGCTTTTTGGAAATCTATATAACATATGAATACGTTTTTATGATATTCCCTGCATTTTTGTAATAGTACCGTCATTGCGCACAGTGCCTCTCTTGTTCTCATTCCACATCTAAATCCAAACTGTGTATTGTCTAATTGTTCTTCACATTTTTTATATATACCTACGCTGCTGAATAACTTTGAGTAGTATTTTTAGTGTGACTCATAAGGCTAATTAATCGGTACTCATCACAAGATTTAGGATTATTTTTCTTGGGTAAGGGTAAAAAGATAGATTTTAACCATTCATCCGGGATTTGACCATCGTGGTATATTTTCGTGGTATATCGAGAGGACATATTTAGTTAATATAGAGATACAACCTAGATCTCACGATGGAGGGTAAGAACTGAAAAAAAAGTGACCTGAAAAGATGAGAATGAATACTTATGGTCAAAAAAAGGTAGAAAATTGTACAGGGATGGATGTTATAATACACTGTTCTTCTTCTTCTTAAGGTTCCATCTTCTAACGAAGGTTGGATATCAACATGGCAATTCTTACTTTACTTACAGCAGCTCTAAATAGTTGGCTAGAGCTCAGACCAAACCACTCCCTTAGATTTCGTAGCCAGGAGGTTCGTCTTCTTCCTACATCTCTTTTACCTTTTATTTTGCCCTCTATAATCAAACGTAGTAGCCCATAACGAGGACCTCTTAATATATGACCGAAATATTCAAGTTTCCGCCTCTTAATTGTCTGTACATACACTGTTAAGAACCACTTACAACAAAAATCAATTTACCACAATGTGACCAATCTTCAGTTGTAACTAAAATATCTAAAAGAGATTAATGTCAATATTTCTTTTTGTTGTAAGCATGCCAATGTTTTGAGTATACGTCAAGATTTTGCCAGATTTTTTGTTCAAATTTTCATCTACATAGCTTCTCACTATTATTATAGTGCTGTTATATTTCTGTTGTGTTTTTAATTATTATTGGTATGGTTGTCTTTTAATAAATACTTATTTTAAGTATTTGATACAAGTACCTAATTGAAATCTAGGTTATTTAAAAAGAAAACGAAGATATTTTAACGAAAAAAACACTAGTTTGAGCTGTGTAGATCCATCTACTGCACATAGATTGTATATCATTATTTATAGGTTGTATATGGGAAATAATAAAACACAAAATAGTATAAAACACGCAAGCACATCAGAAATTATAAAAACAAACTGAAAATAATGATTAATGTGAAAAAATTGAACAATGACTAAATCCTTTGCAAGAAAATTACTAAAACCTGAAAAAGACTGAAAACGTACTCAGTAGTAGTACTGAAGTACTCATTGCCAATGAATAGAAAACTGGAGGGATGCACTGGAGAAACATGTGAATTGTGTGATTAAAAAATAAGAAAAAATAGGTTTTGGATAACCTCAAAAAAGAGACTATAAAACCAATAGTAATTTTCAAATATACTTACGACGATTCATGTAATTTCGGCGGTGAAGAGGCTGCTGTAGATTGAATTTTCGATATATCTCCTATAAACATGTACCCACTGCCGCTGTATATATACTTTATGAAAATACGGGGTATTTACTTGTAATATTGTTCAGAAGACCCTGTAAGGGATAATTTCCCTTCTAAATATGTAATGAGCATGTCGTTGTGTCTGACATTAAGAAATGCGATATAGATCTGCAACTGTTTTATTTATCTTTTTAAAGGTTTGTTTTTATAGGTCCTTAGTATTTATTTCGGATCATACTGTATATTGTATTATTTGTCTAAATTTATCATTTTTACTAACAATTTTTGGTATATAAATTGGAAAACCGCTGAATTTATTCCAAAATTGAAATTTAAAATTGTTTCAGCTGTAAAAAATTCCCTCCGGAACAAAATATCCGCATTAACAAGGAGCCTGCACATTTGATAAAGGCAGATACAGTATTTTCATACTACTAATCTAATGTAAGCTGTTTGCCTTCATGTATATCTAACTACTAACCCATAATGTATAACGCCATTAACGAAAGCTTTTTAAAAATACATTTTTTAAACTATTGACGTATTTTTGTATTAATTTCGACTTTTTTGTTTCATTTAGCACAACCTAAAGATCTGTAAATGATTAACGTTAGACATGTCCCAATTAAAAAAGGGTTTGTTGATTTATAAAGTGTATATAAATTGTAATATTAACTTATTGGTTGCAAGAAGAATAATCCAGGTATTATTGAAAGCCATGTTCTGAAATTCTCTACCCAAGAATTTATTTTTAGTATATGTTTGTATTTTTTAAATAGAAAATTCTTTGTAAAAAGTTATGTATCGAATAGCAGGGTTGGGACATATTTTAATACGTTTTTTCATTTTTTTTTTTTTTGTTTGTTGCATCCCTCACTAAGAGAATTTTTGATTACTTGTGCCTAAACACATTCCAAAAGGTTCCCTTTTACAAGTGCCCACTTGATAACTTCTTCTATAAGTGACGTCTCATTTAAGAAGGTTGGCTATCATTACGGCTATCTTCACGTTTGATATGGCTGCTCTAAATAGCTTAATAGTTACAGTTGTGCCATTTTTCAAATTATTTAGCCAAGATATACATCTTATGAAATTTATTTTATGAAAGAAATGTAGCAGCTAGAATTATGGTAGGAAATAGAGCGTATTATTCGCTAGCGATGCTATTTAAATCAAAATTGCTCTCAAGGGCAGCTAAAACAACGGTATATAAAACTGTGTTTCGGCCCATAATAACGTAGAGAAGTGAGACATGGACACTAAACCAGAGTGGGACAACAAAAGTATTAGTCTGAGAATGGAAGATTATCCGGGCGACCTTTGGGCCTTGTAGAGAGATTTCTAAGCACTCTATGGAGAAGAAAGCATAGAAAGGCAAATTGGATGAGATGGGCAGCACATGTACAGAGATTGAATGATAAAAGCTACTAAATACAACCTCCTGGGAAATGCCCGATGGCAGAAGGTCAGTTGGTCGCCCAAGACAGAGATAAAAGGATGCAGTTACGAGTGATCTACATAAGATGGGGGTACAAAAATGAAAGATTGCTGCACAAGACAGACAAGAGCGGAGAAACATAGTAAACGCTTCCAAGACTCACTTAGAGTTGTAGAGCTAAGGAAGAAAAAGAATATACATCCTTTTTTCATGCTTCTTCCGTCCATTATCTTTGTTCGAAACCTTTTCCATTAAGTATATCTCTAAGATTACACATTGGAGGACCAAGGTCAGACAAACGTAGTAGAGGAAGACCAACTACACGTTGGGCTGACGACGTCAGGCGTATCACGAAAAATTGTCAACAAAGAGCACAAAATCGCAAAGAATGGAAGAGCTTATTTAATTAAATGTTTATGTTTATTAAATGTTTATTAAATATTCATTGTTTTCGGTTACAACTGTTCCCAAGTATGTATATCTGCTCATCTTTTGAATGAATTCACCCTTAACCCATATCTTTTCTTGTTGTTGTATCTTTGGAATGGTCACGAATTTCGTCTTTTTATTATTTAAGTTAATCCGGCCTCTTCGTTACTATCTACAATATTATCCATCAGAACCAGAATTTACAAAACAATCATCAGACCAATAATGACCAATAGATACGCGGCAGAAACAAGACCTGACACAGAGAGGACAAAAAGGATGTTAGAAACAGTAGACATAAAAACACTTGAAAATTGGTGGTAAGATACTATGGGACATAGCTGGAAGTACAGATATACGACGTAGATGCAAGGTGAAGAACATCAGAAACTGGGTAAAAAATAGAAGAGTAGAATGGAACGATCGTATGAGCCAAATGACAACAAATATAGTAGTAAAGACGGCAAGAGACGGTTCTTCAATAGGAAGACGATCAGTATGAAGACCACGAAAACGAAGGAATTACAACTTACTGGAGGCACATTGAAAAACAAACAGAATCATGTCTATATAAAAAAAGAACATGAATAAGAAGAAGATCCAGCAATTCTTCAACCAACTTTGATATTTATGTCTGATCTGATAATATTTATAGGTTTTTCGTTGACTTTTATTTCAATTTATGTTTTTTTATAGTGCTTCTTTAATTATCTCTTCTGAGTACAGGTTAAAGAGCAATGTATGCTTCTTACCCCTCGTTGTATCTGATTTCATGTGGCATTACCTTACCAACCTTTACAAAAGCAACTTTGGCTTATGTTTAAAGAAGAGGCTGGTTAACATCTATACATATTTGTACCAATAGTTTAAGGGCAAACAAGGACTCTGTTGAACCCAGGACGATTCTGAAGCAAAACTAAGTATTACCAAATACTTATCCTTTGCTGTGTGATTTTGAAAAATATTTTTAGAGTGTGGCTCATTAAGCTGATGGTAGGGTAGTCACTTATTTTCTAGTATTTCTACTTTTTGGTGAAAAGGTGACTTAAGTAAGCCATTTTTTGGAATGGCGCATGTATCGTGAATGGTGTTGTATCAGTCTTTTAGTATCTGTATTTGGCCTTCTGTGATTATTTTAATATTGCTGTTAGTATCTCGCCAGGATCTGTAACTTTATTACATAGGAAGTGAAGTTGCACATATTTCGGAGTTACATTAATAACTGATGGAACAAGAAAATTAGAAATTCAAAGAAGAATAGTAAAGGAAAATAAAGCTTACTCTTCACTTACCCTTGTGTTTCGCTCCAAACACACTAGAGATCGAAAATCAGAGTCTATAAAGCTATTAGCAGAACAATAGTATGTTACGGACCTATTATATACAGAAATGGAATATGGAGATACAACCATAAATGAACTTTAAGAACCCTTTGAACCAACTTTTCAAAGAGGCACCGATCTCGGAATTCGATAAACTTCAGAGCCTTCAATGGGTTGACCATGTAGTGTAGCCGAAAAGATTCCTAGATAGCAAAATCCATAGTACAAGACTAAAATGAAGGTCAAAGAAAAGGTGGGGGATGAAGTTACAGCGGATACGCAAAATTTACTAGACATAAGAACTTGGAGAAGAGCAGCGCAAGATCGGTAATGTTAGAGGCATAATTTAGAGGAGGCCAAGACTTAATTTGGGCTGTAGTGCCATTAGAGAGAGTAGTAGTAGAGAGAGTAGTAGTAGTACTAAAACATACTGCAGATAAAATAATACGAGAATATTAATCTAAGTTTTAAAGTTAAAGAATTTACATAAAGTAACAAGTACAGAAATTTTTTTGTTTACTGAACGAGAATAACATTATTGTAATTGATATTAAAGATAAAATCAAAAATAGGTGTATTAAATTACAAACACAGAATAAGTAGACCCAATCTAATTTTAATAACATGAAAAATGGAAAATCACCTGGACCTGAGTAATACCCAATAAAGAGAGATACAATGACTCTCTGAAAGACTTCTTCAACAGGATTTATATAACTGCATAATACAGTGGGATCCATTATAACAATGTCGGTAATATTTTTAAATAAGTTATACCCCTATCAATAATAAAATAAAAATACAAAGTAATAATAAACAAAAAGATAAAGTGTTAGTTTTAAACTCATTTAAAAATGGATCTGCGACTTAAATTGGAATAAACAAGGGGATTGGATCGATCAATGAATAAGTAGTATGGTAAGAGATGGTAACGTAGGGCTCGAGATGATTTATTCCATTGACCACCACCGAAAAACATTGATTCGGTTCTTCTTAAGGTGCCTTCTCTATTACTGAAGGTTGGCTATAACTACAGCAAATTGCTCTCTATCTTGAGCTGTTCTTAGTAACGAATGTGTGTCCACACCTGTCCAGTCTCTTACATTCTTCAACCAGGAGCATTTTCTTTTTCCTGGACCTCTTCTTCCTTCCACTTTCCCTTCCATTATAAATCATAGGAAGTTGTATTTTTCTCCTCTGTAAATACGTCCTAGATAATTCGTTTTTCTGTTTTTTACAATATTTAGTTCCCTCGCAGTACCCATTCTTCTTAGCACCTCGTTGTTGGTCACGTGCTCTGTCCAAGAGATCTTCAGCATCCTTCAAAAAACCCACATCTCAAAGGCTTCTATACACCTCATACTTCTAATTCCGAGAGTCCATACTTCCAGTCCGTATAGCAATATGGAAAAAATAAACGTTTTTACAAACTGGTATCGGATATCCAACGATAACGTAGAGTTTATTAGGAATTTTTTCATTTGTTTAAATACGGACCTAGCATATTCTATACGAGCACGTATTTCGACCTCGTGGTCAAGATCATTTGTTATCCAGCAACCAAGATACTGGAATCTTTGTACTGGTTCTATATGTTTGTTATAGTTACGAATATTAATGCCGACATTTGGTGCACGTGTAACGGCCATTACTTTTGTTTTATTTGTGTTTATATTTAACCGAAATACGGAAATACGGACCTAACATATTCTATACGAGCACGTATTTCGACCTCGTGGTCAAGATCATTTGTTATCCAGCAACCAAGATACTGGCAAAAAAAGGCAAAAATAAAAATACTTTGCATTGTATTTAGAGATCAACAGATTTTAGCTTATCAAAATTATGACATTTTGGTTGCGCAACCCGCAAGATTCCATGTTAAACTGGTTCTGGATTAAACAAAGTTCATTTTATTAGCAACTATTAAGTTAAGTACAACGTGAATTGCTAATTAAGTAGTTGTTTTCTCAAAATAATTCCTCATCAACCGTATTGTTCTATTCATTTATTAATTCCTAACCCTTTGTTTTGATATTAAACCGTTTAGAAATGGAAAGGCGCAAAATTGGATACACTAAAGACTTACTTTTACTATATAATTAGTGTATTTATAGATAATTCGTTCCCTTCTTTAGCATTTACGAAGACGAAATAATGCTTTCGCTGAGATTTAATAATGAATTTAAGAGCTTAAATTAAGAATGTTACTTTTGGAAGGTAAACGTAGGTTTATTATTTCTCCAAATCTTTGGTACATAATTTAAATCTTAGTAAGTTTGAAATGGAAATATTTTCTCAAGAATATTAAGAATGGTTTTTAATGAAGGATTATAGAATGCTTATTAGAAAAGTGTAATTTAGCTAAGTACACTAAAAAGAACAATTTTTAAACTTTTATTAGTTATTAGCTATCAGAAAAAAATTTGTTGGAGTGAAACAAATATTTGATTACTGTAGTGTCTCTTCTCTTTTTACCAACGATAAAACAGGCGATGGTCTTTAAAAGACAAGTCATACGCTCGTTCCATTTATACTGAAAACACTCTTGTAAAACTTTAAGTATGTATTAGGGGATGTTTCCTGACTTTTGCTGTTTTTAAACTCCCGACCTACTCCAGCGACATAATTATGATGAACACACAGAGATCTTGGAAGCAACTCCACTCTTTTATTGCTCCTAGATAAGTAGCTCAGTACCTGACACATGGAGGGTTGGATTAGTTTTGTATGTAGTTTCCTTTGTGTTTTTTACTTTCCGATACTTCCCGATAATCAATCGACAGAGATGCATTTAATGATGTATCTTAACTCGTTCACTGCCACCAATTTTCGGTGGGTTTTAGCAAGGAGCCAAATCATTTTTTTGCATAACAACAGTATTTAACAGCAGCTCTTTTAAGAGTTGTTGGCACTGGCGAATGCGCGGTGTTGGCTCTTATAAGAGCCAGCGGCAGTGAACGAGTTAAGTAGCTACGACATGTTCTTATTTATTTCTCGGGTATGTATTGGGTTGTAGCTCATTCCGATGGTTTTATATGTCACTGAAATATGAGGTTTCCAATTACCCGTTTTACCCTTTTTGCCATGCCCTCTCTTCTTGATTTGCGCATCTTCTTCTTCTAGTGCCATGTCCACTAATAAAGGTTGGCTCTAACCATTGCAAATTCGTCTCTATCTTCTGCTTTTCTTAAGAGCATCTGTGTGTTTAACCCGGTCCAGTCGCGAATGTTTTTTAGCCAGTATATTTGTCGTATACCAGGACCCCTTTTTCCTTCGATTTTATCCTTCATAATCATTCTGGGTGTGAATTCTTTTCTGCAACTGTTTATCTTCTGGTAGAATTTTCGTGAGTCTTTTCTGTTGTGGTGGTTAACAATCTCGTTTAGAGCTTTTTCGTATGACTCTTTCTTTTTCTTTCTAAACGTCCTTTTTTCTTCTCGTCCAAGTTTTTCATAGTCTTCCAGGTTTGATCTCGTTCTGCGCTGCTGAAGTCTCTTGTATGCTTCATTTTTCTGTTGGTTAATGGATCTACATTCTTCGTCAAATCAATCTTCGTTTATTTTAGCCTGGTTAGGTTTTAAAAAGCCTTTAGCCGCTGTATGTTATTCAACATTATTTATGACCCTCCCATGAGAGGGTGTATGCTTCTTACCTACCTGTCGGTGAGAAGCCAGAAGCAATTGACAAGGACAGCCTGTGCTGACCGAGAGAGGTACATTTAGCAGAACTTGGAGATTTTTTAAAAAGTTTATACCAAATAGCTGCTTTGTGTTACACTTTATGTTAAAAATAAAAACAGATTCGGAAATTGGGTCAAAGTCTATGCCCTATTTCAAAAAAAAAATTACGTTTATTTTAACCAAAAATATTAAAAAAAAATTGGTTTAAACAATTTATTAAGTTACAACCAAATAGTGCACTAGACCTTTCATATAAAAAAACATCTGAATAGCTGCCATAGTTTTTGCGTTATTTAATATAAACTCTTACATTGGAATTTAGCTATGCCCAGAACCTCGAGAAACGGCCTTAACCAAGATTTTAATTTTAACCCTCAATATGTATCCACTTTAAATTTTGACACAATAAATTTAAAGTAATTTTCTAAATAAAAGGGGAATGTTAACTCTGAATTTTAGATATAAAAAATTGCACATTTTTGAAAATAAAAAATTCAGGCCATCAGTAATATTTTTCAAATGAAAAGTATATATTATAAGTTTTTGAAATTTTTAGTTTTACCGATAGGACATTAAAGTTGAATAATCAGTAAAGTTTTGTGAAAAGTTGCCAAACTCTAAGTAGAAATGTTAAAAAGTTTAAACAATGTTTACTTAAACTACAAGTTATAAACTGATGATCAGAAATACTTTATTCAAATTTGTTCAAGTTTTACCTTTTTTAATACTAAAGTAGTTGGGGAAAGAAAGAGTTAATAAATATGGAACTATTTCTATAGTAGTGATATGTTTTTTTGCAATATTTTTTGCTTTTTTTAAATATTTTATAAATATTTACGTTCGTTATTCTGAACATTTTTTGTTAATCCTTCCCTATGCCTATTAATTGTGTTGATTTTCTCATTATACCAGGTGCTGTGAAAATTGGCATAAAACTGGCATCCTAAATTTTCGCCATTTTTCAAATGGTACAGTCTGCATGTGATTCATTATTTTAATAAAATATGTTTTTCACTATCGATCTGTATTAGTATTCCCTATACCTATGTCTTGCAGTTTTTAAATAAATTAACTTTATATTATATTTTTGTCACAAAAAAAAATTTTGTAGACTATGTTTGTTAATTTACATCTTTCAAATTGTAAGTTAAACATTTAAAAAAATGATATCAAAGAAAATAGACACTAGCTTATTAATGTAATAAATGTTTAAAATGTTACCCATCAACATCCAATCATTTATGAACTCTTTTAATCAGATTTTCATTAGTAGCTCTTGATTGATCCTCCATCTATTTAGTTAAGAACTTGAAGGACTTGATCTTGGAGCTGTTTCCTCCATCTTTATTAGCTATCCGTCTATGGCTAAATATTTTATCAAGAAATGTGCCGACTGCTCGAGTATTGTGAGCCGGTGCTCCATCCTGTTGAAACCAAGCCTCGTTAGCCTTATTGTTATGTAAAGCGTGCAGTGCTGTTACAATCACTTGCCGTAAAATGTTGCAATAACACTCTCTGTTTAAATTTTGGTCATAAATAATGAGAGTCACTATCTTATTATTTTTCAAAGCACAAAAAAATAAAACGAAAAGAATGCTTTAAATTCACTACACCACGTGAGCTGATGATGTTCGTCACTTCTGAAGTGACTGTTATGGCGGTTAAACATTTTTGTAATCGATTCATCATACCAAATATTTTTTTGTAAAATTTTAATCTTGGCATTTTATTAAAACCCATTCACAAAATTCTACATGTCTTACATAATCTTCAGGATGTAAATGTTAAGCTAGTGAATTTGGATTAGCTGCAAAATATCCCAGGATATCTATTTGTAAGTCCTTATTATCGACGTGGGTCCTTTTACTTATAAACTGATCAAACTGGAAACAGTTGTTCAACAAACGTTTTACAATTTTATGATTTGGTCGAGGCTTCTCAGGTATCTCCCAGAAGAAATACTACAAGTTCGGGATACTATTATGTTGCACTCACCATAAATTATAATTAAATTTAAAAAATCATCATTTGTATATAAATTACAATTTATTGTAAATTATTATTATAACTGTCAACCAATGGCATACAACAAGGTTACTATTCAACATTTGCAATAACTGATATTTTTGTCAGGTGTAATAACAGGTGTTATGGATTGTATATTTGTGATGTGTGGTTGTGATTTGATCTGTGTGGCCAAAAAATGTGTTGTTTATTCAAAGTTTTTTATTCGTGCGGAAGTTTATCATAAGTTCTCTATTTTCGTTTTTAACATTCTCGTTATATTTTTGCTTAATTCCGGGTAATACTTGATTGCCTATTCGAGCGTTAAAACCCCCCAATATTATCAGTGACGTACAGTGGCCAGGTTCAGGCAAACAAATATCAAATAATAGAACCATGTATTATTCAGGTAACAACGAGGTCAATCATCGTTATGGTGTTGCTATCTTAGTTGCAAAAAAGGTCAATTACTCTGTGATAAGTTTTACTCCTTATTCTAAAATTCTTGTATACATGGAAATCTCCCGGTGATACAACGAATAGAATAATCCGAAATCAAATTGACTTTGTCCTTATTAGACAAAGATTTCGTAAATATATACCGTCTGCCAAAACTTACCCTGGAGCAGACATCGGTTCAGACCATAACCCTATAGTAGTCACATTACGAACCAAATTAAAACTGGTTAAAAAAACCCACACAAAGTAGAATTGATATTAAGAGATTAAGGGAACCACAAACAAAGGAACAAACTGTAAAAACTCTTACTGAAAATCTACGTAATGCTCAAGAACTGAATAAAAGTAGCTATAACATTGATCAGAAATGGGAAAATATAAAGGTAGCAATAATTAAAACAGCAAATGAAAACTTAAAACCAAAGAATAGAAAACATAAAGATTGGATAACTGAAGAAATACTACTATTAATGAATGAAAGAAAATCATTTAAAACAAAAAATCCAATTAAATATAATGAAACTGATCGATTAATATAAAAGAGAATAAAAGAAGCTAAGGAGAGAATGTTACATGAGCAGTGCCAAGAACTAGAAGAAATTGAAAAAAAATATGACTTTTTTAACATGCATAAAAGAATTAGAGAATTAACAGGAATGAGCAAAACACTTCAAACTAGGCAACTAAGAGATGAAAGGGGTGCACTTATAACAGATATAAACCAAAAAATGCATAGATGGACACAATATATAGCACAACTATTTGAAGACAAAGAGAGAACAGAAGCACCAAAAGAATTTAAGGATGATACTGGGCCTGACATTATACGAGAAGAAATTGAATATGCAATGAAACAAGCTAAAGGTGGTAAATCTCCCGGGCCTGATGAAGTTCCTATCAAATTACTTAAAATTGTGAATACTGAATCTCTTAATCTTCTTTTGGATCTATTCAATACCATATATAGAACAGGTATAATACCTAAAGAATGGCTCCAATCAACATTCATACTGCTTCACAAAAAAGCCAATGCAAAGGAGTGCAATGAACATCGCACCATAGCCTTAATGAGTCATTTCTTGAAATTGTTTTTAAAAGTAATTCACAATAGAATACATAAGAAATTAGATGAAGGCATAAGTAATACACAAATAGGATTTAGGAAAGGACTGGGAACACGAGATGCACTGTTTGCAGTAAGTGTTCTTTCGTAGAGATACTTAGATATTAATCAGGAAGTATATGTCTGTTTCATTAATTTTGAGAAGGCATTTGACAGAGTGCAGCATAATCGACTTAAAGAAATTTTATTAAATAAAAACATAGACAGTAGAGACATTAGAATCATCTGTAACCTCTATTGGAATCAAATAGCAAAAGTGAAAGTTGAAAACGAACTGACCAAGGATATCCAGATTCGCCGTGGGGTCCGCCAAGGGTGTATTTTATCACCCTTGTTATTCAATTTATACAGTGAAGGCCTTATAATAAACGGTGAGCCACTTAATAACATAAGATATGCTGACGACACCGTCCTTCTGGCAGGAATACTAGAAGAACTGCAACACCTTGCTGAACAACTAAATATATATTGCAACGATTATGAACTAAAAATCAATTTGAAGAAAACCAAGTTCATGGTATTTACAAAAGCACAAAACATCAAAGTTAAGCTAGTACTAGATAATACAGAAATTGAACAAATATCTTCGTACAAATACCTTGGAGCATGGATCACAGAAGATACTGATCAGACAAAAGAAATAAGATGCCGCATTGAAATTGCGCGGTCAACTTTTAATAGAATGAGAAAACTTTTTTGTAATCGCGATATCAATATATCGCTCCGGATAAGAATGCTTCGATGTTATATTTTCTCTACCCTTTTGTATGGAGTTGAAGCTTGGACACTTAAAAAATTCAACATTAAAAACCTAGAAGCATTCGAAATGTGGTGTTACCGACGCATTTTGAAAATATCATGGATGGATCGCAAAACAAACGAACAAGTTCTCGAACAACTAGGAAAACAATGCGAAGTTTTAAATTCCATAAAGATCAGGAAATTGGAATACTTGGGGCACATCATGAGAGGTGAAAAGTACGAACTACTAAGGAATATAATGCAGGGTAAAATTAAAGGTAGAAGAAGCGTAGGAAGACGTAAAATCTCGTGGCTACGCAATCTCCGTGAGTGGTTTGGATGCAGTTCAGTTGAACTATTCAGGCGAGTAACTAATAAAATTATAATTGCCAGAATGATTTCCAATCTCCGATAGGGGTAGAACTTGAAGAAGAAGAAGAAGAATATTATCATCTTTTCTCTAACTTGATCTACTACTTGTTGTAATTTGTCAATAGAAAATGCACAACTGTAAATAATTATGAAATATGTATCAGTTACATTGATACCCACTATTTCCCTTAAAAATTATTTTTTTATTATTTAATCGATAATTATCGATGATTAAAAATAAGACCTTATAAACGAGGAGCCTGCCTCATTGCAACCATTGCAACCAGCAAACTAACTTTGGGTTCAGCTAAATGAGTGGCCGCTCGCTGCTCTTAGATTAAATAAACACTGTTTTAACTTACTAACCGTTCTATTTAGAGATTTAAAATTTTCCATGAAGCTTCTTTAATTAAACAACTTTAATGTGGCGTTGGTAAAAATGAGGAGTTTAAAAATCATAATACAAATTTTTCGTCTAAAAATTAACGATAAATTAAATATTTATTTTCAAAAACCCGCTGTTTTGTTCATTGTTCATGTAATTAACAGAACGAGTTCGAAATACTCGTAGTTTTTAAAAAATTACTTAAAAGTTTATTGAGACAAAATTTGAAATGGAGTTTCAAACAAAAGAACAAAACCAAGAATTCGCGAGTTAAAATTTAAATTGCATTAAATCTGAGAATTCAATAAGTTTACAATTTAATTATTTATTTGTAGTGATCTATTTTTGCCTAATTTTATACTGAAAGTGTGTGTCTCAGTGTATACAGATATAATCGAGTAAAATTAGTTTGTACCCGATACTTTTTCTAATCTGTAAAGTGCCAAAAAGTAGAATCAGTTGCAAGCCTATCAATATTAACTTTAAATAATGAACTGTTTGCTTTTGTGAGTCCATTTCTAAATAAGTAACTAGAAACAAAAAAAAATTAAATCGCTTTATTAGTACCTTGAACCACCGATTTCGAGCACAACAATTTTCTGATCATTTTGAGGTCCCGACAAAATTAGTTAACACTAAAAGAGAAATTATAGTTGCTATAACTTATAAATTGTACCAATAATAAGTACATTTAATGATAACTACTTAGTATTGACTTATTATAGCCCGGCGTATATTGAACCCAGCCGAGGCCCAGCACACGCTGGCGAAATAAGTAGACAGTTTTGTGAAGCACGGTCACAGTATAAAGAGGTTCCAGAGGAACCTAAATTTAACCCACTCTACGAGCATCTCATGAACATGCCGATCACACGTGGAAAGGTTTGTCATCAACGTATAGTTTTCGTGGGTCATGGCGTGCGTGTTCCACTCCCACTACAGTACAGTACAGTGTGACCATTACATTCTATCCCTTCTATATCATCTTGAATTATACCATGGACTTCCGAGAACTGGCTTCGATTGAGGCGAAAAGATTTCTTGAAAACGTTGTCTGTGACTTCTTTAAATAACTTTTTTCTTTTTTTTTTTCATTTTCAATTCAACTACACATAATCATAACGTCTTAATCTTCCGATTCAGAGTCCAGTAAATATATTAACAAATGCTTCTCGATTGAAGTCATTTTAGCAACTGGTCACGGTGACAGCCCATGGATTGGTTTAATATGCGCTGCGCTAGAAAAATAAATTCACGGGTCGCCCGTGGCCTCGGCGTGTGTTGGGCCTCGGCTGGGTTCAATATGCACCAGGTCTTAATATTGGCATAATTTGTGTCTTAACAACTGAAATTTCTTTTTTAACGGATTAATAACCTTATCAGAGACCTGACGATAAGTTAAAAATAGTAGTTCTCGAAACTGTTGTACATTGCTAATCTACTATTGTGAACTACAAGCTAAACTAAAATAATGTGCAAAATATAAAACCGAGAAAAAAAAATAACATGTAGCATTGGGTATTACCAGAGAAGAGTTATCCACGCGTGATTGGTCGCTAGTTGCAGAACTTGCAATAAATCACCTGTGACAAACAATTTTTCTTCCATAAATTAGTTGACCAACCTGTGGTATAGTTGCGATAAGAAATATAAGTAGAAGGTAGGTTTTAATAGTTCTGCTTAAAGATATAGTATGGCGGCTGTTTGGTTTGGTAATTAAATATGCAATCTTTTATGAACATCTAGGATTTTTTACCATCTGTTTCACAATAAATACAATAATTAAAATTGTTGGTCTTTACAATGTCAGAGAGATGTAAGGCCCAGCGACCAAAGCATCAAAACACAAATATTGGCTTATTTACCGGTGAGGTGCGCACATACACAGATACGCGAACACGAATACTAAAAACGCCATAGATCACAATGGTTGGGCGTTATTGAAGTCGTAGCTTCCATTACTGTAGATACTGTCAGGAACGGTTTGGTAAGTCCAAGGGATCATATCGCTTCAATATCATCGCTCGTTGGTTGCAGGGTGTTAGGATATTGTTCAGAAATTATTTTGCTCTCTTTGCAAAACTGCCAAGCAGATCTCAAGCAAATGTACCAGCAGATCTCTTTGTAAGGCGTCTTTCTAGATATGCCAAGGGGCATTAGCGATTGTTTTTAGAGTTTTAGATTAAAATCTATTTATCTATTATATTTTTATAACATTAGATTTGCTAGATAATCCCCAGAGCTGCGAATAATATGACCAAACGGGTTTTATTATTACTTTATATATCAGCAGCTTTTTGTCGATCAATAAGTGTGAGTTTTTTTCCCGCCATCCAGTAAAGTTTTTTGTATAAAATTCTTAGTTGTAGTCTTTTTGTCCATATATGTTTATTCAATATTTGATCCTTTGTCCAGATGAATGCCTAGATATTTTACGTCATCCTTTTGAAGTAAAGGATGGCCGTAGAGGTTAACTTATGGACATATACCTCTTGTTAGAGTAAATGTAATATGTGTATATTTTGAGGGATTTAATTTACTTTAATATAATTCTCCAGAGTTTAAACCATTCATTAGTTTTGTTTAGATGTAGTTCCAGTATCTGTGATGCTATTGCTGGATGGACTACTATGAAATGTTAGGAAAGCAGTATCATCTGCAAATGTTGCATGTGTTAGATTATTGCTTGTTGGTAAGTCAGCCGTATAATATCAGATACAAGATCGGTCTACCCGGTCTAAGGTACACCAGATATGGTTGATGGTCGGGTATAAAACCCTTTTTGTCCAATATTGCTTTAGTTTTTCTCAACAAAAGTTTTTCAAAAACCTTAGACATGACTGGTAGTACTGTTACGATTTTAAATGTTATGGCATATAGAACTGTAAATATTTTATGACTAATTCTTTTTATTGATTCTCGTAATTTGTAGGTCAAAAATATACCTGAGCTTAGCTACCAGTTGTTTACCAGAAATCTCTAGACACTAATTTTGGTGAATCATCCACGTCTCGAGGTTGAAAAACGAGTCGAGCGCCTTCACCAAAATACGAGACTATTCAAGAAGTCCGCCGAATTTTCTGGATGACACAGTTGTGTATATAAATGAAAGATTTTTATTGAAGAAGTCAGTCATAAGAAGATCGGTAAACGCGGTTTACTTGTACGAAACGTGAAATACATACATTTGTAAAGTTATTTAATAAATTAGTAATTAGCTATCGTGAGTTTTAATAAATTAGATTATAGACAATAAATTAGAATAAAGACAAATAAATTCGAACTATATAAATATATAACAGTGGAGTCAGAAGTGGAATATTCAAATAAAAAAGAGCGGGATTTTAAATAAATCTAATTTGAACATTAAATAAAAAGAAGTGAAATATGACGACGATTTACGAGCTCACAGTTACGAATTTAAGAAGGCATCTTGAGGACAGAGAATTAGCTTCTACCGGAAAAAAGGCTGAGTTAGTCCAACGACTAAAGAATGCTTTGGAGGAAGAGGGTTTAGATCCGGAAACTTATATATTTGAAGATGCTGTCATCGCGTCAATTTCAAAATTGGAGAATAAAGTTTCTTCCGATGTAGCCAAGGTTTCCTGTGATATCGCATCATTGGAGAATAAACTTTCTAACGAGATCTCTTCCTTAGAAAGCAAAGTTTCTAACGAGATCTCTTCCTTAGAAAGCAAAGTTTCTAACGAGATTGCTTCTCTGGAAAGCAAGGTTTCTGCTAACATCTCTAAAGTCACCTCTGAGATGTCTGCCCTCGACGATAGAGTGTCTTCATTAAAAAACCAAATTGCTGCCGATATGATGGCCTTCGAAGAGAAGATATGGAAAGAGTTGGAAAGGAAGATTGAGGGAACAGACACAACAGAGAGAGTAAACAATCCAATTACCATAGAGACACAAGAAGACGAGACGAAATGTAAGTTAGAAACACGGCCGAAATTTGAAGGAAGCGGAGGTTATGTTCATGTCAAGGTTCCAACTTTCGACGGAAAATCGTCATGGAACAACTACATGAAACAGTTCGAATCAGCTGCAAGAGCGAATGGATGGTCTGAAAAAGAAAAGGCTGTAAACCTGACTATCGCTCTTCGAGGAGATGCCTTAGATGTGCTCCAGACCATAGCCGTAGAAGAGACGGATGATTTCGAACAACTGAAGAAGAGGTTAAATATGCGATATGGCCACGAACACTTAGAGCATGTATATCAGTCGCAGCTCAAAAATCGAAGACAAAAGAAAGATGAGGCTCTTCAAGAATATGAAGTAGATATTGCCAGATTAGTGCGATATGCTTATCCAACAGCTCCCGAAGACATGATGGAAAAGTTGGCCGTTCAAACGTTTATTGATGGTCTTCGTGATCATGAGATGCAAAGAACACTACGATTAGCTCGTCACAAGACGCTGGTTGATGTCTTATCCGCCGCCCTCGAATACGAGTCAGCTACGCAGGCCTCTGGCGGTTACAGTAAAGTTAGGACTGTAAAAGAGGAAGAAGATGAAGATAAACTTGACCAGCTCGTTAATATGATGAAAAGCATGACATACAAGAAAACGAAGACCATAAGATGCTGGAATTGTGGCGAAATAGGACACGTACGAAGTTCATGTAAGCATCCTAGGTACGACACAAATCAAGAAACTCACCATCAGGAAAACTAGAACGGGTCGGCCTTAGGGGGGCAGCTTCGACCCAGAACTCTTCCAAAGACCCTCTCATACTAATAGCTTCTTTGAAATGTCGTGAAGATAGTGTATATGTAGATGGAGAAATAAATGGTAAAAAGCATACGTTGTTGGTGGATACGGGAGCGACCAGAAGCATTATTCGCCCGACAGTTATAAACAGCCGTAAGAAACTGTTACCAACGAGGTTGCGACTGCGGACCGCTACAGGTGAAAATGCTAACATTCATGGAGAAATCCAGGTACAATTAGGAATTGGAGCAGAAAAGTTCGTCCATACTGTTATAGTTGCTGACATCGAAGAGGATGTTATATTAGGAATGGACGTAATGAATACGCATGGATTCCAATTGGATTTTAAAAATAAAGTAATCAAAGTTGGTAACGAGGAGGTATTTCTCCATCCACATGATGACAACACTATGCAAGCAGCCGTTAAAGAAGATACAGTCGTGCCTGCGAGAAGTGAAACGATAATAGTAGCGCGGCTACAGGGAATTGTGGACGAAGGAACACCTGTTATGATGGAGCCTTGGAATCATGACGACGAAGTTGGCCGTGGAATCATAATTGGAAAAGAATTAGTGACTTCGGCTAAAGAAATTCCTGTGAGACTTATTAATGTCAATGACTACCCAGTGACCATCAAGAAAGAGACAAAAGTAGGAACTTGTGTACCGGTCACATCCATAATCCGTCAGACGACAACGTCTGATAATTCCAACGATAAATTTGATCAAATGGTTGCGGTTGCTGGACAGTCTCTGAATCAGATTGAGAAAAGGAAATTAAGGGAATTTCTTCGGCAGTATCGTGATATTTTCGTACCGAAAGGAGGAAAGACGGGAAGAACTACCGTCGTTAAGCATAAAATTGATACTGGTAATGCTAAGCCAATTCGTCAAACAGCTCGACGATTACCACAGACGAAAAGAGAGGAAGCTGAAACGATTGTTCAGGAAATGAAGAAAGACGGGGTGATAGAACCTTCTACGAGCCCATGGGTCTCTCCGGTGGTCCTGGTTAAGAAGAAAGACGGAACAACGAGGTTCTGTGTGGATTACCGTTTGCTGAACAACGTTACCAAGAAAGATAGTTATCCTCTGCCTCGGATCGATGACACATTAGACACATTGGCTGGAAGTAAATTATTTTCCACTTTGGATTTGAAGTCTGGATACTGGCAGGTAGAAATGGACCCGGTAGATAAAGAAAAGACAGCCTTCACCACAGGATCTGGATTATGGCAATTCAACGTTATGCCATTTGGACTTTGTAACGCTCCTGCGACATTTGAGAGGCTTATGGAAAATGTGTTGAGAGGGTTATCTTGGAAAACATGCCTAGTTTATCTAGACGACATAATCGTCTTGGGGGAGACATTTGAAGACCATCTGAAGAATTTAGAAAACGTTTTTAATCGACTTAAAGCTGCCCAATTGATGTTAAACCCCAAGAAGTGCCAGCTATTTCAAGGTAAAGTCAATTATCTGGGTCATATAGTCAGTAAAGAAGGAGTGGCCGTGGATAAGGGAAAAATCGATTCTATTAAGGAATGGCCAAAACCAACTGACAAACATCAAGTGAGAAGTTTTCTGGGACTGTGTACTTACTACCGGAGGTTTATTAAGAAGTTTGCAGATATCGCGAAACCATTAACGCGACTTACAGAGGAAGCAAGAGAATACCGCTGGGATGTAGACTGCCAGAATGCCTTTGAAACCTTAAAAAAGCATTTAATCACAGCACCAATTTTAGGGTATCCACTGCCAGAAGGAGAGTTCATCTTAGATACAGATGCAAGTAATGTGGGAATTGGAGGAGTGCTGTCTCAGATTCAAGGAGGACAGGAAAGAGTCCTTGGATATTTTAGTAAAGTTCTCTCAAAACCTGAGCGAAATTATTGCGTCACGAGAAGAGAACTTCTGGCAGTAGTGAAATCAGTAGAGCACTTCTATCAATACCTCTATGGAAGGAAGTTTTTAATCCGAACCGACCATGCCGCCCTTAAGTGGTTGAGGCAGTTTAAGAATCCAGAGGGTCAGATAGCCAGGTGGATCGAACGACTCCAAGAATATGATTTTAAGATTGAGCACCGGGCAGGAGTTAGCCACCGAAACGCTGATTCTCTTTCCAGAAGGCCATGCCCAGCAGAGTGTTCTCACTGCAACAAAACGGAATCCAAGGAAGCAGCAGTGCTAAGAACGACGGTGGTTCACGACGACTGGACGCCTACCAAGATCAGGGAAGAACAAGAGAGAGATTCAGTTATACAGAAAATCCGAAAATGGAAAGAGGAAAACCGTCGACCACCTTGGCAAGAAATATCGAACCTAGGCTCAGTAGTGAAGACGTATTGGGCCCAGTGGGACTCATTTATCATGGAAGATGGCTTGCTCAAACGAGTCCTGGAAAATGATGACGGTTCAGAGAAGAGAAGACAGTTGGTGATTCCAAAGAGCAGAATAGCCGAAGTACTTCGTCAGTTACACGACAGTCCATCAGGAGGGCATTTTGGTGTGAAGAAGACCCTTCAGCGAATTCGGGAACGGTTTTATTGGATGAACAGTTCCGACGATGTAAAAGACTGGTGTAAGAAATGTACTATTTGTGCTACGAGTAACGGGCCTTATCGAAAAAGGAGAGCTCCTATGAGACAATATAATGTTGGAAGCCCGTTTGAAAGAATAGCTTTGGACATTGCTGGGCCGTTTCCAGAAAGTGATAATGGAGGCAAGTACATGTTGGTAGTAATGGATTACTTCACTAAGTGGGTCGAGATTTACGCACTTCCAGACCAGAAGGCGGCCACCGTTGCAGATAAGTTGATCCAAGAATATATCAGCCGATTTGGAGTGCCTTTGGAGATCCATAGTGACCAAGGCAGGAACTTCGAAAGCGATTTATTCCAAGGAATATGTGATAGACTAGGTATGAAGAAAACAAGAACTACGGCTTATCATCCGCAATCGGATGGTATGGTAGAACGAATGAATAGAACAGTTGGCAAGTATTTGACAAAGATGGTGTCCGATCATCAGCGAGACTGGGACCAATATCTCCCGTTCTTCACAATGGCCTACAGATCTGCTGTTAATGAATCAACAGGCCAGACACCAGCCAGAGTCCTATTCGGACGCGAGATGCGACTACCTTGTGATCTAGAGTTTGGATGTCGACCTGGAGAAGATGTAGCAGGTGAAGATTATGTGATCGAATTGCGAAGAAGAATGGACGATGTACACGAGTTGGTCCGTTCCCATCTCCAAATCGCTAGTGACCGAATGAAGAAACGGTACGATACACAAGCCGAAAAGGGGTGTTTTAAGAAGAACGATAAAGTCTGGCTTTATAACCCCAAAAAGCGAAAAGGTTGTTCTCCCAAATTGCAGCAGTTTTGGGAAGGTCCATACCTCATTATGGAGAAGATCAATGATGTTATTTACCGAATAAGCAAGATCCCGAGAGGAAAGCCGATGATAGTACACCATAACCGGTTGGCGTCTTTCGAGGGTGACCACGACGTAGATGAAGAAGTGGAAGTAAACCAAGTCCAAGATGTGTCTGACCTCACGTTTGAGGAATTCATGGGTGCCTATGGAGGTACCGGTAAAGCAAGACATGGTGTTACCACTGAAGAAAGGCAAGATCTACTCGCGCTTCCCGATGACTATTCACTGGCCCTTACCATCCCGGCCAGTATCAAAGATGCACCAGGGTTGGCATCCGTCTTTCGAAGGAAGTTTGGTCGAGTTGCAGAACTTCAATGCCAAGTGCCAGCTCCTGGTAAAACCTTGAAACTTCAAGATGCATCACGTTACCTTTTCTACCTGGTAACAAAAGACACTGCCCGTGACCAACCTACCTACCGAGATGTATGGGAAGCCTTACTTCAGTTGAGAGAGCACGTACTAGAGTCCGACGTGCAAAAGTTAGCCATGCCAAAGTTAGAGTGCCACCAATTAGATTGGAGGGTTATACGAAACATGGTGGAGGAAATCTTTAAAGACACCGAAGTCCAGGTGTTAGTCTGTTGCAATCCGCATAGTTACTGGTGCGGAGAGAAAACTGTCCCTTGTCATTTCTATACAACTGGAAGGTGTAAAAGAGGGTCCAGTTGCCGATATCAGCATGCCGCTCCAGTTCCAGTCCCGACAAGGTTCCAGGAGGAACCATCTTTTAAGAGGGGGGCAATGTTACGATTTTAAATGTTATGGCATATAGAACTGTAAATATTTTATGACTAATTCTTTTTATTGATTCTCGTAATTTGTAGGTCAAAAATATACCTGAGCTTAGCTACCAGTTGTTTACCAGAAATCTCTAGACACTAATTTTGGTGAATCATCCACGTCTCGAGGTTGAAAAACGAGTCGAGCGCCTTCACCAAAATACGAGACTATTCAAGAAGTCCGCCGAATTTTCTGGATGACACAGTTGTGTATATAAATGAAAGATTTTTATTGAAGAAGTCAGTCATAAGAAGATCGGTAAACGCGGTTTACTTGTACGAAACGTGAAATACATACATTTGTAAAGTTATTTAATAAATTAGTAATTAGCTATCGTGAGTTTTAATAAATTAGATTATAGACAATAAATTAGAATAAAGACAAATAAATTCGAACTATATAAATATATAACAGTACACTAATTAGTCGGTATGAGTTGAAAATACGCAATTAAAAATATTTTTAACTGGTAAAATTGTTTACTGATATGTATCGTTAAAGCAGAACATATCGTATCTACTAAAATTAATTTTGACCATTTTTTTATTTATATTTCACCTTACAGAATGCTTGCATTCATAGCTTTTGTAATCACTCTTACTAATAAAAACTATACTAATAAAAACTTTATATAAACGGAATTAAATCTTAAATTAAAGGAAGTATACAGTTCAAAATCTTTAAAATTCGGCAAAAAATGTAAACATGTAACCGTTCTTTTTTATTTATTTTAAAAATACAAAACTTAAACTTTTTTAAAATTAATATTTTTATTATTAGGTACACTTGTTTTTGTCGGAATATTAATTGCACAGCACAACAATTCACAAGGAATCACTTGAAATACATACACTTAATTCATTTTCTCCTTCTCTCATTCAATTCAGTTATAAATTTATTTCCACTGTGGAAGTGTCCAATCTTCGTATAGTATTCTTCACCTCTGATCACTGGTGATTATTTTTTTCTGACAGTCTTTCGTGGTAACATTAGATACTTACCTACTTAATTTGCGCGCATTATAATTGGTTTTAATTGTCCCCAACATAACTCTATAGGATTTAACTCTTAAAAATAAGATGGAAGTCTCAATATATGAGATCATGCTTTTCGGCAATATTGTCTAGGGCGTATAATTTGTTAAATTGCTTCGTGTGTAGAACTTTAATTAATTATTTTTTGGTATAAAAATCTTCGAAATTTTTCATTTTCAATTAAAAAACTTTGAAGTTCAGCCGTTTTGAAGTTCTTTTGAGGTCTAGTTTGCAGTTCTTTGAAGATGTATTATTACTTCTGATGATTATTTTTGGTGTTCCACAACTGCTTGATGATAATAGTTATTGTTTTAAATTTAAACCCCATTTTCTTTATTAAAATTTGACAGTTTTCTCATATCAGTTCATGTTCTACCGATTGATTCCAATTTCTTTGTTATTATTTTTATTCTATGTATTTCACTAACAGACGCTAAATACCTTGGCCTCCATCTTGACCAACGACTCACTTGGAAGAAACATATCCAGACCAAAAGAAAGCAGCTTGACTTAAAATTCCGACAAATGTATTGGCTTCTTGGACGTAAATCAAAACTTAACATCCAAAACAAAATTCTTCTATACAAAGCCATACTCAAACCTATTTGGTTTTACGGACTACACCTATGGGGCTGTGCAAAACCAACGTCGCTGAATATTATCCAAAGATTCCAGTCTAAAGTACTAAGATCGATAGTGGATGCGCCATGGTACGTAAGTAACCAAACACTCCATAATGACTTAAAGGTTCCTTTCATCAGAGAAGAAATTCATCGAGCTACGGAGTCACAAAATGAACGTACCATTCACCACGAAAATGAGCTAGTAAAGGAACTATACAACAATGGACCAGCCACAAGAAGATTACATAGAACCTGGCCTCAAGACCTTCTTCAGAACTAAACCAAAGTAGAATAAGGTGAGACATCATTGGATGTCTCCCCTTCACGCGCAAAACCTGTAATCACATTTACTTAATACTCTTTTTTGATGTAGATTGTAAATAAACATAATTATAAAAAAAAAAAAAAAAAAAAAAAAAAAAATGTATTTCACTGCTTCTGTAGGAATCGTATATTATAGTGTTCAAGAGCTTTATAAGTGAAGCATTTGGACAAATTGGGATTCTATGCCCAACTTGTTGATAAATTGAATGGACCCAATAACCTTTCTGAAATGTAATTATTCAGTCATGCTTTTGTTCAATTTCACACTCCATAAATAGGTGATAAAAAGTTTATCTAATATTTTTAGTAAGATTAAAATAATAGATGAGTTGATCAACTACATATTTCATTTTCTCAAAATAACAAACATACAAAATTAAAATAATTAAATTAAAATAGAGAACGTATCTACTAAATTTAGGAATATTATCAGATAAATTGAGTCAATTGATTATCAAATAAATCGAAAATTTATGGATGTAAAACTTTTTGAAAATGTTTATTAAAAAGTTCTGTTAGATCTACCAGTCCTATTGTACACCACTATGGCTGGTGATCACTGGCTTTTCCTCGAACTTCTCATTATTTCGAACTCGAAGCAAATCTACTGGTCTTGAAACTTTGATCCTAGTCTTACTGGCCCAAACTACACAAATGATCTATGCTAAATTATACACTTGGGTAACAATTCTCTAACTCACTTCTATAAATCAAGAGGAGTTAAGGTACAATTATTTTAACCAACACTTATTCATATCAAATTACAAATTTTTTACATGCGATTAACAAATTTTTCAACACACGTGTGTACAACTCAGACCGAGCCAAGGTACTGAATAGTGAATATTTTAAGGGCGGGACGAAAACAATTTCTCCCTACCTTGGTGATAAACGTGAATATAATTTATCGGCTTAGTTATTATTTTGCGCACTAATATTTTATTTAAACCTTAAAATCGCGCTTTCGGAACAGCATCTATATATCTTCAAAATTTGCAATCGCGTCGTTTTTTGCGATGATAGATTTCATTTTAAACTATTTTGTATACAGTTAAAAGTGGAATTTCTGTTCAATCAAAATTTGGTTGTACCAACAGTTTTCAGTAAACATTGAAATATACTTGCCGTGTTTTAGCATTTAAACGCATTCGAATTTTCTTTACGGGTACGTTTTTTTCAGTAATTACATTCACACGGGCACTGGCACCTTCTATAAACTCTGTATTGTTACCGTATACAATATTTACAACCCCAATATCACACAGACGCCACATCACTATTCAAAATAATTAAATTTCAGCAAACAACACTCTACACTTTACTAATGAACTGCTTCCCCACTAAAACGCTTCGCACATGCATCCAGTCAGTTCTAAAAACACAGGAGCAAACGTCGCCGCATTTAAAGCGTTCTACAATATATGCTACTCAACACATGCTAAAATAACTCTTGGAGGAAAATATATTGACGCCGAGGCAGCTATCTTGGACTGTTTCGTGAAAATTTACAAAATAGTGATTTCAGTATTTTTTACAGACAAGTTATAGACAAAAAAAACAAACATAGTCTTTTTTGTTTTCATTTAAAGCTGTAAAACGGTCCTGCTTATTGGTGTCACCACCAGTTTCTTCTGCTTAAAACTATTTTGATTTACCAAATAATAATATTAAAGATCGCCCGGTTTTACACAGCATGAAATTTTTGTAGATTGTAGAAAAACATAATAACAACAATCTTACACTAGTGAAAAGTTTCTTTTCGCCCTTTTCTTATCTTAATTAAAATACAAGGAAACATTATGAATTTAATATCCGCAGGTACGTTACAAGTCACGAAATCGTTTTTTCTATGAAAACTAACCACAAAGCAATCTGACTGAAAAACGGTTTTGCATGTTCTGCTTAAAATCATACTAACAGTGCTTGTTTGCCATTTTATTATAGAGATTCGGATTGTGTGCCCTGATAAGCCGTACACTCAACTATCCACAAACTCACAAACCTCAGGTATGATATTTTAAATTGAATTCTGTTAAGTAAGTTATTGTTTTGTTTGTAATTTTCATTGCGATAAAGTTTGTTTGTAATTGTTCGTTAAAAATCTCGTACTCAACGAATGAAAAAATTATTCAAATTCGTGCGCCAAAGACAAGAGTATCGCTTTATTTTGATATATGAGACAGGATATATTACTTGGAAGAACATAAGGTCGTTGAGTAAAAATGTAACGTAAGTCTATCGTTGGCTACAAAAAATGGTTTAAACTTAAAAGGATAATTCCCAGGAATTGGCTATATACCATATAGTTACACACTCAAAAAAGAGTTCTGTTGTTCTTTAATTAAAATTAAATTTTAAAATCTAAAATTATTAAGAGCAAAACGTTTTCGGACTAATCAGTCCATCTTCAGTGAACATAAAAGCCCACTAAATTAATAAAAACGTAAGGAAAAATTTTGACTATTATAATATGCAAACATATGGTTAATTACTTACTTTGTAGTACTTTCAACATAACCTCAAAATCAATCAGTGGCTGGGTTAAAGTGGATTAACCATTTTTGAAATGATTAAATTATCTGACAGTATGCCGATGGACTTAGATTATCTACAGAGAACCTAGAGAAGTCCCTACTCAAAAGAGTTTTCTACATCCGAACTGTAGGAATGGTAAATGCCAACTAATCTGATATGTTGGAAGTGACAATTTGACTATTTACAATGTAATTTTATAGTCAATTCATAAAATGGAAACAAATAGGTTTAAATAATAATAAAAATAATACAGTCTGTCCCAAACCCTTTTTTCAGTGCGTCACTAATTTTGACGTCATATAGGATTTTAAGAATGTCGAGAATTATTGCATGACATTTTAGTTAAATCTGACAGTTGCAGAATCATAATCGGCTAAACGTGAAAAGGTTATTTTTTTTAATGCATAGCAGTTTGTCATAATTCTATTCTATTCTGTTCTATTTTATACATTCCATGGAAAGTGCTTAGTTAGCTAAGATTTGTTTATGGATTTATTATTATTTATTACAAACACTAGGGAATTGGAAGGTTTGTTTATTTAAAATAACGCTTCCTCCTAGAATCTTTTAAGAGTTGACTGCAAGGTAAAAAAATTTACTAACAATTGCAAGGCATCAAAGTAAACATTCCTGTGATAAAATAATATCGATTTAAATCAGTCATATTTGGATAAGTAATTTTCTGATAAGTTTGTGTGGCAGCCAATAGTTTAATTTTGTGAAGAGTTGTCATTAAATAGTGAAAATAGTTTAAATAGTGAAGCAGTTGATTTTTGAGTTAATCTACCAGTTCCGATATCCAGATGAAATCTTGTTAATGGAGTTTACTTAAAAAACAAGATACCGAATGTAAGTTTACCTTCTTTTTTATGAATAACAAAAATGAATATTATATTTCAAACAATCTATAATCCCATTCAGAATCTGATTCTTGAAAATCAATGATTACACTAGATGTGTGGCTGCTATCAATTATATCCTACATTTCAAGAAAATGTCGTGATTCTAAAAAGAACCGTTTTAATACATATAAACATCCATAAAGGTATTAGTTTAAGATATTTCCTCAATATCATTCCGGAATTCACAATCTGATTCGCGAACGACAGAAACTGAAATAAAGATGTCTCAGCTTCTTTTTCTAATTGAAACTAATTTAATAATTTTAATATTAGTGTTTTTTCATTCTCGGTATATCTCGGAATATTTAAAATATTTTTATGACAATAAATACAAAATTTAATTTTCACTGTAGTTAAAATGTCTGAAAATACTAACCTGGAATGGCAATTATCATTTTATCAGTTGACATTGTGAAAGTACTGTCACTGTCATTATCAAGATCATCTGTGTCAAATTATATTTATATGCATAATTGATTGAATATCTATTTAGCGTATTCTAAACTCCAACCAATTATACGTTCGTAAGTAGAATTCGCTTTAATATGCGAATACCCGTGAACGATACCTAATTTTCTAAGTTCTATGTATAATAATCAGCGACTCACGTTTTTTTCTGTCACTTCTAGCTTAATGCGTTAGAGAGAATTCGAACAACTATGACGCACTGAAAGAAGGGTTTGGGGCGGACTGTAGCTACTGTCTCAATGTCAATAAACTAATCTAAATAAAATTGTTCTGAAGCTGTTTTCTTGTGGCATTTAATTACTTTAAAACGATTTTCGAAGTGGAAATTGAAACGTCAATAAACGTACTTTAACCATTAATTAAATAAAATTTATATAAAGTTCAATATATGGGGTATTGTCCTGGTTTACTCTTTAAAAAATGTACTATCAATCTTGTTCCGAATGTCATTGTCACTGTAAACAGTCAATTATCACTTCCGACTTATCAGACTAGTTGCCATTTAACATTCGTACAGTTCGGATGTAGACTCTTTCAAGTAGAGACTTCAGGAATAGTTTCAAGTATGATTTAAACCATTTAAACCACTGTTTGATTTTGAGGTTATTTTGCAAGTACTACAAAGCATGATACTATGAATAACAAGATAGGATCTTCCCGTACCACAAAACCGGTCGTGTTCGCGGATGCCGTCATTGGAGAGTAGAATTTGAATTCTTGTTAAAGTTAAATGGGATTTGTATGTATTCTGTGATGACATTACTAGACGAAAATAAGTTAAGAGGTTCAATAATTACAATAATTGTACACATAAGGATATCTCCAAAATTATTTATTGACACATGCAAAAAACTGACATTTCGAACGTGTAACTCTCCAATGACGTCACGACTTATGCGCAATATCTTATCTTCTTATCATAGTATCATGCTACAAAATAAGTAATTAATCACATGTTTGCATATTATAATAGTCAAAATTTTATCGTACGTTTTTATTATTTTAATGGGATTACTTTCTTTTAGGTTGATTGAAGATGGAATAATGTCCGAAAACGTTTTGAACTCAATTCTTATGGGTTTTAAAATGTATTTTTTATTAAATATATTAATTACAACAAAAGTGTTTTACTTCAATGTTCGATATGTTTAAATCACTGTCGAATTATCGTAAATAATTTATTTTAGAGCCTTAGCAAAACACTTATGAAAATTTAGCCTATAAATTAAATACATTTGCCAATAAAATTGTATTTACAAACTATGTTTGCATAAAGAGGGGTTTTTATTTAAAAATTTATTGAAATACCCAAAATTTATCGATAATTAGATCGTGAAAATAAAAATAATTTCTTATAAATAAGTTGTTTATTCCTTTAAAAGTTAGGCTGTACAAAAATGAGGTTATAGGATATAGAGCTTTCAATTATATAAATTATTCATCCATCACTGTAGAAATTTAGTCAAAAAGGTTAAAAATATATATATATATATATATATATATATATATATATATATATATATATATATATATATATTATTTGTAGTCTCAGCAATTGGTCTATTATTATCTATTATCTATCAATTAGTCTTTGAGACTACAAATAATATTTAACACAGTACGGTCGAGAATAATTTGATAAATATATATATATATATATATATATATATATATATATATATATATATATATATATAGGGAAAAGCCCAATAAACAGGTTTGCCATGTTAAGTAACGTTGGTTCAAATATCCATGTGGTGTGTAATCTCTTGTAGTCCGTATGGTGTCATCATCTAAGTTAACATCTGAAGCGTATACGAAGATATCTTAGGGTACGTTTATAATGTTCATTTAAAATAGTGCATTTATTTTACCTGGCTATCGATAATATGGTACGATCCTATGGTCGGAGCGAGGGTCGACGCCTCGTTGTGAGCGCCCTTTTAGAATTAAATACTCGCGGTCACAAGCGACTTTATTTATGTAAACAGTAAGAGCAAAGTAATATATAATGAAAGGCTAAACAAATATTTCCAATCCTTTCCTTGTGCATTTTAAATGATTAAAAACCAGATTATACATATATAACCAAACATAGATCCTCATTTAATTACTTATTAATGATTGTTGATTTGTTTGATGAGTTTGATTTAGCAGAAAGTGAATGCGAGAAACAAATATTACAGCGAATGTATCCTGCTATTTTCACTGCTCCAGTGATAGCTGCAAAAGGTGCCAACTATTTTGGTAGGCTTAAACGAAAATAATGTATTTTGCTGTCTTATTGAGCTGTATGAAATGTGTAAAAGATTTAGAGATTTCAGCAAGAGATTTGCTACGGCTTTAATGAATTGAAACGCCGAAAGGAGCAAAATTCGTCAAACTTTCCATGTATGAATTGGTTTCAATAGACTGTTATAACGTTATTTCTGTATGCCCTACCATATGTCTTCAGACAGTTGGGTACGTACAAACTCAGAATTCAAACACGGAAAGCCAGCGAATGTGTCCTGCTATTTCCACTTCTCCAGTGTAGTTGCAAAAAGCGCCATCTATTTTGGTAGCCTTGAAAGAAAACGACTGACGTTTTATGTCTTTTTGAGCTGTACGAAATGTGTAAAAGATTTAAAGATTTTAGCAAGAGCTTTGCAAACTTTCCGTCTATGAACTGGTATCAATAGACTGTTATACTGTTATCTCTGTATTCCCAACGTCTTCAGATAGTAGAGTAGATACAAACTCTTGCTATTTACACTTCCTCAGTGGTAGCTGAAAAAAGTGCCATTTATTTTGGTAGCTCCTCCATACTCCATCGTTTCTTGTCTTTCTACTTCTCAGATCCATATTTTTCGTGACCTACCTCCTTTGTTAATTTGTACGCCTGTCCTGTTGCAATTAATGACATTATTTCGTCATTCACTCATCGTTAATGTCATAGAAACTAATTTAACTATTGTCCAACTATATTATTTCTCTAATAGTTTTATTCCTTTCACGGTGGATTTAAGGTAAATCAGAGCATCTTCTTAAGTAGATATATTACTTCGGTTGAGTGAAGTTTTTATGTCATATTTTTATCCCTCGGCCCACGGTTCTGACGCATACGTCAATGTTGGTTGAATCATAGCATGATACATGTTTCTTTTTTTGTTTATTAGATTTCTGCTCCAGAAGAATGGATTTAATGCCTTGATAATATTTCTTCTTTTTCATATTTTTTTCTGTGTGTGCTTTTCTTTTTCAATGTCTTCCTCCTTGTCTCCTCTCATCATGAACTGTATCTGTTCCTTGTTTATTTTTTAAATACCCTATTTTATAAATTCCTCTATCAGTTGTTTATCACGTGTATCATGTCTTGCTGATCTTCCTACCCGTACGCCTGTTTAGAGAATTATATATAATGAAGTATTTCCGATCAATACCTACGGCTGCACTATTTTCTTGTCCAGCACGGCTAACATAAATTTTAAATAGGGTTGAAGCGAGAGAGCTGCTCTGTTTAACACCTTTCGTCGGTGAGAATGCCTTACATGTTTAATTTCCGACCTAATTTGCTTATGTTTTCTGCTTTATTGTTATTTTATTTTGTTCATGTTATTAAATGATTTCTTTTAACGATTATATACCTACATATTACATAGTAAATTCTGCTGATTCGATTTACTTTTAACTATTTAAACACCCCAGGATGTTCAGAAAAAGATTATTCAATTTCGAACCTCTCCCGAATAAATACCCTCAACATCAACACGTATACTGTTCTTTAATAATGTAAAAATCACCGAAACCGATTATTTTCGAATAACAAAATGTATTTGTCCGATTAATGTAACGATATTTTATTTGATTCGAAGGATAAATGTAAATTATTATCAAATACCAATTCTCTCTTTCCAATTTTAACTAAAATTTCCAATTAGTCGTCATTCTGGATATTAACATTAATTGCCGTGGGCCGTCAATTAGAGAAACATTAACAAATTCCTTATCGATTATATAGAACAAATATGAATATGAAAATGTTTAACCGAAATATAAAATTTATTCGCTGGAAAGCAAATTCGTTTGTTTTTAATTAAACGTTTCTGCACATTGAATAAATATCAGCTTTTGTCATACTTCTACGTCGTGTGTGTCATTATTTATCATTCCGTCTCTAGCAGTGTTATAAGCATTGTTGATTCTATATTTATATAAAGCAGGATACTTATGATTTCAGAAGGGATAAATACTATAGGGCACATAAATATTTATGTTCTTCGACCTTTTTTACATGCCTTAATTGTAGGTCTGAGTCCTCTTGTTCTTCCCATGTTGTTTGTATGTTTATGTTTATGTTGTACTCAATAACCAAATTCGGCCATTGATCGAAATTTATACCCACGTTTATTTCTCACATCGCGTTTCGGGTATTTTTGACGTGAACAGAACGCATTCTGGTTATAATGCGAAACTACGAAGACCGTCGGACACATATGACGATTTTTCGCGTTATGGGTAATACAAATACCCACAGAGCGAAACTTCTAATTTTATTTAAAAAATGCAGATAAAAATAAGTGTTAAACACAAACATTTTTAGAACCAAGTTTCTTCATTTATTTTTGAATGTCAGCGATCCTTGACACTTTCAATTACATTGTTTGATCCTTTATTTACAGGAACATTTACAGTGCATCTGAGAAGACCTTGACCAAAACTTTTGGATGACATATATGCTGTAGTTCGCAAGGGTATTTTCTTACTGCTAATATCATTTGATTCAAACGTGAATTGAGAACCCATTCAGTGCCATCCAGTGGTCAATTCTCAGTACTGAGTTTTTACAAGCCATCATTATTAATTTTAGAAACAATGGCTAATATATTTCTTGATCTTGATCTTGATCTTGATCTTGATCGTTAATCGACATCTATCAACATCCGGCACTCGAATCAAAACATTAGTCCCTTTTTTAAAGGAACACATCTTTTATTTGGCTCACATATCATTTTTGCCTGAACTTTCATCATTTTATGTGATTCTTCTCTCTCATTTAATATTCTCTTACTTCTTTGAGTTAACTGATTATTGAAATTGCCGTCAACTTTGCCTTCTTGTATATTGGGGGCATCTTCATTATATTTAATCAGGTTATTATTGTCCAGGATTTCTAAAGATTCATTCATATATTTCTCTTGATTATCAAAATTTTCTTGGCAGGGTTCTACACTGTTGCTTTTTTCTCCATTTTTTTTAAATAATCGTTATCCTGTTCGTTTTCCAAGCTATTTATTAATTCTTCTAAGTCTTCTGCATTTTGTAGTTTATCAGGGACATCTTTCGGAAGGTCTGCATCTTCTAAACCATTATTTATCTGCTGCCAAACATGGCCTCATAAGGGCTCCTACCAATTCCTCTATAAAACGATCTGTTTTTCTTGGACTATATAAATCTCAACCCTTTGGACCATTTTGTATTATTATTATATACCACATAGTAGTTAGTTCTACAATAACCGAGTTGATAAACTCATGGACTTTATCACTTTGCAAGATATACGGAACACCTACTAGACAAAAAATATCAACCAAGTGGTCAGCCACCTTAATTGCTGTTTTGGTTTTCAATGGTCTCAAAAACAAAAATTTAGTCAAATGATCCTGGTAAAGTTATAAAAATAAAATTAGAGTCGTTTCGTTAGGTGGATATTTATATTTTTATTTACATCATTTTGGCATCACTTACATCTTTTATAGCCATTATTTTTATTAAAGTATTTTTATTTACATTTTTTAAATAAAATGAAAAGTTTCGCTTTATGGGTATTTGTATTGCCCATAACGCGAAAAATCGTCGTGTGTGTTCAACAGTCTTCGTAGTTTCGCATTGAGGGTCTTCGCATTATATCCATAATGCATTTTATGAACGTCAAAATACCCGAAACGCGATGTGAGAAATAAACGAAGTTCACAACGCGTTGTGGGTATAAATTTCGGTCAATGGCCAAATTCGGATTTTAAATACAACATTAATATTCAACCCAAAAGGTTCATACTCGTCTTTAAGCTCTCGTAGCATGTAATTAATATCTTCTTCACATTTGGCCATAAAAACCTGATTATCTGCAAAAATTAATTTGTCAAGCAGCCATCCTGTTTATGTTTATTCCCACTTCGGTATTCTATATTGATAAGGTAATGCTCGTCCGGTTTTTTTGCTGTAGTCCAGCCAACTAGCTAATTGTACCTTGTGTATGTACCTTGTATATTGTATCTTGTATAGTGTGTGTTGTTGTATGTGTTGACCCCTTTAAATATTTCTTTCTTCTTAAAGTGCCCTCTCCTTAATGGAGGTTGGCTACTACAATTTTAAACTCTTCTTTATCTTCAGCTGTTCTTATTAGCTGTTTTTATTTAGCCCTATACATTATCGGATGTTTCTGAGCCACGATAGTCTTTTCCTTCCTAGGCTTCTCTTTCCCTCGATTTTTCCTTTCACTATAAGTTGGGCATATTGGTACTTATTATTTCTCAGTATGTGGCCTAAATATGATGTTTTTCTAACTTTCACTGTGTTAAAAAGTTCTCTTTCCTTGCCTATTCTATGCAGCACTTCTTCGTTTGAGGTATGCGATGTCCATGAAATTTTGAGTATTCTCCGGTAGATCCACATTTCAAAGGCCTCCAATTTATTTACGGTTGATGTTTTAAGGGTCCACGTTTCAACTGCATATAGAAGAGTCGACAAGACTTAGCATTTTGATAAACGTAGTCGATATTCGAGTTTTATTCGAGAATCACAAAGCAGTTTTTTTATTTTTTCGAAAGATTTTCTGGCCTGTTCTATTCTCGATCTTATTTCTAGATCAGGATTTAGGCTGCTATCGATCCAACATCCCAGGTAATTAAATCTATTGACTGTTCTAAAATTTGCCCATTTATTGTGCAAGGTTGAGGTACGTTTTGGTTTTTTCGGATTGACATCACTTTGGTTTTTTAATGTTTATTTTCATACCAAATTGCTCACAGGTCGAGTTGGTCTTGTCGATGAGTCGTTGTAGACCTTAGTCGGAATCCGCAATTAACACTGTATCATCGGCGTATCTGATAGTGTTGATATTTACGCCATTCACTTTGACTCCATCCTTGGAATCCTCCAATGCTTCTTTAAATAGAAACTCGAAGTAAAGATTAAACAGCAGAGGCGACAGAACACATCCTTGTCTAACTCCCCTCCTAATTTCTACTTCTGCGGATATGGAACCTTCGATCCTAACTCTGGCGTTTTGGTTCCAGTACAAGTTTTTTAAGAATTTGATGTCTTTTCCATCTAAACCGACTTCTTGCAAACGTTCTAATAGTAGGTCGTGTCTTACTCTATCAAATGCTTCTTCGTAGTTTATGAAGCATATAAATATATCTTTCTGTTGGTCGTAGCATTTTTGGGCGAGAACTAGTAAACTGAACAGGGCTTCTCTCGTTCCCATGCCGGCTCTGAATCCAAACTGATCGTCTCCGATGATTGTTTCGCATTTTCTATAGATACGATATTTAAATATTAAGTGTATTAATATCATTGGGTCCTGAGGCTTTCCTGTTTTTCAATTTACATATAATATTCCTCATGTCTTTTTTAGTGATTTTAATGCTGAATTCATCACCACATCATATAGATCATGTTTGATATCTATTGTAGCTGTGTATTGATGGTAGGTGTTATTTCTTTTATTATTACAGTATTGTAGCTATGGTTTTTTCTTCTTGTATGTTAAATGTACAATTTCGGTGTAGAACCATGGCCTTGAATTTCTTAGGCTTGAATTTAAGCTTAAAATTTATCTCAAAACTTCCCTCTAAACGTTTTTTAGACCTGGTATTTCGTAGTATTTTCCTCCAGAGACTCTATGTTTAGTTTTTTAGAGTATTTGGTTGATTCTTGCTTGATTAATGGTATTTTGATGATACATTTGCCATAAAATGTTAGAACTCTTACGACGAGAATTTATTTAGCTATAATTAAGTATACGTAGACACTAACTTATAAATTAGCAAACTCCTAAAAAAAGGTGTCAACCCAGCTCAAAACAATCAATTTTATTTTAATTTTTTAATTTAGCACAGAGGAATAAATAAAAAATTAAGAAATTTGTGTGGATGTTTGTTTTGAAGCTGAGGGTAACTGTTGAGAACTTCTGGAATTAGTGGAAAAATTTTAACTGCCTTTCACGTTGCGCCTTCAGATAATTTTATAATTGAGTTCATTCTGGGATCTCTACGGAACCCTAATACTTAATACTTGCTATTCAGTATTACGCTTTTAGAAAATGTATAACGAAATGAGCAAAAAACTTAATTAACTATATGTGAGGGGAATATCTGAAAGGTTGTAATGATTTTCGCCTGAAAGAGTTTGTATTTCAAAAAGTTATTATAAAAATAAATAAAATGCCGAGAAAAAAATTGGAAATAATTATAATAATAATTAAGACAGGCTATGTTAATCCAACATACGATAGAATAACTTACATAGATCTTGATGTGTGTTTTTGATAATAACAGTAGAGAAATCAAAGAGAAGCGTTTTTGTGAGTTATTCCGTATTTTTATTCTGTATTTGGCGCACAGCGACTTCCTTTATCAAAGCTCAAATATCCTCAAAGCTTCTTTATCAAGAATCAAATAAAGATTTGTTTTTTCGCGGTAGTTTTATTCTCAAAAGCAATCGCAATATTGCAGACACGAAAATGGAAAATAAATATTGAGTTGAAGCATATGTGTTAGCGTTGAAAGATCAATAAAACAATTACAAATAAAGATCGCATAATATTTATGAACAAAAATATTATTATACAACTTTAATTTTGTAGATATCGTGCACTTTTTCAAAACCTTACTGTTGACTATATGGCCTTCTTTAAATTCGCATTCTTTAACATCTTTGAAAGTTCGCATCATAAGTATAGCTTCCGTTTACAAAATTACTATGTTACTATATAATAACTGCTCCGTGCATGTGTTTTGAACTATAGTAAATAACAATTTACTAGAAGCAGGTTTTATAACACTCCTGGCTCAATAAACCTGCTGATCAAGTACAAATTGCCTAACAAAAAGCAGATTTATTGCGTTTTTGATGCTAAAATTGTTATGAACTATAAAAAGTCTGTTGTTCGATGTTATAAACCAGTGGTAATTGGTACTCCATTTAGTTCGTCTGGTTGTTTGATGGTCACTGGTATTGCTTGCCCGTTTTATTAGTTAAATACTAATGAATATTTTTTCACAGCTCGACGACAAGAGATTATTAAGATGACGGAGCAGCTAATCGAGGCTATTAATACTGGGGACTTCGAAGCATATACGTAAGTATTTTTTAATAACGATTCTTCCTCTTTTCTGACTCTACAGCCTATTGTGAACCCTTGCCTTCTCAAAATTATTTTAATAGTTGAAAATAAATCAATATAAAGTAGAGAATTACGATTTTTCATACGATAAAGTAATGCCGCCTTAAGAGAGTCATAGTTACGACCTCACCAGGGGTCTGCTATGACCCCCCAGTCTTCAAAAGTTCAAATGTTCTATTTTATGAGACGGAGCAATTAACTCCAGTACTTTCAGCTTGGTAGCAAAACCGCTGTTCCGCCCCCTTGCCGGTTATACCAGTGCCCAGACCCATCCTTTACGGAATTGCCGATTGGCGGGCATAGGAAGGCAGCATGAATACTTGGATTACATTTTCCGGATCGCTATGATCTTAAACACTATGCGATCTTCTGGCCTAGGCGCAGATCCGCCGCACGCGTCCCGCAATGACAGGACACATCTGCGCAGTGGGCGGGATTCGAAGCCCAAAAAACCCAATAAAACCTGGACCCCTTACACATCAAGGAATCTTTGTGTCAACATAAATAGATAACGAGGATTCCCTCTCCGGGTGCTAAAGGCCGGGGACCCTCGGACGTTGACGACCCAATGAGCTACCGTTTGGGTAGAGTAGGTGCTTCGAGGGCATTAGCAGATTCAAAGAGGAAGTCTGTCTGATTTTGGCAGAACTAATGCGGCTGCGAGTCCGTCTTACCACTGCCCGTGATCCCTTAGAGGGTGAAAAGTCGCTCGCTGATGGGATAACGGACCCCCAAGCACGTTTGAGAAGTTGCCGTCGGGGAGTCTACTGTACCACTCATCTCCTGCTACAGGCACGTCTTATAGGCCCACGTTGAGATTGAGATTGATCGTTTAGAACCTGCAAAACCTTCTGCAGAGATTACGTGGAACGAAGTAGAGTGATCCCACATGAGCTTGTCTTGATACTAGGAACGTACCCCGTTAATCAGTGCGACTTCTGGACTCGTCTCGCTTCTAGTAGCCCCCGTATCAACTACTGACACCTCAAACTAGGACCACGTTAGTGTTCCTACGTACGGGGCGTAAGAGCTAGATGGGGACGGCTCACCATCTCTCGTTTCATCCCATTGCTCGACTTTAATGATCGGTAGGATCACCCTAATAGTAATCGGGTCTTCCTTTCGTTCCGAAGAGCTACGTGGACATGGCCGCTGCTAGACAGCCGGATATCCCATTGGTTGTCTCTTACGACTGGTAAAGACCAGCACCCTAACGGTATTGTTTTCATTCATTTGCTCGTAGGAAGCTACTAGGACTAGGCCACACCCTAAACAGCAGACCGCACGATAGACAGCCAAACTGTTTTGCTGCAGTGCCTAACGATTACAGATGATGGCTACCAGCTTGGCTATTCTAACGTCACTCACTGACTGCTGCTCTAAAAAATTTTGCAGTCATTTACTTGTACCAATCTCAGCAATTGTGCAGCAATGGTATCGTACACCTTACTGGGTCTCTCTTGCCGTGCGCCTTACCCTGAAGAATAAGTTTAAGTTGGTTGTACCAATGTTCGTTACGCATTACGTGGCCCATATATTCCAATTTGCGTCGTTTTATAACTATGCTTATTTCGTGATCCTTTCTCATTCTTTGTCTCAAACTTTATATATAATATATCAAATTGTAATACGTATGTCACAAATATTTCCATGACAGACAAGGAAACTATACATACATTTATACCACGTGGCCTCTCAGGTCATCAACACACGAAAACCCAAAGTCGTGGAAGGTAACAAGTATGTTTGAATCTTCAAATTTATAAAATATTCAGCTAAAAATAATGAGAATAATGGACATATTTTATACCACTCAGGAAATGCAGATGGACCCAGACGTAACGGAGTAGCAATAATTGTCAAAGAAGAGCTTCATAACTGTATTCGAAATTTCATTCCTTTCAATGATCGCATCATGATGATACAGCTGCAAAATAAATTACTAAATATTAATATAATATAAGTCTACTACGCACCAACAGCTGAAAAACCAGATGAAGATATTATATATAAAAAAATTCTCCGGAGCACAAAAAAACATTAAGCTACTATTATTATCGGAAACTTCAACTCAAAAGTTGGTTCTGAAATCACACACGATATAACCGGAAAGTATAGACTTCAAGAAAGGAACGAAAGAGCACACAGACTTATACAGTTATGCCATGAAGAGAAGAGAAGGTATTTGAAATTTCGTTCCTTTCAAATATTTGCATCATGATGATACAGCTGTGCAAAATAAATTACTGAATATTAATATAATACAAGTCTATGCACCAACAGCTGACAAACAAGATGAAGATATTGAGCAATTCTACAGCCAAATAAAACAAATTCTCCGGAGCTACTATTATTATTGAAAACTTCAACTCAAAAGTTTCTGAAATCACACAAGATATAACCGCAAAGTGTGGACTTGGAGAAAGGAACTAAATGGGGCACAGACAGATACTCAGAAATCAAATTGACTATATTATCATTAATAGAAGGATTAGGAACAGTATTACATCTTCAAAAACATTTCCAATCATAACCATAATCTACTCTGTGCTCAATTCAAACTAAAACTAAAAAGAATAAAAGCTCAGATAACTCAAAAGACATCTAATAAGCGACTCCTAAGAAATGCCGTAATAGCAAATTAGTTCGGAAACAAGATAAATCGTGAAATTAAAAGAGAGCTAGAAAGATCTGAACAAGAAAATATTGGCCAAAATCTAGATATAACGAATTCCGCCGTTGTGACCATAGCAAACGAAGTTTTAAAACCAGTGGAAAAATAAGGACAAGACTCGATATAGAGAAATATATCGAGAACTTACGAAGTTAAGAGATCAAAAGAGACCTAGATGGAACAAAAAGATGTCGTAAAATGAAATACCAAATACAATCAGACTGGCTTGACATATGTGAAACTGAAATAATGCTACAAATATGGTTGTCTGCATTTATCTCACTCCCAAAAAACCTAGTATATCATCATAAAGACTTTAGACTAATTAGTCTTATGTGTCACTCTCTCAAACTGCTTCTTAAGATGATTCTTAAAAGAATTAAGCAGAAAAGTAAAGAAACAATGGGAAACAAACAATTCGGATTCAGAGAAGGATTGGGAATAAGAAAAGCTTTGTTCTCAATGCTAACATTACTTCAAAGATCATGGGAATTTTGAAAAGGCATTAATGTGATAGAGTCCAACATGATAGGCTGTTTGAGTATCTAGAAATGATTGTAATAGATGATAGAGATCTGAGACTTTTACATTAATATTAAAATCAGAAAGCTTCTGTTTTAGTAGACGGCAAAGAAACAGACAAAAGAAACATTCAAAGAGGTGTCAGACAAAGTTTTGTCTTATCCATAACTTTTTTTAACGTGAACTCGAAGATAATATTTAACGAAGACTTGGAAGGCCACGAATTGAAGGAGAAACTGTTAACATCATCATATGTGACAGCGATCATGGCTAAAAGTATCGAAGATCTTCTAATTCCGTATAGATTAAGTTTCTAGAGAGTGCTTCAATAACGGACTTGACATAAATACATGAAAGACAAAGTTACTTGTGGTTAGTAAACAAGAAGTTGCCCCTATGAACTAATTGTCAACAATTATTCAATTAAAAAAGTGAACCATTTTAAATACCTAGGATGTTGGATAAACGAGACACTAAATCCTAATGAAGAAATTAAAACCTGTATAGAAATGAAGAGCATTTATGAAACGTATATCTATACTGTGCAATTCTCAGCTGAACTTACAATTAAGTATTAAGTTCCTAAAATTTTATGTGTATCCTGTGTTAATATATGGATGTGAAATCTGACTCATGAAGGTTAATATGATGAACAAATTAGAATCCTTTGAGATGTGGTTATATCGTAGAATGCTCAAAATGTCATGGGTTCGACGTATCTCAAACATAGAAGTCTGAAACAGAATAGGTCAAGGCGAAGGTGAATTGACAAATATGAGAAAAAGAAAACTTAAATATCTGGGCACATGATGAGAGATAGCAGATACTAGATACTGCAGTTAATACTCAACGGAAAGCTCGACTGAAAAAGAGAAATTGGTAGGAAGAGATATTCATGACTCGGAAACCTTCGTCATTGGACTGGCTTATTAGCAGATGAGTTGTTACATGCAGCGCAAGATTAAGAACAATATCGATAAATAGGCAGTTCAGTGCCTAATTAGGGTACTGTACTCAAAGATGTCACAAATTACAACCACCGGTTCAATATATTACCAAATCAATGTAAATTCTTACATATGCTGAATCTATCCATATTGTTGAAAGAACGGAAAACGCTATGTGAGAGGCATATTTAGCAGTAAACGAAGCATATAATATAAAAAAGAAAAGTATAGTTGCGCTTCTACTTAATTCATAATTGCATTACATCGCCTTATGGCAATAATGAAAATACGAATCGAAAATAATTTTAATTAGAATAATATTATTTATGAATAAGGTTAAGAATAAGATTATTTATGAATTCTAGTATCTAAAAACCTTACCACAAGCGGCTAAAAAAATAGGTTTAATAATAACCACCAACAAAACTAAGCATATGAAATTAAGCAAGAAACCACAAATTCTAGGACCACTTATTATAGAAAACGATGCGATGTCATCGAAATTGTTAACGAATTTGTATATTTTAGTTAACGTTAACAGTTAACAATTAACAGTTAACAATTAATAGTTAACAATTAACAGTTAACAATTAACAGTTAACAATTAACAGTTAACAATTAATAGTTAACGGCAGAGATCAAGCGCAGAATTTGTACGGCCCACAGTATTTTGGCCTCAATCTCCTTAAATCCTTCATTATAACGAGAAATACAGAGGTAAAACTATACAAAACAATAATACGCCCAGTCCTAACATATTGTTCTTAGACCTAGACTCTAACAAAACCTGTTAGGATATTTTAAAAGAAAAGTACTAAGGCGAATCTATGGAGCGGTGAATGACAATGGAGTGTGAAGAAGACGATACGAAATTTATAGAATATACGAGGAACCACATATCGTAAAATACATTAAGATAGGACATCTAAGGTGGATATGATATGTAATGCGGGTGGAACAAACTCATCCGCCTAGAAAAACGCTCATTGATAGACCCTTTGGTACAAGACTTAATAGAGAAATAAACACGTAAGACAGGAGCTGGATCAATAAATTATCGATGAGTGATAAAATAAAAGAATATAAAACAAAATAGAAACAACATATCAATAAAATGGATAAAAATCGACAAATTAAATATATCCTAAATTAAAAACCGAAAGGAAGATTACAACTAAAGGATAGTGTAAGGTGCCACAGAAAAAGACGGAGCGAAGATTGAAGCTAGTACAAATAACAAATATATAAAGCTTACAATAAAGAAGAAGATGTTTCGGTAATTTTTTGACAGCCATTTGAGTTGCGCTTTCTCTGAGGTTATGATACAGAACACTATCCTTAATCCTTATATTATTATGGTTTTTACAATTTGTACAAAATGGGCATAATCTTAATAGTTTATTAACCAAGCAAAAGAAAATACCACCAAGTAGTTTGTCAATAATATATCGAAGATACATCATTTGTGTTTTAAAGTCACATACATATACAATTAAAGTTTTATGTTAATGTTGAGAGTAACCAAATACTTGCCATGATGGAGGAGTATCATAAATTTTTTCCTGGATTTTCCTCATAATTTCATCATCATCAATGGTGCTACAGCCCTATGAAAGAGCCTCGACCTTCCCAAGTCTATTACGCCAGGCAGTCCTATCCATTGCCAACCGTTGCCAGTTTGCTGCGCCTATCTTTCTACCATCCTCATCTATACCATCCTTCCATCTGAGTTTTGGCCTACCCCTTTTTCTGATTCCCACGGGTTGTGACATAAGGATTCTTCTAGAAGGGTTGTTCTGCTGTGATCTTGCTAGATGTCCTGCCCATCTTAATCTTCCTATTCTTATAAGAGATTTCCTCATAATTTACAATTGAATTATAAACGAGAGTATTTTACTCATAAGCTATTCCGATAGTTCTGTGAGTAATGTCCTGGTAGGTTACAAGCCACAGGTAGGTTATAAGCCTCTCCTGTGAACCCTCCTCCTTTGTCCTGGCTTTGGACTGGCAGTGATAGCAATACAACTTCCTGAGCTCCTCAATCCACCCAGTCAAATACACCTATACTCTACGAAAAACGTCAATAAAAAACAAATAGTAATAATCCAGTAACTTAAGAATCGCAATAAAACAAGAATAAAAACGGAGCATGAACTAACCAAAGAAATAACCGCTTCGGCAGGAGTCAGACTGGGGGATAGCCTCAGATAAACTTAAATTATTAGAAGAATAAAACAACAAACTAGAAATCCGAAGATTTCTAGGTTGACGAAACGAAACTTCAGATTTTTGCTTAAAGCTGTGCCTTCTATAAATGTCAAGGCAAAACAAACGATAAAAAGAACGACATGGGGAATCTAAAAATTACATTCCACAACAGAATGTAATTCTAAGCAACAACCTTTGGTTAACTGATTTCTTGTACTCAAAGAATAAATAGAAATAAAGACTTCTTTATTAGAAGACTTTCTTGTACTACCAGGTGACAAAACGATATAATTTGTTTAGTTTGTATTTTGAGAACTATTCTTGAAGTGGACACGAACCTTCAAGATAAAGATAGTAAATTACACTTATAGCTTCAAAACAATACACCTCTTGTGGTGTATATTGTTAACAATTTACTTTCATTGTCGCACTTTTTTATAACTTAAAAATTTATTATTTTAAATACCACATGTATATAATTATTATTTTTAGGAAAATATGTGATCCCCACCTAACAGCTTTTGAGCCAGAAGCTATGGGAAATCTAGTAGAAGGAATGGATTTCCACAAATTTTACTTTGATAATGGTAAGTTAAGTATATAATTTTAAATAATTAAACAAAAATTTTGTGGAAGCATAGCTTTCTTATAGCCGGGTAAGGACTGAGCGGTGCTAGTAGGTGGTAGGTAGTAAACTTAGGTAGTAAACTTCTTCTTCTTCTTAGCATTCTATCGTCTATTTTTGGACATTTCCCTTTTCCTTCCATCGATCTCTAGCCTGAGCTATATACTTCCAATGTGTTCCGGCTGTTTCTTTGATGTCTAGAAAGTGCTCAACAGAAGTGTTAAGAAGAATATTCGAAAAGACATCTTATAGAACAAACCAGATTCTTGAAACCATAGAGAACAATAAGAACATGAAAGTACTAAAAACATGTAAGTCCACTGGCAGGAATAAAATTATAAAGATAAAAGACGACCGTGCAACATTGTACTCGCATAAGGAAGAGATCGTTAGAGAAATCCGAAAATTTTATGAGAAACTGTATACTTCTACTATTCCAAACCCCTGTATACCAACAAAACATATCTTAAATGTTGGCTTAGAGGATCTCCCTGAAATAATAACATCAGAAATTAGAGCCGCTCTAAAACAAATGAAAAATGGGAAAACACCAGGAGAAGATAAAATTACTTCAGAGATGCTAAAAATGGGAGGCACTGCATTAGAAGAGGCAATGAGAGCATTACTGAATAAATGCCTATTGGAAGGACAAATACCAAAGGCATGGAAAAATGCGCAAGTCATTCTACTTCATAAAAAATAGGACGACGTAAATATAGAAAACTAGCGACCAATAAGCTTATTGTCACACCTTTACAAACTACTAACCCGAATAATAACAAATAGATTGACAGCTAAGCTAGATGCATACCAACCAGTGGAGCAAGCAGGCTTTCGTAAGGGTTTTAGCACTATCGATCACTTGCCAACAATCCTGACAGGTATTGAAAAAACAATAGAGTACAACATACCACTACATCTGGCATTTGTCCATTGTCACAAAGCATTCTTCAGTATCGAGAAATGGGCTTTCTTAACAGCATTGGACGACGCCAGAGTAGATTCAAGATATTCTGCCCTCCTTAAGAATATATACGATGATGCTACTTTTCACGAAAAAATAGATGATGATCTGGAAACTATGAAAATAGACCTTGGCAAAGGTGTGAGACAGGGCGACACCATCTCACCCAAGTTATTTACTTTGGCATTAGAAATCTTGACATTACAAAGTCTTCAAAAAACTAAATTGGGTCGAAAAGGGATTAAAAATAGATGAAGTATATCTTAACCATTTGCGTTTCGCAGACGACGTAGTACTAATAAGCACAGATATCCATGAACTAAAATCAATGCTACAAGATTAAAATCATAAATCGAATCAAATAGGATTAAAAATGATTCTCGACAAAACAAAGATATTAAGCAACAGCCTAGAAAACATCACGATAGATAACATTATTATAGAAAAGGTAGAACTATAATATCTAGGACATGTAATTAAAAACGAAAAGAAAAATTAAACCCTAGAAATTAAAGGAAGGACACAATTGTCATGGGCTGCTTTTCATAAGTTGAGCTTCATTAAAAGATAGAAAAATCCCAATACACTTAAAACGAAAAACCTATGACACTTGTATACTACCAGTTGCAACTTATGGATTGGAAACTATGGCAATAACAAGAAAAATAACATAACAATTAATAGTAACTCAACGGGCCATCGAGAGGCCCATGTTAAATATAAGCCTCAGAGACAAAATTCCTAACACCGAAATACGTCGAAGAACTAAAGTAACCGACATCATGGGAAAAATAGCGACATTGAGATGGTAATGGGTAGCAATAGAACAAGACACCAACAGATGGCCTCATAAAGTGACATTCTGGAGACCTCGAGAAACAAAAAGAAGCGTGGGAAGACCGAAAAAGAGATGGATAGACGATATAACAACTGTAGCTGGAAAGCAGTGGATGAGAATTGCAAAAGATAGGGAAGCGTGGAAGCAATTGGAGGAGGCCTATGTTTAACAATGGATAAATGAAGGCTGAAAAAGAAGATTTCTTTAATGTCAGCTACCCATCTTATCTGTGGTATTCCAACCTACGCAGCATATTTTTGTCTGTGTCTCAGCAGGAGTAGCAAGAAAGATCCAATTTCTCCGTTTGCGATGTGTTAATGTTTGTGAAGAGCATATTATTATCTTATTTATAATAATATTTGTGACACACAATATCTTTTTTATTATTTTGTAGTTAAAATTAGAAACTTATAAATATTTTATGTTTGGTGTATCGTATATGTATACCAATTTATTTTTGTTTCTATTTATAGTGCTCGGCAAGAACTGTAAAGCTGTAAATACGACTATTCTGAACCCACATGTACATTTACTGGGTGAAGATGCTGCATGTATTGCCTACGTTAGGTTAACACAATACATGGACAAGTAAGTAAAGCTTTTTTTAGAAATAACTTAAGATAAACAAATTATTTAAAATTACATAATTTAACTTTTTAAAACCCTGAATGAATGAGACATATGCTAATTAATATGTTTTTATATCTATACTCACAAAAATTTGCTGGGACCTCTCGTCTGTCTTTTAGTTAAATATTAATCCAGTCTCTAACACTATTTGGGACATTGATAATGGCCAATAGCAATTAAGAGTACCAGTTGGAAAATAGTGAAGATTTACTCTCCTTTACTCTTCCGGGTAAAGAAGGAGGGTTGGAACAATGGGCTAACGACGCATTTTTCGTAAAAACTACATACGTTAAATGTTTCGATCAAAAGCATCGGAATCTGAACGGAACCTAATCTAAGAACCAAAGAAATAGAAGTGTTACGTCAATCGGCTACTGATCCCCATCACAACGGCAATGTGATGACCGCACCGGCGAAGCTACCTGCCTAGACTAGAGAATATTCGAAGAGGCGATGTCTGTTTGCGATCCCAAAAGCCTGACGTCACGAGGGATCTTCGCTAGAATTTCAGAACAACGGAACATTCTTCCTTCTTCCTATGCCGTCCCCATTAACGGAGGTTGGCGACCACAAGTTATTCTGTCTTTTGCAACGTGGAATAATTCGTTTATAGCCATTTTTGTCCAGTCTCAAATATTTCGCAGCCATGACTTCATCCTTCTACCTATTCCCTTTATGCCATCGACTGTACTCTGCATGATGACCTGCAGAAGACTATATTTATCATCCCTCAGTATGTGTCCAAGGTATGCACTCTTGCGTACTTTTTATATTCTCAACAATTTCTTGTCTCGACACATTCTTGTCAACACTTCCTTATTGATGACTCTTCTTCTTCTATTTTTCCCTGCATTATATTTTGAAGTAATGCGTATTTATGTCCTCTCATCAGGTGACCAAAATATTCGAGTTTTCTTCGCTTTAGCGTTAACAAAATCTCTGGGTCTTTTCCTATTCTTCGTATGGAATTCTCAACATTCTCCAATATATCCAAAGTTCAAAGGCTTTAAGCTTCTTAACTATTTGCGCTTTTAACGTCCACTTTTCTACCCCGTACAATAGTTAGGACCAGACGTAACATTCAACAAACCTCAGTCTCAGCGCAGTATTCAGATTTTTATCACAGAACAATTGCTTGTTGTAATGTGTGTTGCTGTGTTGTAGCAGCCCTGAATAGTTCTATGGAGGTCATGTTCGTCCATTGCCGTAGGTATTTAAGCCAAGAGTTTCGTCTTCTTCCTGGTCCTCTTTTGCTATTGACTTTGCCTTCGATTATAAGTTGGAGCAGTTCATACTTTTGATTTCTTATGATGTGACCAAAATATTGTGTTTTCCGTTCTTTTATTATAAGCATAAGCTCTCTTTCCTTATTCATCCTCCGCAAGACTTCCGCATTAGTCGTATGGCTCATGTAGAATATTCTGAGCATTTTACGGTAACACCAGATTTCGAATGCTTGGATTCTTTTTTGTGTTGCTTCTGTCATTGTCCAGGCTTCAACACCATAGAGCAAGGTGGAGAAAACATAGCACTTAAGTATTCTAGTTCTCAATGAGATGCCCAGCTGGCGGTTGCATAGAACTTTTGCATTTTGTAAAACATTGTACGTGCCTTTTCCAGACGTATTCTTATTTCTAGTGAGTGGTCCCAAGTTTCATCAAGATTACTTCCAAGGTACGTTGTTCTTGTTACTCTTTCCAGATCTGTTCCGTCGATATTGACCTTCACCCTTCTGTTTTGGTGCTTGCTGATGACCATCGTTTTTGTCTTCTTTGTATTCAATTTCATTCCAAATTATCTACAGGCTGTCGTTACTCGGTCCATTAAGCGTTGCAGGGCTTCAGCATTATCTGCCAGTATGACAGTGTCATCAGCATATCGCAGGTTATTTATACATTGCCCGTTTATAATTATACCATCCGAGGTGCCTTCCAAAGCTTTCTGAAATATCTTTTCAGAGTAAACATTGAACAGCAAAGATGATAGGACACATCCCTGTCTTACTCCCTTCTCGATATTGATTTTTCCAGATGTTTCGCTTTTTATTCTGATGTTAGCCTTTTGTTCTTGGTAGAGGTTTTAAATGATCCTTAAGTCTTTATCGTCGATATTACATGACCTTAAAATATCTATTAGTTTATCATGTTTCACCAGGTCAAACGCCTTCTGAAAGTCTATAAAACACAAGTATACATCAGAATCGACATCTCTACATCTTTCAACTAGCACACGTATTGAAAAAAGTGCTTCTCTTGTTCCGAACCCATTCTTAAAACCAAACTGAGTTTGACCAGTGTGTTCGTCTAGTTTATTGTATTCTCTATTGTGTATTACTCGTAGGAAAAGCTTCAACATATGATTCATCAGGCTAATAATCCTACGGTCTTCACATTTCCTGGAGTTTCTCTTCTTTGGTAGTGGTATAAACACCGATGTCAGCCAATCATTTGGTATTATGCCTGTTTTGTATATTTTGTTAAATATATCTTCCATTACTTCGATGTGTTCGTCTAGTAATATCAATATTATTTCAATTGGGATATTATCTTCCCCAACAGCTTTTCCGTTCTTTAACTGATTTGCCGCTTTGATAATTTCTTGCTTTGTCAGTGGCCAAAAAGATTTTTTATATCTAACTAATAGATTCAAATATTTAATAAAAGTTTCCGTAATTCATACATTGTATGTTATTCTTATTATTGTCAATTTTTTTTTCTACTGAGATACATAAATGTAGTGTATTGTCACAAATATGTAGAAAAGCTTAAAGTTATCTAAAAAAAAAGTAAATTCCTTCCAAAAAGTAGATATAAAATATATACACGGTGTCCAGAAACTCTCGTGACAAACAAATACCGGAGATTACTCAGATCATGTTAAGACAATTTAACCCAACTCACCTAGTCCGGAAATGATTCCTGCGAATTTCGAGTTTTTCGATAAATAATCGCACCAGTTTTCGTTTTTCTAAATAGAAACGTAGTAGAGGTATTAAAAAAAACTAATTACAGGACACCATCTTCAAAGAGCTATAGCTCTCTTAGGATGCATTTTCGGACTAGGTGAATTGGGTTAAATTCTCCAAAAATGTTCTGAGGAATCTCTGGTTTTCGTTTGTCAGAAGAGTCTCTGGACACCCGTATAAAAGTAAATATGACCCAATCAATAAATAAATTAGTACGAACTATTACCATGAATATAATTCCAATATCAAATTTTACCTACATACAAACCAGTCTATTATTTACGACTCTTGTACTCACATACCTACATTTCCTTACATTCGTGATATGTTTTGAAATAGATTGTCAGGATAGGGATACAAGATCGTGCTACCCTATTATAAATGAGCAGGTAGAAACAGTAACCTTCCTCATTTATAACGAGCGCTGTCTGCACTACATAACCCTATCTTAATAGATAGTTGGAATATATATTATCAGAAATTTCGCAGTGCCGTCTTTGATATAACTAGAAATAAGATATTTTTCATATGATATTAAATTATATGAACTATAGCATGTACCAAAATAAAATAGTATTGAATTAAATGCGCTGTGGATAGTTGTATTTTTCATGTCTGGTATACATACGAGCAATTGTTTCCTTGACATTCAGTTTCACACAGCAGTTACATCACCTGCTGGATTACAATCTCCAAAGAGCAGGCCCAAGAAGTGAAAGGTTCGTAATTCTTGTGACAACAAGTACGATGAAGGTGTCAGGGGCCAAATTCGTAGAATAGTTAATCAATTTTTTCGTGGCAACGTACCGCCAACAATAAACACCATATTAGCTGTTGTAACCCAAACAACACAAGTACGTCCCATGGACGTCCAAAGGATGTACCTCATTAAATGTCCGGACATCCCACGGACATCCGTTTACATAATTTGGACGTCCCGGGACGTCCAATATGACCTAAATGTTACCAAAAAGTACGTCCCCTGGACGTCCCAGGGATGTTCATGGGGACGTACATAGTACATATACAGAACTTAATACGGACTTATATAGGACCTAAGAAGGATGTATTGGGGACATCTATTGTACGTCCACATGGACTAATATAGGACCTAAATGAGGATGTATACAGGACCTAAAGGGAACTTAAAATTAATAAAATGAAAAGCAAAAATAAATGGGATTTTTATTGTGTACTTATATTAACATATGTATTTAAATTTATAGTATTATTTAAGCACATTACTCCTACTTACTTTACAAATGTAGCAACACACCACAACCACAAAAATTACCTATAAAAGTCCTATATACCTACTTAATGTCTATAATAATAAATTATTAAACTATAAACTAGTATCGAAAGCAATAAACTAATTCTAATTACAACCACAACCACAATGATTATAATTCGAGAAATAAACGAGATAAATAGAAGCGTCGTTAAAACATAACCACATTCTTCTTTTATCTCCTAATTTTTAAATTTCATTTCCATTACAGAACAAAATTTTAGAAATACAGCTCTGCTATAGGATAAAGATTTTTCTCTAAAAGGAGCCTCTGTCTGTTTTCGTATAAATTAATGGTATTTAAAACTAAATATAACTTTTTAAAATAAAGTTTAGTAGGAAGATTATATTTTGTAAAAAATATGCTTAAGTAAAAAAATGACACAGTTAACACCTAGAAAACGTCCCTAATACATCCCTAATGGGACGTCCCTTGGACGACCTTATGAGACGTCTCTGGTATGTCCGACTAGAAATATCCCTTGGACGTCCCTCGGACGTCCAAAAGAAGTCCCGGGACGTTTGGACCTTAAAACGTGGCAAAAATTCAATTTGGATTGAAAAACCAGAAATCATCTCGTGGCGTCATCGTTATTTACGCGCAATTCGTAAATACCGTGCAGAAGGATACAACATAGCGTATTTGAATGAATAATGGGTAAATATCGAGCACAGTGTGAAAAAAGAATGGGTTGATAAAACAATTACATCTCATCGCGATGTTTTTGTTCGTGGTCTGACAACAGGATTAAAATCTCCAACAGCTTGTGGTGCACGGTTCGTTTTATTGCACGCAGGATCTAACAGTGGATTTGTTGATGGAGCAGAGCTCACGTTTTTGGCAAAGAAAAATACTCACGACTACCACGACGAAATGGATGGACCGACCTAAATTTGTCAGAAAAAACTGTTGTGGTAATGGACAGTGCCTCCTGTCACAGCAGAAAGTCAGAACAAATTCCCAAGAGTTCAACACTAAGAAAAGATTCTTCTTTTATTTTCAACTTATTTATTAGTTTTATTTTCGAATATTTCTACGTTTTGTTACTGCCAACATATACAGTGCGGTTTTTAAAAGTCCTTCCCCTCTTAACTCTTGAACGGAACAATACATAAATAAAATGTTTCTTTATATTTTAGTTTTATTTTATTCGATTTTATTTAAATCTATAAACCAATGGTTTGTATCGCTAGCGAATACTGTAGAATTAAAAACAAACTGCTAGTGTGTTTGTTAGTCTGTAGCAAGAAAATTTGTCAGCAGCTTTAAGAGCGGTGGAAAATGGTACCGCAGTTAACACAGCTAGTCGTACATATCACATCCCAAGGCGGACACTTCGACGATATTTAGAAGAGGGAAAACAAGTAAAGTCTTGTCTAGGGCGAAAGACTATACTTACAAATGCCCAAGAAGCAGAATTAGTTCAACGTATTATCCGTCTTTCGCAAATTGGATATCCACTTACTGCAACGGTACTTTGTAAGTGTGTATATCGGTTTACAGAACTCAATAATATCCCAAATCCTTTTCAAGAAAGCAAAGGAATAGCTGGTCGTTATTGGCTACGTGGTTTTATGAAGCGCAATCCTCAAATCAGACCTAAGAAAGCACAAAACTCAAATCCGGCTAGGGCACAAAAGCTTAATAAATTTATTGTAAAAGATCATTTTACTAAGCTGGAAGGTATTTTAAGAGAAATGGACATACTTGATAATCCCGAACGGATATATAATGTAGACGAGAAAGGTTGCAGGTTAACACTTCACCCCCAGCAGAAAGTTTTGGCGCAAAAAGGGGCTAGAAGAGTACATGTTGTTGCAAACGAACATGGAGAAAGTGTTATCATTGTTTCTTGTGGTAATTCTCTCGGTACAGCAATCCCTACAATGGTACTTTTTAAGGGTAAACGTAGTAAGCCAGAATGGGTTGACTCACTACCTCCAGGTGCTGTTGTTTAAATTACTGCAAAAGGTAGCATGAATATTGAAACGTTTTCAGTTTGGTTCAACACTTTTCAAAATTTAAGGTTGTTGGTCCATGTATTATCATATTTGATGGTGCAAGATGCCATTTGGATCACACTATTGTAGAAACTGCCGAAAGATACGAAATTACTCTATACTTTTTACCTAGTAATACTACTCACAAGCTCCAACCAATGGACAAAGCTGTATTTAGAGCCTTTGAATATTACTGGATGATGAAGTTATGAAATATTATTCTATTCATAGCGATCGTGTTATTACCAAACAGAGATTTGGGCCAATTTTTTCTACAGTTTGGGACAAAACAATGACACCATCTAATATAAAATCGGGGTTTTCTTCAACGGGAATTTATCCATTCAACCCAGAAGCTATCCCAGAGATAGCGTTTGCCCCTAGTAATATCACATACCAACATCAGGAAGATAAAGAGAATGTCACATTATCAGAAACTAACGCTTGTAATAAAGCAGATGATTTATCCATGCCATCAACTTCAGGCATTTAACAAAAATATTACCGTTGTCATTCTACTTTGGGATTACAACCGAAAAATAGCTCAAAAGAAGTATGTCTGGTCACTGATAGTAGTAACTCTTGTCGTCCCTCTACTTCAGATTTTCAACTGAAGAATCGCCCGGAAAAACCATTTCTAGACACTGATAGTAGCAACTCTGACTTATCCTTTAGTTTGCATGATTCTAGCAGTGATGAAGTTATTGATTCAGAAGACGATCATAGTGATTTCTCAAACATCAAAAATACTTCATTCACAATTATGCTCGAAACACCTGAAAATGCAGCAATAAAGAACGATAACAAAAAGCCAAGAAAACCAGCTATCAACAGTCGAGCCCAAGTTGTTACTAAAGATTTATTCGGTAGATGTATTGGAAAAAGTGATTCAGAAAATATTGAAGCCAATACGCATACTACAGATGGTAAAAGAGTCTCGTCAATGCTACGAAAATTACCCAATCCAAAAAACAAATTTAAGACCTTGCCTGCTAAGAAAAAGGGAACAAAAAAACAAGAATCTTGGTTCTGCAAATTATGCAAGGAAGACAGGATGGTAGATATGAGACTGTGTAGCGTATGTAGCACTTATATCCACGAAGAGTGCGTGGGTCTCATAGCTAAAGACAAAATTGATACGTTCTTATGCCCTGATTGTGAAAAATAAGACAATATTAAGTTTCTGTACTGTATTTGCTTAACATTTAATAAAACTGTTAAAAAATCTGAAACTATTTTATTCTATTTTGTGTTAAGCTTCATAATTAGATATAAAAATTTACTTTCTGTAGAGTGGCCATATTAGCGACACCATGTTGGTAATATGGCCAATAGCAGTATTTTTTTAATTAAGTCATAAATATCATATTTTTATCAATTTTTGAAAAATTATACAATAAATATATATTTAGATAACCCATGTAACTGTAATAACAGTTACTTTTTAAAAAAATTATATTTGGCCACAAATACGGACAAAAGTTCTTAAGGTGGCCATATTACTTGCACATACCTTATAATAATCTGCACAATACGGTGGATATATTGTATGTTCAGTTATTTTACGGTTACTTCTAAATTTTTCTGTGATTAGGTGTAAGCTTGTTCGAAATAAAGGGATTATTTACTTATTTATTTATTTATAAATTACTGCGAAGGAAATATACCGAGTAAAGTAGAGGGATTGTCGACTTCACAGTCGAATCCGTATTATGTGGTTTTCGAGTTTTTTTGCTGATATAAAGGTATTTAATTCTGTTTAAAATGTATAAATAAAAAAAGGGTTTTTTTTATCTATAGAAGATATTTACAATTTAGTGCCAGTTTGAATCGTCATCTCGTATATTTGTCACAACACCCGCAAAACATCGGTAACTCCGTTAACAAGTAATGTCATATTCGTGCGGTAAATTTCATACTAGCCACGAAACTAACAGCAGGTAATTTTGCGTTTTTAATTCGTAATTATGTTTGCAGGCACGGTCAGGCACACACCCATCAATCAGAAGAGAGCCGTGTGTGGCATAAAAGGGACAACAAATGGCAGAACGTTCATTTCCACCGCAGCGGCGGCAATGGAGGAGCGGCATTCGGCTTCAGTTTGCATAAATAGAACTGTTAAGTCTTTTCAACAAGAAAAATTGCTAAGCAAGAAATCCATAATAGACTATGATGTTTTCAATGTGAGATTCTCGATGGTGATGTGTGAATTTGTATTGATTTTCTCGATTCGGTAATCGTTTGTACTTAAAGAAGATGTAGAAATAATATAATTTTTTCTCACATGCAGCTATATTGACAGCAAGTGCTAGTCCTCCATTCATGCATGAAGTATTTAACATATTTTTTAGAAGCAATCATAACTTCAATATTTTTCGGTATTGAAACTGATACATATATATATGATTTCAGGAAACTATTTAAAGAATCGAATTTAAAGAGTTAAAGACTCGCAATTAATCATTTTTTGTGTTTCTTTGCTTTCTTTGCCCAATATTATATAACCAATCCAAATCAGTAAGTTAAAATCCTTTAGTCTCTAGAACGTTTTAGTTTAAAATTTATGAATTTTAAGGTGCCTCATCCATTAAGGACATCGGCGGTCATCACGTTCCATTATACTCTATAGCAGTTCTCGAAAGTTCCATTTTTGTTTTTCCACTCCAGCTCAAATTTTTCAACTAGGACGTGCGTAGTCTCTCCGGTGCTCTTTTTCCTTCCATCGTCTCTTGTATTACCAATCACATTTATTTCTCAACGAGGACCATTCGAAAATTTTTGCTTGTTGTTAGAACAAGAATTCCACTTCTTGAAGTCGTTTTAGCTGGCTTCCAAATATATTTAACATAATAAGGATCCAGATTTTAGATATGGCCACTTTTGGAATAACACTTCAGCGTAGGGTTACCATAATTGCCGTGTGATTATATAATGTGACTTTTTAGAATCTGATTTAGCTGTTGTTGTGTCATCCTCCTGTGCATTCTATGTACACCTCTATCAATTAATAATTAATAAAAGATCTGTGTAGTTTAAAAGAAATACGTGTCCAAAATATTATTAAGCTATTCACAAAAACAACTGAAGCTAACCAAGTCAAGGCAGCATAACGTTCTTCATCCCTTTTGTAGACCTTGGTGTGGGCATTTTTTCGATAAATCGACTTAATAGATTTATTCGCAAAAGATATTCTTTTTCACTCGTCTTTTGTGAATTATATTAAACAAGATCCCTGAAGCTAACCTCCTAACCATAACAACATAGCCCATTCTTCTGAATTAAGACATAAGGAAAGAGACGTATATTTTTGTGAAAGTTTTAAATAGCCTTTTTTTCTGACGTGCCACACATTTTGGGTTGTTAATAAAAATTAATTGATTAACAAACATTCTTAATAATCGGGGACAATTTTATTCCCCCATAAATGTCTACAGTAATATATTTGCAACCGTAGAAATATCTTAAACTAAAAAGTAGATTATCTGACTCTACATTAATAAATTAATACACAATTTAATTGGACAAAGAAGACATTATGTAATTATGTACTAATAAAGAAGTTTGATTTATTTTGCTTCTAAAAGGTATACTAGATATTGTAAATTGTTGAGTCCTATTAACGAGCGCGGCTCTTTAAAAGAGTTTGGCTAGAAAGCCTTAGGAATAATTGATAATATTACCTCCTTAAACTTTAAATTTGCCAGTTCCATCCCGAGAAAATGCAGGGTAACCAGTTAAAATAAATTCCACTAAGTTGCTTTCCTAACCTCTTTTAAAAGTAGCGTATGAGGCAAAGGTATTTGCACACATTATGCGAAGTATTTCACTTAAATTTTCATCACTTGAAGTTTTGGTCATTATAATTTAAAAAAAGAGTCTTTATCTCAATTTTCTAGGAAAATTTGAATTGCTCATTTATCGATAAGTAATTATGAAAATTAGAAAGTAAAAGCAGCATTCTGATAAAAAGAATGTTCTTTATTTTATCTATAAAAGTATGTGCTTAAAGGTGGTAAAGCGCCAGCTAGATTAGATGGCAAAAAATAACCGGTCTCTCTGAACTCAGCAATTGCTATTATCGAGAAATATTTTGAAATATTTAAGCGGTTGTTAGATAGTTCAAAGACACAGAGCGGTGCCTTCTTTCTGCCATCCAAGGGAGATTGCACTATGTAGCAGATTTATGTTGTAGTGGGAAATTTAGTTAATAATTCAGCCTTTATTTCTTCGAATATGTCTTTAATCTGTTTTTTTTTCTTCTTATGGTGCCCTATCCAATTAGTGAATGTTGGAGACAATTCTGGCATACTCCTCTCGATCTTGTGTGACTCTATATGGGCATCGAGGTTTGTCCAATCCCTTATGTTTTTAAGCCATGAGTATTTCTTTCTTCCGATGCCCTGTTTTCCTTCTATCTTCCCTTCCATAGTAAGCTTTGAGAACTGGTACTTGGAATTTCGAAATGTATGACCCAGATAAGCATACATCTTTTTATTATTGGCAGCAATTCTCGTTCTCTGCCCATTCGATTTAATACTTCGACATTTGTTGTGTGATCTGTCCAGGGAATTTTAAGTAGTCTTCTAAATACCCACATTTCAAAGGCCTCCATTCGGTTCATCATATTGGCCTTTATGGTCTAGGTTTCTACACCATATAGCAGTATGGAGTAAATGTAACATTTTATAAAGCGATATCAAAGCGTTAAGTTAAGGCTTCTGTTGTTTAGCAAGGTTCTCATATTAGTAAATGCTGTTCTCGCTTGCTCAATCCTGCTACGTATCTCTATGTCTGGATCTAAATCTTCAGTTATCCAACTACTGAGATATCTGAACTTGGGGACCTTTTGGATGTTCTTGTTGTTTACTCTTTTATTCAATTGCATATTTCGTGTTCTACTAACCACCATGGTGGTTACCACCTTAGCCACTAACTGATAAGTACCAAACATAGAGCAAAATATGTCATAAGGTGACAGGAGTACAGACTTTTAGAGAAAAAGGATAGCACATTTATGTTTTCTACTACTTAATTCGTAGTCCTCTATAAAACGAATTACAGGATATTTTTGGCGTGTTATTTCTTTACTTAAGGATGTTAAGGAAGAAAAGTGTTCTCATTGATTGTTGGTTGTTGATTTAAGTGAAATACCTGCATATGTAGATGTACATGACATTGCAGAAAGTTTTTACAACAGTACATTTTCTATCCTAGAATTAACCTGAAAAATATTATATATAGGAATATTTATAGATGGAGTGATTTTTTAAAATAAGCAACTTTGAAATCTTTATCTCTTTTTGCTTGAAGTTTAAGAGATAGTCAACAATTTTCATAAAACGATTTATGCTAAAATTTTTTCTACAAACCGTATAATATTCCATGAACTAAGAATGTATTACAAAGCAGTGCAGTACAAGAATATCCTTAAGAATTCTGTATAAACGAGCTGAATAATAAAGGATTTGCAACCTCTAATACAATATACAATTCAATAAACACTGGCTCCTAAGCGTTTTTTAACTTTTATATATAGACTTTGAATATTTTATTGAAATTGTTATCTTTCATCGTATTTTAGTTGTATTGTTCCCAAAACTGCACTGTTGTATGATTCAGCTTTATTCATTCATTTATACTGTTTCTGCTAAATTTCTAGCCCACATAAAAAGCTTAATCAAAAGAGTTTACTATCTATTGACCTTCTGAAAAATGTTGTTAAAACTTTTTGTCGTTATGATGGCGAGCATTAATATAAACAGTCTCATTAGGTTTTTGTGCCATATAATTTTACTTGAATACTAAATTTAACGTACGTATTTATAGGTAGATAAGAAAAATTCATTTCATTAAATTTGTACATAAGCATTTGCTTAAAAAGTATATGTAAGCTGTTAATATATCAAAACCATAGTCTAAATGATCTTTTCACACTTAGACGAGTTTCAGATAAACTTAGATATTAAGTACTTGCCAAAGATATAATAAACGTCTTTAAAAAATTTGTCAAGTTTGGATACATGAGACTTGATATAATAGATTGCCTTTGAATCTTGTTAAGCATCAAGCTTGCCGCTGGAAGATGTAAAAACCGTGTCTTTATTGTAATAACATTTAAACAGAAACTGGCAACTTTCAGTCTGTATTTTAGAATAGCAACGGCAAACAATTTGGTCCTCATTATCACAAAATTTAAATAAATGGTAAAAACGTAAGACAAGGTTTAAAGAATATTAAAAACTATTGTTGTATATAGAGTTGCTTAATCATCCTAATCATAATCGAATTTATCTGTCAATGGTATGTCAATGTCACGTCAATGTCAATCTCTTTCACTAAAATGACCCGTTATACTGCCCCCTGCGTCCTTGTGCTGGACTTACTTTTAATATTCGATTCTAAATTATGACAGTAATCATCTCTTTAAATAGGTTGATTCTGTTATTTACTGTATAACGAGTAACAAAGTACACCTCACAGTTTTACACTATCTTTTTTGCATCACCATGTTTTTTAACTTCATCAGTAACTTATTTTAAGTTTTAATTGTGCTTTTAAACATAAATATTTTTGTAGTAAATAGTAAATAAATCAAACTCCACAAATAAGTCATACTGGGGCATTACCAAGAACTGACGCCTGGCAAAATACTTTTTTAACTAGATACATACAGAAACTGAAGTTTTGTAATTCTCAGATTACCCTTTCCATTGTTTTCTCTTGATTGGAGATTTCAAAGGAGTTTTCTAGCCTTATAGATCTTTTTACACTGCGAGTCTGTCTTTTTGTGAATACCTCACTCATGTTTTAGTCCACAAGAATCCAGACTTCTAAAAAGAACTATTATTTACAGTTACAGATAATATGTATGTCCGTTTCCTCCCCATTTTTCCTAGAATGTGCATGTTACTTTATCGAAGAGATTCTGAAACTGTTCTCGTGGCGTATCTAAGTTACATACTATGTTTATATGGAATTAAGCCACAATTGGTTGTAATGAGAGTTAAATATTATATTTGCTTTTGGCGTTTTGACTTCCATTTCAGAAATCGTTTTAAAAAGAAAACTAAAAAACTTATTAGAATAAGGAAGTTATAGAACTGTTTCTCGTACATGTTGGCGATTGAACATGCAGCAACTCACTGGACCTACATCTTGCAGGCAGATAGCCATGGTTTGAGTTGTTTTACCTTGGAGACGATATCAATATAAACTCACAACAAATCAGAATCTGACATCGTACCCGAAGTAAAACAACAACAACTCAAAATATGTGCCTCTGAGATCGAAGCCGAGTAAGTTGCCTGTCAATTTGGTAAACCGCCAATAATACACAACAGACAGATATATAACTTCGTTATTTTAATTCAATTTTTATTATTTTTTTGAAAACGCTTTCTGGAGTGGCAGTCGAAACGTCAAAAATGAATATAAAATGTTATTTTCATTACAATAGTGGCTTAATCCCATATAAACATATTTAATTACTTTTTCGGCTTTTTGTCCATTTTACAGAGATGTACCTGATTGAGCAGTTTTCAGTGAGATTTCCATCGATTACTCTGAGATCACTGCAATGTACAAGTTCCTTTTTCCATATTTAGACATCTTCTGTAATTTTGTTTTTCCGAATGTAGCGAACCAGCACCTACGGTGTTGGTTCTAGCGGAATTTTACGACAATACGTCTTTTTGCCAAATTAAGGCGTTTATACGCTAGCATAAAATATACTGCTAGTAATTCCGCTTACATTTTTCCCTTGGTGTATAGATACAGTTTCATCCTAAGCTCAGCTCAAAGCTCTAATGTTTGTATCGATAATTTAGTATTTATAAGTAATGTTTATAACGTCTCACTTCTAAGCCTCGTAGATTTTGTCGACGTTTTTACTATTTATTTGTAACAGTACTACGTAAAATCGTAGAGTTGGTTAAAAAAATGTTATTGCACTAGCTTTAGAAGAAAAAATACGACTTCGGCAGCTTAATGCAACTCTCCAAAATGATTAGTTCGTAAATATTCGTACAGAAAACATTATTTAAACTTTTTAAACTCCATTTTTACACCTGATAGTACTTGACAGTTGAGTATATGTAATCTAACAGTGCGAAATTATTTTCAATTTGTAAATTATTGCTTTATCTTTGAAAAAAAAATTATATGGTGACTTAAGACAAATTTGAGGTTAAAGTACTTCTGGAAAACTTCAAATCACTCCAGACAAATACATTTTTAATAATTAAATCAAGATCATGAAAAAGACAATAACTTTAATGTATCTGGTTATTGAAAATTTTTAAATTATTAATATGCATTAAAAAACATTTCTTTAAATATCTGCAGAGATCCTAAATAATTATTCTGTGCTTATACATGATAAAATAAACATAGTAGTCACTGCATCATATTTTTGGGTCAGTGACCAAAGTGATTTTTTTCTATTATAATATTTTTACAGTGCGGTGAACACAGTGGATTTATTTATGAAATACCTAGTTGATTTTGCATAATCATATAGATGTAAAAGTTGTATCTATAGATTTTTACTTCGTTTTGTACACAGATCCATATTCGTAGTAGATAAAATCATACAAAGAACAAAATTGTGTTTGACAATATTTTTTAATGCATATAAGATCGCGGTGGCAGTTTTCCATAAGATTTTATCTTCTATTAAAAATTTGAATTGATATAAGTAGTTATTTTCAAAAAAATTAAATAATATATGCCTTATATTCTTATAAGGCTCTATATAAATAAAATGTTTCAACGCACTATTAATTAAAGGCATTATTCAAAGTAATGCATTTTGCAAGTGTCGACCAGTTATTTGCTCTTATAGAGCATCTTTTGTTTTGGTTGGCTTCTACACACTTTGTGTACTTTGTCTTAGAAATTTATATACTTACTAATAAAAATCTTTTATCGAATTGCTACCAACAAATTAATTAATACTATCGAGGCAAAGATTTAATAAATGGCTTACGTTTATATTCAATTTTCCCGCGTCCAACGGTGCGTGTGTAGACAGCGCGGTTCAGGTTATTGGAAAAGCGCGGTTGCCGAATTTAATACTAGGATTTCCGGATCAGAATAGTTTATTTTATTTTTAAGTTTAAGTACTTAAAGAACAAAATAGTGTACTTATAAATTAAGATTAATTAGTAGTAAGAAATTATAATTAATTTAAAGAGTTTTATTCAAATATCTATATGTGTGTGAAGAGGTAACTAAATATTTCATATGCAAACAATTAACGAAAAATAAGTATGGTATTTATTAATAAATAGGTACATTATGAGCATTTTCAATGTATGCTTCATTTTCTAATGCCAGTACTTGAAGTCATCGATATAACTTTTGAGATATCAAGTTTGTTTTTCTTTTAGTCTTTATTATTGGAGGTTTAACTCTGGCAAAAGTTTCTAGTTCCTTTCATCATCATCCAGCCTTCATGTATCACGTCCACTGCTGAACATAGACCTCCCTTAAACTCCTTTTCTACTCATATAAAGTTCTTTGAAGCCTAGCTTGCTTCATTGTCTGATGTTTCAGACCAATTCTGGGATTTAGTATTTTCGTGTCTCAACAGAAACCTCATCTGTTAAATAACTCGTATTGCTTTGTTTTCTCACTGATTATCTACTATCTATCTATCTTGATTTATTCCAGGACTTTTTCATTCGACATTGTAACAGTCCAAGGTGTTTTCAAGATTTGATGATATACTGGCATCTTTGGAATCTATATATCGTCTAATATACTAGTCTTTAGAATATATATCTCGATTCTATAAAATAATATTGACGCAAGTTTTAGTCTTGCAAGCTACAGATGAAGATGCTGTTCAGTCTACTAAAACTGTCGGTCGCTTGAGGAATTCTGGCTTTTATTTGTTTCAGAATCGAGCTTGTTCTTAACACAACAGGAACTTGTAATGAGTGACCTATACATGTTACTCTTGTTAGCCATAAAGTATTATCTGAACGTTTCTATAGTGAACTTTTGTGGATGATCATCCTGTTCTAATGTTTTTTATATTATTTGTACTGCTGGTTACAATATTTTTGTCCTCCCAATGGTATCCTTAAATAATGTTCCTAGGAAATTTTCCTAGCATTGCTCACTCATTTGTGCCGCTTATTACATAATAGTTTGTCCACTGTAAAAAAATTGTAGAATTTTTTTTAATTACGCTTTAAAGGCAAATTTAATCTTGGTAGCAATTTAAAATGAAAGATATGACCTTGTATTACTAATATAGTAATAGTTTACAAATCTCTTATGATAATTATCGCACTTTGCTTTCAGATATTTTAAACTAGCATTTACAATGCTCTGATATGTGATATATTTTTCTTATATTAAAATTTTAAACTGCATTTTTACCTATGTGGATGCGTGATGGTGTACTTAAATAAAAAAAACTAATAAGTAAAGTATATCATATACCCACGGGTAACACAGAGTGTCTTTTAGAACGATTCAGTTATAGAGAACTACACTTATATTTTTATATATTTATGTTATTGTCAGCAGAACTTTAATTTTTTAACTGATGAAACTGATTATTCAGTACCACAACACAAAGAAATATACGATGTCTTTATTCTTAAAATATATTATTTAACAAATTTATCAAAAATAGCTGTCATTTGTCATTGTCAAAATTTTCGATGTCAAAATTATTATTATTGTGATAATTGTCAACATTATCAAAAACTTTCAACATTGTTCAAACTTCCAACATTGACAAAACTATCATAATAGGTATCTAAATTTCAGTACTTAGCTTTTCTTTATTGGATAATATTATAAGTAAATGACTAATATTAATTGGTCAATGACTGTAGTACCTAAAGACAAAACGATATCGTATGATTTCTTTGAAAAATTTCCATTCATTGCTTGCAAAATAAAAATTAGAGGAGTTTCAGTATGTAGTAAAAGATCTGCTAAAAAATGTAACATTTCAAAGAGTACTTAATTCTTTATTGCAGTATTTTTAACTGTAAGACACTCTGTAAAAAATATTTTTGGAAAAATTACTTCCATGACTGTTTAAAATATAAATACTATTGACATGTTTTAGCTCTCTTAATATATAAGTAAAAATATATATAATCACTGAAGTATATCTAATTTTCACATTTATCGTCATTTCGTGTTTCTGATATTTTTTCATGAATATTTCATTTTTTATCGATAATTTTAACGAATCAATGATAATCATAGTAAGAAATTTGGTATTTTTCTGGTTTAAAACATTCAGTCTGGTTCACTAGGTAAGCTTTAATTATAAATAGTGTAGATCCTGCGACTTTATGTACTATTCCATTTTAAAATGATAAAACAAACTAGCAGAATGATCCAACCAATTCATACAAGCAGTACGAGTTAGAGGCAAGATTGGTTAAATATATGCGCAGAAGAATATTACTCCACTCGCACTCGCAAAACTGCTTTACGAGTTATTTCTATGTAAAATGTATTCGCTGTGAGGCGTTTGAGGGAGGGTATAGTTAAAAACTCTGATGAGCTCGCATTTTAGATATACACATGCAAGCTAAACATTTATTGTTGTCCATTTTTAATTAATTATTGAATATGAAGAGGGAGGTAATATTGACGTCTATTCATTTACTATGGCAGCAGAGGTGTAAATTACGGAGTATAACTTAATGAAAAAATACAAGTAAACTAGTTTTTATACATTTCATAGATTTCCCTATACAAAACGACGTTAGAGATCGGTTATTTCAGTACATACAAGAGATATGTGCATATGAAGAACTTTAAGTTTGCATTTAGCACAACTCGGTAATGTAGGTCAGTCTTAATTGAATATACTTTCTTTATAAAACTAATAAACGTTACATATTCATTTACTCCAAATTGAAGCTGACATTGTGGGTTTTTTTAATAATATTTAGTATTTAAAAGTATGGTGTTTACTATGTGAACTACAGAGACCTACAAGAATACTGTGTACTATGTGAAATTTAAACTTGATCGATAACACATACAGTAAAATACTGTTGCTGTCCACTATGCATAAAGGAAGTGTTCCCCAGTGGAGATCCTAAGCTTTTGTCTATATTTGACAAATTATACTTCAAACAGGTTGCACAATACCTTCTCTGACCAATCAAATTAAAGTAAGTTCAGTGAAAAACTTAATGAGATACTTTAAGTTGTCAGTCAGAGATTTGAAAAAAAATTCCAAGTTTAATTTGATATTTCTTAATATAACGTGTTGCAGTATTAAAATGTATTAATGATTGAATAGTATAAAGTACAATCAATGGATTTTTAACATATTATAAATATGTGACTATTTGTACTACAAAACTGATATTGAACCACACTGTATTCATAAAATTGTTAATATTTTCTAGCTATTATAAATATAATCAACGATATTCACTAATCATTGAAATTTTTTATGAAAAAATATCAAATAGCTGCTTTTTTACTGTATTTGATAAGAGACATTATCGAATTTAAAAACAAATTATTCACTACTTGTCTAGAATAGTCCTACTTTTTAGTAAATTTGTAGTTGCATTAATCTAAGAATCATTATTTAGTCATTCTATGAATTGACTTAAAATGTTATCATGTATGTGTCAGGCCTAACAGAGATATTTTGTTTGGAGTTAATCTATTATGGAATTGAACTATCTGCAGTTGTGATCCAGTTAGTTTTGCAACCTTACGTGGCATACATTAGAAAAGAACCTATCAATACGTTTAATATGTATAAATATTAAATATAATCATAACATAACAATCAAAATTGAAATGAACTTAACTATTGCACTATGAAATTTGTAATTTGTAATACGCCAGATCTCAAATTGTTGGAGTAAAACTATGGATTTGTAGAGATATGTAGCATCACAGAAACATAAGTAAATGCAAGAGAGCGGGAGACATTAGAAAATCTGAAACATGTGAGAGCGAGAAACGGAAGGTACTAGTTTAATCTTTCGATCAAAAAATGGCAATAGCTCTAAGTCACTTGAAAAGATAAATAGAACCGAACAAAAAGAAAGAGCTTTTGCGAATTTTCACAAAAGCCAGTACACAACTAGAACCATTTCTTTAGTTTTACATATCTGAGAAATAACGTAGAAAGTAGGCATTTAAAAACAGAGCTGACTGTAAAACACGCATAAACCATAAGTATATAGGAAGCTAATTTAAGAAACTTTGACAGCTGGACCTCAAACAGGACCTTCGGGCATTAAAAACATAAAAAAGCGACCGAAAAGTATTAATAACGTCAAAAATCAATGAAAAGCGTCAAAAACATCAAAATATAGTAAAAAGCAACAGCAAAAGAGCGACAAAAACATCGCCAAAAGGTCTCAACGTCTGATCAACACCAAAGAACTATAAACGCGTTTGTAATTCTCTGCCAACACTTTTAAGGTGTTTTAAACACTTTCTAATAAGTTTTGAACAATTGTGACGCTTCTTCTTTTCCTTTTTTTTTGACTAATTTAGATTAAGTCAAAGGCCAAAGTGTAACTAACTACCGTGGGAAAATATACAACACGATAAAACTTTAGAAGGCAAAATGAATAACCTAGATATCTACGTAAACTATTTGACAGTATATGGATATTAAATAAGATACAAAATAAAAAACCAATAAAATCATCTTGTGAAGAGTATTAGTAGACTGGTATTTAGAATTACAAATAACAATCTCCCAAATTGGTGCCCGACTAACAATATTCTCTTATTAATCCAAATCATAAAAACAAAATTGGACAAAAACAGGTTCTTAATCAGTTTCTTACTAATTGGTTCATAACTTCAGTATGATATATGGACACTTTCTCTTCAAAATTTAAAACCTACATGGTATAGCATAGCCTGATTGTTATTGTAAAAACTATAAATATGAACAGTTATTACATGTTTCTTGTTTTATCTTTTATGCAAAGGCCAACTTTATGCTTGGCACGAGGCAATTTAGTTAAATTTCATAATTAACAATGTACAGTTTCCGAAGAAAATGAACATGAGTATCTAAAGATAATTCAATAAATAACTGAAATTAAAGAGTCCATTAGAAGGCCAACAGTTTTTGGTAAGAAGGTATGAAACTATTTTTAAAAAAGCTCTTTATCTCTACAGCTGTTCGCATTTTATTCTTTTATACGATTTGATAAATTTTGACATATAAAGATTTCTCTTAAATTTCTTAGATATCTTCGTGCGAATACGTTTCGTCAATAATATCACCATTCATGGTATTTCCTTGAAATAAATTTCTTTTTATCTCTTTTTATACTTCGACTAAATACCTGATCAACTGCTATTCCGATATGATGACTATATGATTTCTTAGATACCTTCGTGCAAATACGTTTCGTCAATAATATCAACGTTCATGGTATTACTTTAAAAATCAATCTCTTTTTATCTCTTCTTTTATACATCGACTTAATCCCTGATCAACTGCTATTCCGATATGATATGACTTATTTTTTATGAATAAAAAATCAAGATTTTTATTATTCTACGCCCAATGCTCTTAATTCTGTTTAATTTATTAATACTTAATGTCCTGTAAGATAAAAGATAAGTTATAGATATTATTCCACTTGCTCTTGGTACCCAATTTTCAGTGGTCATAGTAGTTTTTCTTGTTAATTGAAGTCGGTTTCGTTGGATTTAGTATTTTCGGTCTTTTCGAAAATATGAATCCATTGAATCTTCGCCTTTTAATTATATGTAGCTTCTTTAGAAGCTGGATAATTCAATTAGGTACTTCAAATTTTAGATTTTTTTATTGTTTGATTTTGTTGTAGATATTCTGCATTTCCTGAAAATGTATGTAACTAAGTCCACAAGAATACATTTGTCAAATAGTTAATATTTCTATCTCCTTTTAACTAATTCTCCCATCATTATCTTACTGCTTATTGAGGTAGAACCAGTATCTATGAGAATTACTAGACCATCCTTTAGTATTTTAGGTTTTTTGCAAAGAACGTCGATATCAAGCTAAATACATGTTTAGACAACACAATTTGTGGTCCTTCGAATTCGTAATCCATTGTTACGTATAGTCTTCGATTTTATAAGTAAATATTACATCCAAACTTATTTCTTTAAATAGTGTAGGCATAATGGATTCTTTATAATGTAAGCAAAACTAAATCTATCTTAAAAAATATAGAAAATAAACCACATATAAGTATATTAGAAGAAGTTTTATAGTTACCAATATTTCCGATTTCATACTTCTGAGGTTATACTGTTAAAAACTTAAATGCATTAACCTGAAACATATTCCTAAGTTGTATACTTGTAATCTCTATTGACGTGTTCATTTTTACATCAGTACTTTTGCTATTAAAAACGGTTTTGTAACAACTTTTCGTACAATGTATGAAACACTGTTTAAATAAAATAGTGATAGCATTTCACTGTTCTTGTACTTAGGTATATAAGCATACCACTAATCTTCGTCATCTTCGTGCAGAGATCGTGGATGTATCTTTAAAATTTTAGTTTATCTTTCTAGGTTGGCTGCACCTTAAAGATGGGAGATTATGAGCTGTTTGAAAATTTTACAAGAATATAAAAATGCAGTTAATTTTCCACAAGTTTTCTGTAAAAACTCACTGTTAACAGCCATTATTCGGTAGCTATGATACATATTATACTCTATTTACTAAACTCAGTTCTTGCTGTCTAGCAAACTTAATAATTAAATTTGTGTTATGTTGGTCAAATTTTGACTTCACCATCTATAAGTTGTAATTTATTATTATCTATGATTATAACTTCAAAAGTAAAATATTATTCACATAGAGTTTATTAAAAAATATAACTATTATTTAAAATAATAAAACAAAGGTTTAAATGATTATTTTTGAAATTTTTTAGTTGTTTATATATTAGTATTTATAAATGAAAATATTTTATTAAAAATTTAGGAATGTACACTCCCATTATTTAAGATTGTTCTTTTTTTTCAATGAAAGAAGTCTGCAACAGTAGACTGAATAAATCGACTACACCTGCGTGTTTTATAGTTGTTAAGTGATATGCAGGTAAAACATTTTTTTTTTTTATTAAAACGAGCGGAAATTTTCAGCACAATTCTGGGGAACTCATTTTTTGTTGAGTTAGATCTGACACTTGTTTTTCACTAATTTGTGTCCTCTGAATCTGAGAATAACCTCAGATCTTGTCTATCACGTCAACTATTTAAACTACAGGGTATCCTCAAAAATCATGTAGATAAAAGAACATAAAATAAAACGTACCAAATCTACAGTTTACAAAACATTTAATGCATGTTAAATCGAGTTCGTATAAATAAAATTGTTTAATTAGTGAAGAGTACTTACAAATTAAGACAAAAATTAAGCAAATTGGAACTGAACCAAATCAATTTCTATTGTAGAGGAGAACACACTTCAAGTTCCGCTTTGAGCTATCTATAAACAGTCGCCAGTCAGTTGCGTTATAGTTTGAAATTCCCAATTCTTCCATTAAACCACATACATTATGGCAAAACACAAATCCACCATCAATTTTAAAGTATGGCAGAAATGCCCTTTCTCGTGTTCGAAAATAGGATACCTTGGCTCCCTTTTCAAGCAAGTTTTTCTCATTGAGTCGTGATGCTAAGAGCTCTGAAGCTTTTTTAGATAGTCCCAAATCTCGTACCAAATCATTTAGCTCTTGCTGCTCGAATTCCTTACGTACGGAGTCATCTTCAATTTCGAAATCTTCATCGTTGGAGTCGCTTTCATCTACAACATATCGGTATTCACCCCTTCTTCCAAAGAGGGAAATTCATTGAAAACTGACACGGGGATTTCGACTGAATGCGGCACTGGGCGTATAGCTGACGGTAAATTAGGATACTCTATCTTACATTTGTTTTTCTTGTTATATCTTGATGTTTTCACTATACAAAAGTAACAATCACTTGAATGATCTTTGGGCTCGCGCCAAATCATAGGTATACCAAATGGAAGTTTAGCACGTATTACCATGGTCCACATCCGTAAACCCTCAACAAACTGTTTACACACTTTATGAGGTGCCCATGCTTTATCTTGATTACCAAGTCTCACTTTAAAATAGGCAAAATATGCTTGTCTGATGAATGTACTGATGTTTGTCCTTTGATTGGGAATGGTAAAAACTGCCACAGATATAACAAAACGAATCGGAGCTGTTTTCGCACTTACGACGTGTGGGAGCAGAGGTAGCCATAAGGAAACGTTTCAGTTCAAACACACTAAGTAGGTCACTTAAGTAAGTTCACTAAGTAGTTCTACACACTTAAGTAACGAAATACTAAATGCTGCTAACCAACACACAACGTTTCACCACGGTATAACAGACTTAACTGAAGTGAACACGTACAAAGTCAAGTCTAGACCAGTTGCAGTTATGCACCCACATAGAAAACGAACGTGACGTGATAGAAGAAAAGTAAAAACAGTTTTAAAATCAGCACGCCTAATTCTATAGAAAACAGCTAAAAATCTAACTCAACAGAAATTGAGTTTCAAATTGTACCCCAGTGATCAAGTACCAAAATTTCTAACACGATAATCACACACTGAAGGGTCTAAATTTTGAAAAAGTAAATAAATTTGTTTTTATGGGTTTTAAAATTTACACAAAATAGTTAAAATTATAGAATTATGATTTAAATTTAAGCTAACTCAACTTTCTTAAAAGTCTGATACATAAACTTATTAAAATAACTTCTGAATTACCAATTTATTGCCACTTGATTATGAAACAACTTAAATTTGACCCAGTAACGTTGGGAATATGTTGACAGATTCATTTTCGGAAACATATAACACAAAAATTCCTACTTATCAGTATTAATAGCTCAAATCAATGATGTTCTATATACAAAGTCTACTATCTTGATACTATTACTACTTTAATACTATTATATAGTAGTATTTGATACTATTATATATCGTTGGCTCAAATAAAGTTACTGTTTTATTGTAGGTAGACTTTTTATTGGAAAAAGGAATAACCATGAATAATGGGAGTGTATATTAATTATTTTTTATTAAAAACCTTTTATTTGTAATTACTAATATATAAACACCTGGTTTTTACTCAAATTTGTGGAAAAATATAATTTTAGAATATGTTTGTATGAATTATATATTATATGAATCGTATAATTTTGTTTAAAACAAATTGCTCAAATTCTCACATTAATAAAGTACACCTGACTTCATCTCTAAATTTGATCATTTTAAAGCAATACATACTAATATAATGTGTTTTTAAACTTATCTTTAAACCAGGGTTGACCAGGTTTTAACTAGGTCATTTTAAGTACTCTTTTAAAGACTCCCTTTAATAGATCATCTAAAATGAACGGTCCAAACCCAGGACTACTTACTAGGTGTAAGTAAGTTTCTTATGAAAACGTCTCTCCAAATAATTATTTATCAAATGAATCTCACTATTTAGCTTGGTACACTTGACTCGCAAGTGACATTCATACAACATTTTTTGTATAATATCTTAAAAATGAGTGTCTGCATATGTGATAATTATAACAGATCATATTTATGTAATTCCTCGTGTAAGAAGTACCTAACAAAGTCTTTGTGGCTAAGTGTAAACAAAAATATGTGTCATTATCTGTTAAATACTGTATTAAATGTGATGTACCTAATGGTTTTTGTATAAAAATATATAGGAATGATTTTCAGTAAGTTACTTAAAAATAAAGCTGTAACTAGTAGTGCTATAACATAACAGTCAAAGTTTGTTACTCCTAAAACATTTTTATTTGCTTATCTTCTACTTTTTGTTTTATATTGTGAGTAACACAAATATTAAGGACTCCCCCAATCACGTCCAGTTCTGTTTCCTCTATTTCCTATAAGCACTTTGTTGTACTGCAGCCACTTGGCTTATTGTATATTTGAAGTAGAGGAGTGTATTTTCAGAGCATTACCTACCTTAACAAACGGAGAAAAGATCTATGTATCTATGTCCGGAGATTAATGCAGCTAGAACTTAAATGACCAATGAGACGGTCACGTCGTCAATAAACCCGGCCCATTAGAAAGAGATCCAGGGACGTACCAACGCGAGAATTAAAGGGATTGAATAAAAATATCTTAAAGCAACTGACAATTTTGAGTTTTGTAATAAACTCAAAATATTGTTAGGAAGAAAGTTAAAAATAAAGTTTTAATGTAAGTCCTATAATTGTTTATCACGCCCTTAGACTCCAGTGGAACGTGACTCAGTAATAATTAAAGTGAATAAAAAATGTGTCATTGCAACTGACAATTTTGGACGTTTTACAATAAACGTCCAAAAATATCTGTATAAGGAGAAAAAACATAGACGTAAAAAAAGACCGAAGAAAAATTATTGGAAATTATATTAACGTATAAGAACGTACAGAAGAAACGTAAGTTCCTGTTCAAATTTGAAGCTCAAGCAAAAAAATTTATAACTAATGGAAGAAAGAAGGGAATTTGGTTTCTGAAACTTCACAGAGAGAAGAAAAGTGCAAAAATCAGTAGATTAGCAAGACTGGCATGGGCAGGATTTATATATTAAAAAATACCTCAATACTTGATGAGCAAAGTGTTCAACCAGGGCATCCTTCCGATCATGACATATGGATGTCAAACCTGGACCCTAACCAAAGCAAATATGAACAAACTAGATACAACAGAAAAGGTAATGTTAGGTATACGACTGACAGATTGGAAGAGGAACAATTGGGTAAGATCAAAAACAAAAGCTCAAGATGTCACAACAAAAATTGCCAAACTCAAATGGAGTTTCGCAAGCCAAACTACTAGACAAAAAGATAAAGGTTGGAACGCCACATTACAACACTGGAGGCTTTACAAAGGCCAAGAGGAAGACCACAGATGAGGTGGGTAGATTACATCAAATAATAGCCGAAAGTATGTTGCTCAGCATATAGGTCGATGGAAGAAATCGGGATAGGCCGATGTCCAAATGTGGACAATATAAGGCTAAGAAGAAAAGAATACTATTTTCTTTTATTTCCAGATCTGTCAAGTGTCCAAAATTCATATTTGACTTTTCCTTTCAACAATTAGCAAACTCTAATAGCAAGTTTTTCGATTTATATTGGAAATAAATACTTTTTTTATTTACTATTTTTCATGAGAATTAACCAATTTTTCATTTCAAAATACGTTCATTTTGACGTTTTTTTGTTACTTCCTGTTTTTTCTAAATAAATTTATTTTCAAGACTTTTTTCTGTGTTGTTTACAAATGTTAGTAACATTTCTTGTAGCCTTCATATAAGGCGTAAGTACACGCATACTATTTTTGTTTACACATTATCGTACAATTATAAACAGTGTGTTTGTACAATTTTGATAGTTTTTAATGTTTTGTGCAATAGTTTACGGGATCTAGTATTGGAATATTTTAAATTTAAATCGGTTGTCCACAAACTCACTTCAAAAATGATAAGAATTTCTTTTTTACTTCGATATGATAATCAATTACCTTATGTAAATCTTTGAAACTGAAGACCTAATCGTTTAATTCGATGGCATGAGTACGATTTTTTAATTGTAGTCATAAGCAGCTTATTATATAAGGCCAATTGATCAAATATATTTATTTAAACAACTTTAATAGAGCAGCCACTTCAAAGATATTCTACTTAAAAAACAATTTTTGAGGTAATCCATATAAAATTGTCATAAAATTATCTCTAAAATTGATATTTTCTTTTGAGAAGTAAATTTGTGGATATTCTGTACTTGCTCATGTTTTAATTTTGTTATCCTTTATAATAACATGTTTTATAATAGAAAATATTAGGTTTTTTGGCACCTAATGTATATGCTTCATTGCTTTATTGTAATTGTCATTTGAGTGCCATTTTTTATATATTAAAATGTTGATTTTTATTTATTTTTGTTATATATTAAAATAATGTTAATGTATATACAGAATTATGAAATTTTGCTTCATCAATTTATAATGATGTAATGTATGTTTTCCCTTAACAATCAAGTGTTGAAGTAAATCACTTTTATGGAAAATTATACTGAAAAATTAACGATTCGACTTTTATTTCAAACTAAAATCTACCACTTAACAGATGCTGTTCCCCAAAGAAGATCTAGCAGCGACAGCAGGAAAAATGTGATTATATAAGTTCGTCCCAAACCCTTTTTTCAGTGCGTCATAGTTGTTCGAACTCTCTCTAACGCATTAAGCTAGAAGTGACAGAAAAACACGTGAGTCTGTTATTATTATACATAGAACTTAGAAAATTAGGTATCGTTTACGGGTATTCGCATATTAAAGCGAATTTTGCTTACGGTTGTATAATTGGTTGGAGTTTAGAATACGCTAAATAGATATCCAATCAATGATGCAGGTAAATATATTTTAACGCAGATGGTCTCGGTCGTGACAGTGACAGTACTTTCACAATGTCAACTGATAAAATGATAATTGTCATTCCAGGTTAGTATTTTCAGACATTTTACCTCAGACATTTTGTATTTACCGTCATAAAAATATTTTGAATATTCCTAGATATACCGAGAATGAACAAAGACTAATATTAAAATTATTAAATTATTTTCAATTAGAAAAAGAGGCTGGGACAACTTTATTACCAGTTTCTGTCGTTCGCGAATCAAGATTGTGAATTCAGGAATGATATTGAGGAAATATTTTAAAATAATACCGTTATGGATATTTATATGTATTAAAACCGTTATGGTTCTTTTAAGGGTAAATAGTTTAAATAGTGAAGCAGTTGATATTTGAGTCAATCTACCAATTCCGGTATGCAGATGAAATAGTGGTAATCGAGTTTAGTTAAAAAAACAAGATAACGAATGTAAGTTTACCTACCTTCTTTTTTATGAATAACAAAAATGAATATTATATTTCAAACAATCATAATCCGATTCAGAATCGAATTCATTAAAATCAATGATTACAGTAGATATGTGGCTGGTATCAATTATATCTTACAATTCAAGAAAATGTGATTCTCAAAAGGGTAGTAGTGTAATAAGCCGGAACCATGTTTACGGAGATGAAATTTATATCAATGAATTCTGCTTCACTTACTAATAATTGTGCAATGATTTTTATGCGGTGCAAGACGTTATTTTTTATGTAATTTCCATTTAAAATATGCCCGATTTTTAAAAGCCACCGCCATTATTTGCCATGAAACAACAAGAAATGACAAGAATGACAACTGTTTCTTATGGTCAAAAATGGTAATTTTAACCAGTGTTGCCATAGTTATTCAAAATTATGTTTTCTAATTAATTTCAAATTGGACATTAAAATAACATTTTATTATTACCTACTTTTAACTGAAAATTATACCTTTTTACAAGGGTCAGGTTAGGTTTGGTTACGTTTCTTTACGTTTATTATCATATTTTCTTATGAAAAATAAAAAATTTGATTTTTAATTATATTCCTACTTTTAACTGAAAATTATATCTTTTTTACAAGGGTCAGGTTAGGTTTGGTTACGTTTATTTACGTTTATTATCATATTTTCTTATGAAAAATAAAAAATTTGATTTTTAATTATATTCCTACTTTTAACTGAAAATTATACCTTTTTTACAAGGGGCAGGTTAGGTTTGGTTACGTCTCTTTACGTTTACTATCATATTTTCTTATGAAAAATAAAAAATTTGATTTTTAATTATATTACAAAATTTTATTCTTATTACTGCTTTTTTACGAGCGTTAGGTTAGGTTAGGTTGGTTTAGTTTTATTGTCATGTTTTCTTGTTGGGTTAGATTTGGTTTATTGGTTTGCATTTTTAATATTAAAATGTAAATGTAATTTTCATTAAATTTTAGGTATTTTAAATGTTAAAACTGGCAACAATGTCAAAAGTACATAAAATTTAACTTCTTGCGCATGGCCGCCATATTGTTTTGAAATATTAAAAATCTTGATTATTTTAAACAATTTTACGCATTTTTTTCATAATTTTACAGTAAAAAATAGTGATATTTAATATGTTTTAGTTACGTTTTTTTTATTAAGACATTTATATATACTTTTCTTTGCTTTTTATGTAATTTTTTTTTTGTTCATAATACTTTTTTTTGTATTTTTTCTGATTTTTTTGATTATTTGGGCACTTTTAATAGTTTAAAGCAAAGAAAACATTAAAATTTGAGGTTGTTTTCACTTTTTCGACTAAGTCCACAAAAAATTGGATATTTTTAAGGCGTTCCGGCTTAGTAAATAATTACCACATTGTTTTTTAACTAAACTTCATAATATTCTTTCATTTGCACACCAAATCTGGTAAAATAACTCAAAAATCAACTGCTATTTAAACTGTTTCCACTATTTAATGATACATCTTCACTAAATTAAACTATTGGCTGCCACAGAAACTTATCGGAAAATTACTTATCCAAATATGACTGATTTCAATCAATGTTATTTTATTACAGGAATGTTTGCTTTGATGTCTTGCAGTTGCCAGTAAATTTTTTATCTCGCAGTCAACTCTTAAAAGATTCTAGGAGGAAGCGTTATTTTAAATAAACAAACATTCCAATTCCATAGTGTTTGTAATAAAGAATAATAAATCCATAAACAAATCTTAGCTAATTAAGCACTTTCCTTGGAATGTATAGAATAGGAATTATGACAAACTGGAAATATGACAAATTTTTATACAGGACGGGACCTCTAATATGTAAATTAAATCACAATTTGAATTGTTGAAGTTTTTACTCCACATTAAAAAAAAATAACCTTTTCACATTTAGCTGATTACAATCCTGCAACCGTCAGATTTAACTAAAATGTCATGCAATAATTCTCGACATTCTTAAAATCCTATATGACGTCGAAATTAGTGACGCACTGAAAGAAGGGTTTGGGACAGACTGTAGAAAACATTTTTTTGTCTGGATCTTCAGTAATATACGCAGACACAAAAAGAGTAACTATCACTATAATTAACCTAAATCCCTTAACACAAAGATTATTATTACATCGCCACTAGGAAAACCGGGCACACTTTTCTCCCCTAGGGATCTATCAAGGCATATAAAAGACATACAAGGTCACAGAAATGATTAAGTTGTATAAAAAGGTTTACAACAAAGGTAACGAGATTAACTAAAATTTTATAGAGAATTATATCTAATCTACTAAAACGCTAGGATGACACGTCACGCAGTTTGTACGGGACATTAACTCCTAGCGCCACCTAGGAAATAAATCTGCACTACCAACTGACATTTCAATCATATGTTGTTGTTGAAACAATACAGTTGATTTATTGCTAGTTAATTCTACAAATTGATGATTCAAATATTCCTACTCGGAAATTTTACTACTCCATCAATAATTATCTTTTTCGCAAAATTGGTAAAAAAATAAGTTTCTGTAATTGTAAGGTAGGGCAAAATAAGCTTTATGTTAGAAGTAAAGAAAACGCTAAGGTTCATTCTGCTCATTTTTTGAGCGTTTTGTGGTGGGGGTAAAATAGTTCGTTGGATCGTGACGTATGATACATCATTGGGAAGGAGAGGGGGTAGCGAACATGTTGAGACAGAAAAGCACACATTGTTATTGGTTCGATTGGAGCGTATGATGCATTTAATGAAAGAGGAGGATATAACCAATATATTAAGAAAGACGACTACCAAAAGGGCCTCACACAGTATCTTGATTATTAATGAACAGATAGTTACATACGAGATACCATGACACTATGGACGAAAATAGATTAACGAAAAGACAATTTTTTATTGACTTAAAGGCCTCTCACTGAGTACAAAATAAACAACTGATCGAATCTTAAAAAGTGACATAGCAAATGAAAGGGAAGGATATAACGAATATGTTAAGACAGAAAAATCAAATATGATTAGTACTAAAAATGTCGCTTACGTTTTACTACACGCCTTTGTAAATCTTCCAATTGATTAGAGCGTTCCATTGTCTCTTCAGCTACAGAATTATTATCGCACCACGGACGCAATATTTTAAAAGTATCAAACGTATAAAAACATAATCACGTAAAAACGTATCAAAAAAAATAAAACGAAAGAACACTGAAAAAAGTCACTACCAAACTAACTTGCGGTTCACTATTTGAAATTTGAATTAAACTGAACGCTGTAGTAGTTACGATTATACTAAAAATATTCTTGTCTCTCAAAAATCTGTTGGTCATATCCGCAATTTAAAAATAAAATATAAAACTTTGTCTGCCTAAGTGTTCTCCATCCCTTCGACACTGGATGGTCGCAACCTGATACCTTATTTCATGACTCCGTAAGCTCAGTCAAATACTGATATAATCTTACCCCAAGTCTGAATAAGTCTAGCGACTAAAGATAATGCATTATGATTTGTCATAATAGTGATATCCGATGTTTTCATTGGCCATTAGTCCACGTGGACTTATCATAAGTTCGATGAAAACTTAATTGGTTGACTGCCCATATTTTAAAACATTATACCAAGGACGTTTAAATGTTAATATCGAGTGAAATCTTAAAACTTTGTATTATTATACGTCTGAGTCATTAATAATTTTACAGACTCCTGGTAGAGTACTTTTTATTGAATGAATTTATTACAGATACATACATTTTTACACAGTCTCGCGGAAATACGAGGTTACCATAAAATAGAAGAATGCACTTGAAAAACCATAAGGGTAAAATCCATATAAGGATGGAGTAAGGAAAACGTAAAAAAATGAAAGATTAGCATTAAAAGTTTATTATTTCGAGTTAGAAATAAATCTATTGTTTTATTTATTATTATGGAAGTGCAAATGCGATTAAAACAATAATAAAGTTATTTTACCGACTTTCCGGTACTTTTCTCAAATTAATTGTTACTTTTAGGTACAAATGGTCACTGTGCTACGTATAGTTGAGGTAGGGGTAAGGGTCTTGTAAAACGTTACGGTGCATTACAAGGGTGGGAGGGGGGCTCAAAAATCTTCAAAAATTGCCTTACGTAATACTTGAATGCCCCCAAAGGCTGGTTATTGAAACTTCAATTATAATTCTGGATTATATATTTATTACAAACGCCTACACAGCAGGGATGACCTTACACATTGCTAATAAATATCTGAATAATCCTTTTCAGTCGAACATCAAAACTCTTTCACAAAAAAAAATAAACCTTAATCTTAATAAATTTTTATGCGTAAATTTATAAAACAAAAATAAGACGAAACTAAAACCTTAACAATGTTCATGGAATGAATGAAAAACGAAGTGGGATTTAGAAACGTCTATCAAATGGCCTCTGGCCACGATTGCGGGCTCTCCTTGCTACCGTCCTCGATTGGTAACCTTGGGGTGATCTATTTCTGTCTGAAAAAATAAAAATTGACTTTTAATAATACAGTAAATAACGCATACATTATCTGTGATATTAAAAAATGATTAAAGGTCTTCCGAAACCGTTATTCTTAATATATCCTACTCCTGGTGAAATTCAAACATAGAAGCCATATAGAACCATGTAAAATAGTAAAGATTGGTTAAAAAATTATTCTTGTCAAGTGTGACCTTATTTTAAATGGACTACAGCTAATTGCATGATTTTCACTTCCACCTACCTTCACCTACTATCTACCAATTTTTTTTGTTTGTATTCTTACTCTTATTCGCAACAAAACTCAAATAATCCTCTTCTATCACAAGCATGTCAATCAAAGCAATATTGCTAGACAGCAGCTAGATACTATAACTCTTCTTCTTTGTGTACCGTGCTTGTTTTCAAGCGTTGACTATCATCGATGACGGTGAAGCGTTGACTAACAATTACTCGACCGTTCGACCTATCCATTGTCTAATGCTACGCAGCCATTTGCCCTGAATGATCAACCGGGGTAAGCGATATTTAGGTCCTTTCATTATATGACCGAAAGTATTGGACCTATCTCATTTCGATGATGTTTTTATTAAGATTTTTAATTTGTTGTCCAGATTTCACATTCATAGAACAAAGCGGACCAGGCGTAGCACTTCAATACTTTTAGAAGTGTGGTCAATGACAGACTTCTACTGCGTAATACAGAACGCCAGTTAATAAAGCTTTTTCGTGCAAGTTTTATTGTGGTCGAAATTTCCTCGTCACTTTCAACCCTGCAGTCAATCCAACTAACTACCTAGATATCTAAAGTGTTCCACTCTTTCCAGGATTTTGTTATCTAATTTTAGTATTTAGTCTTCGATATTAATTTTTCCGACCACCATTCATTTTGTTTTCTTTGCATTGATTGTTAAGCCCTTTTCAGTGCATTCGTTGTTTACAACGTTGAACAGTGTTTGAAGATCTAGGCTCTCTGCCTTATGGCGGTGTCAACTGCATATCTGATGTTATTAATGATTTTACCACCGATTTGAACACATTCGCGCCGATTATTTAACGCCATCTCAAAAACTGGTTCAGTGTAGGCAACATCGGTGACATAACACATCCCTGTCTGACACCACGTTTGATAGAAACTTTAGCTGAAACCTCTTGATCCGCCTTAATACAAGCGGTCTGATTATAGTAAAGATTTTTGAGTAATCTAATGTCATACGTGTCCGGACTAACTGAGTCCAAGCATTGAAATAGTAGTGTATATCCTATCAGATTTTTTGGAAATCTATAAAACATATGTAATATTTTTCCTAAACTCAATGCTCTTTTGTAAGAGTATTCGCAAGCAAAAAGGGCCTAACTGCTCATCACCAGTTATCCCCTCACAAAGTTTATTTTTGAGCGTTTGACTCATTTATTACACTGATAATTCGATAGTCGCTACACTGTCTGGCATTCGTTTTCTTGGGATTAGTTATAAATATTGATTCTAACCAGTTGTCTGGTAGTTTACCACTGCTGTATATCTTTTTAAAGGAGGAGGTGATAATCGCAACGCTCTCATCATTTAAGAGTTGTAACAATTCTGCAGGTATTTCGTCAGGACCAGAAGCTTTCCTTAGTTTTGCTTTGTCGATAGCCTTCTAAACTTCTGAGATTACAATGGGTGGGCCAGTATCTCGGTTAGATATTACTTTTCAGTAGATTTTTTGGCCATCTTTAACTAATTCTATTATGTAATTTTCCCATGCAGTACAACGCTTTTTAGTATCAATTCTACCACCAGAATCTTGTAATATATTTTGACTGTAAATTCTGCTTTTGTCTGATAATTCTTTTAGTTTATTATGCAAATGAAAGCTGTCGTGTCGTTTCCAATGGTTTTTTGCTACTTTTAATTATTTTTCGGATTTCTTTATGTATTTCATTGCATTTTTTCTGTTTATTGATTTGTACTGCCTCCGAACGTCCATTAAATCTAAGATGTCTTGTGTCATCCAGTCATTTTTGACTGTTGGTTGTCTTAGATTTTCTCGAGATGTAGTGAGTATTGTTGTTTTTATTTGTTTCCAGCAAATATCTATGTTGTTGGTATGTTCTAGTCTAAGTTCGTAGAACTTGTTGATAATTTCTTGAGAAAACTTATTTAGGAGTGCCTGGGTCATGGAGTGCATCTAGTGATATTTTAGAGAATTTCTGATTTTTACAAACCTCTTTAGCCTGACTGTAATTGGAGAGCACAGTATAGTATGGTCTGATCGAATATCGGTACCTGTGTAATTCTTGACCGATTTTATGCAGTTTTTAAATTGTTCATTGACTTTTATATAATCAATTTTATTTCATACAATATTTTATCATCGATCCCTTGCAGACTTGGTAGACAAAACCATGCATTCATAATTAAAAATGTTTCCTCTTAACAGAACTACACCACTATAACTCATGAAACTAAATTAGATGTGAGATTTTACACATGTTGAGCATACTTAGGGTAATACGTACACATCGGATTTAACTGATGTGTTTATATCTTATATATCATATATAATTAAGTGCTTTCGTCCTAATTTGTACAATCTCTATTGACGTTGGCCACCAGTATAGCAAAGTTTTGTCTATTGTGGCTTGGTGTATGAGAGTGTTTTCTTAATTTCTGGTCCAGTCTCTTATACAACTGCAACTATAGACCTATTGCCTTACTACCTGTCGTATCCAAAATTATTGAAACTTATAAAAGCCCAAGTTAGGTCCTTTCTCGTTGAAAACAACATTTTATCACAAAGTGACTTTTTCTCTAATAAATGTACCAATCTATCAAGCACTAAACAATAATTTTTATACTGCCACTGTTTTTTGTGACTATGCCAAAACTTTTGATTGTGTAAATCATGACATTTTGATAAAAGAACTAAATTTCTACGGAATTCGAGGTGTTTCTTTGAATTGGTTCCAATCTTACTTGAAAATGGAAAATTGGAAATGGAAAATTTTTTTCTTTTTGCTGATGATACCAATATTACCTGGAAGAACCCTAATATTGCAACTGTTCATCAATTATAACTTCTGATCTACTTAAAATAAAAACCTGGTCCGACTCTAATTTACTCTCTTTTAACGTGGATAAGATAGTAGCATTATCCTATGAAGGAGCTCTTTAACCCTTGCTTCTTAATAACAGCCAGATCAGTATAATTGATTCTGTACAATTTGTTGGTATTTTTATAGATAGCAACTTTAAATAGTCCCTTCATACCGATTTGTTAAGTAAGAAACTAGCCTCAGCCTGCTATGCAATAAGATGTTTCGAATGATATTAATTTAGCACCTTCCAAAATAACATATTTTTCTTTGATGGAGTCTTATCTTCGATATGGCCTTTAAATTACAAAAAAGAGCAATACGGTATTTTTTGGCCTCACTAGAATAACACATTGCAAAAGCTACTTAAAAAATCACGGGAGTTTAACTCTTCCCTCTCTATATATTCTAGAAACTGTTTGCTTCATTCGTAAACACCTACATGTTTTTCCTGCAATACCTAGTCATGACTACTCCACTATAAATTCAAGCTTTGACGTGTATTTACCGATCCCATCCACTGAGTGAGTAAGGAAATATATATTCGGCAAAAAAATTATACAACCATCTAGCTTTGCTACTTAAATCTACAACTTCTTTACTTAAGTTCCGTAAATTGGCAAAAGCCTATCTATCTGAAAGACCTTATTATTCAGTGGAAGAGTTTCTTAACGAATAATTAAGAAAGTATGGTACGTTTAGGTACAAGCAACAAAGTATTTTTATATATATTTGGGTATCACATGCAGCAGCTTAAACTTATTCGTAAACTAGTTCGTAAGGTTTTATTATGCAATTTGCAATATAGTAAAATTTTGCAATGGATTTTATATTTTATTATGTTTTATTCTGTGATATTGACGATTTATGTCATTTTAGTGAATTTTAATTGTTATTGTTATTATTAATTTTTTTAACTTTTATAAGCTTGTCCATAAAATTGTACAATTTTCAGTGACAATAATCTTATTTCTATTCTATTCTTATATACCTGAGCCATGATTTTTTCTTCCTATACCTACTTTTCATTCAATTTTTCTCTCAATAATTAGTTGTAGTTCTTTGTGGCGCATTATATCAGAGCTAGAGGTTTTCCTAACTTTAAAATATGTGAGCGAGTATTCATCCTGGAAAATACTTCTAGGTTGGTTATTCTTGTGGTCCAACTTGCGATTCGCGACATTCTTCTGTTCAGTTACATTTTAAATACGTTTAACTTGTTGGTGTCGCCTTATTTAAGTGTTCATGTGTCGCAGACATACCGAAGTAGGAACCATGTATAAGTCCTATTGGTATGGCTAATGTTGGGTTGCAATTTTCAATTTCTTTTCTGTATTTCCTTTGAGTAGTCTAGTTTCCAATTTATTTCTCTACTAAATAAAGTATGTATATACTATATCAAGATATATTCAGCATATCGGTACATTAAAAAAAATGGAAACAGAACACACCTGGTTCAATGTTTACCAATTTAGTGTTACCGTTGTTTGTTTGAATGCAGCGTCTTTGATTCTAATACGTGTTAAAAATGATAATGATATCACGCCCTTTCATCCCCACCTTTTGTAGAATTTTTATTAATTGTTGATGTTTGATTCGTTCAAAAGCGTTTTTGTAATCAACAAAGCATGTGTAGAGGTTTCTTTTCACTTTCAATTATTTCTCAGCAACTACCGTTGTCCCATTGCATCGCTTGTTCCTTTGCTTTTTCTGAAATGATATTGTTAGCTGCTTATTAGATAAGTGATTTTAAAAACACGAAAATTGTTATCCTTTTCTAATCTTTATATATTAAAGACAAACGATCGCCGATGGACGATATATCGTTAAGTTAACTGAATAAAGGGAGGGGCAGGTAAACCATTTCTGTAAAAAGGTTTTCTAATAACTACCTAAAGGAAATCTACACTAGTATCATCATTAATCTACTATTGGATTACATAAATATAACAACTAACCTTGAGGATGTTGTTGATGTCGTTGTGGCGATCTGTCGCTCCATACAATAGGAGTTGGACCAGATCGTTGATTAACACCTCTCGGTAATGATGACCTTGTAGATCTTCGAGCAGAATTTGAGCCTCTAGCTACGCCCCGAGAGTTAGAACTGGGAGAAGCCTCCGCTTCACGTCCTTCTTCTTCGCCTTCTTCGGCTACGGGCGGCTTCTCTCCTTCAGAACTTACCTTTTAAAAAAAGTATAAAGATAACAAAGAGCTACTCCTTACAGTTATACAGGAAGTACTGGGGTAGGGAACTTTGAAGTATCTACTTTCAGTTAGGACTAATTTTAAAAAGCACTGCAGCATTGTAAGTTTAAAATTCAGTTGTTCCTTTATTTTTAACAGTATAGTAACTTTCTATATTTTTGTTCCATATTTTTGGTACAATTTAAATAAAATGTTAAATTTGAGAAATGGTAATTGTTATGGTCTAAAGTTACTAGTCTCTGATATGTAGAGCGTTATAGTTCTAAATATGTTGTAATTTAAAGGAATAGCGAAAATTATTCAAATAAAAATATATACAAATAAAAAATTACTTAGCAAAAATAAATACTTTTACGTTTACTCAACGGTATCGTCATAAACATTTACAGAAACCGCCAATTACGGTGAAGTTTTATTGTGAAAAGGAAAGGAAGGTTCGTAGAATGAAAAGAACTTATTTAAATCGTGGAAAGAAAACCAGGTCGGGCACAAGTATGTTTGAATAACAGATAATACTAAATAACACATGGCAGATACACCATTGAAAGAATGCTGAGCTTCCGATCGTTTCACGGGTCGAAGGAGTCTACCTCTATGCGAATAATTTATTCTCGATATTAATGTAATAAATATTGAGATTATTTACTGAAACTCTAACGGAGATTAGTTACTTTTGGCGGAATGCTATTTTATTCCATATTTGTCAGTTAAAATTTTATTTTCTTCATAAATCATGGAAGAGTTTTTTAAAGACCACGAAAATCACTAGTTGTGTGACTCTGATACAGCTGGATCATAGAACTAAGTTGAGGAAAGAATGATAAGATGCATTGACAGCAATGCAAATACAAAGAAATTAAGATGAGTATGAGAAGACACTCTTTTTGGACAGACATGTAGATTCTGAAACAGGTTAATAGTAGATCTTCTATAATTTTCTATTTAGTAACGACGAAGTGGCCCTGTTGTATGGAGAACCTGACCTGGTGGCGGAAATCAAAGCAAAGGGGATAAGAATCGACGGTGTTAAATGAGATTTGAGGAAGTTGGGAGCCAGAAGGTAGCGAACACCAGCTGGAGATGTTTGGAGGCAAAAACTTGCTCATGCCTGTGTCCTCCATGGTATGTAGAGCCGTGGAATAAGTATTATTATATTTAAATAGATAATTATACATGTAGTTATTTACAAAAAATCCAATATTGTTGAGTTAGGCACATACCTAAAGAAGTCGACCACCTGGTCCAATTCATCTATTAATTCATATTATTTCCGTTTTATAAACTGTTCAAGATCAAATATTTTGTATATATCGAATATTTCCGCAATTAATAATGGGTGTTCCAAAATCCATTCATTTTAATATTGCATCATGTTTCCCAACGTAAAATAACAGCAGCGTGACAGTTTAGGATGTCATTCTGCAAGTGGTCAAGAATTGAACATTTCCTGGAGCTCCCAACAATGTATCCTTCCAAAATTGGGATATTCATTTTATTGAATCAAGAACTGGTACAACGATGAGCGGATTGAACAGAGAAGATTTTGGATGCTGATTTACCAAACAAAATAATCTTGAGCCACAAGATCCATCTAAATCATGTTAAATCCTGAAAATGCATTTGGCCTTCAGAAAATGCACAGACGGTTGTAGACTGAAAAATATATTCACATCTTATCACTGTTTTTTAGTCTTAAAGCTTTATCGAAGCTTTATTCTTAAAAATGATGATCATTTAACAGTGATTAGTAAGATGATATGATAATCTAATTATTTGTGTCTAAATTACAAGATATAAACATATCTTGTGTCCGGAAATGGACAATAGATAATGGAAGATTTTCTGGAAGTGTAATTGTCATTATAATTGGTCACCAATATATTTATAAATTAACCAAATAGTTATAATTTTGAATTAAAAATCAAAAAGTCTATATTTTTTTTTATCAAACTTACTTCATGCTTATTTTTGGGATAAAAATATATGTAGCAAATCAAGATTTTTGTTCTTTCCAGTCTATTTACTAAGTATCTTTAATCCACCAGCACAAAAATTTTTCGAAGATCCATCGATCTTTTGCTACAGGATTTTTTTAGAGGTGAAAGTTAAAATAAAAATTTCTGTACATTAAACAAAATTTAATATCAAAATACTTTTTAAACGATTAAATCTTTAGAAATTTACAAAATACAATTCAAAATTCACAACCAATTTTTGACTGGTGGTCATTTATATGGAGATTTTCCCATTACTTTTAGTGCATTTAAGAATATTTGGATGTTTCTCTTACATAACTAACAATAAACACAAAAATAGCATCACATTTAAAAATCAATTACTAAGAAAGCTTCTCTTAATGAGTCACACTTACACCATCGTCACCTTCAAGCATTTCTTCTGCTTGTTCATGCTGTTGAGCGCCTTCTGACGAGGTGCCAGCCACAGCTGGGGGACCCATATCGCCCGAACTACCTTCACCTCTGGTTTCATTATCATCAACTTCACCACTTATTGCAATGGATGGAGTTTCAGCTGAAACAAAAAAATGGTACCGGTTGAATTATGTTAAATACATCTAATTTGAGTTAAATGCATATGATTCTAAGAGGATACAAATGCCGTTACATGTAATACAGAGCTACGAAAAATAATAGAGTAGGCCTTTTAATCGGCCGTTCTTCTTTCCTCCTCACCCTTTTAACTTCAGATAAGGAACTCAAGATTAATATTACACTTACTTAACTTAATTTATATTATATAGTCGTCTGATTTCTTTGAAACAAGGAAATAAAATAGTCAAGACATTTAAGCTCCTTTAGAACTGGTGTAACATACACAAGTTTGTACTGTAAACTAATTACTGTAGAATCGAAAACTTCAGTGATACCATTGGTGTTTGTGGTGAAGCACTAGCTTAGAGAGTGAATTTAGTGAATTTACCTCAATTAGTTCTAATACGATAAGATACCAAGAAACAGATAAACTGATAAAAAAGAAAATAAGAGAAGCTAGAGAAAGATGGCTAAGTGAGCAATGCCAGGAGTTGGAACAATTGGAGCGAAAATATGACTTTTTTAATGTACACAAAAAGATTAAAGAAATGACAGGAAGGAGAAGAACAACACAGACAGGACAGATCAAAGATACAGATGGTATACTTATAACAGATTTACAACAAAAAATAAACCGATGGACAGAATACATATCACAACTGTTTGATGCAAAGATAGACAAGAAATCTCAAACGAATATACAGATGATACAGAGCTTGATATAATCAGCGAAGAAATAGAATATGCAATCAAACAAGCAAAAAGTGGTAAGGCCCCCGGTCCTGATGAAATTCCCGTAGAACTGCTCAAACTTATGGACGAGGAATCTATTAAAATACTCCTAGATCTATTTAACACAATATAACGAACTGGAATAATACCTAGGGAATGGCTCCGTTCGACCTTTATACTACTGCCAAAAAAGGCAAATACAAAGGAATGCAACGAATATCGTACGATAGCTTTGATGAGTCATGCTCTAAAACTGTTCTTAAAAATAATCCATAATAGGATCTATAGGAAATTAGACGTAGACATCAGTAACCATCATGAACCAAGAAATTTACGCCTGCTTTATCGATTTCGAAAAGACCTTTGACAAAGTACAATATGAACCACTAAGACAAGTTCTAATAAAGAAAAATATAGACAGCCGAGATATTCGAATTATATGCAATATATATTGGAATCAAACAGCAAATGTCAAGGTTGAGGGCAGACTAACAGAAGAAATTCAAATCCGTCGAGGAGTCCGGCAGGGATGTATCTTATCGCCACTTTTATTTAATCTGTATAGTGAAGCTATCTGTGAACAAGCACTCGAGGAAGAAGATCTTGGTCTGATAATAAATGGTGAGACGATCAACAATATAAGGTATGCTGACGATACAGTTCTCCTAACGGGAACGCTAGTAGAACTACATCTCGTTCAAAGTCTCAATATATACTGTAACAGTTACGGCTTGAAAATTAATTTGAAAAAAACTAAATTTATGGTAATCACGAAATCAAAGAACATCAGCTAATATTGTAATAGACAATACAACGATTGAGCGTGTGCCCTGTTATAAATATCTCGGTGCTTGGATCACAGACGATACTGATCAAACAAAAGAGATTAGATGTAGAATAGAAATCGCTAGATCAGTCTTTAATAGAATGCGCAAACTCTTTTGCAATCGTGATATCAATATAAAGTTACGAATACGAATGCTGCGGTGTTATGTCTTTTCTACCCTGTTATATGGAGTTGAGGCTTGGACACCAAAACAGTTGTCCATAAAAAAAATCGAAGCTTTCGAGATGTGGTGCTATAGGCGCATTCTCAGAATATCATGGATGGACCGCATCACTAACACGCAAGTACTCCAAACTTTAGACAAAAGATGCGAAATTCTAAATGAGATAAAAACTAGAAAGATGGAATACTTGGGGTACATTGTGAGAGGTGGAAAGTACGAACTTTTAAGAAACAGGGCAAAATTAAGGACAAAAGAAGTGTGGGAAGAAAAAATATCGTGGCTTCGTAATCAAAGTGAATGGTTCGGGTGTAGTTCGATTGAACTTTTTAGGCGCGCTGCTAACAAAGTCGCAGTGGCCATGATGATTTCCAATCTCCGCCAGGAGTGGCACGAGAAGAAGAAGTTCTAATACAGCTTGTATCATATATCTTAAACATAACAAAATTGTCAAATGTATATATAGGAGCATTTTCAAGAACACACTGAACAAATTTTCTATAGAAGGAATAAAGCAGTAGGTAAAATTAATATTAACGAGGTGCATAAATGTTTCATGTTTAGTGTTTGTGGTGAATTTTTGTTCTGTTTTTTCATTTTATTTCAAACGAAAATTAAATGAATTTTTTGACAGATCTTTGAATTTCTTCGTCTAAAATTATAAACTTATTTATTTTGTTTAAGTTTGTTCTCTTTGGACATTTTCCTTTATAACTTTATTAGAGAAATATTGATTAGTAACTTTATAAAATTTACAGATCGAACTATAGTGAAATTTACGGAACGAATGGCAGTGTGGTAATATGTTAATAAAATCCTCTAAATATAGAATCATCGAACTACTTACGAACTTACCATCTGACTGTTGACTAGTACCTTGCTCCTCACTACCGGGAATTCCTTCTTGCGGAGAAGACTGTAACGGTGTCGTAGGTACGCTCCTTCCGGTACCTGTAACAACAAAACGCATTATTAAAAATTTAACATCCACAAGTGTTTGTCATACTAGTCTCATCCAAGCTGCCGGGCTCCATAAGTGTTTGTTCAGGCACGTGCTCTAGGCTGCTGGATCCAGCTATATTTGTCGGAAGAGATTCGTTAAAAGTGAACCTTCCGCTGGTAGGAACATGAGGAGAACTAACAGCTTCGCCGAAACCATCCGACCGCCGAGGGACATATAAAGTTGGCGTTGATGGGACGATGCCATCATCTCCTATATCTTCTAGACCTTGTTGGTGAAGAAGTAAATGAGAGTGTCTGGACGGCAGAGGAGCTACGGGCCTCGTACGAGAAAAAGATGGTACAGTCATTGACACGGATGTGGAAACTTGAGATATTGTGACACCACTGCTGCTCGTGCCTGATCAAGAAAACAGTAAGTACTTTGCTAATCTGTATTTTGCAGTTTTATGCACACAAGTTAGTAAAAAGATTTATATTTCAGAAGTTAGACTGATCATTGATGAAGTCTTTCTTAAGCTGTTCGCACAAATTGTACGAGGGTCGTCCAGAAAGTAAAGAACAATTGCGTATCACGCGCTTCGCCAATCCCCTACAACCGCGACTTCTTGCGCACCAGTTACCTCTGTCTGTTGCATCAGTCTAATCCTCGTGTACCGTAACTACAGCATGCAAAAAATATTTTACTTTTTTACTCTCAAGAAAACCGATATGTCTTGTACGAAACCAATTTGCATTAACTATATGTGACTTTGACGTATACTGGGGCTTTTTTTAAGAACAAACAGTATATGGTTAATAAAAATGACGTTACACTAGAGAACAATGCGTTTTATTTTGACATTTTTAAAAATCAATTGCGGTAACTTAGAAAATTGTCACATCATCATTTGGCTTTACAACCTGTGTGGGTCTGCCTCCCAAATCTCCCAGGTCTATCATCTTCCTCCGCAGCACTATTCCAATGATATCTGTCTAGACAGATGATACAAGTATCAATTAGAAAATTTTGTACAAAACATAATATTAACTTTAACTTCAAGAGAATAATTCAAAAATTCAGGTAGACTTAATTAATTGGCGATGTTAAACACACTGGTTCTTCAGAATCAAGCCGCTCAAATGTCAATATCGAAATAGTGCGTGAGAGTGTTAGTGAAAGTCCAGGCCATCAATTCCGACTTCATGGACAAGAATCAAGATTTCAACAAGCTATCTACAGCGTATACTCACTGCAGGTCTGGATCTCCATGTTTACAAAGTTCGACTAATACAAGAACTGGAGCCTAATGGCCACGCACAGTAAAGAGAGTTCATTGAATTGATTATTGAACATCAACAAATGGATACTGATGTTTTGAGCAAAATCATCGTAAATGATGATGCACATTTTCACCTTTGATGGCTTTAATTGTCCCCAATAGTAATCCACAGGTAACTGTCAAAAAAAAGCATCCACAATGGGTCACTGTTTGGTACGGATTTTGGACTGGAAGCATCATTGGACACAAATGTCTTTGAAAATAAGGTTGATCAAGTTTACAACCACCTCTGCATCGAGGAAGGAAATTCAACGCTGCATCAACAAAATTCAGGCACATTTATGCAAAATGGTGAAGGAAAATTTTGACAAAAGAGTGTGTATGTACTAGCAGTCTTTTTTAAGATTCAAAAATTCAAGATTTTATGATTTAACATTAAATTCCATGCTTCTTTCAATGTAACAAACAGTAAACAATATGCCCTTTTGCAATTAGCTATTATGAAATAATATTTACTCTTATATTTTTGTCAATATTTTGATATTACTTTTTGTGCTGCGTTGCAATAATTACCAGATGTTAAATATATTAAAAAAGTTTATTATTTAGTACTATTCTTATCCTCTCCCAGGAATAACTGCTCCTGTCTGTATATTAAAATAACGTCTTAAAAGTGGAATAATAGACTAAAAAATGATTAAACATGCGGCATTCAAAAAAAAATCCTTCACTTACCATCAGTGCCACTACTTATTGCTTCAGACTGTGGTTGTTCTGAACTTTCTTCTTCCGCGTTATCTTGTTCCCTCTCACTTTGATTTGGCACTTCACTGGAATCGTCTATCACCTCAACTTCATTACCAGCCTCTTCTTCATCTTCCACATCTTGGCAATCAGCATCTTCATAATTATCCTGTTCCTGGGATAAATAAAAAAAATGGTTAGGGAAATGTGAATAAATAACTAAACGGCTACTATTATGACGATACATTGCGTAGTCAAACATAATGAAAAGTTTTGGGGTACATTGAATATGAGCCTCAAACTGAATAAAGGGAATTTAATTCAGAAAAATCGAATATTATGAAAAAGAAGTAAAGAATTAAAATGTTAAGTAAAATAAATTGGTGAATTGATCGAATATGTAGAGAGAAACATGAAGAATGAGCCAAATTGTAACATTTTCATAAGTTAAAAGTAAAACTTATGCCTTAGACGGACCTGCACGGCCGTATAACTTCTAATGAATAACTAGTCCTTAAAAGAGAACTCAGAACATGTTCTATATAAACTGGATTTTGGGGAATGACCTACTTTGGACATTGATTTGTTACCAAAATTATCTTGGATATTATTCCATAACTACTATAAATAAATCTAAAGACTGATTATTGATATGGAGTACAAGTACTAAGGTATAGACTACAAGTCTATCTAACTAACTGCATTTTCGTACAATTTATATATCGCTCGGATATACGTCGAATCCAATCCGGACCTTTCGAGGACCTCAAACATTTTCTTTAACGGGACACTATCATATGCTTTCTCAAGGTCTATAAATACCAAATGGGTCTCTCTACTTCTTTCGACACGCTTTTCAATTATTTGTCGTAGGATAAATATATTATCAAGGCAGGATCTCCCGGTACGAAAGCCGCTTTGTTCTTCAATATCTTACCAAATTAGCATGTATACCATTTTTTAAAAAGAAAGCTATACCTGTTCAGTTACAAAATAATAACCATTTTCGAAGTATTTGAGTATTATTTATTAAAATATCGTAATTCCCCTAATTGATACACAATTTTTAAAAAAATCTTTGACAACTTCTTGTTGTGGCAGCAGATTTTTAGGAAGATAACAAACTCATGTAGTTCAAGCATGTGCTGTTTTCATCACACAGTCTGTATAACAAATGACAGAAAATGAGAAACATCCATTAATGCTGTAACAGGATGTCTAGAGTCAAGTATTACCATTAAAAACTCACGAAACCGGAGCAAAATATCAATTTATTAGAAGAACAATATTCAATTTAATCAGTCAAATCTAAAATTAAATAAAACCGAAGTCTTATGGCAGATCAGTCATATAAAATAAAATAATAGCCTTACCATTCCCTCCATATCATATCCCTCAGTATCAGGATCATCTTGCTCATCATCAGCACCTTCGCCTTCATCAGCAGCACCTTCTTCATCACTTTCAACTACTATCACATTGTCGTCATCATGATCCCTTTGACTGCTCGTGGGAACTTGATATTCGACATCCAAACCACTATCACTTACGGTTCCAGCTTGCTGTAAATTAAGTTACAAATAGAACAGAGTCTAAATTTACCTTTAGTTTTACTCACCTGGATCCTTGTCCTCTTAGTTTGTTGTTGTGTCTTAGTTTGCTCATCGGATTGACTACTATCCATATCAGCTTCTCGCTGTCTTTTATGCCCAGCCTGTGTTGTTGTAACAGTATTTGAGCTGCTACTACTTGTACCTTGTTCCTGAGTTGGACCACTGCTAGGCGGTTCAACTCTCGGTAATACAAGAGCAACGGCTTGAGTCTGTGGAGCTGCCTGGACCTGCATACTACTCTCGTCGTCTTCTGTATCTTGAGACGATTGGGTGGGAGGTACGGCGACTTGACGAGGACCCAACATTGCAGGACTAGCTGAGCTAGTTGCAGGAACATATTCAGTGTGGGAACTAGTAGGGCTGCTAGAAAGGGCTTCTATTGAACTGGATCCTGTAGTGTGCACCTGGAATTATTTCACTCGTGACATGTAGAAAGGTATTGCACAAAAAAATATAATAAATATATGTAGAAAAACAAAATGTTCACACATTTTTATTAATTTTTTTTCTTTTTATTAGTTTTCTTTCCTAACCAAATAGCAGTTGATGTAACAATAAGAAACTTTTTCCAGTAATTTCCATTTGTTTGTCAGTTAAGTGCTTCTATTAAAATATCTAAAATTAAACAGCTAAGCTGTGATTTCCATTGAAAAATTACTTTATATACGTTCTTGATTTAAATATCTATTATAAGAGATTAAAAATTAAAAGTGGTTTTAGTATAAAATTTTGTTTTTACAAAATATCATTTTTGTTTTCAACCTGCAAAAATGAAGCGGCAAGAGCTTGGTGGTTTATAAGTTTATTGACTGAAGCAGTACATTAATCTGCACAACAAATGTCACATTTTCTTGATAGTTTATATAAAGGTGTATTTGTATACCTGTTGTTGTGGTGGTACCATAACTGCGCTGGGACTCTGACTAGTTGGTAACACAACACCAGTGCGTAGTTGTGCAGACATCGGTCTAATACTTGCTAAAGGAGGTTCACCACCACTTCTCCATGGTTGTATAGGAACAGATTGTGTTTGAGTATTTGTAGAGTGGCCTAAAAATTAATGTATTATCTGATTTGTTAAACAAAATATGAATTCAAGACAAAGATCAAGGTTTGATCAGAAACTCTTCACAAACTTGCCACATACTGAAGATACTAATGACAAATTCAACATTTTTCAGCTTCTTAGAGCATGCTTTTGTTTATATTGTTTTTTTGCGTTCCTTGCATTTGGATTTGCAAAAGTCCTTTAGAGGTAAATGTATGGACAAAAACAAACATACCAAAATTGACAACATTCTGGTCGAACTTCCATCAAATAACACAGGAAAATAACGAACAATTCTGTACCTTTCAAACGCGATTTTTTTGGCAATTAACCGAAATTTATTACATTAGGTTACAATTGAGAGAAAATTAAACATATATGGATTATATAAAATCAAACCTACTACCATGACATTATCTGTCCCTTTTTCTTTAAAGGGTACTAGATAACGCCTGATATTTTTATAATATATATGAGGACACTAGAAGTAAAGGGGTATAAGTGAATTTTTGTAAATATTGAGATAACTGCAGCGCCGAACTGGAAATCTTTCATTCTATTTGGAGGTCAAGAAATCTAAGCGATAAGTCTAACAGGTGCTGCGTTCTAGCGGCAAGTTACTTAACCTCCAAGCCAACTACGAGTAGGGCTTGGAAGAGAAGAGGTAGAAGTGCACTTGTACCCCTCTTCCACTATGTCAGACTGTTAGTTGATTTTGTTATCATTTTGGATGGGTACTAATATTATAGCTTCTCTAAAGCAATATTAATTTGTTGTTATTAAACTACAGTGTTTTTAAGAAGAGTTCGTTTTTATAAGCTTTAAAGGACATGGATGTATGTAACCTAAAAACTGAACGTAAGTTAAAAAAAAGTCCCCTCAGGCGTGGCATGCATAGATAAAGACGAAAGAAATCACCCCCGAACAAATATTTCTGAAAGGGCAATTGAAATCATAAAAGAGCATATTAATAAATTCCCTAGGTACACAAGCCTCTACACTAGAAATAAGACTCCGAATAGGACACTCAGGAGTGTCAATTTGAAAATAATGTACAAACTTTATTGTGATTTCTGTAAGGAGGAAAAACAGGAAGAATCTGTAAAGGAAAGCTTTTACAAGAATATTTTTAATACTCAGTTCAACCTTAGTGTCAAAAGCCCAAGTACAGACACCTGTGACAAATTTGAGATAAAAATAAATCACGGTTTGGCAGAAAAAAAAAGCTTTAGCTCAGAGAGAAAAAGGCTCACACTTGCGTTAGCCGGAAGTCTTAAGAACAGCAAATGATGAGTGTCAAGACCTAAAGAATGTTAGTAAAATTGGGATCATCTTTGACTGAAACGATCCATTTCTTTATGTGGCACGAAGGTCGGGCGTCATGTCAATGTCACGAAATATCATTTGTCTCCTAAAATATATAGAAGCCTCCCCCATCTGTGCTACTATGGCACCCTCGCCCTTCCAGGCGAAAACGTCGATGACCATCTGCACAACCTCCAGGAGGAACTTCCCTGTGTAGGTGTGTTAGCTGATGCAGTACGAAAGGCTGCTTTAGACGCCAATCCTGGACCCACGTATATGCTGCCCAAAAGCTAAAAATCTAGCTGCCTCTAATGGAATAGGAGCCACTGAATTCCAGTGCTACCCACCCAATATTGGCTTTAACTTCGACTTTCTGAATGCCATTTCCAACACCAAACTAATCAAGACTAGAGGAGTTAACAATGTAGACACCACTTGGTGCTGCATTGGTTTTGCATTTAGTGATAATTGTGGAGGCCAAAACAAGAGCCATCTGAGAGTCAAATTTTTATCTCTACATTGTAAACAACACTAATATTCAAACAGGTAGATCATCACTTGTTTATAAGTGGCCATTCTTATAATGAGTGTAAGCAAAACTTTGGTTTGATAGAGTTAAAAAAAATTCTTAATAGTACATATGAAAAATGACGATTTTTTAGACTTCCAAACACTTGCGCCATACTTCAAGAAGAGCGGAAACGGAATACAGAGTATACAATGGTTACATTTTCAGCAGGACAAACCTTTCACCCAGTTTTACAAGGAAACAGCTGGAGGTATGGAGGTAGCATAGAAGAGTTTAATGAGCTATCTATGAGAGCCACTCGAGCTGGCAAAAATTCTGTCTTGCCAATACCGATTGACTTAAGGCCTTTTATTAAGCAAGCTGTGAGCTGATAAGCTCAAATCTTCTACACTTTACCATGAGTTACTTACTACTACTACGTACCTACAATTTACCATGAGTTTTTCATGAATCTGCGATATGATGGTCAACAAGCTGGAGAACTAGCAAACTCATAAGAAGCAGAAGGCGAAAATGACGATTTGGATTAACATTACGACACTGATATAGAGAATCATGTCAACTTTGTATTAGTGTTATGATGAAGAATAAATTTGTATAAAAACTTTATAATTTATTTATATTTTTACCTTTATGTTACATTTCTTATAAGTAAAGGGGTACAAGTGCTACTTAGCAACCTAAAAATAGCTCCAAACTGAGTAAAGTCAGTCAAATTATGAGTTTTTGTTTACATTACAGTGAAGGCTCAACTTTAAATGGCGTTTACTCAAAATTTAATTTTTGTCACTTATACCCCTTTATTTCTAGGGTCCTCATATAAGAACGCCCAAGAACAAAGTATAAAAAATGTGCAAATATATGAACACAAATATACACATTTCGTTTACCTGCCATTGCATTATGTACATTTCACTCTTTACGAGATCATGAGACACAATTGGCTAATTTAGACGAGATGATAAACATATCCATTTGTATATCAGTGGTTAATTTAAAAATTTTAGTCAGTCAACGACTGGGACACTCTAGATTATACAGTGTGATGCAAAAGTATTGAATAAATTCGTTATTGCAGAAACAGACGACTTTTAAAATCTTAAATCATGTAAATTTTAATTTTTACAATTGTAATATCGAGCCATTTCAAGAAAAACATTGTAACCAACAGAGTGCACCAGGCTGGCTGAAAAGAATTTGAATTAACCACCGAAAATTCCTGTTGATATATGAATATTCCTGGGACACACTATATATAAATATAGAGATATGTTTTCCAGCAAATATATGTCATTTGTTTTGTAGTAGGTGGCATATTATGTCCCAGAAGGCACAAATACAAATAAAAATATAAGCTTGAGATGACAGAAAATATTTTAGGAGGCTCTATATAGTTCATGGACACAGGGTAATGCGTCTTTGGACACAGAAATTATAATAAAACGTAAAACGATTGCTTACCTGCCATCGGTTTAATATCAGCAGTTGGCCGTTCAGTGGAAGACTTTTCAGCGGTGCTTGAACTAGTGCTAGGTTTTGATCCTTGTTGAAGACCCAGTTGCCTTTGTAATTGCGATATCCTTTGATTAAGACTTTCTACTTCTGTTGTATGCTTATCTTGTTCTTGTTGTTTTTCTTCAAGAATATCGTCCCTCTCTCTTTCCAGCGAAGCTATTTTCTCGAGCAATTCATCAATCTTAGCAGAGTCATCGCTTGATTTTTCAGCTCCGTCTGATCTTCCCGGTCGATTAATTTCTTCTTTTAAAGTATTATTCTGATCTGTTAAACTCACGATCCTTTCCTTGGCATTCTTAAACAGCGCCTTAAATCTTTCTTCCTTTTCTTGACTGGTTTGTTTTAGATTCTCAATTTCCTTTCGGTAATTCTCTATCTGCTCAGTTGTAGAAGAAACTTCTTGATTTAACTGGTCAATGGTTTCTTTATGGCTTCTTTCTAATTCAGTTACCTTTTCTTCCAATTCTGAACGTTGGTTTTCCAAAAGTTCTTGCTTTTCAATACTACTCACTTGCTCAGATTCGTGCTGTTCATTTTGCTGTTTCAGTGAGGCTATTTCTTTAGTTTGATCTTCACACTGAATCTTATACTTTTTAGCTATCTTTCTAACTTGGGCCATATTGTTCTTTAGTTCGTTAATAGTAGTATCTTTAGCGGCCGTTTCCTCAGTAAGCCCACGATTTTCTTCCTTGAACTTTATTATTTCAGCGCTTTGTTGATCTACGGTATTAGTGAGTTGTGTAACTTGTGCCTGTAGGTTAGATACTTCGTCCCGTAATCTAATAAAAATATTGTATGATTATTATCTGTGTAATGTTAAAATATTTAAATTTTATAACCTTATCTAGCAATATAAAAAATTTATTTAAAACGCAGATTAAGAAAGTAAAAATGATGGTGGCAAAAAAGGGAAAGGAGAATCGAAGGGGCAAAAATTTGGCCGAAAGATGACAGAAAGAGACGGGAGATGAAAGAGAAAATCGTAAAACTTGTGATATGCCAGTTCTTCAAATATCTCTTGGAAGCAAATAAAAAAATATAAAATAAACTTTTTTATTGACGTTTTAATGTTTTATTGTCTAAATGTAGTTGATATTGAAGCTTTACTTTTTATTTTTTTCAAGTGAAAATACCTAGAAGGGGGGCAAAAAACAGAAGTGGCAGAAGAGAAGTTATGAGAGTAAAATGGTAGAGTGGAAAGTGGAGAAAATTATATAGAAGACAAGAAAAATACTATAGAGAAGACAGGAGAAAATACTTAGAAAGAGAGCAAAAGAAAAGCGAGTAATAGAGAGAGTATGAGAGTGAAATGATAGAGTGGAAAGTAGAGGAAAATGGATAAAAAAAGATAGGAAGAATAAGATAAGAAAAGATAAAACAAGTATCGATGCCATTAATTTTATCCTAGAAGACCATGATGAATGCTTTGCTCTTTGTTTAACATGAGCACTGGAAAACAGAATAACAACTACGGGACTACAATGTACGGAATTTTAAACTGATCTCTTCATTTTATAGAAGCAGTTCACAGGAGCATAGTGGCAGTGCGTTATACATCAAAGACACGTTTATTGCCAAAGCCCGGGAAGACATTTCTAGTTTATCAGAAAGAACAGTGTTTGAGTGTTCCGCTGCAGAGGTGCGAATTAATAAGAAGATTGTAATCCTATCCGTATGTATCTACCGAACAGAAGACCCACAAGTTTTAATAAACAAATTAGACCAAATACTTTGTGATTTAGTTGACAAGGACTCCATCATTTTTCTGGCTGGTGATTTTAACTTAGTTATGCTGCTTGATTGTGCGAGGTGACCTTAAAAATGTTTTTGAGGTCCTTTGATATTAAACCTTCCATCAAAGATTATACACGCATACAAGGTAACAAAAAATCCTGTATAGATAATATTTTTACAAATCTTCACATATTTGATTCTCTTGTATTCAATCCTCTTACATCTGATCATACTGCTCAAAAGGTAAAATTTGAATTAAATGAATTTGAGTCAAATATAATAAAAAAAAAAACGAATATGTAGCAAGGAGAATAAACGTTTTTTTAAATTCATGTTAGGTAATGTAGACTGGGTATGTTTTTGAGACATTAGAAGTAGATAATCAGTGGAATGCTTTTATGAGTATAGTTCAGAAAATTTTTATACAATGTTTTCCACTGAAAGAGATAAATACAGCAAATAGAAAACAATCCCAAAAGTACTTTAAAAATGATGACATAAAACATTGTAAATCTAGGCTTGGTGTTTTGTTTACACTGTTTACCAATAATGTTGATTATAAAAATATTTACAGGACAGAAAAACGCAAATACAATTCTTTACTCGCTTAATCTCGAAAAACTTGTTATAAAGAACGAATTAAAAATAGCGAAAATAAAACTAGAATGGCTTGGCAATTGGTAAAAGAGATTAAGGGTAATTCCAAAAATCTAGGTAATTTTTTGTAGAGGGTGACCCTCAGGTGCTTTCTAACGAAATAAATCAATTTATGGCAAATGCAGCGCCAGAAGCTGTAAAGAAAATAAAACATGTAAAAAATTTTCAAATTAATATCGAACAAACTAATCATTGCATGTTTTTAACTCCAGTTTCAGAGAAAGAAATAAGTCACATAATAAATAAATTAAAAAACGAGCATAGCTCTGGTTATGATGAAATATCAACCAACTTAATTATCATATGTTTCATCAGAGATTTCTCTTCCTCTTTCTTTTATAGTTAATGATTCTTTCAGGCAAGGTAAATTTCCTCAAAGTTTAAAACTGGCAATTGTCAAACCACTATACTTCGATCTGGAAATCTTATGGAGTGACGTATTTTTAAAGTATGGACAGTTACGGTGTCGAGCGGAAGGACGTGAGGAAGATCATAGGCGTCGAGGTTTTTGGATAAATATTTACAGCAATTTTATTAATATTAATATTTAATTTTGTAAGTACCTCAAAAATATTTTTAAAATAGACTAATAAAATTTTAAAATTTAGTATATTAAATAGTACATTTTTATATAAGTAAATGAATTACTATTATATCATTTTCGGGCTCAAATAAAAGAATCGAAATAAAATTCGCAATAAAATTAATCGGCATCATCAAACAATACATGTTTGTATTCAAAAAGATATCAACAACACAATCAAATTCCATCTTACGTTCTTGGTGAAAACTTACGAAAATACTTTTCAAACTGAATTATTAATCAATTTTACATAACTTACTTTTAATCAACATCAGAAATGTCTGAGTGTTCGCTATCTGCACCAAGTTGAACGACAATGGGTTCCATAATGACATCTGCCTGTACATCTAAATTCCACATATTTTCTTCTTCTTTCTGCGTGCGAAAGATGCAGTTTTGCCAGTTCTCTTGGGTAACGTTATTTATGGCTTCGTAGAAGAGCGTACATAACTGAAAAGTAGTATTTCTACTTGCAACCTCTTTTTTTATTTGTGCCCAGATTATAGGATTAAGCTCACAATTGTGTGGTGGTTATCGGTGAATAAAAACCCCATGGTTACGAGATATTTTATCAAAAAAGTAATTTTAGAAATTTTTGTTTATGCTGTCCTGCAATATTTAGTAACTCATGGCTTAACCATAGACTTGCAATACCCAATTTCTTTCCTATCTAGCCATTTACTTCTTTCTCCTTTTCGCCAACTTGTTGTTGGAAGCTTTTCTATTTGACGACTTTGATAGGAAGCATTATCTAAAATGATTATTAAGCCAGGTTCAATTTTTGTCAATATGAACAAAAACCAAGTTTCAAATTTCTCAGTATCCATGTCCTCGTGATAATCTCCAGATTTTTTGGATTCAAAAACTGAGAGTCCTCCAGGAAAAAACCATGTTCACTACCAATATGTGTTATTATTAGATGTCGGCCCTTACTTAACGGTGCTTTTAAACCCGTAGAGAGACCTTCAAGGAATGCTTGTCGAGTGTTTTTAATACTTAAATCGTGCCAAACTTTGTTTGTCACGATTAGTTGTGGCAAATTAATTGTGTAAACCACTTGGAATGTACTCAAGAAATGGCTCAAATTACAAAATTTACTCTTACTCAAAATCAGAATTATCCGAATCATCGCTCTCGTCATCAAGTTGGACTATAATCGGTTCCATAATTACACCTACCTGTATATCTACATTCCACATCTTATTTTCTATTTTCTCCACGTGACCAATGCACATTGGTCTGCTGTAACGTTACGTATAGCTTCATCGAATAGTACTTTAACATCACATAATTTAAATGTAGTATTGCGACGTGCTACCTCTGTTTTCACTTGTGCCCAAATCAATTCAATTGGATTCAGCTCGCAATGATATGGTGGTGATCGATGAAAAAGAACTCCGTGACTAAGAGCCATTTCGTCAACAACATATTTATGATATTTATGTTTATGTTGTCGTGCAATATTTAACAACTCAGGTTTAATCATTGATCTTTCATAAGCGATTAGTTTCGTATCCAGCCAATCAATGATTTGTCCTTTGCGCCAGCTTGTTGTTGGGAGCTTTTCTACCTGTCGACTATGGTAGGGAGCATTATCTAAAATTATTACCGATCCCGGTTCTATTGTCGGTAATATGGACAAAAACCAAGTTTCAAATCTCTGAACGTCCATGTCCTCATGATAGTCACCAGATTTTTTTGACTCGAAACATAAAAGTCCACCAGGAAGAAAACCAGACTCACTACCAATGTGTGTGATAATTAGACGTCGACCTTTACCTGATGGTGCCTTAAGGCCTGTGGATAATCCATCAACAAATGCTTGCCTACTGCTTGTAACATTTAAATCGTGCCAAACCTTGTTTACAGTATGAATGAATGAAAGAAGTGGAAAATATTAAAAATGGAAGCGAATAGAGGAGGCCTTTATTCGGAAGTGGACAACACAGGCTGCAAGATGACTCCAAGACCATATCTTTTAAACAAAAACTAAAATTCCTCTCATTTTTTAAAAAAATTGCAATATTTTATTAATTAATACAAAACATACATTTCTATTTAGTTTGATCAAATCTCTTATCGTACGACCAATGTACCTTATGCCCTAATTTTGCAAATGAATAACTTGCAAATGAATAACCTCTTATTGTTCATAATTAAAAATGCCAATCCCAGAGCTATCTAAATGTCTTTGAAACTGTCTATACGAGTGACTCACGGCATCGAGAGAGATTATGCCTGTGGTAGATCTTTCCAGGAATGCCGCGTATTGACCATAACATTCGAAGAGATGTTATAAGGAAATTCCATAGCGATAAAAAGTCATTCTGAAATAAATATTTGCAATGTAAAGATACACTGTATAATATAAATTAATTCGTAATGTTGTAAGTGAAGTTTAAACAAACGAACGGTAGTTTCACGTTACAAGTTACAATATTTTACATCCAGAGAAAATCCATATGCAACACTATCGTTTTGTTGACTGCCAGTATTAAATAAAAAATTTTAGAATTCACAAAGAAGTGATTGAAAATATCTACTTACCAAAGTTAACATACAAACGATATAAATAAATTGTTAATAACCACTCAAACACTTTACAGACAATTTATAAATATAACAAGGTAAGTTTACGGTAAGTAAATTTACGGCAGTTACGCTACTGATAAGCTGATCGTAGCGAAACTATTTAATCTATTGATAAACCTGCCACTTCGTTTCGATACTACAGCTCTTCGGGAGCTAATCGTAGGCATTCGTTACTCAAAAACGTGATTTATGTCGTTATCGTATACTGTTTCCCCGGTATTTAGTTCAAATCACAGTTTTATTAAAGCGGACTGTCTGTCTGTCTAGTTACACTGAATAATTTACATAAAATTTATTTAATTAAATTTTGCCGTATGTTCACGTTGTGGTCCTATACTAAGTATTTGTCACTCCGTAAGATTTCCAGATCGAAGTATACATAAAAAAGGTGATGTTACTAAGATTGAGAACTATAGACCAAGAAGCCTTCTTCCATCATTCTCAAAAATATTCGAAAAGGCAATATATTTCAGACTACAAATCTTTTTTACTACAAACAATTTATTTAGTAGTTCACAGCATGGTTTTCTTGCATTGAGATCTGTTGAGACAGCTACCTATGATCTTATATCAAAAATTTTAGAAAAACTGGAAGCAAAGATGAAATCACTAGGTGCTGTTTTGGACCTACCTAAGGCTTTCGATAGCCTAGATCATGTCCCTTTATTATAAAAATTACATATTTATGGAATACAGGGACCGGCATTAAAATGGACAAAATCATTTCTCACAGATACGTCGCAAAATGTATGCCTGGAGAAAAGGGGATGGGACCTTTTCTCTTTTTTAAAAATGTTGGGAATGTTTCCACATGTTCAGTGGAAATCGGTTGTTGCTTAATACTGATAAGAAAGTTTTTGTCTATTTTAGAACCAGCCAGTCACGAGAACAGTTTCCAGATACAATAAATTTTCTATCACAAAATACGGAACTTGCTAAATCATTTAAATTTCTTGGTATTCATGTTGACCAGAATCTGAATTGGAGGGAACAAATACAAAATACAACAAAAAACTGAATAGAGCCTGCTACTCATTCAGAGTGTTAAAGAGCTATCTAGACCAGGAGATTTTACTATCAGTATATTATGCAAACTTTATTCTGTTATGCGATACGGAGTAATCTTCTGGGGTGCTACAGTAGATAGTTCAACTGTCTTCATAGTCCAAAAAAAGCAGTCCGGGTGATTTTAGGAATAAAGGCGGGAGAATCCTGTAGAGGCCGATTCAAATCACTCAATATACTCACTTTCTCAGCCATCTATATATTTGAATGTATTATGTTCCTTATTAAAAAATTTTCTTTGTTTTATCACCTGCTTCCCAATCATGAATATAATATAAGAAGCCTGAATTTGAATTTGCCACTTCACAGATTGTCTATAACAGAGAGAAGTCCTTTGTATCATCATCATCATCATCCAGCCTCTATTTATCACGTCCACTGCTGGACATAGGCCTCCTTAAACTCCTCCATTCCTCACGATTTTGTGCTCTTTGTTGCCAATTTTTAGTGATACGCCTGATGTCGTCGGCCCAACGTGTAGGTGGTCTTCCTCTACTGCTTTGTCTGCTCTTGGCCTCCAATTTGTAATTTTGCTCGTCCATCGTGAATCGTGCATTCTCGCTACATGACCTGCCCAGTTCCATTTTAGTTCCGCTATGCGTTCCACAACATCAGTAATACTCGTCCTTCTTCGCAGATCTTCGTTTCTTATTCGGTCCCTCAACGTCACTCCAGCATAGACCGTTCCATTCGTCTCTGTGCCACTCTCAGTTTCGAAGCCGTGGTCTTAAAGTCATAGTTTCCGCCCCATAGGTCATGACCGGTAATACGCATTGGTCAAACACTTTTCTTTTGAGGCTGATTGGTATGTTGGCCCAACATACCAATCAGCCAAGTCCTTTGTATGCCTGTGTTCAATTTTATAATAGTCTACCATCTGACATTCAACAGGAAACACACTATAGAGTTTTTAAAAAGAAAGGTTTTTCAACACCTAGTTGACATTGAGCCCTATACTGTGGTGGAGTGCCTGGCCTATCGTTCTCCTTGATCAGCACATTTAATTTGTAATGTTAATATATTTTAAATGTGTGATGTCAATATATATTTTTTTAATTTGTAATTAATAATTTGACGTTATTTGCTCAATTATGTTTAAAAATTTATGCAAATAAAAATTTACTCTACTCTACTCTAAAAAAAGAGGGAGAAAATACCTAGAAAAGAACCAAAAGAGAGATGCGAAGAATAGAGAAAAATAATAGGACAGGAAGACTGAAATAGAAAAGAGAGGAGAGAAAAACTACGCAAAAATTTGGATCACATTGCTGTATACTAATCTGCAATAATATTGATAAAAAAGATTACCTGGTTATTTCTTCTTGCTGCTGACTACTCTGGTTCTTCAATGTAGTTAGTTTTTCCTCGAGATTACTCTTCTCTTGCTTTAATGTATTAACATCATCCACTAACTTGGTAATATTGGCTCTTTCGATTGTCAACTGTTTGGCTAACGTCTCCCGTTCCGTCTGCAACTTCTTCCAATCTTCGGGACTTGTTCTGTTGGTCTTTTCAATAAGCATATTAGCTCTTTGTCTCCACCTGGTACATTCGGCACGCAATGAGATATTTTCACTTTGTAATTGGTCAGCCTTTGTTGTGAGCTCTCTGTTCTTTTCTTGCAAAGGTTCAACTTCAGTTTCGAATGTTTCTGCTTTGCTTCGGAGATCTGCTAATTGGGTAGCTAGAGTATCTCTTTCCTGTCGTAGAGCTCTGTTGCTGTCGGTGATGGCATTGAGAGTTTCTAGCTTACGCAGAACTTCTGCATGTTTAGCAGCGGATACAACAGAGATCTCTGTTTTCTGCCTCTCCGTTTCAACAGACTCTTTAGCCTCATCAAGTTGCTTTTTAATCATTTCAAACTGTGTCTTCAATCTGGAATGTTCAGCTTCAACTATGTCAGCCTTACTTACAGCGATATCCTTTTCTTGTCTTAGATATTTAATAATCTTCAAAAGTTGTTCAGATGATTTAGTTTCATCTTCTGTGAATGATTTCGAGAAGGAGGACTCTCCAATAGATGTATTTTGACTTTGGTTGTCGCTGACTTGGGCTTGCAGGAGTGCAAGCTGTGTATTGAGAGCTTGTATTTGATCATGTAAAAGGCTATTCTGGGAATCCATATCTTTAAATCTTTCATTAAGTTCCTGCTTTTCGTTTTGGAACAACTGTTCTTGTTTTTCCCAATTTTCCTTAAATTGTTCTAGAGCCTCAGTAGCCTTCTGTCTCTCGCTTTGTAATTTATTAATTTCTCCTAAGGCTTTATCAAGTTCCTCTTTCATACTAGTAAGTGACTGTAGATCAACAGAGTGTAAGGTAACCTCTCGTGCATATTTATTTTCAACAGCTTTAAGTTGTTCAATCAGCTGTCTATTTTCAGATCTTGCAGTTTCTAATTGTTGTTTTGCTGTTCTTAAATCCATATTTCTAATATTAAGTTCCTCCTGAAGCTGCATGGACCTGCTCTTTCCTGCATTTGTAATATCTTGATCATCTAATTGAATAGAAATTTCTCCCTCGAGTTCAGCACATTTTTCTTCTAATTCTCGTATACGAGCTTTATGCTTATCTACTTCTTGAATCAACAATTCATTTCTGTCCATGGCATCTTTAACTTGTTTTTCCGACGCCTCTGCAACCTTGAAATATTCATCGGAAGCTTCTTTAGCGGTTTTTATTTTCTTCTTTAACGATTCGTTTTCAGCTTGTAGATCAGCTATCTGCTGTTCTAATTCTCTTACTTTTCTTGTCTCAGCGCTACCATCAGGTACCATAAACATTTCACTCTTAAGTTTTTTACTCAACTCTTCATTTTGGGCTACTTTAGCCATGAGGTCTTCCCTAACTTCTGCAACTTCTTTGCGCAATTTTTCCGCTATTTCCCGTTCTTCTTCTGCTCTTTTCTCGATGGTTTTATTTTGAGCTTCTAAATGATCGGACAATTGTCTAAAATGATCTTGTTCTTCCTGTAGTCTTCTGCGCAGAGCCGCACATTCTCTATGAGCTTCATCAAGTCTACCTTCCAATTTAAGTTTTCCTTCCGCATCTGCGCGTTCGAGAGAAGCCTTAATAAGCTCTATATTTGTTTTCATAAGATTTTGTTGATGGAAGTTTACCTTTAGCGAATCTCTTTCCTTGAGAAGTCGTTGTTCAGCGTCTTTTAGCAAAGCATTTTCTTTTTGCAAATTGCCCAGCATAACTTCTGCTCGTGAAAGCTTCGTTTGGCTTTGTATTGTTTCATTTTTCAAATAAGTAGCTGCTTGTTCGTGCTTAATTATCGACTCGCTATAAATTTTATTCTGCTTTTCTAATGCTCCTATTTGTTTCTTGTAGATATCAATGTTGTTGTTGAATATTTTAAACTTTTCTTCGTCATGTTCAGCACGAGAGCTCAGTTTACAATTTAGTCTCGTCAGCTCCTTAACCTCGGCGCGCATATTATCTAATTGTTCGATCAAAATCTTTTCATTGGCTGACTTTTCTTTACGATAAGTTTCGTTTTCTTCTTTCAAATGCTCGACGTCTCGCTTTAATTTTTCTACTTTAGCTTCATATTCCTGAACCTTTTCTTCCAGCTGCGTTTCAGTTTCGGTGCGTATTTTAGGTTCCCCATTTTCAGAAACATCAGACATATGAATTTCTTCTCCAGCGCCCTTAACAACTTGGGTGTACAAGTTCTTATACATGTCTTTTTGATTTCTGAGGGTAACCATCATTTTTGTTTGCTTTTCACGTTCTTCAAGTAGTTCATCTTGTGACTGCATAAGTTCCTCTACTTTAAGTTTTAGTGAGGCAATCGCAGCTGGATCGAGACTCTCCACTTCTTCTTGGCGTGCCGATAATTCTCTAACTAAAGCCAGAAGTTTTAAATTGTTAGTCTGTAATTCAGTGATATCATTGAAAGTAACTAATTTCTTGCTTATAATGTCTGCTGAATTGACACTATCACTTAAATCATTATCAGTCGATGTTGAAGACGATCCGACTCTGGAGTTTTCAACCTCATTCAACAAAACAACGACTTGTCGGGATAAATCAGAGACTTCGTTTCTCAATCTTTCATTTTCCCGTGTTCGAATTCCTTCAGCCTTTTTGCACTCCGCAGTTGTATCATGAAGTAATTGGATTTCACTGCATAATTGGTCATTGGAATCCTTTAACGTATCTATAGTTGTTAAACAATCTGAATAGTCTTGTTGCAACTTTCGTAATTTTGGTAAATTGCAATCCATTTCTTTGACGATTGCATCTATGTAATTATTTGACCGAGCACACTCTTCTTCCTTTTCGGTTAATCTGTTAGAAACATTTACATACCGTGAATATAATTCTGAATAGGTCATACCAGGTTTCACGAGCTTCGATGAAGATATATTTGGAGAAATACCTAAAAATAAACATTTATGTATTAAAAGATTTAAAACCAAAAATAAGAAGCTCACGTTCCCCTAATTTAGATACAATAACCGTGCCAATAATATCACTGCTAACTAGTGGATTAGGATAGCAACCATATCTAAACTGATATTGAGCTTTTAGTAAATAAGGAGTTTATTTAAAACTAAAAAACTCACATTTTTATGCACATTAAAAATCAGGGGAATACATTGATAATGAGTTGCCAGTCAAAAAATGGCCGCAAATATTTTTAATTGAATTAATAGTAATTAATTTTTGAACAAACATTTTATTTCATACATTTATTTTTTAAATACAATAATAGGGAGTTTTTGTAACTACCTAAAGTAACGTATCTCCCTATATGTAAAGAACTAACGTATCGAAGAAGATGAATGTTAAATTGAGAGTTAAAGTTCTGCACGTAACATACTAACTTTATTGATAGTAGTGCCTTTATTGGTGATGAGGAAGACGAGGACATAGACAATGCGATTCTTCTCCACATCTTGCACTACTATACGGCCGCTTTAATTTAGATACCATGTCTGGTATACAATGTAAAAATCTTTTTCGCTTTTGGATTCAATTTGATTCATACGACTTCCTCAAATCATCTTCATTGCTGAAGTGAAATGTGGATGTTGAAATTTTGGTAATCGGGTAAGATCCCCTTGTGCATTCGGTTACTTTCGGCTCGATAGGGATGCGTATGAACGTAACGTAGCCCGTTGCTTTAGGTAATACGTATCTAAATACGTTAGTTCAACCATTAATGCGCACGATTATATGTCAAAAAGATACGTTACATATACGTATTTGCTTGCACAAAAACTCTCTATTATGTCCATGACGTATATGCATGTTTTTTTCTTAATATGATCACAAAGGTATTCTCGCATTTCAGGTATGCGCCTAGCTGTTGAAATATGCGGCGAAGTTGAGAATATGGAAGGATGCTGAAGATTTCATGTTCAGGTTAATAAGAATAAAAAATAAGTTGAAAGCACAAGAAAAAAAAAGAACTCTGAAATGTCTTGCATCATATAATGTATTAAGGAAAATACAGCATCTTTTGGCTCATAATCCAACGAAAAATTGGGAAAATGGGTGTGTGAAGAAGGTGTATATCTAAACTAAGGAACTTAAGAGAATAGTATTGTTGCAGATAAGAACAACTCGTTATGGAATACCATGAATTATCATAATAGAAAGCTAGATAGAAACACAACTGTACACAAAAGCACAGTTTCTTACTACTAACGTTTTTTTTACTGAAAAATATATTTAAGACCTTTGCACAGTATGTTAACATACTTAAATCATCGATAATAAAAATAGAAAATCAAGAAATGCATAGTTATTGTTTTAATATTTTTTTCTTAACTTTAAAATAAGAATTAAGTTTATATACCTTAAAATTGGTAAAAATAAAAAAGATTTAAAAACATGTTAAAACTGATCATTTTGATATTCTATATTAAAATTGGATTAGTAAAAAAAATAAAGTATAGTACTTTTTAGATCTTTTCTTACCTTCACTATCAAGCATTGGTCTTGAATTATCTAGTAATTCATTGGCTGTTTCCAATTCCTTTTTCAATAATTCAAGGCATTCGTTCTTCTTTGCAATAATTTCTTCCTTAGCCAACTCAGACTCTTTATGTTTTGTTTCCAGTTCTCCATACTGCTCAGTGGCATTTTTCAGTACTTGTTGTAACTAAAACAAAAAAGTTTTCACGAGATGTCCCCACTTTCAGACTGTGAAAATATAATTTGCAAAATACCCAACTGTATAACAGAAAATGAACAATATGATGGCGGTTTGAGATTAATCTATCTTAAGTAAGAAAACGAACTATTTTTATCGTTTATATAAATTTAAAAAGAATGTAAAATTTTGTATATACAGTAGAACCTCACTCATCCAGGGGAACTCTCTGAACCTTTTAAAACAAATAACGGGACACGTCAGGGAGACCCACTCTCCTATATACTATTCAATCTAGCTCTGGAAAAAGTAATATGTATGTTACAAATCAAAACTACCGGTTCAATATATAACAAATCTGTGCAAATCCTAGCATATGCTGATGATATCAATATTGTTACGGTCACTACCGCAGAGATAAACCGCAGAATTAGCACGGCTAATAGATGCTATTTTGGGCTTAATATCCTTTTTAAATCTACAGTTACATCAAGAAATACAAAAGTAAAACTCTACAAAACAATAATACACTCAGTCCTAACATATGGTTCAGAAACCTGGACTTTTAACAAAAAGCAATGAAAACATGTTAGGATGTTTCGAAAGAAAAATACTAAGACGAATCTATGGAGCGGTGAATGAAAATGGTGTCTGGAGAAGACGATACAACTTCGAACTCTATAGAATATACCACGAACCAGATATCGTAAAACACAATAAGATAGGATGTCTGAGGTGGGTAGTCCATGTCCTGCGGATGGATCAAACCGACCCAGCTAGAAAAACGCTCCTTGATAGACCTATTGGTCAAAGAAAAGAGGAAGACCCAGAACAAGATTCCTAGATAGCATAGATCAAGATATGAGAAATATGGAAATACGTGCTTGGCGGAGGAACGCAATGGATAGGGACTGGAAAAATTTTTTGGGAGGCTAGGACCCACACAGGGTTGAAAAGCCAAAATGATGATGAGTAGAACCTCACTAATCCGGCACCATTAAAAATCAGATGGTGCTGAATTAGTGGAATGTTACATCTTATGGTCTACGCACGGAATGTTAGTTTCTAATTTAATTTAATTCAGTTCAATTCGATTTGAGTTGATTCAATTTTATTTTATTTTTTAATTTTTTTTTTTTAGTTTATGTTGAAATGGAACTTCTATACTGGCGTTGTATTACTTCTTTTTCTCTACAGTAAAATGCATAGGCGAGCGTCACGGAACTAGCGCCACAAAATGACGTCGTCACGTGTGGCGTCATATAGCGGTTCTTGACATCGATTCACTACTCTCGATCAATTCGATTCTAGTCATCATATATTTACCAGGAGCAGGTTTAAATTAAAAACTGCACGAAAAATAACTAACAAAATATAGACATTAAATAAGAAGTACAAAAAATTAAAAGAATATCTGTCTTTTACATCATTAATATATCTAACAAATGTATTAAAATTATTCTACAATGATTTGAATGTTTGTTTTATTCCTTTAACACCATAAATCCGTTATGAAAAACCCTGTACAAGCCAATCCAAAATATAAATTGACCTGTCCGAGGATTTTGTTAAAATATTTTTAGTTACAAAAATATTGAACTTATGTAATCCTTTACATCCTCACTGTATAATAAATAAAGAACACTCCTTTACTTCATGGTTTTTGAAATAATCTTAATAAGCAAATCTTTTGCAGTATCTGTTGATGATGATACGATGCAGGAGAGAGTTAAAATTTATTTGTTATGTTGATTTTGATCTGAATATGTTTCTTTGTATTAATGATTTTTGACTGGACTAATGATTTGAGCTGTGTTTTAATGCGATTCTTACCTTGATTGCAATTTAAAATAAAACCACTTATTATCACCTCATAGGAGTTTGCAATTGGATTTCTTGCATTCCAAAAATTATCAAAATGTACTCTTGATTTGATGTTATGAAAAAATCGTTTACAGTTTTAACTTATGGTTTTTTCATAAAACTACTTCATTTATAGCAAAGAGTTGTGGATGCTACATTTTCTTGATGGCTTTGAATGTTAAGATTTTTTTGTGAATTTGGTTGGGACTGATTTATTGGGTTTTCAGAAGAATTGTTTTGAATTTGTTGTCAAAATAGTGTATGCACATTTTTGTTTGATTTGAAAAATACGATGCCCCACTGTCAGTTGTCATGTATTTCTCTTTCTTTTACTGAGAACTTTCAGAAGACGTTTCAGCTCGCTATTCCCATTTTTTTCATTACTGTTTCTATCTTTTTCTATCAGTAATTAACTTTAAATCGATTTTTATCTTTTATCATTAGCTAATTAGTTAGTTAGCTAATTACAAAGAATATGACGATTTACATCCTTTCTCTAAAAATATCAAATTACTGTCTTCTACATTTTTTTTACATTTTGCAATATACTTGAAAACTAGTGTTTTGTTAGAAGTACAGATATCTATTCCAAATTAAATTTAGAATGGTTATGGTCGGATATTTATTAATAATTACCTATCAACTTTGATAAAATGAAAGGCAGATTTTGAGCACTGTTTTATTAATTAAATCTTGCCCAAGTACTTCCTAGAGCATCTTCTTTTGTGATTAACGTTTTAGACTTACTTCATCAAATTTTGGGCTATTCAAAAATTGCAGAATGTCATAATTTTTATCATCCATTAACTTCGAGTTTTTTGTTTAAGTTAATCAATTTCTTCATTAAAAAAAAACGTTTCTTGGCTTATTTCAGATGCCCCTGAAAACGCTCTAGGAAGCGAAAGTACTTGGGCAAGATTTAATTAATAAAACAGTGCTCGATATCTGCCTTTCATTTTATCAAAGTTCATTCATTCGAGCATTCAATCTTATATCAATTAATTACCTATCAGACTGAATAATTTAAATGCATAAGTATAGAACAATTGAAATATAATTGAGTCAAATATTTAAATTTTGTAAATTTTCTTACTATTGTACTATTTTTTCAATAACTTTCTTTATTTTAACTATTCTAAAATCACATAAGTGCAGGCATTTAGTTTCATACCACATACTCCATCACTCCCATCCGATAATTTTTCCTTCAGATTTAAGCCAACAAATTTGAATGAAGTTGCAACAGAGGAATTAAAAAATAGCCTCAGTAAGGACCCTGATAGAATGAACACAAGAATAATCAAAGCAATTAAACACAACATTATCATATTTTTAACTAAATTAATATACTACTCAATTTCATCTTGCATTTTTCCTTCAGTGTTTAAAACTGCAAAAGTCATATCTTTCTTTAAAGGTAAGGGTTTGGCTAATCATATATCATAATATCCCATCTTTCGTCAAATTTCTCTTTTGTCAATTCTTTCCAAAGTATTTGAGTGAATTCGAAAGAAGCAGATTAATGATTATTTTGAATTTAATGGGCATTTTGCTGTAACTCAATTTGGATTTAAAAAAAAACACACTTGCTATCAGCCATTTTACAAGCAGCATTTTGGAATAATTTTAACACTTTCGTGATGCCCTTGCTTCATTCCTTGACCTTACTAAAGCTTTTGATTGTGTCACTCATAGTATCCCTTTTAAAAAACTGCGTACCTTTAACTTTCATCATATCTATGTCATCATTTCATCATATGTATTTTTTAACCAGCTTGGGATTTAAACCCAATAAGCAGTCCTATTTGCTGACGATTCTACATACTATCAAAGTTATCATACTTCCCAAATCAATGATATGGATTTTAAGACAGAGAGCAATGTGTCCCAATGGTTTTTAACAAATCATCTTTCTCTCAATAACTCAAAATTACAAACAGTTAACTTCACCCTAAGACATAATACCATTGCACATCCCATTTCACAAGAAGCTAAATTTCTTGATGTATATCTTGATCAGGGACTCACTTGCGAATAACACATACTGAAACTTTCTCAAAAGCTATACAGCCAACTCTTTTTAATTAGAAATCTAGCTAAGGTTTCATCCCTGCAAATGTATGCAAACCTTTCTTGTGGACACTCTTACCATGTAGATAAGGTGTTTGGTCAATAGAGAAAATATATTCATATAATCACTGGACGGGATTATTGGGAGGATTGTGAGCAAACTTTAAAAAACCTGAAAATTTCCTTCTGTGTACATTAGGCAATGTCTGTTGCATGTTCATCAAAATTTAGGTCTTTATAAAACAGAATAAAATACTTATCAAACCAGAAATTGTGATGCTCTTGTTCCAGAGTCAACTGTATCCAATATCTGTCAATAGTCTTGATTTGAATCAATATAAGAGACACTCTTACTTCAGATCTAATTTTGATTTTGTACTGTATTTTCATTAAATGTTTTTTAGCTTTCTCAATCGTAATTTAGCTTTAATTATTAGGAAATGTGTATTATACTGTCAAATTTTAGTTTTAGATGATTTTTTTATTTTTACTTACTTATTGCTGGTTTAAGTACATGTTTTTGTATAGTCTTACTAATAATTACTCTACATTCTGGTGAATAATTTCACAAACCGTAACAAAATGCAATTGCAAATTGGAATGTGACCTTTTATTTTGAATTGTAATACCCACATACTTTTGTAAAACAATTTTTGATATTGTCAAATTCGTATTTTATTCTTGAGCAAAATTCATATTTTTAGACAAACCTTGTGTATGAATAAAAAAAATTTGAAAATCTATGGTTGCATTTTCATTAATTCATTACCATAAAATTTGTACAAGCAAATTACAATTATGTGACAAATATAAATTAAAATATATAATAGAAATAAAATTCTATGACCTACCTCTGTAACAGCATCTTCCAGCGTTTTAGAATGGTGTTCTAGTTCCTCATATCTAGATTTAAAGGCATTAGCCATTTTAGTTTTAGCTTCAATTTCAAATACATATGACTCATTAACCTTCGCTTCTTCATCCCTCATATTTGCAATTTTTTGAGAAAGTTCTTCAATTCTTGAGGTTAAGTTAGTGTTAATATCGTTTAGAGATTTAATCTGTTCTGTAGCTACTGTCAGTTCCTGTGTCTTCTGAATAAGTTTCGTTTCCAATTGAATGCAAGTTGACGAGTTATCACGTTTTGAGTTAAGTAGTTCTTCAGTTTTCTTATGTAGTTCTTCTTGTAGACTTTCTATTTGGCTGTTATATAGTGCCTTGTCTTGTTCCATTCTTTTTTCACGATATTCTATATTTATTTTCATTGAAGCAACTTCTTCAATCTAGAAAATATAAAACAAGATGTGGCATTTTAATAATTGTAAAATTGCAAAAGTCAATTTGTAAGAAGCTACATCATATTTATAACACAATGAATGTAGACCACCTAGCATAAAAAATTAACCCATAAAAGGGTTTCTTAACTGAACCATTGCAGGCCAAGTCCAAATGAGAAAGGAAAAGGGTGAATGAGTACAGGTGGCAGGAACCATGCAAAAAAATGTTTGTGAATATACCGGAAAATAGCATTCATTCTAAGTGACATGAATATAAAAAATCAGACAAAAATACTGTATGTCGGAGTATATGTCAACTATTGACAAATTATATCTACACAACAGTGAATCTGATGATTGGGGTCAGGTTGATCAACTTAGTTGCATCCCTTAATACAATGAAAGCAAGTATATTTTTCCAACATAAGAACATGCACAAAAAGATATGAAAACCACCAGATGGGAACACAGTCAACCAAATATATTACATAGTAATTGACATAAGACACTTTTCAGCACACTAGATGTCATGAACCATTGAAGCACAAATCTAGATTCACTACCTAGTAGAAACCAAATTAAGAGCAAGAATATTCAATCTACAAGTAGAAGAGTAGAGAAAATTTTAAAATGAGACAAGGCAAGAATGACATACAACAGTGATGGTAGACAAAGTAATTAAGACAGTTAAGGGAGAAAGAAACAAACATTAGTTTGATGAAAAATGTACTGAAGGAAAAACCAAGCATTCCTCCAGACTTCAACAAAGAGTAGTAACAAGACAACCACAAGAAAATTATAAAGTACTGAAGAAAGGAAAGAAGAGAAGTTACATAAAAGAAAAAAAGAGAACAAATAGGAGAAATGCAAGAACCAGGAACTTTTAACAACAGACCAGAGATAATTAATTATTATATTAATAATTAAACAAGTAACAGCAGATTTGCTGTGAAAATACAGCAGATCCTATGATTGTAAACATATTTAATTAATTGTGTTAAAAAACAATAAAAACAGGTGAGTAATAAATGATCATTAAAATAGTAAAAGCACTGAGTAATAAAAAACACATGAGTAATAAAAACACATGTGTAATAAAAGATCATTAAAATAGTAAAACTACTAAAAAGAAAGATAATGTATACCTGAGCTAATGCTTCACATTTAGCAGTAATAGCAGATTCCAACTTCTTTGTAGAATCTTTTAAATCTGCTTGGAGTCTCTCGATTTCTCCATTTCGTCTATTTATCATTCTGAGATGTTCATCTTTTTCATCCACAGCTTTGTTCCTCTGATGACGAAATTCAGCTGTTTCAGCTTCAAAAGCATTGCATTTTGCATGTAATTTCGTTAGTTCAGCAGTAAGATTAGATAATTGGGTTTCATGTTCATTTATAGTGTTAGAGGCAACTTCTAATTTTGATTTAAGTGTTTTATTTTCTAATTCTGCTTTTTCTAGGGTATCATGTAAATCCTTATCTTTTTGTTCTAAAAAAAAATATAATGTATAAACAATGTGAATTATATGGATCCCAAAACTTATTAAAAAATACAATATAAATGAAATAAGTAGTGAATAGATGTAAGTAAGCAAGATAGTGCTTTATATTATAAATTTAATGTTTAGATAATATATATTATCTTTATCATATCATAATTTTATTATTTTTTTATTACTTCCTTAAGAGTCTTGTATTTTCAAAAAATTGATTTATATTTTTTTATTCTATATGAAAGTGGCTAAAAATTTAAAGTAAATTCGAGCAATATTACCGAAGATTTAGAGATTTGAATAGCGCACGGTCGCTATGTGAGCTCTCAGTTTAACACGTTCAGTGCTGATGACGTAATATTACGTCATGCCGACGCAACACCGTGGTGCGCATGCCGTGATTTTACGTCTCCCGTTCGATTTGGCTTTTGCCGGTCAGTAATGCATTAGCATGATTGTAGATTTGCAGATGATGTTGTATTAATCGCAGATAATTTACAAGATACAGTTTCTATGATGAATTCTCTTAAAAGTCTGTCTGAAAGAGCAGGATTAAAGATAAACTTTGAGAAAACTAAACTTATAACAAATCTCGTAATGAGTGGAAATATAACTATTGACAATAATACCATACAACAAACAGACACTTACAAATGTCTGGGACACGAAATCAAAATAAGCAGAGACAATCGAAACACATGAAATACAGAGGCGAATAGGTCTAACTTGGGCAGCATTTGGCAAATTAAGCCATATTCTAAAAAGTTCAATTTCCATGTGTCTCAAGTGAAAGGTTTATAACCAATGTGATTTACCTGTACAAACTTATGGAGCAGAGACTTTAACACTCACACAAAAATCTGCGAATAAACTCAGAGTTACACAATGAGCCATGGAATGTGCAATGCTGAACGTGAGCCTTCGAGACCACATAACAAACCAACAAATTAGGCAAAGATCAGGAGTTCAAGACGTCATCGAAAGAACCACGTCGCTTAAGTGGAACTGGGCAGGGCACTTAGCCAGAGCACAAGATGGACGGTGGACAAGACATATTATGGAATGGAGGCCCAGCAACTATAAAAGAAGCCGAGGACGACCACCGACTAGATGGACCGATGATATAAAATGTGTAAGGGGAAACTGGCTACAAGCGGCACAGTGTAGAGAACACTGGAAAGAACTGAGGGAGGCCTATGTCCAGCAGTAAAACAGCGGAAATCTTCAGCTCCCTTTAGCATAGAGGAGTTAGAAGAGATATTATGCGACTCGGATTATAATGATGATGACCCGACTTTTTCTTTACGTGAGGAAGCAAGAAAATCTGGCTGGAGTGACTCTGATGACGAAGAAGAATCTGACGAAGGGCAAGCTGAAGAGGAGGAGCTGGATTCGACAGTATCAACTGCTGATATGACCCAAACTTCGAAAGATGAAGTTTTCCTTGTGCAACCTCAACAGCCGCAACCGGCAGATCCTGGGCAACAAACAGGTACACCTCCGATTATTACTTGGTCATATAATCCGCCGGTAGCGCCTCAACGAGCCTCAACTATTTCTGTTTGCAAACTATTTATATTCCAAACATTTTTATTTCAAGTATTATTGTTCTTCACATGCTTTTAAAATTTTATTATATAATAAATATACCTACTTCCATTCAAGAGTGTATTCTTAAGTACATTTGGTCAGCAGGCGAATCTTTTCTCACTTTACCTCTCTCGTTCACTGACAAATAATATAGTCGCATGCATTATATTATATTTATTTTAAAATCATATTTTGTCGGTAAACACCGTACAAGAGTAAATGGAAAATTGTCTAAAAAGTTTATTGAAAAGTCCTGAGAAAATTAAATTTTTGGTTGAAAAATTTTGAAAAATATTTCGTTAATTTTTGGTCAGAAAAACAGTATAATAAAAATTTATGTAACGGTTTTTCGTTGTGTTGAAACAAACCAATTTTTATTCAAAGTTATAAAATGTAAAAAATAAATGCTTTGAATATTGTAAATATCATACCTTTTTAAATTTCAAAATTAAAAATTTAACAATTTAATATATTAAAAATAAAGATTTTATTTGGAAATTTTTTTAATCGTTAAATAAAGTTAAAGGATGCAAAGTTAAATAAATAGCTCCGTTCGTACTCCTTTCCCACTTTCCCCTAACTACATCTTTTATGATAGTTTTAAGCTGACTGCCAGATGTGTTTTGAAGTATAAATTGTAACCAAATCGCCCATTTGAACTGTTCTTCTATAAGCGTCTATATTCTTTGGTACTATACTTTCATATGGAATAAAAAAAATAGATCAATTTTTTGAAAATACAATACCTATGGAACCATTAATTTTTATATGTAATAATTAATTATAAGCAATTTAAAAAAAACTAGTTCATCTCTAGGTTAAGTACTACCACACTATTTAAAAACTTTTGCCTGAGTTTAAAGATATCCAAGAGAGGACAGCAATTTTTCCAATCAGTACTCCAGGTTGAACAACCATGATTCCTGAGCATTGAAGTTGTGCATATTTAGACACAGGCTTGGTGGCCAGACCCTCCCAATAGTCATCTAGTGAGGTGAGCAAACACTGTTTGCCAAGTTGAGGCAGTGCACCATTAAGCATGGACTTTTTGCTTAAAAATACTGTTTGCTCTTCTTGCATAGTCTTACTAAGTGTATCAAGCTAAAAGGGGACTATGTTGAGAAATAAATCAATTTAATTCCAAAAAACTTGTTTTTTCTATCAAAGGCTAGTTTTATATCAATCCACTATCTTATGTCAATGGTTGCCAACTGTTCTTGACCTGAATTGGACTATATGAACACCAATGACATGTGGTTTCAACAGCACAGCTTATGCCACATTGAACAATCCTCAAAGGTAATTTGGGGTAGATTTGACCCCATTAGGCTTATTCTTGTTGAGTTTTTTAAGTTGCATGTGTAGACAGACATAAACCAAAAAGTTGGAACAATTCAAAGCCAACATAACAAATGGCTGGAGGAACTGATTTGATGAGGAACATTTGATCCTTTTTCAGTTTTTTGGATTGCATATTTTATATTATTTGTTCATGATAAAGTTTTTTCTAATACAGTACATAAATATTTGTTTGATACCATACATGTTGTATCTAGTGTTTGATAGATGTTTGGCATAGCAATGAAACAGTTTATCTCTCAAAATTACCAAAGAATAATAAAACTTAACCAAGAGGTGCCCGAACACATACATCCAGGAAAGATGATCCTCGCATAATTTGAGGTATTTTTATACATTTGAAGCAGGCCATGTTGTTTGTTAAATTTAATAAAAATATTAAATAAACAACATCCTATATGAACATTAGAATAAAACTGATGGTCGCAGTCACAGTATTGTATTAATAAGAACAAAGTTACAAATAACCTGAAGAATTGCATTTTGTTTGTAAATATAATATTTAAACTATCTGCCTATATATCTATATAAAAAGAAAATTTCCACTGCTGAACATAAATCTGCTTAAGTTTTTGCCACTGCCTTCTATAGCATGACCTGTTTATCCACATTCAAGAAAAGCAAACAACAGAAGATCAGGAAAAGTATTAAAATTGGTGTCTTAACTAGAAAACCATTCTAAAACTAAACTAGTAGCTTATACTACTAAGAGGAAGCTTACTGGACTAAGTTGACTGAAATTATTTGAGAAGGAACTAGAAAGAACCAATGAGGTTAAGTATCTGTGGATAACCCCCGGATTCCAAACTCAACTGGAACACTAATAACAACATAACCAACATTACTACATGGGGCTTCTAGAACTGCAGAAAAGTTGTAGGTAAACATGGGGTCTGAAACCAAATGTAATCTATTTGTTATACACATCAGTGATACGATTAATAGTTACATCTACACCTCGATGGAGTTGCAATCCTATGTGACTTCTCCCTTCTTCTTCTTCTTTGAGTACTGTGCCCAAGTTTTAGGAGTGGGTAGCTTCCATGACGATTTGCCGATATGGTTCTCCATCTTGTGCAGCATGTAATAATTCATATGCTGATAAGCCAGTCCATTGACGAAGGTTTCAGAGCCATGAGTATTTCTTTCCATTGAGTATCAACTGCATTATCCTGTATCTGCTACCTCCCATTATATGGCCCAGATATTGATTGACTTCTCCTACCATGCTATAAACACAAACACTTCTAAATATGACAGAAGCCTTGAATAGTACAGAAATGGCATCTTTAGAGGCTATCACAGGTCTCCCCCACTGGAATCACATATTTCAGATGTAGCCTTTATGACCATACTGAGACTTAAGGCAAACATTACTTGGAGGCTCAATTATGTATTGAATAGTCATACAATACTACTAGACCTTACTTAAAGAATCCATCTTTCAGGTGAACTAGGATATGACAACCCAAAAACTAATATTCACTGAGAAGATTAACACAATGGTTCACTGATGGATCTAAAACTGCCCATGATATTGGATCAGGAGCCTTTAGGCAAATTTAATTATACCAAATCTTACAGCCTAGGTCAATATACAACTATGTTCCAGGCTGAAGTTTTTGCTTTGGTGGTCTGTATTGATGAAATTCTGAATGGATACCCCAGAGCAAAGAGAATCAAAATTTATACAAATTGCCAAACAGCTATTTTGGTATTAAAGAACCCATGCACCAAAGCAAAACCAGTGAAGAACTGCAACTATCTCATTAACCTTGCAAAAGATAAAGTATGACCAAGTGCCAGAAATAAGTGTCTTGCCTGAACTAAGAAGACTATATTATATTGATTTAAATGTAACTTTTTACAATAGGCCTATAAGACCTGTTCTGCATGTAAATAGATAAACAATTAGATAATTAACTTTAACATATTAATTAGTCAATTATAGATTATATTCTGAATCTCAGCTACATGCATTGCAGTAAGTAATCTGATGTTTATTCCAATTGAGGTACCAGAACCATAACTTCATTAAGATGGATCAAGTAATTTGATCACCTACATTAGCAGACAAGCTAAGCTGTCTTTTATTGAAAACTGTACCTATGTTTATGTTTATTAAAAAATATTTTCATGTGGGTGGAATACTCCAGGACCTGTAACCATTAGTGTTATTAAAAGTATTACCAACCTTCTTAAATACTTATACCTAATATACTGATGATAACAAGACATCCTTCAGCTATTAAAAAATAAACAATGACAAGGAAAATATGAACATAATACCTAGATAAGTATTGGAAGTATCAACTGAGTAATCATTTTTGAACTTTCTAGTAATAGATAAAAATGGTTCACTCTCGATAGGCAAACATATGAATATTAGCTTCAGTTTATATATACTAATTAATTATTACTAAATAAAAGTTATTTATATAGTTAATGATAAGTATAGCAGTTGGGGTGGATACATTATTTGATGAACATTTTTCAACTCACTCATTTTTGGGACAACCCGAGATATACAAGCAATCTAAAAAGGCTAATGATATTTTAATGTTAAATTCAATAAACAGCATGTTAAGAACAATTTTAGTTTCTGTTGACCCTAATTTATGTGAGTTGGTAAGACCATTATTAATTATGCTGCCTATGTTACAAATTTATATAAAACCTTGCATTACATACCCAAATTACAACATTTTGTTTCCAATAAAGCTTTGGCTTTTATTAAGTCATCAAAATTTTCAGTCACAAACTTTATAATTTTTTTTCCTAAATCTACTGGAACTACTTTCCATTCTTCTTCACTAAGAACACTACCAAAAACGAAAGAGTCCTCCATTGTAGAGTTTTTTAAAAATGCTATTAAAGAAACTTTAGAACATAATTCACTCGTCACTGTTACTATAGAATTGATTAGTTAGAATTTACGCTTTGAAAATGCAACGGCTACCGTAGATCAAAATGAACGAGAAAACATTCTGACGCCAACATGCCGGCAAGTTAGAGTAGAAATAGTGTTGCCAATATTCAAAAACAAAACACAAAACCACCAGATAAAGCATTGCCAACTAAATAATTTAAATTCTTGCAAAAGAATTTCTGATAAGATATAATTAATTTCGCTATAAAAAAATATGCACATTTACATTTAAATATTTTTTATGTATCTATAAGAGGTTTATCAATGTCAAAATGTGTATAGTTAAATTTTTCCTCATAATGAAAACTTTATTAAGTATTATTGTCAAATTTTTATTAAACGAAAAATGTCTAGAAATAATAAGTAGATACTATCATAATTATTAAAGAAATTCTTGGAGATTGATAATATATTTCTTATATCAAATAAGGGAAAAAATTAGAAACATCTTACCAAAATAATAAAAATTGCCTAAGCAACAACAGAGATAAACCGGTAAATGTCAGATGTCAGAATTCGAACCAATGATCAAAATGAAAATGCTATTTTTAAAATGTCAATTAGCAATATAATGTTTATATATTTTTAATTATACTGAGTTAAAAATTCGTAATGTCTAATATAATAAACTTTAACAGTAATAATGCGTTCAATACTGTTATTGACAATCCAAAAAGTACTAATGCCCAAGAACAAGAGGTGAACGATCGTATGGAATTTTTAAAATTAGAGCAGAACAAATATCTCCAACAAAAAATTTTATATGATTTACTTGAAGATGTTATTTACGAAGATCATGCGGATGCCAAGTTGAAAAGGAAGGTAAAAGATATAATATTAAGTGAAAATTTGAAGCAAACTTTATCAATGGACAATAAATCTTTAGAAGGAAATGAATCTAATGTGTTAGGTGTTGCCCAGGACGTTACAGTGTTAACTTATTCAGAAAGTAGTCTGCTGAGGGACTTAATTAAATTAAAGTCGACAAAAAACGTTGAAGAACTTATAGAGCAGCATAATGATTGGACTGAATTAATAGAAAGTATTAGGGAATTGGGTTCAATTCAACTAAGCCAAGAGGATAAAATTCTTTTGGAATATAAGAATAAGGTAATCATGGAACAAGAAAAGTATATAAATAATCTACTAAATTTACACAAATTATTAGAAGAAATAACCCACACAAGGACAGTAGATCTTCCAAAAACTATGGAACAAAAAATTGCAGAATGTCAAGTAGAAGAAAAAATTAACTATTTAAAATGTATTATGGTGCAAGAAAAATGTAGAGCTGAAATCTTTACTGAAACCAACTGTTCATTAAGAGCCTACAAGGAATTGATCAAAGATATAGAACTCCAGCAAAGAGACTGTCAGAAAGAAATAGAAAATTTATCAGAATTGAAGCAGAAATATAAAGCCATATCAGGAAAACAATATGATGATATATTAAAATCATATATTTTGTATAAAAGTTCTTTAGAAAAGAAAAAGATGTTGTGTAGTTCGTTAAACAGCTGATTATAATAATTATTGTAATGATTAAGATAACCATGATAATTTGTAACAATAAGTTCAATTATATATCTATATTTTATATACAATTTTTTATTGTACTTTCCTTTTTTAAGTTGAAATATATTTTTATAAATAAATAATTTTTTATATTGTCAGTCAAAAGTGAGTTTGGTGAATTTAATGAATCTTTAACTTTAAATATGGAATCTAGCATTAAATATAAATTCAAATTTAAATATGACTAAGGAGATACTGCATTCTAAAATTAATGATTAATTAACTGTTACAGCATACAAGGATTTTCTGGCTTTTGTTCCTATCTACTTAACACATATTACTGTTTACTTGCCAAAGTTGTTGAATTAGCTCTTTATGTGAAAACATTCTAGATACTTTGCTTTTATTCTAATAAGTTTTAAATCATTGATATATATTTTAATTCTTGGCTAGACAGAAATAGTCTACAACAGTGATAAATGGTAAACAACCAGATAATAAAAAATTGTTTTTGTGAATTATACCTAATGTAGCTATTCTTGCTACCCCTTATCTCAAGTTAAATTTTTCTATCAATGATTTGCTACTGCCTCAGCTTCTTAAATATATGCCTTTATGTCTATGTATTTGCTAAATTCGCATTGCAGCATCAATACATATTTATTTCCGTCGTCCTCAGTCTCTTGTCGAGCTACAAAATTTATAAATGTCGACTGAATGGGTAGATGCTGTTTCGCTATAATAGAAGGCTTGTGTCTTTAGTAAGCATCATCATTTTACGAATTATTGAAGACATTTTCATAATTTGTTCCAAAAATAATATTTTTGTATGTATATTCTATTAATGCTTCCGTGACCTCCTGTTGGTAACATATTGTAAAGCTTCAAAATCCTTTAATTTTTTAAATAAAATTTAATTCATAAAAGTGTAACTTTTATACGATCCTGTATAACATTTTAAAAACACACAATACATATTTTTGAATGTTTATATTACCTTCAGTAGAGAGCTTTCGATGTTTCCAAAGTCTCTACGGACATTGCTTCATTGGAAAACAAAGTTTCTAAGCAGATTTCTTCTCTGGATAGCAAAGTTTCTGCTAACTTCTTGGAAATCTTTAAAGTCGCTTTTGAGATGTATGTCATCGACAATAGAATATCTTTGTTAAAAAACCGATATTTTGGCTTTCAAAGAAAAGACGAAAGAGACTGAAAGGAATACGGAGGAAACAAATTAATTACATTAGTAACAAAAGACGACGGGACGAAATGTAAGTTGGAAATACGGCCGACATTTGAAGGATGTGGAAGTTCTGTTTGTGTTAAAGTCCCAACTTTCGACGGAAAATCGTCATGGAACAACTATATGAAATAGTTTGAATCAGCTTTAAAAGCGAATGGATTCGTCTGAAAAAAGAAAAGGATGTAAACCTGATTATCGCTCTTCGAAGAGATGTGTTTCAGATCATAGCCGTAGAGGAGAGCTGTTTTCGAACAACTTAAGAGACTAAACATGGCCATGAACACTTGGATCATATCTACCAGTCACAACTTAAAAATCGAACACAAAAGAGAGATGAGACTCTTCAAGAATATGAGATATATTGTCAGGTTAGTACAATATGCTTATACAACAGCTTCCGAAGACATGATGAAAAAGTTGGCTGTTTAAACATTTGTTAATGGTCTTCGTGATCATGAAATACTATTAGCTCGTCACAAGATGCTGGTTAATGTCTCTTGTCCGCCGCCGTCAGCCAAGACAAACTTGACCAGCTTATTAATATGATGAACAGCATTACATACAAGAAAACGAAGAACATAAGGTGCCGGAATTGTGGCGAAACAGAACACGTACCAAGTTCATGTAAGCACCAAAGATAACACAAATCAAGAAATTCTCCAGCAGGAATACTAGAACGGTTCGGCCTTAGGAGTGCAGCTTCGACCCGGAACGTTTCCAAAGACTCTCTCATACTAATACAAAATTACACCTTGTTCGAGCATTGATATTTTCTATCGCCACCTATGCTTCAGAAACTTGGACAATAAAAAAAGCCGTATCAAAGTCTACCGTAGAATGTTGCGCATACCATGGACCGCCCATCGCACAAATAACTGAATTCTAGCAGAACTTAAACATAAAAACTAGACTCATCACAAATATCAACCAAAATATACTGAGATAATTTGGGCATATAACTAGAGGAAGAGATGGCAAGAAGCGAATGATAGTTAAAGGTAACGTAGCGGGTAAAAGATCCAGAGGAAGATCTCCAGTAGGATGGTCGGACCAAATAAAGCATCTGACTGGTTACTTATTCTCCGAAGCAAAACAACAGGAACAGGAGAGAGATAGGTGAACAGAAATAGTCAAATAAATTACATGACGCTACTACATTCAAGGAGAAAGGATATAAGAGATGTAGAAATAAATGGTAAAAAGTATACATTGTTGATGGATACCAGAGCGACAAGGACCTTGTACGTCCGACAGCTATAAACAGACGTAAGAAATTTTTACCAACTAGGTTGCGCCTGCGGTCCGCCACAGGTGTAAATGCCAATATCTATGGAGAAATCCATAGGTATACAATTAGGAATTGGAGCAGAAAAGTTCGTCCATACTGTCATAGTTACTGAACTCGAACCTGAACCTCACCCGAGCATTGTTTTTGAAGGACAATCCTGTGAACAGTGGATGATGATACTGCTGTAATACTTTCACAATGATTTATAGCCTCCGCCCGAGACAATGTTTTTCTAAAATACTCATACACATGTGACACTATTTTTTTAGCTTCAAGTTCTAACTGTTTGCGAGAACCTTTCACGTTTATACTCTTCCTGTTAATACTAGTTTTTTCCATTTTTATTGAATTAAACAATATTTAACAAAAGTAATATATCATTAAATACAAAGGCACCTGTACCAACCTATACTTCTAACACACAATGTACTTCTGGCTCTGAGAAAACTAAATATATACCGCATGTAGAACGCATCCTTTCGCATTCTACGCTACTGACAGACTTCTTGGTAAAAATTATAACGAGAGCTAGGGTAAACTACACACACTCAAAAATGTTTTACATAATGTAATATTTTCAAAACTCTACCAACTGTTCAAAGAAGCACCTATTGCAGAGTTCGCTAGAGTACAAAGGCTTCGATGGGCTGGTCATGTGGTACGGATGGATGCCGACAGATTGCCGAGAAAGGCCTTGGATGGTAAAATGCAGGGCAGAAGACCAAAGGGAAGACCACGTAATAGATGGGAGAACGAAGTCACAGCAGATGCGCACAACTTATTGAACGTCAGGGCTTGGAGACGAGTGGCGCGGGATCGCCTTTGTTGGAGGCAGAAGTTACAGGAGGCCAAGGCTCAATTTGGGCTGTAGCGCCATTGGAAGAAGAAGAAGAATATTTTCAAAATGATCCACCAAATCTGGTGAAATCTATATTTTTTTTACAAAATACTGTATTATATATAAAATTGTTTGTTTTGAAAAAAAAACAATAAACAAAATTTAATGGATTAACAATTTATTATTATTATTTATAGTATGTATTGTAAATATATTTTTTAAATTTGTACAGATTTAGGAACTAATACCTAATATGTATTCTCGTCCATGTAGTGCTCGACCCTAATGTAGTTCTCGTCCATGGTGCCCCATTCTTCAATCCCTGTTATTCTAAGGTCTTGTATTGTCCTTGGAGGTGGCTACCGGAAAAGAATTTTTCTTTTGAGCATATCCCATCCGCACTCAATAGGATTGAGGTCAGATGAGCAAGGTGGCCATTATAATCTGACGATATCTTCTCTCTCTAAAAAATCTGCCACATGTCTCGTACGATGGGGAGGCGCATTGGAGTCCATAAAAATAAATTCTGGACCAACAGCTCCTCGCCACAAGCGTACAACAGGCCTAAGACTGGTATCAATATAAATTTGTCCATTCATGTTACCAACAATAAGAATTAAAGAGGTTTTATTATTTAGCATGATGCCGCCCCAAAACATTATGAAGCTACCTTGATATGGGACTCTTTGGACAGCTTGGTTAAGTCTATCCTGTCGATTTTCGTTCCTCCAAATCCTAAATCGGCGATTATCCGACAAAAGGATAATTTTGGTTTCATCAGAAAATAAGACGTTTCCCCATATGTTGTCATGCCATTGTAAATGTTCATTGGCCCATTCCAGTCGAGTCCTTTTCTGCTCTAACGTAAGCTTTGGTACAAAAAATGGTCTTCTTGTAAATCGCCGAATGTAACCTGTTTCTAATAGTCTGATCGTAAATTACAATATTATGAGCTTGCTGGAGCTCTCTTCTATTAGCTAGGACAGTCATTGAGGGGTTTCTCCGGGTAGTTAACGTTAAAAAGCGTTCTTGGACATTGGTAGTAATTCTGGGTCTTCCGCTTTTTGGACGATCACTAACAGAATTCGTCTCTCGATATGTTTTCACAATCCGAGACACATCACTCTGATTAACTCCAACCCGGACAGCAACGTCGACTTGTGTGTGGCCTTCCTCAATCAAAGTAACGATTCTAGCTCTGTTGAACTCAGATATCACTTGTCTATTCATATTGTTCACTACAAAGTGAATAAAACGCAAACCAATTTTTACAAATATCGGTTTTCGAAAACTGATGAACGCAATATGAATACTGAGAATCTCTGCGACGATTAAGAAACAAAAAACAAGCAATAAAATACATTATTTTAGTAGACAAAAAAAAACAGTGAAAAAAGTTTCAAATTAGAAACGTTCAGTGGCGTTACAGATAATATACAAAACATGTTTGAGTGTGTATATACAGTGATTGGCCAGTTAAGAAGGTGGATGCAGTTAATTTAATTTTTTTAATACAATTTCACTTACAGACCGCGTAATATTATTTTTTCGTTTCTTCAGTTTATTGATAAATGATTTTAAAAAATATTTTCGCAATTTAAATCAATGTTTATTTGTAATTTCGAAACAATTTGTTATTTGTAAAATATTAAAAGATTGGCCACTAACTTTCAATTATTGGCCAGTTGAATACTAGTAATTGGCATAGGTAAATCATAATGTAAAAAACCGACAATGTGCCAATAACTAATAGTGGCCAATCACTGTACGATAGCTTACCCTATACGATACGATAAACGTAAGTGATCACCCTCATGACTCATTTTATTTTTTTTTGCTGGACTATAACTGATTTGTTTTACAGGTCCGTATATCAACTATTTTTAATATCAATAAAACAAATATTTTACTGTAAAAAACTTTATTACAAGAATGTTAACGAATATTGTAACAAAGTGATTTAAGTTTCACGTCCATTAACTAAACAACAAACATATATAGCAAGTCGACTGTTTACTCATCATCAATACATTATATTATGTAATAAGCAACATTAAACAAATAAATAAATAAATAAAATATCATCGTACAATGTAAATAGTTTATTGCATGTATAAAATTGCAGCAGTAGGGGAAAAACTGCAAGTAACCAAATAATAAGCAGTGAAAACCACATTTTTGATAATATATAAACGTGCAAATAATAAATATAAAGTCCAAAGAGTAGCGTCTAAAATTACAAAGAGAAGATGGGAAAGTACAGTAACGTCAATAATGGTGAGGTGCAAGTAATGTTGTATTTTCGTCTTGTGTTACAAGACCGTTCCAAACGGGGAAACGCTCAGAAAATCAGCATTCAATTAGGGTCATTTTAAATCTGCGCAAAGTAATCACCATAATTGGCGTTTGCCCTATCTAAATAATACTATGAAATAGGTTCCTTTTAGCATTCTTAGTTTTTATCAAATATCTCGTCTGAAAGGAGCGACAAATTATAAAATAAATATTTTTTGACCTTACAACACCTAATCATCATCATCATCATTCAATCTTCGCTTATCCACTGCTGGACATAGATCTCCCTCATAATTTTCTATCTATTTCGATCTTGTGCCTCTTGCATCCAATTCCTATGACAACGTTTTAGATCGTCAGTCCAACGTGTTGGTGGACGACCTCTGCTTCGGTAGGCATCATCTGTTGGTCTCCATTCCAGTATCCGCTTTGTCCATCTATTATCTGTCATTTGAGCCACGTGACCTGCCCAGTTCCATTTCAGTGTTGCTACTCTCTCTACTGCATCAGCCACTCCTGTTCTTTGTCATAGCTGGCGATTTGGGATCTTGTCTCGTCGTGAAACGCCCAACATAGCATAGCACCTAAGGTCATTTTAAAATAAATGCTTTAATTGGAAAAGTGTTGACTTTTATACGAATAAGAAGAATATATTGTTTTTTTAGTGAAGTGAAATTTTATAATATATCTATAAATTATTTCCATAATGATTTGATTAGCTAATTCAACTATTGAATTGCAAGTGAATGTCAACACGATTAAACAAACCAGTAGATTCGTGTTTGCTCCGCTCTTGATTACAGAGACGACAGTGAATTATGGAAACAATTTAAAGTCCTAATCAGATAAAGAACAAATCCTAAATCTCACTTCCTAGTAGACAATCAGCTTGCTTCCTTCAATCGAGAAAAGACAGGCCACATTCCGTTCGCTCAACGACTGAATACAACACTTCTTCTTCTTCATGTACCATGTCCATTCGAAACGTTGGTTACCATCATAGCTATCTTAATTTTATTCACTGCCACCCTAAATAGCATGCTTCATATCAACACCATACCAATCTTGCAAGTTCTTCAACCATGAGGTTCTTCTTCGTCCTGGACTGCGTTTGCCTGCTATTTTTCTTTGCATGATATTTTATTCTTCTTCTTCTTCTTCAGCCTTAAGTAGTCCAACTTTGGACATAGGCCCCTCCCAAACCAATCCAGTGTCGTTTAAATGCGTCGCTTGCTTCCATTTGTGTCCTCCGATCATTTTAATGTGATCAGCCCATCTCATTAGTGGTCTTTCTGTGCTTCTCTTTCCTAACGATGGCCTCCATTGTTGTATTTCGTGGTTCCATCTCTTATCCATCAGTCGGGCATTGTGTCCTGCGAAGCTCCATTTTAATTTGGCAGCATGTTCTCCTGCGTCTTTTACTTTAGTTTTGCTTCTAATCCATTTGTTTGTTTCTTTGTCTATAAGTCTCACCCCGAGCATTGATCTTTCCACTCTTTGTGCTTTTACTATTTTATCCATATTGGACTTAATGAGTGTCCACGTCTGTGAACCATACGTGAGTATAGAGAGGATACACTGATCGTAAATTCTGGTTTTCAAATACTGTTCTATTTTTCTAGATGATATTCTGTAGCAACCTATATTTGGGGCCTCTCATTACATGTCCAAAATACTCCAGATTTCTCTGCTTGATACTTTTTATGATCTCAGTAATCTTGCTGATAAGACAGGGCTGCATACTCTCTCCCCTATTATTTAACGTCTATTCGGAACACGTCATGAGCCAGGCCTTAGAGTATATCGAAGAGGGTATTCTCATAAATGGTGAGCGCCTGAATAACATCAATTATGCAGAAGACCTCTAAACCATGAAGATGACCTCTAAACATATCAGTATGCCGAGCGATCCAACTAGCAATTGGCGCCAATCAGCGTCCGGGGCTGATGGTGTGAAATGGGCTACCGGCCATGATGTTGTGAGAAACCAGGCACGCCATGGAAACTCTGAGTCTGGAATAAACATAAAAATATGGAGCACCCTTAAAATCGGTACGTGGAATGTTCGAGGATTGCTGGAACCCGGAAAATTGGATGTAGTGGAAAACGAGATCCACAATTATGCCATTGTAGGTCTATCTGAAACCCACTGGAAAAATAAAGGACATTTTACGTCAAAAAATGGCAATGATATTTATTTCTCCGGCAATGATAACGAATCTCGGAATGGCGTCGCAGTGATAGTAAATAATGCCTTTAAAACCTCCGTAAAAGAATACATAACCGTCAGCGATCGGATAATTGTTGTCAGAATGAATGCCAGTCCAGTTAATCTTAATGTGGTACAAACATATGCCCCAACAAGCGAAGCTCACGATGAAGAAATCGAAACATTTTATAGTACGTTGGAGCAGACGCTTAGGAAGCTTCCAAATAGAGAAATTACAGCAGTCGTAGGCGATTTCAACGCTAAAATTGGTGTAACTACAGAAGATCATTACTTGCGAGAGACCGTCGGATTATATGGACTTGGCCAAAGAAATGACAGAGGAGAACGCTTGCTACACTTTTGTATAGACAACAACCTGTTTGTTACTAATACAGGCTTTCAACATCACCCAAGACGACTATACACTTGGATATCACCAGGAAATAGATACAGAAATCAGATAGATTTTATACTGGTAAAAACCCGTTGGAGGAGCGCTGTTAAGGATGTTAAGACCTATCCAGGAAAAGATTGTAATAGCGACCATCAATTTTTATCAGCTGAATTCCGCATGAAGTCATATATGAAGTCAAACAGCATATGGACAAAAACAAAATCGATATTGCATAATGCTGCGAAAAATATTAAGAGTGATAGAGAAGAAAGAAGGAAACAATGGATAACGGATTCCACGTGGACTAAAATACAGGAGAGGAAGTGCTTAAAAGCCGCAGGACTGAACAGTGAAAGTGATAAAGAGGCCTATAAAGCGCTGAACGGTCAAATAAAACGACTCTGCAAAAAGGACAAGAACACACACTTGAACAAAATCTGCATGGAAATAGAAGGGCATAAAACCAAAACTGAGACCAGAGACATGTTTAAAAAAATAAAGCAGATAACACGTTCCTTTACACCAAACTACCCTGCTATCAAAGATGATAACGGAACTCTACTCACTTCTAAAAAAGATATTTTACACAGATGGAAAGAATACTGTGGACGACTGATGATGGAGGAAAGCACAGACGCCCCATCACAACAAGAAGATGCCAGTTTTGCGACGGAACCTGACGTACTCAAAAGTGAAGTTGAAGCAGCAATTATGAGGCAAAAAAGTCAAAAAGCTGCCGGTCCAGATAACATACCTATTGAAATGATTTGGGCACTAGATGACGTTGGAGTGGATATAATACATCAAATTTGTCAAAGAGTGTGGGAGACAGGTAAATGGCCTGAGGACTGGACACAATCACTATATATTCCCATACATAAAAAGGGAGCGAAAGATTTATGTAGCAACTATCGCACAATTGCTCTAATTGCGCATTGCAGTAAGATACTCTTACACATAATTCTCGAGAGGATAAAGCCCTTTTTACTACCTAACATTGCGGAGGAACAAGCAGGTTTCGTCCCAGGACGTGGTACTAGAGAACAAATTTTAAACGTACGGCAGATTGTAGAAAAATCCAGAGAATTCAACATCACAACATATTTGTGCTTCATAGATTATAGTAAAGCTTTCGATTTGGTCAACTGGAGTAAAATGTGGCAGGTTTTGTCTGAAATGGGAGTCCCTAATCATCTGATACTGCTAATTAAAAGCCTGTACAATAACAATTATGCCAGAGTTAGAATAAATGGGGAACTAACTGACAGTTTCAGGGTCACAAAGGGCGTGAGACAAGGCTGCATACTAAGCCCAATTTTATTTAACATCTATGGTGAATGGATAATGCGGAAAGCTACTGAGGACTGGAACGGTGGCATCACCATTGGCGGGAAGAAGATTTGCAACTTGAGATATGCAGATGATACTACTATCCTCGCTAGTTCTGAAACTGAATTGATTCACCTGCTACAACGGATAGAAGACGTAACCTTATCGATGGGCCTTAAAATAAACAGGGATAAAACGAGAATCATGATAATTGACAGAGCTAACAACAATCAAAATCATCTGGTTAGGATAAACAATATCGCTGTTGTAGATAAATTTGTGTATCTGGGCTCATTAATAACCAACAAAGGAGGCTGTACTGAAGAAATAAAGCGGCGGTCAGCAATCGCAAAAAGCGCTATGGCAAAATTAACAAAAATTTGGAAAAGCCATGAAATTACTACCGATACAAAAATGAGACTAGTAAGAAGTCTAGTTTTTCCAGTTTTTACTTATGCATCGGAATGCTGGACCCTTACTGAGAAAGACAAAAAGAACATAGATGTATTTGAGATGTACTGCTGGAGACGAATGCTGAGAATACCATGGGTGGCCCGAAGAACAAATGAATCCATACTGGTCCAGCTAAACATAAAGAAAAGACTAAGAACACAAATAACAGAACAGATAATAAGCTATTTTGGACATGTGCTTCGAAGAAATGGTCTTGAAAAACTTACCATCCAGGGAAAAGTAGAAGGCAAAAGAAGTAGAGGTAGATCTCCTACACGATACACGGACCATATTGTTGCTACCATTGGCGCTCCATTGTCAGAATGTGCTAGATTGGCAGAAGATAGAAAAACGTGGAGGAACATTGGAAAAATTACCTAACAGCTTCATGATATCACGATACCTGCATCAGGTTAACGACTAAGAAGAAGAAGAAGATGCAGAAGACACCATCCTCTTTGCTGACAGTTTAGAAGGTTTAGAGATACTAGTAACGCATTTGTGGATCATCAGTCAAGAATACGGGCTTGATTTTAACATCAAGAAACCAAAGTACATGGTCATCAGTAAGAAGCATATTCCACCTAGTCAATTACTGGTAGATCAACAACAAATACTCCCAAGTGTCCCGTTACTACTATTTAGGAACCACCATATACGACCAATGCGACTACTCAGTTGAGATAAAACAAAGAATTGAAAAAGCCAGGTCAACGTTTGTCAGAATGAGCAAGATATTTAAGAGCCAAGACCTACTCTTAAAAACGAAAATAAGTTTATTGAGATGCTACGTGTTTACAGTGCTGCTCTATGGGGTTTCAAATCATGGACACTAACCGAGGCATCCATGGAAAAACTCGAGGTGTTTGAGATTTGGTGTTATAGACGGATACTGAGGATCTCCTGGGTGGACCAAATAACAAACATTGAGGTTCTACGTCGGATGGATAAAACATGTGAAATTATATCCACAGAGAAACAGCGCAAGCTAGAATATCTTGGACATATAATGCGAAAAGATCATAGATATAACCTGCAGCAACTTATATTACAGGAAAAGGTCTACGGAAAGAGGGAACCAGGAAGAAGAATATCTTAGCTCCAGAACTTACGAAAATGGTTTTCCTTGACTCTTCTTCTTTCAGTGCCCTGTCCGATTATCGAACGTTGGCGATCATATTGGCAATAATAACCTTATTCACGGCAGCTCTAAATAAATTAAAGGTGGTTTCTTGATACCATTCTCGGAGATTTCGTAGCCAGGATGTTCTTCGTCGGCCTGGACCTCTCCTTCCGTCGATCTTACCCTGTATTATGAGGTGTAGAAGGTTATACCTCTCTGGATGTCTCATTACATGACCGAAATATTGTAACTTCCGAATTTTTATCGTTTTTGTTATTTCTGTGCTCTTTTTCATTCGATGTAAAACTATTTCATTTCTTATTCGAGTAGTCCTTGACTACTTCAGGACTATTTCGAGCTGCGGTTAATAAATTTAGAATTGCCATGCTAGTAGCCAACATCCGTGACGGATAAGCACCACAAGAAGTCTTGCTGAGACGTTCTAATATTGTGGAGCTTCGAATCTTTCCACTTAGGAAACTTTTAAAATTCTTCTACAGCACCACATTTGGAAAGTCTGAAGGCGATTTAGATCGATTTTATTCACAGTCCAGGACTCGACACCATAAACTAAGACCGAGAACACGTAGCAGCGAAGTAGGCGGATCCTCAATGCCAATTTTAGGTATGTCTCTTCTTTTTCGTGCGACTAGGATTACTCCTGTTTGTCTGCCTCTTATTCTGTTTTATTCGTTGTTGACTGTATATTATCTTTCCACCTTTTTGGCGGCCTTCCAACGGGTCTTCTGCTATACGGTTTGTTGTTTTTACAGATGTTCGCTAATCTATCTGGTCCCATTCGGTTAACATGTTCGTTCCAGTTTTTTTTCCTTATTTTTATCCACCTGTTAATATTTTGAATGTTGCATTGTTCGCGGATACTTCTATTGGTTTGTCTGTCTCTTAATGATATGCCCGCTATTGATCTTAATACTTTCATTTCGATATTGTTGATTTGTTGTTTCGTCTTTCTTGTATCGGTCTTTGTCTCCGCTGCATATGTTAGGATTGGTCTTACTGTTGTCTTGTATACTTTCATTTTGCTTTCCGTGGTCAGATATTTGTTTCTCTGTATGGTTTCTCGGAGACAACCACTTACTCTTGCCGCTTTTGATGCTTGCCTTGTGGTCTCTGTTCTTATATCCCTGTCACTAGTGATCTCTACTCCTAGGTAATCAAATTTCATTACTTGTTCTACAATTTTGCCGTCTATTTATAGTTTGCATCTACGCGGCTCTTAACTGATCGCTATACATTTAGTTTTCTCTACTGATATTCTCATATTAAGTTTGTTTGCTGTGATCCTGAAGGTGTGGAGCTACCTTTGTAGGTCATCTTCGTTATCAGCATTAGTACTGCATCATCGGCATAGCATGAAATATACCTATAACATGAAATTTTAATTTTGATTTGTAGCAAGGAATATGAGGCATTTGAGATATGAATAAAAAATGTAGAATTTAATGTTATACATTACAAACGATCGTACGTCTCGGAAAGTACCTCCAAGACGGTTTTGGGTCTTAGGTAAGCAAAGAATGTTTAAATTTTAATGTAAAGAATCAGAATTAAAGCAAATATCAGAGAAAGTAGCAACAAAAATGAATATTAAGAAAAACTAAGGTAACGTTAATTAAAGAAGTAAATATCACTCTTGATAATAGAAAGATTGAAAATTTACAAGAATATGTGTACTTAGGATATGAAATAACGTAAGGGAAACACAACTGCAGAAATTATAAAAAGAATAACAATGGCCTGGGCAGCAGTACGTAAAATAAGCTTTATTATAAAAGATCCAATTATTTTAACCTTTTTTTACGATTTCAACAAAAGGTTTTTGACACATTTATTTTTCCTTTCATGACTTACGGAATGTGGACCATGACAGTTAATAACCAATATCTCTGTAGACTTAGAACAAGGGTTATTAAAACGTTCGTGGTAAATGTAAGCTAAGAGATCATAGGAAAAACGAAGATCATATACGGATCGACGACATTAGAGAAGATGCAAGGAGAAAATGACTCAACGAGCGAACACAGAAAACACAAAGGGGGCCTAGATAGAGAAAGCAAGATCTGCATTTCAAAAATTGGCTAAGCATTCAAATGTCATGATTTATCAGTACTCATAAAAATCAGGTTACTACGATGTTAAACCTTTCATATACTGTTGTACGAAGTTGAGTCGTGGACTCTCACAGACGCTACCTGCAAGAAAATTGAGGCTTTCGAAATGTAACTTTATCGTGGAATTCTAAAGGTATCCTATACCGACCATGTTCTAACCAGGACGTTTTATTAAGAATGCAAAAAGGAAAAGAGTTGTTAACCATAATAAAAACAGCCAAAATAGAATACCTTGGCTATATCATGAACAAGGCGAAAGATTTCCTGGCTGAAAAATCTACGTACGTGCTTTAACACAACAACTACAAATATTTTCAGAGCAGCAGTTTGGAAAATACAAATTGCTATAATGGTCGCCAACATCCGAAACGGATAGGCAGGGCAACGGCAGGGCAACAAGAAGAAGGGCCTATGTTCAGGAGTCGACCAGAAGAGATAAATATATTTTTAGTCGCTGCCCCTTCGTCTATCCTAGACTTTTAGTTCTCTGATTGATTCCTATATTTTATAATTTTTTGCAGATACCTCTGTTCCTCTTCGCTGTATGATGTAACAAATATCGAAAATATAAGCTTAATGTATTCATTTGTATAGGTAATGGATATTGACAAGAGCTATGACTTTGTAAATAACAGGTAAACTTGTGTACTGCATCGGCATGACTCATAGCTCTTGTCAAAATCCATTACCTCTATTTGTTCATCTTTTTCTTCTGCTAATATATCACCTGTTTATTTATGTTGTTTATTCGTTGTTCCTTTTTTTTGTATGTAAATTTTTATTAAAAAGCATTATTTTCTTCTCATTAATTTTTAAAATTGATCGCGTACTATTTAACAAAAACTAGAATGCACAAGATATTACATAATAAGAATAATCTAAATTAAATACATAACGAGATAAATGTAACAACTTTTATATAACTATCTGAAGCTCAAGGGAAAAACAAAACAATATTAACATGCACAGTGTACAAAAAATAATTAAATTACGAACTTAAAGGTGTCTGTTGGGGCTTACAAAAAGTTTTCAATAAAAGTTTCTTCGAATAAATCAGAAATATACCGGGTGTAACAAAATATAGGACAAACATATTACTTCAAGTAGAACAATCTGTATATTATTTTACATTTAACATACTAAACTACTAAATAAAAAATCAAAACGTTAAAATATTATAGCCTATGTAACAATAAAACAGTGAAAACTTTGTTTTCAAACTTCCACAAAATTTATTTTAACTTATCGCTACAGCTGTTTCGGCGGATTGCCTCTCTCAAGTGATCTATTTTTGGCATGCGCTTACATTTTATAGTCTCTAATGGAATAGGTTGAGGACGGGAGAACTGTTTGTCTCAAGCTGGTCACTCAGAATTATATCTGTGTTTGTTAATTTGTTGATTTCCATAGATTCTAACAACAAGGATAGCTTAAGGCCTTTGTTTTGAATGTGAAGAATTTTAAATTCGTCATTAAAAGAATGATTGTGATCTAGAAGGTGAAGTGCGTACGTAGAATCTGTTTATTCTATTATTGAAATCCCTTTTATGTTCTGCTATTCGTTTATTAAAGTTTCTACCAGTTTGACCGATGTAAGTTTTTGGGCAGTCGCCACATTTAAGTTTGTACACACCACTGTGTAAGTGTTTTTTATTTTGGCTCTTGTTGTTTTTGATATTGTTGCCTAGGTTGTTATTTGTTCGAAAAGCTGGTGTTATTCCTTCCTCACATTCAAAATAAAGGCCTTAAGCTATCCTTGTTAGAATCTATGGAAATCAACAAATTAAAAAACAGATATAATTCTGAATGACCAACTTGAGACAAACAGTTCTCCCCTCTTCAACCTATTCCATTAGAGACTATAAAATGTACAGGCATGCCAAAAATAGATCACTTGAGAAAGGCAATCAGCCAAAACAGCTATAGTGATAAGTTACAATAAATTTTGTGGAAGTTTGAAAAGAAAGTTTTCAGTGTTTTATTGTTACATAAAATGAATTTCCATCAAGTTACGGTCGAATCGATCAATTATTATAGCCTATCTTTGTTCATTTCAAAATTGTAGCTTAAAAATATGGACTGAGGTTATAAATTCTGGATTTCCGGATTAGAAATTGAAACATCAAAAATCAAATATAAAAAAAATTATTTTTTATTAACAATATTTAGATTGGGTGGAACAGATGAAATTAACCACTGGTAGGAACAAATGGGTCTTAAACATTCGAAGAAAAGATCCAAAGATCTACTAGATATGAATAGGAACGATGTACGAATTATCGTAGGTGTTCTAACAGGACACTGTGGTACCAATGAGCAAGTGAATTAAATCGGACTTACAGAGAGTGAGAATTACAGATTTTGTCAGGCTGACGACGAGACGGTGGAACACGTTCTGTGCAACTGCCCAGGATTGGATAGAAGCAAAGGCCATAATAGACTTTATTAAAAAGGCTGAGCTAAAAGGACAACTTTCTAGGGCAGCGTTTCTCAACCTTTTACTATTTGCGACCCAATTTTCCATAATTATTTTCACCACGCCTCCTCTCGTACAATAACAATACATGTATTTAATAATAATGTACCTTGAGTATTTTAAGTTCCGAGTTCATCCGAACATTCTCGACCATCTGCATCTGCTCAGTTCTGACCAGTCTTAGTTGAGTCAGTCCTCCTGTGCCTATTAAATTTATTGTGAATGTGTGTTGTAGTTTGCGTGTTAATTGCAGTTCACGGTATTCAAATATCCCAAGCAGTAAATATTAATTTATACAAAATCATGGATAAATTTTTAACTGAACGTAAGGGAGCATTCGATACTAGTGAAGTATCAACAAGGGCACAGGCGAGAGTGTTCCAAAAATAAAATCAAGAAAATATTCTCAAGAAACTTAAATTTTTGGTTTACCTTTACTGAATTAAATAAAGAACTCTGTGTTTCGTTTGCTCATACATTTTAGCAGCCTAATAAACTTAAAAGACATTTAAACATTTCATAGTGAGTACATAAACAAACTCCGAGAATTCTTCGAGTTAAAATTAAAATCATACGAAAAGCAAAAATAATTAAAAAAAAAACTTTTGAATGTGAATGAAAAAGCTTTACTTGCCTCTTATCAAGTCTCAATATCAACTAGCTAGATGTAAAAAGCTTCACACTATTGGCGAAGAGCTTATTTTGCCACTGCAATTGAAATAGTAGAAACCATGGTACAATGAACAACGCGAAGGTATGAGATGGCGCATGACATTTGACAGCTGAACCAGGCGTTTGGCGTAGCAAAAATCCCTAAGACCCATTATTTGTAATGATAGTGTAACTTTTTTTGACATTGTAGCAATTTACCGCGCCTTTCCCTCAGTTAAAGCATTATAGTGTCTTGCAAAGTACCTGTGGTGTTTAGTTGCTTTTTATTTTATTATAGTGTATAGTAGTATTTTTGTTTTGTAAATCTTAGTTCTGCTATGTTGTTACATTTTTGAATGTTTGTTTTATGTAAAACATAGGTGTTTTCAAAAACATTTGGATAAACTGAATGATGTGCATAGTTATGCAACTAGAAATAACTCCAGTACATATCTTTCATGTTGTAGATTAACGAAGAGCTAGAACTTATCTGAATATATTAGTCTAAAGCTTTATAACATGTTTCTGTAAAATTTCTTGGTATTTTTATAGATAACAATCTTAAATGGTCCCTTCATATCGATTTGTTAAATAAGAAACTAGCCTCAGCCTGCTATGCAATAAGATCTGTTTCGAAGGAAATCAATTTGGCGTCTTCCAAAACAACATATTTTTCTTTGTTCAAGTCTCATCTGCGATATGATCTCCCTTTTTGGGGGTTCTAGTACAGTTGCCCAATCTGATGTTAATTTTAAATTACAAAAAATAGCAATGTTTTTCCAGCATCACCTAATCATTATATTCCACCAGAAATTCAACCTTTGATGTTTATTTACCGATTCCGTCCTCTTAGTTATTAAAAAAATCTATATTATATTCGACAAAAAGACTATATAACCATCTCCCTTTACAACTTAAATCTGCAACATCGTTCCCCAAGTTCCGTAAAATGAGAAAAGCCTATCTATTTGAAAGAGCCATATTATTTAGTAGAAGAGCTTCTTAATGAATAACTAAGAAATTGCAGTTCCTTTATGTACAAGTAACTGAAATATTTTTATCTATATTTGGGTAACATATATAGCAACTTCAACTCATTAGTTCGCAAGGTTTATTTATGCAATTAGCAATTTATTTAAATTTTGCAATAGTTTATTGCAAAATTTAAATATTTATTATCGTTTATTTTGTGATATTGGCGAATTATGTAATTTCAAGAAATTTTAATTGTTATTGATATTTTCTGACTTATTGTAAACTTTTAAGTACTTCTTGACTCGCCATATTTTCTATTCTATTATCTGTCTCATGTAACCCCGATGCGATTTTGGAACATTATGTACCTTGTGTTCATTGTACCATGAGTATAAACTATGTTTGGAGATAACTTTGCCAAACAATTAGAATCTATACCTCTATCAAATGATAGAGGGAGAAAGTTTTTTTTAACGTGGGAAATTTTTACAACGTGCATTTTTCTACAAGTAGAAAATATACTGGAAGCCGAGATGATTTATTTTTGATGAAATTGATAATTGGTGACATATTCGAGAAACTAAATATTTTGAACTTTCAGCTTCAAGGAGTCAATACACATATATTGGATACGAGTGATAAAGTTAATGCTTTTTGTAGAAAATTTGAATTGTGGAACAGAAATTTAAAGCAAGAAAACCTAGAAATGTTTGCAAATATGGATGAATATTTTAAAACTTACAAGGTTGAAGAACAACACGTGAAACGTGTTTTTGTAACCATTGAAACTAATTTAGCAATGCTGACAAAAATTTTTAAAAGATTTTTTTGCCGACGACAAATTATTACTTAGTTAGTGAGTGGGTTAGGAATCCGTTTCAAATTACACCCGAAAGGCTTTCTACTGCCGAAGAAGAAACTTTCATAGACTTCACGGCAACTGATGAAATCAACAAACCGTTTAATATTAAATCTCTCTTTGAATTTTGGGCAGGGGTAAATGATAAGTTTTTTGCACTGAAAACCTAAGCGTTCCGTATACGATTACCGTTTTCAATATCCTACCTTTGCATTTTCCGCGGTGGCTGCTTTGAAGACCAAATATAGATCGCAGCTAAATATATAAAAGAACTGAGCGCCTCTATGTCTAATATTACACCCTGATTCTATAAACTTTGCTCTGCAAAACAGACCCAATGAACTCACTAATATATATTAAACTTGTTCACAATTTAGTATTGATAAGTTCATGCGTAGTACTTTAAATCTTTATAAGTACCTATTATATCAGTGTTCATGTGTATTTTATTTTGTCAGAATTTTCTTTGGCTTTGATTTTAGTAGTATCAACGTTGTTGGTGTTTATTTTTCGGATATTCTTACTCCCCCCACCCTATTAGTAATAGCGCGTCACCCACAGGTTCAGAATAACTGTTCTAGGGATAAGCCTCAAATGATTTTTTAGGTCGAGTCAAAGGGTAGGTAAGCATCCACTCATATTGAACATATCTTAAACATGCCACACGAAAACAATTTCAGAGCCTCCTTGTGAAGTTGTCTACATTTGGCGCAATTAGGTTTACGAAATGCGACAGAGAAAACCAAAGCCATCATTCTGAAGAGGACAAGGAACAGGCAAAGTATTGAATTAAAATGTGCGGGAGCATGTCTAACACCCAAGAAACAAGTAAAATATCTAGGATGACATTGCACCAGGAATGAAAAATGGGGGGAGCACGTGCTGGAGGGGGTCCGGAAGGCATGCGCCTACAGGACTGTGTATGCGGCAGCCTTATGGACCATCACTGGATCTGTTCCGTAGCATTTTTTGGTGGTGGAAAGAAAAGAGCTTCATGAGAGAAGAGGCCCAAACCTTACTGTGGCCGAGGGAAGACAGGAAAGGGAAAGGTCAGTTGAAAGATGGCAAGAAGAATGGAACAACGCGGAGGACGTGGCACAGTGGACGAAAATGCTGATCCCGAACATAAGAGATTGGGTGGATTGTGGCCACAGGCGACTGGATTATTTCCTAACGGAGGTGCTCACAGGAAACGAGTGTTTTAGGGCCTACCTCTATAGGATCGGAAAGGCTGATAGATGAATGCCTATACTGTGGATACTCGGACACTGTGACACATACGATGTTAGATTGCAGCAGATGGATAGTGGAAAGGAACAGAATGGAGAGAGAGACATGTGTGAATTTTGTTGCAGTGAGAGAAATGATTGAAAATAAATTAGGTTGGACTAACATACACAGCTATATCCGTGCAGTAATCAAGAATAAGGAAGAGGAAGAAAGACACTGGACGAACGGCAAAGGAAAGAGTGAATGATGCTGAAAGGTGAAGCTAGAAAAGTGGGTCACACTGTGTGAGTTAGAATGCGTGAGTCAGACTGTGGGGAAGGAGGAAATGCCCGTCTGGGAATGATGCCGAACTAGGAGCGATGAGTGTCCTCTACGCGCTACCTGGAACGAGACAGGGAGCATCCTTGCTGATGAATAGAGTGTGGATGTGTATGAATGGAGAATGAATAAATAAAGGTAGTGCTTCGGAAGTGATGCCGGCCTTACAGCGACCATTCCGCTTTCGGATCGTTGGGTGACGTAGGAGGGTCTGGTTTAGCAGGTAGGCGTTCGGCGTAGACTCGGCGACGAGAGGGCATTTTAAAATACCTCGGTAACTATCGCCGGGAGTACAAAGAACGAATCCTGCAGTAAGGTTAGTCAGGCGGCGTCCTGGACTGAGATGTCTTTTGAAGATTCCAGACTCCCCTCTATAAAGACGAAAAAAAGTTTATGGAGTTTTGTTACTTATTTTTTGATTTTTGTCCAATATTCATGAGCAAATTAAATATTTCCAATAATAATAAAAACAAATTATTAATAAAAAGTTGCCAACTGTAAAATATAAACAAGGGACAGAGTAGAATTGCACAAAAAGCTTGAGAATGTTGAGGCCATTTAAGAGCTGTAGCACCGCGATGATGATGTTTAATTATTTATTTAAGTGAATACTTCTTATCGCTCGGTATGATGTTTCTGCACAGGCTCGAAATCATATTTAGCGTGACTCGAAAAATCGAGACGCGTGCAGTAACCTTGCGGTAGACAGTAATATACGTAACACACTTATTACAAAAATAAAATGACCTTTAACACATGTTATTTTATACTTTTATAACAAATCGAGAACGACCGGATCGATTTGGCTAATTTTGATTTTAAAATATTTGGTAAAATAAAATCTCATTAACCCACATAGTAATAAAACCCTATAAGAAGTATTCACTTCTCTAGGTACTCCCCAAGTGCCACATGCCGTTTTTATATGTCTAATATGTTCCACATAAATCAATTTAGTAAAATATACCCAGTAATGCGAATAAACGAAGAGATAGGTGGCGCCATAGACACTTACGGAGCAAATATAGACTAAAGTAATATGTCGATCATCCAGAAGAATATTTCAGATTAATTTTGGATAAATTAGCAACTTTTCTTGAAAACCTATGTTGTAAACATCCCACAAATTGGAATATTGGCACGTGATGTTATTTTTTGTACACGCCTTTAGTACAATAATACTGATTGCATTTCACATATATATTGTTGCTTAATTTTACGTACAAAGTGAATACTTCTAGTAATACATAACAGTGTGTCACACATCAATTGGAGTGGTAATAGTGTACATTTTTAAAAATCGAGTTAAGTATCTAAAAGTTTCCTCTGAGTTTTATTTTTAAGTAATATAAATACATTCAGTAAAAAGCGAACACGAGTCAGACTTATTTTGAGTTGTATTATTTTCGATTCTTATAATATTAGCATAACCATACAGTAATAGTGTAAAACTTAACATCTGTGAGGGTCTATCACGATGCTTACTACGTGAATATGAGAGATAAAAACAATATATAACAGATAATCGTCGAATAAAGAGATCAAATTTAAAATAAGTATAAACCAAATGTAAGACAAGTATAAAAACATATAAAATAGTAGGTAATAGTGAAAAAGGCCTGTGAACCTCCTCGGTATGCTTTCAATTCTCATCGTTCCACTAGGTGTCTGATTGTTTAATCTTTTCTTCTTGTGCCTTCTTGTTAGATTTAGACCATAGACAGGCAAATGGCGGGGGAAATCTATTTTTGGTATCTGATGCCACGGACACAAAACATTCAGATAGCTCCTGGCCAAGGACACTAAACAGATAGGATTGATTTTGTCCTATGCTCTAATGTAAGAAATGCGTTGTGTTGAGTGTGACGTAGGCGTGGGGATTCGTGGTTGACATTTCTTATTGTTTTATATGGGATAGTTGTGTCTGCTGCCAATTTTTTTGTTGTATTAGCGATTTAACGGCCTTATAACAGTATTTAATTATTGTTTATATATCAGTTTACTTGTATAAACAAAATGGGTGTAAATAGATGTGCCATATATGGTTCTAATAATTTTAAGAGTGTGAAAACCAAGAATATGCCTGTTATTTTTCATAGTTTTCCAAAAGGAAAGGATTTAGTATCGAAAACTATAAGGGCTGAATGGATTAACCGATGCAGAAGAGCTGATAATTTTAATCCCGATTCTAGTAGAATATGCTGTTCATTTTACAAACAATGACTATGAAAGAGATCTACAAAATGAATTATTAGGTAAAATGGTAAAAAAATAATGGCTATAAAATTTTTTTAACATAACTTATTTTAGGTTTACCTACTAAACGCCTTTTGAAGAAAACTGCAGTTCCAACACTTTGTTTATATAAACATACCTTTGACACACCTATCTTTACTCGTGAATGTAGATTAGATGTTAGAAACAGAAAGCAGCTTGTAGCAGAAATTACAAAGGTTGATTCAAATATTTTGAATATTGCATCTAATCAACATGAACATACAATTACTGAATCTGAAGTAACTTTTGAACAAGCTGGTGACAATATAGATTTAAAGCCTGAAGTAGATTTTGAAGCAAAATACAAAGAATTATTAAGCAAGTATGAAAAATTAATAGCTGATCATTCCAATTTGAAGAAAAAGAGTCAAATGAAAATAAAAAGTTTAACAAGTCAGTTGAGGTATTTTAAAGCAAAAAATATGAATGTTCAGAAAAAATCAAAAAAATCTGAAATTTTTGCTGAAAATTTGTTAAGTAAAGTGTTAACCACAAACCAAATTGCACTTCTTTCTGAAAAAAAGAAGAAAGTTCGTTGGAATACAGAAGAAATATCTCGAGCTTTTACTCTGAGGTGTTACAGTAAGAAAAGTTACCTCTATTTAAAAAATTCTTTGCGATATCCTCTACCTGCTTTCTCATCTTTAAGAAAGTGGGCTTCTAAGATTAGTGTTAGTGAAGGCCTTTTGAAAGACATATTGTTAATGATGAAATTGGCTGGGGAAAATTTTACGACTATGGAAAAGACTGTTGTGCTGCAATTCGATGAAGTGAAAATAAAATCTATTGAAGAGTATGACATTACTAAAGATAGAATTTTGGGTCCACACAAGCAAATGCAGGTAGTTATGATTAGAGGTCTTTTTGCTTCTTGGAAACAACCAATGTATATCAATTTTGACCAAAAAATGACAGCTGGAATATTAATAGAAATAATTAAGGAACTTCATAACATTTCATATAACGTGGTTGCTGGTGTTAGTGATTGTGGTGCTTCAAATATTGGTTTGTGGAAAGAACTTGGAGTTAGTGTAGATAAAACATTTTTCAAACATCCTGATACTGATCAAAATGTATATATGTTTGCAGATGCCCCACATTTATTAAAACTCTTACGAAACTGGCTACTAGATGTTGGTTTTCAATTAGAGGATGGTACTGTTATTATCAAAAATTCTTTAGAATCTTTAATTGCTTGTACTGACCAAGAGGTTAATCAGTGTTGGAAAATTAATAAAAACACATTGAATGTGAAAAATCTCAGAGACAGAATGTTCGAATCGCTGCTCAGCTTTTGTCTAATACTGTTGCAACAGCTCTTAAGAGACATAAACCTGGGAATGAACAGTTAGCCGAAAATTTGGGTAATTTCATCGCTGATGTAAATTTATGGTTTGATATATTCAATAGTTATACACCACAAGGAACAGTTCCTTCTAAAAGTGCTTATGGAATTCATTTGAACATGCAAAATGAACATCTTAACAAAATGATAAATTTAATATCTTCAATGAAAGCTCTTGGTAAAAATACTTTGCAAATTTTTCAAAAAGGAATGGTGTTATCAATGAAATCTTTACAAAAGTTATTTGTTGATATGAAACAAGCTTTTGATATTAAATATATATGTACACATAGACTCAATCAAGATTCTTTAGAAAATTTCTTTTTCCAAGTTAGGCATCGAGGTGGTCCTGATGAACATCCTAGTCCATTAGCAGCACTCCACAGAATTCGAATGATACTTCTAGGAAAAAACCCTGGTATTTTTGATGCTGCTGTTAACACAGTTGAACAAAGTGTGGATCAATATATTAGTCCAAAAGTATTCCAAAAAGCTAATCTTAAAATTCCTCAAGAACAAATAGAAGAACCTGATGAATGTAACAATAGCAGTTCTTTCTCTTCCCAAGAATCATCTTCGAATCAGTCTGGCACCTCATATTGTGTTGTCAATGATTTGCAGGAAACTACAGAAGATGCCTTAGAACACATCGCTGGGTATTTAGCAAAAAAATTTAAAGATAGTTTGCCTGATTTAGGTAATTTCACATACAAAGTTAGTGAACATAGTTATAGTTTACCATCATGGGTGCAGCAACTCTCTTATGGAGGTCTTATCAAGCCTACAGATGAGTGGTTCATAAAAATAAAATTATGGAATAAATATTACGAAAAATATATTCATACCTATAGGAAAAATAATGGAGTTGTTGGAAACATTTCAAAGAGAATTTTAAAAAAAGAAAAAGTGTTGCCATATACTCTTATTAAAAACTTTTGTAAACTTAGAACAATAATAAGAATAAATTATAGAAATTTAAAATCCAAGGAAGCTGAAAATTTGAAGCGAAAAAACTTATCTGTGTTGGATTCAACTAGGTCAAAAATGAGAAAATTAAATAAAATTGTTCGGTAGGGAATGTTTCTAAAGTATCCTAGTATTGTATACTGTTTAGTTTTACCTATGTATGTTTATGAAATAAATAGTTCAGTATTGAATAGTTTTATTTATCATCAAATGTTTTTGGATATTAATTTGTGGTTTACATGGCATTTTATTTGCCATGTAAAACAGATCATTAAGAATTTATAACTCTGAATGTCTTCGGTACTGTCAAAAATCTTATTATCTGCCATCTATTTACAAAAACAAAACGTAAATTTTTCGTTTTAAACTTTTAAATCTCAAATTAGGCTCATCTTCCATAAAACTTAATAGTAACAATAAGGTCGATAATTGCTTGTCATCCCCACACCTACGTCACAGCCGCGTGTTAAAGTGACAGACAAAATTGGGCGATGGAACTATCCTATGTAGTCAACTGTTCTTGGCTCCCGGCCAAGTGTAGTAGCTCGGTCGGCAGGCATCGGTGTATAGTAAACACCACCTAGGAAGATATAGCCTCGCGCATGTGGCATGTGCTGAGTGTATCCGAAAAGCTGGACAGTAGCATAATTATGCTTTTTATATAATTAACGGCACCGAATAGTTACCGCTGCGCTACTGACAGTGTGGATAAATATGTAAACAAGGCTCTCGGATCGAATCAGTACGAAAATAAGGATTTCAATGGATATTCATAACATCTTTGGAGTGATGTACAACGTTCCAACTAAAATCTACCACATTACCTTATACTTACCTATTACTTTGTTGTCTTGTAAATATAATTAAGTAAACTGACGGGCCTGAGGATAAATACAAAGAGAATGATAATGACTATTTACTTATATACGTTAACGAGAATTTTAATGGTTCTGAAGAAATCTAAATTCAAATTAATAAGCTTAAACTACTTTAGGGATTTAAAAAGTAACGAAAGCCAATTTTTTCATTATAATTAATTAGTGGGGGGAAATGTTTCATTATTAAAGGTCTTCAAAGCTATTGGAAAAAAATGTTATCATTCATATTCAATAAAATATATAATAAATAACCATATTCAATATGAAATGGAATGCAGATAATTGGTCAATTCATTGTCATTGTGAAATATACACATATGCTTAAAAATGAGGATTGCGATCCTTGTATACACTTGTATAAAATTTGTATACACGAATTTCTAATAGTTTCCAATATGGCACAAATTTACGGATCATCTTCAAACACATTTTTAAAGCACAGCTGTCAAAAAATTATATATGGTTATGCTAACTTAAGATCGGATTACTATGTTGTCTCTTTGTTACATTTGAAGAGAAGTGTACCAGTACTCATGTTTCCAATCTGCATTTCAGTCACTGTCAACAGTATTATCAGTGCTGGAGACCAATTTAGGAGTGCATGATTTATCTTCTAGTAACCCATGTTCGACCAAATAATTCTGGACATCTTCTGACAAGAAATTCGATCCAAGTTCATCTGATAACCTATAAAAAACCAATTTTAGAAACTGCCAATAAATAAAATATGTTATTAAAATACCTGCATCTTCAAATCTCTATTTCACTATGGATTTAAAACAATATTTGTTTCATAATGTTAATACTAATAAAGGTTTCTTTAAAATTGATCATATTTTACCAATAAATTTTAGAAAAACAACAATTCTATTTATAATAATTCTGCTAACTATAACAAAAATATATGTACCTTATAAAGTTTCCAACAAGGTTCCCTGCCTTATACACCAATAATGCTGGCACACCATCAGCTTTAAACTGTTGACTTATACCAGCAGCAGAACCCTTTATACAACAAAATTTGACATTAACATATAATTTACAAAGAGACTTAAGGCAGACATTCATGGTCCTACATGCTTCTGTGTCTTCATATATGTGAATAATGATAGTGGCTGCTTTGTGCTCTTTGTCAATTGCATCTAGGAATTCTTGTCCGTTTTGTAGAAAAATGAGATCACCTAAAATGAATTGATATTTTATCAATATGGAAATGTTTATGGGTATTGCATAGTTTTATCCCTTGTCTCAGCAATAACAGATTAGCTTACAGATCAGTCCTTACAGTACAGGTCTGTAGCCTGTAAATGTAAGTAGATGTGGGGTAATACTGCATGTTAATTGCATTGGTGGTGTGTTAGTCAAATAGTGCAGATGTGTGATGCTGATAGAAAAGTCATTCAAGCATCAAACATCTGAAAATATTTTCAAGACATAATAATGAAAAGACCTTTTCCAATATAACAAAAATTGGATTGAAATTATGGCATCTACTGAGTTAAAATGTTCTAAAAGCAAACAACCTCCGTTTAAATTTCTGGGTGAGGAGTATTTCAGAGAAACACCATTACAGGTTAGAAAAATCAGGTTAGGGTCTTAGAATCTTGGAAGTCCAACAATTGTTTTCATTAAAATGTTAGTAAATGTTGTTATATCAGTTTTACCTGAAAGGTGAACAGGATTGGTACAACTTATTTCATTGATGAGCAACCTCTTAACACATTAATTGCGAACTGGAATGTACTTGGTTCATGCAGGTACTAAACATCTTTTTAATTAGTTAATTATTTTAGACATATCTGACAGACTGTAAGTGCGCATGTAAAAAAGCACAGATCCTAGATGTGAGTATTGAGGTAGTAATAGTTTGTATATGTTTCCACGTTTTTAATTTTGTAGAAAAAAATGTATTGCATTTTCAGAAAAACTTTATTATTCTTTATAAACTAACAAACTAGAGCGAATTATTAAAACACATAGTGATATAAAGTACAGCACTCCCCAATGCAGAGACTAGGTCTATCTAAACATTTGGTACACTTGTATGCAGTATCTCATCTAATATTTTTTGTTGCACAAACCTTACGTCTCTTTTTCTAAGTTTCACCCTTTGCATTTTTAAAAGTATTTTAGTTGAAATATGTTGGCGACTACCTTTTGTTTTGGTTGGTACAGCTGTTTTGTTAAGTAGTGATGTAAATTATTTGTAAATGAAAGTTAAAGTGGCATTGTCTTTCTGTAGAATTTAACAAATAAACAACATGTGTTATAAACCATTACTTGAAATATATGTATGAATAGTTTTTTTTATACCATTTCACATTTTTCCTGTCACATGAATAATAAGCAAGCATCTGATCTTTAAAATCAAGGCTGCCCATATACTTATTATATTCAAAAATTGGTAAAGGTTTTGTTAGTTTTTTACCTCTTTTGTTTTTGAATTTGATCATTTTGTTTTTAATTCTGTGAACAGATATAAGATTGGTCTCTTATCTCTCCATTTTCTAACTAAACTTTCCATAACTAAAAGACTCTTCTGGTATTTTCCAATTATACCACCAGATAGTAATTGAGCACTATTAATTTCTTGAGGGTCCTTATAATTTATTTAGAAGTGCTTTAGCAAGTTCAATTCCAGGATAAAAGTTACCTACAAAAAGTGAGTGGCCATATCCGAGATAGTTTTTCATCAATTTACAAACAACTTTCATCAAGTGACCTTTTTCACCTAAGGAATCTTGTGATTCAGTATATACATGCATGTTTAAAATGATACCATCAGATTCAGTTAAACCATACAGCCAGTGGCGGCTCGTGACATCTGCTATAGGGTGTGCTGCATGAACCACGGTCAATATAAAATAATAGAAATAGAATAACATACGAAAACAAAAACAATAAAATTAGCTTTAATACTAATTAATAGTAACTAATAACGACATGCTATAAAAATCTGATTAACTTACATTTATTGCATTTTTCTAAATTGGAAATTAATACGCCGGTCCTTTTTTGTCGCAAACTTTTCGATTACTTTATCGTTAAAGTTCGGTATTGAAGCGATGAACTTTTTTTCTATCGAGAGTGTGGAAAGGGCTGTTAATCTGTCTTCGCACATTGAATTTCTTAAAAATGTTTTGATCCGTTTTAAAGTTGAAAAACTACGTTCAGCTTCTGCTGTGGTCATTGGCGTAGTCACCAGAATTTGTATCAACTTTTTGGTTTCTGTTAATGTGTCCTCTAAATTATTAGAAATTATAAATTTTAGTAAAGGCACTGCACCTTTTAATGTTCTACACTCGATATTGGAATACAAAACTGACAGTTCTGTTCGCAAACGGTTTTTATCAAAGAAGTTATAAGCTGTACAAGTTAAATCCAATTCATTTTCAGGAAACTTATTATTATATTTTTCGAAATGTTCTGAAGATAAAAGTGTTGCGGCAACTAGATGATTTGTATATGCAAACCGTTCTTTTGCATTGTTTATAATAACATCACAAACTTCTAGACAGGCAATACGGTGATCCTGTTGGCTGTTATTTGGGCGTTTCCTTTTTTGGACACTAGGCGCCGCATTTAAATTTGAAGCTTGATGTATGATAGGGTCTATTTTATTTCGGACATTGTTAATACTTTGCTCAAAAACATGTATAGCTTTCTGTGCTTCGGTTGGGTCCATGTTCTTTTTTTGAAGATTATTGTACAAAACGTCAACATGTGGCATAATATAATGAAAAACAGTCAGCCAGAAAGTAAAATTTTGATCTTCCAGAATACGTCTAAGTCCTCTTGCTTCCTTGGAAGTAATAGCATTTGACTCTTCTTCTAGTTGCTCCATACACTCAATAATAAAGTCTCTATATTCGTAAACGACATTTACTGTACGAATATTGAAATTCCAGCGTGTAGGGATTAAACGAGGAATATTTTTTCCAACTATTTGATTTAAGACAGCTATTCTTTGAGGTGAATGACTAAAAAATCCAGGTATATCATGTAAATCTCCAAAAAATACGCGTACTTGGGAATTAATAGAACATGCTCTTGACATTATTAGATTCAATTGATGGGCGTAACAGTGCACAAAATGAGCAGTTTCATATTTTCTCTTAATTATTGTTTGCACTCCGCCATGTATCCCACTCATAACAGCTGCTCCGTCATAACTTTGTGCAATGAGCTTATTTTTGTTATTCTTTAATATTGGGTCTAAAACATTCAAAATTGTGTTAGCTAAGGTTTCAGCATCATGTTTTTCTGGAAGCAAAAAAGTCCAAAACCTTTCAACTGGAGCACCGTTTTTTACATAACGAAAAACAATGACCATTTGAAATTTCATAGAAACATCCGTTGTCTCATCAGCTATCACTGCTAAAAATGGGGCTTCATTGATTTCGTTTAAAATCTCCTCAGCGTATACTTCTAGCATGCAATCCAAAATATCATTTTGTATTGTTTTTGAGGTACCTTTGAAAATTGTCGCATTTGTAAGGTGTTCACTAAGTGTTTTATCAAGTTCAGCAGAAAAATTCACTAAACCACGAAAAATTCCAGGGTTATCTGATGTTTCAGATTCATCGTGTCCTCGTAAGGCGAGCTCAAAACCCCACAGAATTTTATACAGTCAATTATTTTTGACAAAACATACCTGTTTTTCGTCACCTCTTCATTGTGTTTTTGTATATTTATCCAATAAGCAGAGTCAAGTTGGGCCTGTATATTAAGTTTCCCAAATAATGCAAATCGCATTTCATTGTTCATATGAGTTTGCGTGTTTTCATGCTTCTTTATTTTTTCACTTAAATGCACTAGATCCCGCACTCCTGTCTCGCGCCACAATTTTTCCTCTTTATCTGCGCCGAATAATGCACACGGAAAACAGAAAAAAGCATTTTTTTCGGAACATCCACAAATCCACTGATTTCGTAGATACATGTCTTTATTAAATTTACGCGTATATGTTTTTCCACGGCTTTTACCGGACACTTCAATATTAAGATCAGGCATAGGACGGCCACGTTCTTTTATAATCAACTGTTGTTGATAGTGAAGTTTTTGAAATTTATTTACACCTAATTTAAATTGAAACTCCATTGTTTTAAACACGCTCGAACAAAACAAATTAAACAAAATTGTAACCTAAGAATTTCTAAACACGGCACAGATGCAACGGTCACGAATAACTGTCGTGAATTGCAGCTCGCAAACACATTTCCGAGGCCGTTAATCAGCCGATTGCCGAAGCACATCGGCTAAGATCGCCGTTTGCCTAATAAATGCATTTTACCGCTGCCAGTGTTTCGGTTGTTATCGACGCGGCTTCACTGGAGCAGCAAATACGTAAAAAGATTGCTTCACTGGAGCACCAAATACGTAAAAAAATTATACGGTTTCACTAGAGGAGTAAATACGTAAAAAAAATAATATTAATCATCGTTGTTGGTGAATTATTATTAACAGTTTATGTTTAATATGATAATATGGCAGATTTGAAATAAAACTATATTAATTATTCTTTAATAATTAAGATTTGCTATGGTTGTTTGGTAGTTCTGCAGCTCAGCAGCACATAAAGAAAAGCCGCCACTGCATACAGCTTAAGCTGTACTTAAACTGTACTTATATCTTTTGTTCTTGACGAAATATTTGAAAGTTAGTCACCACAAAAGCATTGTTTTGTCTATGCAAAAATTCTTTTCAGATTGATAAATAGAATGCTTCTTATTATTAAAATAATTTAATATAGGTCGAACCTTATAAAGTCTGTCCTGAATAACTTCACCTTCAGAAGGGTTTTGAACAAAGTGTAGAGCTCTAAGAATAATCAAAAACCGATCCCAACCCATATTGCCATGAAAACATCTTAAAGTAAAAAGCGGATCAGTCCTCCAATAATCATTAATTTGATTCGTTTTCCATGTTTCCATATGGAGCAGTAACCCTAGAAATACTTTGAGTTCAAAAACTGTAATTGATTTCCATCTTCTTATTCGAGATTTTTCATCACATGTAGTCAAGAAAATTTCTTCAGCATATTTATGTATTTCATCCATAGTCAAGTTAAAAAAACTCTCATCAGCAATGAGAAGACGAAATAATTGATTGGAGTATTGTTTTCTGGTCTTTCCGCTAATAGTTTTCTAGCCATGGAAAGTGGATTGGTTTTATCATCCCACATAATCTGATTTTGCCTACTTAAATTTACGTTTTCACCTATACCAACTTCTTCAGTATTTGATTGATGTTGATCAATATTTTTTCCTTCATAATTGTTGTCAGCTAGAAAAACAATCACATGCACCTAACTTATTTATGCCTAAGAATAGCACACTTACCGAAATCATTATCGAATGATTCATCACTCTGGTCATCTTCTTGGGCCTCTATAAGTTCTTCCTCACTATCTGAGTGAGAAAGTAAGTATTCAAGTTCCTCGTTTATGAGGCATTATTTATTTCCAATAAGCCATTATGGTTATTTAGCATGTGAACATTCTGGCTGATCATCACCAGTCATTTTGAACTAACAAGAATACTTTGAAAAACACTATGCTAACTTTAGTAACGTAAAATGGTTTAGCTATATACTTTCGAAATAAGAAATAGACAACTTAAGTGCTAACCATAATGAAGGATTAATTATGACTTGCCTATTGAACATGTGAAGAATGCCTCTTCCATTAGATACTTAGGAGTTACTTTAGATTTGGTGGAGCATATCAACTTGATATAATAAGGCTTAGAAATTACTTGGGTTTGTCACAAGAAATTGTAAGTATTGTTCTATTAATACAACTAGATTAGTTTATTGTTGCCTTGTAAGATCCATCTTGGAATATTGTTGTGTAGGTCATCCTAATTTCAATATCATATTGATATATTAGATGCTGTTCACCACATGTTTTTGAGAAATACTATGCATTTAGAACTCATAATGGTGTTGTAGATCATGATTATACTAATGCCCAGCAACTACTAGGATTGCCACTACTCAGTATTAGGCAGGATATTTCAGTTGTGGCTTTGATTTTTAAAATTATAAATAGTAATATTGATTGTCTGTATCTTCAAAATAAAATCAGATTTAATGTCCCTTATTTAGGTTTAAGCCATATATCTACTTTTACTATCCTCCTTCATCAAACATTATATTACCATAAAAGATTGTAGATAAACATGGAAATCACAGAAAATCTAGAAAAATCCAGAAAAACTAGAAAATCTCTCTAGATAAAAAAATGTGATGTACATTATACAAAAACACTTAAAATCTATTCAATAAAGGAACTAGTCATCAATTACCCTCAAATATAATAAAATTATTGTTTAAGAATTCTTACCAAATTTAAAATTATAATTTGTATTCTGAATCATCTCTTGCATTCTCTGCTTTTGATAAGCAATTAAAAAGTCATCATTAAGTAACTCAGCTAACTCAGGATCTTCTAAAGCAGCTTTTTCTCTTTCTTCATCTAATGATGTCCTTACAGTTAATGTTAGTTTTTTCATCAATTCGATCTTTTCAGTTTCATCTTCAAATTTCTTTTCATTCTCCAACTGTTTGTATCTCTGCCAGTCTTTTATTACTCCTTTTGGTCCAGTGTTTGTAGAAGTTCCTTAAAAGTATGTTCATATTATAAAATAAAAGTTTTGACTTATTTAAATATATTACCTTCCCATTTATTAATATCTGGAAGTTCAGCACTTTCAACTTCCTTTTGGGGTTTGTTTGGTTCATCATCATCATCATTTTGGTCATTATCACTTTCCTCACTGCTACTACAATAGTACTGAGCTTTTTCACCAAGAATTTTATCTTCTAATGTAGCCATTGATTGCTTCTAATAATTTATCTAATAATAATAACAAATTTAATTGAATTAGTTTTATCAAGAATTGATTTATTTCAATAACAAGATATTTTTAGGTTATAATACAAACATTCTGTCAAATATTTCATTCCTAGAAACTAAGGAGTGACTACTTCGTCCGATGTGCTGGTAAATAATTTCCATGGAAAGAACGTACATTTTGAAGAAAGTTTTTTGCAGACGACTTGAACGACTTACAATGCGTATTGCTACTTATTTTGTATACAACAGGTATGAATACTATAGACTAGAAATAAGCCTAAAAACAAAAATATTTATATTTTCAAAACATTCATGAAATGTAAATTATCTGAGGCAAAATCTGACAAAAGAAAATATATCTAGAATAGAAATTGTAAGAAACACATCTAAAGAACTTATTTTTCAGTGATAAACTTAATATATATTTTTGTAAAAAATGCTACATATTTTCTACATTGCGTGACATTGCTATAAAAAAGGGCAGAAACGTAAAATAAAACTATCTAATAAAACTCATTTGAGATGTGCTAAATATTCAGGTTTTATTATTTTTTGTTGTTCCCATAATCCAGTCAACTGTTTTTGAAAATAAAATAATACAAAAATAAAAAGCAAAGTGTATGTTTCATTCAGCTGTATATACACTTCCATTAAATAATTTTATAGAATCTGATTTGAATATATTGTCATTGGCATTACTGGTTTTTTGACAGCTTATCTTGACAATGACGTTTATTGGTTATAAAAACGTAAACAGCGAAAATATTGTTTAGTTTGACTTTTAAATAGGTTGAGGAGGTTTCTTTGATATTGTAACTAAAGTGTAAAGCGTGTTCACAATGTGCGGTAAGTGTACATAAACTATTTTTCTATAAAATACATTGAATGATAATCTAATACACTTATAATAGTGTCAAATAATTTACTTAACATGCATGTTTCACAATTCATATATATTTAATTTGAATTAATGTGTTGACATGGCAAAAGTTTTATCTTATTATTTTGTTTTTCGTAAATTAAGTCCCATATGTTTCCTACTGATATAATTAGTTGTTGGCATTATCTTTTATTTTCGGTATCATTCATCTAGTTTCCTGTACAGTTAAAACTCATGTACCCACATTTTAACTAAGTCATTTAAAATGCGCCAATATTATATAATAAACTTGATTTATTTGTTAATAAAACATACCTACTTATTAGTTGACTGGTTTCAGTGTATAATCAAAGTGAAAGTTGATAATTAAGTTCAACATATCTGTGAGGTACCTTACCTCACCTATCTTTTGTTATTTAACATTTACTTGTATGCATATTTTGCAATTACCTACCTACAAATATCGCGCAATAGAAATGAAGGGTGCTGATGCAATTTATTCTTTCCAGAGCAATAGACACTTATCTAGATTTAGATCATTGCCTAATTTGGTGGTAAATCTAGACAATCAGTAAACAATACTTTTTTAACTAAAATATTTAGTTATTTACAGTATACTAAATACCATTCCAATATTATGATTATTAATTCTAAAATAAGATAGCAAAATCTTATTTTCTTGATATAAGATAGTAGATCCTTCTAGTTTTCTTAACAACATAAGTACATTGTTTACTGGTACTTATTATGTACATACAAAATACTTTGTTTCAAAAGTTTTTGTGTAAATATATTTTATGTGTATATTGTATTTTTCTCATTCTTTGTGTTTTATTAATTAATATTTTTTAGTGATGCATAAACTGTAGTCTTTTGGGTACTATATGTTTGTTTTTCCATTTCTCTCACTTTAATCAACTCTTTTAGCAACATACATTTATTTTTTCTACTCTCTTACTAGTAAATTGTATATTACCTACTATTTGGATGCTAAGTAAATGCATCATAACAGATACTGACACGTAATGACTAGCACGTAATAAAAAAAATTACGCTTCAGTTCTATAAAAATGTGTAATATCACATACGCCTTGTAAGTCAGTTGGTCGAGTTACCATGGAAACGAATTAACAGGCGTTGTTTTGACAGGTTAAAAATTATTAATCTGTCAGTGTAAATATAGTGGTAATTTAATTTTTATTTTTGTAAACAAAAATCTTGGTAGAAAAAGTATAGTACACAACTTGAGTTGTAAGCTTATTACATGCTTGTAAAATTACTGCGCTCGCCGCTACGCGGCTCGCGCGCAACTTTTTTACTCGCATGTAATAAGCTTCTTACAACTCTCGTTATGTAATATACTATTACAATTGTGTTGTGTTTTGAGTTTTGACAATATACATTAATGATTGTATGATCATCAATGTATAATGTTCAGTATTGACCATTATGTTCTGATTTTGTCAGGGCATCGAAAAAAATTTCTGCTTAAATGTGACTTGCATTGAAACATCTCTTACTTTGATCTTATTAAGGATTCAGCTATTCCTTTTCCTGTCTGCTAATTTGATAATACATTCTACATCTGTTATATTTCCTACATTTTAAGAACCATATGTCAGATTATATCAAATACACTACTATCCAAAATTAATGCACCATCTTAAATCTACCATAAGTTTGAAGCAATTTTTTCTGAACCATTTATTGGATTTCAATGATTTTTGTTTTACATTATAAGTATATTTCTAAGGAGTTACTATAGCAATGTTTTAGAGAAATGTCAACATCTTATTAATATTGCAAGATAGCTTCATCTTTTCTCAATATTTTCATAAAAAATCATCTTCTCTATTATCAAAGAAAATATAAAACTTTATATGTAACAAGTTGTTACGGACTGTTAAGTCAAATGAAAAAAAGAAAACTACTTACACAAATTTTATTGACATTTAAAACAACTGTGATATATATTTATATTGTTCTAATTTATTTGTCTTTATTCTAATTTATTGTCTATATTCTAATTTATTAAAACTCACGATAACTAATTACGAATTTATTAAAGTCTTTATTAATCCTAATTTATATTACAAATAATAATTTATGTTTCGTTACATTTAAATATCGCGGTTCCCGAGCTTCTTATGACTGACCTCACAATGTAAAAATGTGTTGTTTATATACACAACTGTTGTCATCTCGAAAATTCGGCGGCCTTCTATGGAATAATCTCGTATTTTGGTGAAGGCGCTCGACTCGTTTTTCAACCTCGAGACGTGGATGACTCACTAAAATTAGGGTCTAGAGATTTCTGTAAACAACTGGTATCGAAGCTCAGGTAAATTTTGACCTACAAATTACGAGAATCAATAAAAAAAGAATTAGTCATAAAATATTTACAGTTCTATATGCCATAACATTTAAAATCGTAACATTGCCCCCCTCTTAAAAGATGGTTCCTCCTGGAACCTTGTCGGGACTGGAACTGGAACGACATGCTGATATCGGCAACTGGACCCTCTTTTACAACTTCCAGTTGTATAGAAATGACAAGGGACGGTTTTCTCTCCGCACCAGTAACTATGCGGATTGCAACAGACTAACACCTGGACTTCGGCGTCTTTAAACATCTCCTCCACCATATTTCGGATAACCCTCCAATCTAATTGGCGGCACTCCAACTTTGGCATGGCTAACTTTTGCACGTCAGACTCTAGTACATGCTCTCTCAACTGAAGTAAGGCTTCCCATACATCTCGGTAGGTAGGTTGGTCACGGGCAGTGTCTTTTGTTACCAGGTAGAAAAGGTAACGTGATGCATCTTGAAGTTTCAAGGTTTTACCAGGAGCTGGCACTTGGCATTGAAGTTCTGCAACTCGACCAAACTTCCTTCGAAAGACGGATGCCAACCCTGGTGCATCTTTGATACTGGCCGGGATGGTAAGGGCCAGTGAGTAGTCATCGGGAAGCGCGAGTAGATCTTGCCTTTCTTCAGTGGTAACACCATGTCTTGCTTTACCGGTACCTCCATAGGCACCCATGAATTCCTCAAACGTGAGGTCAGACACATCTTGGACTTGGTTTACTTCCACTTCTTCATCTACGTCGTGGTCACCCTCGAAAGACGCCAACCGGTTATGGTGTACTATCATCGGCTTTCCTCTCGGGATCTTGCTTATTCGGTAAATAACATCATTGATCTTCTCCATAATGAGGTATGGACCTTCCCAAAACTGCTGCAATTTGGGAGAACAACCTTTTCGCTTTTTGGGGTTATAAAGCCAGACTTTATCGTTCTTCTTAAAACACCCCTTTTCGGCTTGGGTATCGTACCGTTTCTTCATTCGGTCACTAGCGATTTGGAGATGGGAACGGACCAACTCGTGTACATCGTCCATTCTTCTTCGTAATTCGATCACATAATCTTCACCTGCTACATCTTCTCCAGGTCGACACCCAAACTCTAGATCACAAGGTAGTCGCATCTCGCGTCCGAATAGGACTCTGGCTGGTGTCTGGCCTGTTGATTCATTAACAGCAGATCTGTAGGCCATTGTGAAGAACGGAAGATATTGGTCCCAGTCTCGCTGATGATCGGACACCATCTTTGTCAAATACTTGCCAACTGTTCTATTCATTCGTTCTACCATACCATCCGATTGCGGATGATAAGCCGTAGTTCTTGTTTTCTTCATACCTAGTCTATCACATATTCCTTGGAATAAATCGCTTTCGAAGTTCCTGCCTTGGTCACTATGGATCTCCAAAGGCACTCCAAATCGGCTGATATATTCTTGGATCAACTTATCTGCAACGGTGGCCGCCTTCTGGTCTGGAAGTGCGTAAATCTCGACCCACTTAGTGAAGTAATCCATTACTACCAACATGTACTTGCCTCCATTATCACTTTCTGGAAATGGCCCAGCAATGTCCAAAGCTATTCTTTCAAACGGGCTTCCAACATTATATTGTCTCATAGGAGCTCTCCTTTTTCGATAAGGTCCGTTACTCGTAGCACAAATAGTACATTTCTTACACCAGTCTTTTACATCGTCGGAACTGTTCATCCAATAAAACCGTTCCCGAATTCGCTGAAGGGTCTTCTTTACACCAAAATGCCCTCCTGATGGACTGTCGTGTAACTGACGAAGTACTTCGGCTGTTCTGCTCTTTGGAATCACCAACTGTCTTCTCTTCTCTGAACCGTCATCATTTTCCAGGACTCGTTTGAGCAAGCCATCTTCCATAATAAATGAGTCCCACTGGGCCCAATATGTCTTAACTACTGAGCCTAGGTTCGATATTTCTTGCCAAGGTGGTCGACGGTTTTCCTCTTTCCATTTTCGGATTTTCTGTATAACTGGATCTCTCTCTTGTTCTTCCCTGATCTTGGTAGGCGTCCAGCCGTCGTTGATCACCGTCGTTCTTAGCACTGCTGCTTCCTTGGATTCCGTTTTGTTGCAGTGGGAACACTCTGCTGGGCATGGCCTTCTGGAAAGAGAATCAGCGTTTCGGTGGCTAACTCCGGCCCGGTGCTCAATCTTAAAATCATATTCTTGGAGTCGTTCGATCCACCTGGCTATCTGACCCTCTGGATTCTTAAACTGCATCAACCACTTAAGGGCGGCATGGTCGGTTCGGATTAAAAACTTTCTTCCATAGAGGTATTGATAGAAGTGCTCTACTGATTTCACTACTGCCAGAAGTTCTCTTCTCGTGACGCAATAATTTCGCTCAGGTTTTGAGAGAACTTTACTAAAATATCCAAGGACTCTTTCCTGTCCTCCTTGAATCTGAGACAGCACTCCTCCAATTCCCACATTACTTGCATCTGTATCTAAGATGAACTCTCCTTCTGGCAGTGGATACCCTAAAATTGGTGCTGTGATTAAATGCTTTTTTAAGGTTTCAAAGGCATTCTGGCAGTCTACATCCCAGCGGTATTCTCTTGCTTCCTCTGTAAGTCGCGTTAATGGTTTAGCGATATCTGCAAACTTCTTAATAAACCTCCGGTAGTAAGTACACAGTCCCAGAAAACTTCTCACTTGATGTTTGTCAGTTGGTTTTGGCCATTCCTTAATAGAATCGATTTTTCCCTTATCCACGGCCACTCCTTCTTTACTGACTATATGACCCAGATAATTGACTTTACCTTGAAATAGCTGGCACTTCTTGGGGTTTAACATCAATTGGGCAGCTTTAAGTCGATTAAAAACGTTTTCTAAATTCTTCAGATGGTCTTCAAATGTCTTCCCCAAGACGATTATGTCGTCTAGATAAACTAGGCATGTTTTCCAAGATAACCCTCTCAACACATTTTCCATAAGCCTCTCAAATGTCGCAGGAGCGTTACAAAGTCCAAATGGCATAACGTTGAATTGCCATAATCCAGATCCTGTGGTGAAGGCTGTCTTTTCTTTATCTACCGGGTCCATTTCTACCTGCCAGTATCCAGACTTCAAGTCCAAAGTAGAAAATAATTTACTTCCAGCCAATGTGTCTAATGTGTCATCGATCCGAGGCAGAGGATAACTATCTTTCTTGGTAACGTTGTTCAGCAAACGGTAATCCACACAGAACCTCGTTGTTCCGTCTTTCTTCTTAACCAGGACCACCGGAGAGACCCATGGGCTCGTAGAAGGTTCTATCACCCCGTCTTTCTTCATTTCCTGAACAATAGTTTCAGCTTCCTCTCTTTTCGCCTGTGGTAATCGTCGAGCTGTTTGACTAATTGGCTTAGCATTACCAGTATCAATTTTATGCTTAACAACGGTAGTTCTTCCCGTCTTTCCTCCTTTCGGTACGAAAATATCACGATACTGCCGAAGAAATTCCCTTAATTTCCTTTTCTCAATCTGATTCAGAGACTGTCCAGCAACCGCAACCATTTGATCAAATTTATCGTTGGAATTATCAGACGTTGTCGTCTGACGGATTATGGATGTGACAGGTACACAAGTTCCTACTTTTGTCTCTTTCTTGATGGTCACTGGGTAGTCATTGACATTAATAAGTCTCACAGGAATTTCTTTAGCCGAAGTCACTAATTCTTTTCCAATTATGATTCCACGGCCAACTTCGTCGTCATGATTCCAAGGCTCCATCATAACAGGTGTTCCTTCGTCCACAATTCCCTGTAGCCGCGCTACTATTATCGTTTCACTTCTCGCAGGCACGACTGTATCTTCTTTAACGGCTGCTTGCATAGTGTTGTCATCATGTGGATGGAGAAATACCTCCTCGTTACCAACTTTGATTACCTTATTCTTAAAATCCAATTGGAATCCATGCGTATTCATTACGTCCATTCCTAATATAACATCCTCTTCGATGTCAGCAACTATAACAGTATGGACGAACTTTTCTGCTCCAATTCCTAATTGTACCTGGATTTCTCCATGAATGTTGGCATTTTCACCTGTGGCGGTCCGAAGTCGCAACCTCGTTGGTAACAGTTTTTTTTGGCTGTTTATAACTGTCGGGCGAATAATGGTTCTTGTCGCTCCGGTATCCACCAACAACGTATGCTTTTTACCATTTATTTCTCCATCTACATATACACTATCTTCACGACATTTCAAAGAAGCTATTAGTATGAGAGGGTCTTTGGAAAAGTTCTGGGTCGAAGCTGCCCCCCTAAGGCCGACCCGTTCTAGTTTTCCTGATGGTGAGTTTCTTGATTTGTGTCATACCTAGGATGCTTACATGAACTTCGTACGTGTCCTATTTCGCCACAATTCCAGCATCTTATGGTCTTCGTCTTCTTGTATGTCATGCTTTTCATCATATTAACGAGCTGGTCCAGTTTATCTTCATCTTCTTCCTCTTTTACAGTCCTAACTTTACTGTAACCGCCAGAGGCCTGCGTAGCTGACTCGTATTCGAGGGCGGCGGATAAGACATCAACCAGCGTCTTGTGACGAGCTAATCGTAGTGTTCTTTGCATCTCATGATCACGAAGACCATCAATAAACGTTTGAACGGCCAACTTTTCCATCATGTCTTCGGGAGCTGTTGGATAAGCATATCGCACTAATCTGGCGATATCTACTTCATATTCTTGAAGAGCCTCATCTTTCTTTTGTCTTCGATTTTTGAGCTGCGACTGATATACATGCTCCAAGTGTTCGTGGCCATATCGCATATTTAACCTCTTCTTCAGTTGTTCGAAATCATCCGTCTCCTCTACGGCTATGGTCTGGAGCACATCTAAGGCATCTCCTCGAAGAGCGATAGTCAGGTTTACAGCCTTTTCTTTTTCAGACCATCCATTCGCTCTTGCAGCTGATTCGAACTGTTTCATGTAGTTGTTCCATGATGATTTTTCGTCGAAAGTTGGGACTTTGACATGAACGGAACTTCCACTTCCTTCAAATTTCGGCCGTGTTTCCAACTTACATTTTGTCTCGTCTTCTTTTATCTCTACCGGATCTAAAGCTACCGTATTAATTGGTGGTAGCACTCTCGTGTTAGTTATCATGGTCTCTAACTGTTTGATTTTCTCTTCAACTTTATCAAATGTTTTAGAGACTTCTTCAAACTTCTCACCATTCTGAATACATACTTCGTCGAATCTTCTAGACATATTTTCAATTTTCTCGTCATTTTGTCTAGCTATTTCTTTAATAATTTGAGACGTTTCATCGAATCTTTCATCATTCTTTCGAGAAGATTCTTCAATCATTTGCGACGTTTCATCGAATCTTTTGGAAACGGTATCGAACTTAATATCATTTTTCTTAGAAGTTTCTTCTATCTTTATTAAAACTGCTTCTTCTGCTGATTGAAAATAGAATGTCTCTGGGTCATCTCCATTCTTGTTAAGAACATTCTTAAGTCGTTCTTGGAGGATCTTCTTGAACCCGCTGCAGTCTTCATCGCGTTCTTCAAGTTGCTCACGCAACTGTTTCACTGAAAGTTCTACTAGCAGCATCTTTGGTCAAGCACACACGTACTTTTTTAAATGTTCTTTCGTACAACGATCACTACCGAAATACGCGGATGTTCCCGATGAACAATAATTTTCAAAAGTTCAAAAGTCTTTTCAAGAATTCAAAAGTCTTTTTCAAAAATCACTGTTTGATTTATATTCAAATCCCACACCGACACCACTGTGATATATATTTATATTGTTCTAATTTATTTGTCTTTATTCTAATTTATTGTCTATATTCTAATTTATTAAAACTCACGACAACTAATTACGAATTTATTAAAGTCTTTATTAATCCTAATTTATATTACAAATAATAATTTATGTTTCGTTACATTTAAATATCGCGGTTCCCGAGCTTCTTATGACTGACCTCACAATGTAAAAATGTGTTGTTTATATACACAACTGTTGTCATCTCGAAAATTCGGCGGCCTTCTATGGAATAATCTCGTATTTTGGTGAAGGCGCTCGACTCGTTTTTCAACCTCGAGACGTGGATGACTCACTAAAATTAGGGTCTAGAGATTTCTGTAAACAACTGGTATCGAAGCTCAGGTAGATTTTGACCTACAAATTACGAGAATCAATAAAAAAAGAATTAGTCATAAAATATTTACAGTTCTATATGCCATAACATTTAAAATCGTAACACAACTAAAGACTAAGAAAATATAACCTAAATAATCTTTAATATGATCCCTTTTTCAAAAACAGTTAATATCAATGACACCTCCTTTACTCTTCACAGCCACTGGACATACTTAAAATCCAGCATCATGGTTGGTCTTGATTAATTGCATCCCTTACTTTTCTCACCATAAGTTCTATGTATTCAAGAGAGACAAGTGGTGATTGTCAGCTCCTGAGTTGATCAATAATATCCCAGCAATTCTTTATCAGGTTTAGATCTAGGCTGAAGGATGGTCAGCCAAATATCCATGACCACAAGTGCAACATGTGGTTTATATGCAGATGTGCAAAAGAATCAATTTGAATTGTTTTTTATAAGGATAAGGTTGGGCCAGAGTGATGCCTCAGGTTTATGTACAGATATTTTTTTTAAATATATGTCAGCATCTGATTTATGAGATAATAAAAACTTGAAATTAATTTAATGAAAACTTGACCTTTTTGCAGTAAAGTAAATATATTTACATAGAAACATAGCAATATAGAAGATAGAAGATAGAAGGAAACTGCAAAACACTTAATTTTACATGTTTTTAAAGTTAAAAATTGGTAGAAATAATTTTTTTTATTATAAAAGGAATAAATCATGAATACTGCACTGGATAGTGCTACGCTAGATACTGCAGTAAGATGACAAACAAAACCAAAACAGTGTAGAAGATCACAAAATATCAAATGGTGGATGTTAGGAGATGAGAAAAAATAGGTGTTCAGTGCACAAGTAGAAGTTAAAATGTAAAAATGCTCTCTTATAAAAATTTTCACCTAGAAACAGCTCAGAAAAAGAAATTGAGAAGTAAATAGACTTGAAAAATAGTCACAAATAGGTAGGTCTGACACAGATCTTTGAAATAATATATTTTATCTTGGTCCAGCTGTTTTTTGTTTGAAATCATATCACCATTAAATTGGCAACCAAATAAGTGGTAGTCATGGCAAGCCAATTGTGCTACTAATTCATATTATATAATTAGTGCAATTCATGGATGCTATTTTCTTTTGAAAAGGAAAGACAGTATTGAAATTGTCACCCTGTATATTAAAAACAATAAAATACCAGGAAGCTGCAAAACTATTTAATGAATAATACTATAAATTCATGGAGACACTGAAAGACAATTATTACTAGTGAGGCAGCTTTGTGTCTAGTGGTCTATTAGCAGTCATCTATCCAATTTCTTCATAACTTTCCACTTTGTTCTTTCCTGTGCTTCCCTTATCCAATTTAGCCCTACAGTTCTTTTAGATCCTCATACTATATTAGCGATCAGGAAATTTCTCAGTTCTTGTTCACTAGATACATTTACATCTCTATCATAACTTTTGTACTCCATCTGCTATCCTCTCATTTTGCAATATGTTCCTCAAATTCCCATTTTAGATTTATGACTGCTACTGTTGTCTCTAACTTTTGTTTTGTTTCTTATCCAGATATTTCTTCTTTTGATCAGTAAATAGGTAAATATATATACAGCATCACTCATTTTATCGATAGTTTGGGCCTCATATGTGAGTATTTTAAGGATTCATTGATTAACAGTTCTAGATCTTCTACATCTTCCAAAAGCAGTCTGTCGCAGTTTATTAATTCTTCTTCTATCTGTTCTTCTAACAAGACAGCAAGGGTTATAAATTTTGAAACATTTAAAATGGATCCTACTTCAAGCACCAGAAAATCAGAACTAACTTCAGGAATTCCACGTAGTACCTCAAGGGGTTTAAAAAAAGCACCAGCAGCCAAGAATCCATGATACATCTTAATGAAAATGATCAGATGGCTGTATACAATTTTATAAAGATAATTGTATGAGAGTATCCAGAATAACACCAGAGAGTGTTCAGACCACAGAACTATAGTATTGATGAGCCACACACTAAAAGTATTCTTAAAAATAATTCACAAAAGAATATTTAATAAATTAGAAGAGAACATAATCGCCACACAGTTTGGATTCAGAGGTGTTGGATGTTTGGATGTAAATCAAGACCTCTACATAGGTTTTATAGATTTTGAGAAAGCCTTGCCTTCACGGAAAGCTTACCCAAATGTCTGATGAACACATTTGGCTTCATAGACGTCATTGTATTTATTTGTAGATTTTAACTGAAATAGTTTTAGTTTAGATGTCATACTAGTAGACCCTTTTTATTGGAATAATGATTAGACCAATTGACCTTCATACTTCTACTTGCACAGTAAAATATTCGTTGTCGCAGTAAACCAAAAGAGTCGTATATTCGTGGAATAGCCTTATACAATATGAGACATTTGAAGTATGCCTAAAAAATGCTGAATTTAAATTTTCCCATTACAAACAATCTCACGTCACGGGAAATGCTTCCACGAAAATGGCATTAGGTGAAATTAGTAGCTGAAAATGTGTAGTTTTAAAAAACGTACTTGTGAAATCGAAAAGAATAAGTTTTGAACATTTTAGGTCGTTTGCAATGTGAAAGTTTAAATTTAGCATTTTTTAGACGTATATCAAATGCCTCATATTTGCTGCCAAAACTCAAGCTTTTGGAGATTTTGTTCTAACAAAGAAAAATGTTTGAAACATTTTTTTCTATGGTGTAAAAATTCTTGGTAAATTGATGTTTTTCGTTTCCCCCTCTACGAGGGGGGTTAAGGGGAAAGTCCGGGGTAGGATGGCAAACTCTTTTGCACATTTTTGGGGTCCCAAAAATTATTATTTTCAAACGCAGTATCTTCTTCTTCAAGTTCCACTCCTATCGGAGATTGGAAATCATTCTGGCAATTATAATTTTATTGGTTACTCGCCTGAATAGTTCAATTGAACTGCATCCAAACCACTCACGGAGATTGCGTAGCCACGAGATTTTACGTCTTCCTACGCTTCTTCAACCTTTGATTTTACCCTGCATTATATTCCTTAGTAGTTCGTACTTTTCACCTCTCATGATGTGCCCCAAGTATTCCAATTTCCTGATCTTTATGGAATTTAAAACTTCGCATTGTTTTCCTAGTTGTTCGAGAACTTGTTCGTTTGTTTTGCGATCCAACCATGATATTTTCAAATGCGTCGGTAACACCACATTTCGAATGCTTCTAGGTTTTTAATGTTGGATTTTTTAAGTGTCCAAGCTTCAACTCCATACAAAAGGGTAGAGAAAATATAACATCGAAGCATTCTTATCCGGAGCGATATATTGATATCGTGATTACAAAAAAGTTTTCTCATTCTATGAGAACGCAGTATAGCATAGTACCTATATGAAACGCAGTATAGCATAGTGTTATTCAAACTCAAAACTAGAATTACACCAAGTGACGTCAGAATTATGTTTACTGAATGGTGGCTTATACCCAATAAATGTAGTAGATAAAATAGAAATACCACAAAAAGTGATTTTTCGAACCATTATACAAAGAAAAAAAAAGGAAAAAATAAAAAAGTCGGAATAAATATTTTTGATTGGTATCAGCGTTTTGTTTTTGAACATGTATTGTTCAAATACGAAATGATTGAACTTGGTAGAATATACCAGGAACAAGATATCGTAAAACATATTAAGATAGGACGTCTGAGGTGGATAGGACATGTAATGCGGATGGAACAAAATGACCCAGCTAGAAAAACTTTCCTTGATAGACCAATTGGTCAGAGAAGAAGAGCAAGATCCAGAACAAGGTTCCTTAACAACATCGATTAAGACAGGAGATATATGAGAATACATGGAATACATACAGGAAGGCGATTGATAGGGACGCCTTAAGTGAAATTCTTGAGGAGGCTAGGATCCACACAATGATGATGATGATGCAAAATGATAAATGTAGTCTACTGCAGTAAATCTTGTTCTAATATTACCATCTTCATTGAAGTTGGCAACGATCTCAGCGAAGTGTCTATCTATCTAGTGCACCTGAAACAGTGAATGTGAGTCTAAACCACTCTCATCTCTTTTATTTTTTGACTAAGAATGTAGTTTTCATAGTCTACGTCTGCATAGTCTCGTCTTCCATTTCCCTTCGATACTTAATTCCAGAAGCTTTGTTCTAGTGTTTCTTATAAAATGACCAGTGTATGAAATTTTTCTCTTTTTTATTTTATAAGCCAACTCTCATTCTTTACTGAGCCTTTGAAGAACCTCTTCATTTAGAACCTGTTTTGAACCATCTTTTCGAAGTAAGTTTAATACATTCACAAGTGCAGCTTGCCGCTACTGTTTAAGTACATGGTAATAAAGTTCTAGAATGGAACAGTCTCTTATAGGCTGAATAAAGGTAACATGGATCGATTCAGATCGTTCTCTGTCTCCATAGTTCAGCAGGTTTTCAGTCAAATGAGAATTGAATTGAGATTTATGTGCATTCGTCGAGAAAAAGTGCTTAGATTTTGGTGGGATGACAGGTCGACAGTATTTATACTTTCAGTTGTCAGAAGACCAAATGCAGATAATAGATAGTTTATAACATTTGCTCATTCTTCAGATATTTGTACGTCACTTTAATATTTAGTTCTGTCATTATAGTGTGTATTAGCGGTAAACATTAATATAATAAACTGTCGTCTATAAACAGGTACACCTATGGGATTGATTTATTGCTGTGTCTCAATATCAAATAGGTATATACATATATATATATATATATATATATATATATATATATATATATATATATATATATATATATATATATATATATACACTCACCGGCAAAATTAACGGAACACCTTAAAAATGGGACATGTTAGATGACTCGAATTTCCTAAACCTGTTGTTCGATTTTAGTGATTTTTTAATATGTTATACGTATATTATTTAAGAATATCAATGAAATAATATTGTTGCTATACAGGTCAATGTCATTTTATACCGGGTGTAACAATCATACTGTGTTTTTTCCTTAAAGTTCGAAACACCCTGTGGAATATTCTAGCATATATAAAATATTGACATTAAAGCTCAATTATAGTCTCAGGCTTTCTTAACATTTTCTTTTTTGATTCATTTGCTTGTGTTGGATAATAAAAAAGTTAGGTACGTTAACAACTAGCCATGTTTTTCATCAATAAATGCTCATTTTCTTCTTAGTTTCACCAGCATATTTAAAGGAACAACCATAAAATCTGAGTATTTTCTCTCTAGTCTATATACTGTTTAGATAATATCAGAATACGAATGTTGGTGAAGTATTTTGAATTTATATTACAATGGTAGTACAATATAAAACCTGTTAAAGAAGAAATAAAACACAAAGATGTCAGACTCAACAAAATACGGATTTTAAACGCATTAACTTTATTGTACAGTTTGAACTTAAATTGGTTTTTTATGCATTTTTTTGGCTTTAATAGCGTGTGTTTCCCTACGAGCCCTTACAACTGCAGTTATTCGTCTTCTCATACTTCTGATACCGCTATCGATAAGTTGTTGGGCAGTCTCTCCCATTCCTCAATTAAAGCAATTGTGACTTCCTCTCTGTTTTGAATAGCAGGAACCCGTGCCTTAAGTTTTCTGCCTAGCATGTCCCACATATCCTCTATCGGGTTTAGGTCTGGGGAACAAGCTGGCCAATTCATCGTTGTTATACCCACTTGTAATAAGAAATATCTTACACAGTCTGCGACGTGTGGGCTCGCATTATCCTGCAATAAAATAAAATTTTCGCCAATATATGGTGAAAAAGGTACCACATGGTCTTGGAGAATATCTCTGATATACTTATCTGCTGTTAATGCTCCATCATCAATCACCACTAACTCTGTTATTGCTCCCAAACATATACCGCCCCACACCATAATTGAACCTCCACCAAAAGGTACGGTCGTAGTAAAATTGAAAGAGGCATTTCGTTCTCTTTGGCGTTGATACAATCTTTCTCTACCGTCGATGTAATTTACACAGAAACAGCTCTCGTCCGTAAAGAGAATTTGACTCCAGTGGTTATCATTCCAATTTTGATGTACTCGACCAAATTGTAGTCGTGCTAAACGATGGTGTCTCTGGAGTCTGGGAGCTTTTATTGGCACATATGACTTGAGGCTTTTTTCTCTTTCTTACTATGCGCTCAATTAAATACAAGTTTGTACTTGTTATGAACAGACAGAATGACTGTAAAATGTAAAACACAATACAAATAAACAAATTAATTTGACATTTAAGACTTTCTTGTGACAAGGAGCTTTCAAAGCTATGTAGATATAGTCTATAAAACACAAATATAAAGAAATATTGCATTAATAACAGGTTCCTTTAAATTTGCCGGTGTGTATATTAAATTGTTAACTTCTCATAGCCTACTTTAGGCTTGTTTATTAAACTAAGCAGAAAATGAGGATTTATTGATGAAAAACATGGCTAGTTGTTAACGTACCTAACTTTTTTATTATCAAACATAAGCAAATGAATCAAAAAAGAAAATGTTAAGAAAGCCTGAGGCTATAATTAAGTTTTAATTTCAATATTTTATATATGCTAGAATATTCCACAGGGTGTTTCGAACTTTAAGGAAAAAACACAGTATGATTCTTACACCCGGTATAAAATGACATTGACCTGTCTAGCAACAATATTATTACATCGATATTCTTAAATAATATGCCTATAACATACTAAAAAAATCACTAAAATCGGACAACAGGTTTAGGAAATTCGAGACATCTAACATGTCTCAATTTTAAGGTGTTCCGTTAATTTTGCCGGTGAGTGTATATATATATATATATATATATATATATATATATATATATATATATATACATATATATATATATATATATATATATATATATATATATATATATATATATATATATATATTGACACATCGATTCATTTTTATGCTAATAAAAACAACATAAAAAGTAAAATAAAACTTCCATTAATAATAGCATTAACAAATGCATTAAATTAAAATGGACTTTTAATACATTTATTTGAAACGCCCACATTTTAGACTAATCTACAAATATCACCATTATCAGTTATGCATATTTATCATTAATTAAAATCGTAGATACCTACTATAAAGATAACGGATTGACTAACAATAAACACAACGTAAAACTACCATGTAACTACTTAAGTAAAGATAAGCAAATATGTTAAAAGCGTCACCTAATAATACTTCTCCAGAAATGAACATATTGTTTTAAAATATAAAATAAAAATGTAATTCTTTAGACTTTTCGTAGTGTAGAATATCTAGAACAGTCACTTCATCAAGTTTGTTCGCGACACCCGATTGACTGGCGTCTGCCCCTGTTAAATATTTTTCACACCTTAATTAAATAGGGGTAATCTTCCCGTTCACGCATCATGTAGTTTTTATCAGTTCAAGTTCACACATCGCCATCGAGGCATCGAGTAGTTATAAACTCAATTCACGCATTAAATACTTCTCTCCGTCGAAATCGGGCGTTTTCTCATACCGGTTTTATTTTACGTGTTATAAAGAAAGAGTACATTTGATATTGTATAGTAAGTTACGGCCGTGTTGGGCCTCTCTACTCTTAAAAGATTTAATTATAAATCGATAAACTCAAAAGTGATTTTATTTCTCTGGAGCTATATTTGCTCATATTAAGAATCCTTATCCTTCAACGGTCACTGAAGAACCAAACCTATGGAGATACATCCATTCACAAGTCGTTTGAAGTAAGGCTTGGAATCCACAGATTTCCAACCCTCTTATGTAGGTAGCCAGTTACAAGGCTCCCTCAAATACCTTAGGACAAGAATCTATATGTGTATTTGTATATATTATATCGTCTTTATAGTTCTAATTTATTGTTCTTAATTTAATTTACTAAAGGTTCAATATTTATAGCACTTACAAACTTAACTCATTTAAAGTTTATTTATAATAATTTTATTACGTTCGTTACATTAAACACCCATTCGCGATTTTCTTTTCTAACTGGTCTCCCCAATGAATATCCCCCGTTATTTACATGAAACCATTGGGACATCGTCGGAAGTTCCGACGTCTGTCAGGTCGTCTGTCGGGTAGGTAATACCTAGAAAAATCGTGAATGAACAGAATATTAGTAATAGATATGTTTACGGTTTTTTTTAATATGACTCATATATTTTTTACGTAACAATATACAAAGGTAGTCAAAAGTCCGTTCCCCCCTCGTATCTTTTGAACGGTCATATTTATAATAGTGAAATTTTATTTATAGTCGTAACATATAGTCATAACAAGTGACGTAATAGTGACAGGTGACGTTACAGCGCCACTATGACACATAATTTTAAATGGCACCTTATGGCAAGTGATACCTCGTTTGACAGGTATTGAAAATACCTATTCAACCATACTAATTTTATTTAAGTTTAAACTCATTTTGAAAAACACATTAAATAAATACTAAAATTGTAGTTTCGCATTTAATTAATAAATATTAAAACCTCCGCCTCTGGTTACTTGTCAAAAAGTTAACGTTTTTCTATTCACTAATTGTTTTTATGTTAACGTCAACTTTTTTGACAATCAACCAGATGTGAACGTTAGAATATTTATTAATGAAATGCGAAACTACAATTATTTTAATAAACCTATTCATTCATACTAATATTGTTTGGATTTAAGATGATTTTGATGAATAAATTAAATAAATACTAAAACTCTAGTTTGGAATTTAATTAATAAAAATTCTAACGTCCGCCTTTGGTTATATGTCAAAAAATTTGACGTTTGTCAATTCTCTACTTATATATTTATGTGTAACTATAGCTCAATATTTAGTTTCAAATACGACAAAGTAGCAGCTGTGTTAATAATAATTGGTGAATGTGGAAATAATTTCCATGCAGCGGAACGTCTCTTTAATGAAAGGTACTCCGATCGCCCTACATTAAGAGCTTATTTGAGGAAGCTTCTTCGGAAGTTTAAACAAACAGGTAGTGTTCAAGATGTTAAACGATCTAGTCGACCAACAATTAGTGATGACAAAAAATTGACATAATTTCAGAAATGGTAGTGAACCCTACTTCTTCTACAGCCCAAGTTGCATCTATCTATGGAAGCAGTCAAAAGACAGTACACCTAGTGTTGGCTGAAAACAAATTTCCTCCATACAAATTAAAAATTGTGCACCAACTTTCAGATGATGACCCCGACCGAACACTAGAATTCTGTGAAAATATGTCCAATAAAATTAACCAACAACCCGATTAGATAAAAACAATTTGTTTTAGTGACGGAAGTACTTTTTCTCTCAATGGAAATGTTAACACACACAATGTGAGGTATTGGAGTACGAAAGACGCGAGGATTTGTGTTGATCCAAAATATAAATGTTTGGGCAGGTATTTTGGGAAACCATTTAGTTGGGCCTAGTTTCTCAATACTAACTTAACCAGTGAAGTGTATCTGGAGATATTAAATATACAAAATACAATTGAGTCGTAAATACTTGAAATTCTGGAGGATAATCTAGATGAATTCGGCAACTTGGAAATAACGTTACAATAAGATGGTGCTGCAGCACACTATTATGGTACAGTAAGACGTTACCTAGATGAAGAATAACATGGTAGATTGATTGGACGACGAGGTATGATAGAATGGCCAGCTCGGTCACCGGACCTCACGCCTTCGGATTTTTTCTATGTGGATATTTGAAATCTAGAGTTTACGCTACAGCACCTGACAATATTGACATTTTGAAACAAGGAATTTCACAAGGAAGACACATTTGAACGAGTACGGCAAGAGTTTAGACATAGAATGTATTACTGTCAGGAAGTAGATGGAGTATTTAGCGTCATTTTGAAGTTCAAGGATTATAGCTCAGGTGTAAAAGTTTGAGTAAACTTTGAACTTCAACAGAGCGGTTAGAAATCGGCTCGAGATCGGTGCGGATATCCGCTCGCGGATAAACGAGAGTTGACCTTAACAAATCGTCTTAAATTTTTTTGTGCATTATAAGGCCCACTTGACTTAACTTTTCATGCAATACCAAAGCCCTAGGATTATTTTTGCAAAGGTTAAAGCAAATTTTTTATTTTCGAAATTTTAGCCTTATTTTGTAATCTCCAAAGCAACAAGATCGGACCAAAATTCAAAAAACTGCCATTTTAAACCTTTGCTCGTCTAATAAAAGATGAATACACTAAATAATATATTAAATCGCCCTATTATTACCTGTAACGATTTAAACGAAAAAAACTTTAATTTTTTACGAACTGTGACGGGCATTTTTGTACTTATTTATAATGTATTAGGTATTTAGTACCCAAAAAACCCATGTGGAACCCAGCTGGATCAGTATCCCGAACATTTTCTTGCCTTATTTTTCTGGTATACAGTGATGAGTGCTTTACCATCCGGCTTTTTAACGTAAGAGATAGAAAACACAGTTACCTTGTGAAATACAAAGAGATAAATCGCGTAGAGGTGGGAAATAATCGATAGAAACTTATAATTTACATTACATTGCATTACCATCATCGACAGTCTCACACCTTTAGACGTTAGACGTGGCTATTTGACTTCAGTCATAATTATACGGATAACCTCAAAAATATTTTATTTTAATAATTTCTGATGTTGAATAAATTAAGATATATTATAGTAAAAAACATTCATTAGTAGCGATTTTAAGTTATAAATCTTTAAATTTATTTAATAGTAAAAATAACTCAACTGCAATAGTTGACTAAAATAAAAGTAGGTCTGTTTTGTCCTAAAACGATTAATGTATGTGAAATTGGTGTAGTGGTTAGGGACGTTGTCTATTGACGAGAAAATTGGGGTTCAATTCACACCAAGTATAAAATTTTTGTTTTATCAATAAAAAACTAATAGAAAATATGATACATATTAGGTAACAAATTTTTGAAAAACTCATTGTTTACAATTTATTTTTACTCCAATGTTATAAAACGGAAATACAAAATAATTCAAATTCAATTCATACAGTCTTCAGTTGTGAATGCAAAATAATCCGGTGAAGACTGTTTATATCAAATCCATCACTAAATTCTCAATGTTAATATCAATTCCTCTGTACAGGTAATGATTTTCAAAACAATTGACAACATTGGAATGGATGCGCGCGAAGCGAAGCCCTTAAGCCATCAAATAATAACATATCGAGAAGTATTTTTGCACGGTAAACAGAAACTTTTTATTGAAAAAACAATTCGTGAAAATGGTTTTAACGGTCGAGGAAAAAGTGCAAATTGTTGTCTGGCATGTGAATGGATTCTCAGACAACATGATTAGACAACAATTTGTAAATAGGTTTGCAAATAGGCAGGCTCCATCACGATCAACAATTCAATCTATTATACGTAATTTTTTTACTTATGGATCCGTGTTCGCTCCAAGAGGAGTTCGTAGACGAAGGGAGGTAAATCCAGATTTGGAACTAAGGGACACTTTGATTTATGCAAGTATTGAGCAAAATCCCACCCAATCAACATCTCGTCTCGGAGAACAATATGGAATTTCAAGATAGAGTTGGTAAAATTTTGAAAAGACATGGATACCGATCCTATAAACTTCATAAATCCAACGAACAATTCCCTGGGGATCAATATAGACGTTTAGAATTTTGTCAAACTGCAATGGAAATGTCACATCAAGATGAACATTTTTTAGAGAACGTCTTGTTCGCCGATGAATGTATGTTTTCATTGCATGGCCGTCACAATCAATGAATGCTCGGTATTAGTCCCGAGGAAATCCTCGTCAGATTTCCAAACTGTCAAACATAATAATTATGACCAAGGTGATTTAGATCGAAGGTAACGTCTAAAGGTGTGAGACTATAGATAGTCGTAATGTAATGTAATGTAAATTATAGGTTTCTATCGATTATTTTCCACCTCTACGAGTTTCATCTCCTTTTATTTCACAAAGTAACTGTGTTTTCTATCTCTTACGTTAAAAAGCCGGGTTATAAGGCACTCACCACTGTACTAGGTTACACTACTAGGTTAAAAGGTGACGTCGAAGACAAACGGGTAATTTGCATATATAAAAGTCGAAAAAACGTATAGTCCGAGCTATTGCCGTCTTATTTCTTTTATTGTCCTTTCAACTTCTTTTTCTTTCTTAATTCTTGTTTATACTTCAAGGTTTTTCAATTGACTCTTTTTTATTCTTCTTAGAAAATTATAATATCAAGCTAATATTTCAAACCGTTTGTAATAATTTTGATTTAAATTTTGAAAACTCAAAATCCAACTTTTTTCCAATCATCACGAACATTTCTTTTTCTTCGCATTATTAATTAACCAAACCAGTTCCTTTTTTAGATATTCACCTAAGACAATTCATTGTAGCGAAATATTTACGATTATTGTCGTCTAATATCCGATTAAATATTACTTTCGCTTTGTCAAGCAACGAAAGAAGTTAACCTTGGCATTCTGAAGGAGACCCCTTTGATTTGGAATTCTTGCAAAAACGTTGCCACTCCAAGAAATGCAACTTGGCCTTTTCAACGGTATCCTGCATCATTTAAATGTTTAATCGGCGAGGCGACAACGGTAGAATAAAAAATATTAGATTTTAAAATTAAACAAAAGTGCAAAAATAATAATTAAGTCATAAGTGTATGTTCTTTAATTTCATATTATTTTGATCTCGATAATCATCTTACAATTTTGATATAATAATCTCTGCAGTAACCGATAAAAATAACTGAAAAAAACTGATTTATTTTGTATACACTTATGAGAGCTTAAGGAAGGCAAAAGAAAATTATGTATTTTTGAATTGTGTAAAACATTTTAGGCGTTTTAAAACTGTACATTTATATATTTTGGTCACGAAATTAAAATTCATCAGATTAAAATTTTGCAATTTAAAAACCACTGTACAGGGTGTCCCAAAATGGTATGTTTTGCAGTGTATACCGAAAACTGGAGAAACCCAATCAAATCATTAATAGTTCCTCACAGTAGCGAGATACATTGCGATTGTTGAAAAATGTCGAAAACGACAGGGTTAAATATCTTCTTTATTAAGAAAATATTTTTAAAACTCGAAATTTTTGATAGATATATTATGGAAGAGTTCAGTGGCGCACGAGAAATTTTTTTATGAAATATAATATAGTGGTGGGTAGTTCCGGAACGAACTAATTCCTGGAACTGGTTTTTGTAGTCCCTTGTTTGAACTATCAGACCAGCTCTTTTGGTAGGTATGAGATGAATGGACGTATGTTTCATCCATGTATATAATTGGGCGATTTGCGTTCCTGTAACGTTTCATACTACGTAAGAAATTCAGTCTAAGATGTTGAATATTGGGCTTTTCCATTAATAATTTTCTATTAGTTCTGGTTTTTCGCCAACGAAATCACATTTTTCTAATTAATGTTCGTAGGCTTTCTATGGAACCTGAGTAGTTGTACTCCTCTGCAAATGTTCTGTGTATGCGTTTCACAGTTGGCACTTGTTTTTGTGTTATACAAAAATCCATTATATAACGTCAAAGACGCCCTATATCAAAATCGTCCAAGCACGTTTTTGAAGCGCTTTTTTTCCTCTTTTTGTTTGGAGTTACAAATGAGGAACATTCGCCGTCTTCAATTAATTGCATTTCCCGAGCAATTTTTTGAACGCTGCTTAAACTAACACCTGTTGCCAATACCACACGTTCCTGCACGTTTTTTCAAATCTCTACACGGTTTATTGTCTTTGGCTTCCTTTCTCATAAAATGAATCATACTTGCTATCACTTCCCGTGTCTGATTATTTAAAACTTTCCCTTCAGATTCGATTTAAACTCCATGTTGAATATAAGTACACAACATAGATTTACAAATTTGGAAATGACTTTCCTTTGCGGTTCGTACTTAAAAAAAATGTTTCGCAGACGGGCTTAAGGTTCGGCGCAATTTTAGACTGACACTTCCCCCCTCCTCCCATAGCCCATAAAACGTCAATTCTTTGTTTTTATTTTTTGGGTGGGATTCAATCAATTTAAAAAATTCAAAAGATTTACACTCATAGTTGAGGCTTTTACAATATTTGTCTATTTTTTTTACAGACCATGTAAGTTGAGTGTACATAACCTAAAAATGCTCTTTTTTTTTCGAAAAAAGCGTATAACTATAACTTAGAACATTTAGTTTAGACTTATTTTCTTAGTATCACATTAATCGTTACATTTAATGCATATTGCTACGGTTTATATTTTGTTTTAGTTATTGAATAAAAATAATTTTGTTGTATTATGACACAAGACTAACTTATTCTTACAAAAGTTAAAGGTATTCCCGAAAATTGAAAAAAAAATATTAAAACATTTCGGGAATGCCTTCCCGACTTAATTTGAAAACTAGTTTTAGAAAATTAGTGTTAGAAAAATTTGAAACATATTTTTTACCTTAGTATATAAAATGAATAATTATTTGTGTGTTCCTTCTTTATATACATGGTGGTTATTTCATAGCGATATTGAATTAAAAATGGTTATATCTATTTAAAACATTATACAGTGTGTAAAAGCCAAATGGAATAAATTCATTATTTAGGTTACTGTACATATTTATAAAAAATCCCGAAACACGTCAAATTTAAATTATAACTTGACATTCTTTAACGTGAAAATGCAACCCCTACCTTCAACCCCCTTAGAATAACAGGTACAACCCCCAATTTTTAAAATAGGAAGTATAGGCTTGTGATATATCGTTTGAAAGGTCTTTTCATTCTCCATTCAAAAATGTTGTCGCTTTCAAGTTTATTAAGATTAATTAAGATAAAATAAAGTAAAATCATGTGGTCACCGAAATTTGCTACAATACAATCAAAAACTAAAATGTAATGCAAAACAAAATGTAGAACACGAAAAAGAACTATGAAATCAAGATGTTCAAAATGACCTAATCGCAAGCGTTATTCGTTCTTTTAAGTCATTTAAATCAGAATGTTTAGTTTTGTACACATGGCTCTTCACATAATCCCCATAAAAAGAAATCTAATAATGTAAGATCAGCTGATCGCGCTGGCCATTCAATCGATCCTCGCCTCCATATCCACCGATTGGAAAAATTTGAATCGAGGTACTGCCGGACATTAAGTTGGTAATGTGGTGGTGCTCCATCCTGCTGAAACCATATCGTATTTGCTGGAACTTGAGGGTTTCCTGGATCAGGATATAAATTTGCCAACGTTGGAATGAGATCATTTTAAAGTAGTGCCAAACAATTGTTGCCATTCAAGTTGCCCTCAATGAAAAAGGGACAAATGATATTGTTTCCTACAATCCCTGCCCAAACATTAACCTTTTGAGGGTATTGAGTGTGTTCTTCTCTCATCCAGTGAGGATTTTCCGTGGCCCAGTAGCGGCAATTTTGCCAATTAGCATGACCGTTAAGTGGAAAAGTACACTCATCAGAAAACATAACGTCTTCTAATTGGATAATATTGTTATCCAACATGTCCATCATTTGCTCACAAAAAAAAGTTCTCCTATCAAAATCGTCTTCCATGAGCTCCTGAGTAGGTATCATCTTATAGGGATGCAATTTATTTTCTTTTAATAAGTTTACTATCGATGTATAGCATTGAATGTAGTGGATGCCTGTCTACTCGATATATGTGGATTTTCCTGAAACTCAAGCAACACATTTAATTTGAGTTCATCACTCAGTGCATTGGCAGCTGCTTGTTTTATCTGCCTTACATGACCAAACTCGCGAAACTGCTTCTCTATTTTACTTATTGTTCCTTGGGATATAGGCGGTAAATTAGGAAATTTCTCATGAAATAGGCGAGTTACTTCCTGTTATGTTCGGGTGTTATTTCCGTAACCAATCATTTGTAAAACTGTTATTTTATGCATTTCCGTTAATCTAACCATTTTTCAGAATTGAATTGAACGAACTTTTTACTTAAATTAAAATACTGACAACTTAAATAAAACAATTTACTAATGCGTGTTAAAATAACGTTACCACGGAAATTCTTTAAAGTTTTTTAATGGTTACCATCTAAAAACCACATTGCTATGGTTTTTGTTCACTTTTTATTTAACTATTTTACTATTTTATTTAATTAATCTTAATAAACTTGAAAGCGACGACATTTTTGAATGGAGAATGAAAAGACCTTTCAAACGATATATCACAAGCCTATACTTCCTATTTTAAAAATTGGGGGTTGTACCTGTCATTTTAAGGGGGTTGAAGGTAGGGGTTGCATTTTCACGTTAAAGAATGTCAAGTTATAATTTAAATTGGACGTGTTTCGGGATTTTTTATAAATATGCACAGTAACCTAAATAATGAATTTATTCCATTTCTCTGTTACACACTGTATGTGTTTGCTTTATTAAGTAGTTATAATCACCCTGTAGAATTTGAAGTATTTTTAAGGCCATAGAATATCATTGCTTACATTTTTTCTAATTAACCTTTTTTGGATATTCTATACCATAATAGAATTATCGACTAATGTCACATTAAAAACTCACCCTGTATGTAACCAAAGTTGACTCAAACTAATCGTTTATGACTATAATTGAGAAACTGAACCTATTCTGTAAAATAAATTATTTCGTTCAGTATAAATAAATAAATGCACTACAATAAATCTGATCACTTCAAACCAAAACGTTTATTATATTATGTAGAACATTTTTAAGTTAGATCTCCAAAGGGATTTGATTTGTTACCAATTAAAATGATCTTAAAATTTACATTCTTCCTCTATGAAGAGAGTTCTTTCACACCATAAATTTTGTTTTGCAATTTGTTTTAAATATGAAAAAATAAACCTGTAGCAGGTATAAACCCCTGTCTCAATTTCCCAATTTTACTAAATTTTAAAAATGGTATCATTAAATATTACAAACGAGTTTGGGGTCTTTAGTTTATTTTTTGTTTCTTAAATACATCACGCATCTTGAATGTTGTGTACATTGAAAAAACCCGAAGGATGCCAGGTAAACTAAGTAGTATACTGTTTCTAAAATTAGAAAAAATGTCCCCAACTCATATCTTACAAACACACAATTTTGTTGAATCGACAAAGAATAAAACAAACTGAATATTTTATTTATATGAGATTAAACCACAATTCATTTTAAGGAGAATCACATTTAAACACATCACAGATATCACATAACCAAGAAATTATTTATAATCAATTTGCTATTATACGTAAAATGAAGACATTATTAATTTAGCTTCTGAATTTTCAATTATTATTAGAACATTAATAATACCTTGATTACTTTTTATCTGGTGATAATAAAGGAGACAATTATTTGTACATAATTATACAAAAAAACTGATAAAAAATAAATTAGTAGTTGATTCAAAAGTCTACAATATAATAATTTAAATATTTTATAGTAATCTACTTGTTATCGGATACAATCACTTGGTTTTACCTGACCTCTTCGAATTGAAAGCGCATTGATCTGATCAACAACACTTAGATCATCTTTTTTTTTTATAAATTTGAATTTTGATTTAGAAGAATCTGGTCATAGGATCCAAAGAATACGTTTAATTCAGAAGTAATTGATAAAGTTTCAGATTTTGCTAGTAAGTTTCTAAATTTTTTATTATTATTATATTCTTCTTTCGTTTATTGGCCTCCACCTACTTGGGGATTTGACCAGCTCATAGACGCGGAATAAAGGAAAATTGCTTATTCAGCTTCAATTTGGAATTATATTTGACAACTATTTCAAATTTTGTATTTTCTTCTTTTCAGAAAATTGACTAGTTAAAATTGACATGTGTAGCAAAAGAATTGTTAGTTACCATTGACATGTGTAGCATTTTCAGTGCATGGTCAACAAGAATTTACTGTTTGATGGTTGAAAAAAATGAAGTAATAAAAAGTCAAACTGTTAACTGAGACACAACCGAACATAAATAATGCTTCACAGGATTTTAAGCATCAAGACAGACATTTTTCCATCAAAAAACATTGCGGAGATTTATTAAAATAATACAGTACTTAAAGCAGTTGCCTAAGTATTTCTTCTGTAGACATATAGATTACGCTGCGTTGTCGCTCTGCTTTAGTCGTCGGAAAAACCCATCAAATACTTGGCTATTGCGAATTTCTTAGTAATACTTATTTTCCTGGACTATAAAACAAACAAATCGTGAGCGTATTCTTATCTTAGTCCTCAATAAACGTCAAATTGTTGGGTGTCACTATCAAAAAACTTCGTTAAATTTGAAAGAAAAAACTAATACGTGAAATGTATTAAACACTTGTATCAAAACAATCTGGCTCGTAGACTTAATGTGTTTTGTTCTTTCCCAGTTTAAAACTTAGGGCCGGTTGTTCGAACTCTAATCAAAGCTTGATTGTAATCAAATATTTAATTAAAATAAAATACAACACATTTTGAGGTTATGTTGACTGATTTATTTTGTTCAATTTTATTATTTTACGTTTTAATTTAAAATAAACCATAATGAAACTCTTTCTGGTGTCAATTTCATGTTTTTATTTACAAATCAATAATAATAATAAGCAATTTTGACAGCTGCTATGACGTATTTGCTTGTAAGTAAATATTTGATTACAATCAAGTTTTGATTAGCTTTCGAACAATCGGCTTAGTCTTTCAACTAAAGATGCTTCTATAAACGAGCAAAAATTTTTTATTGGCAACAATGGCTCAGCCATTTACGATAACATTGAATGCAGCAGGTCGCCGACAACGTCAGCAACAGTATGACCAATAAAGGGTATAGCTGGTTAAGATAGTAAAAATTTAAAAATAAAAATACCATCTTATTCAATATCAAAAAGTAACCTTAAAAAAAAACGTGTTTTTTTTGCGTTAAAAATTTGAATTTCCCGCCAAAAACGTCATGTAGACAATAAAATAATATACTATAAATTTAAACAAGAATAAGTTTCTACGATGATTAAAACCGAAGATATCGTCAAAAAACGAAAAAACACGTTTTAATTTTTTTTTGATGTTATGTTTGGGTCTATGGGCCTAAAATTTTTTTGATCTAGTATTTTTGATGTGGTTTTGATCAACAACGTGGTATTTTCATTTTTGGAATATGGCCGGGGGAATTTTACCATCTTAACCGGCTAGCTTAATTTTACCTAAAAAATTATTTTTCTTTTTTTTTTTACCATGAGGCCTCACCTATAAAAATCTGAAAAAAAGCATGAAAATAATTTGACACTTAACCAATAATATACAGAGTGGCCCAAAAGTCTGGAAACGGCTAATTATCCCGTAAATTACTAGACATAATTATACAAAATTTGAGATACGCATATTTTAAGATACGGATATTCCATATTTGGTATTTGCAATGTTGCCAGATTTTCAGTTTCTCTTATATTACTAGTAACTTTGGTTTTTCAAATGCATCACCCTGTATATTCACTCATTATTGGAATCTCCCATGGGGAATCTCCTATTAAATACGAGTTCAACCATATGTAACACTTATGATTTTATGTAGTCTGGAAGGTCTTAAATACATAAAACAGAAGTCTGGCAACGCCTAAATTGTTTCAATACATTTTTTAATACTAACTATTTTCAAATACATTAAAACGTAACAATTAATAGTTAAGAATATTTTTTAACATAATAGTTACGTTATTAAGTGTTCAAAATGTGCTCCATTTGTGAGTTGACAGCACTCTAATCGATGGTAGAATGCGTCTACCACATTTCTCCATGATTGTCTAGAAATTATTCGAGATTTATCGATAATTCATTGCCTTAGCTATGCAAGATTTGCTGCTTAAGTTTTGTAAACTGAATTTTTCAAGTATCTCTAATAAAAATAATCTTTAGGATTAAGATCGGGTGAACGTGGAGGCCATTCAATTCTACCTTGTCTACCAATTTATCGTCCGGGAAATATCTCATCTAAATAACGCCGAACATTTACACCAACTATCTGACGTTAAATTTCTTTCGATAAAAAATGGCCCAATTAAATAAGTACCTACTATAACTGACCATACATTTAATTTTTGTGGTCTTTGCGTATGTATTGTTACGTTTTAATGTATTTGAAAATAGTTAGTATTAAAAAATTTATTGAAACAATTTAGGCGTAGCCAGACTTCGGTTTTATGTATTTATGACCTTTGAGATTACATAAAATCATAAGTGTTACGTATGGTTCAACTCGTATTGAATAGGAGATTCCAATAATGACTGAATATACAGGGTGATGTATTTGAAAAACCAAAGTTACTAATAATATAAGAAAAACGGTAAATCTGGCAACATTGTAAATATCAAATATGGAATCTCCGTATCCCAAAATAGGTGTACCTCAAATTTTGTACAATTATGATTAGCATTTTACGAGATAATTAGCCGTTTCCAGACATTCTGTATATATTTTTTTGGAGTGGCTTTCGAGACGGGTTTTTTTAAACGAATTCGTTTAATAACTTGAATGTTCAGTCAAAAATTCGGTAAAAAAATACCATAATCTACACAATAAAATATCCTGCAAATTAAAAGAGAATAAATTTGTACGAGTAAAAGTACCTTTCGGGACATTTTTTTAAACGAATTTTAAAAATTTCATAAGCATTCAAAAATTTAAATTTCCCCCCAAAAATGTTGTAAAAATGTGATGTAGACAATAAAAATTCTACAAATTGGAAAAAAGAATGAGTTGCTACCATGATTGGAACCGAAGATATTTTTAAAAAACGAAAAAACACGTTTAAATTTTTAGGTTATGTTTGGGTCTACGGGTCTTAAAATTTTTTTGGTCGGATACATTTTGATACAGAACAACATGGTATTTTTATTTTTGAAATAACGCTTTGGGCATTTTTCACTATCTTAACCGGCTAGAGCGGCTAGGCCCTTTGTTCGTAAACGGGCCATAGAATCGGGTAACAGTGGATGACAAAATCATATCTACTAATCGAAGCGGCTTATGTTGTGTTAATAGAAAATTTAAAGAAAAAAAATTGTGCATTCGAGCTTACTTAAGGTACTATTGCTGTCTAGAATGCTAAAAAATGACCAATTTTCAACTTTTTTGTTGTATCTTATTTATTATATATTATGGCAGTTAGATTTCTTTTATATTATTATACAACTGTTGAAGATTAGAAAAAATTTTTCTTATGTTTTTTTTTTATATTATTCGTGTATTTTAAAAATGGCGCCCAAAATATACTGCTCCATGGCAGACTGGTAATTTCTGGAACGGCAAATCTGAAAGATAAAATTCAAGAAGGGTTTTAAAAAAGAAGTATCCTACGTGATAGTTTACCAGAAAAAAAAACAAAATGGCGCACATTTTTTTCTCGTTTTCATTGAAGCTTTAATTACTATTTAACTGGGAATAAGCCGCAATTAAAGATAAAAATACGTTTATTGACGTTTCAATTTCCTTTTTTTTTTTTTTTCAATTTCAATTTTCTAACGAAAATTCGTTCGTTAACATTTGTTAACATCTGTTTTATTAAAAAATGATTATCATTTATCGTTTATAAATAAGGAATTTTCAAGAATCGATCGAATAGAACAGAACAACTTAGAACGAGATCCTACAGCATACACAAGGAATAATACGAGGAAAATAACAATACCGTACATAAAAGGATTATCAGAAAAACTTACAAGGATAGGAAATAAATTCAACATTTCAACAACATTCAAAACAACAAACACGTTGAGATCTATTTTGTCCAAAACCAAACCTAACAATGAACAAGAAAGGACAAAGAATTGCATTTATAAAATACCTTGTGAATGCGATCAGTTTTATTTAGGTGAATCATCAAGGCCATTAAATGTTAGAATAAGTGAACATCAATCTTATATTAAAAATAGAGACTTTGATAGATCTCAAATATGTAAACACGCATGGGATAATGAACATAGGGTTCAATGGAATAATTCAAATGTATTCCTAAAAGAAACGTATGGTAAAAAAAGAAAAATCAAAGAAGCGGCTCTAATCATGCTAAATGCGGCCAATTGTGTCGCAAATTCCTCGGCAGAACGTAGTAGTAGCTGGTTACCAATATTGACAGAGGAAGTTATTAATAAGAAAATACCAGTATTAGTAAGTCAGTAACATATAGAGGATACATCATTTATGTTTTTTAAATAACGAAACATATAAAATCAGAGTTTTGGTGTTTATTGAAGGTAAACTAAATGCACGAACAAATACTTACCATGTCGGGATAGTATTATGAGGTTTTTTCCTGGTTTTCCTTCATAATGTGACGTTTGTATAGTTCTAATTTATTTGTCTTTATTCTAATTTATTGTCTATAATCTCATTTATTAAAACTCACGATAACTAATTACGAATTTATTAAAGTCTTTATTAATTCTAATTTATATTACAAATAATAATTTATGTTTCGTTACATTTAAATATCGCGGTTGCCGAGCTTCTTATCCCTGACTGCCAAATAAAAATCTTTCATTTATATACACAACTGTTGTCATCCAGAGAATTCGGCGGACTTCTTGAATAGTCTCGTATTTTGGTGAAGGCGCTCGACTCGTTTTTCAACCTCGAGACGTGGATGACTCACCAAAATTAGTGTCTAGAGATTTCTGGTAAACAACTGGTAGCTAAGCTCAGGTATATTTTGACCTACAAATTACGAGAATCAATAAAAAGAATTAGTCATAAAATATTTACAGTTCTATATGCCATAACATTTAAAATCGTAACATTGCCCCCCTCTTAAAAGATGGTTCCTCCTGGAACCTTGTCGGGACTGGAACTGGAACGACATGCTGATGTCGGCAACTGGACCCTCTTTTACAACTTCCAGTTGTATAGAAATGACAAGGGACGGTTTTCTCTCCGCAGCAGTAACTATGCGGATTGCAACAGACTAACACCTGGACTTCGGTGTCTTTAAAGATTTCCTCCACCATGTTTCGTATAACCCTCCAATCTAATTGGCGGCACTCCAACTTTGGCATGGCTAACTTTTGCACGTCGGACTCTAGTACGTGCTCTCTCAACTGAAGTAAGGCTTCCCATACATCTCGGTAGGTAGGTTGGTCACGGGCAGTGTCTTTTGTTACCAGGTAGAAAAGGTAACGTGATGCATCTTGAAGTTTCAAGGTTTTACCAGGAGCTGGCACTTGGCATTGAAGTTCTGCAACTCGACCAAACTTCCTTCGAAAGACGGATGCCAACCCTGGTGCATCTTTGATACTGGCCGGGATGGTAAGGGCCAGTGAGTAGTCATCGGGAAGCGCGAGTAGATCTTGCCTTTCTTCAGTGGTAACACCATGTCTTGCTTTACCGGTACCTCCATAGGCACCCATGAATTCCTCAAACGTGAGGTCAGACACATCTTGGACTTGGTTTACTTCCACTTCTTCATCTACGTCGTGGTCACCCTCGAAAGACGCCAGCCGGTTATGGTGTACTATCATCGGCTTTCCTCTCGGAATCTTGCTTATTCGGTAAATAACATCATTGATCTTCTCCATAATGAGGTATGGACCTTCCCAAAACTGCTGCAATTTGGGAGAACAACCTTTTCGCTTTTTGGGGTTATAAAGCCAGACTTTATCGTTCTTCTTAAAACACCCCTTTTCGGCTTGCGTATCGTACCGTTTCTTCATTCGGTCACTAGCGATCTGGAGATGGGAACGAACCAACTCGTGTACATCGTCCATTCTTCTTCGTAATTCGATCACATAATCTTCACCTGCTACATCTTCTCCAGGTCGACACCCAAACTCTAGATCACAAGGTAGTCGCATCTCGCGTCCGAATAGGACTTTGGCTGGTGTCTGGCCTGTTGATTCATTAACAGCAGATCTGTAGGCCATTGTGAAGAACGGGAGATATTGGTCCCAGTCTCGCTGATGATCGGACACCATCTTTGTCAAATACTTGCCAACTGTTCTATTCATTCGTTCTACCATACCATCCGATTGCGGATGATAAGCCGTAGTCCTTGTTTTCTTCATACCTAGTCTATCACATATTCCTTGGAATAAATCGCTTTCGAAGTTCCTGCCTTGGTCACTATGGATCTCCAAAGGCACTCCAAATCGGCTGATATATTCTTGGATCAACTTATCTGCAACGGTGGCCGCCTTCTGGTCTGGAAGTGCGTAAATCTCGACCCACTTAGTGAAGTAATCCATTACTACCAACATGTACTTGCCTCCATTATCACTTTCTGGAAACGGCCCAGCAATGTCCAAAGCTATTCTTTCAAACGGGCTTCCAACATTATATTGTCTCATAGGAGCTCTCCTTTTTCGATAAGGCCCGTTACTCGTAGCACAAATAGTACATTTCTTACACCAGTCTTTTACATCGTCGGAACTGTTCATCCAATAAAACCGTTCCCGAATTCGCTGAAGGGTCTTCTTCACACCAAAATGCCCTCCTGATGGACTGTCGTGTAACTGACGGAGTACTTCGGCTATTCTGCTCTTTGGAATCACCAACTGTCTTCTCTTCTCTGAACCGTCATCATTTTCCAGGACTCGTTTGAGCAAGCCATCTTCCATGATAAATGAGTCCCACTGGGCCCAATACGTCTTAACTACTGAGCCTAGGTTCGATATTTCTTGCCAAGGTGGTCGACGGTTTTCCTCTTTCCATTTTCGGATTTTCTGTATAACTGGATCTCTCTCTTGTTCTTCCCTGATCTTGGTAGGCGTCCAGTCGTCGTGGACCACCGTCGTTCTTAGCACTGCTGCTTCCTTGGATTCCGTTTTGTTGCAGTGAGAACACTCTGCTGGGCATGGCCTTCTGGAAAGAGAATCAGCGTTTCGGTGGCTAACTCCGGCCCGGTGCTCAATCTTAAAATCATATTCTTGGAGTCGTTCGATCCACCTGGCTATCTGACCCTCTGGATTCTTAAACTGCATCAACCACTTAAGGGCGGCATGGTCGGTTCGGATTAAAAACTTCCTTCCATAGAGGTATTGATAGAAGTGCTCTACTGATTTCACTACTGCCAGAAGTTCTCTTCTCGTGACGCAATAATTTCGCTCAGGTTTTGAGAGAACTTTACTAAAATATCCAAGGACTCTTTCCTGTCCTCCTTGAATCTGAGACAGCACTCCTCCAATTCCCACATTACTTGCATCTGTATCTAAGATGAACTCTCCTTCTGGCAGTGGATACCCTAAAATTGGTGCTGTGATTAAATGCTTTTTTAAGGTTTCAAAGGCATTCTGGCAGTCTACATCCCAGCGGTATTCTCTTGCTTCCTCTGTAAGTCGCGTTAATGGTTTAGCGATATCTGCAAACTTCTTAATAAACCTCCGGTAGTAAGTACACAGTCCCAGAAAACTTCTCACTTGGTGTTTGTCAGTTGGTTTTGGCCATTCCTTAATAGAATCGATTTTTCCCTTATCCACGGCCACTCCTTCTTTACTAACTATATGACCCAGATAATTGACTTTACCTTGAAATAGCTGGCACTTCTTGGGGTTTAACATCAACTGGGCAGCTTTAAGCCGATTAAAAACGTTTTCTAAATTCTTCAGATGGTCTTCAAATGTCTCCCCCAAGACAATTATGTCGTCTAGATAAACTAGGCATGTTTTCCAAGATAACCCTCTCAGCACATTTTCCATAAGCCTCTCAAATGTCGCAGGAGCGTTACAAAGTCCAAATGGCATAACGTTGAATTGCCATAATCCAGATCCTGTGGTGAAGGCTGTCTTTTCTTTATCTACCGGGTCCATTTCTACCTGCCAGTATCCAGACTTCAAGTCCAAAGTAGAAAATAATTTACTTCCAGCCAATGTGTCTAATGTGTCATCGATCCGAGGAAGAGGATAACTATCTTTCTTGGTAACGTTGTTCAGCAAACGGTAATCCACACAGAACCTCGTTGTTCCGTCTTTCTTCTTAACCAGGACCACCGGAGAGACCCATGGGCTCGTAGAAGGTTCTATCACCCCGTCTTTCTTCATTTCCTGAACAATCGTTTCAGCTTCCTCTCTTTTCGCCTGTGGTAATCGTCGAGCTGTTTGACGAATTGGCTTAGCATTACCAGTATCAATTTTATGCTTAACAACGGTAGTTCTTCCCGTCTTTCCTCCTTTCGGTACGAAAATATCACGATACTGCCGAAGAAATTCCCTTAATTTCCTTTTCTCAATCTGATTCAGAGACTGTCCAGCAACCGCAACCATTTGATCAAATTTATCGTTGGAATTATCAGACGTTGTCGTCTGACGGATTATGGATGTGACAGGTACACAAGTTCCTACTTTTGTCTCTTTCTTGATGGTTACTGGGTAGTCATTGACATTAATAAGTCTTACAGGAATTTCTTTAGCCGAAGTCACTAATTCCTTTCCAATTATGATTCCACGGCCAACTTCGTCGTCATGATTCCGAGGCTCCATCATAACAGGTGTTCCTTCATCTACAATTCCCTGTAACCGCGCTACTATTATCGTTTCACTTCTCGCAGGCACGACTGTATCTTCTTTAACGGCTGCTTGCATAGTGTTGTCATCATGTGGATGGAGAAATACCTCCTCGTTACCAACTTTGATGACCTTATTCTTAAAATCCAATTGGAATCCATGCGTATTCATTACGTCCATTCCTAATATAACATCCTCTTCGATGTCAGCAACTATAACAGTATGGACGAACTTTTCTGCTCCAATTCCTAATTGTGCCTGGATTTCTCCATAAATGTTGGCATTTTCCCCTGTGGCGGTCCGAAGTCGCAACCTCGTTGGTAACAGTTTCTTTCGGCTGTTTATAACTGTCGGGCGTATAATGGTTCTGGTCGCTCCAGTATCCACCAACAACGTATGCTTTTTACCATTTATTTCTCCATCTACATATACACTATCTTCACGACATTTCAAAGAAGCTATTAGTATCAGAGGGTCTTTGGTAAAGTTCTGGGTCGAAGCTGCTCCCCTAAGGCCGACGCGTTCTGGTTTTGTCTTCGGTCTTATGGTCTTCGTTTTCTTGTGTGTCATGCTTTTTATCATATTAAAGAGCTGGTCAAGTTTATCTTCATCTCCTTCCTCTTTTACAGTCCTAACTTTGCTATACCCGCCAGAGGCCTGCGTAGCTGACTCGTATTCGAGGGCGGCAGATAAGACATCCATCAGCGTCTTGTGACGAGCTAATCGTAGTGTTCTCTGCATCTCATGATCACGAAGACCATCAATAAACGTTTGAACGGCCAATTTTTCCATCATATCTTCGGGAGCTGTTGGATAAGCATATCGCACTAATCTGGCGATATCTACTTCATATTCTTGAAGAGCCTCATCTTTCTTTTGTCTTCGATTTTTGAGCTGCGACTGATATACATGCTCCAAGTGTTCGTGGCCATATCGCATATTTAACCTCTTCTTCAGTTGTTCGAAATCATCCGTCTCCTCTACGGCTATGGTCTGGAGCACATCTAAGGCATCTCCTCGAAGAGCTATAGTCAGGTTTACAGCCTTTTCTTTTTCTGACCATCCATTCGCTCTTGCAGCTGATTCGAACTGTTTCATGTAGTTGTTCCATGATGATTTTCCGTCGAAAGTTGGAACTTTAACATGAACAGAAACTCCACATCCTTCAAATTTCGGCCGCGTTTCCAACTTACATTTCGTCTCGTCTTCTTTTATCTCTACCGGATCTAAAGCTACCGTATTAATTGGTGGTAGCACTCTCGTGTTAGTTATCATGGTCTCTAACTGTTTGATTTTCTCTTCAACTTTATCAAATGTTTTAGAGACTTCTTCAAACTTCTCACTATTCTGAATACATATTTCTTTAATTATTTGAGAAGTCTCGTCAAATCTTCTAGCAACATTTTCAAATTTCTCGTCATTTTGTCTAGCTACTTCTTTAATAATTTGAGACGTTTCATTGAATGTTTTGGAAACATTCTCATCATTTTTTCTAGAACTCTCTTCGATCATTTGTGAGACATTCTCAAATTTTCCATCGATTATTTTAGTTAAAACGGCTTCTTCTGCTGACTGGAACTGGAATGTCTCTGGGTCGTCTCCATTCTTGTTGAGAACAGTCTTCAGTCGTTCTTGGAGGATCTTCTTGGACCCGCTGCAGTCTTCATCGCGTTCTTCTAGTTGCTCACGCAACTGTTTCACTGAAAGTTCTACTAGCAGCATCTTTGGTCAGGCACACACGTACTTTTTAAATGTTCTTTCGTACAACGATCACTACTGAACTACGCGGATGTTCCCGACGAACAATACCTTTCAAAAGTTCAAAAGTCTTTTTCAAAAATCAAATTAAATTTATCTACGATCCCACTTCTGCACCACTGTGACGTTTGTATAGTTCTAATTTATTTGTCTTTATTCTAATTTATTGTCTATAATCTCATTTATTAAAACTCACGATAACTAATTACGAATTTATTAAAGTCTTTATTAATTCTAATTTATATTACAAATAATAATTTATGTTTCGTTACATTTAAATATCGCGGTTACCGAGCTTCTTATCCCTGACTGCCAAATAAAAATCTTTCATTTATATACACAACTGTTGTCATCCAGAGAATTCGGCGGACTTCTTGAATAGTCTCGTATTTTGGTGAAGGCGCTCGACTCGTTTTTCAACCTCGAGACGTGGATGACTCACCAAAATTAGTGTCTAGAGATTTCTGGTAAACAACTGGTAGCTAAGCTCAGGTATATTTTGACCTACAAATTACGAGAATCAATAAAAAGAATTAGTCATAAAATATTTACAGTTCTATATGCCATAACATTTAAAATCGTAACAATAATTTACTATGGAATCACTAACAGGAGAATTTTACTGTCATCATGTCATGTGTTTGTCTTTTTAAAGACGAATTACATGCTATGATTTTTTTCTGACGGATATTCTCAAGTTAAAGTTGATTTCATGTAATCGAATGAACTATCTTATAAGTAAAGTCGTCCCAGGAGCGCAACTCAACAATATTGGCAATATCATTTTAAAGTCGTCTACTTTAAAATGCATAATGTATGTCTGAATTGTCAATATAAATGAGTCAGATAAAATTAAATTATTAGAAGAATTTTTCACTATGTAACAAAAAAACAAAATTTGTTTAATTTACTGTTTGTATTTTGAGAACGATTTCCGAAGTGGAAATTGAAACGTCAATAAACGTATTTTTATCTTTAATTGTGGCTTATTCCCAGTTAAATAGTAATTAATTTAAAATGCCGCAATAGTTTCAGAACAATATTAATGCTTTAGATTGAAAAAAATGTAAGTGGGTCGAAAATGCACCACTGGAAAGACATGGGTTAATTCAGTAGCTACAGTGCTATATTCATGGCTGGTCGTATAATGGCCTTACCGAATTTATCTTCCAATTTTATTGGAATTTTTTTTCATAATGCCCGCTTTCTTAGTTTCTCTTCATGCATTTTACTCTTACTCCACGTCATACATTTCATGTTTATCATCTAATCATATCCTATTTGTATTGGAAATCTCGTCCTAAAGTACTTAAACGTTTCCGAGAATAAATATTTCTAAAACAATAACATAATCTACTGTACTGAACAGTAGTTATGCAATCCTGCAGTAAGTACCCTTGATTATAAAATTCGATTACTTGTTATTTTATATGAAATGGTTGTAGATCTCTGACTTAATGATTAATTAGTCTAATTAAAAAAGATAATATTTTCAATTCTAGGATTACAGGAAATTGGATTTATTAAAACAGTTATCACGTATATCAAATATACTTCTTAGATTTCTTTCGAATAAAATTGTACTTGAACTTTCATATTTTCGTAGAGTATGTATATCCTGTCTTTCGGTACATTTTTAAATTAAGATACTAAGATAAGAAAAAATGCAATAAAAGAAAGTATTAAATAATAGAAGTGTCTTTAACAATGATAAAAATAAACAGAAATGCACTATGATCTGTATGATTTGAATCTGCTAGGAAAATCAAAACGAAATACATTAAGAAAACACGTCAATTAGCCCATTTTCAAATAAATAGACAACAAATTGATGGATTCGACCGTTACTTGATGGAAATTCATTTTATGTAACAATAAAACACTGAAAACTTTGTTTTCAACCTTCCACAAAAATTGTTATTTTAACTCTTATAGGAAATAGGTTGAGGAGGGAAGAACTGTTTGTCTCAAGTTGGTCATTCAGAATTATATCTGTGTTTTTTAATTTGTTGATTTCCATAGATTCTAAAGGGATAGCTTAAGGCCTCTATTTTGAATGTGAAGAATTTTAAATTCGTCGTTAAAAGAATGATTGTGATCTAGAAGGTAAAGTGCGTATGTAGAATCTGTTATTCTATTATTGAAAGCCCTTTTATGTTCTGCTATTCGTTTGTTAGAGTTTCTACCAGTTTGACCGATGTAAGTTTTTGGGCAGTCGCCACATTTGAATTACCTATCAACTCCAGATTAATTTCATTTGACGTAAAAAATCTTTTTCCTAGTATCCCTCCTACAGAAACTTTTATTGTAGTAAAAAACCTTTTAGACCAAAATAGTACAAATTCAATAATTACATCTGAAATTTTACACCTACTTGAAGTTTGCATAAATCAGGACTACTTTGAATTTAATAATCAAATATATACAAATAACAGTGCAGGACTTATAATGGGCAATCCTCTAAGCCCATTGCTATCAGATATTTTTATGGATCATCTAGAGACAAAGATTTCAAAACATCCCGTATTTTAAACAGTTTTTATATTGGTGGAGATACGTAGAATACGTACTAGTATGTTTCACAGGAACTAACAGGCAGCTCGACCAATTTTTATCGTATATTAATTCACTTCATAGTCATATTGAATTTACAATAGAAACAGAACAAAATCAATCTATAAATTTTTTAGATTTAAAAATTATCAGATTTAAAAACAAACATGACTTCTCCATATTTCACAAACCTACCCATACTGACACGACTATACACAATTCATCATCCCATCCAACACAACATAAACTGGCAGCATATCATAGTATGTTACATAGATTAACAGAAATTCCGATATCAAAATACAACTTTGAGAAAAAATTAAATATAATTAAGCAAATAGCAGTAAACAACGGATACAATGAACAAACAATTAATAAAATGTTAAATCAAAAACTACACAAGAAAGCCCTGAAATTAGTATTTCCACCATCAGAGAAAAAACCCAGTACCTTCTGTTCGATTACATATAGAGGCAAAATTACAACAAAAATAGCCAAACACATAAAAAAGAAAGGAATAACACCAGCTTTCCGAACAAATAACAACCCGGGTAAATCTATCAAAAACAACAAGAGCCAAAATAAAAAACACTTACACAGTGGTGTGTATAAACTTAAATGTGGCGACTGCCCAAAAACTTACATCGGTCAAACTGGTAGAAACTTTAACAAACGAATAGTAGAACATAAAAGGGCTTTCAATAATAGAAAAACAGATTCTACATACGCACTTCACCTTCTAGATCACAATCATTCTTTTAACGACGAATTTAAAATTCTTCACATTCAAAATAAAGGCCTTAAGCTATCCTTGTTAGAATCTATGGAAATCAACAAATTAAAAAACACAGATATAATTCTGAATGACCAACTTGAGACAAACAGTTCTCCCCTCCTCAACCTATTTCATTAGAGACTATAAAGTGTAAACGCATGCCAAAAATAGATCACTTCAGAAAGGCAATCAGCCGAAAAAGCTGTAGTGATAAGAGTTAAAATAAAAATTTTTGTGGAAGTTTGAAAACAAAGTTTTCAGTATTTTATTGTTACATAAATAGACAACACATATTATGGAAATCACTTTTTTAAAAATAATATAAAATATTTTTCTTCGTTAAAAAAATTTTTGGAAACGTGAGAGAAAAGGGCTATATGTATAGTATAGTACTGTAAGAATTAATGGAAATATAGTCTGTTTTAATGAAAAAAAAAACAGTTTATTTAGAAAAAAATATATCTTGACAAAACTATAAAGGTATACTTACATCATTTAGTAGGAGATATGTCCCCTTGTGGCATACATTCTACAAGCCTCTAACAGTTTCCAGATATCTTTCATCTTTAAACTCAACCTGAATGATCGCTTCTATCATTTTTATTTTTGTAGTACAGTCGATTTTGCGCAGTCTAGTTTTACAAATGGCCCATAAAGTTTCAATGGTGTTGAGGTCTGATGAGTTACCGGGCCAATCTAAAGCATTAATCTTCTTATTTTTGAAAAATTCCATAATTTGTTTTGACTTGTGACAGGGAGCAGAGTCCTGTTGAAGAATCGCTCCTCATTGGGGAGGAGCGATTCTTCATGGAGGTGCTTCATTTTTGGATTTCTGTGCCCAAACGCTGTTCCAACATGGATTTATATTTTTGGCTGTTCATCACGCCTTCGACTCTTACCAAAGATCCAATGCCCATGTGTGAAAAATATTCCCAAAACATTTTTTTGAGTGGATGTTTTACGGTTTAATCAATATGCGATGGTGTAAGGTTTACATCGTCAGACTTCTTGAACTATAAAGTGAGTGTCATCTGTAAATAGAAATTTTCTCCAGTCGTCTAGAATCCATTAGAGTCTTTTTTTGACAACAATAGCCATTGCTTCTTCTTATTTCAGTTAGACGCTGATTTTTCTATAGGCGCATTGCCTATAGAAAAATATGCTTCAACATTTCCCAAAAGTATTTTCCGAACAGTTAAGTCATGAATCACTACACCTGATGCTGCTATTATCTTGTTGGAGCTCTTGGCTTGTTTTTCTTGGATCCAATTTGCTTTTTCAACATAAAAATCTTTCATATGTCGGTGTTGTTTTTCTCTTTCTTCCGCACTTTCCTAACCTTTTCACATGCATTGATCCCGTTTCTCGTTTACGCTTCAAAATCTTGCTTACTACCCCCCGACTCACTCCACACGGTCTTGCGATTTCTCTTTCTGATACAGAAGTTTGTTCACTTAACGTGATAATCTTTTCATGCTTCCTAGGCGTAATATCCATGATGGAATTAAACGAAACAAACTCACTAATTACCGAAAACAACACAAAATAGTACAAACCAAAACAAACTTAGTGGGAAATGTCCTAAACACCCTTAAATAAAAGGCAGAGAAAAGTAAGGTTATGTTGTCAATTTTGTGAATATTACTTGTGTGATACTTGTACTCTAAGGCGATTACGCAGAAGACTCTGGAAAATGAGACTGCGGAAATAACAGTAAAAGAAATCTCTATTAACAACATGTGGTATGCTGACGACACAGTTTTAATAGCGTAGAATATTTAGGAGAGCGTAGAATAGCCCGAAACGTATATTCGCTTCGTGAAACTGTCTATAGGTTATTATATCATCAGCATAAGATTTACACCATTGAAAACCTTTCTGCAGTAACAAAATCAAAAATTTGTTATTAATCGTAAATATTTTTTGTATTAATTACTTATATATAAAAATCCTTATCGTAGTATTTATGTATTACAAATAGATTTGTTGACAATTAAAAATTTTGATATATTTATAAACACATAAGTTGAATTTATATATAAACATTTTACTAGCTTATTATGATCAATCAATTTATTCTATCACCGACGACCAAGACGACCGATTTCACATTCTATAATTTTCTATGCATCCTCAGGTCATGACAAACTAACTGCTGAAAATACAATAACCCGTATTAGGGTTCTGTCTGGTACAAAATATATAGCAATTGTGCCAATAATATATGAATGCAAGTTATTAATGTAAATTCCAATTAATTAAATGAAAAATGAAAATTAAATAATCTTGCTTACATGCCTATACAAGCATTATTTGTGCCGATCTCAAAATATTTAATAATAATCCTTGTATCGGCATGTAAGTAAGGTTATTTAATTTTCATTTTTCATTTAAATATGTATTTAATTAATTGGAATTACACATATCATATTGGCATAATTGCTATATGTTTTGTACTAGACAGCACCCTAATATGGATTATTGTATTTTCAGCATTTAGTTTGCCAAATACTGTTGACCTGAGGTTGCATAGAAAATTATAGAATGTGAAATCGGTCGTCGGTGATAGAATAAATTGATTATGAGTAAGTTTTATTCATATATTTTTTTACCTAATATAAATTATATTTATATATTATTGTAATATTATTAATATACTATTACATTATTATAAATATAATTAGTATTATTGTTTCACAGTTGTAACAATCAGTCTATCTGAGCTGTTGAAGCTCAATGATGGACCACAACACATATGTTAAGATGTTGATGAATATGATGATGATGATGAACAATATGTGCAGTTTAATCTACATTAATGCATTAAAGATTTTGACTGGGAAATCGATAAAAATTGTAATAACTTTTACTATTACTGTAGCAGGTTGCGATGCAAGAAATATGACCTAACATCATCATCATCATCGGTCCATCTAGTCGGTGGTCGTCCCCTTCTGGGCCTCCATTCCATAATACGTCTTGTCCACCGTCCATCTTGTGTTCTGGCTAAGTGCCCTGCCCAGGTCTTGAACTCCTGATCTTTGCCTGAATTGTTGGTTTGTTATGTGGTCTCCAAGGCTCACGTTCAGCATTGCACGTTCCATGGCTCGTTGTGTAACTCTGAGTTTATTCGCAGATTTTTGCGTGAGTGTTAAAGTCTCTGCTTCATCAGTTTGTACAGGTAAAACACATTGGTTATAAACCTTTCGCTTGAGACACATGGGAATTGAACTTTTTGGAATATGGCTTAATTTGCCAAATGCTGCCCATGTTGGGCCTATTCGCCTCTGTATTTTATGTGTTTGATTGTCTCTGCTTATTTTGATTTCGTGACCTAACATCGTTTTGAACAATTCTATGAATAATTTTAAAAATCTTACGATGATGACAAAATTGGTCGATATGAGCGCTTTAAACGTGACGTAGACTCGTTCCTTTCAGCTGCACAGAACGAATAGGGCTTGTCTAAACTACGGCTTAAACATCAACCTGGACAAAACAAAGTTTCTGATATTTACTAAGAGACCAACTAACAATGCCCAACTCTTGCCAATTATTGCTAACCAAAACATCGAAAGTGTGCACAAATATAGGTATCTTGATACGCTAATAAAAGATAATGTGCTCTCGCTAGAACTAAGTTCACCATTTAAGATTGCACGCAGTTCATTTATTTAATTAAACTTTAAGCAACAATTTAAAATGCTTAGATTGATATGTTACATATTTAGTACCTTATTATATAGTATTGAATGTTTTGAGATGTATTTTTGCAGAAGAATACTAAAAATATCTTGGACAGTGTTACCAATGAAAAGCTTTTGCGAAGACTCTCGAAAGAAACAGAATTGAACAAGGAAATATAGATATGAAAAGTACAATATCTAGGCCATGTGATGAGGTCGACAAAATACCAGCTCCTGCAAGTTATCATTCAGAAAGATTATAGGAAAACGTAGCAATGGAGCGAGACGAATGTCTTGGCTCCGTAATCTCAGAGAAAGGTTCAAGTGTTCTTCAAATTAACTTTTTAGAGCAGCTGTAAACAGAATAGAAATAGTCATGATGATCGGTAACATTCAAAAGAATACGGTAAGAGGAGGATATTTGGGATATTGTGTTAAATATCATTAGCCTGACCCATAGACCCTGTCAGTGCTTCTCGCAGGCTGCCCCTCTATGCATGCTCGCTGGAGATGGAATACCGACAAAGGTATAAAACGCGATAAATGACAACAGGAGCTACCCCTCACAATATTATGGAATATTTTGGATATTAAGGAATGAGAAGGTTGAGGATATGGTAATTATATAAGACAATGTAATTTTTGCACTCATCTTATATATGGCATGTGCTTTATCATGATTATTTTACTTTTTACTGTCTTTTCTGAGAACCCTTAGGTATATGGAATTGTCTTCAACGTCATTATTTATAAATTTCTCTAATCTTATCGATTGTATCTAGAGACATCGGTAAACATTTAATCATAGTATTTAATAAATCTAGTAAATTTATCATTCTAGTCAGATTTGATTTCGAGATCAATTACAATTATCTTGTTTTGTTTTGTCTTATCTTAAAAGGTTACACGCTAAATTTAGGTGCAAATTAAAAAATTATATTTTGCAATAGTACATAGTAAATAAAAATAGTAATCGATCACTGTCTTCCACAAAATTTAAAAACTATGTTTTGATTGTCTTTTGTGTAGATTTTCAGTAAAATTGAAAAATACGAACTGATAATTACCAAATCTATGCTTTTCATTTTTTTCCAAAAAAAAACAAGCTACCCTTCCCATTAATTCCATATCTTTCTTCTTTGCCAAGGAGATTTTGAGGTTAAGGTTGTTGTAGTTTGCCTACTTAGGACCCTTTAGACTGGGGGAACAAAACGAACGCGGAGATCGCCTGATCACCTTCGCTGTGGAAGAACAACTGGTAATCACCAACACTTTCTTTAAACTACCAGCTAGGAGATTATATACGTGGAGATCACCTCAAGATACCCCAGATCACATCATCAAAAACCAAATTGATTACATTATGGTGAATAAAAGATTCAGAAATTCAATAACATTAGCCAAAACATATCCTGATGCTGATATCCGGTCGGACCATATCCCAATGGTAGTTAACATCAGACTAAAGCTGAAGAAGATAGAGAGTGCAAAAGCAAGAAAATACGATTTAGGACCATTAAAAAATGACGATATCAGGCACAAGATACAAACCTATATAGAAAAAGAATTAAAAAATACAGACAAAGCTAATGAACCAGATAACGAAACGGCAAATCTACAACAAATTAACCAGACAATCCTAGATAAATATCTTCGCCCAACAACGGTTAAGAAGAAAGAGTGGATTACTGATAAAATCCTAAATATGATGGAGAATAGAAGAAGAGCTAAAGACAGAGACATATCGGAGTATAAACGAATTGACAAAGAAATAGGAAAAACTATTAAAGAAACCAAAAACAAATGGTTGGAAGATCAATGCAGAGAAATAGAATCATTGGAAAGTAGACACGACTCGTTTAATCGCCACAAGAAGCTAAAGAGGCAGCAGGAATGTACAAAGCCAACAAATCAGGACATATGACTAATGATCATGGCTACCCGGTAATAGACATTGAACAAACAAAGAATATATGGAAGAGATACGTTAAGACATTCGATGACGACAGAGACAACAACCAGATAATTGTGGAATACGACACACGACCACCGACTCAAGACTTATCGACTCAAGACGAAGTCAAAGCCGCAATTAAATCAACCAAAGCAGGTAAACCACCAGAGCCCGACAATTTTCATTCAGAATTTCTAAAAATCATGGGAGACGAAGGGGTAAAATGGCTTAAGACAACATTCAATAAAATCATGACGGGAAAAATCCCAGAGAGCTGGTTAAAATCTACATTTATTGCTATACCTAAAAAACCTAATGCAAAAAAATGCGAAGAGCATCGTATTATCAGTCTAATGAGCCACATTCTTAAGACCTTCTTAAAAATAATATACAGAAGAATTTATCAGAAATGCGAGTCAGTTACAGCATGTTACTAGCAAGAAAAATCAAACTCTTTGCGATTAGCTAGCATGCCAGTTAACGTACACACTTGCCAGTTAGGGGACAGTAACTATTGCTTGCTAGGTACTGGTATGCCATTGTGCTAGTAACAGGCATGTGTATCTCCGGCTTTATGGATAGGCACCACAAGAACAAGAAGTTCGCCTTTTGTTACTCGTACTATTTTTCTGTGACATTCTAGCGATTTCCAATTTTTGAGGACGTCGTCAATGTATATACCAGAAAGAATGAGGGAACGCTGCAACCCTGCCTTACTCCTTTGTTAATTTTGATTTCTTCTGTTCTTTTTTCACCAGTATTTACCACTATTTTTGTTTGGTAGTACATACAAACTTGTAAGTCTCTACATCAGACCCTACAAAACGACATTGAATGGCCCCAAAGATCGCCTGACCTCACGCCTTTAGATTTCTTTTTGTGAGGATACTTGAAAAGCCGCGTCTACGTTGATTCCGTGGTACCATAGCTCAGCTAAAATAACCGATTCGCGATGAAACTAAGAATATTCCAATTGCTTGATGCCAACGTGTTCCTACACTTACGCAAAAGTTTTGCAATATTGCTATGAGCGAAACGGCCGTCAATTGGATTTGAAAAGGAAAATTCTGGGTCACCTTGTATATCACTAAGAAAAATAATAATATTTTATTTATATACGGAAAGGGAAATGTAAAAAAAAATCCAAATATTTACTTTAGCGTATTTACGTAAATATGTGCTTAAAATGTATGCATTTTTTAACGTTTTGATATTTGCACTATATTTGTGTGATTGAGTAGATCGATTGTGTAGCGGTGCACACTTCAAATATTCATCGAGTAACTATTTACATTTTAATCATGTACATAGACAGACAGACCTGGTTACCGACCCCGCAAAATAAACATAACGGTTTGTAGATTTGACCGAAATGAAAATACATATTATATAAAAAAATTCTACAGATGTCTAATTTATAAAATGTTTAATTAGAAATAAGATCAATTTTCATATATTTTGTTTTAAATTTAAATTAAAAAAAAAACTAAATATATTCAACAACTACATGAGCATGAGGATGACATTATTAGTCCAGTAACTCGAGCGAAAAATACCTTACCTCTCAATTCTGTCGGACTACATGGACTTAGCTCAAAATTTGGATTTAAGATTCTTTGCAAAATATATATATATATATATATATATATATATATACATATATATATATATATATATATATATATATATATATTATATATATATATATATATATATATATAGAAATCGGTCCACTGTAAACTTTTGACTTTAACTATATTTTTTCAAGAAATATTCATCAGATCACAAAAACAAGTATACTGTTTGAAAGACAATTTAATATGCTTTAATGTGAGTATAAATTTATCAATAAGGCTTATCGTTTACATAGAGTAGTAACCGGTAAACAAATGAAAAGTGTTTATGTGGTGATTGTCACGAAAATAACAAATTTGTCTAATTGTAAAAGTATTGCCTTTGCAAGTGAAATTTGCATATTATTCGTTTTTCATAATCTCAGCAGTGTTCAAGTGTGTTAGTTTAATGCATACTACACCACAAAAAGCCGCCCAAGTTATTGCTCTAATCTAAAATGGACTTAGTCAGCGAGCTGTTGCTAGATAATTGGATATGACACGCGCAGCGGTTCGAAGAGTGTGCCAACGTTATGAGGAGACTGGATCCTTTCATAGGCGACCTGGAACAGGCAGACGGCGATTTACAACCGCTCGTGATGACCGCTTTATTATATCAACAACATTAAGAAATCGTCACCTTAATGCCGTTCAGGTGCAACAACAGCTCCGTGAGGTGCGAAGAGTGGCTGTTAGTCAGTGGACAGTGAGACGAAGACTGCGGGAAAATAACCTGACCCCTAAAACACCTGCGATTGGTCCAAAACTTGCTCCAGCTCATCGACAAGCACGCCTGCGTTTTGCACAGGATCATCGGAATTGGATGTTGGAACAATGGGGATCTATTCTGTTCTCAGATGAGACCAAAATATGCCTCTATGGTAGCAACCGAAGAAGGAAAGTGTACCGGAGACCAGGAGAGAGATTTGCAGTATACTGCTTTGAAGAGCGGAGTGCTTATGGGGGTGGTTCCTGCATGATCTGGGGTGCAATTTCTATAGGAGCACGAACCGATCTTGAGTTCATTCGTAGGGACGACCGTGTTCACGGAAGAAGAGGTTTAACGGCTGCCAGATATATCGAGGAGATTTTAGCAATTCATGTGGTACCTTACGTCGACTACATTATGCATGACAATGCAAGGGCACACACCGCAAGAATCGTGCAAGATTACATTGCAGAAGTCGGTTTTCAGGTTATAGACTGGCCAGCAAACAGTCCTGACCTAAATCCGATCGAACATTTATGGGATGAGTTAAAACGAAGAATTCGAGCTAGACTTCATACCCCAGACTCGATCCCAGAGCTTATTCTTGCAGCAGAAGAAGAGTGGCTTAACATCCCACAAGCAACAATAGCAAACTTGATTAGATCTATGCCTTATCGTATGAGAGATGTTATTAGGGCAAGAGGAGGTCATACCCATTATTAAAAAATTAAGTGTTAAGTTTTAAATTGTCAATAACCCTATTTATGTTAATAATAAAAAAGCTTAATTTGCTTAATGAATTCATTTCAGTATATTAAACATAGGAAGCCAAAATAAGTTTTCATAAATTTATACTCACATTAAAGCATATTAAATTGTCTTTCAAACAGTATATTTGTTTTTGTGATCTGATGAATATTTCTTGAAAAAAATATAGTTAAAGTCAAAAATTTACAATGGGCCGATTTCTATGCACGCAAGTTTATATGGATCATCGACTTCAGTGGACACAAGAACACGCAAATTAGGTTAGACGTGAGTGGGCCTCTACTCTGTTCACAGATGAGCCCTTTGGATCTGTACCATATACAAGCCGGACAAGAATTTGGAGACAGCAAGGCGGCAATTTAATGGCATGGGGTGGCATCACTTTAGGTGGAAGAACCAATCTCGGTTGTCAAAATGCATAAGACTACCGTGGTATTATTCTCGAACCTATTGTTGTACCCTTTGCACAATAAGCTGGTCCTCAATTCCCGCATACTGCCAGGGTCGTGCGAATATTCCTCTGAAATAATGAAATTGAGGTTTTACCATGGCCTGCACAATCGCTAGATTTAAACCTAATTGAGCATGTATTAGACATATTGGGCAGATGCTTTTACAACAAAATATTGCGTTCAATACAAGACAACTTTTTGAGGGTCTTTCAATGGAGTAGAACACAATACTGTAGCTAGATATTGACCATCTCATCATGAGTTTGTCTTATAGATGTAGGACAGTAATCAACAACTGTGGAGGTCATACACTACACTAACCTAACCTAAAGACTACTTTTGTTGGAAGGTGATAAGCAGCGAATTAGTTTTTTTTTTATTTTTTTTTGTTTCCCTTTTTGACTTATGGAGTTCTCTTTTAATTTTCTTGAAACCTATTGCGATAATTCTAAGAAAAAATATTTATTTTTTATTCGAGACACTTGTTAAAAACTTTTTATTAAACATATTTGAAATCATTCTGTAATCTCGCATTTTGTTTTTGTCCCCTAGATTATTTTGATGTGTGTTTTATAATAATTATATTAGTTGAGTACTTATTTTTAGAGTTGTTTTTTTCTGCGGTAAACTAATTGATTACGCAGATTTATTGACTATTCAGAAATAAAACAGTAATAAAATTGATAATTCATGCACTACTAATTTTTTGCTTAGCGGTTCTAAAATCGTTTTTTAATTTGTACCAAAACAAATAAATTCTTTGAACCGGTTATTTGCTTTAAATAGTTGTAACATTAAAATATGTTTAACATATTATCGGTTAGTTTTCAAAATTAACAAATGAGCTATTTTTAAATATAGTTTTATCGTATCTATCGGCCGTATCTCTTATTTAACAGGATATGTTGTGTTATTTTGTTTACGATGAAGATTTAAAGCTCTTTTTGATATAATTAGTATTTCGAAGAACCATTATAGTGTGTAAAAGCCAAATGGAACAAATTAATTATTTAGGTTACTGTACATATAAAAAATCCCGAAACACGTCAAATTTAACTTAACTTGACATTATTTAACGTGAAAATGCAACCCTTACCTTCAACCCCCTTAGAATGATAGGTACAACCCCAAATTTTTAAAGTAGGAAGTATAGGCTTGTGATATATCGTTTGAAAGGTATTTTCATTCTCCATTCAAAAATGTTGTCGCTTTCAAGTTTATTAAGATTAATTAAGATAAAATAAATTAAAATCGTGTGGTTACCGAAATTCGCTAAAATATACTCAAAATTTATTTCCCGTTTAGGTCTTAATAATGAGAAAGTGAACAAAAACCATAGCAGTATCATTTTTAGATGGTAACCATTAAAAAACTTTAAAGAATTTCCGTGGCAACGTTATTTTAACACGCATTAGTAAATTGTTTTATTTAAGTTGTCAGTATTTTAATTTAAGTAAAAAGTTCGTTCAATTCAATTCTGAAAAATGGTAAGATTAACGGAAATGCATAAAATAACAGTTTTACAAATGATTGGTTACGGAGATAACACCCGAACACAACAGGAAGTAACTCGCCTATTTCATGAGAAATTTCCTAATTTACCACCTATATCCCAAGGAACAATAAGTAAAATAGAGAAGCAGTTTCGCGAGTTTGGTCATGTAAGGCAGATAAAAAAAGCAGCTGCCAATGCACTGAGTGATGAACTCAAATTAGATGTGTTGCTTGAGTTTCTGGAAAATCAACATACATCGAGTAGACAGGCATCCACTACATTCAATGCTAGCCATACATCGATAGTAAACATATTAAAAGAAAATAAATTGCATCCCTATAAGATGATACCTACTCAGGAGCTCATGGAAGACGATTTTGATAGAACTTTTTTTTGTGAGCAAATGATGGACATGTTGGATAACAATATTATCCAATTAGAAGACGTTATGTTTTCTGATGAGTGTACTTTTCCACTTAACGGTCATGCTAATCGGCAAAATTGCCGCTACTGGGCCACGGAAAATCCTCACTGGATGAGAGAAGAACACACTCAATACCCTCAAAAGGTTAATGTTTGGGCAGGGATTGTAGGAAACAATATCATTGGTCCCTTTTTCATAGAGGGCAACTTGAATGGCAACAATTATTTGGCACTACTTCAAAATGATGTCATTCCAACGTTGGCAAATTTATATCCTGATTCAGGAAACCCTCAAGTTCCAGCGAATACCATATGGTTTCAGCAGGATGGAGCACCACCACATTACCAACTTAATGTCCGGCAGTACCTCGATACAATATTTCCCAATCGGTGGATAGGCAGGCGAGGATCGATGGAATGACCAGCGCGATCACCTGATCTTACATTATTAGATTTCTTTTTATGGGGATATGTGAAGAGCCATGTGTACAAAACTAAACCTTCTGATTTAAATGACTTAAAAGAACGAATAACGCTTGCGATTAGGTAGATCACGCCTGTTATGTTAACTAATGTTAGAAGACAGTTGTATTTAAGATTAGGATGTTGCCAAGACGTTCGCGGTGAACATTTTGAACATCTACTTCATTAACATTCATAGTTCTTTTTCGTGTTCTACATTTTATTACGTTTTGCATTACATTTTAGTTTTTGATTGTATTTAGCGAATTTCGGTAACCACATGATTTTAATTTATTTTATCTTAATTAATCTTATAAACTTGAAAGCGACAACATTTTTGAATGAAGAATGAAAAGACCTTTCAAAGGATATATCACAAGCACATACTTCTTATTTTAAAAATTGGGGGTTGTACCTGTAATTCTAAGGGGATTGAAGGTAGGGGTTGCATTTTCACGTTAAAGAATGTCAAGTTATAATTTAAATTTGACGTGTTTCGGGAGTTTTTATAAATATGTACAGTAACCTAAATAATGAATTTATTCCATTTGGCTTTTACACACTGTATGTAACAGTAGAAACAAAGATCTTTATATATGACAAAATTTACAATTTGATGAAATCGGCAAGGCTGTATTTACACAAAAATTCCTCTACGGGGTAGAGCGTTTCATCCAATAAATATTTTTCGAATCGCTTTTAATTAATCATTTTTTTTAAGAAAGGAACCAACATAGAAAGAGACTTTTTAAAATTAAGATGATTAAATTTCTTTAAATGGATTTGTCGTACCTACAACATAAGGGGATGTTATAATCCAGTTTATGGACCCTCGGTTTTAAGGTTTGCACCCCCGATTTCCTCGTAGATGCGTCGACTTCCTTGAAATTTTAACAGTAGCTAGGGAATACCTCAACAAGCAAAATCTATCCAATGCCGATGCGTGCTTTTCCCCGGGAAAATTTTTATATCAAAAATAACTCGACAAATGGATAGAGATAGAGGGACACATTTTAAGCAAAACATGTTCTATAGATTCGACAAATGGGTAGATATAGAGGGACACATTTTAAGCAAAACATGTTCAATAGATTTTTTTAATTGCATATTGTTTTACTTATTCGGGATTAAATTTCTAAAGAAAAACACGTTTTGAATTGGTTTTTCAGGAATAACTTGAATATATCTTCTATTTTATAAAAAACTGTAAAGAGTAAAAATGAAGTTTATAAAAAAAAACGAGGAAATTCAAAAGAATTTTGTTATGGATTAAATCTGGACGTTTTGGATATTCTCATTCTGAGAAAAATTATGGTTTTGACGAAAAAGTAATTTTAAAATCTTTAAAAATTTCGTCGGTTGTTCAGAATAGTCCAGAATAACTGAAAACTATCAAATATGCTTAAACATTACTAAATCACAAAAAGTTTTCTATTTTATTTTTGAAGCATACAAATTAACCATGATATGATCTTTGAAAATTCGCCTTAGCGTATCAATGGTTCTGTTCTGGCAATGATGTTTAAATTGTTTTTATTTATTTATGTTTTTTTTAGTAGTTATACTTAGTTTAGTAGTTATAGTAGAATAGCGATATATTCTGCTTCAAGGAAGTCTGTAGTGACGCTGTTGGTATGTGGGGGTGCATTATCATGCATGAAAATTAAATTTTTTCCCACTGCACTTTTTCAGAATCTAACTAGAGGTTCTAGAATCCAATTAACATACATTCGAGCTATTAAACTTGGTTGAATGAAAGTTTAAAGTTTTTTCACCGACCATATTACTTCTGCGGAACATAACAATTCTTCCTTTAGGTCTGTAAACAGATCTGACTGTTTCCGTTCTTGCTTGTCTTCCTCGCCCTCTAATTACACGAGTTCATCGGTCATATGATTTTACACAAATTCTGGTTTCCTCTGAAAATAGCACATTTTGCCAATTTCCAGTGTTTCAGTTTTGGTATTGAAGACACCAATTTAGGCGATCAATCTTGTGCTGCCGGGTTAACTCGGGAATCCATAATTGTCTACTGCTCTATAGTCCTTGGGCACGAAATCTTCCTATCGTTTCAACTGAAAAACTTACACCTGTACCTTCCAAAAGCTGCTTTTAGAGTTGCGGGTGAGAAATTGTTGGGTCTCTTCTAGCTAATTGGTCAATAAAATTATCGTGACAAGAAATTGTTACTTTTTGGGGACTTTATCTTGGTCTATTCTTAAGCGTTTCTAACTCCTGATACCTGGCATAGGTTTTTGACACAACGCTTTTTGTTACACCTACCACCGTAGCTATGTCCCTCTGAGATATTCATTGCTCCACAATACCAATAATATTTCCCTTTTGCACATCCGCTAACCCCACATAAGGCATATTTTCCTTTTTGAAATCGAAAGTTAGTTTATTTATTTTCGTTCAATTTACAACTAAAACAAGTAATCCATACCGTGCCAGGCAGTGTTATATGATTGTTTTGTTGGTTTGTTTATTTTCACTAAAAACCTTTATTCTTCGCAACATTAACAAGTTTTTTATATACATATATCTATATTCATAATTTAATTACTTTATATCATATTGTATAGTTGTATTTGAGTTATTTTAATAGTTGCAAATAAGTCATGAGCCGCTGTAACGATGGTTTAAATTATTATTGTTGCTATGGGTCGTGTGTATATGACTCTTAAAAAGACAGAAAAGCTACTGCTATATCAATGGTGCGATTTCACAATCAGAACTGAGAGTGTGTATTTTTATAATTAATTTATTATCTTCTTGTACATTTATTATAATTTTTTATTGTTGCAGGAATTTTTGGTTATTTGAACTACTTGACCCCGAAGAAGAGGGAAGAAATCTTAGAATTATTGGTAAACGGTCTCAAACGATTGGAATACCGTGGATATGACTCAGCTGGTACGTATTTCGATTATTATTTGTTCACAAAAGTAACTAAAACGATTTATACTAGACTAAATATTTAATAGATTTCTCCCTAAAGTTCTTTCGCGATTGTATGTAACAATATTAAATTTAGTCCTTTGGGGTTAATAGTCTATTTTGGGCTATTAAGACTCTTTTTTACAAGATGCGTTGACCAACACATCAAATTCATTGTTCAACCTCAATAGCGAATTGTGTACTATGCAATTAATTTTTATTTTCGTCTGTTTTGCTTTATCTCTCTATTTTCTAGTTCATTACTTAAAATTTTTTTAAATTATTTTTGACATCTTGCAACAACAATATTGATATCATCAGCATATGCAAGGATTTGCACTGATTCACTGATTTGAACAGTATATATGAGAGAGGGTCTCCCTGGCGCAGTCCGTTATTTGTTTTAAAAGGTTCAGATATTCCCCCTGAATTCGTACTTTAAATTCAACTTTTTCAAGAGTTAGTTTTATTAAATTTACCAACTGATTTGGTATTTCTAGCTCTTTCATTGCTTTGAACATTTCTTTTCTATTCACAGAGTCTGAGGCTGCTTTGTAGTCTATAAATATGTGATGAGTATCTATGCCATATTCCAGTTTTTTTGTTTTAATTTTGTCTTAGTGGTAATCATTGTGAAAAAAAAATGATGAATTTGTAAATTTACTATCTCTGAAACCAGCCTGGTATTTTCCTACTATCCTTTCTGCATATGGTGCCATACGGTGACATAGTACTGTGGAAAATATTTTATACGCTATCTTTAGAAGCGTAATTCCTCCGTGGTTAAAGCATTCGAAAATATCTCATTTTTTGTGTATGGTGCAAAGTATTCCAATATTCCAATCCTTGGAGAGGGTTTTCTGTGTCCATATTTCTTTTCTAAGCTGCTGTAATGCCATTATGGTATCGTTGCTACCTTCTTTATATTGTTTAGCTAGGAGATTATCTCTTCCGGGTGATTCGTTTCTGGCTAGTTTTTTAACTGCATCTTTAACTTCAAGAATCGTTGTTGGTTAGGTTCCTCTTATTTCTCGTCTGTTCCCCTTACCTCAATGATCTGAGTCTATGTTTGCTCCTCTATCTATCTATGTAATCTAAGTTTATAGCTTTACTAAAAAATGGTATCTTGTACGTTTGTGAAGATTACAGGCCTATGAACCTAATGACTGCTTTGAATATATTCCTAAAAAATTCCTTAAAAATCAGTTAGCCCTAGACTCCAGCACAGATCAGAGGTAATGTAAGTCAATAAAACCTCACCAACTACAGGGGGTCATGTAAGATGCCCCGATTTTCAGTTTTTAGTAATCTACAAATTAACAGTCTATTGCATTTACCTTCATAAACACCTTGAGGATAGTTTTTTAATACGGAGTTCCTTCCTATGTTTTCATGTGGCCATACAATGTTTTTTTGACAACTTTTTATTAAACTGATGATGGAATGAGTCAATTCCGAAAAGATCTTTAAAATAAAAATTCTAAGCTTTTAATAAGCATTTTTTTATACCTTAATACACACGATCACCACGTGCTTTGTATTCCTAAAAATGCTTGATTGAAAAAATTTGAAGAGGTCAACAATAAAACCCAATTTAGCTATAAAATCAAAATGGGGGCAAGAAGTCATATACTTTATGCAATTGATTGTTCAAACGATAGCATTTATACATTATTACAAAGCTTTTGACAGCACAAAGCATCAAACGTTGACGAACACTCAAAAAAATTGGATTTGATACAAAGGATCAGCATGTAAGACAAGATCAGCAATGGTTAAATTCTAAAAATACATTTGTGCCGGAGGGAAATTCTTCTAAGTTTAGGTCTTCTTATGGTTTAAATGTTATATGTGATACATAATGAAGCACTCAGAATGAGAACATTGCGCAAACTATTGCGTAGTGAGATTTGAGTTGATCATGTGGCAAATGAAGAATAATCTGTTACAAGTTGCGTATTTGGGATTGGGACATATATAAAGAGAGTTATTAGATATTAAGACTAATAGAGGGAAGAAGCGGAAGAAAGCAACATTTATGGCTGTGAGATATTAGAGTTTGGTACGTAATTCTCACACTTACTAGAGAGAGACAATTACGAATAAATGTCGGATGAACGTCTACACGCTGGAAGCGTGTGGCACTAAGAAGAACGTCTGGAACTGTTTGTTCTGGAAGGTTTTCAATATGTTAGCAGTTACTATTGAAACGATGCTTTTCAGATTAGAGATGAAAAATTATATAAAACGTTTGTATTGTTTTGGATGTTGAGAGGTGTAGTCACTGCTATTACCTCGGCAAGAGTGCATGTATCAGACAGAAGGTTATTTTTATTTTTGTGGATAACACCAGCATAGTATTGGATAATTACAATGAGTTCAGAGAAATAACAGAAAACAAAGATATAATCACTACAATAAAACATAAACCACTGCAGTGGGCAAGACATCTAGCCAGAACAAATGAAAGCTTTGGAACTCCATATTCGCGTCCTAAACTGCTACATATTGCCAATGATAATTTACGGTAGCAAGATTTGGTCACTTAAAGGAAGATCGCTAAACCATATTGTTGTGTCACAGAAGGTTGCTTAAAATTTCATAGGTCGACCATATTAAAAATGAAGATGTCTTAAGGAGAGTTACTATCCAAAGAGAGTTTCTAAACATCGTTAAAGAGCGAAAGGTCTCATATATAGGCCATAATGAACAAAATTTAAGGTCGGAGAGGTAGACCAAGGTTGAGATGAAGGAATGGTGTAGATTAAAATGCCAATAAAATCTGACAACACTCTTCAACGAATAGGACGAAGGGGGGATTAAGCGTAGAAAGTTCGAACCTCAACTTAGGCTAAAGCATCGATGATGATAAAAACTTTTCCTATGTAACAAGTGAAAAGACTGTCAGAAGTATTAATACAGACATTTAACAGTCATTTCTTCAAATTTGTTACAAGACCAAAAATATAAAACAAGCTAAGCTTTACTCCATTCCATTATATATTCTTGTGTCTGTATAAACAGTTATTCTTAATCGAAAACAAATTTTTTAGTCGAGACTTTTTTATCTTTTTTTTTAAATTTTGTATAATCATTCGCCCTTGACACCTACGATTACTACACGTATCATTGCTTAGAAATAAATAAAAATTTTATGGTTTAATGATAATTAATGCAATATTTATAAATCTCGTTACTTTTGGTGAACATTTGGAATTAGCTCAACCACAGGCATAAACCGTTTTGTTAAAATAGGTGTAGCTGTCGACTCTCCCGAAGCCAAGGATATCTTCATCATTAAAAAAACTGGCAAGGTCGCACTGCTCGCCGAAGAGATAAAGAACAGTAAGTACTTTTACTTTCTAGAGATTAGTTTAATTTATTCATTAAGGAAATTTACGTAGCTATTTCCGGTCGATTATAGTTTTAGTGCATTCGGAATTGCACTACTTGCATATTGCTTTAGAAATTATACAATATTAATAGAATATTACCAACAATATGGTTTGTTTTCTGAATTATTTATTTTAAACGAGATATATTATAATAACGTATATAACGCGATATATAATATTACCTACTACACAAATTAAATATTTTTAATAAACTCCAGGTACTATGTACCTACTTTAGTCCAAATGGGCTGTTTTTAAAATTACAGAAGAAATATATTTTTTGCTGCCAAGTGTTTGAGATGACATATTTTCACTAAATATATCTTGATAATATTGAGGTATATTTCGTCGGGTTACAAGCAAAATGCACTAAGTCAAAAAAGTGGCTTTTGAGTTATTGCATTTTTAAATTTGACTCATCTTCTTATTCATAATTTAAGGATCCGCGTTAGTTTTTTTAATAAAATCTCTCACACATGTTTTAAGAACAATCTTTTATAAAAAAAATATTAAATCTAATAAAGGAAGAACTATAATAAACTAGTTTTTGTTAACCTCGCAATGACTTAATGTGTTTTACCTGAAACTGAAAAATTAATGTATTTTGCTTGTACTTTTATAATCGCATTGTTGACTTATTCGTACTTTAAAGTTTGGTCTTATAGAAAGTACTTAAATAACCTCATAGAAAATTAGTGAAAAAAATTAAAAAACGATTTTTTATTAAGTAAAATATGATAGTATAAAATTATTTAAAATGTTGATATTTTAATTTATAGTATTTCTTCATCCTCTGAATCACTAAGAGATGATGGTTCGGCTGCATTGTCCCTTACTAAGGTTGAAGTTGGTAGACTCTCGTACCAACAGTGAAGAGCAGGAGGTACAATGCTTTTTTTACAAAGTTTCACCAAGTCCCTTTTTTTTGCTTCAGAAATTGGCAACTGCTTAGTGTACAATTTAGGAATAGTTAGAATTTTTGAAACGTCCTCTTTAACATTTCTCTTGCTAAGGGTTCGTTTAAAATTAACATGTATACTTTTATACTCATCTGCAAAATTATATTTATATTGAATGACATTGAGCAACTGTTTTTGATACCTAAAACATTTCACGTTTAGCCAATTAACAGTATTTCCTTCAAAGTCTTTGTTTTTATTTATTATCATCATCTGAGCCAGTTTCTTCAAATCCAAAAATTCGTTATGTTCAATTTCTCTTGTTTTGTAAGCAGATTTATCACCTTTTCTGTTTTTTCTTGCCATTCTAAAGATATTCTCGTATTCATGTACACTAAAAATATCTATTTTGTGCTTGGCGGTTTCGATGGAACTGTGCATAGAATCCACTTCCATGTAGGAATGCCCACTCTCCATAAACTTCTGTTCAATGACATCAAGGGTTGGATGGCATTGGACAGTATGAAGCAATACAGCGGCTACTTGAATGTTCCGATTTTGGCCACCACACGTATCAGAGAAGATAGTTAAATGCATCACATTTTTTCTATTCTCTGTTAATGATTGTATATAAAGTGACAAACAGGTGCCAATTTCACAGCTACCCCTTTTTCCATTTACTTCTGTCCAAAAATAACAAAATGCGTCATTGGGTGGAGCAGATTCATAAATTGTAAAATTGTATAAGTTTAGTTTCCGTAAATAATAAAGCAAACTAATTTCAGATGTTGGAATATGTAACACACTTTGCATGTCACAGGAAATGGATATGAAACCATTTTCATCAGTTGCTCTCTGTTTGTCGGCTTCTTTTTCTTTCATCGCTGCATCCTTTCTTTCTAAATGCATCTGATACTTTTGTTCCAGCTTTGTCCTCTCCTCTGGAGCGGCCTTTTCATATTCGCTGTAAGTCATGCATTGATCCTTCTTTGGTTTGAAAAAGGAAAAATTATATTCCTTACAGAAGATTCGTCTGTAAGTAATGCTGCTTACTTTTGGCATATTATTTCTTTGGCAATCTTCTAAAAAGAGACCATGCATCTTTTTTATATTCAGATTTTTATCTAGGTAGAGTCTTTTTGTTGACTTCCTTGTATAGTGACTTTCCATCACTGGGAAACTCTCAATATGATTTTTCACTCTTAATCTAATTTCATCCGATGTTTTGTTGCACGGAATATGTTTACCTCGATTGTCTTCACCTCCATATTCCCCACTCTGACTTTTATATTGAAATGCATTGATGATTGGTAAATTTGAAATACAGAGTGTTGCACAGAAAAACTTTTGGCATACTTGTATCTTATGATTGTTACTTAAAAAGTAGTTTTTAGCATTATTTCTTTGTTTGCTGTCATTGCCCTTTCTAGGTCTACGTGTTTTCACTTCTTTAGACAAAACGTTCATTAATATAAAATCTCTTTGCCTGTTAAATTCTAAATTCCAGTAAGTACGACATAATTCAGTACGATCCTCCGGTGAAAAATTGTTACTGCATTTATACCTGCAACGAGAGCAATCAACAGGTTTAGGTAGCTTTGGTGCCTGCGTTTTTCCTGTTCTGCTTTTATAAGGTAAACCTTCAATCTTCTTTTTTCTTTCTATGCTTCTTTTCCAAAGCGCTGGTTTCGCTTGGTTCCACCATACTCGTTTCTCTTCTGTTATTGGGTTTTCTCTTTTTTGACCTGCAACGTTTTCATCTACTATCAAATTTTGTTCTTTCTTTAGACTCACCTCCCTTTCCGAACAATCACTTTCATTGTCTGACGAAACAGGCGGTATCCAGTCTCTATCTTTCATGGAATCATCGGAGTCGTACACATTCGCTACTTCTTCATCCAATTGGGACGACACTTCTACTCGTGATGTGCAAGGAATTGGTAAACTGTGACGTATATCTAAAACACAATTGAATTTTATTGACAACAATACTAAAACTTACATAGAAGTAAAAAACTTCAATTTGTATAATGGCATAAAATTTTATTAAAGACTTTTTAAAAAAGTGTCGTCCTTAACTATTTTTAATAACTCTCTATTACTGAATGAAAGGTGAAAGTATTAAAATAATTAAAATAAAATTTTGCAACTTGCAACTGAAGCTATGATATCATAATAAGTAGTAGGAAAAATAAATTTAATTATAAAACAAAATGAGTGAGTGTTGTTTTAGAGTAATCGTAAGAATGTATATTGAAGGATGAACTATGAACGTAATAAAATGTTTTAAGAGAAATTAAAAAAAAATAGTTTACCTTTGTAGTGTCAAGTGATCCAGGATCCACAGGTGTTAAAGTTGCAAAAGTTTTTTGATTTTCATTTCCATTATCATTATTTGATGGTAATATTTGAAGTATTTCTAAAATGAAATAATTTATTTTACTAACATTAGAATAAACTTTTGTAATCAAATCTAAACTAACAATAATAAACTATGTGACTCACCGTTCTCCAATTTTTTAACGTTGGCAAATATTTTGTCAATACGTTTCATAATGAACTTTTCGTTTCAAGTTCTGAGACACAACTGACTCATCAATAACCACAGATAAAGCGAGGAAGAAATATTTTGCAAGCTGAAACTTGTATAAAAATTTTATACTAAATACTAAATCATTTTTAACGGGAGTTTTAAAACCAAATTTAACCAATAAAATCCACTATGTCAAATAATTGCCTTCAGCAAAATACACTAAGTCACTTAATGGATTTTGCCTGAACAAAAATTTGTTGTTAAAGACTTAGTGAATGTAAAATTTTATTGTTTTGTGTTGTCAAGGATGAGAAAATACTTAATGGATTTTGCTAGTACATAAAGTAAACAAATTGCAATATCAATATGTAATTAAGTCAAAAATGACAAAAACTGACTAGTGTATTTTGCTTGTAACCCGACGATTTAGTGAAAAAATGGACAGATAAAAAGCTGTAATTTCTGAAAAATAGTTCAGATACGACTCCCTCTTAACCGGCCATCTCGGGACCAGAGCCTGGCCGGTTGACCAAATAGCCGGTTAATCCGATTTGCATTTTCATGAGAAAAATCAAGTACATACATACATACATAATGTATCAAACACATGTACACGAAGGTGTATATTAATAGAGATCCCGGAGTATACAGTTGAAAAATACTATTTATTTCTATGTACATATACATATTTACATATTTTACAAACTTGTTTAAAAAAAATCGGTAACTTTCTTCTGTTTGTTGATATTAAGTGAATTTTTAAAAGCTATATCTCTCCATTTTTTTTAAACCAAGACGTCTATTGAAGATGACCTAGGTTGTTGTTCAATATACTTCAATGGCATTGAATGATTTTAATTCGAGATTATCATCTTGTACACCTTCCTAGTGACGAATGCCAAATGTATATTGGGACGATAGACATGCGTTGTAGCTTTTGTAGAGAAAGTGAACATGTCCAGAACTTATCCGTTTTTTCTACAATACCATAATTTCGAATACACATAAAAGCACTATTAGTATGAGGATATATTATGTCCGGTTACTACACAAAACGAAGCGTCGTCGTTTTTCGTACTAAATTGTTAATAATAAAAAAAATCGCCAAAATTTCTGCAGAAAACGTAGCTATAGGTTTTGATGAGAACTTGCAACTTAGTGTTACTCCCTCGTAGATCCCTAAGGAAAGAGCAGGTACGCTTAAAAAACTGGATTATAGATAATTTCATTGATGGCGTATATTAATAAATTTCATTCAGTTATCTTCGTTTATATAACAATAAAACACTGAAAACATTGTTTTCCAAACTTCCACAAAATTTAATAAAATATCTTACACTACAGCTATTTCAAAAGAGTGCCTTTCTAAAGTTCCACACTTTTTCAATATTTTATTATTATATAAAATAAATTTCCATCAAATAACTGTCGAATCCATTATTTATCTTCGTTTACAACTAATAGAATGCTTAATTGATATTTAATATTATATTTAGCATTTTTAGCTCGCGAGACCTCGAATTGAAGAAAAACTGATCAACATTTACACAGTAGAAGTTCATCTAATGATATTTTTTAAGCGCATCGGGTAATTTGAACTCTGAAATTTGATTTCCTAACGGACTCTTCGAGGTTATCCACATCAGTTTTTAACCACAGTCTACTGATGGAAAGGTTTGTTTTTTAGCGAAAGTAGATTCAAATGCAAAGACAAGTCTAAAATAGACATCCAACTAAAGTCAGGGTTATCTTTGACTGGTTATGACGAGTTATCGCTCGGTAAAATTATAAAAAATTATAAAAAAAATATAAAAAATTATAAAAAAGAATAAGAAATTATGAAAAAATTTATAAAATTATAAAAATGAGAAATTATAAAAAAATTAAAAGATTATAAAAAATTTTATTATAAAAAATTGTAAAAGATTACTTAAAAAAAATTATAAAAAATCATAAAAAATTAAATTAAGTTATATAAAATAAATAAAACTAATTACAGTTATGTAAAATTAAATAAAATTATAATAAATTGAATAAAATTATAAAAAATTATAAGCATTATAAAAAATTATAAAAAAAATATTAAAAGTTATTAAAAATTATAAAAATTTAAAAACAAATTAAAAATTAAATAAAATTAAATGGAATAAACTAAATAAAGTTAAATTATATTAAATTAAAGTAAATAAAATTGAATAAAATTAAATAAAATAATTAAAATAAACAAAAATTTATTTTAGAAATTGTATATTCGTTTATAGACAAGTATTTAAAATGGAAAGTGTTTAATGAAAATTAATTAATTTATCCTCCCATTAATCACGATTATTTTTAGAATATAATGATAATTAAAATTATATAATTACTCATATATACAAGATAATAATAAAAATGTATTTGATGAATAAATTCTCCTTCTTCTTTCTTCTTTTATGTAGGCGTTTAAGCCTGTTTCTTTTTCAATATGAGATAGAACCGATATAAAGCCTCGGAACCAGACGGAACCTAAGATGACGAACCATGAATAAATTCTATAGGTATTATATTTAATAAATTTGGAAAATTACTAAAATCATTAAACAAAATTTTTAATGAACAAAATTAAGATTTTTAAATTTTAAAGAACTTAAATATGTAGTGATATTATAAAAAAAATAACAATTCGGTTAATAAGCAGAGATAAAATGTCATTAACGTACATATAGTAATTATACGGTATAAGAAGTATTTATTGTTCTGAAGCTATTTTCTTGTGGCATTTTAAATTAATTACTATTTAACTGGGAATAAGCCACAATTAAAGATAAAAATACGATTATTGACGTTTCAATTTCCACTTCGGAAATCGTTCTCAAAATACAAACAGTAAATTAAACAAATTTTGAATTTTGTTACATAGTGAAAAATTCTTCTAATAATTTAATTTTATCTGACTCATTTATATTGACAATTCAGACATACATTATGCATTTTAAAGTAGACGACTTTAAAATGATATTGCCAATATTGTTGAGTTGCGCTCCTGGGACGACTTTACTTATAAGATAGTTCATTCGATTACATGAAATTAACTTTAACTTGAGAATATCCGTCAGAAAAAAAATCATAGCAAATAATTCGTCTTTAAAAAGACAAACACATGACATGATGACAGTAAAATTCTCCTGTTAGTGATTCCATAGTAAATTATGAGGGAAAAACCAGGAAAAAAACCTCATAATACTATCCGGACATGGTAAGTATTTGTTCGTGCATTTAGTTTACCTTCAATAAACACCAAAATTCTGATTTAAAAAAAAAACATAAATGATGTATCCTCTATATGTTACTGACTTACTAATACTGACATAGAACATGTACTGTACTATGACATTACATACTGAAATGGTATTTTCTTATTAATAACTTCCTCTTTCAATATTGTAAACACGCATGGGATAATGAATATAGGGTTCATTGGAATAATTCAAATGTAGTCCTAAAAGAGACGGATGGTAAAAAAAGAAAAATCAAAGAAGCGGCTTTAATTATGCTAAATGAGGCCAATTGTGTCGCAAACTCCTCGGCAGAATGTAGTAGGATCTGGTTACCAATATTGAAAGAGGAAGTTATTAATAAGAAAATACCAGTATTAGTAAGTCAGTAACATATAGAGGATACATCATTTATGTTTTTTAAATAACGAAACATATAAAATCAGAATTTTGGTGTTTATTGAAGGTAAACTAAATGCACGAACAAATACTTACCATGTCGGGATAGTATTATGAGGTTTTTTTCCTGGTTTTTCCCTCATAATTTACTATGGAATCACTAACAGGAGAATTTTACTGTCATGTCATGTGTTTGTCTTTTTAAAGACGAATTATATGCTATGATTTTTTTCTGACGGATATTCTCAAGTTAAAGTTGATTTCATGCAATCGAATGAACTATCTTATAAGTAAAGTCGTCCCAGGAGCGCAACTCAACAATATTGGCAATATCATTTTAAAGTCGTCTACTTTAAAATGCATAATGTATGTATGAATTGTCAATATAAATGAGTCAGATAAAATTAAATTATTAGAATTTTTCACTATGTAACAAAAAACAAAATTTGTTTAATTTACTGTTTGTATTTTGAGAACGATTTCCGAAGTGGAAATTGAAACGTTAATAAACGTATTCTTATCTTTAATTGTGGCTTATTCCCAGTTAAATAGTAATTAAGAAGTATTTACTTCTGTCGGCACACCCCAAGTGCCACGCTCTTTTTTTCTGCTTAAATAAAACGTCTTTCTATGAATTTTCATTCAGTAAATTTTCGAATTTTTACACACTGAGAGGTACAAAAGCCTTATAAATGGGTAAACTTCATTACTTGTTCTACCATAATCTTTTGATATTATTAGACTTTTGGTTTTTGTGGCGATATTTTTGTATTGAATGCTTAGCCATCATGGTGAAATGCTGTAGCAGTGTATGTAAGTCGTCTTTTCATACTCTGCTATCAGCACTCCGTCATCTGCATGATATATTTTTTTATTTTGTTATTTTCCATTGGATATCCTCTTTTCATTTTTTCTTGTTTTATCCCCTTATCCAATACGAAGTTGAATAATATTGGACTTATAAAGTCTCCCTGACTGATTCGAGATATTATTTCCCGTTTTATGATATCCAATCGTACTTGTGTATAATATGGTAAATGTATAGCTTCTTATAGTCGCACTCTGTCGACTGCTTTTTCTAAATAGCTATTCAGAGCCGTTCTATTTTCTAGTGTCTTTAGAGCTTCTTCCACTTCGATTTCTATTATTTGTGTCGTATATTTCGTGATTTATTTCGATACTTGATCTGAGTAAAATAAATCTGATTTACAGCAAAGAATCAGAAACAAATATCAAATAATAGAAATTACATCATCTACTATGCCTTAAAAAGGAAACGAACACATTTTGAATAAAATCTTGATCTTTGAATAAAATCGAATTCATACGCTGAAGTTCATCCCAAAAATTTTCGATCATATTCAGACTAGGGATGAAGATTGGCCATTCTTTGTTATTGATTCCTACTCGCTGCATGTGATTCTTCATCAAGGCGTGTAATATCATGCATAGAGATTAGATTGAAGCTGGCAACAGGATAAGATAGGGAGGTTCTCTGAGTCCTCTATTGTTCAACCTGATTATGGATGAAATAATAAAAAAATAAGAACTAAAAAAGGATACCAATTGGGAGAACAACAACCTAAAATAATCTACTATGCAGATGACGCAATACTACTGTATCAGAGTGAAGATGATTAACAACGTATACTGCACCAATTTAATATAACCGCCGGAAAATTTAACATGTTAATTTCCCCAAAAAAGACAAAATGTATGATTATAAGAGGAAATATAGTAAGATGTAAATTGGAGCTGGAAGCTGTAATCACACTGTCTAGCTACAAAAGGAGATCGACATGGAGATCGTATTGCAGGGACCTATATAAAGATGATCAACGCCAAGAGCTTGTTAGCCAAATCTCTGACGAGGTGAAAGAAGAACCCGATATACTCGAAAATGAAGTAAGACAGGGTATCAACAAGCTCAAATATAACAAAGCACCAAGTCCAAATATGATAGCAGCAGAAATGCTTAAAGCCACAGAAGAAACCGGCGTAAAGTTACTTCATCTACTCTGTAACCAAATATGGCATTCCAAACAATGGAATGGAATTATAGAACTATCTCTCTTATATCCCATGCCAGCAAGATAATGCTACATATAATCAATGAGAGACTGAAAACATTCCTTCAAAGAGAAATTCCACAAGAGTAAACTGGATTTACCAAAGGTAGAGGCATTCGAGAACACCTGCTGAATATAAGACAAATAATCGAAAAATCTAGGGAATTCAACATCCCACTATACATCTGTTTTATAGATTACCGTAAAGCATTCGACAGGGTCAAGTGGAGACACTTATGGCGAATACTAAAAGAAGTAGGCGTACCACAACATCTAATTACGCTTATAACCGAACTATATGAACACACTACTGGATCAGTTAAAGTACTTGACACACTTTCGAACGAATTTCATCCAGAACGGGGTGTAAGACAAGGATGTATACTATCTCCACAATTATTCAACATATATGGGGAGTATATTATGCGAAGAGCACTTGAAGGATGGGAAAAGGGCATCTCAATAAATGGTCATAAACTAAACAACCTACGTTTCGCAGATGACACAGCCCTTCTTACAAATAGTCAAGCAGAGCTGATAGAACTTATACGACTGATCGAAATCGAAAGTCAAATATTTGGTCTGCAATTAAACATATCAAAGACAAAGATCATGATAGTGGATAGACTACACAACAATCACCCACACATAACCACAATTGACCGGTTCGAGGTTGTGAGCTCATACTTATATCTGGGATCATTAATCACAAACACAGGGTCATTACAAGAAGAGATTAAACGTAGATCTGATCTAGCAAAAGTTGCCAGAGCAAAAATGACCAAAATATGGAAGGACTGTCAAATTTCAAGAGCGATAAAGATGAGGTTGATCAACTGCTTAATATTCCCAATACTGACCTACGGATGTGAATCTTGGACTCTGAGACAATCGAAGAGAAGAAAGATAGACGCCACTGAAATGTTCTGTTGGAGACGAATGTTACGAATTCCTTGGACCGACCGCAGAACAAATAATTCAATTTTAAGAGAGCTAAAAGTTAGCCAACGACTCTCTAGTAAAGTCCATCTCCAACAATTAAAATATTTTGGGCATGTTATGAGAGCAAACACAGAAAACATGGAAAGACTCATAATACAAGGAAAGCTAGAAGGCCGAAGATCATGAGGAAGATCCCCAACAAGATGGATAGATCAAATTACAAGAATATACCAAAGACCTATGCATGAATTAAAAGAAATGACCAGAGACAGAGATCTCTGGAGACGGACAATACACGACATCACGTCGACCACTACACTCCCCCTGGGGGGTCAGGATTGAAGAGAGAGAGCTACAAAAAGCTCGAAACAGAAGTGGAAGATACAGCGAATAAAGCAAACAGAGTAACAAATTGATTAAATGAAGCAATATGGAAAAATAAAAATATCGGGAAAGAAATCAAAGGCAGAATTTAGAAAACAGTCATCAGACCAATAATGAGATACGCCGCAGAATCACGGCTTGACACAGAGAGGACAAAAAGGATATTAGAAACAGCAGAGATGAAAATACTTTAAAAAATGATAGCAAAACACTATAGGATAGAATTATAGTGTCTAAATAAAGTCTAAATAAAGACTACTTTATGTAATCGTGACAGGGTCACGACTACATAAAAAAAGAAGAAGAGATTAAATTTTCTCCTATAAATGGACCAAATGGGATAATTACTTCTTCCTAATTCTCCTATATTTACTGGTGGGTGTTTAGCCATTGATGAAAGGTCAGTTTGAGCTTCAAGTAGAATTCCAGCACAAACCATAACAACACCACCGTCGTGTCTTATCTGGAACATACAAATGTGGATATCGGCAGAGCTCAAAAGGAATCGCGGTTCATCAGTAAATATAATTCATGTCCAATTGTGTATATCTCAGTGTTGATGTCGAGCAAAAATTAATCGGTTGCTGCAGTGTCTAGTTTGTAATTCGGAAACAATAGCCGGTTTCATTAAGACATTTCCTAACGCTTCTCTCTGATCTGTGCGAACTGTCAGGTATCTGATCAGTCCTGAGAAAATCTTCATTAGTGGACCATGTACAAAAAGAACAGCGGAACCGCTCCATATGAATAGGAACACATTGAGAACAGTAACAGGAATGTTGATCGGGCACGCACCAGTAAGAGAATTCCTGAATAAAATCGTGAAATAAACGTGTTTTCAAGTGAAATTGTGATTAAATCCCATTAAAAGTAGTAAATAATATTAAAAATACATTAAGAGAATAGCTTCCGAGTAATATTATAACTGAGTTAACTTCTTTTTTGCCCATTATGTATTTTTTTTTGCTGGCGCTTTTGATGACTTCATTTATGGTTAAATTGATGAGCATGTAGCTTAATGACTTCACATATCTTACTCCGTTGCCTACGTCTGTAGGTTCCGTAAATTGTCCATATATTTTGGCTGCCATTTTTTTGTTTTGGTAGATGTTTTTAATAGTTTTTAGATTTCCAAAGGCTATCAGTAACTTCAACAGTAACAGTACCATATCAAAAAATTTGTAACTTTCTACGATCAATAGTTTTCAACGGAAAAACAAAAAAATACGTATTTTTAAAATGTAATCTTAACACTCCAATTTTCCGGTATTTATTTACAATTCTTCATGAAATTTACCACGATATTTTGCTGGCTGGGCCATTCTGAATACTTGCGATATCATAATCTTCAAATCTTTTTACAGATCCGGACTAGACTATTTATTAACTCTTATTTTAGTAGACCAGCACCAGATATTATCCTCAAAAACTTTTCCAATAATTTTCCATGTATTTCAAATGTAGTATCTTTAGTTATGACCTACTCTTATTTTGTTTTTTATATCCCAGGTGTCTAGCACCTTTTTTGGCTTAGTGTTAAATATTCCTTTTTTTACGGGAAAATCTCATTTCGAAAACAACTTGATGAAATGCTTATTTTATATCTCTTTGAAAATTTATATTTATGATAATTAAAAACACCATCATTACCACTCAATATGTTTCACTTTTGCACTTAAACCTCACTTCAAATTCAATGAAGTTTTCATTATGGTGTAGTTGAAATTTTTTTCGCTGCCGAGTATAAAGATTATTTCAATAATTGTTGAAAAAGTATTACATGCTTGACTTTACTTTCGAATGGCATGCAATTAACTCTCCATTAGTTAAAAACATTATCTCTTTGTAACTAATGTGATTCTTTACTTGATGAATATCAAAACTTATAATTGATAATTAGCATTTGTCCGTAAGCCATACAGAAATACATAGTTTTAGTTTAGTGTAAATTTTATATTTAAAAATGACAACTTCATATCTTTTAATAAGTAGTAAGTATTTTTCAATTATATTATTCATTTTTACACTTCTGCCTGAGATCTCTGCTACGCTGTCCGTCCCATAGTCCCTTCATTTGATACGTTTCTATGAATATTTGTCTTTTCTTGGTATCTGGTCTAAAATGTTCTATAAGTCACAACCATTATCGTGAGATAAATATTGGCGTTTGTTTCTGTGATACATATTAGAATTTATTTAACTATTATAAAAGAAACGGATGCGATTAAGCTTATTTGATACAATGTGGTTTTGCCAATTAATCAACAATATCCAATACTTACCAACTACAATAATTATTATAAAGTAAACAAAAAGAAAAAGTAATGTCTGGCGTAAATTAATTGGACCATCGCCCAATCAGTAATAAACATTTATTTATCCAATAAAATTTCTTTTATAAGTGTTCATTTATAATAGTTACATAAATTCTAATTCAGAAAATTAAAATTGTGTTGAATATTGGTGTAGTTTCAGAGTATTGGTTTATATAGTCCAATTTATATGTGTCTGAGCTTGTATTTGCCTACGAGTCCTTTAATATGATTGTTTGGGCCACGCTTATTCAATTTTCAATAATTTAGATGGTATATAAATTCTTTCCATAAATTAAGACGGTTTTCTAATATAAGGGCATTACTGAAGAGTCGTCTAAAATAGCTTTTATTAGAATGGTTCTGAATGCACGAGGCGCCAAACGGATATCGACTAACTGAAATCGGTTACAATTTTTTAATCTGGATGGACTTGCAGAGCTATAAATTATGCTTCTACGGTCGACTCTGTATAGATTTAATGCTTTGTGCATCTTACAGAATAATTCTCCTTCCAAGCCCCAGCGGACACTTGGCGTGTTCGCATCTTACTTCTAGGTATTCAATGTGGGTTTCCCAATTCAGCATTTTGTATAGCCGAAAAGTTTTTATTATTCATTTATCTCTATTACCTTATTATCTAAGTATAACTTGGAATTATAGATGGAGTGTTCTCACTCTGCAGAAATGCATCACTTATGTTTTATTAACCCCTTACTGCATGATTTATTTTTACAAAAAAAAATCTATGATTACAAACTTGTGTAGTATTCTTATTATCTAATTTATTGTCTTTATTTATTATCAAAGGTTCTACATTTATAACACTTACAAGTTTATTAAAGTCTTTATTACAATATTCACTAATTTATTTCACATATATGTTTTATTTTATTTGGCAATTGCACTATTGGCATATAAATACAGGTTCCTAAGAACTGTTCTAACTTATTTTCAGAAAGTTTTAAAGGTTTTGAGGTCTTTCTTCCAGTGAATATAATACAGTTTGAACAACTATATCTTTGATCATCTCATTTGTTAAAAAAAAAAATTTAAAAATGCGTAACGGGAATCCGCTTGTTGCAACTCATGTGGCAGATCAGTAAAACCGAGAAATCTTAAATCATCATCTGATGTTACCAAATTTTCTTTTTTTTTAAGTTGGATGATTTTTATTTCTATTCTTTATTAGATTACGTCGTAATTCGTTCAAAAAGATATCATCTTCGCTATCCGAACTGCTTTCTAAATCCGTTTCTGGGATAATAATATCTGATTAATTATTATCTATTATATCATCTTCATAGTCTGGCTCTGGGGCTAATATAATAGGGGAAATGTCATCATCTGATAGCACTTCGTCTTCACTACCATCTGGTATGTCCTCTGCCACAAGAATTTCCCCATAAAACTTTTTTGTATCCATTATATAAAATAATAATACCTAGTTCAGAACGCATATTGGGCCATATATGAAAGAGAGCTTTGTACGAGAGTGCATATTGTGGCATATATGGCACAAGTATATTTTTGATAAAAAAATACCAAAATATAAAGAAATACGTTAAAATACAGAAATTCTTTCTTGAAGGTTTATCCTTGATGTCGTAATTTTTTTGTACAAAAATATTTAGTAGAATCTTGAATAGTAGACAATTAAATATCAAATTGCACAAATGTTTTTGAACACCTGTCAGACCGCGACAATTTGCAAATTTTCATAAAATTTCACTTTGCTGCATTGAGATGGCGCTTTATTACCGGTTATACGAAATATGTGCTCTATATGAACATGTCATACATAAATACTTTAAAATAAGATTCGATCTCTAGCGATTAGGTATAAAACTAAGTATTGTGCCATTTATGACCCACTATGCGGTAAAGAAAGTGTTATGAACATTTTATAAGGTAACATAAAAACTTTTTTTGTCTCCACTTTATTTACAATATTTATGTTCTTAGCATAGGAACAATAAGTAAAATTTTTTGACGAATATTATTACTTGTAGGAATTTTCTCCAGAGAGAAAATACGTTGAGTATTAGTTTACTATACTACTATTGATCATATTATTATTATCTAACTAAATCCACTACTCAAGTCGGTTGGTTTGAATCTTTTTAAGCGACGCACTTCACCTGTGATTTATTGTATCATTGATCATTAACATGATCACTGGCTTTTTTTGTGTTTATCATTATAACATGTTATTTCTGTTTTGACGGATGATATTTGCAAGTCTCTCTCCATTAGATGATTGATCGCGTATCACGGGGAAGCTGTTACTAGCAGGCCTCCAGAGTTCAATCCAGTACTGCCTTTGAGTGTGTTGCTGGGAAATCCATGGTGTATATAAAACACTGCCTTTGGGTACATTTGAAACTGGATATGTCAGTGCATTCCTCTTGGTGTCTGACTAAGAAGTAGGAAGTGTCTGTTATTTAGATAAGATTCAAGCACACTATAGACTCTATACGGTAGATGGTTGTTGATTTTATAGAGTAACCCAGTGTTCCAGACTGCCAGAAATCCTGCGGAACAGTGTCGTCTATTTTCTAGATCCTTGTCGATGTGTTTTACAATTCTATGTACCTGTTGGATAGTGCTATTGGAGCATTTTCAATTTCATTGATTCTTTTGAGTATATTGAAACCTCCTCGTATAAAAAAATATATTAAAAACTCCTTATATATTTAAAAAAAAATGAAACGAAGAAGTTTTCCGTGTTGTTAGTTCGTATCTTTCAAAGTACCCAAAAGTGTTTCGTCGCCGAGTAATAAAACCATTTGAGAGTTGTTTATTTTACTTCGGCAATTTCTTTTCAAGTTTATGCGTCGCAAAAAGATATCTACGTTTTTATTTCCGTTGTTTGTTTATTTTCAAGTTATGCGATCAATTTTAATAGATAATTTCGTCACTATCGTTGGAGCCGCGGTGAAAAGAGGTCAACGTTATGTCCGAATTTGACTTCAAATTCGAAATGTTCCTCGTTGTTTGTGTTTTTTTATGAAGACGTTTGTTCGTCTTTTTTTATGAAGAAAATGTGTAGCAGTGTGAAGTTAATGGTTCAGTAAATGTTTGAGTGAGGAATGGAAGAATCGTCGATTCCATCCTCGTTTTGTTTCTCCCTGGTTATCATCCAAGGCTTTTGGCAGTATGGAGATAGATTTGTTCGAGATATGAAGATATGGAGATAGATAGTTGTGTTCATTACACAGAGAGTAAAGCCCTCAGTTTCAGTTATGGTGTCGGATATTCCAGTGGCGTCTGGTTCCACAAATTCTAGTGTATTTTGTTAGTGAAAATCCAGGTAACTTTTTGATCAAATTTTAAAGTAAAGACAGACAATTTGCTTTAAAAATTTAATGAAAAATCCTTTGTAATAGGTATATATTTAAGGCCCAAACGGGCTAAGTTAAAAAGACAAAACGTTTTCGGAAACCATGTTTCATCATCAGTGTCCTAGAAAATAGTTAACCACTTAATTAAAAAGAACATAGATTAAAATTTTGACTAAGGTTAATGAACAATGTGGTTAATACTTACTAGGAGTACATGAATGTAGCCACCAAGATTAAATATGTGGGTAAAAACCCGTTAACAGATGTTTAATTACATTTAGTTTTAAAAATATGTTATAATAATTTAAGATTATAGAGTTACCGATGGATTAGGTAACATGGCGACATATGACTCCACGTTGAAGTTGCTAGTCCTGAGACGGTATGTCTTCGAGGACTGTATGAGTGCAACTGATTGGCAATGACATTTGATGACAATATTGTTAAGTTATGAGGGAAATTATCACAGAGCAGTCAATGTAGCTGTATGTTTCTACTTAAGACAAAAGCCAACGTTATTTAAAATTGTGAAAATAAGTAAACTAATATAACAGTATCAACCATCAATGTTGTAGTTTTAAATTTATGTAAATAAGATGATATAAGGGAGCAAAAATTGTATGGTTATAGTTAGGCAACCAACTATACATGTATGTAGCAATGTAATATAGAAAAATTTTTATTATGGCCCTTTATGTTTCTTAAACATTTGGTACCCAGAAAATATAAACTAGACACATGTGGAAGGTTGAATTTTAGAAATTTTGATGTTAATGGTTGGATCTAAATGTATTTATCTATAATTGGGAGTGTTCTTGTATTGTGTTCCGTTGACATTTAAAATTGTAAATTTTAGGTTTTGAGTTGAGCTGTCAATTTGTGTGTTTAGTTTTTTTTTTAAATTTAATGTTAACTTGTGACAGCTCGTTTTTTATTATTTTTTTGACTATTAGTTTGTTTTATTTTTAAACAAGGTTAACCTCCATATACATTTTTTAATATTATGTAGTATCTCCAACTCCTGGAGTTTGTAAGCGGATGACACGTAAGTTTTGTATTTTGTATTTCTCCATTTTGTAACTGTTTGTGGTGACACATAAATAAAGGTTAAATTTTGTTGTCTTAACTTTTTATTTATTTTTTTGAGCCAAACCTTTTTTGATTCTTATTTGAAAAAGATATGTTTTTTTATGTTTTGATTTTGTTTTCTAATTATTTCCCTAGTTACAAGTAGTGGTTGTAATAGGCATAATTAGGCACCTCAAGTGGCGCCCTATATTAAATTCCTTGAGGTGTTTCTTGTTTATTTTTATTTTGTTTATCCCAAGAGCCCTTTGTTTCATTTTTTTGTAGTTCCCCCATTCTAACCCCCTTATCTTTTACTTATCCACGACCCCAGCTCTCCTTCGAAACCCTGAGTGCCGTTCGCATCAGTAGCGATTATTTTGCTTGCCCTATCTCCACCCCCAATAGTTTTTTCCCCCAATTTTCTATCTCCCGTATTAGTGCCAACTGTGGTACGCAAAATATTATCGTTACACTATGTTCGCGACGAAAACCAAACTGGCAATCAGATATGATGTTTTTGTTTTCTAGGGTGGATTGAAGTCATTTTAGTAAAAATTTCTCCAATCCAATATTTTGGATAGAGTTGGCAATAGCCTGATTGGCCTATATGTTGTAATTTCTTCAGGTTTCTTTCGTGGCTTAGGCACTATGATGACTTCTGCTTCTTTGCATCGTTGCGGAAAATAACCGAATCTTAGAATGACATTGAATATCTGCTGAATACACCTCTTACCCTTATCGGGTAAGTTTTACAAGGCTTCCTTTGCTATAAGATCGTAGCCAGGAGATTTTTTGGGTCGATTTCTTCCATGGTGGTAGATTTCACTTCTCGGTGTGTAAATTTCTCTACTGTCAATTACATTTGAATCGGCTTGCCTAAGATATAGGGAATCTTGAGCTTATGTGGGGTTTGATACAACATTATTGGCGGGAGTACGTAGGTACTTTTAATAAATGTTCATCGAACTTAAAATAAGAATTCTGCATGGATGTTAATAGTTATGTAAAGTGGATGAAAATAATTAAAAATGAAAGCAGAAAGTATTTAGAAACCATTAAAAACAACATTAACAACCTTAATGCATTTCTTTGAATTATGTAAATGTTCTGTAATCAATTAGCTATATAACTATATAATACTTAATTGCTTATTTGATATATCTTAGTGTTTACCTTTATAAAAATTTGTACTTATTATATATTGTTTCTTACAGAAAGTAATATCTTAGACATGGAAAAGTCGATGGACATCCATTGCGGTATTGCTCATACGCGTTGGGCCACTCACGGTGTCCCCAACGAAGTAAACAGCCATCCGCAAAGATCAGACGACGAAAATGGATTTGTAGTCGTCCACAATGGTATCATCACAAACTACAAAGAAGTCAAGGTTTTCCTTGAGAAGAAAGGACACAGATTCGAAAGTGACACCGATACCGAAATAATCGCAAAATTGATTTACCATTTTTACAAGCAACATCCTAATTATTCGTTCAGAGAACTCGTGGAGCACGTTGTGCAGCAGTTGGTATGTATAATTGTTGTTTTTTATTTATTAGAATATTTGCCAAAATTAACAGTGCCTGAATCCAGGTGGCTATTAAATCGCTACATCAGATATACGTCAATTTAAATTGCTATTCGCATTCCAACTCGCATCCCACGACATACAAACCACTGATTTGTTATCGATTTCAACCAATTGGAGAACCAATCTCATATTTTAAGACCAATCATCTTAGGTGACCAGCTTATCGTTATTCTTGTTATTCTACGGACTGTGGCGCTGAAAAGGGCACCATCAATGATAATGATGATGAATTAGTTAACATTTTTAAGGTTAAGTTAGTTTAACTCGGCTTGATGCAACCGAGCCAAATTTAGAAGTACGCCTCAACAGACTTGGGGCTCTCTGTGAGGACACAAGGTTACTAAAGCAGGAGTTCAAATTTGGAGCTCCTGCTGATTCTAGCAGATACGGGGCGCGGAACATGTTCCCCAGAACAACCTATGATAGGGGTGATACAATGGACCCGCCTTAGGAAGTCTAAGTGCCTAAAGAGCTCACAAATAGGCCCTGCCCTGATCTACCATAACCGTAACAACTCACAAAAGATCGCATCACCAATAACCTATTGTGTAGAATTTTAAATTTAATCAAATTTATTTGGTACTTTCAGGAAGGCGCTTTCGCTCTTTGTTTCAAATCAAAATACTTTCCTGGAGAATGCGTGGCTACGCGAAGAGGTTCCCCTCTTTTAGTTGGTATCAAAACCGCAACTCGCTTAGCCACCGATCACGTACCTATTTTATACGGAAAAGGTAAGATGTTTTTCTTTTCTATAACTGCCGGTATAAAAAAGCCAATATTAAGGTAAAGAGTAGTAAAAAATGCTGTATCACAAAGATTTTAAGTTTTACTACTAATTTTTTGTAGACTTATAATGATATACAATTTTTTATTCAATATTTGCGCACTTTTTCTACTTACAATTCGTTCGATTTCAAGTGTTATTTGCTTTGTTAGTCTTAATTTTGTTATTCCTGTTTCATTCTATATTTTGTGGGAATTTGGTTTTCTTGGACATTTTATTTCTATAAATAAATTATGTGTCATCCCATCCTACACAACATAAATTTATGTAACATGCCTACCATAGCATGTTACATAAATTAACAGAAATTCTCATGTCAAAAAATAACTTCGAGATAGAATTTAATATCACTAAGCAAATAGTAGTAAAAATAGATGGAACAATGAAATAATAATTAAAATTTTAAACTAATAACTGCGTAAGGAAGCCCTGACATGTGTCTGAGTCTTTTCACCACCAGAGAAAAAACCTAGTACCTTCTGCCCGATTACATATACAAGATATCAACAAAAATAGTCAAACCTATAAAAAATTAAGGAATAACACCATCTTTCAGAACAAACAACAACTTAAGCAAATGTATTAAGAACAACAAGAATCAAAAGAAAAAGCATTTACACATTTATATAAACTTGCGGTGACTGTTCAAAAACTTACATCGGTCAAACTGGTAGACCTGTAACAAACGTATAGCAGAACATAGAAGGGCTTTCAATAATAGAAAAACAGATTTTACGTAGGCAATCCACCTTTTAATTTATTCCTCTCCTTTTTTTATTTTATTCACAGCTTTTCTCCGTAAAAAATCCTTAATCTCATATTCTCTTTATAGTCTTAAATTGCGGTAGACTTCTGCTGTCTATCCTGCATTGGTTTGTCTATTGTCTTTTTTTCCAATATAAGATGATTTTTAGAAAATAAATTTGATGATATTTAAATTAGAGTACATGAATAATTTTTGTGGTACAGCATTTTCCGAACTATTCATATTAGCACAGCCTAAACTTAAACAAAAATCTCAGTCGGAACCTCTGTAAATTTTCCAAATTCAGATGTGGTGGTAGGTTTATCTGCATGCTAGGATTTAGAGCAGTAGAATTGTACATAACTTAGTTGGCTTTATTTACTAATTATTGAGTTGAGTTAGTGATGTAGTTTTAAAACTAATAATAACATTAACAAACTTAAAAAATGGATATACTAGATATTTTATTTGTAACATATATTTTCTTCTTTTTACTGAAAAACAAATACAAATGAATAGTGAAGCTACAACTTACAATGTATAGGTTATAATATTTAATGAAACATCCTATTTTCCTATATATTTATAAAGAACCAGCTTTTGCCTTTTTATCGCGGATCTAAGAAATCTTCAGAAAACATGGCGAGAGGAGAGCTTGGTGGAAAACATGTTCAACCGAACTTTACCACGTCCTCTCCTTCGTCATATGTCTAATGTTTGCAAGTTCTACCACTGTCTCCCCAGCATTTCTTTTTTTATCGCTTTCGCAATCATAACATTCACCAAGTTCCAGTCATTATAACTATGAAGCATCAAAAGCCCGTCACTTTGTTCCTTGTCAATATGTTTCTGTATCTTAAAATTGGACGATAATCAAGATATATATTTTAATAGAATTGGACCAGTTGTAGTTTCAAGTAGCTATTGAGTTTTGCAGGGTATCTGCTATGCTGCTGAATTTGTTGTCCTATGTGGAGTGCACCACCAGACTTCAGGAAGGTTCACCCAACAAGGGAGAACAAGAAAATTTTATATAGGTCAAACAAACCTGGGTGAGAAAATGAGAAATAATGTGTTAACAACTGCACAAGATTTAAAGATTTCTTTGTCATATAATAAACAATTTTTTTGAAAGAATATAGCGATGGCAACGATAATTAAATGAATATAATTATTATTAAAATAAATTAGTTACAATGATTAAAATAAAATTTTTACATGCATATGCATATCTACAAGTTGGAAATAAAGCATGGCTTGGAGATTACGTTATGTATAAAAGAAAGTCAAAAAGAATGTAAAAATTTATAAGAACTACAAATATGAAAAGAAATTTTTACTCACCCCAGAGAACAAATTTAACGATGTATATGAATTTACTAGCAGAAATTTTACCAAGAGTAGTTGCTGTCAGATATATTTTGCCGCTTGATGTGGGGCATAGACATTTTATATATGTCTATGGCATAGAATAGAATGGAATATATATGGGATCTGAATACGGGGAATAGAATCGAAATAAGTGAAAGATTAAACAGAATATTTAGTTGATAGCTAACTATTTAAAAAATATAGTAAAACAAAAGAGAACGTTAACAAATGAATAAAATCGACGGAAATTGGAATAAAACAAAAAATATGTTACGTTTATAGCGTTACAAATTATGTGGTCTAATTAAATTATTTTGTGGCATCATTAGTTTAACACAAGTTTGATGATATTGTTTGCCCAGTATTACCTAATTTTTGTTGAGATGGTTTCTGTATGTTGTATTCGCCTTGTAAACCCTTGTTGCTACGGATGCTATTAAACAGTGATTTAATCTATGAGCAACCTTTTTATTACACCCTGTATATCGATGTCTTTATTGTGGATCTTTGATTTATCTTAATATAATTATTTCTTGGTTGCGAACAAAATAAATTCATGCTACAATTTCATCGATTCTTTGGGGTTTTTCAGTAATACTTTCAGATATATCAGAGTTCTTCCTCCCAAATTTCTAAAAACGTTTTTTAATATAATTTCTAATTTATTTTCACTTCCCAAAACTCGCTCATTTCAATATAATCTTTATCTTTGAATTTTAATATTATTTGGTAGTTTACACGACATACTTTTAATTAATCCCCTTATAATGCAACTTTGACATTTACACCATTGAAACCTTGAATATTAGAGATGAATATAAATTTGATTTAAAATATACAAAAATAGAAAGCAAGTATTTCTATCACCAGATGTTCTAGTTTTAATTTCTTAATATTTATTGAATAATAAAAAAATGTTTTACTTTTTTCTCAAATAGAACTGTTAAAAATTCGAATGGAATTCTTATTTATGAGACACGTATTTTTTGAAAGCAATAAAAAGATAAAGTTGATCACGAAATTTTAAATTTTTCTAGTCAGGAGTGTTAAATTAGATCGACATAAAAGGATAAATATATCTAAATTTACACAACTAGAAATAATATTAGGAAATTATCGTAAAGAAAGAGAAAATGCTGGGATAACAAATATAAGATTACAAGTCAACAAGACTATATTGTGCATTAAATATAACCATCTGTAAACGTAAAAAAAAAAACAGAAGCTGAAAGATGCGTAAAATTCACATCTTATGATAGCACCTTTATTGAAGTTTTTCAACATTCTCCGCGAAGTTTTGCCTATCTTGTGCATCTTGAAATAATGAATGTAAATCCAAACCGTCAAATTTGTTATATTTTTCTATCAACAATGTTTTGCATCTCCCCAGTACTAACTGTCTATTTTCCCTTCGATAATTAATTGATTTCAAAAGTTTTGTTCTGCTGTTTCTTATAACATGAGCAATGAAGATGTTTCCGTTTTGATGTTACAAATCAACTCTTTTGAAGAACCTCATTGAGTATTATATAAATCCATCAAAGGCTTCTACACGTCTTAAAATTTACTTTGAACTTCTTCCTCAGCTTTTCCTTTTTCAGAGGTCATTGTTTCTTACTCTTCTTCGCCACTCATTCCTGCCCAGCTTGTCTTCTACATTTAAACTGTTCTCTCTCAAATCCTCTGCCACACAGTCCTTCCATCTTCTCGTCGGTTTTCCTCTACCTCAATTTCTAACAGCTCTATCATTCGTCCCACTTAGTTCTCACTTCTTCGTCTGACGTGACCAAATCATTGCACTTTATTCTTGGGCCTTTTTGAGATTGTAGTCACCCCAGCTCTTTTCCTAATCAAGCCATTCCTGATCTTCTCCCTTCTAGTCTTAGCCAACACCCACCGTGACATTTTCATTTCAGCTACTTCCATATTCTTTTCCTGAAACTTTTTGACAAGCCACACTTCACCGCCGTACACCAATGCAGGCCTTACCACACTCTTGTATATCATTCCATTCAGCCTTTCCCTTATTTTCCGATCACACTTTACCCCTCTCATTCGCCTCCAGTTAAACCAATCCGCCTGTATCCTGTAGGCAATTTCTCGATGTAGTGTCCAATTTTCCGTTATGTAGGAACCAAGGTATTTAAGTTCTCCTATTCATCGTAGTTTTTCCCCAAACAATTCGACGTCTGCAACCATTCCTGTTTCTCCTAACTACTTACACTCTGTTTTTGACCTCCTACTTAAAGTTCTCTCTCTCTCTCTCTCTCTCTCTCTCTCTCTCTCTCTCTCTCTCTCTTCAATAGCTCTTGTCCAACTTCTCCTTTATTTTTTTTGCTCTCCGCAAAGAGCATTGACCAATGAACACTCTCCCTTACCTTCTCTGTCAGTACATCCATTTTTCTTCTTCTAGTGCCGACTAACGAAGGTGGGCCATAACCACTGCAAATTCGTCTCGACCTGCTGCTTTTCTTAAAAGCGCCTGTGTGTTTAACCCAGTGCAGTCGCGAATGTTTTTCAGCCAAGTATGTGCCCCAAATACGCTGTCTTTCTCCTTTTAATGGTCGCTTTTAATACTGACGACAAGATCTCTTGCGTTTGTTCGATCTGTCTCTCAACAAAGAGGGACGCTACAATACTTACTTGATGTACGGCAGAGACACAACGAACAACGAAAAAAGATGGTGTCACTTAACTCCACAGACTGCTCAGTCTGTGTTAATATATACTTCTATAGCTTCACCTACCCTAATCTAACCTAGCATAACCTTTAAAAATGTTTTTAATAATTGTGACATTAAAGTATTTGGGGAGCTTGGTTTTTGGTAGCAAAACAAAGGTCGATAGTGTCCATTCTGTAGATATCTCACCAGATTTGTATATATTAAAGAGAGTAGTTATTGCGCTTAAATTGTCTTCATGTATAAGTATAATAGCTCCGATGTAAACCTTATCTCGACGAGGAGCTCTGCCACATTTTGAGTTGTTTATAGCATACTGGACTTCAGATTTTAATATTATTGGAGCATATTGGAGTTATTAATAAGTTAATTGTTTTTGTCAATCGGTTAGGTGTATTTGTTCGTGATTTTCTAAATAATTCTCTTACTTTTTTATGTCAATTATAATGATCATGTTTTTCTGTAATTTCCTAAGCCTCTTTTATTTTGTTTGTTATTAATTTATGTTTTTCTCTGTATTTACCTGGGTTTTTGTTTCTATATTCTCTTCTTTGTTCCATAATTTTCAGGTTTTTGACATTCTTCTATCTTTTATAGTTTTTGTGTTTTTATAACAGAATCTTTGATTTTGCTCCACATAATGTTCATCCATAACAAGATTAAATAGGTAGGGACTCAGTGCTTTGATACAAAATCAATACGGCACAAGTTCTTACTTTGGTGTACGCCTTTTCATACATATCCTTCACTAGCCTTACGTGTCACATCGGTCGAACTATTCAGAAGCGCCGCAAACAAGATCAAAATTGCCATGTTAATAGCCAACGTTCGCAACGGACAGGGCACTTGAAGAAGAAGAAGTCTTACGTACTTCTCCTGTGTCGTACGTCGTACGTTTTTTTTTTAACATCTATAAATACCAAATGTAGCTCTTTTTCTTCTCGCCGTATTTTTTTATCAACTGTCTCAAAATAAAGATGGCTTAAACCCAAACTATTCTTTTCCAATAGATGTTTCTCTCCTTAACATTCGTTCTACAGTTTTCTCCCAAATTTTGTCAAAGTGATGTCATCACCCTCTAGATGGGGCACCCTTTCTTCCTCATATATATATATATATATATATATATATATATATACATTCGGTTTTATAACGTCTTACGACGTTGTCCGACTCCCAACCGCCACTGTATTCGGTCTTGAGTTAGGTCTTCGTCCAGATTTCGAGCGCTAATCGCTTTCCTAACTCCCAGGTTCCAGCTCTGTGGTGGTCTTCCTCGTTTCCTCTTCTCTGGGGGTTGCCACATCATCGTTTTTTTAGGCAATCTTTCGTCCCCCATTCGGCTCACATGTCCATACCATATGAGCTGTTTTCTCTCAATATCCTCAACTATAGTGCCCTCTATACCCTCTTCCTCATATATTCTACTCATAAATACAAATCTAATAAAAACAATAAAGTTGAAAAAGGATGAAAAAAATTAAGCTGAAAGTTTAGAAAATGATAGAAAGTATGGAGATCATATCAAACCGATCAGTGAAGTATATAAGAGTTTATTTAAAAAGTAAACAAATAGGTACAGACGCATTTACCATTTAACATACATTTGTGAATCATACACCATGTAAATACGATGTTTAACAAATCCTATAATCTTTCTTATCACTGATATAGTGAATGAAATAAAACATGAAAAATGATGAATTTAATTCTCAATGAAAATATTTTTTACGAAAATAGACTTACTCTACACTTTAATTGTGTATAGTCTTAGTATTTATATTAACTTAAAAGCAAACTTAAAAGTTAAATGCTTCATACCTATAGCAAGTGTTTATTTAGGAAATATAGAGGTAGCTGTAAAGAAAAGAACAATTCAATTGACAGAAATCGACACAATTATCAGCATAAAATGAAGACCACTTACCTTTTGTTGTTGCAATTACCAGACCATTGTACGAAATATCGGAATTCGGGTCAGAAGCTACAGAAATTTCTTGTGTTGTATCAACAGAATTGATGTTTCGCGACTAGAGGTGGGAAGGACTCTGTTGCTCTTGATAGGGTCGACGTTCTATTTGGAACGACGCGTCTTTTCGCCACCCCTGAGCAGGCGGTAATGTTTCTCAGTCAAGAAAACGCGTGGAATCTACTCGAAAACTCGGTTTGCAGCCTTATCGAAGGAATAAAAAATCAAAAACACTTACGAGTTTATTAATAATGGCAAAATGTACGATTCAGGTTGAAAATTAATGACTTTTTCCACACGTGTGGTTCTCAGATTGCAGCTTTCATAAAATATGCAGACTTGAAAATTTTAAAGCGAGAAAGTTATAGACAATAAAATAACTTATATTAAAAATGATTGAAATAAAATGTTTAAATAAGCTAAATACGTTTTCAAATAGCAAGTATAGGGAAAATCCATGAGTATCAAATACAAATGTTATCAGAAGAATACAAAAATTTGAAATTTTCCTATATTTTTATATATATTTCTAGCTTTTCATTGGAATTTGTTGTAATTGATACAATCAGATCTTTAAATTATCATTTATATGTATTTGTGCTACATTAAAAGGTTATTACATTTTGAAGAAAATATATTTATCATTTAGTATATCCATTTTATTGCTTTTAGTAGATATGTACCTAGTAAGTAGTTATAACCCTTTATTGGCTGTGATTTAATCGACTAAAAATCTCATTTTTTTCTACCCAACGCAAACCCTTAAAGCCATTGTATCGTATATTGAATAAAAACAACTAGATATTGTCTTTATTGTCCAAACCGTGTATATAATAAGATAAAAAATATTATAGCATTCCAAATCTGCTCTTATGTGTTTAGATTTTTTAATCATAACATTCTGGAAGGGTTAAATAGCAAGGAATTATCTCATACAGTTTGTAATTCTTTAAATGCTTGTGGGTGATCCCGATTTTTTAGTGACCCGGCCTAGATGACTGTGGTTACATACAATACAAGAACACTACAAGGCGTGTTTCGACCGAAGAAATCTTCTGACATATTTGTAAAAAACAAACATAATTGATGAAGGAAAAAGGTAAATAGAGTTGATCAAAAGAAGGCTGTGGCTCATAAAGATATTTAACATAAACTAACACAAACTTAAATAGAAGATTAAAATTACATAACACCAAAACAGACCAGAAATAAGCTGATTCCTCATACAAAAAGAATTTTCAGAAAACAGCAATAGGTTCCACGAGAGCGAAAATGTTTTATGACTTGCAGGATAACCTGTTAATATTTTGTTCTTTGTATTTGATAATTTATTCATCAGACATTTTTTCGCCTTTTTGTTCTTTAGTAAAATGTCCAAATGTCGATTATTTAAAAGGTTTCGAATTGTAAGTCATCGTTATCACGTTATCGTAGAAATCTTGACTAAATAAAAACAACTGAAGAGGGTCTATAGTCTATTTGGAAATCCTTCATTATATTTTAATCTAAATCATCTTTCCTGTTGCTGTGATTGATGAGTCGTAGGTATTTTGGAAATACTTTATCATTAGTACGATTAGAAAAGCATAAGTGCTTGATCATTCGGTTGATAAATATTTTGGTTATGATTTAATAGTAATAGTAGGTGTCTGGTTTTAACAACAAAAGAACAACTTAGGAGTATAGCAGTATAGACCTACTGATTACTACTGTAGACTACTATAGACCTAGTGTTATTTGACTTACGGTATACAAGAAAGATAGCTAGGTTAGTGTTAAGAATCAAAATACTTATTTTATTAAAAATTCCTCGATGTCATCGACCAGTGATAGGAATCGAATTCGGCGATATTAGCAACAGTATTATTATTTGAGCTACAAGGCCCTTGGTTGTAAGTATGCAAACATATGAACACACGAAATTTTTCTGTTCCATTCTGTCTTTGTTTTAGAAACATTAAAAATGATAATTTCCATATTTCCTTTAAAAGGACTAGAGTCTGTTACCGATTTTTTTCATAATTTTTTAATTTTTAACCAATGTATCCTACAATTTCCACGATTTCTAAAAAAATGTATTACCCAGGTACTTAAGGTATCTCAAAGGATTGATCTCCGGGGACGTTTTCCTTGCTATCGAACCCTAGGTGACCTGGTATGCTGGAGTATATTTTTGAATGGTCTTATAAAGATGTTAACTAAAAACATTTGAGGTTTTGTAGGAGGCACTTGACAGAGTGCAGCATAATCGGCTTAAAGAAATTTTATTAAATAAAAACATAGACAGTAGAGACATTAGAATCATATGTAACCTCTATTGGAAGCAAACAGCAAAAGTGAAAGTTGAAAATAAACTGACCGAGGATATCGCAGATTCGCCGTGGGTTCCGCCAAGTGTGTATTTTATCACCCTTGTTATTCAATTTATACAGTGAAGCCATCTCAGAATTAGCGCTTGCCGAGGTCAGTGAGGGCCTTATAATGAACGGTGAGCCACTTAATAACATAAGATATGCTGACGGGACCGTCCTTCTGACAGGAACACTAGAAGAACTGAAACACATTGCTCAACAACTAAATATATATTGCGACGATTATGGACTAAAAACAAATTTGAAGAAAACCAAGTTCATGGTATTTACAAAATCACAAAACATCAAAGTTAAGCTAGTACTAGATAATACAGAAATTGAACAAATATCTTCGTACAAATACCTTGGATCATGGATCACAGAAGATTCTGATCAAACAAAAGAAATAAAATGCCGCATTGAAATTGCGCGGTCAACTTTTAATAGAATGAAAAAACTTTTTTGTAATCGCAATATCAATATATCGCTCCGGATAAGAATGCTTCGATGTAATATTTTCTCTACCCTTTTGTATGGGGTTGAAGCTTGGACACATAAAAAATCCAACATTAAAACCCTAGAATCATTCGAAATGTGGTGTTACCGATGTATTTTAAAAAATGTTATGGATGGATCGCAAAACAAACGAACAAGTTCTTGAACAACTAGGAAAACAATGCGAAGTTTTAAATTCCATAAAAATCAGGAAATTGGAATACTTGGGGCACATCATGAGAGGTGAAAAATACGAACTACTAAGGAATCTAATGCAAGGTAAAATCGTAGAGAAGAAGCGTAGGAAGACGTAAAATCTCGTGGCTACGCAATCTCCGTGAATGGTTTGGATGCAGTTCAATTGAACTATTCAGGCGCGTAACCAACAAAATTTTAATTGCCAGAATGATTTCCAATCTCCGATAGGAGCGGAACAAGAAGAATAAGAAGGAGGCACTTGTTGATCTTTGAGCATAATACGGTGTCAACACAGCGTGTAGTTGACCTTTTCAAGCTTAATATTAAAAGGCATTATTAAATAACTTTGTCCGTAAAATTACTATTTCTTGAATATAAGTTTTCCTTATTTGATTTTGTTGTAATAAATTCCGGAATATTATACAAAACAGATATCAATATGTTTCAACTCATTACGCCAACATTAGGTTTAATGAATGTTAAAAATGTCCAACTAAATTTGTTCATATGTTAGTCTAACTAAAAGAGTATACATTTGTTAGTGTTTTAATCACTGGGCCTTTTGACCGCAACCTTAGGAATCTTTGGAAGTCTAATTTTAGGAGACCAAAGTAATGAGTTCATGTACCGCATTTTGGCCTTGTTGTATTTTCTGCTGAATGTCAAGTTTCGATATTCCTTCCTTCGCTATGACTGTCATTAGATTTTTAAATTCTTTGCATTCTTTCATATTTCTAATCGAGAGTTGTTGAGAGTAATGGGTCTCATTCTTCGTCCGATTTTCTAAGATATTTCGTTTTTTTAATGTTGATGGGGAGTCCCCAATTTTCGTATTCTTCGGTTAACTTTCGATTCATATAATTCATGCCTTCCTCATTCATCAAAAATATTTATTATATACTTGTTGTCAAGTTCTATTCCAATCCCTGTGAATCTTCTCCTGTAGTTGTTAATGCATCCTGAATATAAATTTTGATTAGAGTTGGAGCTAAAGAACATCCTTTCTTTAATCCTTTTGTGACAGGAAACGTGTCTGAAATTTTATTCTCCACTTTGTTGATAATTTCTCGAATAATGACAATTTCTGGGGCACCTGGGAAATTATTATCAAAGTTACCCTTACAACCACGAACAAATTCAGAATTTCAAAATTTCACTGTTGTTAGTGACGATACACCAGGTTTGGTTTCATTTTTAGTTAGCTTTTCCCTTTGACTTAACATATATTTAATAACAATCTTCGCCTTTTTACGATTCTTAAAACTAACTATTTATTGTTTTCCTTGAAATTTTGACAGACGTCAAGCATTGTACGGCAGATGCCAAAACACAGGTCAATTCGTTTTCACCTGACATCATTTACCGAAGTCTAGATTAATGTCAAATCATATACTCTGAGCGGCAAAAAAGTGGCCACTCTATAAATTTCCGAAATTAAAAATTCATTGGAAGTTTATGTACTGTTTCATATTGCATCTTAAATTAAATATTTTCTGCGAACTTGTATGCTTGTTTTTGACAGTTTTGACGTTTATGGTTCCGGTCGTAGAAGAGTTACCTCAAGATGATCGTTTTATTGCGATGGAACTTTTAAGAAATCGACATTCTACTGTAATTGCTGAAGAAACTGTCTGCAGGAGGTTCAAAATGGGAATGTCAGTTCCCATTTTGAACGGTTTTTAATGGTTAGAAGATGCCTCATTGAAAGAGGATTATTGGCAAGAAGGCAGGCTATTTTTCCCGAATTACAACCCAGACATTGTAGGAATCAATTAATTTTTTCTCGACAACATCAACACTGGGATATACAGGATTGGAGCTGAATTCTCTTTACTGATAAATCATGTTTCTGTTTGAAGTATGACCATAGACCCCTGAATGCTCACTGGTATATACAGGATGTTTTGGCAGAAGCACTAGTTTCATTTGGTTCTTTTATTGGGACAATTTCGATTTTATGCATGATAATGCACGGCCGCATACTACAAGAATCCTGACATATTACTTGGGGAAAGTTGGAATTAAGACTTTAGAACGGCCAGCCTGCCGTCCCGATCTAAATATCATCGAACATCTTTGGGATGAACTTCATCGCAGGTTTATAAGTAAACTAGGTCAGCCAGAAACTCTTGCAGAATTTCAAAACATGCTTCGTGAAGAGAATGAACGTATTCCTAAAGTTTTTGTTCAAAATTTTTTCCTTCTCTTAAAATCGTGTGCAAACGGTTATTGATGTTTTAGGGCATAATACCCAATATTGTTTAAGCTCACTCGTATTTTTTATTATTTGTAATTCGTTTCGATATCACACTATTTTCTTTTGTAGCCTTCCAATTAAATAAATTATGCTAAGAAATCAAACAGTAATAGCCATTTTTTGTTTTAAAAATAAAATATGTTAAGAGTAAAATATAAAACAGTACATAAGATTTCCAAATTTATAGGGTGGCCACTTTTATGCCGGTCAGTGTAGGTATGTCTGGGCGTCTTCCCAGATTTGTTTCAGTTATTATTTGATAGAAATTGAATCATTATAACTGAACTATTTCTAAATATTATTATCAATGATTTAAACACTGGATTGAGTTGTATGCTTCGTTAATACTTTTTTAACTGGGGCAACAATGGCGTTATGAAATGTATAGGGATAATACCATTACAAACAAGTTCACGTTATCTTGACAAAGTGAAAATACTGATTATAATATTTATTGGCTTTTATGTTTATTTGTTTATATTTGAGAAAATGGAAAAGGAAATGAGTCAACGCGGTATTAAGGTTTTATCATAGATTATTGGTTTAAGGGTTGCGTAGGTATAATAAAAGTCAATAACGAAAATATCAAGTTGTTTTTTAAGTAATTTTACGATAACCACGAAATTAAAGACAAATCTACAGCTTCACTAATATTTTAATCTTTATACTAACACACAAATAATTGGAAAAAGTATTGACACGTAACAAATGAATGATAATGTCATGCACCGTTTTTTATTAACAATTGTTTATTTTATGTTGTTTTCCTTGTTACTCTATGGATTTGGTACACTGTAGAAGATCCATCGTCACCAACTCAGAAAGGTAGATAATACACCTCCTTTAGTCTAACAAATCTTTTTGTACACATGGCTTGTCGATAACGCATTACTCATTTTTCATTATTTGCAAAGAATTTATTATGTTTTAAAAGAAAATCTATGTATGAATAATAATAATACCATTCACATAAATTCTTTGCAGTATTCTTGCTTCATATATTTCATAGATATGTACCTGGCTTTTCTTTATTTTTATATATAGTGTCTAGATAGCAAACGAATTTTACACTTTAACATCATATTTAAGACGCCTTTGACATTTTTGGCATTAGATCGTAGATGAGGATTTTTGTGTGATATCCGCCTTATTATTCGTTAATGAATAACATCAAGAAACAATCTTTTTTCGTAATAAAGATATTGTTAATATTGCCTTACCAAAAATCAGCACAAAATAAAAGTCCCCTTCCAATTTTCTATTCAGCAACTACTGGTATCTTGGAATTTCTTACTCGGTGAACTCGGTTCTCAGTAGGCACTATGCATAACTTTCTGACATTTGTCTCACGAGGTTCATCAATTCTTATTGCATAACTGTATTGTATAACGATTTTTTATACTTTCTAATACCCAGTCAAGAATTTCGACAGTGGGACTATCAATAATTTACAACTCATTTTGCAAGATCCCCGAAAAAGTTTCTAATGTTCCTTGATGATACCATTTCAGATACGCTTTAGTAATGTATTAATCCTGGGTTTTTGGTTAATCGTACAAATTCCAGCACTTCTCGAACACTATTTTCACACTGCTCTTTAAATAGATGAAATTATAAAGGGCACAAACATCTTTGTAAATGCTAATATAATGTTAAGGCAATGGATATCGCTTGGTATTAAGACACTGTGTATGAACTGAAGATATAGTCAGCTACTTCATTTCTTGTTACTATGGTTTTTGTGTACCATTAAATGTATATAAACATGATGTTCTACAATTATTTTCTAAATTTTTCTGCCATATACCGAAAATAAAATCATTGAATACCGAATAAACAATATTATTTATTGATTTACAGATATATCCTTTATATTTTATATAAAAAGAACGCTACTAAATATGGATTACTGTAATATGTATAATGCTTTTCTTAACTGTATCCTATACACATCTTTAATTCTCATGGATAAGTTATACAATTTTTAATAAAACTAGTCTTCAGCGATTTGACTGAGAATCTTCAATTAGGGACCACAAAAAAAGGTGCAAAAAGGTTTGCCACTCCCACCCCCGGTCTTCTTCCTAAATCTCCCACTCATAGGGGGATAGAAAACTTGGATTAACAAAAAATGTAGCTGAGTTAATTTTGAAAAAAGAAATGGTAATTAGCGCTTTTTGTGTAAAATGAACCGTTCTTTCAGAAACAACGCTTGAAGTGATCGGCGATTTTAAATGTCGGTTACGTGCACGAAGTCAATTTTTTAAATAACATTTGTATCAACTCAACGGTAAAAATTCGATATCTTTTGTTCAGAGTGACTTATCGACAAAAATTAAAATGGATTTTATAGGTGAAAAGTGCAGCTTTGGTATCCAATTTCTGCGTTTTGTCGCAAATGAAGTCAGTTTCTATAAGCTGTTAAATAAATAAATGCTGCGCGATGTTTACCATTTTTAACGATTCTCATAAGATCAATAAAATTTATTATCAGTTCCTTTGATTGATCGCTGCGGGATTTTTATTGTTAGAGCCTAATTTTCAAAACTTATAACATAAAATTTTGATTTGGAGTTTTTGTAACAAATTGAGACATTTGAAATATGCCTAAAAACGCTGAATTTAAACTTTCTGTTCAAAACGGTCTCACGTCACAGGAAATGCTTCCACAAAGACGGCATTAGGTGGAGTTTGTAGCTGAAGTTGTGTAGTTTTGAAAAATGTACTTGTACAATCGAAAAGAAGGAATTTTAAACGTTTTAGATTGTTTGGTATGTGAAGTTTAAATTTAGCGTTTTTATGCATATTTCAAATGCATCATATGTGTTGCCAAAACTCAAAATGGAAATTTTATGTTATAGGTTTTGAAGATTAGACTCTAACAATGGAAATTCCATTGCTGAATTTTATTGATTCGTAGAATCAATCGTATGAGAGAATCGTAAAAAATGGCAAAAAACGTTTATTTATTTAACAACTTTTATTTTTTTAATAACAATGTTATTTTTCATTCAGAATTTTTATCGTCGAATTAATACAAATCTACAAATTAATAAAAATTGATTTTACGCGCGTAACTGACATTCAAAATCGCTGGTGGCTTTAAGCGTTGTTTCTGGGAGAACGGTTCATTTTATTAGCAAAATTCAGGTTGTTTGTATGATTTTTAGAGTTTCAATGGCATTTTCGTCTTTGAAGACTGGAGTTAAGTTTAAATATATGAGTCTTATAACTATAAGTTTTAACCTATTTTAGGTTTAAATGATATATTTTTCTTACAGTTATAGTCCAGCTCTCTTAGTCTCTGTCTTTTAGTTATGGTTGCTTTTGCGGGTTCTCCATATATTTCCATAACTTTATTATTTGTCCTCCTTTGGCAAACATATCCCTCCATTTTCCCTACAAAATTCGTTCTAGAGAACTGTGAATAAACGTGGTGATAGGCTGGTTGATTTCTGTATCAATAAAGAACTCTTAAAAAAAACTCTTAAAAAACTCTTAAAAAAAACACATGCGCAACACACATGCGCAAACTAAATTTAAAATAAACGAGTACACACGAAAAGTCAAAGAAGATAATCCATAAACTATTGTCCATAAACGGGGAACAATTCAACATGTCTTTGTGTCAAGTGGAACAGAAATCCTCAAACGACTTGAAGAAAAAAGAAAACCTTGAAAAAGACTTGCCTAAATGGGAAAGAAATTTAGAGAAACATCAGAAAGACAATTAGAGAGAGACAAAAGAGAGGTGCTCCGACATGTGTAAGGAAATAGAAAACCTGGAAACAAAAAGTATGAGAGCTTTACAAAAAATAAAGAAAAAACAAAGAGCAAAAAACATCAAAGAGGTGACAGATTCTAGAAATAACACAAGAATGAATACCCTTAAAAATTATTAAGGGAATATAATTACTGATATGAAGAAGAGATTGTGTTACTGGACCAATTGTATCTAAAAATTATTTAATGATGAAAGAGAAGAACTTTCATTAGAAACCACAGAGGATACTTGACCACCAATATTACGAGAGAACATCAAAAACAAAAGATGGTAAAGATACTGGGCAGGTGCCCATAAAATTATTAAAAATCATCGATAAATTTGTTATTGACGTAGTGGTTAAACTCTTTAATCTAATACACCAGACTGCCAGAATCCCCAGACAATGGTTGCAATCAACATTTGTAGCAATTCCCAAGTCAAGTGCAACTGCTCAGATCACAGAACAATAGCTTTCATGAGTCGCAGACTTACATATTTTTGAAAATAATACACAGCAGAATATGTTAAACCTTTTGGATATGAAATTAATGTCACAATTTGGCTTTAGAAGTGGTATGGTCACAATAGAGACTTTTCTCGGCTTGATTGTCCTGACCCGTAAATGAATAGACATTATTCAGGACATTTTCTTATTTTTTGTGACTTCAAAAAGGCATTTGATAAGGTTCAACATAAAAAGCTTGTAGATATATAAAAAAGCAAAAATATGACAGTCGTGATATGAAAACTATATCTAATCTATATTGATTTATACAGAGCACCTGATATATCAAAATACAGAGAGTAGCCTGCCAGTATTGCATGCTGTCCCCACTACTTCTCAATGTGTACAGTGAAGCGCATTAAAAAGCGTTGTCAGATTAATAGAAGGTATATCTATCAATAGAAAAGTTTCTTCTTCACTTCGTTCAATTTTTTTAAATGGGATTGAAAAAATTGTATATAGCGGTACTCCTTACATTAAACCTATGTTGATAGCAAACTGTTGCAAGATATGTTTCTTCAATATAACTTTGCCTTTGTTTCATTTAATAACCAATTGGTTACCTGCCTTCTTTCGGAATGTACAATATTCTAACTCTAGTAAGTTTAGATCTATATTTGTATTGTATTATACGCCAACTTAAAATTGATAAAGAATATATTTGCCGACAAATTTTACTTAAATAAGCTAGCTAGGTTCTGTTTCAGTGTGAAAAGCTGATCTAGTACTAATCTGTCTGCTCTTTGTAACTGATGTATCTTTATATAGCTTTGTGCTTGAATTCCAGTTATGTTTGTCGTTAATAGCGCTAATATTTATTAAACTGTGTCTTGCTGATTTATATTTCTGTACTTCTTTTTAGCCTTCTGTCGTCCATTTTGGACATAGGCCTCTCCCAACTCTTTCCATCGATGTCTATTTTGAGCAACATACTTCCAATTTGTTTTGGCTACTCTTTTCATGTCATCTACCTATCTATCTCATCTGTGGTCTTTCTCTTGGTCGTCTACCTTTGTATAGTCTGCAATATTGTATTGTGGCGTTCCAATGTTGGTTTTTTGTCTAACAGTGTGGCATGCTATCTTAAGTATCTAACTTAAGTTTCCCAAATCCTGCCCATGCCAGTCTTGCTCTTCCTGTGATTTTCACACTTTGGTTCTCTTTGTCAAGTTTCAGATTTTAGGTAGCTATATTCATGTACTTGTTCTATCTCACTGTCATTTATAGTTATACGTCTGGGGTCGTCTATGTTTGTCATTGTTTTTGTATTTCTTATGAATAATCCACATGTTTCTATTTTCTTATTCATAAACGTTACATGCTATTCTTCAAAAGTTATATTTCCATGTATCTGCCAAGCGACCATGTTTCCTATACTTCTTTAATTTTTGGATTTTTTCGATTTTTGTCCCGATTGTTTTGATTTCATTCTTATATTGTCTTCCTTCGTGCATCAGTTCTAACATTTCATTAGTCATTTAATGGTTTATTACCGTTGTTTGTAGTGTTTTTAGTAGATTCCACCAGGTCGTGGTGACACTCTAAATATTGTTAGCTTGCTATCTTCATTGGCTGAAATCATGTGCTATATGGACGGCTTCGTGTAGGGATTTTTCCACCAGAGTCTTCATTTGGTCTGCCCATCATGTTAGAGATCTTTCTCTCGGTCGTCGGATTTCTACCATTCCTTCTACTACTAATATTTCCATATTACCCGTTCTTCTGGCTATGTGGCCATAGTAGATTTCAGTTGAGCTAATTTTGTTTTTTATGTCCTTCAATATACCCTCTAATTCAGTTCTTGTTTCCTTTCCCTCCTTTACCTTTATCCTATCTATGTAGCTGATAATAGTAGTTTTAAAAATAATATTACTTTATCTATAAACATTCATCTATTAAACAATGGTTTATTATAAGTTTTATAATTTATCTGTAGGTTTTAAAGATGTGTATATTCATAATAGAGTTATTATATATATATATATATATATATATATATATATATATATATATATACATATATACATATATTATAGCTAAATATTCTTTTATCTTTCACCGCTTAGATATCATATCAAGCACCCATACGCAAGCGCCCAGCAGCACTGCTTTTAGCAAGACTTCAACAGGGTATTTTCAAAAAAATGGACGTCTGTTATAAAATAACTTGCCTTTCCTCATACTAGAAAAACTTTTTTTTTTAATTACATACCAATAACGTTATCGTTATTCAGTCCTTCTTCAGAAAAAAAGTAGATTTATAGGTACATTACTCACCAAATTTTAGTAGAGTGAAAAATGAATATAGAACTTTCTCATTGCTCTAATATATTAGAGCATTGATGCCTATCTAAAGAAGAAAGGAAAAGCATATCGTAATACAATGTTTTTTATAATAAATATTAATAATTACATATACCTGTTGAAGTTCTTATTTTGCTATCAATTTTTGTTTTTAATTTATGTTCTGTTTTTAATGTTGTTTGTTTTGTCCTTTGTTTTATTTATGGGCTTCTCCTACAGAGGCGGATTCCAATCCAGGTAGTACCTTTTGTTGTTTTTCTCTTTATGTTTTCTCATACAGGTTTTCGTTTTTTCTTTAACGTTTCAAATTGTAATAAATATTATAGAGTTTTAAGATTGGTATAGTCTATAGATATAATATTGGTTTGTATAAAATGGTATCGTTTTTATATGACAATGACTGTTGTACAAATACACGAACGCCACGTTTACACAGTGCATAGTGCATGCATAGTTGCCAAATGAAAATCAATAAACTTAATATTAATAACTTAAATAGATGGTGGAGATGAGGCAAGCAAAATAATCGCTACTTGTGCGAACGGCACTCAGGGTTTGTTAGGAGAGCTGGGGTCGTGGATAAGTAAACGATAAGGGGGGTGGAATGGGGCACCTACAAAAATATGAAACAAAAAGTCATGAATCTCTGGGATAAACAAAGCAAAAAGAAACAGAAAACACCTCAAGTAATTTAATATAGGGCGCCTTTTAGCGGTGCCTAATTATACCTATTACAACTACTAGTTGTAACTAGGGAAATAATTATAAAACATCAAAAACATATCTTCTTCAAATAAAACTAAAAAGAAGGAGTTAGTTAAAAAATAATCAAAATGTTAAGAAAACAAAATTTAACATTTATTGTGTCTTACCACAAACAGTTATAAAAATAATGGCACAAATTTACAAATAGATCAATAGTTACAGAGAACAAGAATAAAAAAAAACTTAAATGTGTCCTAGCCGTTTACAAACTCTGTTGCTACAAAACTTACAAAATTGAATGGAGGTTAACCCTTTTTTATTTAAAAACAAATCAAATCAAAATAATAAAGCGAGCTGTCTTATGTTAACAATAAAGTTTAAATCTACGAACAATTAAATTGACAGTTAAACGCAAAACCCAAAATTTACAATATTTAACATTACTACTTTTAAATTTTAAAGAAAGCAATTATTATTTAAAAAAAAAGGTATGTCTTTACTTCAAAATTTGAAACAAAAGTTACCTTAATTCACCAAATCACACTTTGAATGTTCTGGAACCATAACTGCAACTAACTGGAACTAAACAAACTGCTTCAAAGCAGGAACAGCGAGATTGAAGAAGTACTTCAACTGGAACATCAGAATTGCTGCAGGCGACAAAATCTCTTAAATACTTTTTTTAACCTCCTCTGTAACTAGACATACTTCAAAATTTACTTTCCATTGCTACATAATTCCACAAAGAGGGGCCAAAAACGGAAACTACAAATTCGAAGGGGAATTTGGATCCATACTGAGTCGGTGACCTTATCTAGTCGACCCAAGTAAGAATGACGAAATTCTCTTAAGAATTTGTTCACCTAACTTAAAAATAAACAAACGCAAAAATAACAAAACACAACTAAAATTAAAACGTAAAAGATTCCATTTCCACGACGTATAAAAATTATAAGGCGACTTCGAATAAAACATTAAAAGAAAATGCCGAGAAAGTACACAACTTTAAAATAATAAACTACTCTAAAATGGTTTTTATTACTTGGCGACGCTGAAAAGAACGAAATATTATTTGGGTTTTGAATTGAACGATACGAACGAAAGATACATTAAAAGGTTTTTCAAACATTTATGAGGGGATTTCAATATATTACATATACGAGGGGATTTCAATATATACAATATAAAAAAAAAGCAATGAATTGCAAAAGCTACAGAATAAGCAGTTAAAGGAATGAAGCTTAAAAATTTTTCACAAATTAGATATGGGTCACCGAAACTGCTTAAAATGTTTCGGAGATTATTTAAAATGTGCTTTAAAGATAGACGTTTAAAAATAACGATGGTATTGATATAATGTAGCTAATACATAAAAAGCCACAAAAATGGATCCTAATAAGAACAAAAGTAATTCCAACAATCGGTAGACTATATTTCAAGCCACTAGCACATCTAGTACAGGTTGTCAGTACCAAATCCTACAAATTGGCACGCCCACTTAATGCGCAGCAAATTTACCGGAAATGATCGTAGTAGAAGAAGTAAACTCGACCTGTTAATTACGTTTAAAAATCACGTAGTAGAGCATTTATCTATCTTTTTTTCTCCAAATACCTTCTCTGCCGCTCTGTAACTCTCTGCACTGACAAGCAATTTCCTAGTAAGAAAGTCATTCCTAGTATTGACGACTAGATAATAAAGGTTGACAACAAAGGAAAACAAGTAGGTTCCAGATTTGGACGACCCAGTATGGATAATATTTTCATATTAAAAATTGCAGTAGAAAAAATAGTACGGAGTAATATTAATAGATCCATATAGCTCTAGTAGATCTGGAAAAATCAAATGATAACTTACCGATTTCATAATTGAAAGGAAATGAAACTTTTAAGAATTTATTCAGTACTATTAGAGTTACAAAAAAAATCTAAAAGCGAACTTCGTTTAAAAAGAAAAAATGTTTAAGGCAAGTTTACTGCATAGAGCAAAATAAACGAAGATATAGCAATGACACGAACTTTAAATTATTTTTCTGGTAAAAGGCAAAAAAGAGTAGATGCAAAGAAACATATCTACGTTACGATACCAAAGCCATTAGAAACAAACATATACCGCTACAATAGTTATTTAAGTAGATGAGCATGTTAGTTCAACAATAAATTATTGGTGGAGGCACCGCTGGTATCAAACTCGAAAGTTAAATTGTACACGTCACGTTTTTGAAAGGTAAACGTAAAAAATGTTATGTTTTTGACAGGTAAAAGTGACGTATTCGACGTTTACCTGTTAAAACGTGAAATATGCCCAAACGTGTGGTTATTGCGTCAAAAATTTGATGTACTTAACGTGCTGTGATCTGACTTTCAATTTCGACATGTGTTACGTCACCGGCGCATCCACCAGGTATTTGTTATTAAACGAAAATACATCTGCTGATTAAGACGAAGTTGCGATAAATCGAAACTTTAGAGCCATAAACTAGCAGATAACGCTATGAAACGAGATCGAAATATATGAGTGATGAGATAGGGAAAAGACAGTTTTTGGAAGAATCAACAACTACGTTAAGAAAACATTGAAAATGGGGACGAAAAAATACATTGGCAAAAAGTATTGGTAAAGTACTTAGGAGATGTTATCTTTGTTTATAGGTTACCTCCGAAACGAATATATGTATAATAAAACTAAAATGAATATACAATATTGGTGCTTCAATCGATCTAGTTGAAGGTAAACGTGATAGTTCTGATATTACTTGAAAAGTACTTATAATAAATATAATATAAAACTTAATATATAAATAATAATTAATATAAATATAATATATAACTTAAAATAAAACTTATAACAAATGCTCAGTATTTTTTAAGTATCACTATAAAAAATTATGGAATACTCTAGTAACTACAAAATTCATTATTATCTAACAAAGTTGAAAAGTATTGTCCGATACTACTGCCATCTGTTGGTTGTAGTATGTTTAAAATCATTATTATGATATGAATTATTTGTGTATTTGAAATAAGACTTAAAAAGAAAGCCTGTATTTGACATTGTGCTTTAACCTAAACATCTAACTGCATTATTTTTTGTGGGATCTGGTTACTGGTGTTGGCTCTCTCAGTAAGTATGACTTTTTTCTAATATATCTAATACTAGTTTTAAATATCTGTACAATGTTTGTCCCTTTATAGATTAATTATTATAAGTCAAAACAAATTTCTGTTATAATCATTATACATAATCTGGAGAATAATATATTTATTTGCTCCATTACATATTGTACCCACGGATGATTATAACAAAATTTAGTTTGTTTTTTTTTTTACTTTCAAACTTAAAGTAAACTTCCGCAATAGAGGTAAGAAAACATATGGCGCTCTGGAATCGACTTTTGATTTTATTTTCGTTTTATTTCTTATTGCGTTAGACATGCAATTATTTATTTTTATTGTTGTTCGAGATTTTTTAGAGATGTGGAAAAACTTGTGAAAATTATTAAATCATTAAAATTTATCCAGCTTAGGTTATGAATAATACGAACGAATGAAGTTGATCCTTAAATAAATTGAAAACAATTATATAATTAATAAAGGGAATGAACAGTAAAAAATAAATAGATAAGGTATCCAGAAACTCTCCTGACAAATGAAGACCGGAGATTCCTCAGATAATTTTAAGACAATTAAATCCAATTCACCTAGTCCGAAAATGCTTCTAGTTAGAAAAACGAAAACTAGTATGATTATTTATCATCCAGAGTTGAATCGATTCCATTAATTGCGAAGGGCATAACTTTTTTGACTTTAACTTTGAAACATTCGTAACAGTAGATTATTAAATTTTTATTTATTCTAGTACTAAAAGGTATTCTTACCTTAAGTATAGGCAACACTATTTCCTGGAAAAATCGATTTGAAAATGTTTCGTTTCTTCGTCATGAAAATTAATTAATACCTAAATTAATTTTAAATATATTATCTTTTGTTTCAATGAATGAAGAATACAATTAATAAAAAGAGATTGAGAAAAGCAAAAAATCAAATTTAAATAAAACGGTTTCAATTTGATTTTTTGTTTCATATTTTTCTTCTTATTTGCTATTTACAGGGCTTTAAAAACAAACTATTTATTACGATGGAACGAAATTAACACGAAAGAACAAGTATCAAAACTAGATAGTTACAAAAGATGCTCGATATTAATAACCATTAGTCTCTATGCATAAATTTGCACTTTTGCTGACAGAATGCCGAATTCTTGCAAAAATTCCAAAATTATTTCTAAATTCGTTGCAAGCATATTGTATTCTCTAGGCGCATACACATCGAATTTGGACGGACGATAAAAGTTCGATCGAATTTTGTCGATGATGCTTGCGCGCACACTACACGATATTTATTCGATGACGTTTTTTAGGTTTAGACAAAGGTTTGTTAGGTCGAGTACACAAAATCACAATGAGCAACACAGAATCACGTAACAACACGGAGCGACGTACCTTGAGCAGTGTCAAAAAAACGCAACTAGTCCTCTGATCGCTCGATAAAGATCGATGTGTGTGTGCGCGTTCATTTGGTACTATACGCCTTGGAACGACGGCAACGACCACGGCAGCCGTGAATGCAGTAACATTCATCGATCGTCACACGACATCGATGCCGTGCCGTTTGGCGATCGATGTGTGTGCACGCTCACATTTGTTTCATCGCGCCACCAAAGGAATTTGTTCGATCGAACTTTTATCGACCGTCCAAATTCGATGTTTGTGCGCCTAGCCTAACTCAAGTTGTTCACGATTTTGTATCGGAATGGAATAAACAAATGCTTTTATGTATACCCAAGTATGTATGTATACCCAAGTATGGCCCAAGTAAATAATCGTTATCTACTCCTATCCAGACGTTTATGTTAAATCTATGCTGATGCTTAAATTCTTGAACAACGTGGGGATTATCACTAACGTGCGAATAATATTGTGCATTATGCGTATTAAAAATTCCATTTTATGCGAATGTAGCTTTGTCGCAAAATTTCGATTTCGAAAATCGAAGTGTCGATTTCTTCACGAGTAGGTAAATCTCCTTATAGCGGTGCTTGTAACTTTGTAAAATAAAAAGGATATAAATTTTCGTTGTGTAAGATATTTCCTGCAGAGATTTTGAAATTGTAGTCTTCGAACGCTAATTTCTGGATTTTTCTCAACTTCCATTAAAATAACATCTCCATGTGCTACCGATGATGTATCACGTCCCCTCTTTCATTATTTTTTGGGACCATTGAACCTGTTTCTCTTAATCGTTGATGAAGAACTGTCAATGTTGAGTGACTGTTGAGTGACAATTGAGGAATTTTTCAGGATATCTACGTTGTGTTGCTCGAACGTTACTCCTCATTTCGCCATAAACTAAAGCATATTAGCTTATTCCTCATTAGTAAAAACCATTTTTGTTGAGTTAAAATTATTATATTTGAATGCCACAAAGTAAAAAACTAAAAAAAAACTTCACGAACTTCACACAATTTGACAATGAAAAACGTCAGTTTTTACTGTAGAAAGTAAAAGAAGTTGTACTAGGAAAACGTAGTTATGCTTCTGTTGACAGGTCACGGCCAACTAGTACAAAACTATTAATTTAACTTTCATGACGAAAAAACAAAAAATAATTCAAATCGGTTTTTCTAGAAAACGGTGTATTCTATCTACTTAGATTAAGAGTACCTGTTAGTACTAGAATAATTAAAAATTTATTAATCTAGTATCACGAATGGTTAAAAGGTAAAGACAAAAAACTTATGCTTTAAAATAATCGTTAACCTACCCAAAACGGACGCCTATGATAAAAATAATCGTACCAGTTTTCGTTTTTCTAAACAGAAACGTTCTAGAGGTATTAAAAAAAACTAATTACTATGCGCCATCTTCAAAGAGCTCTAGCTCCCTTAGGAAGCATTTTCGGACTAGGTAAATTGGGTTAAATTGTCTTAAAATTATCTGAGGAATCTTCGGTCTTCGTTTGGCAGGAGAGTTTCTGGACACCCTGTCTAGTTTAAATCTAAAAATTACACGTCCAAGTTTTTCTTTTTCGGCGATTTTTGTTTGGCCTAGAAGATAATATGAATATTCTCATCATAAATTATCACAAAAAATTCTAGTTTCGTTAAATGTCTTTTTAAAATTTATTATCTCATAAATCAGACCCCTTTGGATATATTACGTACATTACACCTAAGACGCCATTAAAACTTCAAACGTGTATAACTTTAATAAAATTAAAGATAAATTAATTAATTTGAAAGTGTATAAATTAAGCTTTAACATGATACTTTGTAAATCCAGCCTCAAAATGCCTAATCAGCAGCATAAAAAAATGTGTGTGGATCCATCAGAATTGAAAACACAACGGTAACCTAGCTGACTCCTAGACTATTTTTGTTTATAATTGATAACGTTTAGCTCCAGCTGTTATTTGTTAAATTTTCTGAGGAGGTTTGTAAATCTAATTGTTTTATCTTATTAGTTAAACAAATTGTTTATTCAACGGAAATCCTGGATTTACTTAGTTTAGACAGAAGGCAATTAAAGCACTTAATATTTTTCGGTGATATGTGGCATCTTATATTATAATAATAGCACAATAAAAATAAAAAAAAAAGAATTGTTATTGAAACTTTTTAAAATGTGTTAAAAAGTATACAGGTTAAACAAAAAATAGTTTTCCTCAATTATTTCAATTTATTTATACTGTTTATTTATTTACACTTACAAAATACAGTTAGGAATGTTTCAAAACCTCATGAACCTTGGAAATTAATTGTGCTACACGGTCGGATCTTCATTTAGTGTAAGGTTCAGCTCACATAATGTCGAATATTACCAGGACTTCCACACGAAAAGAATTTGGCTGATAGTGATCCCTTATCGCGCATCAGAGTGCTATTATAGGTGGTAAAGGGATAGTCTGGAGCATTGGAGCCTGGTGGAGCGGTTCCTGATTACACGAATCAATACACCTCACTCCAATGAATTGTAAGGGTACGTTCATAACGAAGGCCATTGCATCGTATCCTCGCCTGGATCATAGCACTGACAGTAAATACTCACATTTAAAATAATGCATTTATTTTACCTGGCGATCGATAATTAATATGGTACGATCCTATGGTCGGAGCGAGCGGGCGGTCGGCGCCTCGTTGTGAGCGCTCACTTAGACCCGAATGATATTCCAAGGGGTGTCCAAGTCCCTGTGACTGGGTTTAATCAAATTGCTTACTTGCTCTCACTCAGAAAGATATAATGTAGTAATACAATTTTACCACTTTCTGTCAGCGCTTAGAACTTTTTTAAGCCACTTCTTCCACGAGGAAATAACCAGGAATCTCCGCGGGGGTATATTTTAGATTTCGCTCAACGTAGCACATGAACTGACAAGTTGCTGACTAAACAAACGCTTATAGATATAACGCTAATGTGTAACGATAAGACTAAGAGAATTTAAATACTATTATAAAATAATACCTCAATCAACCATGGAAGCTTATCGTCTATGCTTCGCTTAGCTCAGTCCCTCAAGTGTAAATCCGTCTTGTCTTAAACTATGAATTAAACAATGAACATTTAGCTGGTAACAAATAAAACAATGATTTAACTAATCAGATTTATTTAACATATAAAACAAAGCAAAAACAACCTTGCCTACAGCTTTACAGTATACAAATTTAAATGATACTTATTATGTCATCGATGAGCTGCTTGCTTCCAAATAAATGTGGCCTCAAATTATGTGATTAGGTCCTCCAGAGCATGTGGTTATGTCCTCCAGAGCATGTGGGTAAGCCTTACATACAGCTGCAGATCATCTTCTGCTGCATATTAATATTATTTCAGAAATTATCCAATGAAATATCGAATTAACCCAATAAATTCTCCAATAAACCCAAGAGAATTCTGCAGACGATAAAATGAATATGATGATAAAATGATACGACTATCACTAATCGAAGAGTCGGAATGGTACACAGTCGCAATATAATCGCTTAGTAACATCGCTACCATCTAAGGCTTTCTGAAATTCATTACAGAAACGGGTTTCGTCACAGTAATATTTTTCAAAGACATTTAGAGGAAACAGTAGTTGCTGAAAATTTCTTAGTTTTGTGCTACTGAACTGATAATAACTGTTTCACAATTTTTTCCACAATTGTCCCACGCATCCGGGGTTGTAATCGTGTAATATGCGAATACTTGTTCTTTGTCGTAAAGGACGTATTTTCACAAAATTTTATATTTTTTCGCTTGAGGGTGGTTACTGGAAATACATGTAAAAATTTGTATCATCCCATTTTGAATACATCAATTCATATTGAACCATATTCTCTAACAGTTTTAAATAAGATTGGTGTAAATATGTGCAATGTAAGAAACAAAATATACCATTTACCTTTTTATGTAATATACGATAGTATATTACATAGTGTTTGCCGGCTTTACAAAATATTTAAATATTTTGTAATATAAGGCTAAGCATTCATCACAACGAAGTAATAGTCCAGTCTACAGAGATTTGACCTCTAAAAAATCATACGAACAGCTGAAATTTACTGAGAATGTCAAATTTGGGACCCCAAAAAGATACAAAAAATTTTATCACTCCTACCCCTAGGCTTCCACCTAAAATGCCCCCTCGTAGGGGGAAAGCGGAAAAAAATCCATTTACCAATAACCTTGGACAAAAATGTTTATCGGCACTTTTTTTGTAAAATGAATCGTTCTCTCAGAAACAATGCTTTAAGCGACCGGTGATTTTGAACGTCAGTTACGCGCGCGAAATCAATTTTAAATAAAATGTGTTTCATATTGACGGTAAAAATTCACGATATTTTTTTATCTGAGTATCCTAACAACAAAAATCAAAACGTCTTTTAAAAGTAAAGAGTGTGTCTTTCGTATGCAATTTTATTGTTTTGCTGCAAATGAAGTCAGTTTCCATAAATATGTTCAATAAATAAACGTTGCGCGCTTTTGCCATTTTTTCTCATTATATCAATAAAATTTACGACTTTCATTGACTTCTCGTAGTAGAATTTCCATTTTGATAACCTAATCTTCAAAACCTATAACATTATTTTTGGATTTTAAGTTTTGAGAACAAATGAATTAAATAAAATCTAAATGAATAAAATCTTTTACATTACAAACGATCACACGTCACAAAAATGCCTCCACGAAGATGGTATTTGATGGAATTTATAACTGAAATTGTGTAGTTTCGAAAAATCTACGAAAAAGGTAAAAAAACAGTTGTAAACGTTTTAGATCGTGTGGAATGTGGAAAGTTTAAATTCAGCGTTTTTTAAGTATATTTTATTTTACTTACGTTTGTTGCCAAAACTCAAAACCGAAATTGTATGCTAAGTTTTGAAGATTAAGTTCTAAAAATGGAAATTACATAGTATCTGGTCAATAAAAGAAATACATTTTATTGATCTAATGAGAATCATGAAAAATGGCAAATATCGATCAACGTTTATTTAACAGTTTTATAAAAACTGACTTCATTTGCGGCAAAATACAAAAACTGCATACGAAAGCTACAATATCACCTTTAAAACGCATATTAATTTTTATTAATGGGAGACTCTCATTACAAATTTCATTTAAAATTGATTTCACACGCTTAACTTACATTCAAAATCGCCGGTAGCTTCAAGTGTTGTTTCCGAGAGAACGGTTCATTCTAAAAAAATTCTAATAAACATATTTGAAAAAATTTTTCTACGACATACAGATTTTTGATAAATCGATTTTTTCCGTCCCCGTCCCCCATACGAGGGGAGGTTTTAAGTGGAAGCCGGGGGTAGAAGTGGGAAACTTTTGCATATTTTTTTGAAGCCCCAAAATTGCCATTATCAGCAAAATTCAGCTTGTTCGTATGATTTTTAGATGTTCAATCGTAATTTCGTCTCTGACCACAAGTCAAAGTCAATTCATAGTAAATTAAAAAAAGATTCTTCGTAGGAGTTTGTAGTGATTCTAATCCAAAATTCATTATATATACACGGGATATCCTAGTTTATTAAAAAAATGACTTCACAAAAGCGCTTTATTAAAAGTTTCATATATCTATAGTATTTTTACCAATTTTCGCTTTACTTGTGGATATCACACAACTTGTAGTCAACATTGTAGCAAACACAACAAAACAACCGAAAAAAAACATTGTTTCTTGATATTCTTCTTTATCAAAACTTATTATCTGCTATAAATGTGTAGAAGACTATAAAGTTTAAAATATTTGATTACTGAAATTTTGTCATTCATTCAAGAAAGTACCGGGAAGTAGCGACCTCAATGGGAGTTAGAGTGTACTAACAATCGCCGTCTAGTGATACTGCTAATTTAAGCATATTAACTCCAATACCATTGTCTGGCTAATTGGTCTTTACCAAAACCATATAAAACTCCAATACCTTGTTGGAATATCTTTAAGTAGGTTGTAGATTACTAAAGAGTCAATTGGCCCTTCTATACTGCGATCTAACAGATCTTTTATGTACACCGTACTCCAGAATTAGAATTATATGCCTATTATCCATTTAGGAGAGATATTTTCTGCCTGATTAAGTTCTAAAAGATGTGTTATAACTTATTATAGCGTGATAGAACAATTGCTGTGAATTTGCTGACAATATGATCTTTTTCTCTTCATTTTTGTAGAATCTACAGGTTGCTCTGTCTACTTTACCTATTTTATACAGATTATATTTCACTGACCATTGTCTTTGCTGTCTTGCTTAGTCTTTTGAAGCTTCAAGAGTCTTTTTGCGTAGATTTTCCCAGCCATATTTATGGTTGTCCTGGCACCCACAACAAAGTTACTTTGCTGTACCCTGTCAGTTACTTAAGAGGACAAGCTGTCACCGATTGTTAAGTTGTGAAGTTCACAGCCTTCACTGCAGCTTGTCTGTGCCAATACATGTTTGGCTAAATTGGGCGGTTTTTTCAGGAACTCTTTCTTGTTTCTACTGAATCTTATGTTTTTGACCCACTAGTATAAAACGTGGGGGTAGCTCTTGTGGTTTGTGCGTTATCGTTCTGTGTCAATTCACATCCTTTTATGGTAGTGTACAATCTCCAAAAATGTATCCAAATTGATCATAGAAATCTTCCATATTCATTTATTGAGTTAATTCTCATTCTGTTTAGCAAGCGAAACATACATACAAACACCTACTCATACGGTCAGACTCTGACTTGAGCAGTGATATGGAAGGTATATCACTGGTCTTGACGCTGCGTGAACGTGACTCGTGACGTCCGACGTCCCTGAGTGAAGCATGGAAAGTTAGAATGCGAACGATAAAGGTGTCCCAAGCGGCGCATCTTCTGCTCAAGATCTATCCTGATTTTTTTAAACTGTAATGGTGTTTCTCCTGAGATACTCCCCCACCTGGAAATCTAATCGCAGGCTGTTTTTGCTTTACCTGAGAAAAGTCACCATGCCAAGCTCGATTTTGACAACTAATGCAATCAAAGTGAAGCGTGCCTCGCATCCGCTTACATTTTTCCTCGTTTATAGCCTACAGGCTATAACCCCTATTCTCTATAGACTAGAAAGTTGTATTCCTACTTCTTCTTCTTTACGTGCCATCTCCGCGACAGAGGTTGGCAATCATCATGGCTATTCTGATCTTAGATGATGCCGCTCTGAATAGTTTGATTGATGTGCATCCGTACCATTGTATCTTTCATTATGTATAACATGCCCCAGGTATTGCAGCTTTCGTGTCTTGATGGTTTCCAATATTTCCATTTTTTGTTGACTCTTTTCATGACTTCGTTGTTTGTCACATGCTCGGTCCATGATATCTTCAGGATTCTTCTGTACACCCACAGTAAAAATGTTTCCAACTTTTTAGTAGTCGACGCTTTAAGCGTCCATGCTTCCATCCCGTAAAGCAGAGTCGAGAAAATATAACACCTTGCCAGCCTAAATCTCTAAGACGAATTTCAGTTCTCTTGCAAAAAGTACGTTTCTCATTTTCTTGAAGTGTGTTCGTGCTTTCTCTATTCGAAATGTGATTTCTTTGGAGTAATCTTTTGCGTGATTAATTATTGTGCCAAGGTAATTGTAGTTTTCAACTTGTTCTAAACGTTTACCGTTCATTGTCAGGCTTTAATCATTATTTTGGGTTTTTGACATCCTCATAAATTTAGTTTTCTCGATGTTTATTGATAATCCATATTCTTCTCCACACTCAACTATCTTGGTCATTAGCTTTTGGAGGTCTTGGAAGTTATCTGCTATTATGATAGTACCTTTATTCCTGCTGTTTCTTCCTTAAAAGCTCTTTTCATAATTTTTTCAGAGTGTACATTGAATAGTAGTTGTGACAATACACACCCCTGTCGCACTCCTCTTTTAATTTCGAACTCTTCTGATGTGTCTTCATTAATGCATATGTGTACCTGCTGTTTATATTATAGATTCGTTATAATTCGAAGGTCATTGTATTGTAATTGTTTTGCTTTGAGGACGTCCATTAGCTCTTTGTGGCGGACTTGATCGAAAGCCTTTTTGTAATCTATGAAACAGACGTACATATCTTGGTTCACATCCAAGCATCTCTGGATTAGTACGTTGCATGCAAAGAGAGCTTCACGGGTACCTACGCCTCTACGGAATCCAAATTGGGTCTCTTCAATATCCATATCAAGTATTTGGTTAATGCGTTGATGGATGATCTTTAAAAACATTTTAAGTGTGTGAGACATCAGGCTTATGGTGCGGTGGTCGGTGCATTCTCTAGCATTTTTCTTTTTTGGGAGACAAATAAATGTTGAGGACAACCATTCATTGGGTATGTCACCCGACTGATAAATTTCATTAAGGAGCTTTAAGAGGACATCCATGTACTCATTTTCTATTATTTTAAGGATATCAATAAACAGTTTATCTGGCCCTGGGCTTTTTTCGTTTCTGATGTTCTTTAGTGCATACAATATTTCTTCCTTTGTAAATTCTATACTTGTTTCTCTGTCCTCGAAAGATGTGTCTTGTAGGTTTCCTCTTTCGTCGTCGAAGAGCTCTTCCATATATTCTTTCATCGTTTTAGCTTTTCGTCAGTCGTTATCATAGTATTTCCATTTTTATCTAAAAGAGTTGTGCTTCTTTTTACAGCCCTGCCATTTCTTTAACCTTTTTATGTAGGTTGAATAGGTCGTATTTGTTCTGAAGATCTATCTCTTTACATTTTTCCTCATAGTACGTTTGTTTTGCCTCTCTTATCATTTTTCTGATTTTATTGTTAATAATTTTGTAATTGTGACTGTCTTTGTTCTTGGCTTGTCGTCTTTGGTCCATCTGCCGAGTATTTTGTCGGTCATCCAGTTCTCTCTTTCTTATCGGTTCTTTTAATATCTCTTTGTATGGATCGAGCAGGTAATTTTTTAATGTTTCCTATTGTTGTCTTATCTCGTAGGTATTAGTATGTAATTTATCAAAGTTTTCGTATTTTTTCTGTTCGAGTTTGATTTTTACATCAGATTGTTTCAGTTTCATCACATCTAATTTTGGAGTTCTTTGGGGTTTTCTAATACGCTTAAGCGTGACATTAGCGATTAGTGGGTTATGGCCTGATGTGACATCTGCTCCTGGATATGTTTTAACTGATTTGATGGTGTTATCTCTTTTTAATCATTATATAATCGATTTATTTTCTTACCACTTTTTCCGATTTATCAGCTGGTGAGCGCTATGTATATAACCGTCTCATAGGTAATTTAAAGAACGTGTTTGTGGTTATTAGACTTCGTTCTTGGCAAAATTGTATTAGACGATCTCCTCTATCGTTACGTTCCCTTAGTCCTAGATCTTCCATTATTGTTCCAGCTCTTCCCTTGCCGACCTTTGCATTTAAATCGCCCATAACTACCGTGAATTACCTGGTCTTCAGTCCATTTTCAATTTTTTGGTAGAATGGTAATATTTCATCCTCTGTTGCATCCGTCATTGGCTCATATACTTGGATGAAATTTAGTTTTGTAGGTGATATACTTATTTTTAGTAGTAACACTGTTTCTGAGATTGGGACAAAACCCTCTATTGACTTGTTAACCGCTGTATCGATAATAATTGCTACTCCACGTCTATGCTGGTTGTCAATGTTTTCCTAGTAATATAAGGTACCGGTTTCTGGCGAAAGATATCGTGAGTTTCGCTTACACCCAATATATTTACATTCATTCTTCTCATTTCTTGAGGGATGTTATGCATTTTATCAGGTTGATACATGCTTTTGACGTTCCATGTACCTATTTTTGCATTTGATAATTTTACTTTGTCTTGTCTCGATGTTTGACAAGGGTTTCGCCGGTTAACGACCTGAGAGTGCTTGTCTGTTCCTCCCTTTCCGGATCTTGGGCTTCGATTCCCATGATCAGTTTCTTTTTTTTTAGTACTCATTACCATGATGATTGTACTAGAGATATCCAATTGGATCTATAATGCAGTGGTTTCTCCTTGCCATCTGCATCATTATGCCGTTGACCATTTACTTGATTCATTCGCCTTTGGTGCCAATTTCTTAGCGCCAGGACATAAGAGTGCCCTTCCACTTACCAACTCATCCGCCGGAGCCGGATGTGGAGAATTGTGGAATTGCTTATACATTCCTGCTGGAGTACCCTTACGTGTAACAATTGTTAATGTGTGATCGCTCATTATCCACATTCTTAAAACAGTTTATTGTCTTTTACTGTGATCTTTTCCGTTGCACTTTGAATACCGTCAACGAAAATGAAAATTTATTTAAAATAACTTTAAATTAAATTTCAAGTTGCACAATTTGGTATGAAATAAAGATATGCTCGAACAATAAAAATATTTTACTGTTAATTTTTAAATGTTTAGTATTTTTAATTTATTCTTTATGGCGAATAAAATTTAATGCTTACAAATTACGATAAATAAATGATTTGTGTTGTATAAGGATTTCTAGTATTCATTTTTCTATTATGAGCAGATAAGAGATTGTACTAAATAGTCCGGGTCGTATGAGTTCACAGGCTAGGAAAAATATTCTTATTCGATATATTTGTACATTCTTACTTCAAATAGTCCCCTTATAACAAAATCATTTGTATCTGGGTTATATAATATTAATTTTATGGCGATATTAATTATATATCTGGGAAGAAAGTTATGTTTGTGATTTTTTCGTAAAATGCAATATTAATCTTATAATTATTATTATGTTGCTATGACGTGCTTTTCAATAAATACCAATAAAAAAAATTAAAATACCTTTGACAAAATATGTACTCAGCTAGGATAAAATATAAATAAGTTCATCCATAAATAATTCACAATTCTTACATTGAAGGCAAATTAAGAGTTTTTAAATTTTATTATTTATTAAATACTTTTTATTTCGATGTCAATTGTACCGAGATTATTCTGCAAAAAAATATGGACACATTGTAACAATTTACACCAAATCTTTGTTTAAATTCTAAGATGTGCTTACAAATGGAGGGTATCAGCTGTCATACATTTTCTACTGGAATTATAAACGTTTTGTTGACTTGATTTTTAGAACACAGACCTCATGGACGAGGAGAATACCCTACATTACCAAGAACAGGGTCAACATCTGAATTTGAACCTCTTGAAGACAAACAAGTCGAATATTTCTTTGCATCAGATGCTTCCGCAATTATTGAACATACCAACAGGGTGATTTATTTTGAAGTAAGTGTACAAAACAATCACAATAATTTCTTTTACGAGGATTACATTTAAAGGTTCTACAAAAAATAAAGAGTATTTTACATTTTCTATACATTTTTACTTGTGTTCAAACCAGTGCTGGAAACATTTTCTCCATTCTGAAGCTAATATCTATTTCGCCTTGAAATTGAGAGAAATTGTATTTTTTCAATTTTATGGCCTTAATTAAATGGTTTTCTTATGGTGAATCATATCCCTCGACAGGCCACAACTGCACGCCAAAAATACTGATAAAGAGCCGTTCCTACTGTATGGCTGGTAACCCCTGAAGTACCTCCTTCGATAGGTTTGGCATCATCCACCTAAATTCCTCTTCTGTGCTTCTGACCACCTTCTGAACCCCAGCTCCTTAGTAGTCCACTACTTCTCCACATATAATATCAATCATCACGTTTTGTCATACCTCTATTATTCCGAAAAAAAGAGTATCCCTTCCTTGGAGAGGCGAAAAGCCTAAACAAGGTTAAAACTCTGGATCCGTTGATTTAGATTATGCTATACAGGAAACAAGACTCCATTTTTATGCTATGAAATCTGCTGTTGCTGTTATTACATTCATAGTCACTTTCAAATTTAATCTCATTCAATTTTTAAAAATTGGGAATCATCGTTTCTATACCCTGTATACATCGTTGCCTTTCTACAACATTCCTAGTTCGTATGGGAGATTCATTATATAAAGATTCTCTGCTTCTGTTCTGCCACACTGACCAACTATACAAAATAGTACAAACCTAACAAAGTCTCCAGCTTTAAATCTTTGTATGCCACTATTATTAAATGTTGTTTCATGATACATAGAATCCAGCAGTTTTGCAACATAATTTCTAATTTTTAAACTAGTTGTCATCCTGATGCATAAGTCGTGGACTACTATGCACCCTGATGCGCATCGCCCCGCCTTAAAACTGCTTCCAATTTTATTATTGGTCGAGAGATCTGAAAATGCCATATAAATATAAATATACTTATAAATATGGGACATTTTCTGCTCCCGGTCTTAGTCTGGGCTCAAGTCGGCTCCCAAATGGGTCTCTGCACCCTGGGAGTCCGATGTCGGGGCTCTGCTCCGCTCTACGATCATAGACTCTGTGGCTGGATTGTTTTTCCCTCAATAATTGTTTTATTTTACTTCCTTTACTTTGTATGAGAAACACCACTTAACCATCGACAATGGAATTTACGCAGAGGGTTCTTCGAATTGATTGGTCGAAGTCACTTTGTAAGGCACCGTGGGAGTGTTTAAGTGGCAGTAATTCTTCAAAGCCATTAAGTCACATCTGGTGATATAGTCACTGATTTTTTGGACATTTAAAATGCAAAAATTCGTTTTCTGAACTATACTTTTACATCTTTTTAATAATAAATTCATATAAAACTACAAATAACTGCAGCTATGCATCTTGGAAAGCATAAACTCTTCTTCAACTTAGATCATTTCATCATTTGTTTGATATATTTTCAATTCTTGAAGCTGTTGCCTTCGATGTACCCATATAGTCAGCTGCTAATATTTACATTTTTCCAGAAGCAAAAAATATTAATGTTAAAAATAAATGTTAGACTGGTGTAATAACTTCTCCCCTAAAATATGTGCTGATTAGTATGTTTTCTATACAATTTAGAACATTAACATTGGTTGGTTTGACTTTTTAATGAATTTTTATCCACCAACGTTAATGTGATGACAAATTTTATTATATCTTAATAATATTATCTTTGTTACGAAGTTTTTTTAAATATTGTTAAATACAATGACGTCACAACTTAGTAACGCTATCTATTGGTCGATTATACAAACTTTAAAAAATGCAAGCTCGTAAATCGTGTGATAAGTGAGTGTGTAGTTTTTGTGATTTGAACGATATCATTTTGTGTTAACACTTCTTCATCGAAGGTTGGAAATCATCATGACTGTGTGGACTATGTTCCCCGTTTTTCATATGATAATATTTAGTGTAAGTTCAAAATCTTGTTTCGCAGCCATAATATATGTAGACATATTTTTGTTTTGCATTCGAATACCAAATATGTACCAAATTTCAGGTACAGTTGCGGTCACGGAATAGTTTACAGGTTCACGTATCTAGGAGCCCATTTTTTAAATTTTTACTTCGTTTAAACGCACCTTTTACGTCAAAGTGACGTTGCCAGTGGTGTACTAGCTAGAATAGGTAGATTAAAATTAAAATATCAAAATATTTTACAAAATGAAAAATATAGAAAACAGTTTTTTGAATAAAATGGATTATGATCTTAATAACGAAAATAAAGAAGTCTCTTTTTTTAATATGCATTTTATTTTAAATCTATTTTATATTAAATAACGATAAACAATGATAAATAATAATTAATATTTGGTGGAAGCCCCATTCTTGTCAATACAATTTTGCAGTCTTCTGTTCATAGATAGCACCAATCCCCTCATGTTATAGTTAACAAGCTCTTCCCATGCCTGCTCAATTGCTTCCCGTAATTCAATTCTATTCCGTGGTCTAAGGTTTCTTTCATTTAGTTTCTTTGTTAACTCTGCCCACACATTTTCGACGGGGTTAAAGTCTGCACTACGGGAAGGCCACGGAAGAACATTAACATCAGTTTCTTCTAGCCATTCTCGAACAATTCTACTCGTATGCACCGGGCAATTGTCATGTTGGAAGATAAAGTCGTTGTTGGGGAATCTCTGGATCACCGATGGCAACATTGTGTGCTCAATAATATGTTTGTAATATAATCCTGTTAACTTCTCCTCTACATGATAACAAACGCCCGGGCCTTCGGCACTTATCCATCCCCATACGTTGACAGAGAATCCTCCACTATTTCTTAAATGATGCGTATACTGTTCATCATACCTATGATTTCTCGGCCTATAAACTCTTATTCGACCATTATTATACGACTGAAATACTTTTTCATCGGAAAATACAACCCTAGACCAAAAATTCTCATCGCGGTTTATAAATTCATTACAAAATTCAACTCGTCTCCTCTTGTGATCCTCAGTCAAAAAAGGTTTCCGTGCAGCTACACAATTTAGCAGTCCACTTGCTTTAATTCTTCGACGCGCAGTGCGAATACTGCCTGGAAACGCTGCCTCTTCTCTTGCCTTTTGAGCTGTGGCAAAAGGAGATTCTCTCAAATAATCTACTAACATCTCATCCTGTTGATCTGTGGAAATCTTCTGCCCTCCTGAACCGCCCAACCGTGCTATAGAGTGAAAATTATCCCATCTTTGTTTAATCTTCCATATGCACATATGACTCACGTTCAAATCAGCAGCAACTTGCCTTAGTGACCAACCTTCTTCGAGTTTGGCAATTGCTCTTGCTTTTTGTGCATAATTCAAATGTATTCTAACCATTTTGGAAGAGTTTAATATACTTTTATTTTATTGTTGAACACTCGCGAAAGCATTGACGTTTTGAAATTTTTTGACTTTGACATTTATCAAATCCGTACGACACTGCAATTTTACAGTATTACAATATGAAAAGTAAGGTGTAAACTATTCCGTGACCGCAACTGTACCTTGCTTGCGATGAGCATTAATAATATACTTACCTGTAACCACTATAACTAGATGATCTGTATAGCCCAGAGCACGAAATCCTTTTTTGAGCATTTTTAAGAGATCGTCAACCACTATCGACTACAGTAGACGTGATAAAACTCTTCCATGAGGAGAAATTAGTCAAAGATTCCTTATCAATCAAAGAGAGAATATACTAGATCTTATAGGTTTCCCTTTTATCTTCCTCCCCTATCTTTTGAGAGTACATCGATGTATTATTTCCTTTAATATATTTTCAATTATTTTTAGGTGTTTTATTTTCCCAATACTCTTCTACTTTTGGTTTTGTAATGATTTCTACGTCGTTGTTGGTTTTAGTATTCGTCAAAGTTTCATTTATCAATCAATCTTATTCTAATAGTTGTTTTTATTTTCTGATGACTTCCGTAAGGTATATTTTGTCTTTTTGTCGCTAAACTCATCTCATTACAGTACTAAAATCTAATCATGTTCATATATTTTTAGGATGACGATGTGGCAGCTGTTAAAAATGGTTCCCTTAGCATCCACAGAATCCGAAGAGCCGGTGATGACCCACAAAAACGAGAAATTACCACTTTAAAGATGGAGTTGCAACAGATAATGAAAGGAAATTATGATTTCTTTATGCAGAAAGAAATTTTTGAACAACCCGAATCTGTCATCAATACTATGAGAGGACGTGTTAACTTTGAAAATGGGGTAAGTTCCTAAAAAATAAAATATAGTGTAAATAAAAAGTTCTTGATTGTTTTTTTAATGTAAATTTGGTAATTTATAATTGCAGAAAGTAGCTTGTTGTAAAATGTTTACCATAAGAGTTTGGTCCGTCTCTACTTCTTTGGAGCCTGGTGTAGGAGACTATTATTTCATGCTTATTCCTGGTTTTACATCGGTGTATATCCTCATGTCTTTGATGACGATCAATATTTTGTTTCACATGAACAGTACAGTATTTGTTGCATAAATATTGAAGGTAGAGTTAGTATGTGTAGTGAAACAAATACTTGTCAACATTATTTTTGATTGAACAAGCCAGAAATTATCCTTACCACTCTTCTTTAGATGTGAAAGACATCTTTGGCTCTAGCACTGTGACCCCATGCAAAAAATTGCATAGATGTGTGACTGTTTTCGAATCAATTGAAATACACATTCAGAAAGTCTTCTCATGAGACTTTCTGAATTGAACAAAGTTGCAGATCCTAATTTAGCAACAAGGGATTTCATATGAGCTTTCCAACACAGTCCTACGTCCAAGTAAAACCCCAAAAATTTGACGTGGGCCCAAAAACTTCTTGTGTGTCAAAGCATAATAGTAGGTACTTACATATTTTGAGCAATAAGCTCTGAATTTAATAAGTTTAACTACTAAATAAAAATATAATTAAAATTCATTATAGATATTTAAATACCTTAAGCGATTAGACTCACTTTTGCTTCATGTTAGTTGAGAAACTAGAGAGGAAGTGTTAGATTCGTTAGATACGGATGTAAACTATTGTAGAAATGACAAGTTTCTTTAACTGTCTTTATATAAGAATGTCATGCTGACATCGTTACGCGAGCTATTCCAATTATTGTGCACTTAATTATTAATTCTAATTCTTGTTATTAATGCATTTGAACTATCATAACTGAAATATTTTTTTAGACTGTAACTCTTGGTGGAATCAAAGATTACATTCCAGAAGTAAAAAGATGTAGAAGACTAATGTTGATCGGTTGCGGAACCAGTTACCACAGTGCCATCGCCACAAGGCAGTTGCTGGAAGAACTTACTGAATTACCCGTTATGGTGGAATTGGCGAGTGACTTTTTAGATCGTACTACACCTGTGTTCAGAGATGATGTTTGCTTCTTTATTTCACAATCTGGTGAAACGGCAGATACACTCATGGCCTTGAGATATTGTAAACAAAGAGGTATGCAGCTCCGTTTAATGAACTTAATTAAAATTTTTTTAATTATGTGATTTTTATTGAAATGTTTACTTTACACTTATAACAGCAAAACTTATTTAATTTATTGTTTGCAGGTGCCTTAATTGTCGGTATTACCAACACTGTCGGAAGTTCCATTTGTAGAGAATCCCACTGCGGTGTCCACATTAATGCTGGTCCTGAAATTGGTGTTGCTTCCACCAAAGCATACACAAGTCAATTTATTTCATTGGTTATGTTCGCGCTAGTCATGAGCGAAGATAGATTGTCTCTTAGACAGAGAAGAGTAGAGGTAAGTGTTGAGGTATTAATAGAAGTTGATTAAAAATTAAAAGGGAAAATCCCAGTGGTTGACTGTATACGATAGTAGACAAAAACTAGAAAATTGTTTAAAATAATTAGAAAATTATACAAAAGGATTCAAAATTTTTTCAAAACGTTTTCGGTTCTGTCGGATTATCATCAGTGAATCATGCTAAAGTAGGAGTAAATGATAAACATATTAAATTTGTAAAATATGGTGGCAGGAGGTCGCAGGAGGAGCTGTAATGACGGCTTCACATCGACGAGACGTACTCGAAATATTGTTAGCTATTTGGTCTTGATCAATATCATTCCAAATCTCGAGAGCTACTGATTCTACCTTTTGTAAGGTCTTCTGCCAATTATGTCCCACAAATGTTCGACCGGGTTAAGATCTGGACTATGCGATGGTCAATTCAAAGTCCGAAGATTTAACTGTTGTAAATATTCGGTTACAATTCGTGCAACTTGAGGTCTGGCAATATCCTGTATTAGCAAAACATTTTTACCAGTATAAGGAGAGAAAGGTACAACAATGCTCAGATAAAATATCGTTTATTTACCTTTCACTCTTTAAAGAACTTTCACATAAAGGAACAAGATCTGTTTGCTTTGTTAAAGAAATTTCTCCTCAAACCAGTATAGACCTCTATTAAATAAAGTATGTTGCCCTGGGCAAACGCTCATTTGGTTATCGGATTACTTTTAACCTTCGATCGGAATCTGGATTCATTTGTAAACAGAATGTTTTCCTAGTCGTCATTATTCCAAGTAACAATAAAACACTGAAAACTTTGTTTTCAAACATCCACGAAATTTATTTTAAATCTTATCACTACAGCTGTTTCGGCTGATTGCCTTTCTCAAGTGATCTATTGTTGGCTTGGGTTTACAAATTTATAGTCTCTAATGAAATAGGTTGAGGAGGTGAGAACTGTTTGTCTCAAGTTAGTCATTCAGAATTATATCTGTGTTTTTTAATTTGTTGATTTCCATAGATTCTAACAAAGATAGCTTAAGTCCTTTATTTTGAATGTGAAGAATTTTAAATTTGTCATTAAAAGAATGATTATGATCTAGAAGGTGAAGTGCGTATGTCGAATCTGTTTTTCTATTCTTGAAAGCCCTTTTATGTTCTGCTATTCGTTTATCAAAGTTTCTACCAGTTTGACCGATGTAAGTTTTTGGGCAGTCGCCACATTGAAGTTTGTACACAGCACTATTTAAGTGTTTTTTATTTTGGCTCTTGTTATTTTTAATATATCTGCCTAGGTTGTTATTTGTTCGGAAAGCTGGTGTTATTCCTTTCTTTTTTATGTGCTTGGCAATGTTTGTTCTTATTTTGTCTGTATATGTAATTGAGTAGAAGGTATTGGGTTTTTTCTCTGGTGGTGGAAATACTAATTTCAGGGCTTTCTTGTGTAGTTTTTGATTTAACATTTTATTAATTGTTTGTTCGTTGTATCCGTTGTTTACTGCTATTTGCTTAATTTTGAGACAGAATTAAATATAATTAAGCAAATAGCAGTAAACAACGGATGCAACGAACAATCAATTAATAAAATGTTAAATCAAAAACTACACAAGAAAGCCCTGAAATTAGTATTTCCACTACCAGAGAAAAAACCCAATACCTTCTGCTCGATTACATATACAGGCAAAATAACAACAAAAATTGCCAAGCACATAAAAAAGAAAGGAATAACACCAGCTTTCCGAACAAATAACAACCTAGGCAGATATATTAAAAATAAGAAGAGCCAAAATAAAAAAACACTTAAATAGTGCTGTGTACAAACTTCAATGTGGCGACTGCCCAAAAACTTACATCGGTCAAACTGTTAGAAACTTTGATAAACGAATAGCAGAACATAAAAGGGCTTTCAAGAATAGAAAAACAGATTCGACATACGCACTTCACCTTCTATATCATAATCATTCTTTTAATAACAAATTTAAAATTCTTCACATTCAAAATAAAGGCCTTAAGCTATCTTTGTTAGAATCTATGGAAATCAACAAATTAAAAAACGCAGATATAATTCTGAATGACCAACTTGAGACAAACAGTTCTCCCCTCCTCAACCTATTTCATTAGAGACTATAAATTTGTAAACCCAAGCCAAAAATAGATCACTTGAGAAGGGCAATCAGCCGAAACAGGTTTAGTGATAAGATTTAAAATAAATTTCGTGGAAGTTTGAAAACAAAGTTTTGAGTGTTTTATTGTTACATAAAATGAATTTCCATCAAGTAACGGTCGAATCCATCAATAATATACAAAGCCCTGCCACTACACAATCAAATGTGGGTAATGTTTTTCAAAATTTAAGATCTGAAAGAAGTGGTCCATATTTTACTGGTAAAGGTGGTTCTAAATGGTTTGTGCACAACTATCGAAACAAGTTTGGAAAAACAGACCTCAAAATATTGCTACACAGTTGCCAGGTATAAAACGTGTTGCCAAGAAAGCCAAAACAGTATTGGATTGTTGGAAACTTTTTCTTCGATAAAATAATTCAGTATATTACAGTTTACACCAATACGAAACTTACTAGAAACGTGAAACATTACGGTCCTACAAATTTTGACGAAGTGGGTGCATTTGTTAGGCTCCTATATCTTGCTGGTGTAAAGAGGGCCCAAAATTTAAATACTTTCTAAGAACTTTCTAGTATGGACGGAATCGTCCCAAAGTACTTTGCTTACAGGTAGCACCTGCAAAGTACAAAGTACTTCAACACATTAAAGAAATTGGGGGCTTTGAAGTATTAAATAATTTCATATACCTGGGGTCTCTAATAACAAATGACGGAGGGTGTGACAGAGAGATACGTAGAAGGTTGACTATTGCTAGAACAGCTTTGATGAAAGTGGTAACAATTTGAAAAAATTCTGGCATAACAATGCACACAAAACTAGGGATGGTAAAGGCACTCATTTTTCCCATAGCCACATATGCATCTGAAACGTGGACCTTAAAAAGCGGATAAAAATAAACTAGACGCTTTTGAAATGTGGGTATACCGCTGCATGTTAAGAATATCGTGGATTGATCATCGCACTAACGTAAACAACTTAAAGTGAAAGATAGATTGCTTAAACAAATACAACAGAGATATTTAAGTATTTTGGACACATTGCCAGTACGAAGGAAAAACTGATAGTCGAGGGTAGAGTTGAAGGAAAGAGACCTAGGGAAAGATCTTCAAGCTGCTGGGTAGATCAAACATAAATATTGATTAACCAAGGATTACATGAAGCCGAACAACTAGCCCGGTACAGGTATGGAAGGGAAATCGTGAAAAAACTGTAATGGCCTGATGGTGTCACCCATGGACGTATAAACACAGATGGACTCAGTTATTTACATGAAATTGTGAAGTCAAAATTATTTGAATAGGTCACATTCTCAGCACCTTCACGTTTTGTTTTAAAATTTCTTATTCGCGAGTCGCTGAAAATATTACTCCGTATTTTATACTCTACAGGTGCTATCAAACCAAAATAATAATTTATTGGTTATATTAATATATTTAATTGTAATCAAAATATCAAGTGTGCACATAGTGTGCATTATCATTTAATAATAGCGTATAATAGATATCAATCAATTATTTTATATGTAGAAGCACTGAAAACTATTTATAAATGGCAACGGTTGTTTACATTTCTCTGTCTTATGGATCTACGTCAAACTTCAAATGCTGTTCCATGTTTGTTTACTTTTTACAGTAAATGAGGAAAAAGTTATTTTTCGATATTTTGGCTGTATTTTGAGTGATATTTGTGAAAAGTGAAATAAAATAAACGAAATATTTACATCCCGATCTCTCATTTCATTTGTAAGTACATACAATTTACATTATTTAAGATGAGGAAATGAGGAAGCGTGTTTGTTTACATTTTAATAGGCGTACCATTGGGTCTATTCATGTTCATTAATGTATTGAATAAGATATGAGTTCATGAAATTAGTAGACATTTAAAAATTGTAAGTAGACATCATCTGATTAAAAAAGATCTGTTTAGTACCTTTTTAATTTAATATTTCTCATGGATACAAATAAATTAGTGAAATGAATAAAACTCATTTATTTTTCTATGTAGGTTTCCAAATAATATTGACGATCGAACTATTTGGGTAGCAAATTAAGGAGAAAACATAAAAAATTTTTATTGTAGCATTATTTTGATACTATTAAAAAATTAACTTGAATTCAACTATATTTAATTGTATTAATTTTAAAGCAAATAAAAATGTATTTTAATTTTTCTATAAAGACGTGATTTGTTAATAGTTAAACTCTCGTTTTTTTTTTAATTCTTTGAACGTGTTTTTATACATTATTACTACTTCCAATTTTTAAAATCTGAATAATTACCCGCGAGTAAAAATTCAAGCACGCTTATGCTCATTGCGGAAGCATCACATTCTATCGAAGCTTCAAAACATTGTGTGTTAAAGGTATCTTATTGCTGTGTCCATCTATGTTTATACGTCCATGGTGTCACCACATTCCAAAAGGGATTAGGACTGAGGAGGAGGATAATAAATTCGGACACCGTTGCCTAGAAAAAAGCCAATAATGTTTTATGTGTACCTATAGCTACGGTTTCTTAGAACAGTGCGCAGCGCACAGCATACAGGTACAGCAGAATCTGTTGTACTCGACTCACGGCAGTTTTGGGTGAGTCGGTTTGTTAGACTCGTATGGCATACATAGATTCTGTTGCGCTGAAGTTTAAAAATTAGTTCCAAGCTTGTTTTCTTAAAGGTTGTACGTTTAGAAAAATGACTTCTCGCAAACTTAACGCAATATGTTAATTCTCCAAGAAGAGAAGGAAGAACACGAGTTGATAATGTCAAATCTAAATAAAAGAAATATAAATGTAAATGAAATTATTTCATGTCGTAGTAAAGAAAGTGCTTGTCGGAAGAAGATTGTTTTAACGACGAACAATTTTGAGAATATTTTAGACTTTCCAGGAAATTATTTGAAACTCTTACTAATTAAATTATAATTATATTATTAAAAACCCTACAAAAGGAGACATCACCTAATTATTACTATTAATTGATATCGTTCCAAAGGAAAAAACAATGAGAAATATATTCATCGGCAGGTTTTTTTTCTATTTTTAGTACTTAATATACTTTATTTATTTATATTTTAATCTGTTTCAGATAATTGATGGTTTAAGAAATCTGCAGAGTCAAATCCGCGAAGTGCTTAAACTGGACGACAAAGTTAAAAGTCTCGCTGAAGACTTGTACAAAAAGAAATCTCTGCTTATTATGGGTCGTGGATTTAACTTCGCTACCTGTCTAGAGGGAGCTTTGGTAAATATATTGTTTATAAAAATAGACTAACTCTTTGCAAGATCATTACGAGGGAATTACATCAAATTTTTTTATTTTAGAAAGTAAAAGAATTAACTTATATGCACAGTGAGGGCATTATGGCTGGCGAATTGAAACATGGACCTCTGGCTCTTGTCGATGAAACTATGCCGGTAATGATGATCATGATGAGAGATCATGTTTATACTAAATGCATGAATGCTCTGCAACAGGTAAGAATAAATTACACTTTAAATATATGTAGAATAAATTATTTTGTGGAAAACTATTTTGCACGAAAGTTTTCCTCTTGCTTATCAGGCATTTAGTCCCAAATCTAAATACTAAAAAAGTAACTTTTACCTACTAATTTATCTATATAGTCCCCTTTTAACGAATAACGAACAATAAACAACACATTTTTTTGATCACAAAAATCAACACAAATATACATTTAATAACACCTGTGGACAAATATATATGATAGATTATGTTATAACCAACAGAGATATACATCCATAGAAAATAATCGACCTAAGATGCCTCAACTCAGAAGATGTAGGTAGCAACCATAGCCTAGTAAAATAAGAATCATCCTGAAATACTTCCCACCCAAGAGAGCGGCGCCACCAACAAAACAAAAACTAACAAAAATCAAAGTCGAATGACTAAATACAGAATCCACGAAATACTTATACATGGTTGTGAATCGTCAAACGGGCCATAGGAAACTCAATGGGAAATTCTAAATTACTGAATTCCTGCTTCCCTAATTATTTTACACCAAAAGTCATGAGAAACTATTTGTAGAGGACTCAAATATGTATCGAAAACAAATGTTAAAATTGTTCTACGATTTAAACATATTCCAAAATTTTGCAAAAATATATAATACATTTTTCCTAAAACCCTAAAACCCCTAAAAGTCAGGCCAGACGCCGTGAAAAAATGTGTATTACGTGTTGCGTTTTGTCATATTCTTGTTTCTGATATTTGACAATATTAAATCAACTATTATCTATTATTTAAATGGCCAAGATTTTTATTTTGCGATCAACTGTTTAAAAAAAATTAAGTTGATTAAAAAATGTACTCAGTTGAGGAGAAAAGCAATAATAAAAATGTTTTATTCATGTTTTATTGTAACATTTGTTATAGTTTTACGTTTAAAAATAGCATAAATTATTTTTAGGAATAAGGATCACAGTAACACTATATTGGAATTCATTGAATTGTTGTATAACTTGGAATTAAATTTTAGTGTATTAGAATATCTTACGTTAAATAAAGATCTGGTAGTACTTTGCAACTTTCATTATATTTATTGATTTGTAAACTATATAATGTATTGTTCACAAAGTAATATTTGTTGTTCAGTAGTAGTAGTATTTAGTAAAATTCATTGTTTATAATTTAATCATAAAATAAAAAAATTGACAATTCAAATATTGTCAAACATTTGACATAAATTTGTTAATCACATACGTCATAATATACATTCTTGTAATTTGTGTGGCCTAACTTTTAGGGGTGGACTGAAAAATTATTATATTTTTGCCAAATTTTGAAATACATTTAATTCGTAGAACGGTTTTAACATTTGTTTTTAATTCAGATTTTAGTCCTCTTCAAATAGTTTTTTATGACTTTTGATCAAAAATAATTAGGGAAACGGCAATTCAACAATTTAAAATTTCCCATTGAGTTTCCTATGGCCCGTTTGATGATTCACTACCCGGTATAGGAAAAGAATATCAGAGAAAATCGTTGGGAATGAAATATTAGAGAACGATAACACCGAGGGTATCTGGGAAAAACTCAGAAATATCATTAGTAACGCAGCAACAGAATCACTTGGAGAGAGGAGACTAATGAAAACTAACATATCAAAAAAGAACACAACACCATGATTTAGAGAGGAAGTGAAGACAAAATGTGAAGAATAGAAGAAAGCCTTTTTACAATACAGAACACAACAAACTTAACAAGCATACAGCCACTATGAACGAATCAGAAATGAAACAAATACTTTAGTTAGACAAATTAATTGATTGATTGAGGTGCTAAAAGAAGTAGGGCTGGACGGACACGACATAGCTATAATAAGCAATACATACTGGAACCACACAGGATGTGTTCGAACAGACAACGGAAATACCAATTATGTAAACATAGAACGAGGAGTGCGTCAAGGGTGCATTCTGTCCCCTCTTCTATTTAATGTCTATGCCGAAAATATCATCAGAGCTTCTCTTGAAGATCGCCGTGAAGGTGCCAGAGTCAATGGAATCATCATTAACAATGTAAGATATGCCGATGACACCGTAGTATTAGCAGAAACAGAAGACCAACTAAAAATATTGATGAACATACTATCAGAAGAAAGTCACAGACTAGGTTTGGATATTAATCTTTCCAAAACCAAAATCATGGTATTCCACAAGAACCCCCATGAACAAATTACACCCAACATACAAATCAATGGTATCACCCTTCAGAGCTCCCAAAGCTTCATATACCTGGGTAGAGAGCTAAACAGTCAGCTAGAGCATTCAAAAGTAATTAGAAGACGTATTGAAATAGCAAGATCTGGCTTCATGAACATGCGTAAAATGCTCTGTAACCCCAAGCTATCAATCACAATAAGGTTAAGAACACTAAAATGTTATGTGTGGTCTCTACTACTATATGGCTGTGAGACCTGGACATTAAAACAGTATGACGTCAACAAACTGAATTCATTCGAAATGTGGATGTACCGCCGAATGCTAAGAATAAGCTGGACCAGCAAAACTACAAATGAAGAGGTACTGGAAATAATGAACACACGACCTCATCTGGTTAATACAATCAAAATTAGAAAGACGTCATATCTAGGACACATAATGCGCCATAAGGAATTTGAGCAGCTCCAGGTAATATTAGAAGGCAAAATCGAGTGTAAAAGGGGTATAGGAAGAAAGAAGAAATCCTGGCTCTGAAACATCAGAGATTGGACTCACACAACAGGAAATGACTTAATCCATCAAGCCCAGAACAGAGAGAAATTTGCCATATTGATCGTCAACCTCAATAGAGAAGGCACTTAGGAGGAGGAGGAGACAAATAAAAAGTGAACACTGGCAGAGCTTCTCAAAACAGATGGAGCATGACTTCTACGGAACACAAAAAGAAATATGGAGAATGATCAGAGAATAAAGAAAAGAGATGAACGAACTAATAAAAACGATACACATTCATTAGAAGGAAGAGGTAAATGAAGCATTAAGGAAATCAAAAAACAAAATACCGAACGAACTCGTATGGAGGACCAGATCTGATCAAGCAACTATTAAAACTAATCCAAAAAATAATATAACAAAACAGAATTCCTCAAGAATGGAGATCAAGCATCCTATAAACTCTCTTTAAAAAGGGAGACAAATCGGACCCGAAAAATTACAGAGAAATTAAAAAAAAAAACAACACTAAAATTAACAACCAAAGTGATAACAAATAAACTGAATGAAATTATAACACTAGCAGAAGAACAACAAGGTTTTAGGTTGGGAAGATCATGCACCGACGCTATAAGAGAAATCATTAGAATACGTCAAATCGACATATCTATGTTTCGTGGACCTTAAGAAGGCATTTGACTAGGTCAAATTAAAAGACGTTATCCACTTACTGTACGCAAGAGAGATACCTTTAGGAATAATCAAAACGATCGAAAATATCTACCAAATTAACACAATAAAAGTAAAAGTAGAAGAAGAACTAACCTACCCTATTGAAGCTGGCAAAACAAAACAATAAAAGTAAAAGTAGAAGAAGAACTAACCGACCCTATTGAAGCTGGCAATGGGATAATACAGGGAGATTCCCTGAGTCCTCTATTGTTCAACTTGATTATGGGTGAAATAATAAAAAAAAGTAAGAACTAAAAAAGGATACCAAATGGGAGAAAAACAACTTAAATTAATCCACTATGCGCACGACCCAATACTACTCTCTCAAAGTGAAGATGATTTACAACGTATGCTGCACCAATTTAATATAACCGCCAAAAAAATTAACATGTTTATTTTCCAAAAAAAAAAAGACAAAATGCATGGTTGCAACAGCATATTTACTAAGATGTAAATTGGAGCTTGAAGGTCAGTTAATAGAACAAGTGATGGAGTTTAAATATCTAGGCATTACATTATCTAGCTACGAAAAGCTCGAAACTGAAGTGGAAGATGAAGTGAATAGAACAAACAGAGCCGCAGGCTGCCTGAATAAAACAATATGGAAAAATAAAAATATCGGGAAAGAAATGAAAGCCAGAATTTACAAAACAGTCTTCGGACCAATAATGACATACGCGGTAGAAACAAGACCTGACATGAAGAGGACAAAATAGATGTTAGAAACCGCAGAGATGAGAACACTTTAAAAAATTGATGGTAAGACACTAGGGGACAGAGCTATGGAAAGCTCTGTCTGCAGAGGGGAATGGAAATGTCAAACAATAGACTACCGAAGTGATGACGTAGAAGCATCTATTTTTATTGACATCTGTCAGTTTCACTTTCCAAACAAACTTTCTTTGGTTTGGATAATTTTGTATTTTTCGTTATTTCTTATTTTTTTTACAGAACCTTTCCGCTTTTTGCAATATCTAATTATTCTAATAGTTACTACAATTTTAAAACGTTCTGTAAATAATAAAGCATGTTGTTTTATAAAAATAGCAATAAAATGCATATATCAATAAAGTAAGGTTAGAATTTCTTTAATTTAAACTTTTAAACCTTAGACAAGGAAAGAGAGAGAACGGGTAACCATTTTTTTGGTGGCAAACAACCTGACACCAGTTTTGTTTTTGTGGTTTTTTAAAAGAAGTGAATTAAGTACCTATTTTTTTTTTACTTAACAAAATGGTGAATTGTGCAAATATATTCTTTGTAAAAATCGCAGCGAGCAGAAAACACCAGGAATATCGTTTCATAGGTAAATATTTATAATAGTGCAATTAGGTATTAATTGATTTTACTTTATATTTCAATTTTAAACCTCAAAACCAATTTAAATTAGTATTTTAAGGAAAGGTGAGATCTAAATTACTAAATAACAATGCTAAATATGCATAGTTATTTCAGTAATTGTATTATTGATAATTTCACTCACAGACCATGATGATTTGCCAGTAGCAGTGGGCGTTGAGGGTTAAAATTACATAAAATATTCCATAAAATTCCATAAATAAGTAAATAAATAAATAAATTTCGTTAATTTTGATTCCAAAATATTTGTATAAAATAAAATAAATTAAATAAAACATTTAATTTACAAAAATGTTTCATTTTAAATACGAATTAGTCAATCCTTAAAAATACAAAGATACACCGCTGACCACTTCCTCGGTGGCAGTTTGGCTTCACTTTTAGCGATACGGTTACGCGTCCTCTCTCTTTCCTTGTCTAAGTTTTAAACTATATTTCATAGAAATATAACACCAAATTATGATGGTAGAATCGTAAAAAACACTATACTTAAGTAGAAAAAACAGCACAGGTAGCAAAATTTTACTTTATAGAAATTAAAAAGTCTTGAGATTGGGCAAACCCTGGCTTTTCAACTTTTGTTTGGAAAGTAATAGCAACAGTATGGCCGCCGTGACATCACACTCAGACTGTACATTATAAAATGTCCTTGAACGTCATATTTAGTGGTCATCATGCTACTCTATAACATTTTATGTTAATATTCTGTGTAATAATTATTTTTTATTTTAATAAATAATAACCAGTATAAAATTTATTAGTAGATATCACTTAGATCTGTGAGTTTATAAATGTGTAAATTGACAGTATAGGCAAGATATAAAAAATAAGAAAAGAAGTAAATTACGGACTTGTTTAAATTTGATTTTTTACAGGTTACTGCTCGCGAAGGCAAACCAATTTTAATCTGCCAAGAAGGAGATAAAGAAACAATGTCCTACAGCCAAAAATACCTCGAAATTCCGAAAACAGTGGACTGCCTTCAAGGAATCCTAACCGTCATTCCAATGCAACTTCTTTCTTTCCACATCGCTGTACTTAAAGGATGCAACGTAGACTGTCCTCGTAATTTAGCCAAGAGTGTTACTGTTGAATAGTGTTTTTATATTATTTGTAAGATCAAATCATAATTCTGATGGGACCAGAATTAAAAGTATTCTACATTTAGGTTCGACATTTTTTACCTTTTTACAAAATTTTAGGCGTCAAACGCACTTGTTGATTTTTTTGTGTACAAATGCAGCGTTCTATAGATGAAATTCTATTTACAATCGTTTCAAATAGTTTGAAAACTACGTTAATAATTATTAATACAGTTACCTTAACTAATCTAAAAAGTATATTTTAACTTTGGATTTGAACATTACATTTTTATAATAATGGTTCCCAAAATGAGATTAGTTATAAATGTTGGATGTTATATTTGTAAAAATTAAATCGGCAAAAACTTTAGCAACTGTGTTAAACATTTTTAAATTATCTTTATACAATCAATTGTTGCTCCGACAAATTCATTTTAAGTATGTGATAAAAACACTGATATTAATTTACACAGAATATATTGTTTTAGAATGAAGCCCTTCAGCCAAACATCTTTTAAGGTGAATAAATTCAGTGGAAATTAAAACCTGTGTTTTATATTCACATAACCTATCAACCATTTTTTGTTCACTAAACTTTAGAATAACGGACTTTTTTTATATATTTGCTGCCAATATAGTATAATTGTTAGGTAACATTGACCTACTAAGGGTTTAATGTAATTAAATTTATGTTGATATATTATCACAGAACTTAAATTTTTCTCCTTCATATATAGTACCGACATTTTTTGTCTGGTTTTGTAACGTCCAAGTCGTGGTATAACCAAGGTCGTTAAACAACATCATACTGCTTGAGGGAACGAGGGGAAGAATCCTCTGAATATCTCTAAGGATATTCAAAAGAAACGCCCCATGTTGGGCGCCACTTTGTAACGTCCATATCTGGGTACCACCATGGGCGGTTATCAACATCATACTCATTTATTTTGTATAGAAAAATATTATACTACAGTTTTTTGTGCGCTGTATCCCTCTCTTTATCCTTAAGTAATCCAACTTTGGACATAGGCCTCCCCCAAATAGATCCAATGTTTTACTATTTTCCACCACCTGCTTCCAGTTCTGTCCTCCGATCTTCTTAATGTCATCAGCCCATCTCATTTGTGGTCTTCCTCTGCTTCTCTTTCTTAACCATGGTCTCCATTGTTGTTTTTCGTGGTTCCATCTTTTATCCTTCAGGCGGGAATTTTGTCCTGCGAAGCTCCATTTTAATTTGGCCGCATGATCTCCTGCGTCTTTTACTTCGGTTTTGCTTCTAATCCATTTGTTTGTTTTTTTTGTGTATAAGTCTCACCCGGAGCATTGATCTTTCCATCGCTCTTTGTGTCTTTACTATTTTATCCATATTAGTCTTGGTGAGTGTCCACGTCTGTGACCATACGTGAGTATTGAGGGGGATGCACTGATCGTAGCTGGTTTTTAAATATTGTTCTATTTTAGTGCTTTTCAAGATCCAACTCAGTTTTCCAAATTCTGCCCACGCTAACCTTATTCTTCTGGTAATTTCGGCCGTTTGATTTTCTTTGTTAACTTTTATTTACTGTCCCAGGTATTAGCTTACTGTTACTCGGGAGATTGGCCTTTAGTTCTCCAAATCTCGCTTGTCTCCTTTTTGAAGAGAAGTATTGTCAAACTTTCATTCCAATCATCGGGACTTCTCCTCTGTGAAGACATTCGTTGAAAAAATTTCCAATTCTTCGAGAATAATTTCACTCCCACCTTTAACATTTCTACAAGCATTCCATCTGGGCCCGAAGCCTTATTGTTCTTTAATTTTGCCATAACTTGTTTTATTTCGAAGGATTCTAGCTTAGGGAGTATTTCTGAGTTGACGTTCATTATCTTTCTCTTAAGATTTTCTCTTGCAGTGTTATCTGGGATCTTGTTTGAGAAATATAAATCGGAGTAAAATATTTGAGTAACTTTTAGGATTTCGTTCTTTTCTCATTTATTTTTCATATTTATCCTTCAATGAGATTAATATAGGTTTTCCTAAGTTTGATCTTAAATATTTCAGCCTCGGTTCTTTTTTATTTCTATTTTTCTATTATTTTTCTATCTTCAAAGCACCCACAAAACACAAAAACTCGTCATTCTACAAACTTTGTGTGTAGACTAAAGATTGTTTGCTATTTTTCAACTTATGAACTTTCCAAACTTCATTTAGTGTCTTAATGACGCTAACTGTCATGATACCAACAAGATCGCAGAAATTTCCTCTTTCATCAGCAGCTTAAAACATGTTCCTTTCAGCCAGACAGAAAAATTTTATTGGTTTGTAATTATGCTTTAACAAATTCATCATTTAGTATCTACATTTTTATTGTTAGGTAATTAACTTTTATTATTATATTAAGTTAAGTTTATTGCCATAAACTGTAAATAAAAATTATAGAACACAAAATATACCAGAAATACAGGCATTGTGATATGTTGTAAACTGCTATATCAATAAGAAAAACGTTGGGACTAAAATGTCTTAACTTTTTAATGAATCGCTGGATTCAATTCACGCCTTTTGTCATAAATTACAATATGAAAAAAGTACCAACATTCCGAGTTAGAACTCCAAAAAATTAGAAAAATCTTGTAACCCTCCAAGTTTAGTCCAATCTTTCTGATTGTTTCGATTGGGTTGTTATTAATATTAGAGAATGTAACCTAAAATCTTACATTGCATACATTACATAAAACTTAATTTGCTAAATATTTAATTCGGCATTAACTTAATTGTCGTTCTGAAGACACTAAAACACATCGTCTAAAACACAGGACGGTAAGAAATTAAAAACTAGTGAGCAGCAAAATACGTCAGTCACCTCATCGTCTATGCTAGTATCTGCTGCATTTGCATGAACAATCAATTCTGGAACAGGGCATATAAACCCAAAAATCAATATACTATTACACAACAGGGCCGGTGTGGTAGGGTGTTTTGTAAGCATTCAATATTAAAACATTCTTCATTTATTTCAACAGTTGCAAAAATGGCAATATCCTGTTTTAAACGTTCTTTAGGCTCAGCTCTTACCTGCCTACAAAGAAAACGATATTAAGAGTTACGATTAACACAGCCGAATTTTACGAATTATATTTTTATTTGGCCTATTTTCGTATGGCTGGGAATTGGTGGTTTCTCAAACGAAAACCCAATACTACCGAGTACCTTATCGATCTAAAAACAGGAATAATAACTTTTCACAATAAAAACTAACAGATAATACTTTTCTGACTCGAAAATGTCGTTAACTGAACGATTAAACTGGATAGAAAAGATAAGATGCGTATTTTCTTATTTTCTCCTTGAAGTAACGTAGTATCTTGCCGATATAAAGTATGTTCTTTGTCTGCCACATGTGGAAAATAGCTAATCAATCCTTAAATATTTTCTCTTTACTTCTTCGACTTCCAATGTTATATTGCAATACCATATTACATACATGTATACAACACAAAAAATTTATTACAGAGCACAATGTCGTTGTCGACAAAATCACAGTCTTTATAGTTAAAACATCCAAAATATGACGACATGTAGTTGGCATTCCAGATAGTATTATTACAGAAAACATTAAAATAGATACTAAATGACGAAACCTTTTTGGATTTATTTTAGAAAAACTCTAGTAAATTTGATCTAATTGTTTCAGATGATGATTTAAGTGCAAATCTTTTTACTGTAAAAATGTTGATCAAAATATATAAACCGTATATACAGGCTTCTTATATAATATAAAATCTGCTTTTACATTATAAGATTTATAAAGGAAATATGGTACTTATTTACGAAAATTGTTATATTTTTATTATGTTTTGTTATTTATTATCTTCTATAAAAATGTGTTTGTAAATTGCGGGTACATTTGATACTCATGACTTTAATAAAATATTATATTCTTATAATGTTGCTTTATTTATTTTTGACCACTCGGATCTGTTTTGAGGTGGATATGAGAGGTGCCATTCAACAAGGGAGAATATAAGTTTTTTATGGCAAAGGAAGAGTGTAAACAAAGCCAGCAATGGTTTGATGGTGAGTGCGCAAGAAATAGGAGGCAAGTAATGTCATATTTCAGAGTATCTAGAAAAATTGGTTCAACTTATGCAACGAATATATACAAGAACGTTAAACAGGAATACAAGCACTTTTGTGACTTAAAAAAGAAAGAATTTTATAAGAATGCTGTATTTAGTTTAAGAAATAAAAAAAATCAAAAGAATTTTGTAAGGCTGTTGGACTGCATAAGTTTGGAAGTTCGGCTATTGGGAAAGGCAGTAAACAGTTTACTGCAACATTTTGCAAGACATTCGAATACGGAGATAACAGCAGATGCTGTGTTGTATGCAGAACTTTATCCTGAATGAACATTTAGACTGGCCGTTTAGTATGGAAGAACTTCAAATAGCATTGGATTCTTTAAAATCAAATAAAGCACCAGGAGTGGTTAGAATCGCTGCTGAGTTCTACAAGTTTCTTCCAGAAAACGTAAAAGTGCTTGTACTTGGGCTTGCTAATAATTTTTTCGTTAAACCAGACTTTCCTCAGGGTTTTTATAATGCAATAATGTTTCCTCTTTATAAGAAAGAATGACTGTATGAAAGGAACAGTCATCAGACCAATACGCAGCAGAAACAAGACCTGACTAGCCATGGAAAATACAGTTACTTTGTAGTAATAGGTTCCATCGTTCCGGTGACATACAGGTAATAGGTTCCGGTAACCTATTACTTTTGTCACCTATTACCCAAGCTGCAAACAGCTCTATTCCGCTTGGCTTGCTATAGTTTTTTGTAGTAATCATAATATCTTTTTCAATAAACGAATACTTTCTACTATTTATAGTTTATTTTTGTTTCAACCATGAGTGATAAACATTCTTCATATGTTTGTTGGTTGATAAAAATAAACATTAAACATATTTATGCTACTATACTATAAATTATAAATCATATAAACATAGTCTGTCTTAATAATCGTACGTGCTTACGGTATTCCCAGCTATTTAAGTGGCAAAACATAAAGCTCATCATAAATTCAGTGACAATGACCATCCTATTCTGTTACCGATTGAACGAGATTCCCATCGTTCGATGTTGTCACGTCAACATATCGAATGCCGATTCGAATAACAACGTTATCGTTACACCACAGTATAAAGAGGTTCCAGTTACACTGTGACAAAAATAATAGTCAGTTTGCTGTAACCTATTATTGAGAAAACGAATACTTATTGGTAATAGTGTTATTTATCCGAATACGTTATATAATGTCCAACTTTAGACCTGACACAGAAAGCACAAAAAGGATGTTAGAAACAGCAGAGATGAAAACACTTAAAAAAATTGGTAGTAAATATACGACGTGGATGCAAAGTGGAGAACATCAAGAACAGGTTAAGAAATGGAAGAGTAGAATGGAATTATCATATAAGCCGAATGACAATAAATAGAGTATAAAAGACGGTTCCCCAATAGGAAGACCACGAAAATGATGGAACGACACTTACTGGAGGCACATTGCAAAAACAGACAGCCATTTCTATATAAAGAGAAGAAGAAAAAGATAAGAAAGGAAATATGGAAAGTGCAGAAAGTTATCGTGGTATTAGCTTCTTAAATGAAGTAACCAAACTCATTGCGGCATTGACTTCAACCAGACTTACCTCGTGGGTACAAAATAATAACATTTTAAATGAGTTCCAGGCAGGATATAGAACCGGCTATTCAACTATAGACAACATTTTTAATCTTATGAGTATAGTAAAAATCTAACATGCACGGGGCGTAAAAAATGTTTATAAAATTTTTTGTGGACATTAGTGGTGCTTTTGATACAGTTGATCGGCGGGCCTTTTTTACAAGTTGAGTCAGGATTATCTACTACAGTGCTAAATTTGTTAAAAAGTATGTTCGCGAAAACAAAATCGGCAGTTTGATCAAGGGAAGGTCTATCTGAATGGTTTGATTAATGTATGAGTGAGACAGGGATGTCTTTTAAGTCTATTACTGTTTGAGGTTTTCTTGAATGACCTTGAATTTTCTTGAGGCGGTTTGGAGATAAATGGTTTGATTATAAGACTTTTATTATAGGCAGATGATTTGATTTTAATGGCAATCAATCCAAAGGTGCTACAGCGGATAATTAATGAACAGGAAAAATACTGCAGGATGTAGAATCTAAAAATAAATTTTGATGAACCCAAAATTCTTGTATTCAGAAGAGGAGGTGGTGTGATTAGGGAATCTTGGAAACTGAATTATCGAGTATTAGCGGTAGTGAATAACTGTAATTATTTGGAAATGATATTAACACCCAAGTTGTCGTTTAAAGCTCATCTAAAAAACCGCCAGAGTTTGGCAAAAGTAGCGATTCACACGGCTTTGAGTATTTTAGTGTCTAAGGCTGATATACTCTTTTTGGCTAAAGTAACAGTATATGAGTTGAGGTGGTAAGATAAATTTTGACTTATGGGTCTCAGGTATATGGGGTCGTTTTGAGTACGATGATGTGGAAATAATCAGAAGATTTTATATATAAAAAATGTTTTCTTGTCCAAGGTATTCTTTCAACTTTATGTTAGATTTGGAGACAGGTATTGCTACAGTCAGTCTATATACGATGAATTTACATAAAAAATATGCTAAAAAAATACCGGGATATTCGGATGATGTACTGTCTGTATAACATGCAGACTGTCATTTGAAGTATATTGGTCAAACGAAAAGAACCCTTAAAGGGCGTGTTATATCCCACAAAAGTGATATCAGACGCAACAAGAACTCTTGTGCTCTCAGTACCCACTCTATCTCTCTTAACCACCAAATCGACTTTGAGAATATTAAATCTCTCGGAACTGAGAATAATTTCTATAAGAGATCCTTCCTAGAAATGTGTTACATATTAAGAGAAAAAAACTCCATGAACAGACGTACTGACATTGATAATTTCAGCATCATTTATCACTCCTTACAATGGAACAATAAATCTATATTAGCTAATATCAACAACGCGAATAATACAAATATTTATTACAATATGTTCAATTGTAACAACTCAATTATTATATTTTAAATATACGGGGAAAATTTTATGGGTTTAGTCATCGAGTTAATTCCGCTTTACATTTACGAGTACTCGGATCCGAGTAGCTCGGATTTGAGTTACGAGTGGAACTGCGATCGTTTACATTAAATCCGAGCGATCAGAGTAGTTTTAAAGAGAATTTAAAAATGGCGCCATCAAGAAAGAAACGAGCTGCTGTTTCATTAGTGTTATTAAACATTTTAAAGGAGAAAAATAACAACAAAAAATTAAGACAAAGAAAAGCATTTGGAAGAAACAACATTTACAAGAGATTTGTTAAAGTTAATGATTACCTAATTTAATCTAATTTAAAGCATTATTTCCTTTGATAATGTCCCGATACTCCTTTAGTTCCACATTCCATAAACATTCAAAAGAACGATAAAGATCGATAAATTAATCCATTTGATCTGCAGAAAATCGTAGTTCCGCCATTTTTAATTTTGAATTTTCACCACTTTGACGCTCACTCGTACAGGTACTCGTACTGCTACTCGGTTTGAGTTCAACTTCAATCCGAGCTCGGATTCGAGTGACAAGAGGCTCCGAGTAGACGTTTATTTTATACTTCCGAGTTGCACTCCGAGTAGAGCAGCTCGGATCCGAGTACTCGTAAATGTAAAGCGGACTTTAGAATCTGATGATCTAGGCAGTCATCGATTAGTATACACTTCCACTATTTGCAACAATTCTTCTTTTTTTACAGGAAGAAGTCTGCAATAGTAGTATATTTGAGCCATTAATACTGAGAAGTAGGAATTTTTGTGTTGTAGGTTTCCGACAATGAATCTGTCAAAATATGCCCGAGCCACAGAATAATAAATTGCTTATTATTCTGTGCCCGAGCTAAGCGCATCGAGCACAAAGACGGGCATATCCGGAAATGCAAAGGCGCTAAATTTAAATTTTCCAACACTTATTAACAATAGCTTAAAATATTTTTCAGACAAGAAAGTTTTAATTAAATATTAACGATAATAGTCTAAAAAGTGACACAATTGGTAAAAAACTTCAATATAAATAAAATTTCATGTGACAGTTGGGACAAACGGACAAACAATAACATAACCAAACTAAATTTGACTTCTTAAACAAGGAAAGAGACTGTCTATCCTTGTTTAAAGTGGCCTCTCAAGATAGCACTTCCTGTCTAACAATATTTTTGTCCCCACTACCTTTACATTCCCTCTTTTATCTTTTTGCTCGATGGCTAAGTGAATGGAGATTAATATTTTAGACTATTATCGTTATTAATTAATCAAAAATTTTATTGTATTCTAGTGTTAAAAAAAGTATTTTAAGTGTTTGGAACTATTTGTAATATCTAGTTTATATATCGTAGATCTAAGAATATATATAGTTTTTAAAATATAAAATATATTATAAAAACTGATCACCATGGTAAGCTGTATTGCTTGTGGCATTTCCCACAAAAAGAGAAATGAGATAACATCTTTTCATCGGTAAGTATTTGTTGAAATTAATTATTAAAATTAAAAATAAAAATTATTTGCTTGTTGACCAAAGTCACTATACTTCAAACCAGTGCGGCTGTCCCAAGTAGAAACACTGTAAGCGCCAATTCGAAAATTGTTCACCAGAGCAGGAAACGTGAAGGGCTCTGCTTTTCAAATTTCTATTTTGTTTAAAATAAAAGTGAATACACATTAATATAGCATAAAATACTCTTGTTTTTTAGCAAATATTTTTATGTCTGTATTTTATGCCCTGACTAGGTTTTGAACACATACAGTGTTTTTTATTTGGGAAACCTAAAAATATAAAATAAAATATCCCAATTTGCAATGATACTAAGTACTAAAAATTATACTTTATTCACGTTAATTTAACAAATATAGGTATAATTGGTTTAAAAACATTTTAATGGTCATTGTCCTCTAATTGCTGCAATCCACGGTTATGGAGGAGATCGTCCACTGCTGTCTCAGCGACCGACAAATTAAGCCAAAAGGATCTTCTGTTCTCGGGCATCAAAGGAATAAGTTTCTGTATTATTTCATCTTTTTTGCTTTTACGAATACCTCGTACGTTGGTGCTTTGTGGAAAATTTGACACCACGAACCTGACTTGCAGGAAATCAAGCTCCTGATAGTTTTCATCTTCGAAGTTGGTTTTGAATTGAAGGGATCTAGAGCCTCGTGAAAAGTTAGCTTCTACTATGGGATTTATTAAAAATGTTTTCAAAGGATCATTTTCATCTCCCTTTCGATGCTGCCGTTTCTTTTTTAGCCATTGGAATGAAGTTTGTACTTGAAGTACATTTAAATTTTTTCGTGATTGTCTTATAACAGACAATAAGTCTTGAAAGTCAAATACATCTCGTGCTTTTTTAATTTGTTGCTCAATGCTGCCATGAACACCATCTGCAGTCATGTGTGTATGACCTTTGGTAAGATACTTGAATGTTATGTTGTTTACATGAGAGGTATGGGTATCATTATTTACCATAATCGCTAATGCAGTAAACAAATACCAGTTTTTATTTTGGGCAGTGCAATTATCTGCCCAAAAAACAAAATTGTTCGTATCACGCTCTTCTTTAATTAAAGCGTATATTGCATCGATGATGTTAGATGCGTCACGACCGCCAAATGCTTCATGCCAAACCACTGAATAGTTGGAATTTGATTTCTTTTTAAAGAAGCGAAGACTTCATTAAAAACAACTAAACGACTTGTAAAAAAGACATCTTTGTTTCCTGGCATAACTGGTAACAATAATACCTACTTTTTGCAAGTCAAAAGAAAAATACTTAGTTTTATTAGTTTCTGGTAATTCTGCATCAATTTTGTAATATCTATTAACATCATCTGCTTTCTTTTTGTGTGCCTCCCATTGAGTTTTTTCGGTAGAAGATTCGATCGAGTTTTCTGTGCCTGTGCTGCTTGCTTCTACAAAATTTTTGTACTCTAAACAATCAGAGCATGAATCCATTTGGGGCATGTGTAAAGATATTTTCATTGTCTTCATCATTTTTCTGTAAGTTTCAATTTGACATATACCTGGGTGCTTTAATTTGAAGTCATTAAACATTGAAGCAACTGTTAAATTTGAAGGCAAATATCTAGTGAAAGGAGCATTTTTGCGGCGGTAATGACTCACGCAGGGATTATAAGAGTTTATATGGTTTACTATTATGTCCCTGTTACGGATGTTACTGGATTTCTTACCTCGATTTTCCTTTACATATGCGTTAAGCGGCTCCTTTTTGATAGCATATGCTAATTCATTGATAACCGAATCACTGGTATAACCAAATGTATTGAGTAAAAATAGCTTGCATACTGGCAGAAATTCGGTGTTATCCTTCTTAGCTAAATAAAATACCCTTGTTTCATTTTTCTTATACACATTATTAGCAGCTGCTGGAACTCTTCTACGGAAAACAGGTCTGAATGAAACACATTTTGCAAGCCAGATCCTTCGAGTTGTGTAATCTGCATCCCAATATGCATTCCAAATATCTGCTCGACATTCTTCGCTGAATTGAGAGCAAGACTTCTTACACTTCGCAGTGCATCTAGGCAAAATGGGATGTTTATTTTTGTTATCTATACTTTTTTCTATAGCTGAAATTTGTCTCCTTTTCTTAGTGACTTTTCGTTCCGTAGGTATGCTTTGGCGTTCAGTAGGTATGCTTTCAGATGTCGAATCTGGATGATCACTCACGTTTCCAGGATTCGAGTCAGGTTGGTAATGTGGGTCGGTAATGCTATCATCACTATCCCCTTCTGAAGATGAAACCTCCAAATCACGTCTAAGCATTTCATCAATCTCTTGAGGGTAACCATTATTGCTATCAGCTTTGGTATAAATCGATTGCTCCTCCCTAAAACCAAAACAATAATGAGAATAAAGTTTTGAATATATTATGATATGTAGTTTTATGTTAGTTTTATTTTTAGTTTTATTTATGATGCTTCATTCTGAAGCTGCCACAGGCAGATAAACTGATCGAATGATCTCCAAGAAGCAAAAGAAGAAGAAGAATAATAAGTTCTATATTATCTATAAAAAAATCGTTTACCTTTGAGTATCATTTGTGGATGATTCTCCCCAGTCATTGTTGTCCAGATTTCGACTCATATCTAGTATTAACTGAGTTAATTTTGATGATATCGACAGTATTGAGTTTTGGCAAATGTAAACTCTATGATTCCCACGGTAAATCGCTGTAAATCCCAAAACTACATAAAAACACTGTATATCCCGTATATACAGTGTTTATACTTGGGAATATGGATATAATGTGTTTTAAATTGGTAAAATGAAGTTGGAATGTGATATACAGTGTTTCATAGCAACCATAAATTGTGGTTCTGCAAATTTTTTTATTTTTTTTTTCTTCGTCAAATGGTAGATAATATCACCCCATATCCAAAAATGCAATAAAAGCTATTTAAAAAAAAAATGGATATACAGTGTTTCTACTTGGGGCAGCTGAGTGGCGTAACGAAAAGTTCTGTTATTAACTGTATCTTAGGTGTGAACTAGAAAATTTCATTTTTTGTTGACTTTGACTAATACTCATTAGTTATATATATATATATATATATAATATATATATATATATATATATATATATATATATATATAACACTGTTTTTGATGGGTTGGAGTCAATAAAAGGGGCTATTTGTTGACTATTTTTTACTCGAGCTTTCAATTGTGATTACAATTTTTATCAAGAGCTTCTAAAAAATACAAAATGTCTTACAAAGTTGAACTAGAAATAAAAAATTTTTTGTTAACTCACCAAATAAAATTAGTTTTTTATATAAAACTACTGCTTACATAATAAATACAAAAAATATTAATAAAAAAAATGTCTTATTCTAACAAATGTTTCTCTGAAAAATTTAGATGAATTTTCTTAAGAAAAAAATTGAAATTATAAACAAATATAGAATAGCTACAACCAGCCTAAAACGTCATAAATACTAACTTAAAAATTCTTATTTTTGACATATTGTCAAAAATAAAATTTTGTTTAAAAAATTCTTCTTTGTTTAGTAACAAAAAAGAAGAAGATTTATTCACCATTGATAGATGCCCGGAAAAATGTAACAAATAAATGGAAAATTCAAAATGTGATATTTTACTGACTGCATAAATTAAATAGAAATTATATAATTATAAATTTTGCTTAAATTTTGAATTTCTGACCTTTTGTTTAAATTATTATCACTTTTGCTAATACAAACCATTTCCAAAAAAGTTCTTTTAAATTTATTACTTTCATTACATAAAATTTTAATATTATCAAAATCCATAATATGGTCTTTTAATATTATCAAAATCCATAATATGGATTTTGATAATATTAAAATTTTATGTAATGAAAGTAATAAATTTAAAAGAACTTTTTTGGAAATGGTTTGTATTAGCAAAAGTGATAATAATTTAAACAAAAGGTCAGAAATTCAAAATTTAAGCAAAATTTATAATTATATAATTTCTATTTAATTTATGCAGTCAGTAAAATATCACATTTTGAATTTTCCATTTATTTGTTACATTTTTCCGGGCATCTATCAATGGTGAATAAATCTTCTTCTTTTTTGTTACTAAACAAAGAAGAATTTTTTAAACAAAATTTTATTTTTGACAATATGTCAAAAATAAGAATTTTTAAGTTAGTATTTATGACGTTTTAGGCTGGTTGTAGCTATTCTATATTTGTTTATAATTTCAATTTTTTTCTTAAGAAAATTCATCTAAATTTTTCAGAGAAACATTTGTTAGAATAAGACATTTTTTTTATTAATATTTTTTGTATTTATTATGTAAGCAGTAGTTTTATATAAAAAACTAATTTTATTTGGTGAGTTAACAAAAAATTTTTTATTTCTAGTTCAACTTTGTAAGACATTTTGTATTTTTTAGAAGCTCTTGATAAAAATTGTAATCACAATTGAAAGCTCGAGTAAAAAATAGTCAACAAATAGCCCCTTTTATTGACTCCAACCCATCAAAAACAGTGTTATATTTTTTCCAAACGAGTCACAATGTAGTCTCAGCAATTGGTCTGTATGAAATGAAACTCTATTTGTTATTTCTCAATATTTCGTCACGATTATATGTAAACAAAATGTGATAAATATATATATATATATATATATATATATATATATATATATATATATATATATATATATATATATATATAATCTTGTACCTACTATATTTAGGTTTCCCAAGAATGAAGCTCAAAGGAGAATGTGGGTTAATTTTGTTGGAAAAACGGAGATCAAAAAATTTTCATATTTATGCTCAAATCATTTTACAGAGGAGGATTTTGACATGTCATCTTCAAAATCAAAGTTGAAGCCTGGTGCCATTCCTAGTAAAATTATTGTTAGACAAAGATATGTAAGTTTATTTGCAATATGTTTATTTTAATTTTGTCCACAGGTTTATTAAGAATATAAAATATAGAGGTGTGCTTATTACTTCTTTTAGACGAACTAGTTCAAGAGAACTATTTCACAAAAATGAACTAGTTCGCAAAAGAACTATTTGTAGGACCAAAATCGAAATCCAACCCTAACATAACTGGTTGCCAGATATCTCATCTCAATCATCACACAAGCTCGGCGCCGGCCGCCCGTTTTCTTCGGTTTTCAGTCAGTCTTTCACTAGTTCACTACCATACAAGTAGTTCGGAACTATTTCTTTCGATCATATGTTTAGGTTTAAATGATTTAAATTATTATATGATTAGTTAGTTTTTATTTGCAAAATATTATTAAGATTTGTTTTTTATTAACTGTTTTAAATATAAATATGGTTCACATATGATTTATTTTTATATTTACGTATATTTAAACTCATAGGTATTTATAATTAAATTATTTCTAAAAGAACCTTTACAAAAAAAAATCAGTGAATTTTCTAGGAACATTAAATAACACATTTTCATTCTCACTTTTACATAAAATTATATTTTATGTAAATGCCTGAATCCACAACTAAACTACTAACTTTTAACCAACTAACTTTAACCACAACTAAAATTTTTATTTCAAAATTACAATACAAGAAACAACACAGCATGGCAACATCCAAGCCAATACATGGGCATAAGATCAGAACCATTATGACATTAAGATAAGACTTTATGTTATTGTCACATTCATAAGAATTATGAATCTGTTATCTGAGGCTAATCAGCTTTTTTTTAAACTAGTTAGTGCATCCATTCACAAAATAATAAATATATGTTCTCATTTGTTCATTCATTATTTTCTTCTTTAGAAGTTGAGACACAATTTATAATGCAAATCGTTTGCAGTGAACTAGTTCTATGCAAATTAATGAACTAGTTCAATTAGTTCAGTTGAAAGAATCGTTCATTTGAACTATTTCGATGGTGAACTACTTGTCTTATTGCTCGATGTTGGTAACACACTATCTTCCAAATACTTTTGGACTTCCACTATAGCTGGTGAGTGGTGACCCGGCATTTGAAAATACACTGTCTGACTGTCCAGATAAATTTTCAGTTAGGCAGTCCCAAATGGATAGATCAGGTGAATTTAATTGGTTACTTTAATTATATGAAATTGTAGTTGATTTTACAGATTGTTGTTTACTTGTAATATCACTGGTAACCAAGTCTGTCTCTATATTTTTTACCTTTTCTATGGCATCAGCGTTCTTAAAAGCAAATGTTTTAAATCACTGGTCCAAAATGGTGCACAATGCCAATGTGTTACTATATTCAACATTTCCTCATCTACTCCTCAAACCTTCTTGAAGACTTTGCAAAACACTTTTCAAAAGTACATTATAGTTTTCTAATTGTAACTTTCCACACACATTAAGTAATCCTCGAGTAAGAATAATCACCACCAAGGCAGAAATGTATGATTCCCCACTCATTAAAGTTGTTGCTTCTTCAAAGTGACACAAAATTGCACACAACTGCTTGATTATTTGCTATTATTGTCTTAAAATTGGCAAGTTTTCATTTACAATTGCTCAAAAACAATTTTGTAATTCAACAAATCTGATAACAAAATATGTTGAGTTCCATCTAGTAGAAACATCTTGTATTAATTTTTTGGGCTGTTTAATATCAGATTGTATTTGATCTGATATTGAATAAGTTTGGAACTAGACAGCGAGCTTCTTTTAAAATGAGACGATTGTCTTTACTTTAGAAATCTATGGCTCAACGATTTTTAAGTAATTTTGAAGGATTAAGTTTATTGTATGTGGGACACAACCTAAATGTTTCCAATTTAATTGTTCGGGGATTGCATTTATGATGTTACTTGCATTGCCCGACACAGTTAATATTATTTTATTGTTTAAACCCCAAGTATTAACTATGTCTTTCAGTCTTTCACTTTGTGCTAATTTGAGCGCTGTATGCTGTATGATTAATATCTAAAATTTGACAACTTAAAAGTAACCACTTCACAATAAATGTTTCATAATGAGCTGTTATTGCCAATATACTATCATTATTTGCAGAGGTCCAGCAATCTGTTGTTAAACAAACACTCATAACGCTACCGATATTTTTCTTGCTTTCTTCCAATACTTTTTCATATTCTGCTGGAATATAACTTTTAGAAATAGTATGCCTTGTCGGTAAAGCGTATCGTATGAGAGATTTAATGCAAAAATAAATTTTCGAAAACCCGAGTCCAAATAGTTGATAATCATAGATAAATAAGGACGATTTTCGAATTGAAGATAGCTGTTATATGCTTCAAATACAAATAAAAAACAATTTTGCCACACACTGAACTGTCAAAAAATTTGAAGTATTACGGTATCAGTTGCGTACAATTGTCTAATAAAACCCCCTCTGTGGCTCAGTGGTAAGAGCGCCTACCTTTAAACCTAAAGGTCGTAAGTTTGAATCTCACCTGGGTGGAGAAATTTTCGTTTATTAAAAATTAAAGAATAAAAATAATTTCTATCCTTGTGCGATCGGTACTCACCGGAGGGCCGCAGACGTTCGGATACAATTAGCGTCTCTTAGCAAAGACAATGACGTCGACTTTGCTAAGTATCAAGACAATTACTCTACACACACACGCGCACACACACACACACGCACACACACGCACACACACACTACACTAGGTACCTGACTGTATCATGCCAATGATCATTAGTTGTCGAGGCATTAACTCAATAAAAAAAATTGTTATTTTGTGGAATATTAGACTTAAATTATTTCATAAAATTTATATTATTAATAATAACAAATGTTTTTGGTTAGTTAATCAATATATCAATCGTCCCGGAAGCGCAACTCAACAATATTGGCAATATCGTTTTAAAGTCGTCAACTTTAAAATGTATAATGTATGTCTGAATATAAATGAGGCAGATAAAATTTAATTATTAGAAGAATTTTTTCACCAAGTTACAAAAAACAATATTTGTTTAATATACTAATGTTTGTGTTTTGAGAACGATATCCGAAGTAAAAAATTGAAACGCCAATAAACGTATTTTAACCTTTAATTGTGGCTTATTCCCATTTAAATATTAATTAATCAATATAATTCTAAAATTTTCAATATAATGATGATTACATTTTTATGATTATTATACCATGTTGAGGCATATGAAAGATCGAGCAGTTCAGTATGGATGTCATATTATTAGCTGTGTTAGGAAAATTTGAAGGTTGATGTTCTGGAAATTTTAAACATAAAGAACGTCACTTTATATAAATTGCATTTTGGGAACAACAAATGAATGTCTCTCAGCAACAAATTAACGAATTTGACTTTACAAAATTTCATTCGATGGGGAATCAAAAGAGCTTCATTTTAAAGTTTAAAACGTTAAAGAAAATCATTTTTGAAATAAATATTCCAATTTGAAAAAACAGTGATTTTCGTCTTTGAAGGCTAATTATGCATAAACTATTGGACCAAATTGAACTCACAAAAGCTTAAATGGAAGGTAAAAAAATAAGGAATAATATGCTATAAGCAGTTTTGCTTCAAAATAATTACCTTAAATGATATATTAAAAAAAGGAAAAATATACGAAGTTTTTCACTGTTTTTCGTCCATAAAAAAATAACCAAAAATTTTTGGTCGCTTTTACATAAAAATTACTCAGGAACGTCCTCCCTACAACGCCCAACTGCTACAATTAATTATGACAAAAACTGTCCCTTTCTTTACCCACAGCCTGGACGGCCTGGACACATTAGAATCTGGATTCTAACTCGATGTCCGCTCTCGGATGCCTCCTTTGAAGTTTTTCAGCACGCGCGCCTTGTTTTAGAAGGAAACATAACACAGACATATGATTTGTGAGGTTATGTAATTGTTTATATTTATGTTTAATTATATTATATTTATGTTATTATATTTAACAATGTTAATATAATTGTATAGTATGTCTATGATTGCCGTAAGTCAATTAAACCGGGTTAATTTTTCTATGTACACCATATAAACAACACTGGTTCCCTCTAAAACATGGCGGAACGTCTGCGCGTACTTAAGGTCGATTCAGACCATCGAGCAAAAAGACAAAAGAGGGAATCTAATCCTTATGAAAAGGAGACCAAAAAAGTGGCCTCTGATGGCGGACATATCCGGAAATGCGAATGCGCCAAATTTAAATTTTCCGACACTTATCAACAGTAGCTATATAATATTTTTCAGAATGTGTCTTAGACGAGAAAGTTTTAATTAAGTATTAACGATAATAGTCTAAAATGCGACACAATTGTTAAAAAACTTCAATATAAATAAGATTTCATGTGACATTTGGGCATCGAGCAAAAAGACAAAAAAAGGAATGTAAAGGTAGTGGGGGCAAACATATTGTTAGACAGGAAGTGCGATTTTTAGAGGCCACATTAAACAATGAAAGAGAGTCTCTCTCCTCGTTTGACATTAAATTTAGTTGGGTTATGTTATTGTTTGTCTCAAATGTCACATGAAATCTTATTTATATTGAAGTTTTTTAACAATTGTGTCGCATTTTAGACTCTTATCATTAATAATTAATTAAAACTTTCTCGTCTAAGACACATTCTGAAAAATATTATATAGCTACTGTTGATAAGTGTCGGAAAATTTAAATTTGGCGCATTCGCATTTCCGGATATGTCTGCCATCAGAGGCCACTTTTTTGGTCTCCTTTTCATAAGGATTAGATTCCCTCTTTTGTCTTATTGCTCGATGCTTTCCTTGTTTAAAGTGGCCTCTCAAAATAGCACTTCCGTCTATCAATATGTTTGCCCCCACTACCTTTACATTCCCTCTTTTGTCTTATTGCTCGATGCTCGACGCCGAACCAGTCCTGTTTGGTCACAGAACTATCAACTATCTGACAGCTGGGAAACTGCTCGTCGCCTGATGAATGTGAATGCCGGCGCCATATTTCTATTAAAGAATATTTTGTATGACGGATTGTCCGGTTCGGCGCCAGGACTGTGACGAGACGTGACTGATGTGTCTGAATCGACCTTAAATTTTCCATGGAGAGTGGGCATTCTGATTGTTTATTATTCTGTTGCCTGGACCATAGAGAAATAAATTTTTATTTCTCTATGGCCTGGACCAATGACGTATAATATATAGACCCGGTGAACGCTTTAAAAAGTGTCCAAAACATGAATACCTTTGTTATTGTTTATTGTTTTGATACGAAGATGCACGAAGTTCATGTTTTCTTACGAAGCCACCGAACAACGGTGACGAAGCATCACGAAGTTGATCTTGTGTTTGAAAACATCATGGACGTATGAAAACATTTTCTCCACTTTGTGTGTTTACATATTTTATGTGACAAGCAAATTTTATTTTAAATTGTTGAGGGTTATTTACTTACTATTTTAGTAAAATGCCATACTATTTTATCAAAATAATTATTTCTCTTATAGACGGGAACAAAAAGAAATCATAAATATTTAATTTTAATTAAAAAAATAATTATTGTCATTAACATTTAAATGAGCACGCCGCTGTTCTGGTAAACATACCTTCAACCTTGAGCAGAGATCTTTCGGACACTCGATTATATAGCGAGAATAGGGGACCGCTTAGTCTACCTATTATACGTCATTGGTCTGGACTAACTATACTCTGCACGTCACATGTGTTTTGTTTTGTTGGTTGCAGTATGGTGTTTTATTTTGATTTTGTAATTTTGTACAATATTATTTTTTTTACTTGAAAGTCTTTTGTGTGTAATGCACGGTATTTTTACTTTTACACTTTTAGATTAGAAGCATTAGAAGTAAAATGAATAAAAGTGGAAAACGACGTAGTGGACACATATATGCCGTTAAAAATTCATTAGACCACACTTACTGTGCATTTACAGTAAAGGAAAAGTTTGGTAAGCACATATAGTTAATTTTTTTTAATCCTATTTTTTACATTTTATTTTTATATAAGTACCTAAGACACTTTATATATGATTCCTATTTAATTTTCTCCAGATATTGAAGTTAATGAAGACTTACTATCCACACAACCTTCTACATCAAAAATTATCAATCCAGAATGTACTATTATTGTAAGAGAGGGTAATATATTTTTATCTACATATATATTTGGAATTTATGAACAGTAATTATTGTTGATAAATTATTTGTTTTCTGGTTGTCATTTATATTTGTGTGTGTGATTTTGTGCATTATTGGCTTCGGAGACTCTGTCCATTCGCCATCTTACCTTTATATTTTTTATTCGGAAGCAATAAAGGAGTGCTCCTTGCTTTCTTCTCGTTTGCTATACAATCATAGTCCTGCTCTAATTTTACAAAGAATTATTTCCTATATATCTAATTTTACAATTATACCTTAGACTTGTATTACTCTTATAACATATATTCAGCTTGTTTTGAATTATTTACTTTTGTTGTGTGTGTGTGTGTGTGTGTGTGTGTTTTTTTATACATACATTTATACATATATACATACATATAATTATTGTTTTTTCTCATCTTTTTATCTTATATAATTTGGGATATTAGACATTAGGATACAATTTGACGCTCAGGGGTCGATCAGAGCATTTAGACGAGACAGGTGGACCTCGGCTTTGCACAAAGGGAAAAAAACATAGGTTATAAACTTAATCTAATACATAAAATATGTTTATACAAAATTTGATAAATATTACAATCTTCTGAACTTAATAATTGGGTTAGGTTATATGGTTGGATGATTTTGGGTATTTTGGTTATTTCTTCATTTAATGTCATTTATATTTAATAATATTTGAAATAATTGTATTGTCCATCCTGTTTCCATTGGCAGTAATGCATTGGTTAGTAATCAGTCTTGGGAGACTTAGACCTCAGGAACCCTAAAGAATACATCAAAGAGGATGTTGAAAGCTTGACGCAATGATAATTGATGCAGTTCAACCTGAAAGGCTATTGAATTTAATATTAATTCTTGTATTAGTATTAATCTTAGCTCTAGGTTTAATTGTACTAACCGCAGATATCTTTCGAAACATGGAAAGGACCATGTTAACTTGGCAAAGGATCGCTACAAGAGCAATGCAACCAATTTGTGGCAATAATGTTAGAAGACTCTAAGGTTTCCAGGGCAACAAATAAGACATCCACGAAGGAAGCTAAGCTACTTGAGGAAAAGAATACCAAATGTTTAGAACATTTGTGTTTCTCAACTGATCTATTTTTGGATGTGTTTACAATTTATAGTCTTTACGAAATAAGTTGAGGAGGTGAGAACTGTTTGTCTCTAGTTAGTCATTCAGAATTATGTTTGGGTTTTTTAACTTGTTAATTTCCATAGATTCTAATAAAGATAGCTTAAGACCTTTATTTTGAATGTGAAGAATTGGAAATTCATCATTAAAAGAATTAAGCTGAAGTGCATATGTAGAATCTGTTTTCCTATTATTGAAAGCCCTTTTATATTCAGCCATATGTTTGTTAAAGGTTCTACCAGTCTGACCGATGTAAGTTTTTGGACAGTCACCACATTTAAGTTTGTTTACACCACTGTGTAAGTGTTTTTTCTTTTGGCTCCTGTTGTTCTTAATACATTTGCTTAAGTTGTTTGTTCTAAGAGCTGGTGTTATTCCTTTCTTTTTTATGTGTTTTTATTCTAGTGTACCGGCACATGTGTGTGCCGGTATACTAGAATTTAACAGGATATCTAACACAGATATAAAATCATATTTTCAGCGCATAGTCAAAGATAACAATCATATTTCCCCTTGGTCTCCCCTCCACATTTCTCATAGACGCCCGTTAGTGAGACGATTATTTCCGATCCAGCTTATACCTAAGAAACTAGAGGTGGATTGTTGACATTTCTATCGTTTACGAAACTGACCGAAAGAAACTAATGAAGGATGTATTTATTATAACTTGAAAAATAAATTAAACAATACAAATAGTAAATAGTACATACTTACATTTACAGTACACATTATTATTAAATCGCGAATCGCCTAAGTTCTTTAACTTTTATTAGAGACAAAGTATTAGTTAATACAGACTTGCCAAATCTATATAATGAAGACTGGATTATTTGTTCTTAACTTTCCCAAATTTTATGGCCTTTTAAAGAAATATCAAGTACAATGAGTGGCCAAAAATACTTGAAGGGTAGTTTAGTGAATGTTATGGTAAGCTGTCTACAATAATCTTGCAATACAATTTTAGAAAATGGTAACCTTACAGTTAAGCAAAAAGATTTTCTTCTTCTTCTAGTTCCATGACCGTTATCGATCGTTGGATATCATGTTGGCTACCATATTCGCTATCGTGACTTTATTGACAGCAGCTCTAAATAACGATGTAGTTGATTTTCCATACCATTGCCTTAGATTTTTCAGCCATGATGTTCTTCGTCTACCAGGACCACGATTACCTTGGATCTTTTCCTGAATGATCAGATGTAAAAGATCATATTTTCAGGGTGTCTCATAATGTGACTGAAGTTCTCCAGCTTGCGTTTCTTTATTATATCGACCAGTTGTTTTGTTTGGCTCAGCCGTCCAAGGACCTCCTCATTTCTAACTCTGTCGACCCAGCTTATTTTCAGTAGTCGTCTGTATACCCACATCTCAAAGGCTGTCAAGCGTTTAAGCATAGCCTCAGAGTCCACGCTTCCACTCCATAAAGCAGGACAGGAAGGATGTAGCATGATGTCATACGAACTCGTAAGGTCAATGCTAAGATCGTGACTCGTTTACGAAGTACGTTTCTCATTTTTACAAAGGCAGCTCGGGCGTGTTTTATTCGGCTTTTAATTTCTTCGGTTGGATCCCAGCTCTCATTGATATTACCGCCGAGATACACGAGTTTCTCTACTCTGTCCAGTGTGGCATCTCCGACTTTTATACCGTCATCCTGTATATAATTTTGTTTGCTAACTATCATATATTTAGTTTTCTTAACCTTGAGTTTTAATCCATACTGATCACAAGTCTGTTTTATTTTGTTCATTAGATTTTGAAGGTCTTCTCCGCAATTGGCAAGGACTAAGGTATCGTCGGCATATCTAATATTGTTGACGGTTACTCCATTCACAATAATACCTTCGGTTGTCTCCATTAAGGCTTCCTTAAATATTTCCTCCGAATATAAGTTAAAAAGTAAAGGCGACAATATGCAGCCTTGTCTCACTCCTCTTTTTATATTTATTTCATCCGACAGTTATTGTTCAACCTTTATTCTTGCCACTTGATGCCAGTATAGATGTGTAATTATTTGTAGATCTTTATCGTCCAATCCAGCTGTTTCCAATATTTCTAGCATTTTGTTATATCGGAGTTTGTCAAAAGCTTTTTTAAAATCGATTGCACAAATATACACATTTTGATTTATATCTCTGCATCTCTGTACTAGCACCTGTATACTAAACAAGGCTTCTCTTGTTCAAAAAGATTTAGAGGGATAGAATAGAGTGGCACATTGTCATTATGTACATTTATGATTCACGATTTAAAGTGCAGGGATTTTCTGATAAAAATGAAGCTAAAAAGACAAAAGAAAAAGTTAAGAAGCTGGTTACTTCTATAATTAAAGAAAAAGAAGATTGTACTATTGAAAATCAACCAGTACAAGAAAAAGAAACCGATAAAGATGACTTACGTCCATGGTGCATTTTTATCAATTAATTGGACATAACTCATCTCAACGTACACTTGACAACGTATTGAGAGCTATAAAAGAAGTCAACCTGTATTTGTCTGATGATATATTACCCAGAAAAAATTCAAACAGAGATTGAAACTGTCCATTACAGTGGTGGAAAAACCATCGCCATGTATATACTAACTTAACCACTATATTCATAAAATATTGTAAAAACAGTAAGCTGCCATTTAAATCAATTCGCCCAAATTTGATTATTTTAGAACATTGTTCAAATGCTAAAAAGACAACAGGTCAAATAAAACCAATAAGTTTGACAACGTTGAACTTCCGCTCTTTTATTATTTCCACTAATGCAATTTCGCCGATATAAAGGGCGGACCTAATATACCTCTCTCTTTTTAAACAGGTGTATCTCACTCCATCTCACGTAAGGTCCATACCGGCCATAAACTTTTTACCTACACTGTATATATGTATATAACATTTTAATCTTAAGTAATTTTTTCATAACCGACTTTGAGTTACTTAAAGAAATATAATCAAGTGAATCAAGTAATTGCTTGTTGTATCTACCTCTTTTCAGCTAATTGCTATTTCACATTTCGTAGACATGATGTCGGAGTATATTCCTAGAAATTAAGGCATTTTTAATGATAGTGGGTACTGTCTTGCACAATTTATAGTTCTTAACTTCTGTATTGAGTGATTTTAAGATCACCCATTCATTTATAAGAATATCAAACTATAATTTAAGTATTTAATTTATTCATCAAAATCAACTTAAACCCAAACAAAATTAGTATGATTGAATCAATACCTTTCAAACGAGATGTCATTTGCCATAAGGTCCTATTTAAAATTATCATTCACAGTGGCTCTGTAATGTCACCTGATGACTGGTTGAGAAGAATACCTATTTACTAGAATTTAACCCATTTATGCCCAACGGGTCGTTAACGACCCAACTAACAAAAATATGTTCCAAATAAATATGTCGAATTTACCAGTCGCCGTATGTTTACAAGTTCATTCCTGACTATGCAAGTAAGCAGTTTATTTAGTGCAAAACCGTTTATTTCGCTCATAAAAGTATTTTAGTGCTCTTAAAATAGAACTTGAATAACGTTCACAGCATGGCTTCATTCAAACATTTGTAAGTACATTTAAATAAATTATTTGATTATTTAAATTCATTTTATATAGTTAAACACAAGTTGTGTTAACACATTATAATATTACTAGTATGAAAATAATTTGATATATGTCATAAATATAATATTATATTTTGATGGGTCGTTAACGACCCGTTGGGAATATGACATATAATGGGAAAATGTTTTTTTAGTAAGAAACCATTATCTACGGCAGAAATTCTGGAGGAAATAGAAAAAATTGAAAACAGTGAGACTATACCGGATGATATATATATATATATATATATATATATATATATATATATATATATATATATATATATATATATAGATATATATATATATATAGATATATATATATATAGATATATATATATATAGATATATAATATATATATATATATATATATAATATATATATATATATATAATAATATATATATATATAGATATATATATATATATATATATATATATATATATATATATAATATATATATATAACACTGTTTTTGATGGGTTGGAGTCAATAAAAGGGGCTATTTGTTGACTATTTTTTACTCGAGCTTTCAATTGTGATTACAATTTTTATCAAGAGCTTCTAAAAAATACAAAATGTCTTACAAAGTTTAACTAGAAAGATAAAAAATACAAAAATCTTTGTAAGACATTTTGTATTTTTTAGAAGCTCTTGATAAAAATTGTAATCACAATTGAAAGCTCGAGTAAAAAATAGTCAACAAAGAGCCCCTTTTATTGACTCCAACCCGTCAAAAACAGTGTTATATTTTTTCCAAACGAGTCACAAGTACTTCTTTTTTTCTTACTCTTATATATATATATATATATATATATATATATATATATATATATATATATATTGCCTCCAGATAATAATGGCTGGTTAACCGATTCGGATTCTGGAGACGAGGAATGTAATGATCCGGATAGACTAAATAGAGGTCAATTAAATGCCTGCGCTGAAGTACAATTTCAGCGTGATGAGGAAAACATAGAAAATGAAGTTCTTCAAGAAGTATCTGATTTTACAGTACAACATCGAACAAAGAAACTAAAAAAGACGCCCCGAAAATGGTCGAACATGATAAATTTACCAACATTACGTGCGGATTCCGATCTATAGAGATTACCAGTTTTGACACTTACTTCTGAAAGTAATCCAGTTGAATTTTTTGAATTGTTCATGAGCAGAGAAATAATAGAGTATTTAATTAAAGAAACAACAAATTATGCTGCCTCGAAAAATCAAAATATTACAATAGACATTGACGAATTTTATGTATTCTTGGGAATTTTAATTTTAAGTGGTTACGTTCCATTACCAAGGCGAAGAATGTATTGGGAAAACTCAGATGATACACATAATATTTTAGTAACGAAATCTATGAGACGCAATAGATTTGAAGAGATATTTAGATTTTTTCACGCTGCAGACAACAATCACCTTGCTGAAAATGATAAATTGGCCAAGATTAGACCTTTCATCGAAAAATTAAATACAAAGTTTTTAACGTTTGCACCCATTGAAAATCAAATTTCTATCGACGAATCTATGATTCCTTACTTTGGTCGTAATGGGTGCAAACAATTTATTCGCGGCAAACCAATAAGATTTGGCTATAAAGCATGGGTAATGGCTTTATCAAATGGATATTGCCTAAATTTTGACATATATCAAGGCCGAAAATTAACAACTGGTGCTGATAAAAATTGTGGATTAGGAGAAAGTGTGGTGTTGACTTTTGCAGAGATTTTGCGAAATACATATAAAAATATAAAATTTTCCTTCTATTTTGATAACTTTTTTACAAGTATGTCTTTGATATCATCAATTGCAGAAATGGGGTTTAGTGCCACTGGAACTGTACGCGAAAACAGAACAGAAAAGTGTCCTTTAGAAGATAAGAAAAGTATGATGAAACAACCAAGAGGATATTATTGTAGCTCTTTTGATGACAGCAGTAAAATTGCGGCTGTAAAATGGAAAGATAATAATGTTGTCACTATGTTATCTAATGAGCATGGAACTGAGCCAATCCAAAAAGCAAGCCGATATTCAGCAAAAGAAAAATTAGAAATTCAAATAGATCAACCATTTGTAATTTCGCAATACAACAAATTTATGGGCGGAGTCGACTTGATGGACAATAACATTTCAAACTATAGAATAAAAATACGTGGAAAAAATGGTACTTTCCAATATGGATATGGATGCTGGATGTTTGTGTAACTAATGCTTGGACACTAGCACGACAATTTGGATATAAAAATGACAACTTAGAATTTAGAAGACATATAGTTCGTACATTATTGTCTAATTATGGAAAGTCAGCCCGTTCTACTGGACCTCAAAATATTGCAATAATCCGTCCACATCAACACAACGTCTAATTATTACTGGTGCTCAAAGAAGAAGATGTCGTGTATGTTCAAATAAAACTACAAAAGCCTGCGATAGATGTGAAATTCCACTCCATGATAAATGCTTCAAAGATTATAATACAAACTATTTTAAGCTTTAAGTAATATAATTAAACTATGCCTGCTTCATAGTTTTCATTTTAGGGAGTAAATGTTTAATTTGTTAGGAGAAAGTAAAATAAAATGTACATAATTTCATAAAAGTTATTATTTTTATTTTGTACCCCTATGTGCCCAACGGGTCGTTAACGACCCAGCATATTTTTCGAAAAGCCGTTTTTGAAAAATTTTTTTAGTAATTTTTCAATGCATTTTAGGGTATTTTGTTACATTCTTGAGAAAATCATTGATATATTTGACAAAAATAGTTGTGGGCATAAATAGGTTAATAACCCGTTTATTTCCACCCTCCAAATTTATAACTCCAAAGTATAAACATTCAAATGATAAGAGAGGTAGTTGAGTTTTGGCTAGTACTGTATATTGATTGATTAAGATCACAGTATATAAAATGATAAATTTCAATAAAAATTGTAATCATTAATACTAATTACTTTTTGGTTATAAGTGTTTAATATTTATTAATATTTTAGAACATGACAAACATCTAATCAAAGGTCCAAATAAATGTGAGAATACCACCAATATGCAGGAAAATGAAACGTCTGATAAAGAAAACACTTCAATCAGTATTACAAAAGAACAATTGGAGCAAAGGTGCCGAACTTGCTTTATTAGAAATGGAACAATTAATGTATTTACTAAACACCACGGTGGAATCTTATTCTGTGATTTATTGAAAAAATTGTCTTTAGCTGAGGTTAGTTGGTTTTACTTGTTTATTTTATTTTACTAACACATCCTTTTTTTTTGCTTATTGTTTTTCGGGAGAAAATATGATAGCCTGTAAATAAATTGTTTCCTCTTACTTTAATACTTTTAATCATAACTCCGTCTACTCCTGGGGCTCTGTTAATTTTCATTTCTCTTAATAGATCAGAGAAATTAGCAAATACAAAGCCTTTTTGGCGACACTCTTTGATACATTTATCTAACAAGTGCTTTTGATAAATTTGGTTATTATGTTATGTAACAAATAAAATATGCAAAACATCAAACTTCAATTTTTACTTATAAACCATTATATGAAACATTTGAGATTGCTATTTGATTGTAAATACTAATTGTCCATTGAAATCAATATATTGTACCGTTTTTAAATAAAACGAGCCATGCTGGAAGCCTGTTCGTAACAATATATAAAGAGTGGCCCAAAAGTCTGGAAACGGCTAATTATCTCGTAAATTACTAGACATAATTATACAAAATTTGAGATACGCCAATTTTGGGATACGGAGATTCCATATTTGGTATTTGCAATGTTGCCAGATTTTTAGTTTCTCTTATATTACTAGTAACTTTGTTTTTTCAAATGCATCACCCTGTATATTCAGTCATTATTGGAGTCTCCTATTAAATACGAGTTCAACCCTATGTAACACTTATGATTTTATGTAGTCTGGAAGGTCTTAAATACATAAAACAGAAGGCTGGCAACGCCTAAATTGTTTCAATACATTTTTTAATACTAACTATTTTCAAATACATTAAAACGTAACAATTGATAGTTTAGAATATTTTTTAACATAATAGTTACGTTAATAAGTGTTCAAAATGTGCTCCATTTGTGAGTTGACAGCACTCTAATCGATGGTAGAATGCGTCTACCACATTTCTCCATGATTGTCTAGAAATTAATTATCTCGATTCGGTCAATGAATCTCGTGTCTGCAAACGACTATAATTTAAATGGTGCCCCACATGAAATCACTGTGGATGTGTTAAGAGACGAGTGGGTGGTAAAATGCACTTGTAAAGCCCACCAGGGAGGAATGTGCGTGTTTTATTAAGCATTAGTCTAGCATTTACCAGTTCCTCATTGATTTTTCTTGCGTGTTTTCCTTTAAGAAGGCATTGAGAGGGAATAACACCTTTCTTTGAAAATTTATTTTGCCCTGCTGCAGTTGGAATAGAAATTTTAATTAAGACCTATGTTAGTGTATATATTTGATTAGGTTAGGTAGGCACATTATATATAATATATGTTGTAATTCTGTTCAGCAAATTTACTTGAAAAAAAAAATGTTGTGAACACACGATCTTGTAGATTTTTGTTACGATGAAAAAAGTGCATAGTTATTCCTTCCGATCGATAATTACTGCATTGCCGCGCAGAACAATACTGTTTGCATTTACTTTTTAACATTTTGTTACCTTATTGTGCTTTATTTAATAATATTTAAAATGTTTATAACTATGTTATGTGTGTATAACTAAATACAAAATGTTTTGTTATCCTACGTGCACTAGTTCAAATTTTTACCGCACCGTGCCGCCTCTTTCGTTTGACATCGCCAATTATACAAAGCATTCCTCATGGTGTTGAGTTCATCTGCCGATATGTTTTGGCTAACTTGGATTATCTTTTCCTTTAGTTCCTCCAAGTTGGTGGCTCGCTCGAAATCATGCCTGTACAATTTTGTTTTTAGCATTCCCCAAAAATAAAAATCTAGAGGAGCTAACTCAGGTGACCGAGGGGGTCATTTTATTGTACCGTCTGTACTAATGACACGCTCAGAAAAATTTTAACGATAAATAGTCTCTAACGACTTTTGCATTATGTGCAGGACAGCCGTCTTGTTGAAACCAAATTTCGTTGAAGTTAATTTGAAGACGTTGAGTGCAGGAATAATTTGATTTTGCAGTAATTGGAGATATTTGACTGCGTTTAAATTGCCTTTAATGAAAAAAGGACCAATAATATGGTCTCCCAAAATTCCAGTTCAAACATTCAATTTTTGTGGATACTGCGTACGCACAGACAAACTCAAATGCTTATTCTCCTGAGACCAATAACGTACAGCGGATGAATTATGTTTCTTGTGAATTGTAAAGGAGGACTCATCTGTAAACAAAATATTTTTTTAAAAATTATTATTTGCGTGGCATCTCTCCATCATAAATTTCACAAAATTGCATCCGTTTAAATTTATCATCAGGAAATATTTCTTGAGTTGTCTGCACTTTATAACAATGGTAGTTGTTTCTTAGGAAAAATAGCAGGCAAACGCAGTCCAGGACGAAGAAGAACCTCATGGTTGAAGAACTTGCGAGATTGGTATGGTGTAGATACAAGCATGCTATTTAGGGTGGCAGTGAATAAAATTAAAATAGCTATGATGGTAACCAACGTTCTGAAAGGACATGGTACATGAAGAAGAAGAAGTTGTTTCTTGTGAATATATTCCTCACTGTTTTTGCATTAAATCAACTTCATCGGCAATTTGTTTACTTGAACACGACGTCGTTTCAGCCAATGCACAAACTTGAATTTCTCTAATTTCTCGTTCTTGAGAAATTTTCTTTTCGCGAGGTTGATCTGATGGGCAACATTTTTTACGTCGGCCGTTAGTACAGCCAAATTTTTCAAATTGATGAATAATGGCTAATACAGTTTTTTCTATAGGTATTGGTCTATTTTCAAAAGCCATAATAAATAAATTGATAGTTTCTTGTACTGAATTGCCCCCAAAGTACCATTTTATTATTTGTACCCGTTCTTCTGTTGTATAAACAGTCGGCATAATTATTTCTTATGTTCACACTTACAAAGTTACCTCCAAAAAGAAATACATAGCTGTCGTCCTGTTTCGTTTCGACGAATGGCGATGTTGCCAAAATTATCTTATATTATTCAAAATTGGGTTACATTTTCGTCAAATAAAAATGCCAATCTGTAAATTTTTCATGGATTTTAGAAATTTTGGACCAGTATTTGTGTCAATTAATGTTTCATTTTTAATATCATCATTAAGTTTTGAATGGCAATATAACCGCACCACTGATCGCCAATGTTTTAAATCAATTCAATGTTTTAATTCAAATACGTAATAAGGCAACCCTGTCGCGTTTAAGCTAAGCTGGATCGGAAATTCGTAAGACGTTCATTAATAGGCGTGTCTAAAAAATGTGGGGGGGAGACCAAGGGGAAATATATTTGTTTTCTTTGTCTATTCGCTGAAAATATGATTTTATATCTGTGTTAGATCCTGTTAAATTCTACCATATCGACCATAAACTTTTACCAATACTGTATATATATACAAATTGAATATAATCTAGAGATTAATTACTTTTAGCAAACATTTTATGTATTCTTTTTTCATTCCAGATTCATCAGTTGGATGGTTTACCACAAAAAATTTGCGGTTATTGCTCAAGCTTTATTATAAATGTATTCGCGTTTAAAAAGGAGATCGTTAAATCTTTCATAAAACTTAAGGCGGCCCGTCGACAGTTAGATAATCAAAATATACCGGAATCTCAATGTGATGGAAGCGGTAAATCCAAAGTATCGAGTAATATACATAAAGTCGTGGAAAACTTCAAAATACAAGTTTATGTAGAGGATGAGGAAGACAATGAAAGTAAGAATGAAATAATCCAACAAATTGTTGTAGCACCGAATCAAGATAATAATAAAAATAAAAATATTAACAAAGACAGTGAAAGTACTAGGAGTGTCTTAAAAGATAGTCATTTTGACGGGCCCAATGCAGATTCTGGAAGTCATAATAATTTCAGGAGCCTTTTAAATAATGTCGGCAATATACGGCGAAAATATTTGAGAACACGAAAACTTTTAATGTCACAAATTTTAAAACGAATTAATACTAGTACTAGTGTTCTTTTAGATCATAATTATATAAAAAGTGTTGATCGAAAGAATTGCATCACAAATAAAAAGCGTGGAAAAGAAAAAAAGAAGGTAAAGCTTTGTCCGTGTTCTAAAAAAGGACAAAAGTTTAGAATAAACAAGTTTTTAAACCGGCAGATATGTTTTGATAAATATTCTCATTGTGATAAATACACGTGTACATATTGTCAGAGCAAAAATTCATTATGGTTAAAACATGGGGCCCACAATAGGGGCAAACATCGAAACAAACATTTTTATACATAAAACATTCTGGTGAAATACTTCTGTGTAAAACATGTCGGAAGTTTTTTTAATGGGAATATTTAATCAGTTTTTACTGATTTATTATTCTGAGTATGAGAATAGTTAGTTTTCCTCATATACAGTAAGCGCCACGCTAGTAGACACACGGGTACCTAATCTCTAGACGTATTTGATGTACTGGGCTAATCTGGCCGGTTCTCACATGTGACTCTTAGCCGTTGCTCACAGATGGCGGAGCATGGTGTTTAATTTGTAACTGATTTCTGCTGTGAAGCACGTGGGAAGCGAAACTATATTGTTTTTCCGAACAATTTTTTTTGGATTATTTATATTTATCTGTTATTTTATATTTCTTGAATTATATTTTTAGTTTGAACGAATTTAGTTGTTTTTGTTCCAAAAAATAAACACATCAGAAAGCTTATTTTTATATTCTTTTGATTAATTAATTGTAATGTACTATAATAATAATACCATTTTAAAACTACCAGTCTTCAACTTGGCAACTAAAGATTCGTTTTGCTACATGTGGTATGAATGTATTGCAAAAAGGGGATCCTCAGAAATTGGTAGCCGTCTCCTCCTTTTTATTGAAAATCAGATCCAAGAAGGTGTAAAAGAGTTCACGTTCTAATCGGACAACTATTCTGGTTAAAAGAGAAACAAATATTTGTTTTCGTTATACAATTACCAGTGCCAAAAACACGAAATAAAAATTTGCCATACATTTTTAGAAAAAGACAGTCTGAAGGGGATTCGGTTTATAGCGTTATAGACGTATCTGTTTGTACTCCTGAACAATGGTATACAATCGCTAGGTCTGCGAAAAGAAAACAACCTTACGTTGCAGTTGAACTAGAGCAAGCAAACATACTAAATTTAAAAAGTCTACAAGAAAAACGGTAATCAACTGGGACAAGGATGAACAAAATGAAAAAGCCACGTGGAATAAAATTAAAACTGTTGAAACAGACTTTCATACCCCAAATGCAGTTTTCATCAAATTTTCTTACAGTAACGATGTTTCATTAAAATGTCTGTGTTGCAAGAGAGTTATATTGAATTCTTATCACATTTTTTTTTAATTTACTATTTTCTGAGCAAGAAACAGCAAAAGATTCAGATAATGACAATTGAATTAGGATTTTTCTATTTCTATCTTAGTAACATTATAAATTTGGATTATTTTTACGTTCGAATTATTTATTCATTGTAAAAATCTTTTTGAAAATGTGTTTGATTTCAAATAAAAGATTTAAACTAGGGGGTATTGTTTATAATTAATTAATATTATTACATCAGATCTATTCTGTCACGTTACAAAAGTAGTAACCTATAACCATGATACTATAAATTACAGATAAACCCACGCGCACGCGATCAGTCGTGTGACGTCCACTTGGCGACAAATGTCACCAGAAATGTCCTGTGTTGTATGGAGTTTTGTCAGATTTAGTCAAGGTTAGTAGATATTTAAGTATCTACTTAAATATCTACTAACCTTGAGATTTAGTTTTGTTTTATCGTTTATCTTGTACGTTGACATCGGTTTACTGGGTAAACCATCTTTCCGAAGGAGGTTTACTTAAACCATATCCAGATTTTCTAATTAAATGTAATGAACTGGACCATATTTTTAACAATTTTAACAAAGGGTCAAACAAATTAACCAAGAATTATTTAAAATCGCTAATGGATTTAGCTGTGTTCAGATGTAATGTTAGTAAAGGTGTAAATTATATTTTAAAATTAGAAAATTGAATAGATATATTAAAGAAACAATCCAAAGTTAAGAAGAAGAAAATATTAAAAATTGTAAAATAAATTGTTAAATAAACTTGTAAATTATTACAGTGTATTTTATTTTATCAGTTTTATTAAATTTTTATTTTAATAAATCTATCCATTGTATATAAATTTCCATTTGCAAAAGGATGTTTAGTTCTTACTTTTTTATATAATTTTAGTTTACATTGCTAGGCTAACAGAGATGTATATATAACATATTTTTAAGATTTAATTGCAGATATTTTACCTAAACATCCCTTAATATTCTAAATATTTAAATAAAAACCCCTTTCTTTCCATATATGTTTTTACCGACTGTGATGATAAAAGGTTGGTGATAAAAGTGACTTTTATCACCAATTGACGTCATGCGCGTCGATGTACAAAATTCGATTGCGAAGTGGGTTTATCTTGGAAGTCTTAGTATCATGCCTATAACGATACTTTACATAGAATTATTAAAAAACTTGTGAGTATACTATGTCCACTTATTTCATAATTACCGTGACGTGCAAGTGTTTTACTTTGAAAAATGGTATATATAAAAGATGCACAATTTTTTCTAGGCATAGGTATATTTATTTGTTGTTTAACATACTATAACAAAACAAGATAAGTTAACGCGCATGTTTTTGTGACGTAAGCCCGAGACAACTTTAATGACAAGTGTTCATGTTAATTATGTTGCTGTAGTTTTAATCGAGTTTGCTATCCTGTATATTTCAAAACGTAGTGAATGATATTTTTGAAGTTATACTTCTATATGCACGGTCGGCGTTGGAAATTTGCATGAGAGTGAATCTGTGAAACCATTACATATGTAAGACAATGAGTAAGAGAGAGACAGACGATATATTTCCTCTCTCGAGAATAAAAATTTTCCTTTGTATATATATTTAATATATAATATATATATATATATATATATATAATATATATATATATATATATATATATATATATATATATATATATATAATATGTATTCATATTATTATTTATGTGATATGTTTTGTATTATTTATTAAATTATATGTATGTGAATTTCCCTTTTTTTGTTTTTGAAATATTTAAAAACCTCACGTTAATTTTATTAAATATAATGTAATTAAACGCAAAAATGTTATATTTTAAAATAATATGAAAATTTACAACATAATCCGAGTTTTTTATTTTTATCTTCGTAAAGTAAGTTATGTATATTGGTAGTTTTAAATACTTATGAACATTGCATTTTAATTTATCATCATCATCATCTTTGGCTCGACAATCCTCTGTGGATCTTGGCCTGCTCTAAGATTCGTCGCCATTCTGTTCGGTTTTTGGCAACATGTTGCCATCTTCTGATTTTTAATATTCGTAAGTCGGTTTCTACTCCATCTAACCACCTAATTCGCGGTCGGCCTTTGCTTCTTTTTCCTACAGGTGTTCCTGTGGTTAGCTTTTTAGCAATGGTATTTTCTGGCATTCATATTATGTGTCCAGCCCATCTAAGTCGCTGTGTTTTAATGAACGTTATGACATCTGGCTCATCAAAGAGCTGTTACAATTCAAAATTATATCTTCTGCGCCACTGCCCTTGGTCGTTTACAGCTCCAAATATTTTGCGGAGTATTTTTATATAATTTATATTGTATTATATTAAATTATGTTGCAGTGTATTTATTGTATTGTAATTTTTATATTAATACAAAATAAACAATGAATTTTACTGCAGAGTATGTGTAAAAATTTTTTTTGCATTAAATTCCTTTTATACATATATGAAAATAAAAAAATATATATTTTCATTGAAATATTGATACAATTCTTCATTTACTATACTCATATTACAGGTCAAATGTTTATATACAGCAAACGATGCACCATGTACCTATATACCTAATTCTTTTTCTCTTTCTGCCCTCTCTTAACTATAGCATTGAATATGTAATGATTGTGCAGATTGACTCCCATATAAATTTGTAACGGCGAACGCGTGTATATAAGTATAACTTCTACCGACAGTCCCGCTGGACTGCCACACCTGTTTTTTATTTATTCATTGACATAGTTAAGACTTTGTTGGTTTTAGACACACTTTAACAGCAGAGCAAATTTTTTTATAGATGATAATAAATGTTTCTATAGATAATAATATATATTAATGCCCATTTTAATAGAACTGGAAGTAATACCAGAGAACTAGTTCTCTGGTAATACTTTATTTTTGATAGGTCTTTAAATGTATGTAGTGAACTGGAACATATTTTTCGTAGTTATAATGGCATACGTCCATGATATCGACACATTAAAAATAACAAAAAAATATTTAAAAAACTTTAAGATGTAAAATGTATTTTAAAATATGAATTCTAAATCAAAATATTAAAGGTAAATTCAATATCCGCAAGAGAAAAATCACAAAGATTGTAAAATAAATGTCTAAATGATATTCATAAAGTCTCAAGTATGACCCGCTTTTCCTTTATGGTCAAATTCTTTACATTTTGCCGGCTTTTTATATTTAATTTATGATTTGTAGCAATATTTATTTTGATTTTAATACACACAATAAAATTGTAGATTCATATATTTTTTTACTTAATTTTACAAATTACTTATTAATTTTCAAACCAAGTTTTCACAGAAAGTAACTAGTTATGACTTCTTAGTGCAAGATATGGCATCGAGATATACTTGCTTAAGCAAGAATATAGACGCTTAAAGGTCGATTCAGACACATCAGTCACGTCTCGTCACACTCCTGGCGCTGAACCGAACAATCCGTCATACAAAATATTCTTAAATAGAAATATAGCGCCGGCATCCACATTCATCAGTTGACGAACAGTTTGTCAGATAGTTGATAGTTCTGTGACCAAACAGGACCGATTCGGCGCCGAGACTGTGACGGGACTGATGTGTCTGAATCGACCCTAAGCGTTTTATATTCTTTGGTTTAAGTTTCGAAGTTGTTCATTGCAGTAATGGAACAACGTTGCCATATGATGCATTGTAATTCTGCAATTTTTATTATATATAGAGTAGATATTGGTCTCTTTCAGGATTAATTGCAAACATCTTTTGTAATCTGGCAACTGTTGATTTGACGATTGCCAAATCTATCAAAGGGTAACTGCTAAAAAAATTTCTAATAATTAACTGCAAATAATCTCCAAAGAAACAAATACTTACTGATTTTTGTTTTATATAAATCAAAAATTGCAGAATTCATAACACAATATAAACAAAATGTACTTTTCTCAAGCTTTATCTTTTTATATTTGAAGTATACAACATCTACATTCTAAAAACATGCCAACACTGCTATACCGAAATTTGTTGTTCTATGTTTGACATTTGCGGCTATTAGAGCGTTTTTGTGCAAGCAAATACGTATACGTAACGTATCTTTTTGATATATAAGCATGCGCATTTATGGTTGAACTAACGTATCTAGATACGTATTACCTGACGTAACGGGCTGATACGTTACGTTCATACGCATCCCTATCGAGCCGAAAGTAACCGAATGAATCCGATTACCAAACTATCAACATTTCATCACATTTGTGGTTAAGTATATTTGTTTTGATTTTTATAAATAATGGAAAGTAGTAGAAAACGTCTTCGCTTCAGCACTGAAAATGATTTGTTTTTGTTGAAGGAAGTCGTAGGCCAGATCCCTTACGATTATTCAGAAAGGTGGAATTTAATCCAACAGTGAAAAAGATATTTACATTGTATATCAGACATGGTATAAATTAAAGCGATAGTATGTTCGTGCAAGATGTGGAGAAGAAACGCATTTTCTACGTCCTCGTTTTCTTTTACATCAATAAAGGCACCTACATTTATTATTGCGTCCATCTCCAAAATTAATATATATATATAGGATGGACTATATCATGGACGTGCATGGTCTATATTCTTTGATATGACATTTAACATTTAAACATACGCTTAAATGGTGTCAGAGTTGCCAAGTCTCCAGTTTTTTCATACTCTCACCTAATATACAAATCCATTGAAATTATATAAAAAATCGTAGATTTTAATTAAATTAAGGATAATAATTAAATGTATATACAATAAAATTGATTAAAGTGCTATAAAAAAATTAATAGTATTAATTAAATTACCGTATATAATAGAAAGGCATTGAAATTATATAAAAATTCATAGATTTTAGTTAAATTAAAGATAATAATCAAATGCATATACAATAAAATTGATTAAAATGATATAAAAAATTATTACCGTATATAATAGAAATGCATTGAAATTTATGATTCACAAGTGTCATTGTAGCGGGTTGACCATTCGCACCTAATAATAATAAGGTGCTAATAGATATGATTTTAAAAGTGCTAATTTACAATATTTAACTGCATTTAAAGGATTTAAAGCATCGAGCAAAAAGACAAAAGAGGGAATGTAAAGGTAGTGGGGGCAAAAATATTATTAGACAGGAAGTGCCATTTTAAGAGGCCACAATAACAAAGAAAGCTAAAGAGAGTCTTTCCTTGTTTAAGAAATCAAATTTAGTTGGGTTATGTTATTGTTTGTCCCAACTGTCACATGAAATCTTATATATATATATATTGAAGTTTTTTAACAATCGTGTCACATTTTAGACTATTATCGTTAATATTTATTTATAGTTTCTCGTCTAAGACACATTCTGAAAATTATTTTATAGCTACTGTTAATAAGTGTCGGAAAATTTAAATTTGGGCATTCGCATTTCCGGATATGTCCGCCATCAGAGGCCACTTTTTTGGTCTCCTTTTCATAACGATTAGATTCCCTCTTTTGTCTTTTTGCTTGATGATTTAAAGTAACAGAAAATATTTGTTTTATACTTATTTAAAACTTGTAGCTTCTCATAATACAAATTATATTTTCGTAAAAGTAACTTATATTTTAAACCTTCATATGCATTTTACAAAAAAATACGGCAAGTTTTATACTTATTTAAAATTAGTAGCTTCTCATAACACAAATTATTATTTCGTAAAAGTAACTTTATATTTGTAACATTCATATACATATTTTACTAAAATAAATACGGCAACACTGTGACGCCGTGCCTTGAGGAAATAGCCCAAACAAAGAACAAGAAGAAGAAGAATATATTTGGTTAGGTTACAAATTCATAGCATAGTATCATGGTTATAAGCACAGATCACCTACCTACCCCTAGGTTATTAGTGGTCTGTGGTTACAAGGGTTGAGCAATGACGTATAATAAAGTTGTGTTTACCGAAAGTACAAGTTGATAATAGGGAGTTTTTGTAACTACCTAACGTAACGTATCTCCCTATACGTAAAGAACTTACGTATCGAAGAAAATGAAGGTTAAATTGAGAGTTTTTTTCTGCACGTAAAGACAGTTTTACATTATGCTATTTTCATGCTAGGCAAGAGCCATGCAAGACACATCATGGAACTGCGCATGCCCACGGGCTATTTCCATGCAATTCCTGTGCTAGACGAAAAATTAGAACATGTTCTATTTTTCATGCAATTTTCTTGCAATTTATCGTTAAAATTCATGTTGCCAACATAACAATTTATAATAGATTACAGAATAAAACATAACCTTATCTCTATCTTTAGCGTCCCTTAACACACATGTGTATTGTTGTGTTTTGATTTAAATTAAGTTTATTAAGTGGTGATAAATAGATACACTATGTCTAAAGTTAATGTAAAAACGACTGGGTGAGTCGTTGACTATGGATGATTGTTGCTACAACAGCAATATTCAACAATAACAATGCTTTCTTTTCTTTGGTTGACATCCTTCACGCTTTTAATAACCATAAATAGTGTATATTTATTTATTATATTATTTATTTTAGTACTTAATTATATTTTTTATTTAAAATAAAATAACCTCAAATTGATAAATATTTTCTCTGTTGGCAAGAATGAAAGTGGGATCTAAAATTGGACAGAAATATCTCGGATGTAAAAAGGTCAAGCTAGGCAAGAGATGTGCATAGCCTAGATGTAAAGCTGCCTTAACGTTAAGGCCGTATGACACTATGCATTTTCTTGTATAATTTCTTATATCGTTTCTGATATAACAAAAAAATAGATAGTGCCATACAGGCGTATAGTTTCTTATATCAGAAACGATACAAGAATTTGTGTCCGCTGCATTTTCTTGTACAAGAAATGCGCCAATTTGTGCGCAAAGCCGCTAAAACGTAAAACTTCTTTCATGTCATATTGGCGGATGGAGGCATAGAGAAATAAAAATAATTATTATTTTTATTTCTCTATGGCTGGAGGAGAACTTTGATATATACCAGAGATATGTAAGTATCTCTGATGTATACATACAATTAAGCCAAGCAGACATCAGAGAAAAGTGCCCACCAACAATAACCAAGATTAGAACATCAGTAGCCATATTGAAAAACAATAAATCACAGTGATTGTATCAAATAGCATCGGAAATTCGTGATGAGTATAAAGATTATTTTATATCTCCAAATAAGAGAGTAGAGTTTCAAGAGCATACCATTCAAACACATAATTAAAAAAAAACAAATAAATTATTACAACCAAATTATTTATTATTTCTGTCTTCCATTACAACCTGTTGAATATCTTTAAAAATTGCGGTTTCCAATTTAGTTTTCATATTGGGACATTTTATTTCTTTCATTTTTGCACCACAGTATTTTTAAAAATAATCAGTAGCATATGTTCTCAGTCCCCAGTAGCTTGAGGTCCTCAGGCCCTTGTTCGGTGCCTCAGGTACGGCAGTTCTATTTTTATAGGTGTCAAAATTTCGACCAATCATGTGCCAAATCACATACAGTTTCTGGTAAAAGAACTTGCATAGTGTCATACAGGGCAAAAATGTACGTACAAGAAACGATACAAGAAAACATAAATAACTTTCTATATCAGAAACGATATAAGAAATGATACAAGAAAATGCATACTGTCATACGGCCTTAACGATGGTGTTGCCCTCATCGAATTAATGATAAACTAATAAGTTGTCAGTTGTCAGTGGCACAGTCACAGATTATTGGGATTGGGACCGTGCAAGTTCGGAACAGCGACAGCTGGTGTCGTAAATCAGCAAAATTTACTGCGCTTTTATGTTAGATCGAGCTAACCGGATAACTGTCAAGGACGTGGCCCCAAAAAAGAATAAGAAGAAAAAGTAAGATTGAGGTTATGCACAGGTTATGTCGGTCGGTATGTTATTAAAAGGTAAACGTTGATGTAACGTAAATACAAATAAATATATTATTGAATTACAGCATTACTGTTAATATGGATTCAATAATAAAATCTGGATTTGAGAAAGTAAATCATCAAATAACTTTTCAACCAAGCACTGAGTCAAAGGGAAAAGCTTTAGTAGTGGCAAATGTCAAAAAATAATGGAAGAATTAAGAAAAATAAATTACCATAAATAATGCTAATGCATAAATTAGCAGGTTAAGCCCATGATATCATCATATTGGTTTGAACAATTAATTCTTTCCCTGTAAACTTTTGGACAGCGAATATATCTTAATGCATCTTCAGAAAAACTTGAACTTGATGCATTCTTGTAAACTTCAAAAAAATAAAATTTAAACATTAAACTTGATTTTTGGGTTAAAATGAACTTACTATTGGGATGAAGTGAGTGTTATGAAACTAAAATTTACACTTAAAAGTGAACTTTTATTTATTATTTATTTCAAACTGACTTTAAAATCGGGCGCAAGAATAATGCATAATTTGGGTTATGTTACTTATGCTTTTTTATGATATAAATCCACTTTTCTCTTTGTAGTAGCTTTGTGCTTCGAAGTTGGTAACGAATAATACTTAAATTGACAATTTTTTGTTGTATTTTTACAATTTATAACAGCATTTCCTAAATCCCATTTTCTTCAGAGACAGAATGTGTAAATGTAAATAAACAAAACGAATATGAAATATGACAATTGAAAATATGAAATCTATGAAATGTGCACTAAAAAATGCAAAATTTCTCCGCTACTCGCGCACGATCGTTTCTGCATCTTCGACTGGCTCAACTTCTCTTTATCTCAATTCACTCAAGTATCTTGCCGGATATTTTGCATACAAATGTCTAAAAAAAACTAATTGTGAAAAGTGTGAAAATTATTTTGTTCATAAAAATGTTAATTTTATTTCAATGACAGATCTTTTATTATTTTTTAAAGCTTATAAAGTTTCTCAAATACTAACAAACTTGGTAATCTTTGCGTACCTACAGAAGTAATACATATTTCACTTGATATTTTTGATGTTAAGTTTAAAAATGTTTGTTATTTGGAAATTGTCAGTAAGTTGATTTTAAATGGTATAAAAAAAATTAAATGAAATCAATCCATCATTTTTAAACATTGACGACTCTTGTAAATCACATCGACAACGGTTATTAGAATTTTTAGTTGGAGTTATGATATTCAATAATTTAAAATGGATTAATAAAGATAATCGAGATATTAGAAGAGCTAGAAAATCTAAAATTGCTAGTAGTGATAAGCCAAATCTAAAACTTCAAAAAATGAGCCATCAATAGGTAATGTAAAAAAGCAATTTCAATTTTAGAATAAAAATTTCTTAAATATTTGCTCCGTGCGTAACTCATGCGACACCTACCGCCTTCATCTGACAGTTTTGGACCTCCTTCAGTATGTAGGTTACCTTCAGTATGTACAAAGTCATTGGGGAAGTTATCAAAAATTATATACAGATGGTTCAAAAATGGACGGCAAAGTTGGATATGCTATATTCTACCCCCAAAAAAGTATAAAGATAAACAACAGATTGCCCGACAAAATGACAACTTTCACAGCTGAACTCATAGCAGTCAAAGAAGCCTACAAAATATGTATGAATCAAAAAGAACTAAACTATGTTATTGTTAAATAAATAGTCGTGAATAGGAGACAAACCTGTCTATGGTTGACAGAGCGACTGACGTATGTCAATGTCAACGTTTTTAAGATGGTATCGTAATGTAACCACTTTTAATTATGTATTTATGTATCACGTTTATTTGAGTTAGTATTACAATAAAATATCAACACATTCTTTTATTTTATTTTATATTAATCTATATAACATTGGTTATGGGCCCAGATTTACAAAGAGTGTGTTGATTAAGAAAAGATAAAAACGTGAAAAGAGGCTAAAGTCCTTACGTTCAGTCGTGATAGCCAGCGTAAACAAGTAGGCGTGGTCTATTGTTTCAGGACTGGACTTGTTTTCGGTGATGTTCTGTCTACGTTAGTGTCTGATTTAAAAAAAATATCAAAATGCACTTTACCTAAAAATAAATTCGATAACGCAATTTATCTTGTATTTCTGTTACTATGAATAAGTTTGAATATCATTTTTAATACGTTTGTAATTCTTTAATACTTCCCAATTTTGTATTGTTTAAAAACGGCTTTCAAAAAGATAGGGAAAATGATTATTTTTGAAATTCTTAGTATGCTAATACTATAGAAATAATCTAAACAAGATGTTCCGGCCAGTCTTAGCGAATTTGAATAACATTAAAGTAATACCTACCTTAAAAGGTTTGCAGGTATAATAATAAACTATAATCTTTTAACAACAGGGCAATATCTTAACCATAATAAAAGTATTTTAATTTGAATATTTCTTATGTAGCATTCTGTGAATTTTTATAGATAATAATTTTATGGTATTTCCTAAAACTTAAGATCGTTGGTGGTCAATGTCTTCATTTAACAATGAACATCGCGCATCCCTATTCAGTATCAGTCGAGTAGTTTCGCGTTAACGTTTATTTCTGTATCTCGATCTAAAAATGAACTATTTGTGTTTATAATAAATTATTTGTTTGCTAATTTAAAGTTTATGTGGTAGTTTTTTAGTTTTATTAAGACTTTTCAAAGTTGTGCGTTCTAATTTTTAATTTAAAATAGTAGTTTTTTAGTTTTATTAAGTCCAAGTTTGTGCGTTCTAATTAGTTCTAATTAGAGATCACTTAGTAGTATTGGCTGAATTTTTGGTTTAGCTTTGATAAATATCTATATAACTTTAGAAACTTGCTTAGGAATAATTAATATTTTTAAATGCCAAACCACATTTTATTTATTTCACACACTCTTACAAATTTTGTTAACTTTAAAATGGATAATATAGACGCTCTTTATACTTTATATTAATGTTTATTATTATTTTACCATATTTTTCTGACAACCTGAATGACCTCTTTTTTTTCACTTATTTTCTTTTATATTGTAAGGGTTCTGTCACATAAATGTCGCTCATTAAATATTTTTCATTTACAAACAAATCCCTATTTCTAATATCATTTAATTTTCTTTGAATATATTAATAAATACCTTGTTTATTATTATTTTATTAATGAATATTTAAATTAATCTTTCATTTCTAATCTGAAAGTGTAAAACTCAATCACAATCAAAAATCTATAATTTTCATACAATTAAAAGGTTTAATCAACTAAATGTCACATTATGTGACATTTTTAAAATAATAATAAATTCAACATTATAATTAAAACTTTAAACATTTCAAAACTGCCAAAAACCCATCCTAAAAAATTCTTGCCTTTCCTAGTATATTACTTAAGCTAAAAATTTGACGTAGTTTCAAGTGTTATGTAAAAAACATATTAATCGTGTCAGAGTACACCCCTGAAGAGGGTGGAGCGGTCAGAACCTTCAACCAGTTAAAATATTCGTATCCCTGTACAAGGCCTATTTATTTGTTTTGGTGCACTATCTCGACTCGGTGAAGATACTTTAGTAAAGGCACACGTGGTTGTGAAAGTTCAAAAATGGAGAAGTCAACTGAAAACAAATATGGCATAATACCTTTTAATGGAAACAGTTTTGATAACTGGAAATTTAGGTTGTTTTCAGTATTGAAGGCCCTGGAATGTAGTGAAGCTTTGAAGCCGGTTCCCGCGGTTGATAGAAATGACGAATGGCACAAGAAAAACAATAAAGCATGTATGGTAATTATTCAAAGTATTGCTGACTCGCATTTGGAATACATCAAAGAAGTGGAAATAGCTCATGATATGATAAAGAAACTGGAAGGAATTTTTGATAAAAAAGGTACGTGTTCTAAGTTTTATTTATTAAAAGAATTAACAACGTTAAAATACACCAATGACATGGATATTCAGGATCATTTCTCAAGATGTGATCGACTGTTCAGAGAACTTAAAAATCTGGGAAGTAATTTTGATGAATCTGATATGTCTTGTTTCCTATTATCAAAGAATATAGACGCTTATAGAAGAATTTTTCACTTCCCGTTTTGCTAGTTGAGAAAGATTGAACAGAGTTGATCGCACGTTACAAAAAAGAAGGGAGGTGGATCGAGATGGATCGAGGTTTCACTAGGGAGCGTTCATGTCAGCGCTGTTATTGCTTCTAAAATATGAAAGAGTGGGGCAACAAATGCAACTTAGATATTTTTATGAGATGCCGCGTGGTCGTAGAAGAAATTTTTGCATTTTATAAAAATTTTTAAAGAAAAGAATATATTTTATTATTATTATTATTTTAACTTTTAATAAATTAATCTTTTTAAAAAAATATGACTCAAATTTTTAATTCAAATATATACAAAAGTATAAATAATATAATTAAAACTCTCTTCTTATAAACTATAAATAAAATTAATTAAGCGTCAATCACCGGGAGTGAAAGCTCAAAAAATTGTAAGGTGTATCGATCAAAAAACAATTCCTGATCTTGTTAGTACGCTAGAATTGCTTTTTAACACATACACCAAAGAATTATTTTTTACAATTTGAAATTTCGAAATTGTGAAGTATAATTTCGGATTTTTAAATTAAAAAATAAGTAAGTCTCAAATAACTAATCACTAGAGCTCAACAAAGGAAGATAAGAAAATGGCAAAAATTGCAGCTGGGGCATAGATTATAGCAAATCCTTAAACATCCAAATCAGCACCACCCGACGATAAAAAGAGACTTGGGGAGAATAACATCACCCCCTTGTAATAGAGTTGCTAAGAAATCAAAGTGCTCTAACGAGCAGACTAGGTCATAAAGCACCCTGACAAAGTTGTAGCACAGAGATACCATCCTGATACTCAACTAGATTGGGCTCAAGCAAATTTGATCATTAACAAACTAGAGCAAGCACTTGAGGCTCCTATCTAAGGTCAAAATGAACTCCTGCAGTTCCATAAAACATCGTTTAGCAAAGGGACTCTGTGGGTGAACTGTGTTAACGAGTATATAAAAAAATGGACGACTAAAGTGGTGAAGAGTATTGAGGGCCTGTGGGAGAAAGTAAACTTAAATATAATTGTTCCAATAATATGCCCAAGTGCCCCATGGTCCTCACCCGCGTCCCCAAGAAAAAGCTTGACGAAGAAACTGTCAGGACCCGTCTAAAGAGGCAAAATCAAGACCTTAACACCGAAGACTTATTGTGATCTCTGTTCCACAGACTGAACGACAGTAAAGATAAAGGTTATAGAGGGAGGAGTTATGAAGGAGATAGTTCTCAGATCAGAATACCTCCCATATGCTATCTATTTCTTTTTCTTCTTCCAGGCGGCTTTCATCTATGAAGTTTTTGGGCCAACGTTCAGGCATTAAGGCATTCTTAATACGTGTCCAAACCATTTTAAACCTCTTTTTTTCTATTCTGTTAATGACCGTTTCTGTAGCATTCATGTTATTTCTTATAGATTCGTTAGTCTTCCTTCCAGCCTTGATGTTCTAGCACTTTTTCTCAAATAATCCATTTCAACTGCCAACAATCTTCTCTTCAGGTCTGCATTAATTGTCTGTACTTCAGAGCCATAACAAAGAACCGACTCAACCATGGTTTGTCCTTTTTATTCCTTTGTTTTTTTATTCCTTTGGACTTACTCCCTGATTAAGGGTAACTTGTCTTAGTCCTTTAGTTACTTTTATTGGCTCTGATAGTTTACCGATTTTTATTTAAGTAGTGTTATCCCTCAATACTTCTGTGATTATTCCAAAAAGGTATGGATTAATGCCGAGTTGTTGTAAAGCTTGCCACAATTTAAGTCTTGGAACTGTATCATACGCCTTTTCTAGATCGATGAAGGCTAGATGTACTTCGTTACCGATCGCTATTCTTCTTTCTATTAATCGTTGGAGTATAAACTCCAATAATTGGTTGGTTGGATATAAGTTATCAGTGCTAGATCTACCAGGCGTAAATCCACTTTGGTCTTCGCCAATTAGATGTTCTACATTATCTTGTATTTTTCCATTTATCTTTCTTTCAAACAATCTCCTGAAAGTAGGTAGGACACGTAATCCTCTGTAGCAGTTAGGATCTTTAGGATTACCCTTTTTAAAGATGGACACTTGGTGAGCGGTTTTCCATTCAGATGGTACTTTAATTTGTGGCAGCATTGCTTCATTAGAAAAGTTATTCATTCTATTAGGAGTAGATCTGCTTTAAGAAACTCTACAGCTATATTGCCAGGTCCTGGAGATCGCCCGTTTTAATTAACGCGGTACGGATCTCTTAGTTAGTAATATTAATGTCACTATTTGTTTGTCTCTTCATACTGTATTCTTGTCTTATATTCCAATCTGGACTATTGGAGTAAATTTTTATAGTGATTTTTCCACTTTTCTATAGGAATTAAGTATATATGATTCAGTAAATTTGTACTGTAAAGTGATACTAGTAGGAAAGTTTTGGGGAAGTTCTGATTTTTCCATTCCATATGTGTTTTGGGGTGCTAAATCTGAATCTGAGGTTTGCGGACAAAATTTCGTGACGCAACATTTAAAAAGCCAGAAGAAATCGGTTTTCTTTTGCTTTTTTTCGGTTTTTTTGCTTAAATCTCGAAAACTGTTAACTTTTAGGAAATGGTCTGTTTACAGAAATTAAAGTACTGAAAGTTCTGTACAAATGTCACTCTTTTGGTTATTGTACCGACGAACCGTTCGGTCTCAAGTGCAAGCTGAAAATTGGCAATGTGTACCGGTGTTACTGCAAAACCCACTTTTTAAATTTGTATTTGAAGAATTTGTATTGAAAGGTTTTCAGTTAATTTCCCCTAGTATTTAAGTTAATTAAAATAACGACCGAGTCACATAGATAATTCACGTGTTGACTCAAATATTATAGCTAGATTGCAAAAAATCGTTGTAGTATGTTGTACGACGTTGTAGTATGTGTGTACGTGGATAGCACTCGGTCGGCATTTGGCACCGCACACACACATACACACTATACGACTACCTACGCGAGTCGGTTTGAGGTTTATGGAAGTCATGGAGCTATTCAACTTGTTCATTTTGAAAACACAAAACCTCAAGGTTTATCCGAAATCAAGATAAAAGATCCTAAGGAAATTTACACACCAACTGACACTGTGACTCCACCTGTGCCTGATCGTCTGTGGCTCTATGGAAAAAGCAAAGTTATTGCCCGCCTTTTAGGATGGAATGGCTTCATGGAAGCTGTCACAATACACATACTATATGAACTAACATTTATTGCTTTCCAGCCATTTATCAACGCTCCTCCAAGTAATTATGATACAATATTTACAGCATTGTTGATCGGAGTAGAGAAAACTAAATCCTTGAATCAAGTTACCTGTCTGGTGACGTTTGACCAACTCCTCTATCTCAAGGCAAGAGACATCCTTGCTAGCCATCCCGATGATCCTGATTTGTCAAATGTTGTTATAAGGCTCTGTGAATTTGACTTACTAATGTCCTTCATGGGGGCAGTTGGTTACATTATGCAAGGTAGTGGATTAGCTGAACTTTTCAATACCGTATATGCGGCAAACTCAACTGAAAAAATTATATCTGGTCACGCCTACGCAAGGGCAGTACGAGCTCATCTGTTGGCTCACAGAACTTTGGCCAAAATGGTAATTCAGTCAATGGACCTATCGCCAACAATGGTGGATCAATTAGAGGAGATCTTGTTCAACTTAGACAGAACAGTGATTCTTTCTAATGACGTAAAAACTATTGTAAAATATGTGCAAAAAGAATTCAAAGCTAAGCTTCAACTATTGGCAGAACGTGGACCCACTGCTAAGTTCTGGGTTGTATATTTTGAAATGATGACTTTGATCAAGCACTTCATTGAAGCCGAAAGAAGCAGCAACTGGGATCTACACCTCCAAACCATACACGAAATGCTACCTTTCTTTCACTCACGTGGCCACAATCTGTATGCCAAATGCAGCCACCTTTATCTACAGAACATGCACAACTTAAAAACTACAATGCCATTTGCCGAATATGAGCGTTTTACCACTCAAGGATTCTTCAGTATTCGTAGGAGTGACAAACTATGGTTTGGAACTTGGAGTGATATGGCGATAGAACAACCTCTGATGAAGTCAATGAAGACCAGTGGTGGTCTCACTCATGGTCGTGGAGTAACTGAAGGCGTTGTGACAAGATGGACACAAGGGATGTCAGCACTGCATAATGTATGCCAAGAGATTGAGCACTTTAGGGGAGTGGAACACGCGACGTCTGAACAACACGTTGATAGCAGAGATTCTATGCAAAAGCGAGACAACACAGACGCAGACAAGTTTTTAAATTGGTTCCTTGAGCATCCTCCTTTCCTAGAGACCAGTGAACTAATATCTTTAAGTACTGGTATTGTCACAGATAAGAGGATTACATGCCATTTTTGTCCAAGGAGGTGGGCATGAAAGGTATACAGCGCATTGTTGATTGTGATTTTCAAGCTGTAAAATTTAAAAGAATCGAAAGAGTGCTGCCTCTTGCGATCATGAACAGCTCTATTCAAATACAAGACAGGGCTGTAGTTATCAATCCCATCACACTTTTTCAACGAGTGACCGTCGCGAAACATTAAGATAAAGAGGTGCAAGAATTTTTACTGCTATCCATGGTGGTTCGTGGTATTTTTTGTCGTTATTCTTTGTTCCTAATACTTCATAAGCAATTTTTTTTATTATCGTTTTGAGGTTGTTGTATTCTTGTTCTACATCCATATTTCTTTTTATATTATTTAGTTTCTTTTCTAATCTACATTGAAAAAGATGTTTATTACTTGATTTAAATAAAAGGTGCAATTTATATCTCTCCGTTTTGTACTGTGTAGTTTTGTTGGACCTCTCCTGATGAAATAACGAGTCAGAATATATCGCGAATCAGATATCTTAAGATATATTAAGATATACGTCTGAGGTGGATAGGGCATGTAATGTGGATGGAACAAAATGACCCAACTAGATCTCATAAAATAGACCCAACTAGAAAACTCTCCTTGGTAGACCCATTGGTTAGAGAATAAGGGGAAGACCCAGAACAAGGTTCCTTGATAACATCGATGAAGACATGAGAAATATGCGAATACGTACTTAGCGGAAAAAGGCGATGGATAGGAATGACTGGAAAGAAGTTAATGAGAAGGCTAGAATCCACGCAACGTTGTAAAGCCAGAATGATGATAATGATGAATTTTATTGATTATATCGTTAAATATTTCCAAAATTTCTAACTTTAATAATTTCTTCTTCTTTGTTTTTAATATAATATCTTAACATAAAATGTAAAACACAACACTGTTATATATTTAATTTGATACATTTCGCCTAATTATCATTTATCATATTGCTTAGACAACAAAAATTTTAAAATAACCGTTTAAAATATTAATGCTATTGTTAAAATAATGTGTCTGTTTGTGCAAACTGTTTATATTTCAAACATTTTTATTTCAAGAAATGTAGGTACCTAATTCCATTCAAGTGATTCAAGGGTTTGTAGGTACTTACATCTGGTCACCAGATGAGTGGTTTGTCCACCTCTCGTCTATTTACAAAGAATTAGGAATTTAGACGCTGCATTGTTTGTTTGATACTTATTTCAAAACCGTATTTTGTCGTTAAATATCATACAAGCAAAGAATATAGACGCGATATAGAAGCGTCTATATTCTTTGATACAAGTGTATCCAAATAAAAATTTTGATAAATATATTTCAAAATGACAAATCGAGATTTTTGCAGTTATAACGGATGTAAAAACTCAAAAGCAAAAAATAAAAATTTAAGTTTTCATCGATTTCCTAAAGATGAAAGGTAAATTATAATATTTTACTATACATATAAATACTTTTATATGATTATGATGAAATTGTGTAATCGCTATTTTCGCGATTACACAATTTATTATTATTATTAATTATTATTATTACAAAGTTTATTATTTGTCGTATTTTGAATTAATTTTTAATATAGTTTACTATTGATCAAAATTGTTATCACAAAAATTCTTCTAATAATTTAATTTTATCTGACTCGTTTATATTGACAATTTAGACATCTATTATACATTTTAAAGTAGACGACTTTATTGGCTTGTGGCTTATTCCCATTAAAATAGTTATTACTTTAAGATGTCACAAGAAAATAGCTTCAGAACAATATATCGAAATATTATTAATCTCATACAGACAGTTTTTCGGTAGAGCTAGGAATACATTATTCTGAATTTCTCATAATTATATAAGTATATAAAATGAAAAAAGTATTAAATTAAATGCATGTCGATTGTATGGACAAGTATGGATATTAAATTTGTGTGCAAAAATGAAATTATTAAATCTGAGTAACTTATTTTGCAATACAGATTTGTAATTGCAATATTTACATTTTTCATTAATTTGAGCTATTAGGCGAAACGTGTTTTTTATTCGTATATATGGTCTATACAGACCATTAGTTTTAATTATGAGGTCTGTAGGATGTACTTTGAGGTTTATCGTTTTAATGGTATTATTATTTTTTGAAAATTTTAATTTAATTTTTGAATGAACCTTTGTCAAAATATCATCATCATCAGCCTCTCTCAATCCACTGCTGGACATAGGCCTTCCCTGTTTGTCTCCAAAGTGTTCTATCTTGTGGTTGCTGTATCCAGTTTTTTGTTGTCTTTCGTAAGTCGTCTTGCCATCGTGTTGGTGGTCTTCCCCTGCTACGTTTATCAGCTCTTGGTCTCCAAGTTTGCGGGCCATTTTCCGTCTTTCCTTCTGGAAACGTGTCCAGCCCATTTTCATTTTAAGTTACAACTTCTTTCAATGACGTCTATGACTTTGGTCTTAGCTCGTAGATCTTCGTTTCTAATCCTGTCTCGCAGAGTGGCCCCTATCAAAGATCGCTCCATTCTTCTCTGCGCTACTTTTAGTTTTTATGCGTTTTTCTTTGTGAGCGATAATGTTTCTGCGCCGTAGGTCATCACCGGTAGTACGCATTGGTCGAAAACTTTTTTCTTCATATTAGTTGGGATGTCGCTTTTAAAAACGTCCCTAAGAGCTCCGTATCCTGCCCATCCTTGTATTGTATTATTCTTCTGGATACTTCGGTTGTTTGATTGTCCTTACTTATCTTAATTTCGTGACCCATTTATATATGTATATATATATATATATATATATATATATATATATATATATATATATATATATATATATATATTTTATTATATTATAAACCTATTTTATGATAGGCTGTACTTTCAAGTTCTTCCAACATTTTCTTTGTTTGTCCCAAACCGTCTGCAATCAGAACTATATTGTCTGCGTAGCTTAGATGGTGTAGCATCTCTCCGTCCACATTTATTCCTTTGTCACCCCATTCGAGGATTTTGATCGCTTTTTCTAGAGCCGATATGAAAAGTTTAGGTGACAACGTATCACCTTATCGGATACCTCTTTCTCTTGTTTAGTGCTCGGCTCTCGTTTAGTGCTTCTATAACACTGTTGAGTTCTACTGAGTCGAATGCTTTGTATAAATCTACGAATATTAAAACTAAGGGCTTGTCATATACTATAGATTTTTCGATGAGTTGTTTTATTGTTTGGAGGTGATCGTTAGTTCCAAAGTTTGCTCTGAATCCAGCTTGTTCTCTATTCAAATGGTATGGATTTCTTTATCAAACTTAGATTAAAAATATCTTTTATTTTCCTCATTAAAGGTTCACCGCCATTCTTAACAGCCTCGATCACATTCATTTTATTAATCAATTTGAAAAATATAACAAAAAGTTTATTCTTATTTTTTATTACTTAAAAATTATAACTTTACCTAGACGTCATCTGTGGATTCGACATTCCGGAAATTCGACCCTTCTAGATTTAACAGAGAAGCAAGTTGGTCAAAAATTTCTTTGCAGCTATCATTTTACTGATAGCGATGTAAAATCAATAAACCAAAAAGGTAAGAATATATTAAAACCTACAGCTATTCCTAAAGATGAGGCAACCACTGCTATATTCGAAGCTTTGCAAAATAGAACTGATAGTTCTGATTCAACCATTAACAATAAATATTTATTCAATAATGACTCTCAATTAAATCTCAAAATTCCTATATCACTTAAAAATGAACCATGCTGTCAAAATCTAAATAATGCACACATGTCTTCGTCGTTGGATTTTTTAAATTGTGACCAAAATTTTGCTTTATTTTCTAATAACTATCCTAACTTAAGCGATAATTGTATTAAGGAAAATTCAGTCCAATTCCAATTAAATAAAAAAAATGAAGAACTTAAAAATGCACAAGATGCATTAAAACGGTTAAAAACTACATCAGAGTTAAAAATGAATATAATTGTAAACAAATATGAGGCAAAAATTAAATCTAAAAACAAAGTGATTATTAGGTATAAAAATCAAGTATATAATTTAATTCGTAAATTAAATAGACGTACAAAAGCTTCAAACGAAGCAATAAAGTTCAAAAAATTAGTTGATAAACTTGATGACGAAATAAAAGAATTTTTAAGTATGCAAATTAACCATATTAAGAAAAGTAAATGGACTGAGAAAGAAAAACAGTTTGCTATATCTTTATTTTATAGATCTCCAAAAGCTTATTGTTACCTTCGAGAAAAAAAACATTTTAAATTTCCATGTGTAAGTAACATTAGAATTTGGATTAATGAGTTAGATTTAAAACCTGGTAAATGTAACACTTTGTTAACATTATTACAAATTAAATCTTCGCTAATGAATTCTAAAGAAAAAGAATGTGTTTTATCGTGGGATGAAATGAGTATAAAAAAGTGGCTAGATTATAATACTAAAAAAGATATCGTTGAGGGGTTCACAGATTTGGGAGAACTAGGTCGCTCTCCAACAGAAGGTAATCATGTTTTAGTTTTCATGTTAAGAGGTAGACAAACTGATTGGAGGCAACCTATTAAGTACTATGTCGCCCATAACTGTGTACCTGGAAAAAAACTAAGCAATTTAATTTTAAACGTTTTAGATTTCTCTGAAGAAGCCGGTTTTAAAGTTAAAAGTATGGTTTGCGATATCGGTCGTAGCAATCAAACTGCAATAAAAAATCTTGGAATAACGCCAGAAAAACCATCAATTGAAAAATTTGGTCGAAAAATTTTTTTTAATTATGACCCTCCTCATGTAATTAAGTGTATACGTAATAATCTTCATAATCGCGATATTTTAATTGAAAACACCGTGGTTTCATGGGGTCCAATTCGAGAATTAAGAGAACACGAAAGAAACGCGATATGTAAATCGGCGCCTAAATTAACTGATAGACACATAGATCCGAATCCATTTGAAATGATGAATGTTAGTCTAGCCACTCAAATTTTTAGCAAAACCGTTTCAGCGGCTATATTAGCAGGCAAACTTTCAAATGTGAACCCTTTAAAACACGAACACTGCATTTCAACCGCTGATTTTTTAAAAAAGATTAACGATCTATTTGATTGTTTAAATAGTAGATCGACTAAAGATCCAAATCCATTACGGAAACCATTATCTCATTTTAATATCCAAGTTGAAAACTATTTAAAGAATGATTTAAATTGGATTAAATCATGGAAATGTAAAGGTATTGAAACTAACCCACCCTCTTTTAATGGTTTTTATCTAACAATTAATAGTGTTTTAATGCAGTGGGACGAAATGAAAAAAGAGGGTAATAAATATTTATTAACTTCACGGCTTAATCAAGATCCCTTAGAGAATTTATTCGGAACGCTTAGAAATAGATCTGGTTATAATTCAAATCCAACTGCGATGCAATTAAGGCAAAATTTACAATATACAATGTATGCTAATTTAGCATCTGTTTCTAAATTAACTAATTGCAAAGCCGACGAAACTATACCACTACTAGCAATTCCGAATTTAATTGATTTACAAAAATCAGTCGATGAATTAAATGAAGATATTGAAGAAAATAATGATGGACAAATAAGCTTTAATAATAAACGTATTGATTCTGTAACTGATTTAGAGGTTTGCGCTTTTATGGATACAGGAGATGAAATGTCAGAAAAACATGATGCAAATATTAAAAATACTATTTATTCTCATGATCCTTTTAACAAATGCTCGCGGTTTTCAGATGCAATAGCGATTTCAGATTGTAATAGCGATAGTGATGATTCGATAATATCTTATAAGGAAGTTGATGAGTATGTCGAAGATGAATTAGGTAGTACATCTAGCTTGAATGAAGTTTTTGATTGTAAATCATTTGATACAAATCTGACCATCAATGAGTCTCGGAACTTTCAGAAACAAGTTTAAAATGTTTATCAATATTAATCAATTAAAGGGTATCAAATAATGCATCTTCGACTGGCTCAACTTCTCTTTATCTCAATTCAGTTAAGTACCTTGCCGGATATTTTGCATACAAATGTCTAAAAAAAACTAATTGTGAAAAGTGTGAAAATTATTTTGTTCGTAAAAATGTTAATTTTGTTTCAATGACAGATCTTTTATTATTTTTTAAAGCATATAAAGTTTCTCAAAATAGTAACGAACTTGGTAATCTTTGCGTACCTACAGATGAATTTACAGAAGTAATACGTATTTCACTTGATATTTTTGATGTTGAGTTTAAAAATGTTTGTTATTTGGAAAATGTCAGTAAGTTGATTTTAAATGCTATAAAAAAAAATTAAATGAAATCAATCCATCATTTTTAAACATTGATGACTCTTGTAAATCACATCGACAACGGTTATTAGAATTTTTTGTTAGAGTTATGATATTCAATAATTTAAAATGAATAAATAAAGATAATCGAGATACTAGAAGAGCTAGAAAGTCTAAAATTGCTAGTAGTGATAAGCCAAATCCAAAACTTCAAAAATTGAGCCATCAATAGGTAATGTAAAAAAGCAATTTCAATTTTAGAATAAAAATTTCTTAAATATACATTCAGCTATAACAATTTTTAGTTTATTTTCTTCATTACCTTACCTACTTTTTCTTTTTTTTAATGCTTTTATTTCACTGTTTCATATTTTAAGTTATACACAGAATTGCTTTTTTGTCATTAATATTTTAAATATTATTATTTTTCCTTTTAATAATATTACTAATACCCTTTTTTCAGAAATATTTAACATTAATAAAAAAAAAACAAAAAAAAAACAAAAAAAAACATAAAACCTCACAAAACAAATAAAAAACAAAAATTATAGTCTAAGAATTTATTTTTCTTCTTCCTCTTCGTTTTATATCGACATGATTCTGTCTGTTTTTCAATGTGCCTCCAATAAGTTGTCGTTCCATCGTTTTCGTGGTCTTCCTACTGATCGTCTTCCTATTGGGGAACCGTCTCCTGTCGTCTTTCGTTCGTTCCGGCGGCTTATATGTTCGTTCCATTCTACTCTTCTATTTCTTACCCAGTTCTTGATGTTCTCCACCTTTCATCTACGTCGTATATCTGTACTTCTAGCTCTGTCACATAATGTCTTACTACCAATTTTCTGTGGTAAGTGTTTTCATCTCTGCTATTTCTAACATCCTTTTTGTCCCCTCTGCGTCACGTATTGTTTCTGCCGCGTATGTCATTATTGGTCTAATGACTGTTTTGTAAATTCTGCCTTTCGTTCTTTTCCTGATAATTTATTTTTATGGCAAATAATCTATTTTGAAAGCGATATTTCTCTTGAATGTATACTGTATATATTTAATCTCCAATAAGTTTCTTTCTTTAATGATATTTATGCACAGATTTAATCAGTTTAATTTATGATCATATTGACCAATAACACTTAACATAGAAAGTCCTTCTCTCCTTTAGTATCCTTACACTCATGAGTTCAAAAGTATTTTGAAAAATCACCTTTTTTGGATCTTTAAAATATTGAAAAAGTGTGAATCCATCGTTTTATACTTTTTTAATCCACTTGACGTATTTCGAAAAAATATTAATTAATCAAATAGTAAAATTTTATATACATGATATGCCTAACTTTTGGACTCTGAGTATATTCCTTACCATCCTGGTGGGAGATAACTGCTACCTTCTCGTTTGGTTCCCGCTGAGTAATAATAACTTGCCTATTATTACAAAGTAATTAAACATTATTAACATTGTTATAAGCAAATTAATATTAGCTAAGAGCAGCAATATTTTACTCATAAAAGGTTTTTAAACTATCTACTATTCTTACCTTTAAAACGTTTTATTAAAATTTGATATAATAAAGATTTTATTGTGAAAAAAACAGTTTGCAAACCAATGGCATCGAAATTTGTTTAGGTGTAGATCAAAGTTACATAAATAGCTCCGTTCATACTCCTTTCCCACTTCCCCCTAACTACAAATTTCATTTAGCCGTTTTAAGACGAAGTCGACGGGCGACGGCCACGCCGCCACGCTTTGACTTTATGCAACCACCCTCTTGACGTATAAACCGTAACCAAATCGCCCATTTGAACTGCGCTTCTATAAGCGTCTATATTCTTTGCTATTATTGTCAATGCCACAAGAGTTTGAAAATGTAGTCACAGCCATAAGAACTTTATCAGAAGATGATTTAAAAGTAGAATTTGTGAAAAGTAGGTTGTTGGAATTTCATTCCAATAAAAATTCAAGAAGCACAAAAGTTTTGCCTTCATCTTTTAGTGCAACAGAAAAGCAAGTAAAATGCTTTAAGTGTGGAAAAATTGGGCATGTGAAGAGTGTATGTGGAATTAAATGTTTCAACTGTGGTAAGATGGGACACAGAGCAAGTAAATGTTTAGTCAAAAAGCAGAATGTGAATGACAAACAAAAAATTGGAAACAGGGCAAATTATGCTATGAATGAATGTAATGGAGAAGAGGATAATGCTGTTGCTTTCTGTGCAACATCTGAAAGTGTAGACGGTTTAATCTTAGAGTGGTATGCAGACTCAGGGGCTACACATCATTATATAAACAATGAAGAGGTACTGATAAACAAGAAAAGATTTGCAGAGAGAAGAGAAATACAACTGGCAGAAAAAGGAAAAAGTATGGAGGCAACATGCATAGGTGATTTACAAGTGACAAGTGTGGTGGAAAATAGAAATGTGAAAATTACTTTAAAAGATGTATTTTGTGTACCAAAATTAAGAGCAAATTTGTTGTCTATACCTACCATTGAAAAGGCAGGATTTGAAGTTGTATGTTATGACGGTAAGATCTTTATAAAAAAAGATAATAATGTTTTTGTAATAGGTAAACGTCTTAATAATTTATATAAAATTATATTTAAAATCAATGTTGAATCTAATATTGAATCTGCAAATTTAGCACTAAATATAGATATTTGGCACAAAAGGTATGGTCATTTGAATTATGGTTCTATTTCAAAAATTAAAAATTTAAATATAGTTAATGGTTTAGAGTTTACCAAATCAAAGGTTGATAAAATTTGTGATGTTTGTGTACAATCGAAACAAAAATGTTTTCCATATAATTCGAAAATATCCAGAAGTACTAGAGTTCTTGAATTAGTTCATACAGATGTATGTGGTCCAATCACACCAACATCACGTAATGGTTATAAGTATTTCATAACGTTTGTTGATGATTTTTCTAGGTTTGTTATGGTATATACTGTAAAAGGAAAGGACGAAGTTTACAATTGTTTTAGAGATTATACAGCGAAAGTGACATCATTATTTTGTAATAAACCTATCTCAAAATTAAAATGTGACAATGGAGGTGAGTATTGTTCTAATGCAATTTTAAAGTTTTGTTCAGAAAAGGGAATTCAAATATCATACACTCCACCGTACACTCCCCAAATGAATGGAGTTGCAGAACGTATGAATCAAACATTAATGGATAGAGCAAGATGTATGATAAAAGAGGCAGGAATAAATAAATGTTTTTGGGAAGATGCAGTTCTCATGGCAGCATATATCAACAACAGAACGCAATCTTGCTTAATACAGAATAAAAGTCCTTTTGAATTGTGGCTTGGTAAAAAGCCAAATGTCTCTAATATGCGAATTTTTGGCTGCATAGCATATGCCAGGGTACCAGATGCTTTGAGAAAGAAACTTGACGATAAAGGAGTGATGTGCCGATTTATTGGTTATACAGAAAATGGTTACAAGTTATGGGAAGAACAAGAAAACAAGTTAATTCACAGTAGAAATGTAGTATTTGATGAAAATAATTTTATGAATAAAAAGGAAAAAGATCTGAGAAGAAACAGAGAAAAAGAAGATGAAGAAAATTATGATATACAAGAAAATAAAATTGAAGAAAGAGGAATACAAACTAAAGCTGGAGATGAAGACAGGAAGTCTGATAGTGAAGAAGACAAGGAAGAAGATAAAAAGGATAATGAAGGAGTGCCTTCTGGAAGTACCCAAAATGGCAGACCAAGAAGAGTAAGAAAATTACCTGAAAAATATGACATTTATGAATTAGATGCAGCAAAGTGTGATGAAGAATTAGATATAAGCTGTTTGGCACTACTTAGTGAACTAACAAATGTACCGAAGTCTTACTCAGAAGCAAAAGAAAGTTCAGAATGGAGTTCATGGAAACAGGCAATTGAAGATGAGTTGGATGCACTGAAAAATAATAATACTTGGGAATTAGTTGAGAAGACACGTAATCAAAAGGTAATTAGTAATAGGTGGGTTTTTCGGTTAAAGGAAAATGATGTTGGTAAGCCTGTTTATAAAGCTCGATTAGTTGCACGAGGCTTTGAACAAAGTCATTTTAATGATTTTTCACAAATACATGCTCCTGTAGCAAAGTTGTCTACATTAAGAATAATATTGTCTATCTGTAATCATTATAATTTACTATTGTTACAATTAGATGTAAAAATGCTTTCCTGAATAGTTCTCTGAAAGAAAAAACCTTTATGAAAATACCTGAAGGTCTTAGAGTTTCGAAAAATGATCAAAATAAAGTATGTTTATTGAATAGGGCAATATATGGTCTCAAGCAATCCCCAAAGGCATGGAATGAGAAATTTAATGAATTTATGCTACTGTTAAATTTTAAACGTTCAAAAACAGACTACTGTTTATATAGTTTTATCAATAAGGATATAAGATGTTACTTGCTGCTTTATGTAGATGACATTTTGATGGCTTGTAATAATGATGTATTTTTGAATTATTTGAAAACAAAATTGTGTGAATCTTTTAAAATGAATAAAATAAGCAGTCAGTTTAACTTTTTGGGAATAAGAATTGACAGAGATTTTGAAAATAGGATCATAACTCTTGATCAAATACCTGCAATTGAAAATCTTGTAAAACGATATAATGTTGAAGACAGTAAAAATTTTAAAACACCAATTGAAAAGAATTTGAATTTACTGAGAAATACTGATTGTAATCTTAGTACTAATTTACCATACAAAGAACTGTTAGGTAGTCTTATGTACATAATGATGGGTACTAGACCTGATATTTGTTTCAGCATTAGTTATTTTGGGAGATTTCAAGATAGTGCTACTAATGAACATTTTAAGCATTTGTTAAGAGTACTGAAATATTTGAAATCTACTATTAACTTTAGGTTATATTTTTATCATTTAGAAGATACTTCTTGTTTTGATTTAGTTGGCTATACTGATGCTGATTGGGCTAATGACATAAATGATAGAAAATCCATTAGTGGATATTGTTTTAAACTTTTTAATAATCTAATCTCATGGTCTTCCAAAAAGCAAAGTTTGGTAACTTTATCAAGTACAGAATCTGAGTTTGTGGCAGTATGTGCAGCTTCATGTGAATTAATTTATATAAAAAACTTACTGTTAGATTTGGAAATTAAATTATTATTACCAATCACAATATTTGAAGACAATCAAACTGCTACAAAACTTTGAAAACAATAAAAGGTGTAAACACATTGAAGTAAAATTACATTTTGTTTTGGATCTGGTAGCACAGGGTATTATGAAGATTGAATATATTTGTTCAAATGAGCAACTTGGAGATATATTTACAAAGTCTCTGTGCTATGAGAAATTTAATTATTTTGTAAATAAGTTAGGTTTGAGGGTTTAAATTTAGTTTTGTATACTGACAGGTTTGAGGGAGGGTGTTAAATAAATAGTCGTGAATAGGAGACAAACCTGTCTATGGTTGACAGAGCGACTGACGTATGTCAATGTCAACGTTTTTAAGATGGTATCGTAATGTAACCACTTTTAATTATGTATTTATGTATCACGTTTATTTGAGTTAGTATTACAATAAAATATCAACACATTCTTTTATTTTATTTTATATTAATCTATATAACAGTTATATTTACAGACTGCCAAAGCATTGTACATAAACTGAAATATAATTTACATACTTTTGTAGAAAATTATATCATCAGTGACATTATAGCACTAAACAGTGAAGCTTTGAAATCGGGCAAAAATATCATATGGTGCTGGATAAAAGCACATATTGGTATAAAAAACAACGAAATAGTAGATGATCTGCCAAAAAAAGCAACAATGAAAGAATCCACTCTTCAAACCTATCAACTTCCTATGGGAGATTTAATATCTGTAATCAGGTCTCACAAACGGACCAAATGGCAGGGACACTACAACAATTCGGACAAAGGCAAATTTTATAAAATAATCCAACCCAAAATTTCCGTCAAGACATGGTTTAAACAAGTTTCCAACAGATGCTTCATCAAAACTATTTGTAGAATAAGAAGCAATCATTGTATGATTCCAGTCTACAAAAGAAAAATGGGACTGGCAAATAATAATGAATGTATATGTGGAGAGCTAGCTGATCTACAACATATGCTGTTAGATTGTCCTTTACATTTTATTGAAATATCAAATTTTTTTACCAAGCTAGTTCAAGTTAATGTTCAATTACCTTCTAATCTAACACATCTTTTAGAGTCAAAGAATCTAGATGTATATAAAATTTTAATAGTCATATTAATTGTTTAAAATTAAAGCTCTGACAAAAAAAAAATAATAAAGAATAAAAAAAAATGAAGAACAAAATAAAAAAAATACTAAGAAGATCTAAACCTCCGAGGTGTCGAATCGGGTTTATGTCTTAGCGTAGTAATAAAAAAAATTAATAAAAAAAATAAACAAAAACAAAAAAAAATAAAAAATAAATAAAAAAAAATAAAAAATAAAAAAAAAGATACAAAAAACAAAACAGCAAAAACAGAGTAATCTAGTAAATAAGTTTCTAACATTCCATGTCTTAACTGTCAATACAATACAATAGTTTTAAATGTAAATACTAACAATATCTTTTGTAAAGAGAGAACTTAAAACAAATTGACTGGCCAGTTGGTTGTCAAAACCAGTGCCAATAAACCACACACACACACACACACACACATATTGTGAAAAAACAAAAAAAAAGACAGTTTGCAAATCAATGGCATCGAAATTTGTTTAGGCGTAGATGCAAAGTTACATAAATAGCTCCGTTCGTACTCCTTTCCCACTTCCCCCTAACTACATATTTCATTAAAAGCCGACGGCCACGCATCGAGCAATAAGACAAAAGAGGGAATCTAATCCTTATGAAAACATCGAGCAAAAAGATAAAAGAGGGAATCTAATCGTTATGAAAAGGAAACCAAAAAAGTGGCCTCTGATGGCGGACATATCCGGAAATGCAAAGGCGCTAAATTTAAATTTTCCAACACTTGTTAACAATACCTGTAAAATATTTTTCAGGCAAGAAAGCTTTAATTAAATATTAACGATAATAGTCTAAAAAGTGACATAATTGGTAAAAAACTTCAATATAAATAAAATTTCATGTGACAGTTGGGACAAACAATAACATAACCAAACTAAATTTGACTTCTTAAACAAGGAAAGAGACTGTCTTTCCTTGTTTAAAGTGGCCTCTCAAGATGACACTTCCTGTCTAACAATATTGTTGTCCCCAATGACGTATAATATATAGACTACGCAGTCCCCTATTCTCGCTATAGAATCGAGTGTCCGAAAGATCTCGGCTCAAGGTTGAAGGTATGTTTATTAGAACAGCGGCGTGCTCATTTATAAGTTAATGACAATAATTATTTTTTTAATTAAAATTAAATATTTATGATTTCTTTTTGTTCCCGTCTATAAGAGAAATAATTATTTTGATAAAATAGTATGGCATTTTACTAAAATAGTAAGTAAATAACTATCAACAATTTAAAATAAAATTTGCTTGTCACACAAAATGGAGTACGTCCATGATGTTTTCAAACACAAGATCAACTTCGTGATGCTTCGTAAGAAATCATGAACTTCGTGCATCTTCGTATCAAAACAATAAACAATAACAAAGGTATTCATGTTTTGGACACTTTTTAAAGCGTTCACCGAGTCTATATATTATACGTCATTGGTTGTCCCCACTACCTTTACATTCCCTCTTTTATCTTTTTGCTCGATGTATGAAAAGGAGACCAAAAAGTGGCCTCTGATGGCGGACATATCCGGAAATGCGAATGCGCGAAATTTAAATTTTCCGACACTTATCAACAGTAGCTATATAATATTTTTCAGAATGTGTCTTAGACGAGAAAGTTTTATTTAATTATTAATGATATGAGTCTAAAATGCGACACAATTGTTAAAAAACTTCAATATAAATAAGATTTCATGTGACATTTGGGACAAACAATAACATAACCCAACTAAATTTGATGTCAAACAAGGGCCCTGATTCTAATTGAGATTTCGACTGAAAACATGTTGAAATCAATATGGCGACGTCGAAATGCGACTTTGCGAGCCTAGTGGATTTCAGCTGAACTAACCAAAGGACGTCACTAAATTTCGATTTATCGAAATTAATTTCAACTTCAAGAAAGTGGTTGAAATTTAATTTCGAGTCGAAATTAATCTGACATGACTAGCGGGACTGGGAGAAGCGAGGTTAGGTTTAGTTTAGGCGGTGTTGTTTTGTTTATTGTTGCAACGAAAACTGAGGCAAAAAGTATTAATATGGCTGCGTTTTATCAGAAATTGTATCGGCACATAATTGGTCGAAATTTTAACACCTATAAAAATAGAACTGCGGTATCTGGGAGCCCCAAGCCAGATGCTACTGATTATTTTTTAAAATATACTGTGGTGTAAAAATTAAAGAAATAAAATGTCCCAATATTAAAACTAAATTGGAAACAACAATTTTTGAATATATTCAACAGGCTGTAATGGAAGATAGAAATAATAAATAATTTGATTGTAATAATTTATTTTAATTCTACACTCTTATTTGGAGATATAAAATAATCTTTAAACTCATCAAGAATTTTTAGAGCGGTAATGTATTGTTTTTAGTAATACCAATGCTAAGCTGCAGTAAATTTAAAAATATAATATAACCACTAAGTCAAAAGCCATCATAATTTCTTTTTGGTCCACAGACAATTTAGTGGCACCATCACCAACAGCCTTAATCCATTTTCTTTCAATTCAAAATATAATCATTGAGAATGGCCACTAAAAATTTAACAACTCAGACAAGAAACAAAAATCGTAAAATGTAAACATAAACATTTAACAAGCGTGCAACCAATAAACAAGGCGGCCAGACGGCCAACCCAAATTCTAAGCAGTGTCAAAATGATAAAGTAAATGTCCCCACTTTTAACTAAAATCGAAATGAATGAGAATCGCTAGCGATTGCGACTGTCATGGCGTAGTCGCTTTTAAATTTCGACATCGAAATGAAATAGAATCAGGGCCCAGGAGAGAGACTCTCTTTCCTTGTTTAATGTGGCCTCTAAAGATCACACTTCCTGTCTAACAATATGTTTGCCCTCACTACCTTTACATTCCCTCTCAATGGCTCTATTGTCTTTTTGCTCGATGCGGCCCATCGAGCAAAAAGATAATTGTCTTATTGCTCGATGATGCGGCCACGGCACCACGCTTTGGGTTTATGCAGCCACCCTCTTAAGGAGTGTTTTGACGTATAAACCAGAGAACTGTTCGTAGTTCTCTGGTTTAAACCGTAACCAAATGGCCCATTTGAACTGCTCTTCTATAAGCGTCTATTATATTCTTTGGTCATATTCATGCCCCGCGAACTCTAGTAAAAAAATGTTATTCGATTTAGTTTACTTCCAGGCCGTATGAGGCCGTGCAAAACGTTAATTTATGCATCATAGAACATGACATTTGACAAGCCCTGCACTATGACCTACGGCTTCCAAAAAGCCGATCTATGGTCATATTATAAAAGCTTGGTTAGGTTAGAGTGCACGTTTATGCCTATTGTTCATAAATAAGTTTGTATATTTCCAATATATTCAATTTTAGCGGTAACTATGGAATTTAAAGAGGAAATTAAGGAAGAGTTTGTTGAATATAACCAACAAGATATAGAGAGCCAGCTCCCAGCCACATCCATAGATTTAGAAAACTTCAAAAATGAATTAGAAGATAACTCAGGTAAGATAAGTATTAAAAATGAGTGTTAAATAATGTTATATAATTCATATTTATTAGAAATGGGAGTAAGAGCTAAAATTAAGGAAGAGTTTGCTGACGGTTGTCAAGGATATACAGAGAGCCAGCTATTTACATCCCCAGATCTTGAAGACTTGATTAATAAAGCAGATGAAGATACCTCAGGTGAGAGAAGTAATAAAAATATGTCTAGAAATTTTAATATTTGCCCCATGGTAGGTTCTGTGAGGGAAATCATAATGGTCACTTATTGCACTGCACATTTATTACTTTTTTTTTTTAAACTGTTTTTTTTTGGAAAAATGACTGATAATTTTCTGTAATTTCCATATTGTATTTTTGGTCTTATCATATAACTGGAATTTAGATTGTGGTTTATGGGTTATCAACTTTTTAGAAGTTAAATTGGGTTAAGTTAGGTTTTCAATACAAATAACATCAGACCTAACAGGTTCTGCTTTTTCTGACAAGTTTTGCCAGGTTTTAGGTATAAATATTAGAAAAGTACATTTTGTTTGTATTATGTTATGAATTCTGCAATTTTTTATTTATATTAAACAAGAATGAGTAAATATTTGTTTCTTTGGAGATTAATTGCAGTTAATTATTAGATATTTTTTTAGCAAATACCCTTTGACAGATTAGGGGATAGATTTGACAAATCAGCAGTTGTCAGAGGTTTGCAAATAATCTCGAAAGGGACAAATATTTACCTGTTATTGCTTCATATAAGTTAAAACTGCGGAATTCATAAAATAGTATAATCAAAATGTACTTTTTAAAAGCTTTATCTCTTTATATTTGAAACATACAACATATGCATTGTAAAAACATGCCAATGCTGCCAAACTGAAATATTTTTGACATTTATGTGGCTATATTCAGCTTGTATCTTCGGTAAACTCAACCCAACAATTTATGTGACTTTTCCATTTGATTTCATTCTGATTGATCACTTCTTTGGCTGCACACCAGTGTTCCTCAGAATCCCATGGTATGGTATTTAGTCGAGTGTGCTGCCTAGTGTCTACTGCTATCAGTTTTGACTGATCTACCTCATTTAAGGACAGCTGCAAAAGTTCTATATTTGGGGAGGGTAACAGTCTGAGACTGGATTCTCCACTGTGCTCACTCTGGTAATGTTTTTCACTTATTTCTGCTCATTGTCCATGTTTGTTTTCATAAGTTGGGACAAAATGCTGTCCAATGTGAAAGTGCATCCTTACAATGCTAAGGCTATAATCTCCTAGAGTTCTTCAGCATAAATATTTTTCTATGATATATTTCATTATTACCAATTCTTGCTAAAATTCTTGGGAAACTAATAATAAAGAAATTGAGTTCTTTGAGACTGAGAAAAAGGATATAATTCCAAGGATAATGTTTGTTATTACAAAATTATGATTACTATATTGAACACAGAGCAAATACAAGAATGCAACATGTAGATGCCTTAGCAGAGTGAGTTCTGGTATTAGAAAGCAATTTAATTGAGCAAACTTTGGTTTTAAAACAATCCAAGGATAGAATTATTTCAGTCTTTATTAATCTTTAGAGAAATGATTAATCTTTAGAGAAGACTCAAGGAGGCAGATCATCTTTTCTTTGAAATAAGAAATGGGTTAGTATATAAAAAGATAACATTGCATTTTATCTACTAGAAAGTATGAAGTCACCAGTTATCCATCACTATCATAATGAATTAGGTCATTTCTGATTCATGGTCAATCTGATGATCGTCAACATTATTTCCAAGATTATTGTTTTCCAAAATTAAAATTTAAGATTGGACATTATATTGAAAATTGCTTAAAGTGTATTTAATTCAATCCTAAAAGTGGTAAATCAGGATATCTACATAGTATACCTGAAGTTAACTTACCTTTTGAGGTGCTTCATATTGATCACCATGGGCCTTTAGTTCCTTATAATAAGAATAAATGTGTATTTAGTACTAAATAAAGTAAAAGTAATTAAATATTTAATTGAACATTTTCCATTATAGTGTACCCTAGCATTATAATTTCAGACAGAGGATCTTGTTTGTCCGAGAGCCAATGGGCAGGTAGAGTGCATGAACAGATTATTGGCACCTCTTCTAGCACAGGTAACAGATGAAAAACAAATCAACTGGCCAAATGCATTACCTCAGCTAAGTTACTTCTTGGAAGAGACCAAATAGGGGAGATTACGGATAATTTAAGAGAAGCATTACAAGATATTGTTGAGGAAGAAAGATTTGGAAATGATTCGAACTAAGGCAGAAGCACAAATAATTAAAGCAAAAAATATAACAAGAAGCACAAGGAAGCTCAAAAGTTTAAGGAGGGGCAACATGTTATGATTTCCAATGTATACACAACCCCTGGAGTAGCTAAAAAACTTATACCAATGTTTAGAGGGCCACATGAGATTTAAAAGAGTTAACAAATGATAGGTATATTGTAAATGATATTGTTGATTTCCAAACTACACAAATGCCATACGAGGGAATTATAGGCAGAAGTAATCTCATTATTAGTTATGGTTAAAATAATTATGTATGTTATGCCATGCTTATTTAAACTATTATGAATATTATCCCTTGCTTATTTAACCCATTATGAATTAATAGTTCATAAACATACATACTTATGTATGTTTATGAACTATAAAAATGTTCTTCAAATATCCATTATATTATCCATGTTATGTCTTATGAAAGTTATGAATGCTTAATATCTTAGCCATGTCACAGAATAATAAACAATCAGAATGCTCACACTCCATGAAAAATTAAGTACGCGCATCTCGTTCACGCAGATGTTCTGCCATGTTTTAAAGGGAACCAGTATTGTTTATGTGGTGTGCATAGAAAAATTAACCTGATTTAATTGACTTACAGCAATCATAGACATACTATACAATTATATTAACATTGTTAAATATAATAACATAAATATAATATAACTAAACATAAATATAAACAATTACATAACCTCACAAATCATATGTTTGTGTTATGTGTTTCCTTCTAAAACATGGCGCGCATGTTGAAAAACTTCAAAGGCGGCATCTGAGAGTGGGCATTCTGATCGTTTATTATTCTGTGGTTATGTAATTAATATTCTGTAATATTAGTTGATCGAGAACGATCAGACATGTCAGGATGGCCAAACTGTAGTCTTTTATTTTAATTTCGCTCCATTGACAGATTTGATTGTCACTCAAATTTGAAGTGTGTTAAGAGGATAACCTCATACTATTATGATTATTTCTGACGAATATTCTCAAGTTAAGTTGATTTCATGTAATTGAATGAATGATCTTACAATAAAGTTGTCCCAGAAACGCAACTCAACAATGTTGGCAATATCATTTTAAAGTCATCTACTTTAAAATGTGTAATATATGTCTGAATTGTCAATAAGAATGAGTCAGATAAAATTAAATTATTAGAAGAATTTTTCACAAAGTAGCAAAAAACAATTTGTTTTTTAATTTATTAATGTTCTGTATTTTGAGAACCATTTCCGAAGTGGAAATCGAAACTTCAAACTACTTTTAACTTACATTGTGGCTTATTTTCAACAAAAACAGTAATTGCATTAAGATGCCACAAGAAAATAGCTTCAGAACAGTACAGCAATAGCAACAGAATGTTTCGTTAAATACAATAAATAAAAAAGAATGTTTCAGTTTCATTTATTTATTCATTCTTACAAAATTTTATTACTCTTTTTTTACCCTGTAATTTCTGCATATATTTTTTATAGTTTTTTTTTTATTTTTATTTTAGGTTTTTCTCAGAATGGAATGGAAATCATAAAAACTGAACATGTATGCACTACAGATCAACAAATATGTTCAAACACTGAAGAAACACCATTAAAAAATTCTATTGATAAATGTAAAATTTGTTTAAAGCAATTTAGCCTGAACAGTTCTTTGAAACGACATATAAAAACGCACACTGCAAAAAAGCTTTACAAGTGTGAAATTTGTTTTAAACACCTTTCTCGAAAAGATAATTTGAAGGCACATATGAGATTGCACACTGGGGAAACGCCTTATAAATGTGAAATTTGTTTTAAACAGTTTAGTCAAACAGGTCATTTGAAATCGCATAGGAAAATTCACACTGGAGAAAAGCTTCACAAGTGTGAAATTTGTTTTAAGCAGTTTCCTGCCATCAGTTTATTGAAAAGACATTTGAGTGAGCACACTGGAGAAAAACTGTACAAGTGTGAAATTTGTTGTAATCAGTTTGCTTTGCCATATCATTTGAAAAGTCATTTGTTGGTGCATACAGGAGAAAAGCCTTACAAGTGCGTACTTTGTTTTAAGCAGTTTAACCAGGCAACTTCTTTAAAACAACATATAAAAACGCACACTGTAGAAAAGCCTTATAAGTGTGAAATTTGTTTAAAACAGTTTAGTCAAACAGGTCATTTGAACATACATACAAAAACTCACACTGGAGAAAAGCCTTATAAATGTGAAATTTGTTTTAAACAGTTTAGTCAAAGAAGTAATTTGAAAACACATATGAAAATTCACACTGGAGAAAAGCTTCACCAGTGTGAAATTTGTTTTAAGCAGTTTACTGCAATTAGTCCATTGAAAAAACATTTGAGAGCGCACAGTGGAGAAAAACCGTATAAGTGTGATATTTGTTCTAATCAGTTTGCTTGGCCATATCATTTGAAAAATCATTTGCTGGTGCACACTGGAGAAAAGCCTCACAAGTGCGAAATTTGTTCTAAGCAGTTTACTCGAGTACCTGATTTGAAAATTCATTTGAGAGTGCACACTGGAGAAAAGCCTTATAAGTGTGAAATTTGTTTCAAGCAGTTTAGGACAAAAATGCTATTGAAAAGGCATGTGAGAGTGCACACTGGAGAAAAACCATACAAGTGCAAGATTTGTTGTAATCAGTTTAACCGAGCAAATAGTTTAAAAACACATTTGAGAGTACACACTGGAGAGAAGCCTTATAAGTGCGAAATTTGTTTTAAACCGTTTAGTGATGCAAGTAATTTGAAAACACATTTGAAATGTCACACTGGAGAAAAGCCTTACAAGTGTGAAATTTGCTTTAAGCAGTATAGACAAAGAAGTAAATTGAAACAACATTTGATGCATCACACTGGAAAAAGCCTTAGTTAAACAAGTCATTTTAAAACATATACAAAAGTTTACCCTGGAGAAAAGCCTTGCCAGTGTGAAAGTTGTTTTAAGCAGTTTATTCATAAAGTTTTTGGATGAACATATGACAGTTCACACTTTAGGAAAAGCCTTATAAGTGTGGAACTTGTTTTAAACACTTTCGTCAACTATTTCATTTGAAAAGTCATATGGGGGTACACACTGGAGTACACCCTATATGTTGACGACATCTGGAGGGGAGTATTCAAAATTCGTGGTTTACACAGGCATCTTAAATTATTGTGGAGTAAAAGGACACACCATTAATGCCGCTGAAAAGATAGAATGATCACGTGAATGACACGCACTCTTAAATATTCCTCTCCCTATGTTATCACTTTTCTTACGTTTACACCGCTCAACAAAAACGGACACTCTCGCTATAATATATTTACACCGTTTTTTACAGGTTATTAAACGTAACAAACAATTAATAAAATCGTTAATAAACCTAACTCAGACAATAACCAGCTAGCGGAAGTAAAACATAAATTAATAATGACGGTGTAAACAGTCTCTCAGAAGATCTAGTTTTGACCGCCTGTCGATGCTTGCAGTGACTGATCATGCAACCTTGGATTCCATCTTTTAAGCGGCCAGGGTATAGCACAGCGTCTTGCGTATAAAAAAACGCATTGTAGAGGAACTATTCAAGTTAATAGAAAATCATTTCTCCGATAAAGGACAATGTTAAAAAAATGAAACTATAGCAAAGTATGTGAATGGCATAATGATCGGTAAATGGAAAGAGAAAAGTTGCACATATTTCCACTGAGCATAAGAATGATATGTTGGGAATTCTTACAAGACAAGAGAAGAAAACAAAATCGATTCCAATTATCCAATATAATAAATATGTCTGATGTGGATAGGCAAGTTCAGATGCTTGCATACCAAGACTTATGCCCATATTTATAGTCGATAATTAAGTATCGGTCGATGCTTGAGGTCGACCTTGAATCATATTTGTGTTCTATACACCGATCTCAAGTACGAACTCGAGCTTGAGTATGCAAAAATGACAGCTCACGCTCAAGCTTCCGATCGACCTCCCTTGGTCCCTTGAGCACGAGATCCTAACCTAACTTTGTTTATGTCTATTAACATTTTTTCCAATTCGCTTCCAATGCCTATATATTCTTTTGAAATTATGGATATTGTTGTTCAAAATCCAGGATCAAGTCATGACCGAAAGAGGTTAACTTCCAGAATTATTAATAGGTGACAGTGAATATGCATGCAGACACTATCTGCTGACTCCAGTATTACAACCAGATATTTATTGATAATTGGCTAAACAAAAAATAAGTTATTTGAGAGATATATCGTTTTAGGTAATGATCAAAAAATAGATATAATAGTGCATATGTAAGAAATGTTATCAAAAGGCTATTTGGAACCTGGAAAATATGGTTTCCCTGTCTTCGATGAGGGCTACAAACCAAATTAAATACATCTATCTCTTACAATAATAAGTGCTACAGCAGTACTCTACAATATGTATATGTTTACAGGAAAATGATGATAGTGACATTGATTTTCTAGAAAATCTGATGTGCCAATAAATAGATATGTTAATGATGTAGACCAAGGTTTAAATTTTAGGAGACGTTTTATTCAACAAGTTTTGCGTGTGAGTGAGAATACATTATTGAATACTTATGTTAAATATATTCTTTTTTATTTTATTTGTCAAAATGTATTTATTATATTTTAATTTAAAATAAATGAGGGTTATACAATATTTAGGCAACTGAAGCAAGTATATCTTTACTGAGTTCAAGGTTTTTCCCTCATTTTAAATAAATGTTTATTCCTTTCATAAAACCTTTCCTTATCAAATATAAAATTAATTACACATTTAAAATATTAATACATAAAATATATTTATAAACCACGATAAGTAAAGTAAATAGATACCTAATAGCAATAAGCATTATAATTTGAAAATAATAATTTATAAAATTAAAAAATTGAATAATATCAGACTTGTTGATTATATGATAACCACTTTACAACCACCACTTACATTAAAAACAAAATCACCAAAAAAAAATATCCACAACTAGCATTTACATTTAGAATGTTTTAACAGTTTTCAATATAATACATACCATAAATACATTAAGTACAAATAAGAATAGTTATAATATAAATGATTGCTTTAAAAATCTATTACTATAACCTATAACTATAACTATTAACCTTTGAAATAATTGAAACCTTTTTTGACGGATGTTTTTTATTTGCAATTATAATACCCACTGCCCCATTAGTAGTAGGTGTGTTTGTTAAAATTGTTATTATTATTACATATTTCTTTAAATACATTTAAGATTACTTACCATTTGAAACACGTTGACATATTTTATGGGAACAAGATGTGTCCGATTACAAGTATGTCTTGAAACTATTATTAAATGTACAGGTAAGATTTCTCAAAATTATCATAGTTACATAACAACTCTTTACTTTCTTATTTTGAACTGGAAAAGCAATGGGGGGAGTCAGATACTTCTAATGTTACAGTAATTAAACTTGCATGTCCTCTTTACCTCTTTCAAATACTTCTGTGCTGTTCCAAGGACAGTTGATGCTTAAATATATGTCGGGAATAGAACCTTGCAAAAACTCGAGTTCTACATCAGGCTTTAGCTTTTTCAAAGGCCACCACCTGTAGCCAGCATGCTGTTTTTCTCTACATTTTCTACGATAAAAAATTTGCTTAAATAAATAAAAGTATTTTATCTGTTTCAATTTTTTTTACAATTTTCGTAGCTGTTTCGAAGTCCTTAATATATCTACCTCAGTCTGGCAGTTATATATGTTTGTAAGGAAGCACCGTCTGTCCTTTTATTCTCTACAGTATTATTTTCCTTTACCAGCTGGATTAAAAACACCTGTTCTTTTGTTGAATACACTGCATATTTAGTACAATTTCCGCTCATCTAAAAATCCAAGTAATGCAAATTTATTTTCTCGAATGCATATTTTTTTAAAATATTACATTAAAATATAATAATTCATTAAAAATTAATTTTTTTCAATACACAACATGCCTCTTCTTCAACAAAGCCAAATTTGGCGCTAAAAATATTTAAATAAAGATTAGTGACAATGTTAATAATTGACAGAATCTTCTCTTTATTCGATGATATCAATCAGATTTACTTAAAATCCCTAATTTTCGTGCTTGAGATCAATCTCGTACGAGAATAGCCGAAGTGTCGTTTATAAAACACAAGAGAGACTGGAGCACGAACTTGAGTACTGACCATAAATACGTACATTAGATAGCCTTCTAACATTTTTAGACCTTTTTACAGTTAACGTTACTAAATGCCCCTAAATTGTACAATATGAGTTTCGCATGTCAGTAATAAGAGCACTGCTGAAGAAATATTCCATACCTACTGCACCGTGCAGTTCTAATCACATTTTAAAGACACAAGAAAAAAAAGCGGGAACATTTTTGAGAAAGCAGTGTAAAAACTGTTACAAATGTCAAAAGAAAAGATACAATCTACATATTTATATGTTCAATTTGCCATGCGGATCCTGGCTATTATTTACACTGCGTTGAAATAACAATAATAAATAACTTGATAATTGTACACCCTGTATTATATTGTATCCCATATTCATATTTTTTTTATTATTTAAAAATGTCTCTGCAACAATGGGCCGTTGACACTGGTACAAAGTTTGTTACAGTAAATTACATTTACATACCTATAAAATCTGTTTATATACAAGTTAGGATACATTAGCTACATATTGACACTAAGTAGTATCTAAAGATGACAGTCTTTTAGAAAGTGAATTATGGCACTGTACATGTTTGAACCGAGTAAGTCACTTAACTTGTTTTGAAAGTTGTAGTAACTTCTTTGAAGTTTGTAGTGGACACATTCTAGTAATATGTGCTGGACTGTTAAGAGTCATTATAATGTTTACATCGAGGACCTTTTTCAATTCAAGAAGACATTAGATATCCATGAGTAAGACGAGTGTGACTTATTCTGAGCCTTCTGTTAATAATATTGTCTTTTCTGCTCATTTGGGGCATGGTGATGGAAGCAACAGTTGGTTGAATTGTGCGTAGTTTTGTATGTTGCACGTTCCAGTTTGTTTGCCAAGTGCTTAATACGTTGTTCTTGATACTAACCCTTAGACCTGGTGAAGTTGTATGTTGTCCATATTTTGTAAGGAGCACGTCTGTTTTGCTACATAATCAGCTTTCTCATTTCCATTGATACCAACATGAGATGGTATCCAGATGATGGTTACTAAAACACCATTTTTTGACTGCTGTTGGCAGATTCTGTGGCAATGGGATGTAGGGAGTATACATTTCTGATTGAATTGATATGATGATACTGTTATATTTGAGGTACTGACGGCCTGTTATTTTTTGGAGACATCTGTGTAGAGAATTTTGTCATAATGCTGTGTCTGTATAAGTTCTTCAAATGTTTGTACCAAGAGAGTTCTGGACGTTTATTTTTTTTTTTATCGATTTAAGCTGGTGAGGACAGTAGGTACCTTTTTACTAGTTTGGCTTTTTAAAGTTTTTAAAACTTATAAAGAAAAATGTGCTCAAGGATGACTATTATCTGGGACAGGGTGGGAAGTATTAATTAGTTTAATTACTGGGTTTTCGGATTGGCAGAAATTCTAGAGAAGACAGTATTAAACGTGGTCGTATTATAAAAAGTGGGGGTTCTGAAGATTCGATATAAAGACTTTCAGAAGAGCTTTATTTAAAGGCATCGAGGCTAATGCGTAAAGAAGTGTTGTAAATTGTATTCAGGCTTGTAAGGTAAGTGTCGGAATTAAATATGTAGGGAATGCTTCCGTAATCCAACCTAGACCGGATCAAGGTTCTGTAAATTGTTAAGAGGACTTTCTCTTCTGCCTCCCATTTATAATGGCTGGAGTTTTTAAGATATTGATTCTATTTAGGCAGTTTGTTTTAGTGTCCTGTATCTGATCTCTCCATGTAAGTCTTTTATCGAATATATTCCGAATAATTTGTGTTTATCAACCACTTGAAGAGGAGATCCATTTCTTCTAGGAAGTGTAAGACTTTAGATTTTCCAGATGGACATTTGGCTCCAATTTTAGTGAACCAGTTATGAAGATTGTTAAGAGTATTTTGGTGTAAAGAGGATGTGCTCCTTGTAACTTTGCCTTGGCAATAAAAGAACAAGATCATCAACGTATATTGAGTATTTTACGGGAGGGAGAACAAGAGAGTTTAAATAATTAATGCTAAGAAGGGATAGTGTGGGGCTCAGAACTGAGCCTTGGGGGACTCTATTTTATAAGATATGTGTTGTAGATGTTTTCCCGTTTGCAACAACTTTGAATTATCTCCCTTGTAAAAGTTGTTTATAAAGGTGAGAATAACAGCTCCGGTTATTGTGACATAGGTACTTTCTAAATCTAAGGCAACTGCGAGGGCGTCATCTTATTTTCTATATCTTGGATTATTTATATTTGGAGAAGTACTAGGTTGGTTATCCATAGTACTTCGATTGGGTCTGAATCCCGACTGCTGCATCTATCAGATTGTGCTCTTCAAAAAACCAAAGCTAACGTTTCTTTATTATCTTTCCTAGTAGTTTGCATATTGTGCATGCTAGTGAGATTGGCCTGTAGACATTGCAGCGTTCAAAGATGGGTCATTTTTTTCTGATCGATCCGATTAAATCCGAGCGATCAGAGTGGTTTTGAAGAGAATTTTAAAATGGCGCCATCAAGAAAGAAACGAGCTGCTGTTTCATTAGTGTTATTAAAACATTTTAAAGAAAGAAAGAAAGAAAAGCATTTGGGTGAAACAACATTTACAAGAGGTTTGTTAAAGTTAATGATTACCTAATTTAATCTAATTTAAAACATTATTTCCTTTGATAATGTCCCGATACTCCTTTAGTTTCACATTCCATAAACATTCAAAAGAACGATAAATTGATCCATTTGATCTGCAGAAAATCTTAGTTCCGCCATTTTTGAATTTTCACCACTTTGACGCTCACTCGTACAGGTACTCGTACTGCTATTCGGTTTGCGTTCAACTGGTTCAACTTTAATCCGAGCTCGGATCCGAGTAGAGCAACTCGTAAATGTCTTAATCTGTGCGTAAATGTAAAGCGGACTTTACCGAAAGTACAAGCTGAATATAGCCCAAATGTCAAACATGAAATAAAATATTTGGGTTTGGCAGTGTGTGAAATGAAATTTTTATGAAACAACGAATAAATCTTTGTCTCTTTCAAGATTAATTGCAAAAATTTGGCAACTGCTGATTTGACGATTGCTAAATCTAATCCGAAATCTATTAAAGGGCAATTGCCAAAAAAAATTTAATAATTAACTGCAATTAATCTCCAAAGACACAAATATTTACTTCTTATTTTATATAGCATACAGCGTAAATAGATTTATAAAAACATGTCAACACTGCTAAACTGAAATTTTTGTTCCATGTTTGACATTTGTGCATTTTCGGGCTTACGGCTACTTTCAGCTTGTACTTTCGGTAAACTCAACCCGCAACCCAGTGTTGGGTTGAGTCACGGTTGGTAGACTTAAGTCTAGGAACCATGGGCTGCCATGGGGTTGAGTCATCGTTGCTCGATGGGTTGAGTTTACCGAAAGTACAAGCTGAATATAGCCGCAAATGTCAAAAAAATTTCGGTTTGGCAGTGTTGGCATGTTTTTTGTTTTTACACAATGCATATTATGTGTGTGATCACATCCACATCACAAATTACATTAATGGTATGTGTTTTATATGTTAAATATGGAATTTAAAGTTGAAATTAAGGAAGAGTTTGTTGAACATGACCGAAAAGATACAGAGAACCAGCTATCCACATCAATAGATCTGGAAAACTTCAAAAATGAATTAGAAGATAACTCAGGTAAGACAAGTGGTAAACATTAAAGTTAAATATTAGTTTAGGTCTTAGGACAATGGTGTTCTAGGCATTGACATAATACCTAATAGAGATAATAAGAATAGGGCAGTGAACGTACAAGCAAGCAAGCAATTTAATTAAACTCAGCCTGCGAGAAATGTTCACCCCTAAGAATTACGTTCGGGTGTAACAAGTCATTGGAGGGAGGTGTGTTAACTAGAGTAAAAACCCACCGCGCTCCAATGCTCCAGACCATCCCTTTCCCCCCTATAGCACTCTGATGCGCTATAGAAGCACAACTATCAGCCAAATGCTCTTCATGTATAGGTCCTGTGTAATAGAACCCCAACATGGTTTCGAATGCAAAACTCAGGACAGCGCATTGTCGCTATATTCCTGTTATCCTAACGTGGCTTATCCGCAAACTAAAATTGCTTACTTGGGCCTCAAGTCTCCTCTCTGAGCTCAGTTCGGCGACTTGGTGCTCAAGGGGTTGGGCCCTATGTGCCCTGGTTTTGGGGTTTTTGTTAATTTTTTTTGTTGGCTTGCATCGGTTTTTGTTAGTATTTTTTTGGTGGCAGAGGCCAGTATTTTGTGTTTTTTTTTTGTTCTTTCTGTAGGTAGCACTGAAACAAAAAATCTGAATGTGTGCAATATTTATACTATGACACTGATAATATATATAAAATATAAAACAATATAATAATATACAGTTTGTCCTCTTTAAGGCAACAGGGCTCACTTTGTAATTGGCGATTGTCCTTGGATGTTATTGAGCTACGAACTGTCTTCATTTTGCTTTGTTGTAGTTTTTTTAATTGTTTTCTCTCTGGTGTGATTTTTAATTTTCTTTCTGGTATTTTGTTTTAGTCTACTATTTGTTGTTTAGGTCTTTTGTGCTTCCATCTATGGAAAGCATCATACCTTTTTATCTCTCGCAGTATGTGACTGGGGTGGTTCTCTATTTCCACGAAATTTATCCTAGCTTTTTCTTTCATTGTGTCAGTCACTCTGATTTGTTGCAATTCTCTAAAGAGGAATATTTCCACTACATATTTAGGTACATTGACTGCTTCTCTTAGGCTGTTGTGTGCCGCTTGTATTTACTTTTTTGAAGTGTTGCATATGTGTCCCCATACAAGAGATGCATATATTAGTATAGGAAGGACTATACTATTTATTAGTCTTATTTTTGTTTTCAGTCTGAGTTTGCTTCCCTCTTTCCTGATAGGCCTCTTGTAGATGCTCTTGCCATATTAGCTTTTTGTATAGTGGCTTATTTAGGTATTTTGCTTCGCTTTTCTACTTGATGGGATTGTCTTGCACAGTTACCTGTTCTTCTGGTTGTTGGTGCCTCTTTTTGAAAAGTACAGCTTGTGTCTTATCGGAGTTTATTGCCATTTTCTATTTTAAACTCCATTCTTCTATGTTGTCGAGTGCTGTTTGTAGGTTGTTAACTGCTATGTGTTCATTTCTATGTTTAGCTGCTATCGCTGTGTTGTTGGCATAGAGGCTTAATAGAACTTTGCTCCGCTGTACGCATATATATATATATATATATATATATATATATATATATATATATATATATATATATATATATATATATATATAACACAATATTTTTTAAAACTAATATTTAATCAAAATCAGTGTTAAATTAAAATGTGATAAACATCCTTTGTATTTATTAGAAATTGGAGTACACACTAAAATTAAGGAAGATTTTGCTGAAGGTTGTCAAGGATATATAGAGAGTCAGCTATTTACATCTCCAGATGTTGAAGATTTGATTAATAAAGCAGATGAAGATAACTCAGGTGAGAGAAGTAATATAATCAGAATATGCAGGGATTATGATCAGAATATGGGATGTTTCACATTATTTACAAGTTGGTACAGGAAACTTATGGCTTCCAACAGGTTTTATTAACTACCATTTTTCTTATCTTTCCTTGAAAAGTTATGGTTTCACAATAAATGATTTACCCTATGGTGACCAATTAAGATCAATTTCAAATAATACATTTAATGATAATGCTGCTGATAATACAGTTCTGCAGACTACAACACATGAGACTCCTTTGACTCCGTCAATATCCCATTAGTCTTCCTTAGTACACTTCCCTCAAGTTACAGATAAACTTATTAAACTATTTAGAAGCCTACCAGTTAAAATAGAAATAAAAACCGGTAAAACTGTCAGGAACTTATTTTTTAGAACAATAAAAAAATTTCTTTGTCCGTTCTTGAACAAATTTATGTTGTTTATACCACATTTTCTGTGCTGAATGTAATTCTCGTTCCATAGATCAGACTGGGCGGTCATTTAGGGGTAAAGTAACCTTCCACTGCAGTGGCTTTTATTGACCGAGAAGGGAGGTCAACTTCAGGTTGGGGGCCCAACCCAAAAATTGGGTGTTTGTAAATCGCAGCATTTTAGATTTTGCTTGTAAAAAATGGGACAATAATCTCATATTTTTGATAGATCCAATCGTTTCAGTACTCAATTGGGTGGTTTCATTTAAAGAGATGTAGTTAAGCAGCTAATTAGAAATGAAATTAAGTGTTTAAAGTAGTGCTGATTAGATGCAACTGAGCAGAAATTAATTTATAACCTGTTAAAAAACTTTGAAACACAATGCTGAATATTTTCAAATGGTGAAAGAAGGAAATATACCTGGTTTTACTATGAATTAGCTTCATAGGTATTTAGTGCAGGCTAGCGCTTCATTTTTTTGTATAGGGTAATTCCCTAATCTTTTTAGTGTTTCTGAATAACCTTTGTTTTTATGTACAACATAAATCTTGTGTAAGAAGTGCAAATTCTCATCACTCCATATGATATGCCAAGGTAAATTTTAATGTTTTTTTTTTATAGTTTTTTTTATTACATTATCTTTCATTATCCGTCATTTGTATGTAAGATTTAACGGATTATATCCATTTACATTTATGTACAGTTGCTAAAAAATTTATACTGTTTATTTTCTCTCATTATCTTTATTTCTTTTGGGAAATACTTTATTCTGACAGGAATGTAGAGCGACAATAAAAGGTAAGTGTCTTTGTTTCTCGTTCTTTTTAATTATGTATGCATTTAAAGAGAGGTTTAGCTATTTGTCATTTTTTTAGTATCTTAAACCGATCTTCTCATATGTCAAGTGTCGAGTTTTCTTTGTCCCACTAAAAAAAAGACAAGTTGGCGCCCTTTTCCATTTCTTTTTGTACCAAATGTTGTCTAATTTCATTGGCACATTTCAGTTCTCAATGTTTGACCTACATGTCCCCCATAGTAGGTCTATAGGCCCACTTCTCAAAGCTCTCTGTTGTGTTCTTCAAAACACCTAAGTGCCGGTTTTTATGGTGAACATACTTGAACCTGAATTTCTTCATTTCTCTTTTAATTCTGTTCTTACCCTTCCAGGCAAAGTATTTTTACAACAGCAATGAATCGTATATCTATGAAATTGTATTTCTTGTTTACATAGCTCAACCATATTCTATATTTAATATAGAATTACGCATCCTTGTCTTGATGCTATTAAATTCCAGAACCAGACCCTCTTGTCTGGTTTGTGTAACCTTGTTTATGACGACATTATCCTTCTCATAACCCTTAACTCCTTTACAAGTCTAGCACAGGTCTTATCTTTAAGTTTTGTGATGATTACCATCCCTTTCTTTTCTCTGGCTATTATTTGCCTTTCTTTACACGTTTTGCCGTATATCTTTGCCGTTACCTTCTTTCCTCTTACTGTCCACTCTAGTGCTTGATTTGCTTGCCACTCTTTTCTTGATTTTCCACTCTTAGTGCTGCTATCCCAAATCTTTTCTCTATCCATTTTTTCCCTACGGTCGAATAGCTTTCTGGCTGCTGCCTTTCTCCTTTGTTTCAGCTTGTGGACACATTTTTTTGATATCCTCTATATTCCAGTTTCCTCTATGGTACATGTTATTTGGTACATAGCCCCAATTCCTCAATTTTCATCTTCTACATATAATCCGGGGAGGTCTGGATACCTTGCACTAAAAAAATTACTTTTTTGCATATGGTTGCCTTATCATAAACCTTCTCTGGCCATTGTTGGTGTTCTCTGCCGTCTCCATTTTCTTATGTAATTCCTTCTTCTTTATAATTTTGGGCCCCCTTCACCATTTACTTCTAACTGCGTCTCTATGCATCTCAGTTGCCAGAGTTATTTTTGTTTGCGTCCATATTGTTGTTACGCTCTTTCTTATATGTACTTCCCCTTTTCTCAGTCTCCTCTATAGCACAATACATTAACTCTAATGTTTCTTTCCATTTCGCACCAAATCTGCCGTACCTTTGCGGCTCCCTGTTTGATCTCATTCTCGTATTTCTTTTTAAATTGATTTTACTTTTATTCTTATTTCCACCAGTTTTTCTCTTCGTGCGATTTCCTTTTCTTTCTTCTGTTGATATTGGTTGTCCATTCACTATCGTCATTACTATCTACTCTTCTTCCTCTTATATACATATTTTGAGATTGACTCTTTTACATTAAACAATATTATATTAGTTGATTTCCTAGCCCATTTTTTTTGCAATTTGGTGGAAATTGAATTTGGTTACACATTATATTATGCTTCTATGACTTCCATTTCTTAGATTTTTTGTTCCAATATGTTTACTTTAGAGGTAACTGATTGTAAGTCTAATTTGATTTTTCTTTTTTGAATACACTTATCTCCTTTGTCAAACTTTACTGAACTTCCAAAACGAAGAATTTAGACTTGGACATCGCCTCAAAACACCAAAGATAAAATCCTGAGAAACCAAATATGTTATTTCATGATTAACACTAGATATAAAAACAGCATCAAATCAACAAAGGCATATGACAGAGTAGATGCAGCATTAAATTACAACACCATTATTGCTAAGATACAAATAAGAAATTAAAAAAAGCAAACCTTCGAGAAAATAGATGTGACCTAAATTAAACAACAATGCTTAATAGAAAAACTTACACCGTAAATCAATAAAAATTTGGAAAAATTAGAGATCTACCTGAAATATGATAAAGTCGAAAATATAATTAGAACTTGCTTGTATATCAAAGAAGCCGTAGTAACACCATCATTAAGACATCTTAAAGAAACGAAACAAGAGAAAATACTAGATGGTAGAGGAAATCTTAATGATCATGGATCTCCGAAGAAAATAATATTAAAACACCAAAAATTACAAATAAATTGTAACATTTGAACGACCCATCAGGTGGGTGCCAATGGGTAACAATATAACTACATACCTCTGAAAGTTGGGAACCGATGTAGAAGAATAGAACTTTCTTTGGGGTCCAATTTTTAAGCCCCGTTTCGCTCAGTCTCGTGAGAACGTCTTATCTTCGAAGTAAATGTAAAAAAAAGTTCGGCTAGGACAAATAAACTAAGATATTAACTAATCATATTTATTGTATATAAATAAATATAAAAATTGGAATTTTAATATTAAATTACAATGAAACAAAACAAATCTTGCCTATAGTTTTACATAAAAAGATTTTTAAATAATATTTAAGTATGGCTTCAGAGCTTCAGAGGTCTCAACTTTTTTTCATCTTAATAGAGGGGGGTCTAGAATCTTCAAAAGACATCTCAGTCCAGGACGCCGCCTAACCAACTTTAGTGTAGGATTCATTATTCGTACTCGCGGCGATAGTTCCCGAGGTACTTTAAAATGCCATTTCGTCGCCGAGTCTACGCCGAACGCCTACCTGCTAAATCAGACCCTCCTCTGTCATCCAGCGATCCGGAAGCGGAATGGCCGCTGTAAGGCCGGCATCACTTCCGAAGCACTACCTTTATTCATTCATTCTCCATTCATACACTTCCACACTATACATCAACAAGGAGGCTCCCTGTCTCGTTCCAGGTAGCGCGTAGAAGACCCTCATCGCTCCAAGTTCGACATCATTTCCAGACGGACATTTCCTCCTTCCACACAGACTGACTCACGCAGTCTAACTCATACAGTGTGACCCACTTTTATAGCTTCACTTTTCAGCATCTTCACTCTTACCTTTGCCGTTGGTGCAAATGTCTTTCTTCCTCTTCCTTTTTCTTGATCAATGCACGGATATAGCTGTGTATGTTAGTCCAACCTAATTTATTTTCAATCATTCTCTCAATCATTTCTCTTACTGTAACAAAATTCACACCTGTCTCTCTCTCCATTCTGTTCCTTTCCACTATCCATCTGTTGCAATCTAACATCGTATGAGTCACAGTGTCCGAGTATCCACAATATAGCCATTCTTCTGTATCAGCCTTTCCGATTCTATAGAGGTAGGTCCTGAAACACCCGTGTCCTGTGAGCACCTGCGTCAGGAAATAATCCAGTCGCCTGTGGCCACAGTCCACAAAACCAAATTGCCTCCGAGATAAACCACCTGACCTCTCAATCATGTCGTCTATGCGTACTCGCAGCATCCTACAGCGACGTCTCGGATGTACGGGCCGTGTTAGTGGTCCCCGTTCCAGTTATCGAGAACTCGATGTAATGATGTTCAGTTCCGGTGTAGTCTGGCAAAACCTTACAGCCTCTTGCTTTCGGCGCTATTCCTTGTGTCGGCATGGTCACGCCGATGTACGTACCTGTATCTCTCCTAACAAATTTAGGTTAGAGACCTGTGTTCAGAACCACCAGGTCTAGAGTACCCTCCCAGTCAGTTAGTATCCTGCCGCGAGTATCTGTGATGGGAGATCCCCACTCAGCTGCTTTTGCGTTAAAATCTCCCAGCACTACGTATTCTCTTCCTGTGTTTCCCACTTACTGCATGATCTCGTCTATTTTTATCTCGTACTCGCCCACCGTCACGTTTGGAGAAATATAACAGCAGACCAGCCTCACCCCCTCCATCCGAACAATCACATATCCTTCTTTTGGCTTAATTTCATACACTCGCAGCTTCCTATTGTAGATTCGTACAGTAGCCCTCCCATTCGTACAGATGTTGTCTCAACTAGCTGGACAGTAGAATGTAGTGGTTTTAGTTTCTGATGTAGGTAAATTTAGATAGTTTCATGTTTGCATCTTCAGGTGGCAATTGGGTTCAGAATATTAGCTGCAGTTATTATTTCATGGTCGACCATGTGCTGTGGAATTTTTACCAAAAAAGGTGGACACAAAATAGGCCAAAAACTAGAACAATTAACCTCGTGTTAGAAACTTCATAGACTTTAAAATATTTGTTTGTCAAATAAAAATTGAAAATAATTACAATATTAAATAACAAATAGCAAATTGGCAAGGATAAAATGAATTATTTATTATTATATTCACTCTTAATAAATTTTATTACTGTTTGTTTTACCCTGTATTTTCTGCATAAATTTTTTTTATAGTTTTTATTTTTATTTTAGGGTTTTCTCCAAACGGAATGGAAATCATAAAAACTGAAGTTATATGCACTACAGAACAACAAATATATTCAAACACTGAAGAAACAACATTAAAAAATTCTATCTGTAAATGTACAATTTGTTTTAAGCAATTTGGCCTGGAAGGTTCTTTGAAACGACATATAAAAACGCACACTACAGAAAAGCTTTACAAGTGCGAAATTTGTGTTAAACACTTTTCTCGAAAAGATCATTTGAAGATACATATGAGATTACACACTGGGGAAATGCCTTATAAGTGTGAAATTTGTTTTAAACAGTTTGCTCAAGCACACGTGTTGAAAAGTCATTTAAGAGTGCACATTGGAGAAAAACCTTACAAGTGTGAAATTTGTTTTAAAGAGTTTACTGTAAAAGCTGAATTGAAGATACATATGAGATGTCACACTGGGGAAAAGCCTTATAAGTGTGAAATTTGTTTTAAACAATTTACACGAACAAGTCATTTGAAATCACATACAAAAGTTCACAGTGGAGAAAAGCCTTACGTGTGTGAAATTTGTTTTAAGCAGTTTACTCGAGCACCCGATTTGAAACGTCATTTCATAGTGCATACTGGGGAAAAGCCTTACAAGTGTGAAATTTGTTTTAAACATTTTACTCGAGCACCCGATTTGAAACGTCATTTGAGAGTGCACTCTGGGGAAACGCCTTATAAATGTGAAATTTGTTTTAAACAGTTTAATTATAAAAGGTATTTCAATCAACATACGAAAATTCACATTGGAGCAAAGTCTTAGGAGTGCGAAATTTGTTTTAACCAGCTTACTCAAGCACGCAGTTTGAAAAGTCAGTTGAGTCTGCACACTGGAAGAAAGCCTTAGGAGTGTGAAATTTGTTGTAAACAGTTTACACAAGCATGTCATTTGAAACCTTATTTGAGAATACAGATACACACTATAGAAAAAGTTATTTAATCTAATACCATGGTGTACAAAAAGGGGTATACATATGTGAAATTATGAATATAATTTCAGTGTATGAGGACTGTATTACATAGGGCTGTTTCAAATAAATTAGGATCTGTAATAAAGGGTTATTCAGATCATATCAAATCAAGTTTATAAAAAGTCTTACGATATTTCTACTGCACACACACTCGCTTTAATTACAGGCTTTCACTCCCGGTTGTTCTTTGTACGGGGAAACTGTCTTTACCGGTTTTGAAAACGTATCTCACGGTACTAACACTGAGATCACGAGAAACAGCACATCAACAGGGAGGAGAGCGTACGTCTGTTGCTAACGATAGTCGACAGGGAAGAGAAGAGAGTACGTCTGCTGCTAGCGAAACTCAGCAGGCGAGAGGGCGTCTGTTCCTAGCGATAGAAACTGTCTGTATTTCTAATGGGGTGGGTTGAAGTTTGCAGTAGGAAGTATTATCAAGGGTTGGACTAAGGTAATTGTAAAATTGTGGTAGAATAATAGTAACTGATACAGCAAAAAAATGACAATTTTTCGCATGTTAACAATTGAACATACTGGAAGCGGGCGAGAAGAGCTACTCCGCTGGGATGGGGTATTAAATAGTTACTTCGAGAACGAGTGTAAACTTGTATGCATTAGGGACATTGTTGTAAAAACTAAGGTAACTAAGAATTATTGAAACTTTAGAGAAATTAAAGTCTCACTCTAAACTTTTCTTACAACGTCTCTGGTCATTGCTCTTAAATTGGGACAGTGAAATACTGAATGACCTATTGATCTCGAAATGGAGATCATTATTGGATCATTTCAATCAATATATAAAATTACATCTCCTGGATGCCTGACACTTCCACTACTTAGTAAGAGTAAGTGGAACATCGCTACTGATCCTTTCAATCATTATACTGATCAATAGCTTTATAATAAATTTCAGTTTTTTTTTGTAAAATTTATTAAAATTAGTTAAATTAATAAAGCTTTTTTATTTTTTTGGCGAAATAAATAACGATACACTTTAATCAATAATTAAAAAGTGTCAATAAGTAACTACATGCAAATTGCTGTTGCGCGCCCGAAATGGAAATTATTTAAGGCGCGCCCGGGGGAAGGTTAAAATTAATTACAAGCTTATACATATAGACACATGAGCTTTACTCGGAATAAGTTGTTATATTTTGTTAATGTTCAATTTCTTCTTTCCCTTCTTTCTTTCAAAAAACTTCATGAATCCAGATGAATTTTCTGGCACTAGAGGGCTGCCGTTGGACACATCTCTTACTGTATAGTAATATTTCAATGAATCCAGATAAGAAAAGCTGTTGCATGCTTAAAATTACTATGTAAAGCCACACAATCATGACAACCACGTGAAAATCTCAATAACAATGAAATATGTCGCGTTGTCTGAACCTTTTCTGATTGAACGCAATTTTGTGGAATTTCTTTCCTTAAAACGTTTTTATTTTGTACAATAAATAATTTTATTATTTGTTATCAATACATCATGGTATAAATAAATAATTGTTGATTTTCGATAATTCGTTTTAAAGTCCTATAAGTTTGTTTACTATTATTATTGGGTATAAACATGTATAGTAATTTCCAGCCAAAATATAACTAAATGTGCAAAAAATAATTACTAAATTCCCTAGACAGTTGGGACTGAGATTAACGAATCGACTACATCATCATTGGAGAAAATCTCAAAAGATTGCCAGAAGTTGTTAATAAAAACAGTATAAACAAGCGAAGAATATGTATAAGAATAAAAACATTATAAATATCAACCTCTAAATTAATAAGAAGAAAATTGGAAGAGTTGAGAAATATAACTGTCTGGGAATATTTGTGAATGAAACGAACGATTACACAAAGAAAATTGCAATGATAATTGAGAAAACAAGAAGCGCTTTTATGAATATGAAAAGAATATGAACCAGTCGAGACCTGAGCTTAAAACTAAAAATACATCTAGTAAAATGTCATATTCATTTGATCCTTCTATATTATGTACAGAAGTGGACCTGCAAATACTCTGTACTTATAAAAATGACAAATGCAGAGGTACTCAGATGAATGAGGAAAGAAAAAGAATTATCTACTATTAAAATCAAAAGTCGAAAACTTCAATATTGTGGACATTTTATGCGGGAGATAAGTGTTAACTTCTGCGAAAAAATCCAGGGAAAATTGTAGGAAGAAGTATAGGTAGAAGAAGATAGCTTGGCTGCGAAATTGAAGAGAGTGGCTTGGTTGCAACTCCAAGATCCAAAAAGCTGTGATGATATCCAAGCTTCGAAACGTGCTTCCCCACATGCTACACCGAAAAATATTAATGATCTGCTTTTTATTACAACTGCCTAAACCAGTTTAGCACCTGAAAGCATTTATCAATAGAAAGAAATCTTAGCATGCAGCTATCACGATACATTTTGATCTTCAGTTATTGCCACAAAGCGAGTAAAAGAAATGTCACTTATAAAGTCAAGTTTTAGTTTTATAATTTAAATACATAAATTATTTATTTTCAAAATTATAACAAAAATAGGAATTGTCTACCCCCAAATTGCTCAGTGTACCACAAAAATAAAATTTTTGTTAAAATCTCTTACGAGATAATTATAATATGAACCATAACCTGCGGGAGAGACTGTTCCGATTCTCCCACATCTGTTAATAAATCTATGACATAGATACAATAAGTTTTTTTATAAATGAGCAATATTGGTACCTATTATGGCAATATTCTTTTCCCTTTTCAATTAGCGTAAATTAGTGATACCACTATATTGCTGATGCTAGTCATTGGATTTTTTGCTTAAAACAATTCTCTTTTTCTAGAATGTTAGTACCTGTAGTTCTAGTATGTTTCAGTTTTATTTATTATTACGAGTCCTAACAACTATATAATGAGAAAAACTAAAATACAAGCAAAATTTAGATAGTTAAAAGTTTATTTTTTTTCTAATCATGTTTTTTATTGTATTTCTTTGTAATTTATTAATTACTTAGCATATAGGTTCAATCAGTACACAGTTGTCAGGCATTTACTTCACTAAGGAGATGCACTGCTTAGAGGTAAATTCATTGCAACTCGGTTCTATTTTGACTTTCAAGTTCGTATAATGACCGTTGTGGGTTATTCGCTAGTGTTGTTATCAGGGTTGTTAGAAGGCCAAAAAACGACATTTATATTGTGGTTTCCACACCGGCTTTGATGTGATTCTGGCCGTATAACAAGCCACTTAGTCCTGCTGAAAAATATTTGTGTGTCAAATAAAAATAGAAAATAATTACAATATTAAATAGCAAATTGGCAAGGATAAAATGAATTATTTATTATTTTATTCACTCTTAATAAATTTTATTACTGTTTGTTTTACCCTGTATTTTCTGCATAAATTTTTTTTAAAGTTTTTATTTTTATTTTAGGGTTTTCTCAGAACGGAATGGCAATCATAAAAACTGAAGTTATATGCACTACAGAACAACAAATATATTCAAAAACTGAAGAAACAACATTTAACAATTCTATTTGTAAATGTACAATTTGTTTTAAGCAATTTGACCTGGAAGTTTCTTTGAAACGACATATAAAAACGCACACTGCAGAAAAGCTTTACAAGTGCGAAATTTGTGTTAAACACTTTTCTCGAAAAGATCATTTGAAGATACATATGAGATTACACACTGAGGAAACGCCTTATAAGTGTGAAATTTGTTTTAAACAGTTTGCTCAAGCACACTTGTTGAAAAGGCATTTAAGAGTGCACACTGAAGAAAAACCTTACAAGTGTGAAACTTGTTTTAAAGATTTTACTGGAAAAGCATTGAAGATACATATGAGATGTCACACTGGGGAAAAGCCTTATAAGTGTGAAATTTGTTTTAAACAGTTTAGACGAACAAGTCATTTGAAATCACATACAAAAGTTCACACTGGAGAAAAGCCTTACGTGTGTGAAATTTGTTTTAAGCAGTTTAGTGAGGCAAGTAATTTGAAAACACATTTGAAATATCACAGTGGAGAAAAGCCTTACGAGTGTGAAATTTGTTTTAAGCAGTTTACTCGAGCACCCGATTTGAAACGTCATTTGAGAGTGCACACGGGGGAAAAGCCTTACAAGTGTGAAATTTGTTTTAAACAGTTTTCTGGAAAAGATCATTTGAATATACATATGAGATTGCACACTGGGGAAACGCCTTATAAATGTGAAATTTGTTTTAAACAGTTTAATCATAAAAGGTATTTCAATCAACATACGAAAGTTCACATTGGAGCAAAGTCTTAGAAGTGCGAAATTTGTTTTAAGCAGCTTACTCAAGCACACAGTTTGAAAAGTCAGTTGAGTCTGCTCACTGGAGGAAAGCCTTAGGAGTGTGAAATTTGTTGTAAACAGTTTACACAAGCAGGTCATTTGAAACCTTATTTAAGAATACAGATATACACTACAGAAAAAGTTATTTAGTCTAACACCATGGTGTACAAAAAGGGGTATACATATGTGAAATTATGAATATAATTTTTAGTGTATGAGGACTGTAATACATAGGGCTGTTTCAGGTAAATTAGGATCAGTAATAAAGGGTTATTCAGATTATATCAAATCAAGTTTATAAAAAGTCTTATAACTTAACTCTATTAATCTCTCTCTCTCTCTCTCTCTCTTAATCTTAACGATATTTCTACTGCACATACACAATCGCTGTATTTACAGGCTTTCACTCGCGGTTGTTCTTCGTACGGGGAAACTGTCTTTATATATGTTCATACTAATGTTCATAAACCTGTTATAATTACGGGTGACTTTAATGTCCATTTTAATGAAACAGATATCAGAGCTTTAAAACTCTCTAATTTTTTTAGATCTTACAATATTACAAAAAAAGTTAAATTTAATACTCGAGGTAATAGATGTCTTGATAATGTTTTCGCAAATATTGATGGTACCACAAAACCTGTGGATCTCACTCACATATCTGACCACAGAGGTATTTCCTTTCAGATAGCTTACTCATCCACAAATTGTGCAACCAGAGTTTGTTATAGACCTATCACAGATGAAGGACTCTTTAATATGAACCAGATTTTGCTAAATTGCAACTTTAATTTTGTATACAATGATAATTTGGATATTAATTTAAAATGCTAATTGATGTGTTATTAAATTCCATAAATATCTCTTTTCCAGAAAAATCTAAATTGCTAAATAAAAATAATCCAGGTAAAAAAGTAAACTGGTTGCTCTACCACAATGTGTAACCGGAGCGAAGATTCTGGGGATATATTTGGATGCAGGATTAACCTGAGAACAACATATAGTTAATCTATCGAAAAAGCTTTCCCGACAACTTTTTCTCTTCAGGAACCTTGTACAAATGACTTCCAGGGAAACTATTTTAACAGCTTATCATAGTAATTTTCATTCTCATCTGACATATGCTATTCTCTCCTGGGGTCACTCTTGTCATATCGCTAAAGTGTTTGCACAACAAAGAAAGTGTGTTCGTATTATCTCTGGGCTCTCTTATAGAGCAGACTGTAGAAACTCCTTTAGAGCTTTAAAAATTTTAACTTTACATTGTGTATACATTATGCAGTGTCTGTTGCACATTAAACAAAATCTTAGCCAATACAATGCGCATGTAGATTTTCACAATTATCCCACCAGATTTAACAATAATCTTATACCAGAATTTAGCCGTCTTGAGAGATCCAGAAATGGTTCAAGGTATTTAGCCATAAAATTCTACAACTTAGTGCCAGCTAGAATAAAAGCTCTTAATTTTCATCAGTTTAAGGCAAAAATTAAGAATTATCTTATAGTGAATGCTTTTTTTACATATGAGGAGTATTTTACTTCCAATTTTAATTTGTTGTAATTGTTAACAGTATAATTTAAAACAATGTATCTATGTTTTATGTTTATATTTATGTGCATATTAACTATATTGACATATATTTTATTATTTTTTTTTTTTGACTAGTAAATTAGTAAAAAATACTTTTGTATTAATTTATTACCAATAAACCATATATCTATCTTTACCGGTTTTTGAATACGTGTCTCGCGGTACTAACACTGAGATCACGAGATAGAGCACATCAACAGGGAAGAGAGCGTACGGCTGTTGTTAACGATAGTCAACAGGGAAGAGAAGAAAGTACGTCTGCTGCTAGCGAAACTCAGCATGCGAGAGGGCGTCTGTTTCTAGCGATAGAAACTGTCTGTATTTCTAATAAGGTGGGTTAAAGTTTGCAGTAGGAAGTATTATCAAGGGTTGGACTAAGGTAATTGTAAAATTGTGGTCGAATGATAGTAACTGATACAGCAAAAAATGACAATTTTTCGCATGTTAACAATTGAACATACTGAGGGTGGGCGAGAAGAGCTACTCCACTGAGATGTGGTATTAAATAGTTACTTCGAGAACGAGTGTAAACCGGTATGCATTAGGGACATTGTTGTAAAAACTAAGATAACTAAGAATTATTGAAAATCTAGAGAAACTAAAGTCTCACTCTAAACTTTTCTTACAACGTCTATGGTCAGTGCCCTTAAACTGGGACAGTGAAATACTGAATTACCTATTGATCTCGAAATGGAGATCATTATTGGATCATTTCAATCAATATATAAAATTACATCTCCTAGATGCCTGACACTTCCACTACTTAGTAAGAGTAAGTGGAACAACGCCACTGATCCTTTCAATCAATATACTGATCAATAGCTTTAAAATAATTTTTTTTTTAAAAAGTTTTTTTTTGTAAAATTTATTAAAGTTAGTTAAATTAATAAAGCTTTTTTATTTTTTGGCAAAATAAATAACGATACACTTTAATCAATAATTAAAAAAGTGTCGAAAATAATAAGGAACTACATCCAAATTGCTGCTGCGCGCCCGGGCGAATAAGTTTTTATATTTTGTTAAAGATCAATTTCTTCTTTCCCTACTCTCTTTCAAAAAACTTCATGAATCCAGATGAATTTTCTGGCACTAGAGGGCTGCCGTTGGACACATCTCGTACTGTATAGTAATATTTCAATGAATTCAGATAAGAAATGCTGTTGAATGCTTAAAATCACATATGTAAAGCCACACAGTCATGACAACCACGTGAAATCCTCAATAACAATGAAATATATCACGTTGTCTGAACCTTTTTTGATTGAACGCAATTTTGTGGAATTTCTTTCGTTAAAACGTTTTTATTTTGTACAATAAATAATTTTATTATTTGTTATCAATACATGATGGTATAAATAAATAATTGTTGATTTTCGATAATTCGTTTTAAAGTCCTATAAGTTTGTTTACTATTAATATTGGGTACAAACACGTGTGCTTGATTGTATAGTAATTTCCAGCCAAAATATAACTAAATGTGCAAAAAATAATTACTAAATTCCCTAGACAGTTGGGACTGAGATTAACGAACCGACTACATCATCATTGGAGAAAATCTCAAAAGATTGACAGAAGTTGTTAATAAAAACAGTATAAACAAGCGAAGAATATGGCCTAACCCTCAACATAATGAAAACTAAATTTATGATTGTATAAGAATAAAAACATTATAAATATCAACCTCTAAATTAATAAGAAGAAAATTGGAAGAGTTGAGAAATATAACTGTGTGGGAATATTTGTGAATGAAAAGAACTATTACACAAAGAAAATTGCAATGATAATTGAGAAAACAAGAAGCGTATTTATGAATATGAACCAGTCGAGACCTGAGCTTAAAACTAAAAATACATCTAGTAAAATGTCATATTCATTTGATCCTTCTATATTATGTACAGAAGTGGACCTGCAAATACTCTGTACTTATAAAAATGACAAATGCAGAGGTACTCAGATGAATGAGGAAAGAAAAAGAATTACTGTTAAAATCAAAAGTCGAAAACTTCAATATTGTGGACATTTTATGCGGGAGATAAGTGTTAACTTCTGCGAAACAATACAGGGAAAATTGTAGGAAGAAGTATAGGTAGAAGAAGATAGCTTTACTGCGAAATTGAAGAGAGTGGCTTGGTTGCAACTCCAAGATCCAAAAAGCTGTGATGGTATCCAAGCTTCGAAACGTGCTACACCGAAAAATATTAATGATCTGCTTTTTATTACAACTACCTAAACCAGTTTAGCACCTGACAAATAAATCTTAGCGTGCAGCTATCACGATACATTTTGATCTTCAGTTATTGCCACAAAGCAAGTAAAAGAAATGTCACTTATAAAGTTAAGTTTTAGTTTTATAATTTAAATACATAAATTATTTATTTTCAAAATTATAACAAAAATAGGAATTGTCTACCCCCAAATTGCTCAGTGTACCACAAAAATAAAATTTTTGTTAAAATCTCTTACGAGATAATTATAATATGAGCCATAACCTGCGGGAGAGACTGTTCCGATTCTTCCACGTCTACCTGTTAATAAATCTATGACATCGATACAATAAGTTTTTTCATAAATGAGCAATATTGGTACCTATTATGGCAATATTCTTTTCCCTTTTCAATTAACGTAAATTAGTGATACCACTATATTGCTGATGCTAGTCATTCGATTTTTTGCTTAAAACAATTCTCTTTTTCTAGAATTTTAGTACCTGTAGTTCTAGTATGTTGCAGTTTTATTTATTATTACGAGTCGTAACAACAACTATATAATGAGAAAAACTAAAATACAAGCAAAATTTAGATAGTTAAACGTTTATTTTTTTTTTTCTAATCATGTTTTTTATTGTATTTCTTTGTAATTAATTAATTACTTAGCATATAGGTTTAATCAGTACACAGTTCAGTCAGGCATTTACTTCACTAAGGAGATGCACTGCTTAGAGGTAAATTCATTTCAAATCGGTTCTATTTTGGCTTTCAAGTTCGTGTAATGACCGTTGTGGGTTATTCGCTGGTGTATGTTTCATTTTATGCTATACTGTTTCAAATCATTTAGATCAAGGCTTTTAGAAGGCCAAGACACGACATTTATATTGTGGTTTCCACACGTTTTTTTTTTTGTGGTTCTGGCCGTATGACAAGCCACTTCGTCCTGCTAAAAAATATAATTCCCGCCAGCATTTAATTTCACAATAGTTGGTATCAGGCTATTTTGAGGTATTTGTTGGTATTTCTCAGCATTTACGGTACCCTTAATAGATTAAAAGCATCTCTACAACCCTAAAACTCTCATACAACCGCAAATCATAACTTATTTAGAAAATTGTACGATCCGTTTCAACCAGTCTTTGTCAAAAGCTCATGCTTAGTGCGAATAACTCGTTTGCGGTAATCATCAACACATACGTCGAATTTTGAGTCTTCACTAGAGATTTCTTGGGACCAATCTTCTACCGACAAGAAGGTAATATTTTGGTGACACAAAGGTGACATTTTGTGATATATTGTAAATATTTACACATGTTTCTAATTACAGTGTCTTGATAAAGGAATTAAACAATTCCGAAAGCTAGACCAAAAGTCAAAAGAGTGTTTCTGTAACATCCCAGCCAAACTTCTGACTGCAGCCTCAATAAACTTTGTTGTTTGTTTAAATTGACAGTCACGAATATCCAGTAGTCATTGTATATATATATATATATATATATATATATATATATATATATATATATATATATATATATATATATATATATAATGTAATATGTAATGATATACATTGAACATAAAAACGAATTTTTTACAACAAAAACTATTGGAACGCCACTTTAGAACTATATTTTCCGCTGGACCGCCTTCAGGCTATCAATACGAGTACACTTCTTCGAATTCATACTGTACTTCTAACTATCAATAACAAAACAATGACTAATCAGATATTTTGATCGAAAACGTAGGTACACAAGAATTCAATGCTATTTTGTAGTACACATACCTCCTTATTATCATAAAGTATTAATCATTTCATCTCAAGTACAACGTCACTGAAACAAGTTATGAAGTCATCAGTGACGTGTTTTTTAATTCATGTGTGGGTTGACACTAAGCATCGTACGATAGATTTGTTAAAAACAATATTGTTTACCTGTTAGAAATAATATGACTAAATAATAATTAGCATAATTAAATAAAATGATTTTATTTTATTTAAATTTTTGATATTGAAAGTATACCGATTTTATTAAAAAAAAAAGAAAATAATATAAATGTACTTTAGTTGAGACATGTAGACAAGGCGAGAAGCTCGGGTTCGTCCGGAAAAATATTCCCATGAGATTTTTTTTGTCTAATTACTTTCATAAGATTTCCAAAATAAGGTTTAGAAGGTCACCCAGGAGAAAAGTTGATCAAAATTTTAAATAAATTTTACCTAGGCAGAGTGAATGGGTACCAGAAGAGTGGCTGAAGCATAGCAATAGCAAACAGAACTGTTCACGGTCTCCAGAAACATTTAAAAAATAAAAATATAAAATGGCAGTAGAGCTTAATATATACAAGACCTTAATAAGATCAGTTTTGATATATGGGGCTGAAACGTGAACCTTATCTCAAAATAATGAAAAACTTCCTGGTATTTTTGAGAGAAAAATTCTTAGAAAGATTTTTGGGGCCGTAAATGAAAATGGGCTATGGCATCGATGATACAACTTTCAACAATATCAGTTAGGGCGAGCGCCCACCAAAGTGGCGTGGCAGTGGCAAGTAGCAAGTAGCACGCGTCTAGCATAATGTAACCAATGAAAGCGAATGATTCAGTTTACACCAAAATGACAGTAACGTCATTCATTCTAATCATTCGTTAGGATTGGTTACATTATGCTAGACGCGTGCTACTTGCTACTTGCCACTGCCACGCCACTTTGGTGGGCGCTCTCACTTATACACCGATCCAGATATTGTGAAATTCGTTAGTGCATAGACTTAGATGGACAGGACACATTGCTAGGATGTCAGATCACGAAAACACGAAGAGATTAACATTTTCAAAACCAGAGGGCACAAGAAGCAGAGAACGACCACGAATGAGATGGATTGATGATGTGGAAGAAGACTTACAGATTCTAAGGGTTAGAAGATGGAGGGAAGTTGCTAGGAATCGACAGGAGTGACGACTTCTTTGTGAGCAGGCCAAGATCCACAACGGATTGTCGAGCCACTTATGATGATGACAACATGTCCATCTGTTATCTTTCATTCGAGCCACTTGACTGCCCAGTTCTATTTCAGTGTTGTTATTCTCTCTACTAGCTGGCGATTTGGGAAGTCTTCTCGCACTGATACTCCTAAACGTTCTCCTTGTCATGATCAACGTTTCAGCTCTGGCTGAAGTCAATACCGGCAAAACACACTGATTAAAAATGTTTCTTTAATATGCCTGACCATTTGAAAATGTAGTTCAACTTGCTGAAGGCTGCCCTAGTCAATCTTATATAACGGGATGCTCAACAGTTTGGTTATCTTTTTCTATGCGACTCTCGTGACCTAGAGATTTATAGGCCATTACCTGGTCTATGGATCTTGTTCCTACGCGCATATCTTCGCCTTCGCTGACTAGAGAACTTCGGGTTTTAGAGATATTTATTTTCAATCACCTTTCTAGCTAGGAAAATAGGGTTTCACACCAGAGAGGGGGACGCGTTACAGGCTAGTGTAATGTCCCGCGTCCTGTTCCGTGTCCCGCAATATTGCAAAGCTAACTTAAATTATATTTTCTAAATAAGCAAATATGTAATGGTATAAAGACAAATTTGATATTTATATTTTTTTGAGCATAATTTGTTTTTACAAATTGTCTTTAAAATTAAACATCAAAATTATATTAATAGACCTCTTTAATAATTACGTTAGGGAGATGCGCTGGCGTGTCTCCTTTTCAATATAGTTCTGGAAAAGCCGGTCAGGGATGCCCAAATAGACAACAGAGGAAACATTTTTAATAAATCATCCCAAATTTTGGCAAATGCAGGCGATGTTGACCTAGTTGCCCGCATAACACGCAAACTAGAAGAAATGTATACCACCTTGTCAAATGCCTCAAAAAATATGGGCCTGCAAGTAAATAAGGAGAAAACTATGATAATGGCATCAACACCCAACAATAGAGCCAGAAACATCGGCCACCAATTCACTGTTGATAACTCTACCTTTGAAGTGGTGGACAAATTTACATACTTAGGCTCGCTGATCAACAAGGAGAACATCATGACGGAAGAAATCAAGCGAAGAATAATCCTAGCAAACAAATGCTATTTTGGATTGAGTATACATATGAGAAGCAGAAACTTAAGCCAAAAAACAAAAATAACCATATACAAAACCCTTATACAACCAGTGTTGACATATGGATCGGAGACAGGGATGATCTCCAAAGCAGATAAACACCTCCTGCTTATATTTGAATTATTATATGCTTATTATATTATATTTGAAGAATATTCGGTGGCATCTGTGAAAATGGTGTTTGGAGAAGGAGGTACAACGTCGAGATATATCACAGATATAAATATATATTTGGTGGTAAAAACGTAGTATCTCTTATAAAAATAGGAATACTAAGATGGGCAGGACATCTGGCAAGATCACAGCAGAACAACCCTTCCAGAAGAATCCTTATGTCACAACCTGTGGGAAGTAGGGGTAGGGGTAGGCCAAGACTCATATGGAGGGATGGTGTAGATGAGGACGGTAGAAAAATAGGCGCAGCAAACTGGCAACAATTGGCAATGCATAGAACTGACTGGCGTAATAGACTTGGGAAGGTCGAGGCTCTTTTATAGGGTCTCACCATTGATGATGATGATGAATAATTATGTTAGTTTCTATAAGTGGGACCTTTTCCTGTACAATGAAGTATGTAAAAATTGCTCACTTTTAAGTTGGTTCAGATATTATATAGGATCATTCACGCAACAATAATTTAATTAGAAGTTTTCAATGTTTTATTGTAGTATTTTTTTAATAAACATTACTTCTGGTTAAACTGAAATTTGAAGAAAATAATTCTTATTTTAAATGGAATGATGGAATTTTATGAATAATTTGGGAGTAATATTATTGAGTTATACTACTGATAACATGTTTAGTATTTTTATTTTATTTTAATGTCCTATTAATTTACAATTTGTCTCTACATCGATATTTAATCAGGATGCACTGACAAACCAATGAATTTTTGAGAGCAAACGTTTAATCGCTAATTAGAATTTATAAAATAAAAGAAATGACACCTTTATTAACACACAATTCAGACCGTTTTATCATAATATTTTCCAATGTATGTGCAAAATGCGATTTGTGTGATTGATATAAACAATAGTTTTTAATTGGAATCAAGTTTTCTTAATAACGATTGTCGATATTGTTAAAAATAAACTTGGTTGGCTGGATTAATCATTTCCGGTGCCAGGCGAATTATTGTTGATAAACTTGGTAAATATAGTCGTAAGCACGTTTATAGTATTTTTTTGAGAGAACATAATTCAGTAAGTTTTATGTTTCTCACGTTTCCAATTGCTAGTACCGGTATTTATATCAAACCTTTTGAACCCTTTATCTTCCTAGAAATGGATACAGTCTGGCCTGTCATTTTTAAGTGGGGGATATCCCACCTTATTTTTTTTCTTTGAGTGTGTACACTTAAATATTTGAGTTTCTTAATCTAATACGATATTAGATTAAATATTGGTATAAACTACCTTAAATTAAATAACTTCAGTGCGTAATACAAGTAAAGTATTATAGTTGAAGCAGTGAAATAGTGAAGCAGTCATCGAGATTTATCGTAAGTTATCGTAATCATATTAGCTTCAATTATCTGGACGAATCTGTATTCAACTATCTCATCACCTGTAATTAAGGTTAACTACTGATTTAGCATTCAATTAAAAGAACATTTAATATTTCCATACAAACTTTCAATCAGTTATTAAGAACTTCTAATAAATAATTATTACGAACATTTAATTCTCAGTAAGGATACTTAATCATTAAACAACAGTGCGAGACAGATAATTAATTTAAAAACCAAGTGCGGGTTGGTTTGATTTTTATAATACAGAATTCTTGTAATTTTTTTGTATTCTTTAGAATTTAATACCATCTTTTAATAGGTAAAGAAATAATAAATAAGACTTACAATCAAATTGATTGTGAGTAAGTTTTATTTATTATTTCTTTACCTATTTGAATTGGACTCACACAAGCAACACATTCATGATCATCTTTTAATAATTGATGGTGCATTTTTTTTTACTTGTGTTTATATTCAGATTTAAAATCATCAGATTGATCCAAATTTAATCGTGTTGTTGAATATGTTGTTTTGTTTTATCAATAAATTTTATTTCTCGACTCCTAATAAGTTTCCTGATATAACAATACCTCTGAATATTTGCTTATTAGGTAGGTATATTAAATTATTATTATACCTTCGACCAGAAGAAGGTTCAGGCTGATTTAGTTTCGTAGGTAAGTGGGTGTACAGAGTCCAACTTATATATTTATTATTTGTGTAAGTAGTTTGTTGACCAAATTTATTTAATAATTAACTGTTAAAATATTTTCTTGGATTTGGTCTCAAAACCTAAATATCTTTCCTTATCTCTTTTAGTTTCTCCGGTTTCCTAATTTTCCCCTTGAACTCAAAAAAATTAAGTGGCGCCCTGTTTCTATGTTATCTTATCTTTAGTAATTTTACCCTTTTATCTTTTTATTTATTTCTGTATCTTGTCTAATATATCTTATCCTGTTCTATCTTCACTTATTTCGTCCGTTGGACCCATTCCCGGTTCCAAAGGCTAGTTTCGAACCCACAACTCGCTCTCCACCAACCATCTGGCTGCCGTCCGCAGTGTCTCCATTGGTGACATATATATATATATATATATATAATATATATATAATATATATATATATATTATAATATATATGTATATATATGTATATATATATATATATATATATATATATATATATATATATATATATATATATGTAAACTCCGCCTCCGGTAAGTGCTGGGTAGATTGAGTAAATGTACTGAATGACTCAGTAAATGCCTGTGCCGGTTAAAGGAGGAGCGTTGAGGAGATGGGCTAGCAACTCATCCCTTGTCAAAAGAAATAAATGCTAAAAATTTCGATCAAAAGCCTCGGAATACAAAGTATGGATCAAAACAAAGACGACTAATGCAACGGAAAAGGAAAATGATATTGGCTACATGGAATGTACAAGGACTTAGAACCAAATAAGCAGAAGTATTCAAAGTAATGTAAGAATTATAAAGAAAAATAAATATATGTATTCTCACTATATATAATATAACAGAGCTAAGAGAGCAGTCTCTATAGTCATTCGAAAAAATCTTAAAAACAATATTAAATCGTGGACAACTTCTCTAAAAAGAGAAGTATTGAAAAGTAAAAATGAGATGTGGGATCGAAGATGTGCAGAGGTGGATAGGTATATGGATGGAACAAGAGTTGGGCAAGCTTGGAAGGTGATAAAGTCTCTCCGGAGAAAAGGAAAGGAAAAATCTAACTTACAGTTAATAGATCTGAAACAGTGGAAACACGATTATGAGGTCTTACTGACAGAGAATAGACGTAAATTCCAAGAGATCGAAATGGAACAAATATCTGAACATACACAAATAATTGAGATAACAACCGGAGTGTTAACCGATATCCTCAAAAGATCGAAAAACAGTAAAACAGAAGGACCTGAAGACATCCCAATTGAGTTGGTAAAATATGGACCAAAAATATTACATGAGATGTTGGTTCAACTATTTAACAAATGCTTAAAAGGACAAAATATCCCTGATGATTGGAATGTTGAATACATCAGCTCAATATTCAAGAAAGGGGATAAACGCAAATGCTCTAATTGTAGGGGAATGCCTGTTATCAGCTCAGTGGGGAGGTTGTACGGTCGAATAAAATAGAAAAAATTCGTTCTGCAGCAGGTAAAAAACGGAAGACAAGGAATCTATCTACCCACCTATTAGTTGTAGATTTAGAGAAGGCAAACGATACGGTACCTTTGAAAAAACTGTTTCAAACATTGACATCCGCAATGGGAATAGACATAGGCGGTGGTAAATGTCTAACAACGTTATTGTTCGCAAATGATCAGGTAGTCGTAGCGAATGATGAGGAAGACATGGATTACATGTTTAGAAAACTAAAGAAAGAATATTAAAAATGGGGCCTCAGTATGAATATGTCAAAGATAGAGTATCTTAAAGTAGGAGATGATGTAGAAGATTAAGAGTTAGAAATTAGAAACACAAAAAGATGAAATGAATATCTCGGATCTATAATATCTAAAGAAGGCAGTACCAAAAGAGACATGGAAAACAGAACCCAGCAGGAAAAAAAGCGATAAACATTCTAGACTCTCTACTAGTGTCTAAATATATTAGACAAGAAACGAAATTGACAATCTATCGAACCTTGGTAGAGCTTATTATGACTTATGGGGCAGAAGTTGACAGATAACGGAAAAAGATAGAAAAAGAATAGAAGTAGTAGAAATGGATTTTCTAAGGAGAGCCGTGTGATGTATATAAAAAAGATCATATCAGGAATGAAGATATTAGAAGAAGGACAAATACTGTATATTCCAGTGTAGACAGAACTGAAAGGAGACAACTAATGAATGTGGTGAACTGGTGAAGCGAATGAATAAAAATATATGACCAGAGAAAGCTTTGAATTACATACTACAACAAAGAAGAAGAAGGGAAATGCCTTCTGTTGCCTGGGAAGAAAGTGTACGGCACATAATGAGAGATAGAGCCATCAAAGAAGACGAATGAATGGACAGAAAACGATTGCGGTCGAAATGCGATAATTATTTTTTATTTTAATTAAAGAATACTTTAGGTAGATATTATATAAATGAATATTTATAAAATAAATAGATATTGACATATATATATAAATATATATATATATATATATATATAAATATATATATATATATATATATATAATATATATATATATATATATATATATATATATATATTTAAACAAGACCATTTATGTAATTTTTCTTTTTAAGGAGGTATTATTCCATTTAGTTATGTTATTAAGAAGATTATTCGCCTTATCTTTTCAAAAGGATTCGATTTAATTTGTTTTTATATGCATTCAGATGAAAATAGCTCGACTCTTTTAACCTTTTAATTAAATGTAATTTATGTTTTTAGATTGCTCGAATTTTACCAGCTCTACACGATGATTGTATAAGGATTTATATCAATTATATTCTACAAGGTTAGTTCCCTAGATTTCATTTTCGGTGCCATGCAGTCGTCCAGATTTTTGATATTATCAAATGATTTTCTTAACTCTTAAAATTTACTTTACTCAACTCTTATAACCTGAGCTAATCCAGAAATCAAAATAAAACGTTAACTCGGGTTCTAAGACTAGTAGTATGTTATATTGTTTTAATTCGAATATAAATGCCATTTCTAAATATAAACATTTCGAATAAAAAAAAGATAGAGATATTTTAAATTTTTATAAGCTGAAATCATAGGACTTTTGTAAAACTATTTTACGATATTTAATATAATTTTTTTTTCGTTAAATGATTTAATTTAATCAAATAAGCCGTTCTGTTAAATTTGGTGTTTAGAATTCATGTAGACCATAGACCCAATAGTTTACGCACAATACGTTATAGATAAAATGTTTCTAGTATAAATAATTAATATCTGTTTAAGTGAAACTTCTTGAAATTTTTATAGCTGCATACATGTGATATCGCTCCTATTATCACGCGAAATTTAAAGTTTTTTATGCATTTTTAGAAAAGTTATTAATAATTTTTAATAGATCGACTTTTGAAGCTAATATATAAGCAACAAATTAAAAAAAAAAAACTATAAAATTTTATCACTTTTCCATATAGAGGAGAGTAGTACACAATAAGACATGATACTCAATAAGACAATCTAATAAATTTTTCAAATTTACCTCCAAGATTTAATTCTGCAACCAAAATTATCACAGAAATGCCATTTTACAGCTCCAGTCAAAATACCATCATTTTATTCATTCGTACAGTTTCATTCGGTAGAATAAAAGTTTATTATGTTTCTTACAGACATGGTTCGCAAAGAAAAACCAAGGAGTCGAGCGACATTCAGCTCCGGTGATATGGTAAGTGCCGTACAAGATTTTTTGGACGGAAAAATAATTGAGAATTTCTGACGTTGAACACGGAGTAAAATTTCAGACTTACAAAGATATGTCGAAAAAACGTATTAAACCAGATACTGATCGAATGGAACCCAATTATGCTGTACAACGTGTGTTTTAAGAGAAACAGGAATTTTTTTTGTGTGATTACATCAAAACTTGTAGCAAAATGAGCTACGGATTAACAACCATAAACGATAGCATATGATATGGCGATTAAAAATAATGTTCATTTTCCAGCAAATTGAATAAAATAGTTGGATTCAATGGTTCTGTCCATTTTTAAATGGGGGTGGGAACCTGAGTATACGTTAACCAGAGGGTTGTAGTTTATCAAAATTAACATCATTTAATCCACACAATATCAACAAGTTCTTCGACAATTTACATGCTGTTTATTCTAGATATCCATCAGCTGCGTTTAGTATCAGTTATATATAACTTTGATGAGACTAGTACAAGAACAGTGCTGAAACCTAAGAAAGTCGTGGCGGAGAAAGGTGTAAAACAAGTGAATAGTTGTACTAGCGGCGAAATGGGTATTCTTATTACCACAAGCATCGTTATATGTGCGAATTGTGCGTTTCTGCCCGTTGTCATAGTTTTTTCAGGAAAATATTATAAGGAACATAAGGAACACGTCAAATCTTAGAAAAAAACCAAATGAATTTAATATTGACAACGTTCCATCTCTTTGTGGACTTCAAGTCAAGCGTATGATAGCGTCCTAAGAGGTAAATTATACGAAGCCATGAATGAACTTAACCTTCCCCATAAATTAATAAGGCTCGTAAAAACAACTATGAGTAAAGTGATCTGCAGAGTGCAAATACAAGGCGATATGTCACAAGCGTTTGAAACATATGCAGGGTTACGGCAGGGAGACGCGCTGGCGTGCCTTCTCTTTAATATAGCGTTAGAAAAGACTATAAGAGATGCCGAGTTACACAATAGGGGAACAATCTTTAATAAATCAACGCAGATTATGGCTTACGCTGACGATCTGGATTTGATCGCACGTACTAACACGAGGACTTAAAGAGATGACTTCCACCTTCTTGACAGCCGCACAAAATATGGGCCTTAAAATAAACGAGGAAAAAAACCAAAATGTTAGCATCTATTCCAAATAACAGAGATAGAGCTAGAAACGCCGAACAAAACTTCAGTATAGACCAATATAATTTTGAGGTAGTAAATAAGTTTACATATTTGGGTTCTCTCATAACAAACGATAATGACACATCTGAAGAAGTTAAACGGAGGGTACTGCTAGCAAACAAATGTTATTTTGGACTAAGCAAGCAGCTAAAAAACAGAAATTTAAGCCAGAAAACCAAACTAATATATCGAACACTCATCCTACCAGTGCTGACATTATGGGCCAGAAACATGGACCATCTCCAAAACAGACGCAAATCTTCTGCTCGTCTTCGAAAGGAAGATACTAAGAAGAATAATGGGCGCATTCTGTGAGAATGGTATTTGGAGAAGGCGATATAATTTCGAATTGTACGAGAAGTGTAAAAAAATAGTAAATGGTAGAGATGTAATATCCTTCATAAAAATAGGTAGGCTTAGATGGGCTGGGACATGTGTCAAGAGCAAATGAAAATTACCCACCCAGACGAACTCTATTATCGGTCCCAGTGGGAAATAGGAGTAGAGGCAGACCACGACTGAGATGGAGGGACGGTGTGGACGAGGACGCAAGGAAAATCGGCGCGGCAAATTGGCAACGGTTGGCGATGAAACAGAAACGACTGGCGAAATAGACTGGGGAAGGTCAAGGCTCAACTAGAGCTGTAGCACCACTGATGATGATGATGATTATAAGGAACATACGGCACAATGAACTGCATCTGGCACACTGGGTTTGACAAGTCCAAGTGGATGGATGATTAGCGAGCTGTTTGTCGACGTTATGAAACATCTCATCAAGTTTAGCAACAGTTCAATTGAAAATCCTCCAAATTTTAGTCTCGAAATTACGTACAGATTACTGAAACTATTATTCCAAATTTTGAGCATCATAATTATCATAACAATGCCTACATAATCCCGTCAGATGCTCTAAGAACACATATTTTTTACAGTTCAAAAATAAATATCTTGCAAAAATATCTTGTTCTTCAACATTTTTTAGTGCTGCAGTTTAGTACGTATATCGTCCACGAGTTTGATTTTGGGAAGCAACAGTCTCAATTTCTATTCCACATATTTCAGAAAGACGCAGACGGATTATCCTCGGAATGATTTGTTGTTGTGCTCGTCGACGAATATGTGGATTAAGTAATTGAAATCTTAAATTTTCTAAAATTTCCACTTATCGAATTTTGTTTGGATAGTCGAGGTATAAATGTCGTAACTATTTATTCCAGCAACGTTCGTGGCAGTATAAAAAAAGACCATTGGCCAACGACAAGTAAGCGCAATTGTAGGCTTCGCAAATTTTGTCAGCAATGTCGACACCTCCTTTCGTTTTGTTGTAGTCCGCGATTATTTCCGGTTTGCCAATTTCCTCGTCAACATCATCATGGTAACGCATGGACGATAATAACAGGACATTTCTTTTTCGATGTGGAGAATACGAAACGAGCGTACATTTATCTGTAAATGTGAACATAATGGATTTTTCTGGTCTTGTTAATAACATTTGAGGAGGTATCTCACGTTTATTTGGATATAATGTCTCAACTGTAGTAAAACGGTGTTGCCTTAGTATCTCTGTCATAGATAATCTGGTAAAAAAGTTGTCAAGCGTGGCATTTCTATTTGATTCCAAGATAGGTGAACAAAGACGAGGCACTAATACCAAATTCGAAGTATTTCGTTGAAATGGTCCGGCAGGCTGTTTCCCTATGTACATTTCCCAATTTTGAAGTATAAAACATTTTGGCGTCCACTAAGGCATACATTTTTATTCCGTAGCGATTTGGTTTTTTAGACAAACTCATTGTAAATTTTCCTAATCGGAGCTAATTTGTCGCCTTGTACTCTTTCTAGGATAGCTTTATCGTCGAAACGAATATGTTTCATCAAAAACTAAAATCGTATATCCAGGACATAGTAAGTCTGAATATGTCCACAGCTGAATTCCAATATGTTTGGAGAAAAGAAGCAATGACATATTTCTAAAGCTTTATTTTTATGCCTTATATTTTTCTTAGGTCCAGGTAAATGGGTGACAATATTTTCAGCGCGCGTTCGAACATTCCGTGCTGATGCAGCATATTTTCGCCACCTGGTAGTTCCATATTTACCTATAAGACAGGGTATTCTTGCAGCTTGTTCGACTAACATTTCTTCAAGAATAGGTGAGTTTTGTTCATTTTCCTGAGTCTATATCTATCAAAATAACATCATCATCTGGTTCTGTCTCTGAATCAGGTAAAACTTCCCCATGAAGCCGCAATAGCAATTCTTGTTCCCTCTCGTAATTCATTATAAAAGTATGCCCTAAAATATTATATAGGTAAATCAGTACTGTAATCAAAAAATCAAACAAATTATTTTTACCTCAAAATATCCAACTGTAACGTCGGTTTGTGGGACCGAATCGTGTATAATGGATACCCAAAATTCCTATTAAATGATACACACTGACTACTTGCTATACGACTGAATAGGCATAGATAGAAAGGCAGGCACACATGTTCGAAAGGTACCGTGAAGTGCAGATTGTAATAAAAATTAGCGAGGCTTAAACCGCGAAATACCGACGTATTTTGAAAATATCAAGGATGGATCGCAAAACAAACGAACAAGTTCTCGAACAACTAGGAAAACAATGCGAAGTTTTAAATTCCATAAAAATCAAGAAATTGGAATACTTACAGCACATCCTGAGATGTGAAAAATACGAACTACTAAGGAATATAATGCAGGGTAAAATCAAAGGCAGAAGAAGAGTAGGAAGACGTAAAATCTCGTGGCTACGCAATCTCCGTGAATGGTTTGGATGCAGTTCAATTGAACTATTCAGGCGCGTAACCAACAAAATTATAATTGCCAGAATGATTTCCAATCTCCGATAAGAGTGGAACTTGAAGAAGAAACCGCGAAAATTTGAATCAGTCGGTGCGAGAGACATAACGTTATCAGCCGAAGGTTAATTTAACAAAAGCAATTGTTAGATATCCGTATCAGAGTGTAATGAAAGAGGCTTTTTATTTGCTGATTTCTCTGGTCTAATAAAGTTAAATTCGGTTTGGAAATGCCAACTAGAGCAAACTGCAATATGTATCACGGACTGAATTTTAAATTTTTTTGTGTATATTTTGTTTTTCTTCCATTGGTTTTTAGCACTCCCATATTATATCTAATAAACTAGAGTTTTCACCTTTTAGTAGTTTTTTATTTTCCCTCCTGTCGGTACTTTTCCTGTATTTGTTGTTGTTTAACAGCCTCTAATAGTACCTATCTTATTATTTTCTTAGTGTTTTAAAATTGTGTACCAATCACTACAGTTTTACTTAATTTGTAAAATACTTGACAAAATATATTTAAAACAGGAGGAGGACATAATCTAGGTAGGTATGTACATAAAAAATATATTTGGACATGGTCCCTACAATCTACAAATTATTGTCCGAATCTCTACCTACCGGTTCCAACAAGTGGTTTATTTTTGGAGTCAAATATGTAATATTGTACAATAAGCTAAAAATGATTAATGTGTAAAATAAGAATTATTTATAGAAAGATTTTGATTAATAAATGACTCACTAGTATTAACTGTTACCGAAGAATTTGGTCAAATTGTTTTAGAAATGACGAAAGAATATACCTTTCCCCTCTTATTATTACTGGAACATTCTATGCAGGTACGGCTTAGCGCTTTTGTAAAATTTTAACGAATTTTTTATAAAATAATTTTATTTTCTGTTATATTATAAATAAAAAAATTACTCAAATTATTTAAGAATGTTTATGATAAGGAGAATAACATTTAGCTGTCTGTAAGAGTATCAAACATAACAAATTTGTAAGGACATGAACTAGCTAACTTCTCTTCCAAATTTTACAGTAAACTTGGAAATTATAACTTTATTAAACATATATCAATCTATAAAAATTACTTTATTGTCCAATCGACAAATAGAACCATTTTATAGCTTAACAACAAAAGCATTTTTCTTGTCCGACATAATTATTGTGTAATCTACATAATAACCCACTTAGGGTTATACTCTTTCTTTGTTAGCCACAAGTTCTACTATCGTGGCTGGTGAAATGCTTAAAATATTCAAGTTACTTAAATGTCTATCGTGAAATCAGTGAATTAAGTTTCATTTATTGCGAGTGTTTGATGCCTTTGTCCAAGAAATATAAAACTATTAATAAAAGCAAACAACAATTAATGACTGATAAAATCTCGAGACTAATGGAAAACAGATGAAAACAGAAAAATAAAAACTGAAGAATATAATAAAATCAATACAGAAATCATAAAGAAAAATCGGGATGCAAAAGAAATATACAGCAGCAAATTGTATCATGAGGGAAACAAACTCTTAACGTTTGTACCTCAACTGTAAACACACTAAAGTTGTATTAAAAGTACGAAAAGTAATATCTGTGTTTCCTTGGTGAATAATGTATTCATCATTCATCAAGTAAACTTTCGTGCTCTAGGTTGAAAGGGGACACTACAAAAGGTATTGAAACAGAGAAACTGCAGACAAAGAATAACACTTTAATATGTATAAAAAGGTGCAAAGAATAACTAGACCATATACGTCAACTGCAAGTAGTCTACTTGACAAACAAGGAAATATTAAGTCAATGAACAAGACAAACTGGAGAGGTGGATGGAATATACTGAAGAACTGTTTAATGACGAAAGATTAGAAATTAAAATATTATATATCGTTTGGGCCAAACATAATCTTCGATGAGACGAAAAGAGTTATAAAACTAGCAAAGAACAGAAAGGCAACCGGGCCAGATGAAATTCCTAGCGAAATAATCAAACGTATCAAAGCTTTAGATGGAGAGGCAGGCATACAAATTAATGAAATTATTGTCAAGAATTTCATATACGCACACGACATGGTATTGATTGCTTTCAATGAAAAACAGTTGTCGACTTATAAACAGGGTGACCGAAGCAGGTGATGAATATGTGCTAAAACTTAATATTTCTAAGATAAAACTTATAGTTGTCAGCAAAAGCAGTTAATCGTGGGATGTGGGCAAATAATTAAGAAGACGCAGTGAAAAAGAGAAGATTAAAGAAAATCTTCATTAATAAAGATATTAGATTAAACCTTAAAATTAGGTGCTGCTACATATTCTCCACATGGGTGTATGGTATGTAGAATCGAATGCTGATCTACCGACAAATATTACGGATAAGTTGGTTCAATCGAATAAAACCTAAAATAGTTTTAGACCGAAAAAAAAGGAGCACAGTAAAAACTAAAATAAAAATTCGAAAATTACAATATCTCAGTCATGTAATGAGACATCCAGAGAAGCATAATCTTCTACACCTCATAATACAGGCTCCAAAATATCCGAGAGTGGTATGAAGCGACATCCGCTAATCTATTTTGAGCTGCCGTAAACAAAGTTATTATTGACAATAATATTAATAAAAGAAGAAATATTTCCATATGTACTCATAGGTGCAATTTACCTTATTAATATATGTACTTAAATTCAGTAGACAAGGAATATAATTAGACAAGTCACTTAAATGGACAATGTGTATATTTTTGAAATATTTAATGATTTATTTATCATTTAAGATAAATACTATTCCTACTTTGATACTTTATGAGGCGATAATTGGAACAATAATGCTGTGTTACTTCTATTTTATAGCAATATTCTTATTCCCATATTTCTAGTCGTCAAAGACGAATAATGCACGTGCTGTGCAATCGCTTGTAATGTGAAAGTTTAAATTCAGCGTTTTTAGGCGTAATTCAAATGCCTCATATTTATTGTCAAAAATGAAATTTTATGTTATAGGTTTTGAAGACTAGGCTCTAACAATGCAAATTCTACAACGACAGATCAAGTGACACATTTTATTGATCTCATGAAAATCGTAAAAAATGGCAAAAATCGAGCAACATTTATTTATTTAACAGATATATAGAAACTGACTTCATTTGCGGCAAAATAAAAAACTTGCATACGAAAGCTTCAGTGTAACTGACATTCAAAATCGCACTTCGCTTCAAGCCTTGAATCTGAGACAACGGTTCATTCTAGACAAAAAGTACAAATAAACATTTCAGTTCAAAATTATCAAAATTCTCATATGACATTCTCAACAAAATTCAGCTTGTTCGTCTTGTTTTTGGAGATCAAATCTCTGACGAATGGACTATTTCATTATGCCTATTCAAGCGTTGGACAATTACAATAATATTAGTATTTCTTCTTCTTCTTCAGCCTTCATTTATCTATTGTTGGACATAGGCCTCCTCCAATTGCTTCCACGCTTCAATATCTTTTGCAATTCTCATTAACTGCTTTCCAGCTACAGCTGTTATATCATCTATCCATCTCTTTTTGGGTCTTCCCACGCTTCTTTTTGTTTCTCGAGGTCTCCAGAATGTCACTTTATGAGACCATCTGTTGGTGTCTTGTCTTGCTACATGTGCCACTCATTGCCATCTCAATGTCGCTGTTTTTCCCATGATGTCGATTATTTAGTTCTTCGTCGTATTTTGGTGTTAGGAATTTTGTCTCTGAGGCTTATATTTAACATAGTGCTCTCCATGACCCGTTGAGTTACTCTTAATTGTTCTGCTATTTTTCTTGTTATTGCCAGAGTTTCCAATCCATAAGTTGCAACTGGTAGTATACAAATTTCATAGGTTTTTCGTTTTAAGTGTATTGGAATTTTTCTGTCTATTAAAATGAAGCTCAACTTACCAAACGCAGCCCATGACAATTATGTCCTTCTTTTAATTTCTAGGGTTTGATTTTCCTTTTCGTGTTTAATTGCATGTAATAGATATATATTGTTCTACCTTTTCTATAAATTGATATTATCTATCGTGATGTCTAGGCTACCGCTTAATATCTTTGTTTTGTCGAGATTAATTTTTAATCCTATTTGATTCGATTTGTGATTTAAATCTTGTAGCATTGAGTTTAGTTCATGGATATCTGTGCTTATTAGTACTATGTCGTCTGCGAAACGCAAATGGTTAAGATTATATATTAATATTTATACAAGATAAAATAAATTTAATATCAACGAGCTTAGAAAACAGTTTACTATTCTTTTAATTTATGATTTCTTAATCTCCAAATATAACTTCCAATTTCTTAATCGAAAAGTTTAGACCACGTCTTCTTGAAGCCTACCCTGTTCATAAGACGCGCAAACGTGGAACATTTATAGCAACTGATGGTGTCGACGTATTCAGTTTGAATTCCGAAGTGTTCTGTTTAGTGTCCGGCTGGATTTTTATTACAAACTTTCAACATGAGTGTAATCCGTAAGTACTTTACAAACTTTTTTAAACTACTTATACAACTCTGAAAAACTACTTGTCAAGCTCAAAAAGTATAAAGGTTTTGTAAATTTTGTTTTATCTAGGGAGATAAAAGTTTTATCTGCCGACTCGGTGTTTTACTTTCGAAGTATCTTGATAAGTAATCTAGATTATCTACTGTCGAGATAAATATATGTAAATATATCAGTAGATTAGATTGATATTGCCGATTAATTATTGGTTCTGTCAAATCAAAAAACTTCAGTATTTTGAAAAGCAGTAAGCTGTTACAAAAAGTTTTTAACTACTATAAAAAGTACATTTTTATCAGTAAATACAGGTGTCTTCTTTTATTGTACTGTTTGCACATACCTTGTAATGAATTAGAATTATTAGAAATGAAGTCATCCTAATTAAAATGTAGGTAGCTACGTGTATTTTATTCAAACATCAAGGTAATATTAATAATCATGCTGATATCACTTTTATGTAGGTAAATATTTTTTGTTCGTTAATTTAGACGTATAAATGAAGTTACTCATCCTCGAATAGAGGCCGGGAATTGGCGGCTTAAAAAAATCAAAGCGAATATTATTCTTCGTTAATAGGAATATGATAGGATTCACAGTGATCAGATAATTACTGATCGCATTCGCAATTGTAATTTTATTATTCTTGATTTAAAATGATCTCGATGGGCGTGGTCTTTTTTTAAATATACCAACAACAAATGGAGCCTCTTCTAGTTCACTTAAAATTACACAACGGACAGTTTGACCTTTCGTATATGAATTAATTGGTAGGGCATTACGTAACACAACGGATTTCCTCCAACCGGACAGTTGAATAACTTCTCCATAGCCAAAATTTTATTCAACGACTTCTGCTTTTAGAATAATTTATTTCATGTACTGAATTAAGATGGCCTTCAGGCACCACACCTGTAAAAGTTTCTGGATTAATTTTCTCTTGCGGCATCTTCTTCAGTGGGTAGCATAAAAACGCTTTTGCGGTAATTTGTTGTCAATATTCTGTCATTATCAAGTTCTGCGCTGAAGATCGGAATTATTGCGGCTCGCAAATATTAATATCAGTGGAATTTTGTGCTCTGTTTTTCATTTATAGGAATTTTTATCATTTTTAAATGGTTCCAGGTCATATTCCTTCTGAGACATTCGTTTACTGTTCTAGAAAAAATTGTATTGACAATTCGATAAACAATTTCTGTTATGAATATTATAGGTACCTATACAATTCTCTAATGTTCACATGGGATCTTTTCTTTTTGACATATCGAATCCTATAAAAAATTCTGGATTCAATTTCTGTTGTGCATTCTTCTGTGGGTGATACAAAACCTGTTTTTATAATGTCGTCAGCATTTTGTCACGAACCTGCAATGTTTAGCGCCGAAGATTGGACTTTCAGCCTGCAATAATTGTTACTTAATATCGGACATTTTGCACTCTGCTTTTTTTTATAGTATGTATTGTAATGGGACGGCCTTTAGTTCCATATTCCTTTTTAAAACCTAGAAACCTTAGAAACTTGTTCTATGAGCGAGAAGAAATCCCATTAATAGTTTGAATGTTATATTTTTGTGTAAAGTATTAGTATCGTATTATAAATGTATACATTTTCCCGCTATTATTCTCCATTTTGCAATAAAATATAACATTATTTTCAAGGTAGTCACGATTATGAACAATATGTAATAAAATTCCTAAAAGATTCGTACATAATCCGTTAACCTTGAAAGACCTGATACACCTATTTAGTTTCATTTTAATATTGTATACCGGAGTGGCATACCTTCCATCTGTGATTATGATCTGATATAGTATCCGAAGGTTTCGTCATAAAATTGCAATCCTGACCTTCCAATTCTATTCGGTGCTGTCTTTGAGTCATCTCATGAGCTGCATAGGCACTTGAAGCTGATGGGATTATCAGCTGATGACCTGTGCAGATTTTGTCACGTCGAATGCCTCCACTACACATCGGCAGACGCGTCTGCGGACTCATCTGCAGATGTACCATCACAAGCTGACCACACATCTGGACACATCTGTAAATCGTTCAGTCTGTGTTAATTCCCGGGAGATGCAATATCTATGCGAGCATTAAACAAAATGAATATTGATGTTGAACCCAATAGCTGCCGCAGCTATATGCCTATTTGGAACGTTCAACTACTAGTTGAGTGTAGGTACATCGGAATAGAATCATTAAAAAAATCTAAAAGAAGAAGGCAGAGGTCAGATGTGTGGAAAGGCGTCGGACGTCCGCACCGAAACCCTTTGACAGATGATCAGATGACAGAAACAGATGATCAAGTGTGTGACAGTCTGGCAAATTTATAAAAAGGGTTGACTTTATAAAAAGGGTTGGGATAGAGAATGTTATCTAGGACTAGAGGACCACAATAGATCTGAAAAGGTCGCAGTCCAAAAGGCCGCTTCCCTAATCTATCTATCTTGAGTCATCTCATGCTTTAACCAATTATGTATATTTCCCCAGCTACACATTGGTTATTCTTCTTCTCTTATTTATTTCTTGAACTAAAGATGCACAAGCTTTTTTCTTTAGGGGCCGTCGGTTCTACATTGGTCTTATTACAGCTAATTCGCTTATTGTACTTATATAACAAATAATTATACATAATCTCGGGACTTCAACAGAGCAGCTATATATAAGCCCTTCGTCAACACGCCGCCAAATTCTGTCAACGCGCCCATACTGTACTAAGTTTGTAATATACTAGTATAATCCTCCCAGACTTTGCCAGCTCCTACGGGGCGTCGTTTAGGCAACACTTTTCTAAGCTATCATGCATTCTTGGGCACAATGGTGTTATTCCTCAGAACTTGGGAGTGCAGTAGTTGGTAACACAAATTTTTGCCAAATACGGTGAGACAAAGTTTAAATGAAGTCCACACCTATTACATGTGCAAACTAAAGTTCCAAATGTCATATTCTTCTTCTTCAAGTTTCGCTCCTATCAGAGATTGAAAATCATTCTGGCACTTATAATTTTGTTGGTTACGCGTTTGAATAGTTCAATTGAACTCTATCCAAACCATTCACGGAGATTGTGTAGCCACGAGATTTTACGTCTTTCTACGCTTCTTCTGCCTTTGATTTTACCCTGCATTATATTCCTTAGTAGTTCGTATTTTTCACCTCTCATGATGTGCCCCAAGTATTCCAATTTCCTGATGTGTATGGAATTTAAAACTTCGCATTGTTTTCCTAGTTGTTCGAGAACTTGTTCGTTTGTTTTGCGATCCATCTATGATATTTTTAAAATACGTCGGTAACTACATTTCGAATGCTTCTAGGTTTTTAATGTTGGATTTTTTAAGTGCCCAAGCTTCAACCCCATCCAAAACTGTAGAGAAAATATAACATCGAAGCATTCTTATCCGGAGCGATATATTGATATCGCGATTACAAAAAAGTTTTCTCATGCTCCAAGGTATTTGTACGAAGATATTTGTTCAATTTTTGTATTGTCTAGTACTAGCTTAACTTTGATGTTTTGTGCTTTTGTAAATACCATATAAATAAATAAATATCATATAAAAGCTGATATCTGGCACATGAAGATCTTTAGCAGGTTCTGTAATTTTTTTGTTGCCGAGGAAATTTTCTAAACCCTTGATGGGACCCGGAATTCTCTTTTACCCGCTAGAATTCCTAACACTTGAGTTTTGATTCAGAATTTATTGTAAAAATACAAAATAGCATTCCTTGCTGCATTCCCATTATCATTCGACAATTCCCTCTACCCTAAGGCAATCTTTTATTGTAAATTTAGGATATTTAGCGCTCTTCTGATGTTATTTCTATCCAGCAGTGTTTCTTATGCTTTCAATTGAGTTTTTACTTCCGCATTTCTTTTCCTTTCTGTCCGTGATATTTTTGCGCTTATTAATATTATATTATATTCTTTGCGATATATAATGCATTTCTCCGCTAAGGGCCTTCCCTTTAGGCCTTCATTAAGAGTCCACACTTCTCGCCCATAACTCAAAACTGTTTGATTCTACCTACCATAGCTTAGTGACGTGGTTATCGAAATATCTTTCGAGGTAATATGAACTATTACATATAAATATTCAGTTGAAAATAGAAGATAAACGTGGTCCTTTTTCTCTCTTAGTAATTTTTCGAAAAATGCTCCCTGTTAGAGTTATTTGCAATTTTTTTGTTGAAAAAATGGCTTAATTGAACCATTTTTGGAAAAAGTAGGTATGAAGAGAGAAACAGTGTTTATTTCGATGAGATACGCATAAAAATTTGATTCCCAGGTGATTTGGAGAATTTTTTTTACAAATTATTTGCTAATAAAACAGTTACCAGGTCATTTGGAAAAATTAAAAAAAAAATACATTTGATATTAAGCGACCACAAGTGTTCTTGGCCGACAAGGCAATTAAAAGAGAATTCCTTTCATGCAGCTATAAACTTTTCTACTATCGTAAAGTGAATAAATTGTCTGTAAAGAATATGTATCTTGTACAAAACACTTTGATCTTCTCTAATTCTATGACCAATGTTCCGACTTAAAAATAGAAAGTGCTTCGTTTTTAACTCCGATGGAATCTATATTTGTTTGCAGCAGTTTTGCATTAGCTGCGTTAATCTGTTCTATAGACAAGGTATACATGCGTTTAGTAGTTCAACAAAAATATTTCCATGACCTAGGCAGTAGGTCATCCGTCACTTTGGATAATGCAGTAATGTTTACGAATTAGTATTTTTGGTTTTGTTCTATGCGATTCACACTTATTCTCGAATTATGTACGTTTTTGACGTTGCCTTATGATAAACCTAAACCGTGTATTTCAATAAGCTCAACCCTTTGTACATGTGAAGCTCTTGGGCATGTTTCACACTACATCAAAACATTGGTGAGTAGTAAAACACTGTGTACTATACTTCTAGTATTTAGCACACCCACGCGTTTCACTTTTAAATTTGTTTATATTTGCCTCTCCTCAGTTCGTTCTAAATCCGGTATGAAAATATTCGTATATTTTAACCCAATATTCAACAAATTTATATTTTTACTTAAGTTTAATTTTCCATGTGAAAATAGTTTATCCTTGATGGCCTAAATGTGGGTCCATCGATTTTTTTTTACTCCGCTGATCGTAGTAAGTTCGTCACGCCCATGGTGCGACCTCCAAGATCATTTGAGCATTTCAATCAGTTGTATTACGAGAATGGTGTAACACAAACATCTATTTTTAGAAATGTTGTCATGCAACTACACACCATTATGTAGACATTCATTTGTGTCACGTGACTTTTAAATTTGATTTGCCTAGAATAAAAATTGGCTACTTAATTATCGATGTGGGATTCAATTTTGGTGCAATTGGAGTAACGATTTCTTTGTTTTGAAAGTTCGTATCAACGGTTTGACCTATGTTACGCTTAAAAGAAAAAAATTGAATTGGTGCGCTGTTCGAAACGTAAACAACTATTTGTTTTGTAACATTTTTTTATAACAACTAAGCATCTATATATTGATGATTACCTCATTTCTGTTTATCGTAAATCGTAACTGCTAACAATAATAATTTTCATCGTTTTATTGGTGTTTGTTGTCGCGACTACTTTTCCGTTAATTTATTTTTATGCAGATAAAATTGTGATTCATGAATGTGATCAAAGGTCCTTTTTGCCAAGCGACTACCACTAAACTTCTATTATAATATTTCAGTAAGAAAATATCAGTTGAAAAGCAAATCCTAATATATTAGCGATCATAGTCAATTGAATCGAATCGATTGAAAGAGTAGGAAAATACTATATTATATATGTTTTCTTTCATTGTTGAAGACATTTGGAATAAATAAAACAAATTGAAAAAGCCAGGACTACCTTTATAAATGTAAAACACGCATTTCACAATCGAGACGTGAGTTTACGATCGAAAATGCGGCTTATGAGACGGTACACGCATAACGTATAATATGAGACGCACAACGGAAATGACGGAAGAAAGATTAACAGATGATAAGAGATGTGAACTTTAGATACATAGAAACATATTAAATATTTCATGACTGAAACTGCTTTACTTGGCATAAATTCAGAAAGAACAGTAACAATTAATGCAACGTAATAATGTCTGAAAAGATATTCATCAGCCTTCTGCTTCCAAAGTAAATCATACGCCTCCCTTAATGTTTCCACTTCTGTCGGTCTCGAGCTTCTTGCAGGCAATTCCCAGCGATTATTTTGAAGTCATTTGTTGTCCATCGTGTAGATGGTCTACCTCTGCTTCCTTTATCTGCTCGTGGTCTTCACACTGTAATTTTTTAGGACCACGTCCCTTTCTTCTTCTAACTCCTCAGAGCAGAACTTAAAAAGGCAGATAATAAATGTCAACGCAGAAGTGATGCCCGAAATAAGCCACGAAGAAATAGAAAGAGCAGTAAAAGAAGTAAAAAGGAATAAAGCTCCTGGAATCTGGAATCCTACTAAAAATGTTGAAGGATCGCGGAGAAGAAGCCATCACATATCTAAAAATACTATTAATAAATGTCTATTCGAAGACAACATACTCAAACAATGGAATACTGCTAAAACAATACTAATACACAAAAAGGGAGAAACCACAGACCTGAAAAATTATCGACCAATTTCACTTCATTCACAACTTTATAAAACCTTAACAAAGATTATTACAAACACGTTAACAATTAAATTTGACGTATATCAACCAGTAGAATAAGCCGGATTTAGAAAAGGATACAGCACCTCTGACCATCTATATACTATGAAAATCCTAAGAGAAAAGGCTAACGAATACAATCTCCCATTATGTCTGGCTTTTATAGATTATGAAAAAGCTTTTGATAGCGTAGAACTGTGGACAATAGATCTGGTATCAATGCAGATTGATTTGATTAGAGCAGCAAGTTCTAAAATAAAAATAGCCATTATGATTGCCAACCTCCGTAGGGAGACGGCACTCTAAGAAGAAGAAGTGGACAATAGAAGCATTAGTCAACAACCGGATCGACTTCAGGTACAGAATATTAATACATAATATTTACGAACAAGTTGAAATGGTAGTGACGTTAGGTAATGGAATCGAAACGAGACCAGTAAAATCAACCGAGGCGTAAGACAATGAGACACAATATCTCCCACATTATTTACAGCTGCCCTAGAAGATAAAGTCAATAGATTGTTAAAATAAGGGAATCACTATTAAGAGAAGATACTTGAACCATCTTAGATACGCAGATGGTGTAGTACTAATAGCCTACACGTGGAATACACTGAATACGATGATTGAGGAGCTATACACAGAATCTCTAAAAAAAGGACTGAAAATGAATTTCAGCAAAACTAAACTAATGTCAAACAAAGATGACAAATATGATAAACATCCAAGGGACAGAGATGGAACACGTAGATGAATATACATATCTGGGTCAAAATGTCAAGGTAAGCAAAGAAAATCAGACTACCGAAATAAGCAGACGTGTAAAAATGGGATGGGTAGCATTCGGAAAGCTCTAATACGCACTTAAAAATAAAAACATACCTGAAAGACTGGGAACCAAAGTGTTTAATTCCTGTATACTACCTGTACTTACATATAGAGCTCAAACCTGGACATTCACTAAAATAAACATGAAGATCAGAAAAACTCAGAGAGCTATGGAACGACAGATGCTGGGTATCTCAGTCAAAGACCATAAAACCAATGAAGACATTCGTAATAGAACAAAAGTAAAATATGCTGTCGAATAGGCAGCTAAACTGAAACGGAAATGGGCTGGACATAACGAACGCCTTAAGGATGGCCGATGGAATAAAGAAATCGGGAATTGGCGGCAGTATGAAGCAAAAAGACCCCGAGGAAGACCGCAAATGCGCTGGAGAGACGATATTAAACGAACTGCGGGGCCAATGAGAAAACGTCTTACAAACAACAGATATGAATGGCAAGAATTAGGAGAGGCCTATATTCGGCAATCCGAATACAGAGAAGGGCATAAAAAGCTTTTCTCTGAAGAGTCAAATAATTCTTCTTCAAATGAGTATTCTTTTTCAAATAATGTGGCAGGTGTTGCTCTTGAAGATGTCTGATAGAGCTCTATATGCGGAAGATGCTAAAGAGATTCTTCTTTGCAGTTCAGCGGTTTAGTTGTCCCTGAAAATTTAGATTTCATGACCTAAGAATTTATATTTATCAACTAATGCTATTTTTATAAGGCGGTATCTCTCTTTCCCTAGGTCTATTTCTATCTGGCTTTTACCATTGCGAGATGGTTACCTATTGAAAACTGATGTAACATCTCTTAAAGATTTATCATCTCTTGCCAGTGATCATAAAGTCGATATCGTACCTAGTTTTTCCATTCGGGCTCTGACACGTCCATCTCCGATATTATTTTTTGTAGAAGACGTTGTGAAGTTGTTTATTTGGAATATATTTTTTCCTAGTAGGAAACTAAGTAATGTTTCACCGTGCTCGTTTCTGTTTCCAAAACCAAATTTTCCCAGTGATGTTTCTGTATCATCTGCCTTTCTCCATGTTTTAGCGTTGGAATCGCCACATATGGTGTAGTGTGTTATTGTATCATTTAGGGCTAAAGGAATGTCATCGTATAATTCTTCTAGTTTATAGTCAGCATATCCACTTGTTGATTTTTAAAGTATTTCACTAAGTATTAATGTTAAAGAAGCTACTCTATTAGAGAAACTTTTTACTGATATAAAGTGCCCTTCATTTTTTGTGTAGGAAGAAGTCAACGACCAATATCGTTGTTTCAATTTCATTACCGACCTAATAAAACAAATCCCTTAATTTCAGTTTTTTCAGTAATTTTCTACATTTCTGCTTGTACCTCGATGATTCTTCCGTTAACGGTTCCCTAAGTTTGATATGTTTACTTGTCATAGTCTACCCAGAATCCGTGGGGCAGACTAGCAGTTTAGTGCGATATTCTGAAAAGATATTGGTAGTTAAAAATCTGCAGTAGGTATGGTTTAACACTAACAATAACCTACTGACAAAAGCAGTGTCAAAAAGACGCGCAACTTCAAGATATACTGATCGTTGCAATGTTACCCCGTTCCCCTAATGCGACATAGAAAACTGACGCGAAGCAGTCGCAGTATCTAAATGACCAATGAGAAGGTCACGTGGTCGATAAACCCGGCCCATTAGAAAGAGATGCAGAGACTGCTTTACGTCAGTTTTTTCTGTCGCATTGTGGGAACGGACCTGTATTGCAGCAGTCTATCTTATCTTATCTGTGTATGGAATAGTCATACGTGGACCTAACCTTAAAAAACTAACCTACAAGACCTAACCTTGAAAAAATAACTTGATGTTACATGAAGTTGCGTAGGTATCTATGGATAACAAATATGTACCTACTCCTACAGATATTCATACTTATATTAACCGTATATGCAGTATTGCCCGATTATCTACATATTTTTATGTACTCTTATACAACTGCAAATGAATATTATTATCCAATTGTAACATATTTTTTAATAAAGCGACGATTAGTATAATAGTAAGGTTACAAAAAAAGTTAGAAAAAAGTTACATGTATGCTCTAAGAGCTGTGAAAACATGACAAAAATATTTTGAGTTCATATTCTAGATAAATCATTCTCAACAAGATAAATGAAAAAAATCTAAAACCTTAACAACAATATTTGACGTCCTTTATATACAACCTTAACATAAAATCTATTCTGTACTGCAGAAACTAATCTCATTTATAACCTCTCATTCGATAAAATTATTTAGAATTTAAGAATTTTTTATTTAATAACAATGGAAATCATGAACAAACAATTTAAATTACGTACTTTAAATTTATGTATTGTTCTGAAGCTATTTTCTTGTGGCATTGTAAATTAATTACTATTTATAACTGGGAATAAGCCACATTAAAGATAAAAATACATTTATTGACGTTTCAATTTCCAATTCGGAAATCGTTCTCAAAATACAAATAGTAAATTAAACAAATTTTGTTTTTTGTTACATAGTGAAAAAATTCTTCTGATAATTTAATTTTATCTGACTCATTTATATTGACAATTCAGACATACATTATGCATTTTAAAGTAGACAAAATGTAAAAAACTAGTAAACCTTTAAAGTAAACCAAACCTAACAATGAACAAGAAAGGACAAAGAATTGCATTTATAAAATACCTTGTGAATGCGATCAGTTTTATTTAGGTGAATCATCAAGGCCATTAAATGTTAGAATAAGTGAACATCAATCTTATATTAAAAATAGAGAATTTGATAGATCTCAAATATGTAAACACGCATGGGATAATGAACATAGAGTTCAATGGAATAATTCAAATATAGTCCTAAAAGAAACGGATGGTAAAAAAAGAAAAATCAAAGAAGCGGCTCTAATTATGCTAAATGAGGCCAATTGTGTCGCAAATTCCTCGGCAGAATGTAGTAGGATCTGGTTACCAATATTGAAAGAGGAAGTTATTAATAAGAAAATACCAGTATTAGTAAGTCAGTAACATATAGAGAATACATCATTTATGTTTTTTAAATAACGTAACATAAAATCAGAATTTTGATGTTTGTTGAAGGTAAACTAAATTCACGAACAAATACTTACAATGTCGGGATAGTATTATGAGGTTTTTTTCCTGGTTTTTCCCTCATAATTTACTATGGAATCACTAACAGGAGAATTTTACTGTCATCATGTCATGTGTTTGTCTTTTTAAAGACGAATTACATGCTATGATTTTTTCTGACGGATATTCTCAAGTTAAAGTTGATTTCATGTAATCGAATGAACTATCTTATAAGTAAAGTCGTCCCAGGAGCGCAACTCAACAATATTGGCAATATCATTTTAAAGTCGTCTACTTTAAAATGCATAATGTATGTCTGAATTGTCAATATAAATGAGTCAGATAAAATTAAATTATCAGAAGAATTTTTTCACTATGTAACAAAAAACAAAATTTGTTTAATTTACTATTTGTATTTTGAGAACGATTTCCGAATTGGAAATTGAAACGTCAATAAATGTATTTTTATCTTTAATGTGGCTTATTCCCAGTTATAAATAGTAATTAAATTTATGTAACGGAAAGTTTGGTTTATATAAAATCAAAAAAATTTCTGTATACTCGACATCTTAATCGTATAGTGTCACTTATTTTTTAATATGTGTGTCATTTAAAGATTCCATGGCTGCTTAAAGGTTATTTAGATGCTTAATTTCAAGTACATCTACGTACAGTTTATTAATGAACACATATTTAGACGGTGAGTCATAACGCATTAGCATTTTTAGTATTATAATAGGTTATAAAACAATAAATAAGAAATACCTTCATTGGATTGCACAAGGGTGTGTAATTGTATAAATAGACAATTGATTTACCTTGTTACCCAGATGAGTAAGGAATCTGAGATGTGTAAGCATAAAAATTAAAAAACTACACAATTATAGAAAATATTCTTCCAGGAGCCTTTTCCGTTTGGAATTCTATCTATAATCCGACAATATATTGGAGAGGGTGACTCACTCTCAAAAACGAAATCTGATAGTGTAAACTGTTGAAGAATTCCACAATTCCAGCGGCGTCGTTATTTTATTATAATTTTTTTTAGGATTTAATTATTTTATTAGATATTATTTTCATCATGATGCCTATTTAGGTTATGTTTGATATTTCGTGAATTCCTTTATTTCGTACAATTAGTAGATCAAAACAACGCAATACAGGCATTGTAGACATTGAAGGCCAGATTTTGACTACCATTGAAGATAATTTACGAAGATGGAATGAGTATATGCCAGAATTATTCCAAGATGCAGCACGAAGTCCGACTGAAATAAACAATCCCTACGGCCCAGAAATAACAAACGAAGAAGTAACTACTTATGGCCATTAAGCGGATTAAAGATGGGAAATTACCAGGACCTGATGAGGTGCATGGTGACATTTTAAAGCCATTAAAGGTACAACAAATCACAGCTCTTATGAAGCTATTCAACAACATCTACGAGACTGGTTACTTACCAAAAGACTGGGTACTATAAATATTTATTTCACCTCCTAAAAAGCCAACACTAGACAATGTGATGAACATAGATTAATTAGTTTGATGAGCCATGCACTTAAAGTACTGCTTACTATCATTCACTCACGCATATACACCAATTTAGAAGAATACCTGAGTGAAGTTCAATTTAGATTCAGAGCAGGACTCAGAACTAGGAAAACACTTTTTAGTTTGCAAGTTCTAATAGAGAGAGCCAGGCATGTTAACTGCGATGTATATGCATGTTTCATTGATTTCGAGAAGGCATTTGATAAAGTCCCACATGGAAAACTAATCATCAGGACTCAATGGTAAAGATATGACTGATCTCAAACTTATATCTTTAACAAAAAGCAATAGTGGGATTAGAAAATGAACTATCTGAGATCTTCACAGTCGAAAAAGGAGTTAGACAGGGTTGCATATTGTCACCGGTATTATTTAACATATACTCTGAAAATATCTTTAGAGAGGCCTTGGGCGAATCCAAAGATGGGCTTGCTGTAAATGACCAGGTTATAAACAATATTAGATATGCAGATGATACAATGTTGCTGGTAGATAGTCCGCAGGTGCTCCAAAGGTTGTAGAAATATGTAACAAATACGGCCTAAAACTAAATTGCAAGAGGACAAGCAAAATGATCATTACTAAGAACACCAACATAAATGCCCAAATTACAATAGGCGATACACCGTTCGAAAGAGTGGAAAAATATGATATTTGGACTGCAATCTGCAATATTAAGAATACTTGGGATCACAGCTATGAAATAAAAACTCGTATTGAAATAGGCAGAAGCTCTTTCAACAGTCTTAGGAAAAGACTAAGAGATTATTAACACCGTAAAGAACAGAAAATTGGCTTACTTCGACCACATCATGCGTAATAATAAATACGGACTTCTATAGTTGGTTCTACAGTTGGTGAGGGTAAGAGAGGCCCTGGACATAGACGTATATCCTAGGCCAATATTAGTAAGTGGACTGGTCTAACGTGAACTGATCTATTTCGAGCTGCTATGAATAGAATAATTTGTTGTCAATGTATAGTATTATCCTTATTTCATTGCGGAGGTCTTCGCTGAGAGTTCCATGCAGCTTTTTTAACTTTGGATTTCGTAAAAAGGATTTTTACTGGGTATTGTATTAGTCTTACACTCAAGTTATAACCTGGATAATTCGGGACTTTTTCTGTTATGGTTGCCATAACCACCAAGAGGATGCAGATATAAAGGAATAACTTTCCTTAATACTAAAACAAGATAGTTTCTTGTGTAAATGTTAATATGGTTAACCCCTGGGAGAGCGTCAAAGTGGCCTTAGACCTAGTGGATCAACAACGGACCAAGCATACTAACAAGTTAGAAATAAATTATCTGGCTACATGGAGACATGAATTCAGCTGAATACCATAACAACGGTACAGAGTAACATTTTCTATAGCCATTGATAGATTTATACTATATTTGTGTATTGTAGAGAACATCTATCGCATCCTTCAATTTGGCAGAATTCGATTCTATTTTAAATAACGATTTTTTGTTAATTAAGACAGTCATCTTCAGATAACTTCAAAAGCATATCAATCTATTCTATGGCTCTACAACCCAATTAGAGCCCTGGCCTCCCTCAGCGAACCTCTATTAATTACGATCTTTCGCCATTCTCCTCCACAATCGACAGTCAAGGAGGTTTTTGACGTCCTTTTCCCCATCATCCTCCCATCGCTTTCTGGGTCTTCCAATTGGTCTCTTCCTCTGCTTTCTTGCATTCAACCGTTCTTTTAGAAGCCTATTTTCTTCCATCCGAAATACATGACCTGTCCAGCTGCAAACGCTCTAGCTGCAAACATTAATGTTTGTATTTTGAGATCGAATTCCGAAGTGGAGATTGAAACGTTAATAAACTTATTTTAAACTTCAATTGTGGCTTATTCTCATTAAAATAAGCTATAAGTAGTAAAAAAATATTTCTTTGGAAATTATCTCTTAACATTCTAAATTGAATCACTATTTTTTATGTAATTTACTTCTAAAATACCGGAAAACAATATCGATTATCACTTTAAAGCATAACTGATAGGAAATCAAATGAAATTACTTTTAAAAATGTCCAACAACTGATACGGCAAATATTTTTCCGCTATTAAGTGTCTAATTAAATTAACTGATTATAATTCACATTTTATAAGTAGCGATGCTCAAAAGCTATTACCAATAATTACTATTATCAATATTATCATGACATGTTTTTGATTGTCATTAGTTACTCTTCAAATTGCTTAATAGAAATTATCGAGTAAGGCTGATAATTATGTTGTTTATTAAGTTATATCAATCCAAAAAGGAAACATTAAGAATAATATATTCACTTTACGAATTTTTTAGATAGGTATAGATGTTTACATTGATAAATGATATTTATTTATGTTATTATTAATTTATTATTCAGCCTGACTTTGACGGGTCTGTCAGAAGTAAACAACGTTTGTAAAGAGTAAATTGCAGGACACATATTTTTCGATTTCTTGTCAGCAATACCTTCCAGAATGATCTAGTTATGTAGTCTTCCACTGGGTGTCTGAATAAGAGCATAAAATTAAAGTTCGTTTACTATGAAACAACCTAGAGCAACTTACCAACCAGTGCAGCAACTGGGTTCACTGGCGAGTTCTAGTTTTTTATTCACACAAACTTCTATTAGGTAGTAAAACTTCAGTACCTTATTAAAGTGAAACAGTTTACGTTACTATCCTTTTTTTTTTTTCGGAAGCCGTCTTGTTATAAACCATAACATTAATACTTCAGTCCTTCATTCTTCGGCGCTTTATTTGTAAACTTTTGATTTTTATCAAAGTTTTTTTCGACAAAAATTATAACATACAAGCAAGTTATCAGCCATTTAAGAAATTCTGATTTTTGTATCTGATAAATATTTGTGTTTTACATGTTATATGCTGTGTACTATCAATGCAAAAGCAAACAAACATAAATTTTCCTCGAGAACTATGCAAAAGGCTTCGCAAAGATTTCATGTTACAAATTTACAAGATTTGTGATAAATTTGTCAAAGTAACTATACGAAACTTCTTTCTTTTAAATATCTCAAATTATTTTTAAAATAATGTCTCATTGACTGACGTGTTCAAACAGATTTCAGTTGATTTAAAATTCTATAGACCAAAAAAGCAAATAATCAATGAACATTTTGTGTAGTATAACTAAACAAAATTTATCATTTCTTCTAAAGCTGAGATCCAACGACGCGTGTACTACCACTTATCTCACCAATGTTGCCAGTTCCCACGCCGTTGAATAGAGCAGAATTGTCGATCTTCTGTCGGAGCAGTGAGTTCTGTCATTTGTCGTTGTCAGTAAATCAACACGGTTCAAAGCAGGTGTGAAGTTGGCGCGCAAAACTGAACTAAAACCTCGATAATCCTCGCTCCATTTCGACGCACCAACCGTGTTGGGGCGAGGACTGATACTTCATGAGCCATTGGATCCCAATATACGTTGAATACTTCTAAAAACGCGCTAAAACAAGTACTTGTAGCTCAATTGTGCACAAGTGGCTATGGCTAGTAGCATTAGTCTTGATCTAGCGAAAATTGCAGCTGTAGGTAAAGTGATTAAAAACGACTTAATTAAGCGGCAACACGAGTAACGTGTGCGTGACACCATTGATAGAAAGACGTACTGATTATGGTGCATCAATTACTTTACTGTATTTTGAGAATTGCAGATAGACGGTTTGATGAGCTACTTTTAATGGTAAACGAAATGTTAAAACAGGTCACGACAATGAGGATGACAATTCCAGTAACTAACTTTCGCATAACTCTATATTCAAAACTCAAAATATACTATTGCTGTTTTAACAACTTCTAACCTTTTTAAATTATTCCGCTACAATTTGTCAAGATACTATTTAGAATTCTTCTATAAATTCTGATATGATCTATGTTTATAATTGTTTGAATAATGCAAATTTGCATCTATTTTCGTTCTCATCATTTATCTTTTTTGACCGACTTCAGGAAATGTTTATGTGAATTCCATTTTAATGTTATATCACCCGCCGCTGCGTTTTGGCGCCTTGCAGTCACCGACAAAATATAGCGATGATGTAACACAAGAGAGATTTCAGATCGATTATATTATTGCTCTCATGGCCTCTCTTCTGCTGCTTGCCCTAACGAGAATGCAGACAAATCGGTGCCCACAATAATAACCACTTCCACAGCCGCTACCATATGTATATCCGCTACCCACTTCTTCGTGTGGAGGTTTGTTGGTTATAAAATGTTCTGAGCGGAAAACAAACCGAATCGATCTACATATTTGTTTTTTATGAGCAATGATGTACCGGGGTTCAAGCATTCAAAGTGTGTACAAACTAAAAATGATTGTCATCAATCTATAGTTTTATTTTTTCTTGAACTTCTGTTTTTCCACCACCAGGTTTCCTTAAATTTCTTAAGGTTTTCTTAAGGTAAATTTCCTGAGGTTTTTCCAAGTACGATAAATATTCCGAGTGATAGAATGAATATCGGGAAAACTAAGTAGAAAAACAAAATATATGCTTTAGAATAATTAGTCGAACTTATTTTAACGTTTGCCTTTAATTAAGGTTTTTTAGGCTTTCTGATTCCGTCAAAAAGCGTTATTTTTACCGAATAGTACATCATAAAACTGCGAGACTTGACAACTGTGATGGGAATATCGAACTTCGTTAAAAAATGTTATTTGCATAATAGTACTTGAAACTGCGAGACCTGACAACTGTCTTCTTCTTATTCTTGTTCCTCAGCTGTTCCCTTTTCAGGGGCCTTACTCTTCGTCGATATGGGAATATCGAACTTTTTGTTCGAGAGAAATATTTGGCTTTTACACTATGGCTGTATTAAAGGAAGTTTAAAATTATATTAAGATTTTCTTATATTCATATTCTTTGAAATTTCAAATTATATCATATTCTTTGAAATATATAATCCCAATTAATTAGGATTAGGTTAAAGTTTTAAGTAAGTACCTAGTAATTATCCTGCTGTGATGATTAAATGTGCTGCCGGCGCAATCGTGCCATTGAGTTAAAGGACTCTTTATCGAGATCGGATTATAGCAGACACCATCAGCGCAATTGTCGCATGTTGATATTATATTATGATGAAACCACAGGTTTTATTGAGTTTTACGTCTCGTATACGTTGTTGTGAATAAAGCCATCGGCATATACATACTTATATAAGCAAATTAAAATTCGAACACGTGTAAAAAAACGTATATCATCATCCAGCCTTCATTTAGCACGTCCACTTGTATTGAATAGTTATATGGTTATTGGGGACCATATTTGTCATAAACTTAGTTTTGGTCAAGTTCATTCTGAAGCTCACCTTCGAACATGCAAAGTCCAATTCATTTAACATATATGTGGCTTCTCCTAAATTATTTGTGATAAGGATAATGTCATCTGCGAAACAGAGATGGTTAAGCTTTTCGCCATCTATTGTTACTCCTCTGTGGTCCCAATTGACCATCTTAAACATACTCTAATGCCGTTATGAATAATTTAGGGTAATTTGATCGGGTTTTATAGTGTATCTATAACAGTTGTGGAATTTTTGTAAATATTGTAAATAAGTTCACTATATCCATGGCAATCCTGCTGTCATTCATTGCTTCTATAAGGCTGTCTATTTCGATCGTGTCGAACGCTTTATGAAAATCTATGAAAGTGAGGACAAGAGGTTTGTTATATTATATAGATTTTTCAATGAGGGTCTTTACTGTATGAAGGTGGTCATTGGTACCATAATTTGATCGGAATCCTGCCGGTAAAAACGTATATATTAACGCCTATATTAAATTAAAAAAAAAAACAAAAAGCTTTTACAATAATACGTCGATCAAAACATTTACCTTCAACCATTAGGTAATAAACTAGATAAACGTTGGTGTTTAAATGTAAAATTAAAGAACATATATTACTCCCCCCGTACATATTTATTTTGGCCTAGAAACGGCGTTTTCTGCCAATAAGCTTACCTACATCTTATTTTATTCGCCACACCCGCTTAATAGCCTCTACTTTTCAAAGGTAATAAAATTTGTACTTTTGTTGTGCGTGACTAAGGGTCGTTTATATCAATCAATGTCTTACCCCTATTGGCGTTTGGTTTCTAACGGCCTGCGCTAAATGTTGTCATTAGTGACAGTTCATACGCTGCCTCCGGAATTTTAGTTAAAAATCGATAAGCACCTACAATTATCTATTACCTACTTTCTGTTTTAATTAATATAGACAAAGTAGTAGAGTTAACAATTTATAGCGTGACGAAGAGTATTAAATCACATCTAGTGTTTGTAATTTCTCTCCATTGTTTTGTTGATGTTTAATCTTTACACATAAATATAAGATTTCAAAAGATAACTAAACCGGTTGGAATAATCGGGCCAAACCAGATTAAACCTTCAGATAATGAAAAATTCCGTTCCAAGAATACAGCTAAAGTTTTATTACACCATTCTATGCATACAACTGTTTCAAGACTTCATTTTTTGTTTGGTTCAAATATTTTATACCTAAAACTTGTAGTGCAGGGTGGCTCAGACTTTTAATGTCTACGATCTATCAATATTTTAAAGACAAGCGATCGACTAACGGACTATTACAACTAGACTGGAGGCTAGATACTAAAATACGCAGATTTCTGAAAATACTCGTATTGTAAATGTTTATAAATTCAACATATTATTAAGGCATCTAATCAAATACACCGACGCAACAACACTTTATTGACGATATAGAACATGTGGATAGATTCACATACCTAGAAATGGATCTGGTCGCAAGCAATGACGAAGAACCGGAAATAAGCAGATAATAAATCATAAGCAAATCAAGCATAAATCAAATAACAAAAACAATCACCGCAACAAAAGGCCTTAAACAGGGATGTGGTCTCTCACCTACACTTTTTAACATATATATTGATCAGACTTTGAAAAGATGGTATAGAAAATGCGGAACAATGGGCATACCAGTTAAGAGAATATATTACATTCACTACTTTTCGCAGATGATCAAGTCATTTTTGCACAAGACAGGGAGGATATAAAATATATGATAAGGTCATTAAAGGAATAATATGAACTTTGGGGACTCAAGATAAATATGTGCAAGACCGAATACTTATGTATTGGACCCGAGGTTGCAGATTCGAACTTAAGTTTAGAAGAGACTATTAAGAGTTGTAAGACTTTTAAGTATTTAGGGTCAATGTATAGCCGAGATGGTACTTCTATGAAAGATATAGAAATGAAAATAGCACGGGGAAAACAAGCCACAACAGCACTTCATGGAGTGATATGGAACAACCCTCTAACCAAAGAAAACAAAAAGAGGATCTTTTAAAGCATAGTGATGAATATTACCCTATATGGAGCGGAAGTATGGCCAATGACAACAACAATACTAAATAAAATAAGAACAGTTGAACTGGACTTTGAGAAGATGTCTACAAATCACAAGAGCGGAAAGAATAAGAACGGAGGAAATATGGAACAGAATGCAAGTAGAATGCTCAATTACAAAAAAGTTGGAAAACCGAGCCCTGCAGTGGTACGGGCATGTACAAAGAATGCCAGAGCGTAGGTGGCCGAAAAGAATATTAAACTGGGACCCGCCGGAAAGAAAACGGAGAGGAAGACCTGCTACAAGATGGAAAACATACGTCGGAAATGCTATGATAGATAGAGACCTCAGAGAAGGTGACTGCGAGAATAGAGTGCTGTGGAGGACGAAAACGGCTAACTCATAATGGGAAAAGCCGAAGAAGAAGAATTAGGTATAATAGAGAAATATACGAGCAATATAGCGAATCAACTCTAGCACAATACACTAAACTGCAGAAATTACGGTGGGCAGGGCACGTGGTCCGCATGCATGAGAATAGAATCACCAGAAAATTACTAAATGCAAGAATGCAGGGAAAAAGACCTGTTGGAAGACCTAAAAAGAGATGGGAACACGAAGTCGATGAGAATGCCAGGAACTGCCTAGGAACGCGTTCATGGAAAAGAACAGCGGTAAATCTAAATTATTGGAGAAGCTTGTTGAAGGAGGCCAAGGCCCGATTTGGGCTGTAGTACCATTGGATGGATGGATGGATGGATCTAATCAAGCATCTATTACTTACAATTGTAAAGTAATAATTTTCTTAAATCACTAATTTGCTTTCGATGGCACTGCATATCATTCACAAATTGTAAGATGTTGCGTAATTGCTAATGACCCACCATAAGCCTGATGTTAGATATTCGTCCGTACTTATTTCGTATTGTAAATATTGGTATTTTACTTCTTCAACTTCTACTTGTCGGAATTTAATAAAGACTGACTTAATGCTCCGTCACGGTCACCGCAGCTTGTTATACTAGAAACAGACACTCGAGAGCAATCGGTAACATTCGCCAAATGTCGCGCTGTCACTTTGCCTCAGAAACCTGGAATATTTTGATAAGGACCTGAATTTTTGAATTCGTTTGCGATCGACTTCATAAGCTGTCGCGATCGCGACTGTTTGGGCCCGGCTAATCTACTGTATTTCTTCTTCTGGAGTTTATTGCACTACCTAAAAAAAACCAGGATCTAAGAAATGCGAAAAATACCGTACGATAAATCTCACGGCTATCTCCTAAAACTGTTTCTAAAGATAATCCATAATAGAATTGGAACTTACAAGCGGGGTCAGTCAGATTTTCCCAATCAGTTCGGGTTGATAAACGCGGTTGGTAGGAAAGCTCTGTTCTCAGTACAAGTATTATTCCAGAGATAAGTCAATTACGACGTTGTGACGTATACTCATGTCTGGTTTATTACGAGAAAGCGTTTGATCGAGTACAGCAGGAAAAGAAACAGGAAATATCAAAACAAATACGTAAAAGTTAGGCGTGGAGTGAGGCAAGGCTGTATTTTGTTTCCCCTAATCTTTAATATCTACTCCGAAAAAATATTTAGCGAAACTTTACTCGAAATTGGAAGAAAAATGCCTTCTACTGAACGGGTACTGGTTGAACAACATCAGGTACGCAGATGATAGCATTGTATTTGTGGCCAACCGAGAAGACCTACAAGTCCTTATGATAAAATCACGTACCACAGTCATCAATATGGACTCAATGCGAACGTAATGAGGACAAAGCTCATGATAATTAGCAAGAAAAAGATAACAGAAGGTCAACGCTACGTCAACCAAACCCCAGTAGAAAGAGTGAAACACCTGTCATCATAATAGACGAAGAATGGACCAACACGAGGAGATAACCAAGTTACAATCTCTCTCTTGGTATAAAATTAAAAATGCTGCGATGCTACGTCTTTGTGTTTTGTTTAATTCGTGGATCTTGAACGAAGATATTTGCAAGAGATTGAAAGAGTTTCAGATGTGGCTGTATTGTAGAATACTCAAGATCCTATGGGCTGACCAAATTACAAGTGAAGAGGGCCTCAGATGAATGAAGAAGAACTGAACATTATCAAATCTCGAAAGCTACAGTACTTCAGACACATGCGAAGTTAAGTAATCTAATCAAGCAATTATATATGCTGGTTCTATCTGGCGTCCATTACTTCTAGGTTCCGTCCTAGATCTTCGGTAGCTCATTCGGTTCATTAACTTTATTAATGAGAGAACTTTGTTCCGAGCAGTTCTAAATTCATATGAGAATACATAGATACACTGAGAGAAATTACGTTCAATAGGATTTATCTGAATAAAAAAAAGATATGGCTTACAAATATTACTACGGTTTTTAAACGTTTGCTTTATTATCGGTTAATCTCATTTGTTCAGATATTAACTTAATAATTTCAATTATTTTCGGTTTCTATGACTATATGTATAACAAATTGTTTTTGTGGTTCTACACTAACAATTTAATGATTTTAAACCTTGCAAGCGGCTGTGGGAATTTACTGTTGGTTACGAATAGATTTTCCAGTGAGAATTGTAAAAACTAGTGTGTCATAATTGTATACAAATGATTTTAATCAGTTAAATCTAATATTAGATCAGTTGAAAATTAATAATGGGTGTTATATAAAAAGAAGTTACTAAAATCGATATACAAGTTTTAAACAATATACTATTCGCAAATAACATCATTAAAACAGAATATTCTTTATAATCTACAAACACCTACTTCAAATAGTAAATAATACCTAAGGTCTAAAAATGGAACACAGATACAGTTCAGAAGCCTTAACTCTAAAAAAGGTCAAACTATATAGATTAGAGTTATTTGAAAGGTAAAAGGTGAAAGCGTTTGGTAGGAATGTTATTGACTATATCAAACGGACAATTTTCAAAAAACTGGATCAGCTAAAATTTTTCAGCATATTACATGCCATCTTCAGAGCTTCCTATAAAGAACAATATTTTAAGAGAGTTCGTTTTTACATTTTACAATTATATACAAGCTATACGCTCCAGAAGAAGCTGAAGCTGTTTTCACTTGAAGATTCCTTTTGTGTCGGGGATAAACCATTCTGGGTTTGGTTTTACAGTTTCTGGTGTGACTTCGCTGTTTCCACTACTTTTCTCCATACTTCTTTCTCTTTGATTGTCCTTTCTACATTTCTAATTTACATACTCCTTAAGTCTTCTTCCACTTGTTGTCTCCATCTCAGTTTAGGTCTGGTTCTGGTTCTTTTACCTGGTGGTATCCATTCCTTTATAACTCTTAGCGGATTGCTGTTCTCTTTTCTTATGTATCCATACCATCTAATTCTTTGTGCTTTTATTGCTCTAACTATGTTCTCTTGACCCATTCATCCTTGTATTTCGTGATTCATCCATTGTCTTGCATTTTCTTCGTTTTCCCTCTTTGATCCCAGTATTTTTTGGTAATCGTCCTCTCAAAAACTTTCAATTGCTCTTCTTCTTCTTGCTGTTAATGTAAATGTTTCTGCAGCATATACTTCTATTGGTCTTATGGTCGTTTTGTAGATTTTCATTTTTGTGTTTTGGCTTATCTTATTGTCTAAATATTTTTTTATTTCTATAAAGCGCTGTATTTCCCGCTTGAATTCTTCTTTTCATATCTACACTTTCATTTTTATATTGACTAGTACTCCCAAATATTTGAATGTTTCAACTTCTTCTAAACTGTGTGCATCTATTGTCAGTTCTGTCATTTGTGTCTTCTTAACTGCATTGCAGAATTCAACTGAATACCTTATTGTAAGTGGCGCTGAATATGATACTACAAAACATCCGAAGTTAAAGTAAAATGTGGTAGTTAATGAAGAATTTCTTCCGAAAAAAACTAAGGAGATTCGTTTTAGCTTACAAAAAAACAGTTATTTAGTATAGCTATAAATAGGATGAAGACATTTCAAAAAAGTAAATGGAAGCTGAAGAATTATCAAAATATATGCTTTGGGAAAAGAAATAACATATTAAAAGATGATAAATCAGCGTGCGATCATTTAATTTTGGTGTGCTGAAGTTTTGCGACAATTGCAAATTGATTAAATGGTATCGAAAATTTAAGAGTGGAAGAGAGGAGTACATTGAGAATGTGGCATGTGTGGAAGGCTTGATTAGAGAAAATCGTCGAAATTCAATCTGAGCTATTTCAGAAAATGTTGGTGTGAGTATAAGGATCTGACCGTATCGTACACAAAATAGGTTATAGTTAAGGGTACTGAGTTACAGTAAATGCATTCCTCGCGTTTTGTCCGAGGACCAAAAAAGCTTACGAATGGTTTTATCTTTAAAACATCTCATGGAATACAGGCAAAACGGTAACGACTTTCTTTCGTCACTAATTTTTGGCGACGAATATTGGTGTCATTATTTCAAACTATCCAATTTCGCACCTTCCATGCATTGAAAACACGAAAATTCTGCGCCACCAAAGAAATTTATAGTTCAACCTTCTGCAGGCAAGTTCATGTTAAGTCATTTTTAATTTCGACCATGAAGAACCTTTTCTCTTATTGGAAGGCAGTCAAAGTGCATGATGACCGTTATGGAATCGCCAACCTTCGAAAGGAGACGGCGCAATAAGAAGAGGAAGAAGAACCCTTGCCCATAGAGTTTACAGTTATTAGCACAAATCTGTATAATGAAACTTTGAACAAGCTCCATCCAGCAATAAGACGAAAATGTCCAGGGATGCTCTCACGTGGTGTCCTTCTTCTGCACGCAATGCTTGACCTCATGTTGCAAAGTAGTGAATTATCTACAACGAAAGAAATTGAGGATATTAGAGCATCCACCCTTTAGTCCCGATTGATCGCCTTGCGATTTTCACATCTTTGGGCCATTGAAAAAGGCGTTAAAAAGTAATCGTTTTCAGTCGGACGAAGATGTACAACATGCCGTAAAAGAATTATATATGTGCTTCTTCTTCTTCGCGTGCCATATCAGAATTATCCGACGTTGGCGATCACCATTGCGAAGGCTTCTCGATCTTCTGCAATGTGGAATAATTGTGCTGCATTTGGTATCTGAGTCCATTCACGAATGTTTTTTAACCAAGAAACTTGTTTTCTTCCTACACCTTTACGGTCCTCTATTTTTCCTTTAAGGATCAGTTGTAAAATTTGTATGTCCCAGATATGTCCCAGTATAAGCAGATAAGAGATTTTTCGATGTTTAACAGTCTTTAGCAATTCTCTGTCTTTGTTGACGCTCCTTAGTACTTCTTCATTAGTTTTTCTTGCTGTCCAAGGTATCTTCAGCATTCGTCTATGAACCCACATTTCCAATGCTTCAATTTTGTTCATAATCTATACTTTTAGCGTCCACACTTCTGCACTATACAAAAGTACAGACCAAACATAGCACTTAACCATTCTTTGCCTTAGTTCGAAACTGAGATGGATATTGCAAAGAAATGACTTTATTTCCATAAAAGTAGTTTTAGTCAATGCTATTCTACGTTTTATTTCTATGTCTGGATCCAGTTGGTCCGTTATCACAGTTCCCAAATATGTCATTTTGTGAACTTTCTCAACTTGGACTCCGTTCAATAATGAAGCTTTGCATCAGGATGTGGGTCACGACTAAACACTAAAAATTTGGTTTTGTTTGAGTTTATTTTAATGCCCATTTCCTCTCATACCTCGTGAATATGATCAAGCAGAATTTAAAGCATCTATATGTGCATTAATTTTAATTGTTAATTATTTGTAGATATACTTATTTACCAATAATTTTTTTTTGATCAAAAATGGGTTTCAATTGAAAAAGATTCGTAAATTAAACAAATGTTTTAATCTCGCAGTAATATACTGTTTTATTTAAATAGTGTACAATTACTTCAAGTACGCAATTTAATGTTCACAGCTTTGTTTAAATAAAAACTATGTTCAGCAATGCATATTAATTAGCAATGACATCATATCACACAGTGGTGTCCAATTTCATACAAACAGCTTGTCGCATTGTTGATTTTAGTTATGAGAATGAAAAGAAAAACTTCAATCCCCCATTATATTCTCAACTTTTAAACATTTAAAAATTTTAGCGGGCGAGACACCGGTTTTGGCGGGAACTCTGTAGCAGTAAATTTATTTCACTGCTTTTAGTTAAATACTATACTAGGGCATTAAGATTAATCTGCATTTAAACATATCGATACTTTTTACGACGCCCAGAGCAAATGTTTACAGCTACTCAAACTTGATTATTCAGATGATCAAACAAAATAGTTTAATAGGAATTAACCGTTAAAACGGACAATGATTATAGATTAGTGTTTTTCAATACTTTCGAACACGGGATCCCTTTTTAAGTAAAAAATCTGGTTATGAAGGAATTATGGGAAAACTAGGTTATGAAGTTTATCTATGGTATGACTAATAGAGATATTTTATGAATTTAATAATTTGCTAAACTCTCGAAGAAAAACTTATATATTCAAATTTAATGCAAAGCAGTTTTTTGCTTTTATTGAATTGCCAGCTTGACTAGTAAATAACTAGGTAAACTAATTAGTATTCCTGTAAGATATTTTTACAATTTTGTGTCTGAATCTGAATGACTTTTGAATTCAAATGGGCTTGAACTAATTCATTGCATAGGAATGTTCTACCAATGTCTTAAAACAATTACCAGATATTCTGCTGGTTTATCGTTTTCTTTACACGTATCTTTGCGAATATAAGATGAATATACTTTACCTTACCTTTGGCGCTACATACTTTATAGAGCAGTAACCTCCTGTACTACCCGTTTGTAAGATCCTCATGGTCTTCGGTCTGACGCCGCCAACTTCTAACACCAAGCCTACTTGAGGTCGTTCTCCACGCTACAGGCTTAATTTTGGCAATAAATCGTGTGTTTAAAGCAAATCTTAACTTTTTACACGGGGTGAAGGTAGTGGATACTACCGCGTAGCGGAGACCACTGTTTTCTCAGAAAGATAGGAACAAAGTGAAGAATTGAGGTTGCAAAATTCACCTCCAGATGACTGTAAACCGGAAATCTGTTGGGGCGACCTTTAGTGCCGGAAATATATGTGGAAGCGGCAATGTTGCTTAATACTTGAAACGAGTGGTGAGCTCTGCTAATTTGATTCGTACCACTGGCAATTAGATGGGGTGTAGACTCTGTTTCTTACGTGATCCGCTTCTTGATCTTGTATGTTTGGGATGATATTCAGTGATGTGGGGTATCACAGTTCAGTTGACTTACGGTTTCATACTGATAAACCCCTATCTCACTATCATGTGTTTATTTTAAATCGATGCACAATTGAAAGACAGGGACATTATTAATACTCATATGCTTTTCAATAATGATCCAAATGACTGAATGCTTTCTATCTCGATTAGGTTTGGGACGAGTTCATACCACTTGACATATTTTGCTGATTGCCTATCGCCTAGTATAGTATAGTACTTAACTTTGTTAGGAAGCTATTTTCTTGTGCCATTCGGATTTTCGGACCCTTCATTATAAACGTATTTTCAACTGAAATTGTGGAGAATTTCCATTAAAGACAATACTAAATAGTAGTACCAGTAAAGTAGTCTGTCCAATATTTTAGAATCTTTGCTATGTCTGAAATAAAGTTAGCTTTGGGGTATCGTATCAAGTGGCTTCTCGCCTTGAACACGTTCCCCTTCTTTATATACTTCTCTACATACCTCTCATCTCATAGTTGTTTGCTATCTACTGAACTCTTCTATAGATCCGTGCTGTTCCTTTTGACGCACAAGTTTTGCCACTGTTCTGGCTGATAAATTCTTGTATGTTAGTCTGCTAGATTGTTACAGCATCCTTTGTCGCGCTTATATCCGTGTATCTTTTGCCTGTTTGTATTTTTGGTCTAAGAGAAAGATAGATTTTACAAACTTAATATCATATTTATATTATTTATCCGTTGTGCCACCAAAGGTTTTATGTTCTATAAATATCATATTTTCTAATGTATAAAAAGTGAATCATTTGTTTTTTAGTTTATTTTATTTTATTCGATTCTATTTTATTTAATTTTATTTATTTTATCTAATTTTATTTTGTTAAAAAAACACGCATGAGATTACATTTACTTCTCTATATAGTGTATGGTTATGAGCGCGATCATTATCGTTACATTTTATCGTTTTATTCGCTTTTATTATTATTATTTTTTTCATACCTGTGCTTGATCTACCGCTTCGTCCGTAGCCGGCTGCAAGAAAGCTATTGAATTATTTAAAATTGATTATTTTGTTGTTTGTTTGTAAATTAAATAACTTGTAGCGACATTTTCCTTCTTATGTCTCAAATAAAATGTTATTTTTAAAGATTGCATGGATTTTGATGGCACTACTGCATTATTTCCGTTCATGAATAACCGAGTTTAAGTTTTACAGTTTAAGTTTTTGTAAAGAAATTCAAATAAAAAATTGTATATTATAAGCCTGGTACGGATTGAACCACCCGTTTACCCTCAAGAATTACACATGGTGCATTCTAAATATAAAAGATCGTTAGAATCGCTTGATACCAATGAAGGTGACAAAATTTATGGTGTACAGTACGATCGACCTACTTTAACCAGCACATCGATGTTAATGAATTTAAGCGATAAATAAAGATCCTTGGAAGCAATTACTCCTTGCTAGAAAAATGTGTATTAGGGTCATTAAAGAAATTTTCTCGTTAAATCAGATTCAATTAATGTTGGCATCCTGGTTTAAATCCATGTCTGACACATCTTCTCTATATAAATTGGTAAATTCCTCACTTAAAAATAGCCGCTATTTGCGAAGCATTGTTAGAAAATACATAGAAATGTACAGGATGCCAACTAAAACAAATTTTTTATGCACGGCAATTGTAATCCAGCAAATATTAAGTAATAGATCTACAGTGGACTTTGTTTATCACATATATAACTGGTATTCAATATAAACTTTTTTAAACATCGGACAAATGATAAAGTGAGGATTAAGGACAAATCCAACAATGCAAACAAAGATAATAAACAATAAAAGAGAAGTATATTCTAAATATTTAATGTAGGTTCTTCAAAATCTCATTTTTTATGATCATACCTTTCTCATGTCGATATAAAACAATTCTTGACCAAATTTGGTTTTTCCTTGATGGCTTGATCAATATATTTCCAGACATACTTTTTGTTAACTTCGCTAAAAGACATAAAATTATGGACAGAAGCAGGTTTTAACTCCCACTGGCCTACTAAAAATAAATTGCATGTTATAATACGTTGCATGACACTATAAATTGCGAATCTATTACTTTACCCAGATAGTGCATTTTTCTTTCAAATTGTGATGTTTCAAACACGGAACAATTCATAAAAATTGGATCATACTTAATATTAAAATAAATTTATTGCGTCATGGGTATTTCTCTTTTGCTTATACATAAAATTTTACTAATATTGCAAGTAAATTGTGCAATACATAAATAAATCTATATAACGACCGCATATTCATTTCTAAACTATTTTTACTTAATTTTATATATTTATTTAATAGAAAAAACAAAATTCGGGTTATTTTCAGATTTAATGCACAAAAACGAGAATATGAACTAATAAAAAATTAAAAATTCACAACAAAACGGATTTAGGGTAAAAATGTGACCATGGACGAAAACGATTTAATAATATCGGTTTCTATCCTCAAAGGGCTCAAAGAAACGATATAAAGCTTCGGAACCTAAGATGACATACCATTTATTAGGCTAATATTGAAGAAGAAACAGAGTTTAAAGCCTACATCCAAGAAGGAAGAAAAAGAAGAAGCAGTTTTTTGTCCTCTAGGCTATACGAAATGGGAAAAAGATTAAAACTTTTAACAAAAGTTTGTTATCGCCAGATGAATTAAAATGCCAAATATATGACGTTAAACTTTGAGGGTATACAAGGCAACTATCGAACACGGTGATTAATTTAATCTTGCCCAAGTACTTTCGATCAATAGATCATCTTCAGGGGCATTTCGTCAGTTGTGGTCTATCGACATAGTAGAATGTCATAAATGTAAAAATTTGGACATAACAATACAAAATACAATACACTAAGACAAACAAACACTTTAAAATTTATAAGGAGAAGCTACATGTTTGTATAGAAGCCGGAGACAGAATCATTGTTGTATAGAATTCTATACAACATGTAGCTTCTCCTTATAAATTTTAAAGTGTTTGTTTGTCTTAGTGTATTGTATTTTGTATTGTTATGTCCAAATTTTACATTTATGACATTCTACTATGTCGGATAGGCCACAACTGACGAAATGCCCCTGAAGATGATCTATTGATCGAAAGTACTTGGGCAAGATTAAATTAATCACCGTGTTCGATAGTTGCCTTGTATACCCTCAAAGTTTAATTATTCGAACATTCAACCTTATATTGATATGTCGTTAAGGCATAAATTCGTAAAACTTTCTGTGTTAGAATCGGTATCAATAGACTGTCAATCACTGTAAGTAGAAATATAACTAATTAATTTATCCAAGCGATAAGTGGAGACATGTATGATTATCTAGTTGAGTTCAGTTTTCTGAAGTTTTAAGAGGATTTGGAACATTTTCCATGATGCAGCTTTATGAAATACCGCAGAATGGTTCTGGTCTGATAAAAGGAGTATTAGAGCTAAGATCACTTACCCCTATTTCTACTTTTTTACTTGTTTTGATCCATCTATATAAGAAGTGAATAAGTTACATGGTTTTATAAGGGGAGGATTGACATAAAAAAATCTACTGTAATTTTTTCATGAAATATTTCGAAAGCATATCTCTATCTAATAATTACGAAAATTGCTCTCGATTCGATCTAAATTTAGTACGCCAAATGTTTTGAACAATTTCCCTGCCACTCGCCACATTTTTATCGCCTATAAAAATAGATCTTATAAAACACAAACTATTTTTAAGAAGTTTTCAATCATGCTACAGAATATTCAGTTTACATCCAATAATATATCCTCTATCTATTTTTATGTCCGAGAGATGTAAGAAATGTAATGTATACATTTTGTAGTTGTTTGGAATATAAAAATTTATTGAAGGTGCATATTTAAATGATACCCGATAAAACATGAATTGTTTAGAATTTTTTATTAAAAATATTCATACATTGTTTATTTTTTTGCTCAAATATATCTATTAAAACTGCTCCGTGCTTGTATTATCAATCAGCGAGTCAATTGCGTAGTTTAATTGCAGCGGATTTCGCGAGAAAATCAAACGATATTCAATATCCCAAATAAAGACCAATTAACAAAACGGCACATTTAGGGACAGATTATAAAAGCCATAAAAAACATTCCAACGCGAAAATTTTAGACGTCACAGCTTCTTGACGTCTAAACCCAAACACAAATTACTTTTAACTTCTGCTTTTACACAAAAGAAGAAATGAACCTTTCTTTGAACTACGTATTAGTATAAAACCAATATGATGCAAACTTCATTCAAATATCCTTATACAATTTTGTTTTCTAGTCTTTTCTGAGCCTATAACAAATAAATTGACTATGTCAAAGTTTCAAAATAGTAGTCGAAATTTTCTCTTGCTGATCTTTGTTACCAATATGCCAATGATTTGTATCATTTATTGAGCAAGAATTTCTATCGGTCGCCAATTGTCTAAAGTTCTTTCATATTATTTGCAAAAACGCTACATTCAATAGTTGTTGGTGTATAATGGGGGAGGATCATTTGAGGGATCAGCAAGCAATTTTTACATTGTAGTGTTTGCTCTACATATAATGCAATATTTCACTTAATTTGATAAACACTCATGGGAGTGAGCATTGCATTAGTTATTAACATATTATCTAAACATTTATTTGTTTTTTTTTGCAGAATTAGACACCGAAGACAAACTAGAATATAACTTCTTCCCCAATTCCTCTGGATTTGTCCAATTCCGTGTAAGAGCAGCTAACGATGCGCATCTAGCCCTTACCACCCAGGCAGCAGAATGCGAACCCATGTACGAAGTATTCATCGGAGGATGGGGCAACTCAAAATCCATCATCCGTAAAAACAGAACCAAACCAGACGTAGCCGAAGTACCAACTCCAGGAATTTTGCACCCCAATGAATTCCGTGGATTCTGGATCAGGTTAGTAAGATTTTTGAAATAAATTCAATAATTGTGTTTACTTTACAAAAAATAGTAAGAAATACTGATAATTGACGAAACTATAGATATTGTGTGTATCTTTTATTATTGAATGTATAACTTGATTAATTTAATGTGAGTTTTCGTTTGCTTCCCTTATTTTATTTAGTATTTCTCTATGTATCTTGGCATATCTTGTATTGTCTACAGTTTTAATAATTCTTTTGTTCTATATTAACTTAAGTATTTCATTGATCATCCAGTATTTCTTTTTCTGCTTTTTCCACTCAAAAATAGTATAATTTAAACCGGGGAAGCCATAAAAAAAAACATTTATTAGGGAAACAGGAAACTAAATCTATTTTAATCTTTTCAGATGGCAAAATGGTAACATTGCCGTCGGCAGAGAAAACGAACAAGCTCCTTTCATGTCTTGGAACGATTATGAACCCATTCACAACATTGAATACGTTGGTGTCTGCACTGGTTGGGGAGCCAATGGTTCATGGGTAGTTGAACCCCCACAATCTGGCGGTGGTGGTGGTGGTAAGTATTTTCAATATATTTTTCTTATTTGCTGTGTACGTTGACAACATGGAATTTAAATCTAAATAAAAACGTTTACAACAAAAACCACTGTAAAACATAGTAATCTTGATATTTTCTACGTCTGCTCTTGGAAATAAATGGATATATTCTTATTGAAATTTCAAAGGGGTCTATATACACGATTGTGCTGAATTCAACCAACCAGCTATCTTTCACGTTTGAACTGAACAAGGGAATAAAATAGTGGATATAAAATAAGTTTGTCAATTTGCTTTGCAATATAAACAGAAGCTAAAAGTATGTGCTATATGAAAAATACATCCCATGAGATAAAATTCGAATATAATATAAAGAATATCCATGAAATATATAGGTAAAAGCTTTACAAAAGTGGGGATAGTGATAAACTATCTCATAGAAAAGAATTTTAGAAGATTTTTATCTACAAATATAAAAATCTCAGGAAAATAAAATCAATAGTGAAATTCAATATGCGATAAAAATAAAATAACAAAGAGGTGGATGAAAATATTAAAAAAAAATTCGTTAATATGTAGCAAATAAATCAAAATTTTGACTAGTATTATCTGAAATATTTTTACTTTGATGTTTGATATTATTACAAACAATTTTCAATTGTTTTAGGCTATGGTGCCCCACAAAACTACACAGCTCCACGCTCCAACTTCTCGTCAGTCTGCTGGGCTCCAGGCAGATCTGGCCAGGTACCACCTAGAGCCTTCGCCGGAGGTGAAGATAATGGCGAACCCCTCTACGTCATCAGGTCTCAATTCAACGGAGGTCTCCTCCCAGGCAAACTTGTTCCAAGTCACGGAGTCGGTTACGTTGCATGGGGTGGCCAAGAAAATGCCGTCCACGAATATGAAGTATTATGCGATTTCCCTGGACAATGGATTGCCACTTCAAGAGGAAACATCCCACCAAACGCTTTAACAGCTGGACAGAGCGAAGATGGTGAACCTCTCTACATTGGACGTGTTGTACATGACGGCGCATTGACTGTTGGAAAGGTACAACAAAGCCATGGCGTCTGCTACATCCCATACGGTGGTCAAGAGCTCTCTTTCCCAGATTACGAAATTTTGGTACAATAAACAGAACTAAATTGTTTAAGCTTTGGATGTGCTGCCTAGGATATTAATCCACAAAATATATTTACATATATAAAAAAAGTAATAGCAAGTTAAAGCTACATGAAGATTTATATGGCTTCTAGGTGCCTTTATTACCCTTAGGGATATGTATTTTTAGAAGGACATAATTCATTTAATATTGTTATAAAGGAGTTTTTATTTATTTACTTGTGAATCTCTGCTATTATTTTAGTGTACACTCATGCACTACTTTTGTAAGTCTGTTTCATTTTTATTGTAATACATTTTATTATGATATTAAACATGTGTTTTTTTATTCTCCCATATTATCCCAAAAGTATTTATGCACAAGATGGTAAACGAGATAATAGAGAAAAAGTAGACTACACTAGATTTCATGATTAACCGGTTGACTGCTACGTCAGACACGGGTTTCTACTGAGACTCAGTGGCAGATCATTGCAAAAAAATTAATCTATATACCGATCAGAAACTTTGTGTATGAAATCCGTACTGTGTGAAACGGCCGAAAATGGGAAAAAGTTTTCAGAAAATAAAAATTTTTTCCTACTCCTGGTACCAATATTTTTGTACGGTATTGGGTCGTAGGACATTATTTTTGTATTATCTATCTAACGTATAGATGCCGTGCAAACATGTTTGGTCAAAAAGTCTCCCCCCCCCCCTTGAGTGGTAAGTTTATATTACCTGTGACTCTGTACTGATAAGAATTGACGCCTTAGTTGCTACAGTTGTTATTACATATAGTATTGTTTTATATGTGATACATGCTGGATCAAATGACCCATTAAAAATCTCTCATGGGCTTGTAGTCTATAAATATCTCACAAAGGAGTTGTTGAATATATACGAGAAAATAAATCTTGTTCTGCTCGATTATGGTGCATTGGCTATCAAATTGGCCATACTAATTGTTGGCGGCTGATCGGAAAAGAGATGCAGAGGATCTGTTAAATAATTCTCTGAGGTTTTTAAGCCATGGCGTTCGTCTTCGACCTGGCCCTTTTCTTCCATATATCTTGCCTTGAATTATTAAATGAAGTATATTATATCTCTCTGGGTGATGCATAATATGGCAAATATATTCCAGTTTGCGATTTTTGACTGTTCTGACCACTTACGTAACTTTTCCCATTCGCTGCAAAACAACCTCGTCTACAACAACCCTATCTACCCAGCTTATTCGCAGAATTCTTCGATACCCTCAGATTTCAAATGCTTGAAGTTTTCTTAGAAGTATATCGGTTAAAGTCCAACCTTCGACACTACATAAAAGAATAGAGAAAACATAATATCTTACTAATCTAATTTTCAGTCTCAAAGTATGTAATATTGTTTCCACATAAGATTTTCTTCAACTTAAAACATGCAGCTCTGGCCTTCTCTATATATTTTATAATTTCTTTGCTCATGTCTCAGTTCTCATTTAGATTACAAACAAGATAAGTGATACTGTTGGTTCTCTCCAGTTGTTCTCCATAAGTTGTTATCAGAAAATAAATGGACAATTAAAATATACAAAAGGTTGAATCTTCGAACAAAAAATTGGATTCCCAAAGCAAAACCTGAAGGCCAATTTGAATAGATCTTCCTAGACTGGTCAGTATTTGAAAGATTACAAGCCAAATTTTCGACCAGTGTGTACTGCTAACGTATGGGATCGAAACGTAACTTGAGAAGCTATGTAGAATAGAACGTAGATTGCTGAATATTAAACTCAGCGATCGTATACCTAATAAGGAAATAAGATCAATTGTAAGAAATGTAATCCAAAAAATTGCTACTTTAAAATGGAGCTAGGCAGAATATTTGTTTAATGTTTTTTAATGGAGAATGGAAGACAACCGATGGACGAAGCCAATTGTCGAAAGGTGGCCAAGATAATACAAAAGAAGCAGGGGCAGACCTCTAACTAGATGGACTAATGACACTAAAAGAATAGTTGACTCACTTAAGGGAGGTTTATATCCGAAGATAGATTTATGATGATATTGTTTTTTTTTTTCATAAGATTCCTGAGTCATATGTTTAAAACTGGTCTTGTTAGCGTTTAATAAATTATAGTTTTTGTATTTCTCGAGTATCCTTCAGTAGATGTTTGGACTTATCAGCGTCTACATGTTTTCAATTTAAAGAGATTTAAGAGAGAACAAATATATAATATCATTATAGATTTCTGGCCAGATACGACATACTCGGTTCTAAAGAATTTGTTCGTGAGCATAGAATTTTTTATGATCGTGTGGAAGTTTAGATTTGTATTCTTTTTTATCCTAAATGTTATATCCGTGCTCCAGTTTTGTTTGTGTACTAAGAATGTCCTGATGGGCCCCTAGACGAGAAACAAGTGACCCTGTACGTTTAACTGACGTATATTCTTCTATTAATTATCAGTTAGTTTTCTATTAGGAATAGAGTTGCAGTAGTGCATTACAATTTGTGTGATTAGAGAATCTATTGCAACTTGCTAAATGCCTATTCCATTAAAAATATAATAATAATAGTCTCCCGTTTTATACCGCACGCGGCTTTGGGAGTATAGCAGGGTAGTCTGCTATATCTAGGGCCTACGGTATACAAGGAAGGTAACATGGCCAGTGCTACGCTTCAACCGCCTATTATTACCCCTGGTTTTACCCAAGGTACTCATTTTATTCAGGCTGAGTCGACCTGGGGCCTATAGACATTTTTAAAAATGCCTAGTTGTTCTTGCCGGCGGTAGGATTCGAACTCACGACCACCGGCATGCGAGGCAAGCACACTACCGCTTGCGCTACGCAGGCCCCCATTAAAAATAAAACTCTATTAATTTATCTTCTTCAAGTGCCATTAACTATTTGGTCTTTACAGACGGCTGCTCTGAAAAGTTCATTTGATGTACATCCGTACCACTCTCTCAGGTTACGCAGCCATGATATTCTATGTCTCCTTATGCTTATTTTTGGATCTTTCACTGGATCTATTGGATCTTTGTATCATCATCTTCGTATCTTTGGATCAGTGTATAATTTATGCTCCATAAAAAATAAATTTTTTAAACAGATCTATTAATTAATCTTAAAATACATATTGCAGATTCCGTGCAGTGATGTAAGTCCGATGTATTATAGCCTTAAGATTTGTACCTAGAATTTACTGGTGTATGAGAGTCTTAACTCATATACTGCTGTTAATGGACCGAGTTTAATGGAAAAAGAGAGAGTACTTGGAAATTGATGCATACATATTAAGATATGTCCATAAACTATCCACAACAGTAACTGAACTGCCTTGATTATGTATTTAGTGCAAACAAAAGAATCTGTGAAAGAACAGAAATATCTGGAGAGTGGAAATAGGAGTAGATAACATGCTGACAACCCACAAAGTATATTCAAGTTTACACCATACATGACTGGCTTAATATTTTACACATGGCAAGGATATGTAGATCTGGTAAGAAACCTTATATTGTAGAACTCAAGTATAAGAACTTTTTTGAGTTAAGGGTGCTGTCAAAAGTAATAATGAAAAATAGGCCAAAACATGCATATAATGGAGAAAAAGTTATCTTTGATGGAACACAAGGCAAATATCGAACACAGTATTTAATTAAATCTTGCCCAAGTACTTTCGATCACAAGATCATCCTCAGGGGCATTTCGTCAATTGTGGCCTATCCAGCAATAATGGAATGTCATACATGTAAACTGGGACATAACAAATACACTAAAGACAAACAAACACTTTAAAATTTGAATTGGAGAAGCTACATTTTTATAGTATAGAAGCCGGAGACAGAATAGTATATATATAATATAGTATAGAAGTATATACTATAATATAGTATAGAAGCCGGAGGCAATCTGTCTCCGGCTTCTATACTATAAAAATGTAGCTTCTCCAATTCAAATTTTAAAGTGTTTGTTTGTCTTTAGTGTATTTGTTATGTCCCAGTTTACATGTATGACATTCCATTATTGCTGGATAGGCCACAATTGACGAAATGCCCCTGAGGATGATCTTGTGATCGAAAGTACTTGGGCAAGATTTAATTAAATACTGTGTTCGATATTTGCCTTGTGTTCCATCAAAGTTCATTTATTCGAACATTCAACCTTATTGAAAAAGTTATCTGGCTAAAAACAAAATGCTTGAAATATTTAAAATCCAAACCAGGCATTGTGTTGTAAAGGTACGATCTCAGTTCTGACTACAAAGAAATAAATATTTTCGGTTATGGTAGCCCTGTTAATCTGAGCAAAATAAACTTAAAAAGGCATACCGAAACTTCCATTTATCAATTAAAAAAAAAAAACAGGATCTATTAAAACTCTGCCAATCAGGAATCATCCCCGATGAGTTTCATCAGTATTATAAATCATTACCGTCGACAGTATACCTGAGGTTGATATTGAGGACAGTGATGTTAAAAGTGACCTGAAAGATAACTAACTTTGTACAACCAAAAACCAGACAAGTGCCGCAAATAAATGTTTTTCGTATATATATATATATATACAGGGTGAGTCATGAGGAACTTTACATACTTCTACCATATGTAGAGTCCCTCAGGGAGCATATCATGTGGCCACTAAAAAATGTCAACTCCTCTTCTTTATTAATTAACAGGGTGATTTGTGTAATTGACCATTTATTTGATTTTACTGTAGTGTTTATACGGCTCATTTGATTTTTTTAATTTTTGCATGATACAGTATACTACTATCAAGCATTCGACTGGTATTAGCTAAACTAAAAAATTCCAAGACTGGCTTTGGAAAAATTAATTTAGGGATTCGTATTAAATATTACACCCTGTATATATATATATTTTTTAATGCAATAAGTGATTTTCAAACTACATAAATAGCCAATGAAAACGACATATGCGACAATGTTGTCGCACTTTTATTAAATTTTTAGTGAACGATCAAATCTTACCAAAAATAGAACAACCATAATGAAGTATCAAATTATAAGGTATTAATTTAAAAAAATGTTATAAATTTCAAACATTTTAATTAAAATGAGTTCCTACAACATAATCTAATACGTAGAAAATTAACATCTTTACTGTCACTTTGTATTATCTCTACGATAGAATCAATTGTTTTTCAATTTTAAATTTTTACTCATAGATCGTATTGGGGCATTATTTTCGATAAATAATAAATTAAATTGATTAAAAAGTCAAACCTCTTGTATGTGTTAGTTTTTGTTGATTGTAAATGATTAAAATTTTATGTCAAATAATAATACATTGCATCAACTGTACTAAATAAAAATTAATCTAAAAAAGTTTAAAATGAAGGTTGGCGTTGACCGTTTGACGTTTCGTGATATTTTATTCCCATTGTCATTATCAATTGTTATTTATGTGTACAAGAATACATATTTCTTCTGTCATATCTACGTTAAGTACATTGTGTTAGTTTTGGTAGAGCTTTTGTTACTTTCGTTTAAAATACCACATCAGTTTTCGACCACAGAATATGCAGACATAATATTTGTTTATGGATTCTGTAATGGGAATGGTAGGGCTGCTAGTAGAGAATATCGCAGGAGATTTCCTAATCGTCGAACTCCCAGTCATCCAACATTTGGGTCAGTTTTTAATTATTTACGAGAAAATGGCACTTTTCCTAGTGGAACAACAGAGCGACATGTAGATGAAGCGCAGGAAGATGACATTATGGACGCCGTAACTATGAACCCTACGATATGCACTAGACAAGTAAGTCGAGAACTCAATGTTATTCAATAAAAAGTAAGTAGAGTCTTGCAAAAAAATAATCTATACCCATATCACATTCAAATGGTTCAGCGACTACATGCTGGAGATGAGATCGATAGGTTGGAATTTTGTAGATGGATTAAGAATAATCGACCAACGCTATACAGGACACTATTTACAGATGAAGCCCAATTTACCAGAGATGGGATAAATAATTCACGAAATTCACATGTGTGGGCAGAAGAAAATCCCCATGCTATTCGAGAACGTCGTTCTCAGTTAATGTTTTCGGTTAACGTGTGAATTGGTGTCATAAATAACCAATTAGTAGGTCCTCACTGTTTTGATGGTCCTTTAACAGGGCAGGTCTATTTGAACTTTCTACAAAATATTTTACCGAATTTGCTTGCCAACGCGAACGTTGCTATCCGAGGGATGTATTTTCAGCATGATGGGGCACCCCCACACTTTTTACTGGCAGTGAGACAACATCTCGCGAATAATAATTGCAAACAGGTGTTATTATGGTCTATCAAAGTACTTAGCTAACAAACGTCTGTCTCAAAAAACTCGTATAAGGCTGTATAGAACACTGATAGTCCCCGTTCTCACATACGGATCAGAGGCATGGACGCTAACGAAAACAGATGAATCCGCTCTATCCATTTTTGAAAGAAAGGTGCTACGCAAGATATTTGGAGCGGTCTGTGAGAACGGAATATGGAGGCGTAGATATAACTTCGAACTGCAGAATATCTACAAGCATACGTTTGGTGGTAAAGATATTACCACTATAATTAAGCGAAACCGCCTGCAGTGGGCAGGACATGTAGCCCGGGCCCTGAATCGAACATGATAAAAAAGATTCTAACAGCGCAACCTGTGGGAATGAGACGACGGGGTAGACCAAAGCTGAGGTGGATGGATGGGGTAACACAAGATGCGGAGAAGATCGGAGTCGGCAACTGGAAAATTCAAGCAAGGGACAGAACAGAATGGCGTAGAAAGCTTGAGAAGGTCGAGGCCCTCTAAGGGCTGTAGCACCAAGATGATGATGATGATGAGACAACATCTCAATAATGTTTATGGCAACAGGACGTGCAGGTCCTATTTCGTGGCCTTCATGATCCCCTGATTTCAATCCCGTTGATTACCATATTTGGGGACGATTAAAGCAACTAGTTTACGCAGTGAATATTAATAACCGACAACAATTAATTGATAAAATTATACATTGTTGTAATACTATTAGAAACGATCCCCAGAGTATCCGTAATTCAATACGTCAATTAACAATTCGGCAACAAAAATGTGTACAGGCTGCAGGGTTCCATTTCGAAAATCTATTTTGAATTATTTTTATTTTGTTACCATTATTGTATCTTTTCCAGTTCTAATTTATGGGTTTATCATAACTATGTACATATTTTTAGTTTTTTTTTAAATTGTTCTTCGTTATTGTTAGTAGTTACTGTTTTTTGTTGTGCAGTGACTCAGTTTGTCATTTCAATTAAAATGTTTGAAATTTATAACATTTGTTTAAATTAATTACCTTATAATCTGATACTTACTTCATTATGGTTGTTCTATTTTTGGTAAGATTTGATCGTTCACTAAAAAATTAATAAAAGTGCGACAACATTGTCGCATATGTCGTTTTCATTGGCTATTTATGTAGTTTAAAATCACTTATTGCATTTTAAAAAAATATATATAGGGTGTAATATTTAATACGAATCCCTAAATTAATTTTTCCAAAGCCAGTCCTGGAATTTTTTAGTTTAGCTAATACCAGTCGAATGCTTGATAGAAGTGTACTGTATCATGCAAAAATTAAAAAAATCAAATGAGCCGTATAAACACTACAGTAAAATCAAATAAATGGTCAATTACACAAATCACCCTGTTAATTAATAAAGAAGAGGAGTTGACATTTTTTAGTGGCCACATGATATGCTCCCTGAGGGACTCTACATATGATAGAAGTATGTAAAGTTCCTCATGACTCACCCTGTATATATCCTTTCCCAAGTTAATATGCTCCTTTTCTAACTTGCCAACAACTGATGAATGAACTTGCCAAATAGTCAGAAATATGTATTTACGGTTGCCTTCCATCGATAATATACGATCGACGACCAAATAGCATGAAAAATTACTTCTTTGGAATAAATATAACATAAAAAGGTAACAATAAAACAAATATTCAAGCTTTACCAGTAAATCTGTAATATTTCTTATAATGATCGTACATAACTTTAAATATTTCAGTGGAAGCACTGGAGAGCACCCTCATCAAATAAGAGACTGCGTGTTGGTCACATATGGTTATCAAACTGTAGACACAGTTGTTTAAATGCATCTGAAAATAAAAACAAAAAATTATAAAATAATTTTGATACTGCTAATAAAGTAGTTTTTTCATCGATGCCTGAATTAATTTTAATTAGGTTTAGATTTTAATCAAGTTATTTCTAACAATTATAAGATGTGTATTAGAATCAGATTGCTGTAAAATTTAAAATTTTTAAGAAAAAATGTAAAAATTTAATAATGCCTTACATAAGTCTTAAAAAAATATACTGTGGCATAGAAATCCAATCTCCTATTATAAATTATTTTATGTTAATAAAATTTGGTATATTCGCTGTGAGCCGATGAGTAGAGGGGATTTGACAGTTTTCACCAACGCTGTTAGTGGCAGTTTTGTGCATTTAACTTGTAAACATTCAAATAATGGCGAATATGGATTTTTCAAAAAGAAAAATATATGATACATGTAAAAATACTGGGTACAACAGTCATTGTAAATTTTATTCATTTCCTGTTGCCAAGCATAAAATAGTTCAAAGAGAAAAATGGATTATTGCTATCAACGAGAAAAATAAGTAAATAACCTATAATGCAAACATGATATTTGTATGGTGTAAAATTAAAAAGCTATTATATTTCGAAACATTGCGTACATGCCCTGCATCAACTAAACCTTTTCCCTTTTTTGGTGTAGCTGGTTGAAATGGGATATCATGTGATATAGACTTAAAACCAGTATAATGTTTAATATCCATTTTGATAAAATTAAAACAAATTTAAGAGGTGGAGGCCATAAAACGAAAGAAGAAGAAGAAGAATTAAAACAAATTGATATCTAAGCACTAAGGCCTACGCACACAAAAAATAACTGAGCAAAAACAGAATAAAAATGTAAAATAAAAACAAGAATTACAACGTTACAGAGGTATAGGTAACCAGAATATAGACGTTTTAAGCGTCTATAACCTTAAATATTTGCTTTAACCATTAAATATTTTCATATAAACTTCTTCGTTTTCTCAATGACCTCTTGCGTAAGTAGTCATCCAGTCGCAAGAACTTATATCTTAAATATTATAATTATAATGAATAAAATAACAAGGCGTAATTACTTTTACTATTAATTCTGTGTATTCGTTCATTAATCAGTTTACCATAATATTTCAGTTCATTATTTTGTATTTTTAAATAAATATCTATTTTTCTCGTTTTGTCATATTTCATTTACACTGATTTTACAAGAAAAGTACAAGTTTCAAACCGCGAGAGAGCGCTACCGGCGAAACTCACAGCAAATAGGCTTATCTTGGAAAAAAACAATAAATGATTAGAATTTCAGCCACATCAATTTAGATTTTCGTTTTTCATTTTCAAAAATTTTAACTTTTAAATATAGTACCGATAAAAGATTTTCGGTGTTCGGTTCTTGGTTTTTTTGAATGTCATTTGCAATGCCTACAGTACGAAATAACACAAATATTTTCTGATAGAGGCGGATAACTGGCCAAAGAGCCAGACTTTCTTTTCCGGAAATTGCCAATGAGGTTCAATTTGTTCAATTGAGATGGATCAACATATTATTAATTGATTTACCCGGTAACTTGTGTCACTCCTATTGAAATTTTGATTGTTTAGTTATTTTGCTACCCTGTATCAATATAGTAAGTATTTTTAAAATATAATAATTCATAATGGGTGTTCGGATTTCTAGAAGTTTTACAAAATCTGAAAACATCATGTCATTATAGTAGGTGACATAAAAATTTTGAAAATATTTTCTACAATTATACTTTTCTCTTGAAGCAGAATGATTTTAATATTCGTCAATTATTTTACTGTATATATTGTAGTGATGGGAAGTGATTTCACTAACTGAAACGGTGACTAACATTTGGTGATTTAACAAAGGTGAATTTTAGGAACAGTAAAGTAAATAGTTCTGGTTGTCTGACTGAGAAACTGAGAACTGACTGAGAAGTAAAATATAGGTTATAGGTTGAATAATAAGTAGGCTGTTTTTAACGAAACGAATTTCTATTAGGTAATCAGATATTTTATGTGGTCTATGTACTCACATTTTTCCCTTTAAAATAATAAATTTAAAATAATGTCATTAAACGTATTGAATATATTTTTTCTTTCATAAAAAAAATGAATAAAAAATTTCATCTTTCAAGTGCAGGAAAATATTTTGCCCTTAGTGAAACTTATCCTTGGGTGTGAGGATGCGTCATTAAGTGATGTAAGAGAGTGGATTTCAAGTGATGATCAGTATGAAATAACCGACGAAAAAATTGTTACTCTTGTTCATAGTGAAGGTGGCGAAGACATCGAAGAACCAGAGACTGTTGAGCCCTACAAAGTTTCAAACAAAAAGTAGTACACATTTTTGAAGCTGCGAAATACGCCGGGAAACAAAAATAAGCCAGAGCTGTCGACATTATGATACTACAGAGATGGCGAGAGCAGCGACAAAACCCTAGCTTTTTCGCTGGGAATGGTCCGTTATGGGACAAATTAAAGAACAATAAATCACCGGGATCGGATCAAATATCATCGGAGCTACTGAAAGAAGGAGGAGACGCATTACTTAAAACCATACATGAGCTGATAAGAAAGATATGGTTGAATAAACAGCTACCAAAGGAGTGGAATAGCGGCATTATTGTACCACTACATAAAAAAGGAAACCAGTTAGAATGTGAAAACTACCGTGGAATCACGCTGTTGAATGCGGCATACAAAATAATGTCCAACGTAATGTATGAAAGACTTAGACCATACGCTGAAAAAATAGTTGGCAAATACCAATGTGGCTTCTGTAGACAGAAGTCAACAATAGACCAGATATTTGTTCTGCGACAGATCCTTGAAAAAACAAGTGAATATAACATCGACACACATCATCTCTTCATAGACTTCGAAAGCGCATATGACAATATAAACCGAGAATTCCTAACAAAAGCAATGAAAGAATTTAATATACCAACACAGCTAATAGAATTGATAAAAGAAACACTAAAAGTAGAAAGTAAAATCCGGATACAAAACGAATTAACGGAAACAATAGATGTGAAGAAGGGACTACGCCAGGGAGACGCTCTATCATGCATATTATTCAACATCATACTTGAAAAAATAATAAGAGACACAACAGTTAATACCCGAGGAACAATAATTAATAAAAGCGTGCAAGTACTAGCATTTGCAGATGATGTTGACATAATCGCAAGATCAAGAAGAGAAATGATAGAGGCATTCACTCAAATAGAACGAGCTGCAAAAAATAGTGGTTTTAAAATCAATCAGACAAAAACAAAATATATGCCTGCAAATAAAAGCGCACAAATAAGGCAGCTGCCAAATTTAACAATAGGAGAATACAACATTGAGGCGGTAAAAAACTTTACATACTTAGGATCCCTAGTTACGTCTGATAACAACGTTGCAGAGGAAGTGAAGAGGAGAATATTTATTGCCAATAAATGTTACCATGGCTTAATTAGGCAACTAAGATCAGATAACGTCTCCAGAAAAACAAAATGCCAAATATACAAAACCTTAATAAGACCGGTACTCACATACGGTTCAGAAACCTGGACACTCTCTAAAAGGGAGGAAACGTTATTAGCCACCTTTGAAAGAAAAATTTTGCGACACATATATAAGGGCACAAAAGAAAACGGGATTTGGCGGAGAAGGTATAACTTTGAACTATACAACATATACCAGGATCCGGATATCATAACATTCATTAAAATAGGAAGGCTACGTTGGATTGGACATGTGGAAAGAATGGAAGAAGGCGAAATACCAAACAAAATATTCAAACAAGTGCCAGTAGGAAAAAGAACAAGAGGAAGACCGAAGCTGAGATACGTAGAACAAATAGAAAATGATATAACAACATTAAAAATTAAAAGCTGGAAAAAAAAGCACGAAACAGGTCAGAATGGAGAAGAATCCTTGAACAGGCCAAGACCCAAAGGGTTGTCGAGCCAGTGATGATGATGATGGTCCGTTATGGGAACTTGAAAAACGCCGTGGGTTGGTACAGTACTGCCAAAAGTTTTAAACTTAAGGAAAGTAGAACGCTACATTACCTAATATAAGTGATCGTAATCACGGTTGTTTAGTTTACGATTACTGTGACTACATATTCCTCCTCCTCTACATTTTCTCCTTCTTAAGGATGTAGTGGCGTCATACAATTTGTTTGACTATTTCTGTCCAATTATCTCTCTCCTGTGCGTGTTGTTTTGCTTCGGAGAATGAGTAAACAGTCATCTCCTTAATTTGGTCCGACCATCGTACTGTAGACCTTCCTCTGGATCTTTTACCCGCTACGTTACCTTCAGTATTATTTACATATAGTTTTTTTAATAAATAGATTATATGTTTTGACGGACAAATTTCTTTAAGTATATGCCACATTTTATCCCATTTTATGGTATCGAAGGCCTTGGAATAGTCAACAAAGCATAAATAGTTTCTATTTTAAACTCTCGAGATTTTTCGATAATTTGACGAATATTAAGAATATGTTCTCTTGTTCTTCTACCTGGGAGTCCTGGGACGAATCCGCATTGTTCTTGGAGAATTTGTGGTAAGAGAATTGATTTTAGTCTTTCATTGATGAAGGTTAGAAGTGCTTTGCTCGCGTGTAATATCAATGCTACTGTACGGTAATTACTGCAATCTGTTGGTGAACCTTTTTTATATATGGGAATAAACATGAGTTAACCCCAGTCATTTGGCCACTTTCCGGTATTCCAGATCTCTTGGCAAATTGTAAGCATTACTTCTATCCCTAATTCTTCAATTTCTTTGAGCGTTTCAGCTGTTATTCCATCTTCTCCTTCTGCTTTTCTGATTTTTAGCTTTTTAATTGCTGCCTCAATTTCTGATTTCAGTATTTGAGGTTTTTTTTCATAACTTCTTTTCTCTGTATTATTGTCTGGGTCGTTGTTAGAGAATAATATTTGGCTATACTGTTTCCACAGCTCTGCGATACCGTCTGGGTTTGTTATGGTATTTCCACAATTATCTTTGATGGTCTTTGTCTGCGGTTACAGTTCTCTCGCTAGATACTTGACTTTTGAGAAAAGGTATCTAGATTCTTGGCGGTCAGTATGTTCCTCTAGTTGTACAGATATTTTTTTAATATAATTATTTTTGTTCCTTCTGCACAAGTGTTTTATAGTTGTATTTACGGTGCATATCTCTGTTTCTTTTGTTTTGATTGACTACATATTACTGTACATAAAAGAACCGTGACGCGATGTTATTTAAAAATCACATTTACCATCATACTATAGAAGAATTTTAAAAGTTTCCTGGGTGGAGAAGATTCGAAACTCCACAACACTACAACGTCTCAGTAAGACTACTGAGATCATAAAAAGCATCAAGCAGAGAAAGCTGGAGTATTTCGGACATGTAGAGGTCCCAAATATAGGTTGCTACAAAATATCATGCAAGGAAAAATAGCAGGCAAACGCAGCACAGGACGAAAAAGAACCTCATGATTGAAGAAATTGCGAGATTGATATGTTGATACAAGCATGCTATTTAGAGTGTCAGTGAATGAAATTAAGATAGCTATGATGGTAACCAACGTTGAAGAAGAAAAAGTTTCCGACCAATAATTATATTTTGCCTTAAGAACAGCCTTCCTTTAAATCAGAAGTTACTGGGACAAATAATATAAAAGCCGGCGCCGTAAATGTGTCAAAAATCTGTGGATACTATCTCTGAGTGTACTACTATGTAAGTAAACAATTACATTTCTCATTCCATAATAATAAAATATTCCGTGACAGCAACTCACATAAAATAATCATTCCCTGACATTAATATGTTAATGGAAACAAAGTGATGGACACCATCATTTTAAAATTCAATACTCCAATCTCAGTGGCGTGGTAATATTTTATTTCGGGAAATTGTATTACCAGAAATTCGGACAATTTTCTCAAAAGATTGAATATAAACGAACACTATACAACAATATATGGTGATAGATACTATAGATGGTATATTTAATTGTTTTTTGTATCCTTTCCGATTTAAATACCAAGTGGTCCTACGTTGTAAATAAAAAAATTTTTTTTAGTCTCTCCCAAGAATCCATTCTCTTATGCATTTTATTGAACTATATCATCGTCATTGCCATCGTGCTGGACATAAGCTTTCTCCGTAGGCCCCAGGAAATTCTATTTCGCGCAAGTTGCATCCAGTTATGCTCTATTCTCCGTATGTCACTTTTTTCTATGATGTTTATATTCTCTATGATTTCTATATTCCCCTTCTTCTGCGAATCTTTTCGTTTTTAACGCAGTCTGTAAGTGTAATTCCTAATATTGATTTTCAATTTTTCTTTGTGCAATTCTCAGTTTATTCATTTTTCTCTGTACCTATAATGTTTATATTTTTAGAATTTTAAACTGCTACCTTGTTTATTTTTCTGTACACCCTATCAGCACTTGAACGCACATCTACTTAACCATTCGACAGTGAAACGAATAAGAGTCGGCCGCCTGACCCGCTTTGTCTCATATGACCTTGGAACTACTTTTATGTTCTAAGCATATGACTATGACAGCTTCAAGAAGACCATGACCAACTTCAGGTCACTTAATGAAGATAGGTTAAGCACATTGTAATATGTAAGATTTCAAGTAAAACTTAAAAAAATAAAAGTATATTATTTCATAATAACAAACATAAGACATGGTGTCAGGTAATTAAATAGATGATAAATAAAAATCTTAATATGGAGAGTACCTTCAAGCCGCCGAAAAACCTGGTGTTTGACCGCAATGTCCACGTGAATTTGAATAATTTTTAAGAAGCTTGGACATTTATTTGAAGGCGACCGGTTTGAGCGAAAAAGACTATGAAACCAAAGTGGCAATATTACTAAACCATGCCGGTGAAGAAGCCCAGAAAAAGTTCGAGACATTTAAGTTGTCAGATGCAGACCAGAAAATATTTAAGAGAGTTGTTTGGGCCTTTCAAACCCATTGTAAATTAATAAGGAACGAGACTTACGATAGATACAAGTTTTTCACGAGAATTCAGAAAGAATATATGTCTCCATTCATTAGGTCTGAACCTAGCTCCTCACAAACAAGGTTAAATATTAATAATAACAATAATAACTTTAAGCCTGAGATTTGTTCAAATGAACCAACAGTTTCAACCAAAATTGTGTCTAGTAACTTGAATTGTAACAGTAACCTGAATTTAGGTATTAATAGTAAGACAGTTACAACAAGGTCTGGTAGAGCTGTTGTAAAACCAGCTAGGTATAAAGATTAGTTATAAGTTAGACATAACTTTCATAGATGTATTCCTAGAGCATAGTCAGAATATTTATTTTTGTTTCTCAGTTGTAGTTTCGTTAAAAAAGTGTATAAGGGGAAGATGTTTCATATGCCCTTGGAACTACTTTTATGTTCTAAGCATATGACTATGACAGCTTCAAGAAGACCATGACCAACTTCAGGTCACTTAACGAAGATAGGTTAAGCACATTGTAATATGTAAGATTTCAAGTAAAACTTATAATTTCAAGTAAAGAATTATATTATTTCATAATAACAAACATAAGACACGCTTGGCTATCTGACCGACTTGTTTATTATTTATAATTATGTTATTTAAACCCGCGCAAGGTGGACACTAAACAACAAATAGTTTTTTTCAAAATCTTAGTTTGAATATTTTGCACCGATATTTTAAATGGCTAAGTAATTAATAAATAATATTAAAATTCAGAATTTATTTTCGAAAACAGCTCCGAATATAGCTCTGAACGGGCATTTTCAAAAATATGGACTGAAAATCGAAAATATACGTATTGGAGAATAAATTTTGAATTTTAAGAATGTTTTCTAAATTAAAATTGTGTAACCTCAATTAACATTGTGTCGTTGGCTCTCATGATCGCCACGTGGCGTTGGGTTTCCACTTATTAGCCAACTGGAGTTCGTTACTATTTAACTGGGAATAAGCCACAATTAAAGGTAAAAATACGTTTATTGATGTTTCAATTTCCACTTCGGAAATCGTTCTCAAAATACAAACACTAAATTCACTAAACGTCAATAAACGTATTTTGACCTTTAATTGTGGCTTATTCCCAGTTAAATAGTAATTAATTTAAAATGCCACAAGAAAATAGCTTCAGAACAACTGGAGTTAGGTTGACATATTCCCCAAAAGACATACGATATTTTGTTACTTTATTACACACTTCAACGGGCTTACAATTGACACAGGGCTCGGTTGCAACTTACATTATGGCGGTCAGCAAATGTACCTACTCATTAGATTGAAATATGAACGCTTTGTGTTTGCATTCGTCGTTTTTAAATATACAGCTTACAAGGTCAGTTAGAATAAATATTTCTCACTTATTGGTTTATTCTTTTGCCAATATTACGTTCGATATTGAAATACTTTCAATTAAAACGCATGTAAAACAATTTGCTTTGAGTTAATAAGATTTATTAATTTCTTAAGATTTTGGTTCCCTTACATTGCAATATACGGTGCCATTCACAATATCGGTGCAAAATATTTGTCGTACACTCCCCATCTTACGCCTGTTTAAACCACATTAAGCAACATTTTATAAATAACATTATCCTTAGAATTAACTTTCCAGCTTTAAAAGGGCTCAAGATATATTTTTTTAAGGAAATGGTAGATTTTAGCGGTTTTTTTCTACTTCTGCGCCGATAAGGTTGTATAAAAAAATTGTTTTTTGATTCTCTACAGAAGTCCCGTTAACTGTATTGGGATTAAATTACTATTACATTAAGATTATCCACAAAAAAGACGAAAAATTACAATTTTTTTTTAAGTTTTTTTCATATAGAATTCCGGGAAAGGCTAATTTGTGTACTCATTTCGATTATAGAGGTGGTTTGCTGTTAAATTTTAAATCCCAAAAAGGTATAATTTTGCTTAACAAACTGAACTATTATTAAAACAACAAACACTTCGTCAGCTAATATTTGAATACATTGGTTTAAGTTCTCGAGAGACATTTCAGGAATCGAATACTAGTTAATTCTTCATATTCGAGAACCCATGACTAGTTACAACACTGTTTTATTCTCAGTTAAAACGGAGACATAGTCTTCATAAGCGTTAAGCTTCTATGACTGAAAGGAACAGACGAGTTTAAAGATTTTGTTTATTTCTACAGTACTGTAGAAAAAGACAGAGGAGCAGCAGCAGGTGTAAGTATACTGATAAAGAAAAGGCTGTCACGAAATATTAAGAACTGAGAAATTATTATTTTTTTAATCATAAGGACATCGCATACATTTAATGTACAAACACAATTTTAAAATATCCTTTTAACACAAGGGTGGTCTTATGTTGCTGTTATGTTTAGGAGGTTATATGAGCATTAGGCGGGAAATGCTCCCGCCGTACGAGAGATAGAGCGCCGTACTGATCTATGGTTGAATCAAAGTCTTCTCTCAAGGGACTGGTGATTGCATGGCCTTGGTGTTACGATTGTACAGTTAGTCCTTATAACATTATTATAGACATGCATCCCAAATGCATTGTGTGTTGGTTGTGTTTTAGGAAGTAAGTCAACAAAACACACATATAAACTGACAAGTTTCAGCTAATATTCCAAAAATCTCTCAAAGAGGGTCTAAAAAAAGATTCACTCAAAGTGAGGTCGATTTTTAATTCGACTTATTGTTTGTATTGGTGTCAGTTTGTCAAACTATTGTGTGTCATATTTATTTACTAATATTATTTTAATTTATACAATATTTTTATATTTTTATTTATACGTTAAACGCCGAACACTAATGTACACTAATGCAATAAGTTGGCTCACCATCACCAGATAGTGAATTTCCACCAGCATAGAAAAACACGGCCACTTATCCACTCCCACGATACCTTACAGAAGGACTTCGACCAGTCAATTCGAAGTGACCTCTGCGTAGATTCCATCGTCGATGGATTATTGATATTTCTCACCCTTTTTTAAAGGGTGGAGACAATCCAGCCACAGAGTTTGGATTCGAAAAATCGGAGCAGAGCCCCGATTTGGGACTCCTAGGGTTTAGGAGACCCTATTTGGGAACCGAGACGAGACTAGCCGAGAGTCGAAAATGTCGCATTTCGCTAAAATTGCTTGGAACTTCATTATTGGTGTCGATGTTGCCAAATCACTAGAAGAGATAGGAATACTGAAATCAGACACCGTATAGGCATATAAATTAACATCCTGGAAAATATAGAATGCAAAAGGCTTAAATGGTATGGCCATGTCAAATGGATGAATGATCAAATATGGCTAAGAAGATCGTGGAGAGAAGAGAAGAATAAAATATATAAATTGCTTGTATACATTATATATAAAATATATAAATATATATATATATATATATATATATATATATATATATATATATATATATATAAACTATAAAAATTTATGTATTTTATTTTTTGAATTAAATCCAGTACTCCACTGTTATTCAAACAAAAATATTTCTTTAATTTAATGTATGAACTTTTTTCTGGAATTCTCACAACTCATAATATTATATAACATATATAATAATACATAACGAAATGTTTAAGTTTACAACTACTTGCCATTGAAATTTCAACATGAAAATTTATTATATGAGGATATTATTAGATCGGTCACATATTCCAGGAAAATATATTATTGGAATCTGCCAAAAATCGATTTTGCATTTGGGAAAATAAGCGAAAACTTTCTGGCTAACTTTCAACAAAATTAATTTAATGTCAATATTTACATAGGCGTGGACACAACGGGTTCCACGGGTGCAGTGGAACTCACACTAACTTTCGAAGGACGCAAAAATTGGAATCAGTTAATTCTTGAAACAACTAATCAGTAAACATTTTGAGTAATATTAAATAAATGAGACATTAAACTAAAAAGTAAAACTTATGTAATAAAAAAATTAAAAATTATAAATAAGGTAGATATTATCTTCTGATTACTGAAATTAACTAACTATACCTGATACGGGCCATCTCGAATATCTATAATTTTAAATGTGTTTATTGCAGATTTATTTCTGGTTAAGTGTTTTAGAATCAGATATCTCTATTAGATAGGCGCAACGGTTAGAAAACATCCTTTAAACATGATAGGAAGTCACAATACTGTGCCCGATAACTCTTGCTTGGAATTACCAAAACAAAGATTATAAAAATCTTCTAGAATAGTAAGAGGTCCTTATTAACCAAAACTAGAACAGTTTTTAGCCAAAATAACAGATAAAGGGAAAAATATGAGAGAAGTCGATCTTTTTCAACCACATAGTATTCCAACTTCAAATGGTTGGAATATAGTCCAACAAAAGATACAGCTTCTGTTTTTCGTGCAGATGTTTTGGCATGAACGACCGTACTAAGCCTGGATTGATACAGACTGCGTTTATTTCTATTGGATTTTTATCATGGAATAAAGCTACAGAACGATTTAAAATAAATCAAAATATAAGTTCCTATTAATTTAGCACAGAAACTTGGAAGGGTTATAACGTGAATTAGTCCGTAGATCTTTAAGTCTCCGAATGGAAAAAGAGGCTGAACTAAAATCCAGAGAGAAGCAGAGACAAAAATATTTAGATTATATGAAGAAACTAATTGGTGTAATTATAGTTCTAGTAAAAGGTAACAAACCTCTTCGTGGTCATGATGAAACGTAACAAAGGAATGAAAGAGGATTGTTTCCAGAAATTGTACAAATTCTTAAAAAATATGTCCTTAAATTTAAGGCATACTTGGAATCGGCCTCAAAAAATTGCACTTATCTTAACAATAACATTTAAAATAATGTTTTACATTCTGTCAAAAATGTAAGGAATATTCAGAGGGAAGTGAAAGGGCAGCCTTTTTATATGATTGCACACGAGACTTCTGATGTCACTCACCACGAACAGATTGCTAGTGTTTTTAAATATATTCCTTAAGATAGTACGTTTCGAGTTGACATGCTAGTATTAATAAAGCGTTTAAATTTAACTGATGCAGAAATAATGAATTTTACTTCGCATGATATGAATGTTTCGTTGGAGTATGTTAAAGTTGTATGTTTTGACGGAGCGTCAGCGATGTAAGTAAACTTTACTGGTGTACAGAAAATATGTAGAGAGAAAAATATTAAAATTGTGTATATTCATTGCTATGCATCCGCCAATCATATTGAAAATCCACAGATTTTCGATTTTTTTGGTGTAACACAATTAGTTTATTCGTATATTGAGGGCAGTCCAAAGAGCACTCTGTTTTTAAAGTGATTCTGTAAATCACATATAATAAGTCAAAAACTTTGAAATCTTTATCTGAAACACGTTGGGCTTGTGCTGAGGCAGCTGCTGTGGCCAAAGATCATCTTAGAGCAATTATACAAGCCATTGAAGAGAAAGTTGATGACGCAACTGATGCAAAAGCTGGAGCTAATGGTAAAGGGATATATATGGCAACATGGTTGTAGAAACGATTAACGCAACTTCGTAGCATCGTAAGTTTTGATATTTTAAATTTGAGAGTGAGTGTATTAATCTCAACCAAAGTATGGAATTACATATATCGTGAAATTGTTTGCGCAAAAATGTTTGATTTTCAACTTATGCTAATTCAACAAAAATGTATCTACTGATGGTTCGACATTCGACATAAAGATCTATTATAACGATTGGATGTATAATATACCTAATCTCGCATATTTAAAAATTTAACAAAATATGCCAAACTCATGGAGCAAACTGAGAACACTAAACTAAACCGGTTAAAAAAGTTGCAGAAAAGTACCTCAGAAATTGGATCAATACAACATCTGTGAAACCCTTCCGTGCTGCTGCAGATAAATAAATATCGCCATGATGATCGCCAATGTTCGTCATGGATAGACACATTAAGAAGAAGAATCTTAATGTGAATGGCAAAACAAGGTGCAAACTCACTTCTCACTGAACTGGAATTTTGTTCAGTACTTTAGAACAAAATTAATAACAATCTCAATGTTGTAAAAAAGTTATTAAAAACATCATCTAAAACATCAAAGTACCTTTTTAAAACGAGGAAAAATAATTCATTACAGAACATTCGCGAAAATTTACTGCAGACTTAATAAGCAAAGAAAGGAAAACAGTCAAAGCCGCACTAAGTCTGCTAATACGGCTCTGTCAGCTGAACAGGCAGTTAAAGCTGTTAAGATTGAGATAATAACCTATGCAGATTCTGTCACCTAGAAGAAGAAACAGCAGAGTACATTTTATGTTAGTGGCATAAGTGGAAGAAAAGCCACCGGCAAAGAGCTACATGGAAAGTTCAGAGAGAATTTACTTTTGGGTAGAGCACCACAATGGATTATAAAAGGTAGCAGAAAACTAGGCCAAAAGCCCCCTCATTGACTCTATCTATCTATCTAATAACACAGACGGACGAGAAAGTATAAAGATGGAAAGAATATATCGACGAACTGTTCGATGATGAAAGAGGAGATCTGGAGCACACAGAATTTACGTCAGAAGAAATAGGTCCATATATTACAAAAGAAGAAATATTACACGCATTAAAAACAATGAAGAGTGGGAAAAGCCCGACTGGACCTGACATGCTTCCTATAGAAATCCTAAAAATTCTAGATGAGAAGCACATTGATGTTTTAGTGACACTCTTGAACCAAATTTATAGTTCAGGTTATTAACAAAGAGTGGTTAACATGATTTTTATTTGTCTCCCCAAAAAGAAAAACGCAAGAGAATGCAGCGATTACCGCACCATTAGCTTGATCGTCTCATGTGCTAAAGTTACTACTAAAAGTCATCCATAGCCGAATATATCACAAACTGGACATAGACGTTAATGATCCACAATTTGGTTTTCGCAAAGGCCTAGGAACGCGTGAAGCTCTTTTTTCACTTAATATACTGATACAAAGATGCCTGGACGTCAATCAAGATATATACGCATGTTTTATTGACTAAAATAAATGAATCGATAAAGTACGACATGAAAAATTAATAAATGTCCTGAAATCAAAGAAGATTGAGTACAACGACCTCAGGATCATATCAAATTTATACTATAAACAGCGAGCAAAAGTACGTGTTAACGAACAGCTGTCAGAAGAGATTGAAATTAGACGTGGACTGAGACAGGGATGCGTATTGTCGCCAATTCCTTTTAATGCCTGCCCGAAGAGATCGTGATAAAAGCTCTTGAGGGTGAAACAGCTGGAATAAAGGTAAATAGAGTTCCCATTAACAACATTAGATATGCGGACGATACGGATCTTAGCCGAAAATATTGAAGATCTTCAGAGACTGGTGACCATAATAGCGGAGTATGGAAAACAGTACGGTCTAACAATGAACGCCAAGAAGACGAAATTTATGAGAATATCGAAGGCTCAAAGAAATAACGAGAATTTTCTAATAAACGGAACCAACGTTGAACAAGTGGACAAATATGCATATCTGGGAACAATGATTAACTCCACAAATGATTAAATTCAGAAGATCAAAATCAGAATAGAAAAGACTAGAGCAAATTTCAACAAAATGAGAAGAGTGCTATGTACAAGAAATTTAAAATTGGAACTAAGAGTTAGGTTGGCGAGGTGCTGTGTTTTTTCGACTTTGTTTTATGGAATGGAATCTTGGACCTTGAATGCGACATCAATGACAAAACTAGAATCATTCGAGCTGTGAGTATATAGAAGAATTCTGAAAATATCGTGGACATAACTACAGAACACGTCACAAACAAAGAGGTTCTTAGAATGATGAATAAAGAAATAGAAATTTTAAATAAAATTGAAACAAGAAAATTAGAATATCTTGGACATATTATACGTGGAGAGAAATGCATCTTGCTCCAAATATTATGCAGGGAAAGATCCAAGGAAAGAGAAGCATGGGGAGACGTAGAATGTCATGGCTGCGCAACCTGAGAGAGTGGTACGGATGTACATCAAATGAACTTTTCAGAGCAGCCGTCTGAAAAGTCCGAATAGCTATGATGATTGCCGACCTCCGCCGCGAAGATGGAACTTGAAGAAGATCTATCTAATGAGGAAAAAAGTAAGTAATGCGTATTAGCTGCCCAGTAATACGTATTAGCTGTAATTCAGTATGAAGACAATATATTCAAAAACTAGACATTATATGATGTTTATGTAGGAATATAAAATTAGCTATTTAATTAATTAAAGCAGTAAAAAATGAAATACATATGAAAGTAAATATAAAAACAATTAATTGGCATAACTCATAAATTATTGAGTAGCTGAGAAGAAGAGTCGTTTGTCTAGTCGTCGTAGCATGAAGTAAAGAAATAAAGATTGCGAGACGCAGGATGCAATAATTCTCTCGTAGAAGACTGTTGCACTGCCAGTTTAAAGATTTCTGTCCGTTCTGGTTGAGTTCTGTCCTTTCGCTGAGGGTAAGACACTATTTACGTGGACCAATCGTGTAAAATTTACAAAAAGCCTGCTCGCACAGTAATTTACGGCACTAAAAATAATACTTAACGATTTTAGTTCACTTAATTAGTTTAAGTTTTTTTGAGGTTAAAATTAATATTTTTCCTACAAACATGTGGTTCTCAGTTTGCAGCATTTATAAAATATGAATAGAGTGCCAGTTTTAATATATCATTTTTTTATAAATATGAGAAATTTTAAAGAATAAAATCAAAGAAAAAACATACCTTAACATTTGGCAGGATAGTAACTTTTTCATACTGGTCCAAAACATCCGCAATCAAATACATCGCAATCCTAGACATATCTTTTTGATAAACTACCAAACTTTTGGTTAACTTTTCAAGTTGAAAAGCACAGTCTGCTAACTGTCTAACAACGTCCTCTTCTTTAGGAATATCTGCATTGCTCTCAAAACATATTTTCTTCAGTAAAGCTCGGTACTCTTGTAAGTACGGCGGCAGTCTATCCAGTATAAGAGATTTTCGGTATTTCAGTAAATTCGATAATAGTGAAATTGATAATGTACAGGATTGGTGGAAGTCTATATTTTCCTTGTTTAACAATACTGTTACAGTTAAAATTAGAATGTCGGCCATAGCAGAGGTGAGATGAAACTAAAAAGGATACAAAATTTAAATATCAATCAAATTTTTCCAAAATAATTATTTAGCTAAGCCGATGAGCCAGATAGTAAAAATTACAGTGTGAATTGAATTTTTATCTCTTTCTGAGTGATATTACGTTGAGATAGCTACAGTTTTCACCCACGAATACTAGAAGAAAAGATACAGGGTAAGAAATCGAGGATACAAAAAGAGTTTAGCAATATAGAGAGCAATATAATAATTTAGTCATTTGATGAAATTTCAAAAAGAAGCTAAACGGTAGACGTCTATGCGGAAATTGAAGACACCTCAAGAAGGAGTTGCGGATAAATCACACACTCTCCTCTTGATGGTAACGGAATAAAATGAACCTAAATCAAAGGCAATATTAAATGTAGATAGTGTGTTTCATAAAAGATTCCATACGCTTTTTGTATGTAGAAGCTTAACTTCAAATAGAGACAGATATAGATATTGGATTAAGGAAAGAAATAAAATATTGAAAGTAAACGACAAATTGTGAAGAGGTAATTGAAAGTTGAATAATAACAACTTAAAAAGCATAAACTTAAACAGTGGTGTATACTTACATGGTTTGTTTTTACTACTACTATTCCAAAATTCATAACACTTTCAAATAATTCTTTATCATATGTACAATTTTCAAGAAGTTGAATAAGTTGAGATAACAGCAATACTATCGATTCTTGGAGGTTTTTCGTTTTAACTGGATTAATATTGGACGCTATAACTGACTCCCAGGTCTTCAACAAATTTGTAAGTTGTTGGTGTTTACTCTTTTTAATTAGATTTTCCTAAAATTCAGTACATGTTATGCTCGTTGGAAATTATCAATACCTAATTCGCTAAAACAATATTTATATAACGTATCAGCAATACTTTAGGGTGGTATAAATTCTTCGCTTATTACTGCTCACATTCGCTTATTACTGCTCACTAGTGATGTAACAAATGTCATTTTTTAAACATTCGTGAATGCGAATATATGCCACCGACATTCGCGAATTGCGAATGCGAATATTCAGTTTTTTTTTAATTTGGCAATTTTAATTGTATCCGGCACTGCCGGCAGTCTCATTTGCGCGAGGTGTGTAGGCAATTGGAAAAAGTCTGTCATTTTTAACTACTTTAAATTGTCCAGTATCATTCTATCATATTTGCTAAAGTAAAGATGTGAAACAGTTGTATTTATTGTAAAGAAGTTTATTGTAGGCGGTTAAGTTTATTGAGGGGTCGTTTAAAAAGGTATTTATTTATAGTCACGTCCGGGCCAAAAACGTAGAAAGCACGTTTTTCGATCTTATTTTCTCTTGTTATAATCAAATTTGACTTGTTATAGAGAGAAAGTTATAGCAGAGAACTAAGTTCTCTGGTTATAGTTCCAATAAAAATTTCACGGGACACAAGTCACTCCACTTGCCCTGCTCTGCTCGTGCACAAATACAAGTGAATTTTTAGTTAAAGTGTGATTAGCGATTTATTACTATGAGTAAATCAAATTATAGTGAAATATGGACTTATTTTTCACCACTTTTCGATACTAAACGAGCTAAATGCAAGCTGTGTAATATTCGCAAAACATTCGCACAAATTTTGCGAATGCGAATGCAATGCGAATATGCAAAAATATACATAACTACTGTCACATTCAATTTAGTTTAACACCGCCTTGCAAAAATAATTTCGTAACGTATGCCACTACTAATTTCATTGATGTAAATTCAGTTTTATCCCAGGCAATCTATTTTTCTAATCACTCTGATCCATCGTCAATGTGGGACTCTTTTCTTCATACTGCTATTACAACAATTTCTGATCATACAACCGAACGGCAGGTATATAGAAATCGACTAAAACCTTGGATTAACCTCTCAGCTACTCATTTAATTCGACATAAGCGAAAGCTTTGGCGAAGATATAAAGTCACTAGTTCCCCTGATGATTTTTTCGCCCACCGTAATTTTTCTAACCGAGTCAAACAATCTTTGCTAAAGTTAAGAACAGAATTTGAAGAATCTATCATTGCAAGTGGTAATAGTAAAAAAGTTTATCGGTACATTCGTACATCTTTATCTTCTAAAGTTTCCATACCATTGCTTCAAAAAGCTGATGGGTCTTTATGTTCTTCGAATAACGAATCTTCGGAATGTTTATCGTTATTCTTTTCTCAAGTTTTTACAGATGAATCTAACGATACCATTCCTCAAATAATGTGCCATCGTTTGTCTAAAACTCTTGAAAATATATCTTTCACACCGGATGAAATTAAACATCATTTAAGGAAACTGCGAAATAATTCATCACCTGGATTAGACGGACTCACCTCTTTTTTCCTCAAACAATGTGCAGATTATGTCGCCATCCCTATATCTCTTATAATGACTGCTTCTTTTAATCAAGGTGTCCTCCCCTCGTCCTGGAAATTGGCTTCTGTTACTCCTGTATTCAAGAAAGGTAATAAACTTGATTGCAATAATTATCGTCCAATCAGCCTGGTTCCTATTGTCGGCAAGGTCATGGAATCGATTATTTCGGAAGCTATGTCCGAGTTCCTTCTTCAAGAAAATGTCATCCCTCACCAACAGCATGGATTTATCAAAGGTCGTTCAACGATCACAAACTTACTTCATTGTGTAAATGATTGGTCATTATCTTTAAACAATCGGAATCCTGTCGATGTAGTTTACTTAGACTTCTCCAAAGCTTTCGATCGTGTTCCAAAACGTCGATTACTAGCTAAATTGGATCACTATGGTATCCGCGGAAAGTTAAACATTTGGATACAAGATTTTCTATCCGACAGATACTTCAGGGTTCGTGTTGGGGAAGACCATTCACTAGATAAGCCAGTCAAGAGTGGAGTTCCACAAGGATCAGTACTTGGACCGCTACTTTTTTGTGTCTACACTAGTGATCTTCCGCTCATTGTATCCAGTAAGGTTTCCATTTACGCTGATGACACGAAGTTATATGTGAATCCAACTATTAACCAACATATTCTTCAACAAGATATTGACGCAATATTCAAATGGTCCTCAGAATGGTTACTTCCGCTTAACATTGAAAAATGCGTTGTTTTACCCGGCAACTAAACAATATCGGCAAAAATAACCCATCACTGCCGTACTTTATTAATGGACATCCTTTAAACTCTGTAACCTCACACAACGATCTCGGAGTGATAATTAATAGTGACTTAAATTGGTCTGATCACATAGTGTCGGTGTGTAAACGTGCTAACTCGAAACTGTTTTTGATCCGTAAATGTTTTGCACGCATATCTCTAACCTCTGTTAGTAAACTTTACTAAATATACGTTAGACCTATTCTTGAGTTTGCCGGACCAGTGTGGAATCCAGATCTTAGTCGCGATAAAATCCTACTTGAAAACGTTCAGCGTAAAGCCACAAGACTGGCATACGGCCGTGTAAGACCTAACTATGAAGATACACTATTCATGGCTCATCTAACGACATTCGAGCAGCGACGTCTTCGAGGTGACCTAATTATGTCCTTCCGTATTTTAAAACGATTTCTTTTTTTTTGAGGTTTTCTCAAAGAAAACATTTATAGGCTTTAGTTTGAAAGGGCCACAAACCTAGTCGAATTAAGGGCAAAATACTTCATTTCTCTGCAAGCATTATACCAGCCCTACTCCAAATTATGAGGAGAAATCTGTATGAGATATTTGATTACTGTTTAGCACAAGCAGGTGGAATATTTGAGCTATTAATATTCATTAATCTGCTTTCCTAATTTTTATTTTTTGTAAGGTACATTTTACGAAGTTTGTAGGTTCTTAATTAGGTAGTATTTTTTATTTTAAGTTTGGAAGAATTTTATAAGTACAAACGATTCTTATTCTGATTTTTTCTTCTTTCTTGTCTAATTGTTATAAGCTTTGTCCATAAAATTTGTACAATTTTCAGTAACAATAAAGTATATCACTTATTTACTTATTATTTATTTATATTGCTATTAACGCTAAAAATTAATCAAAAGATTAGTTTTAGAGCATTATAATAAATATACTCTAGAGATGGGATTACAATAAATCTTAATTCCTATGGTCAACAAAACAATGTCGTTATCTGTATAAAAGGCTATGATGACAGGTCACACGTTACATTACAGGTTATCCAATAATGCAATGACGCCATCTAGTAAAGAAATACGAACTACCATATTCAATCATATTTTATGTGTATTATATGTGTTTAGTTTTTATTTTATTTTTATAGTAAATGCATGTTTATCTTACCCAATGACATATAATAAATATATATTAAACGCCATTGATCTTACCTTACAATTACAGTAGTAACCTATATTTTTAGCAATTTTTGAAAAAAAAAATTAATTCAGATTTCTTTGACCTTAAATTCTACCTTAAAAATATTATTAAAATTAATTATTAATTATATTAATATGTAACTAATTCAGTATTATTAATTAAGCGTATCGTTTCAAGAACAAAATATGATTGAAATATGGTAGTTCATATTTATTTCCTAGATGGCGCCGTTGGTTTACTGGACTTAGAGTGTGACCTGTCATCAAAGGCCTTTACCTGCCTTTTATATAGATATATGTGTTTATGCATTATCTGTTCTTGTATTATATGTTAATGTAATATGTGTTGTATACATATTATGTATAATTATTGTAGATGATGTATGTGTTATGTATAATAATTGATGTAGATGATATGTTTCTGGCTTCCTGTTAATCCGCTAATGTGGGTATGTTCTTGTTGCTGACTTCTTGTTTTTGTATTGGCTACCTGAGCTTGCTACATTCTACTAGTTCTTTGATTTTTCTCCGTTTTATGCCTGTTTCTGTCTTGACTATTGATGCATCTTTCCATTGTACTCTGTGCTCATTGTCCCAGACATGTTTGTATATCTGTGATTTGTTGAAGTCTCTGTTATCGATGTATGTTTCATACTCGTTTATGACACTTAGTGGTCTTGAGGCTTCTCCCACATAAAAATTGTTGCATTCATAGGGTCTTTTATATACGTAATTATTTGATCTCTCTTGTGTGTGGTTAGGTTTGGTTTTGGACAGGATAGATCTCAGTGTATTGGTTTTTTTGAATGTTGTAATGTTGTACTTATTTCCGATGTCATGTTTAAATCCCTTCTTGTGGGCATTTCTGGATTGCTTATGGTGTTTTGTTGTTTCGTTTCTTCAAACTACTAAATAAGGAACTTCATAAGATTGAAGAAGGAAACAACAAAACACCATACGGAATCCAGAAACGCTTGAGAAATAAATGTATGGTAATAGCTATTTCTGGCGTTTTTCTCTTAGGTAAAAGTACAAGAATTACAAAATAAAAAAGTATAAAAAATACAAAGTGTGGCAGATCAAAATAGACACACATTATCTTCTCTCGACACCACCAAAATAAATAAAAATTACACAAATCTTTAATAAAAGAGATTGTGACTCTAGATGGTCTAGAATAGAAAATTTGTAATGAGTAAGAGAGCTTTTTACACAACAGTTTTTTGTGCTACATATTTAGGAATTGTTGACGAAAAAAACAAAGTGGATGTTAAGAAAAAATGACATACTTACCGATATTCCTAGAAGATCTTGAGTCATGGTACAAAAATCGTCGTTAGAAACGTAACCAACTATCAGCATTATCAATTGAGAATACTCCTCATTTCTAAAATAAACTTTACAATTGTTTTTACATACTTTCCAGATCTGCATTGGAAGATCCTCGCTGGCATTACTTAGTTTCGTTTTGTTGTGTAATACAATATTAAAAAGCTGCAAATAGCCGTTCTTGTCGTACTCTTCGTGCCGCTGAAGAACGAAGCTCGTGTAAGGTTCCAAAATACTAACTAACTTAGATATCTTTTCTTTTTCATTCTGCACCAAAAACGTTTTTAACGTATAGGCGTATGCAGGTATTAGGTAATCTTGAGGATCGTTTGTCACAACGAGATCGTACATCTTATTGCAAAGTATAAGTTTGTAATTGTCCGCTACATCCTTTGCTTCCTTTGTGGCTTTTACTTTTTTGTACTAAAATAATACATTTTATTAAATTAAGCCTGAATATGGACAACATATATAAACTAATTTTTAATTATGGGTAATTTAAAAGCTGGGGAGATTTTTTGATTTTTGTTCTGAAATAATATCTTTTTTTAAACCTTGCTCAACGCAATCAAGAAAGACTCTAGCTAGAGTATCAATTGTTTCGCCGAACGTTTTCACCAAAGAGAATTAATTTGGCTTTTTCAGGAGTGAAAGAGAAGGAATTATAATTAGATACCATATATTACCTATTTAAAAAAACACTGGAGATCTTACCGTAACCTAGAATTGTAGAGTTAGGATGTTAAAAAAAATTTAGCTAGTAACAACATAGTGGTTTTTTTGTTACTATGTGAAAAAAATTATCGTTGGAAATGTATGGTAGCTTTGAACTTGAAACGTAAATTTGTCGGCAATAACTAAATTTTTGATTGTTAGCAAGTTTAAATGTGAGGTTCTGTTTTATAAGAACGCATGCGCTAACAAGTCAAAGTAGTTCTTAGGATTCTTTATGTCGTTAACGTTCATTGGTATAACAGAATGAAATTAAATCCCATTTTAGGGTAATATTATTATTTTAGATTTTTCTTAATTGAAAATTTTTATTATATTATATTGTTCATGTATTATTATTATAATATCTTATTGAGATGTATCTAAGAAAAGCAAGGAAATGATATCTTTTTTTTAATTAATGAAAATTATTATATAAGTAGGTTAGTTGTTAATGGATATATCAGTCAAGTTAGTTATGTGTGATGTTGCATTGTTCTTGGTATCTGATTTAAGTAAGAAGTGATATATATCGCTTAGATTCTTAATATCACTCTTAACATTGATGGAGAAATCAAATTAGTTAAGGAAAATATATGACATTTCAATGAACTCTCTTATAGATTTCTTGTTCTCACGGTGAAGAATTGCAGTGTTTGTATAATCCATGAGATGACCAGTGGAATGGACATGTTTAGCTAATGCACAGCGGTTAGGGTAAAGTCAAGAATCACTTTTGTGTAGTCGGATACGTGATTTCAATAATTGAGATGTTGGAATTGTTGCAAGAGAGGCATGGAATGTTATAGACAATGTTACTAAGCATATCTATAGAAGTCTTATCTTTGATCTTAGAATAAAGATTATTAATTGTTACGGCTGATCAACAAGCCACATTAAGTTTAATGTTGTTATTATTACAAAAGCTATTTTCAAGACTTTTCAGAATCCTTGTTAACCCCCGAGTGATATCTCTGAAGTATGGTAATGAAAAATATTTGTTGATAGGAGTATGTTGTAGAGTAACATCCAAAGAACTAAAATTATTATATATAAAACACTACCGATGCCGGTCCTCACATATGGGGCAGAAACATGGACTATATCGCATAAGAATGAACGACTTTTGGGAATATTCGAACGTAAAATACTCAGCAAATTATTTGACGCTAGAAACGACAAAGGACAGTGGAAACTCGAATTACGGGCGAACATTTGGTCACACCGTTTTCTAGTACTTTTGGCAAGGCAGATATTATCTACAGAGCGGACTTGTGATGTTTTTAGAAGAGCATAGCAAATTTTATCTGTAGATATTAGGAAACCTATGATATTTTTACGAGAAATAATAAATAAGGCAAATATTCGCATTATAGTTTCGCCAAGTAAGAAATCTTCGGATTTCTACTAATTTTGTTATTAGATGACGTTGTAACGTCCTATATAATTATTTTTATAATTATCCTTTTATGATGGGAGAAATTTATGTTCAATCCAGAGCTTGACCATATGTCGCTCTGAGGAGGCCTAAGAAGTTCGGAATATGTATAAGCGGATGGAAGTGATCTTGCATTGAAATTAAGTCCCAAACGCCCTTCTGCTTTATTTTTTTTTAATTTGATTGAATTTTATCTAATTCTATTGAATTTTATCTAATTTTAATTATTTTATTTAGATAATTTCATTTAATTTGATTTAATTTTTAAAATTTTTTCAAAATCAAAATTAGCCAAATTGATCCAGTCGTTCTCGAATTGTTATAAAAACGTTATAAAAAATGACTTTGTTAAACGTTAACGTTAATATGTATGTATATTATGTATATCACTGTATACCGTAAGGCTACTGCAAATGTCTCGATTTTTCGAATTACGCTAAATATGATTGATGAGCGATAAAAAGTATTCACTTCAAAAAAGGCTTACACGTTGTAATGTAGATAATAATCACAATATTTGCTTTGCAAATACTGTCATTAACATAATAAATACTTAACATTATAATTAATCTTCTTTAAAAAGACTGTTACCTTATTAAGAGTATTTAAAATAATGATCCCACAATGCATATACGTCGGAATGTGTAATTTATCGGCAATATGCGAAATCAATGATTCATAATTCGCTATGGCATCCTTATTTTTAAAAATGCTTTCTATAATTAGAACGAAAATATCCCTCCATTCATTAAAGCTTGTCATTATTTCTTGACATATGGTTTCCATATTAAAAATGTCATCTAACCTAAATTTATGCTGTTGCAGCATACCTAAAAATAAGTATTAATTAGTAATTTTGTGCGAAATTCTATTTATACCTGAATATATAAATAGAAAAAAGCGTTTTCTTTATGTAAATATAATTTGGTCTATAAAAAATGCTCACTATAGAACATATTTTAACCTACTTTATTTGATCGACTACTATTAAGAGGATTGAACTGATTTTAAATTTTGTAGCTGTAGTGATTTTAGAAAATGTTGGTGGTCTCCTTTCCTGTTCCAGTTCCCTAAAGTCGTACCTTACAGTATCTTTATTTTTCTTCCAGTATACATCAGCAATACCATGTCTCAAATATTTTCACTTAAGGGGGCACTTAAGCTTAGTCGTATAAGGGGCAAGCGTTAACACAACACTAAAGCAATATTGAAAATATGGAGTATTTATGAGTGTTAATATGCAGGTTTAATTTCGTTATTGAAGAGTACACTGCTAAACATAAGCGACTGTTTTCAGTTTTTGCTAATTCTTTGTTTTTTGATCAAATAAAAGGCAGATATTGAGCACAGTTTTATTAATTTAATCTTGCCCTTGAAATTAATAAAACTGTGCTCGATATCTGCCTTTTAATTGATCAAAGTTCATTTATTCGAGCATTGAACCTTATATCAAGTCTTTATTTGTTATCAGTTTCCAAACATTATTTAAAAAAAAAATAAAGAGGAATAATCAAAATAAGATTTTGTCAATCTCAAACTATTTCCTTGTGCGTATTAGGTTTTATTGTCCTCTTAAATAAGCAAAATTTCTTTTCCCTTAGAATCCGGGTCTTGAAATGCTACATTTGACCCATCCATGTGTACGGAAGTCAGACCTGGTCACTTAAAATTGAGATCTCTTAATCGTGTAAAGCCTTTCAAATAAATGGTGCCTCAAATTTTCATTAGACTTACATCGGTGAACCACCTAACAGATGATGAGATCCTAAGAACAGCTCCACATGTCCAAAGAGGATTGTTATATCTCTTTAAGCAGCGAAAGGTTTCATTCTTGGGCCATATTCTATGAAATAACAAATATAATTTCCTGAATGTCATCTTGATGGATAAAGTTGAAGGGTCGAAGAGGTAGTGACCGAAAGCAACATTCATGGTTCAGAGACATAAGAAACTAGTGCGGCATACCTGATATCAGTACAATAATCAGAAGAGCAGCAGAAGGATCCTTACACATAATCCAACCAGCATGAAACCCTAGACGCTGCATAGCCTACTGCACCCAAAGAAGAACACATCCCATTGGGAATAGTCTACAATAATAAATCCTTTTTGTTTATTTGACATTTTGGCTCGTAGGATGGAAATTATTTTCAAAATGCTTTATTTATTTAGGGTATGGTATGATAATTCAATTTACATTCATACATTATATAAATTATTTAAGTTCACATGTGTATACTCTGCATGGGTAGTATTTTACTCTGAGCTTGATCGTATGTTAACCCCATCTGTAGAGGAAGTCGGCGCATCATCATCAGTTTGTTTTGATCTGATTAAGGGGACGCTCCGCCCAAATCTTGTGGGGACGTTAAAATCTGACAGGTTTATCTGTGATATCCAGTAAACTGCGGTAATGCTAGTCTATTTTACTTTCCCACTCCTCTCTCCATCTTGGTGCTTATCATCGGAGGATCTTGCTGTAGACCTCCATGTAGTACCGCAGAGTTTCTCTGAATGTGAGCGTTCTGTCTAGTATCAGTCATGAGAGCGTTGTCGTCAGTTTTTAAGGAACTGTGGCTTATTGCAAGGGTCCTAACGTCAGCATATCCAAACTAATATAGAGGATAAAAAGTAAAGGCACAAGCACAGAACCCATCATTAAGTTTCCTCTGTTTGCTTATATTCTTTCCCATTATTATCTGAAAGGTTATGTTTATCAGCATGTTATCGATGAGGTTGATTATTTTTCTGCCGAAGATAACACGAGCCACTTTATATATTAATCCCCGTCTCCAAACAGTATCGTATGCTGCTGTAAAATCTATGAATGCTGCGGCTATTTTTTGTTTCTTTTTAAAACTAGCTTCTATAAAAGTTGTTAGTGAAAAGACTTGGTTTGTACAGTTTCGATGAGGGCGAAAGCCTGCTTGTTCAGTGGGGACATTTTCAAGTATCCTGCGACTAATTCTATTAAGGAGAATCTTTTCTAAGTTTATATACTATGCTTGAGATCTAAGGGCCGGAAGTTTATTAACTAATCATTTGGTTTGCCCGGTTTTGGAATTGAAATGATCTTTGCTCGCTTAAGGATGAAATGTTGCCCGAGTGAAGTATAGCAGTATAGAACATTGTAAGCCAGTGATTTGTGTATACATCACTGTGTATCAGAAACTTAGGATAGATATCATCAAACCCAGGTGCTTCATCTAATTTTATTTCTTTTAGCGCTTGTGTGATTTCACAAATACAAATTCTTGATAAGTTCAAGGTTTTCGACAATATCCATCCATTTTTGACGACTAGCTACATTGATATTGTGTAAGAGCTTATCGGTTATTTTTCAGTCACCACTTTCGAGCAACTGCGCGTATATGACTTTGCATTTATCAGTCCACCCGAGTCCATATTCTGTGCGAAACCGTCTAGGGGTGAATACTTTGGAACGATTATTCTGCACCCACATCTCGTAATTTTTTCTGGTTAGTGGGTTCCAGCTCAAGATGTAGTCTAGTTCTTCAGATAACTTCTTCGAAATCGATTTTCTAAGATTCCACCTAGGTCGAGGCTATGATATGATTATTATAATTAATATGTAAATGGTGATAAGCACAAGACGATGTTGAATATGTGTAAACTCTACAAGGAGACTTCCGGCAGCTTTTAGTGGTTTATCAGTTTTTTGTCACAAAGCATAGATCTGAGTTATATTTATTTCTCCATGCAGCTGATTTAAATGTCCCTCTGTATTTGACATATCAAAAACTAGATATGTGTTTTGCTATTCGGACCATTCGACCAGTTCCTCCCCATTTTCATCATTTGTGATATATTTACACATTTCGTGAGGCTGCCGATGTATATAGTAGGGTGTGGATGAGTCTTTATCTATTCTGGTTTCCATTTAGTGGCTGGGGGTTTATATATGTTAACCACGGTAATCCATTGGATTTTGATGACCACCTCGTGTTTATTGTTTTCATTGCATGAGTCTCTTGTATGGCTACCAAATCAATGTCCTAACGTGTAGAAAATTTCTGCAACACTTGTCATCTTGATTTTCTTACGCCGTCGATGTTTACGTGGCAGACTGGGATACATGGTCCGAGATCTCTAGTCAGTTAAAAAGAATGTAGTTGGTAAATCCAACAGAATATATTTTATCAAAGACAGTAAATTCCACCGTTAAAAATGACAGAAGTCAAAATGCCACACTATTGCGACAATGAATAAGAAAACATAGACTCGTCATTAACAGTATCCAATTCGGCTTTGTATTGTGCATTGCTTTTCCCTTTCATTTGAAGTTACTTCATTAAGGATATTCGACGTTTCACATTTCACTTAAAATTTTATCAGACGTCATGCGTTGGATGACAGATGTCAAAAGCGTGAGTATGTCTTTTCATTATGTGATGAGCGCAAGCGCAGCTGCCATGTTGAAATAGCGGTAATTCCATAGTTTCGTACTGTTTGGATAAACCATGGCTGGGAATGCACATTTGAATCTCATTATCTCCACAATTATTATATCAATCATTAAAAAAATGGAAGCTCATAATTATAGGCAATTAAAAAGGAAAAAGAAGTGAGCTGATTGAGAGGATAGGCATCATTATTTGTTTATTACAAATAATATCAAAAAATTTTTATTCTAATTAATGAAGTTAATCGATTTTCATTACTTGATGAAATATATTAATTGACAACAATATTATTTTACTAGTTTTTAATACCAATAAAATATTGTATTCATTTTTCAGGGCCGAAATGAATTAAAAAGTTTATGAAGTAATATATATTATGTCTAAATGGTTTCGTGTTTATTACTCGTACCATAGACATATATTTATAAATTATGCATTTCATCAGACAAAGTGAAGGAGCCATCTTTCTTAAACTTTTTTTCTGTCTCTTTCTTTTTGTACGGAAGGTGAGACAGGGTTTGTCAGTACGAGAAAGAGGGTAAAATAAAATAAAGACCTAGAGAAAAATAGAGAAACTTAGTTGACAGAGATCTTGTTGATATTGGAAACTGCCGACTTGCTGAGTCTAGCTTATATATGTCTATGACTCATATATATTCCAAAACGACACCGCTTCCTTGTTTCTTTTCGAATAGATATCATAAATAATAATCGATTACCAAAAATTATTTGCTAATTGAGGCATTTTCTTCTTTATATTCGTATTTGTTTTTTTTTCAATAACTACACTTTCTTTAGTATTTTTTAAAGTTTTTATGTGTTCACAGATACTTTAACACGTTTGTTTACAAAAAACAGTACGAAAAAAATGGCTGAAGCTGTTGCATGCGCCAAAAAAATGTGATGAAAAGGCCTATTCGTTTTCATTCGTTCTCATGTAACGCCATCTGTCGAAGATTAGGTTAATGTCAAACTATATCGTACGTTTCATTTTATAAAATTTAACTATTGTACATAAATCTTGGTCATATAAGGACCAGGATACCTACTTTTTTAGAATGCCAAAACAAAAAATGCTTTTCATCAAATGTTTGAATTGTAACGTAAATTTTCTAAAATATTTAATGACTTACCTAATATAATAGTCTCTAAACGACTTTGTACATCTGCATAATGTCCTTCGGAAAAATCTTGACGCAAATCCTTGTGTAAAGAAAATAAGTATAACAGAAAACATTTCTGGGCGGATTCTTTGCAAAATACGACAGGGAACTTTATTAGTACCTCAAATAGCTCTAATAGTTTCGCTTCATTAAACTTTATTTCTACATTGTGATCCACCTTGTAGGACTCGTATACTTTCTTGAGTTTTTTTATTAAATCTTCGTTATTGTCATCATTACAAAATGTATCTGCTGTTACCATATTACTTACTTTTGTGCTTAATTTCTTTGTATCAACCAAATCTTCATCGTGTTTCCTTTTCCTTTTCGAAATAATTTTATCACATTTAACTATTATAGAATAAACAACGGCATTTAAAACACAAGAATTATTAAAAATGTGCTGGTTTAGTTGTATATCATCCAAATCCGTCATGTTGGCTACCAATTTGTCAGCTATTAAGTTGATTGAGGAAAAATCCATTAGTGGTACTAAATTGTTGGTTAAGAATTTGTTTTTTAATATGTATTTCCAATTTTCTTCTAAATCCCTACTTATGTACCTCGACAGATCTTGCAAAATTTCTTCATTCACTTTTTGTTCAAATATGTACAAGGCACGCACTTTTTGAATGAATAATTTGTACTGAAAAAGAAAAACGTTTTCTGAATTACAGTTAATAGCATTTATATTAAAATGATGAATTGTTTGCAAATTTGAGCCCTTTTTAAGATGTATAAAAATAAAAAAAAGAAAGACTCACAATTGGCTTTATAATAACTTGGTCGACTAGTTTCGGGTACTACAATTTAGTCATGTGTGTCGAGTGTTGTGTCAAGTGTTGATACAATGACACTGACACACTGACATCAGCACAATAAAGTGTCATAGCACAGTGTTTCAGTATTATGTGTTGCATAGTACAGAAATACTGCGCCAGTGTTTGGTTTGACTTTTTGACGTGAAACTTTGACATGGAACAGAAACTCTTACACATACTATACAACTATGAACTGTATTGTAACATGTACACAAAAAAAATAGCAATAGTGACTTAAATTTTTTTCGTAATATCGGTAATTTCGATATTTAGGGTCAAGTTTTTAGAAACTATAGCATAAGTATACAGTGTTTAACGTATGGACAATATATTTTAATACTTACTAATAATTGTTTACACGATAGTTCTCCAAAATTGCTAATTCTTTCTGATATTAAGCACCATTCGTCCACGGTTAGATAAGGATGAACGTATGTAATATTACAAGCAGCAAAATTATAATCTGCTACCGATTTTACTTCATTGTCATCTTGGTTAAAAGAGTAATATTTTAAAACAAGTGTTACTTCGGCCCAATGATATGCTATGTTCAAAAATGATCTCATCAAGCTGCAGTTCTGAAAACAATAATAACATATTAAAGAACTTTCCTGAAAAATTTAATTGTACGTGTCAAATTGAATAAAGTATCATCTCTTTATCGTATTTTATAGGACTTTCTTTAATATTATAACGAGAATTAAACTGTCGGTTCGAAGTATTTCACTTATTTATTTATATGTTGTACAATTGTTATGATATTTTACAAAATATTGTGTAGAAACTAAAAATTCCAACCCAGTAACCAGTCTTTACATAGGTAATTAATAAATCCCAGAAAATTCTGATAAACAGTCAAGAAATCCAGAAGTAAGTCACTCCTCCGAATCAGGTTTACAGGCGATCTGGAATTTTCAAGTGAAGTTGTGACGTATTGTACGTGTTTGATGTTGAGTCAAGCCTAAATTGTAGGTAATTTTTTCTTGGAGGTAGTAAATGTGGTACCGAATTCTACAGCGAAGAATTATGAAAGTATACTTTCTGAGATTATGAATGAGGTAATATTATTAGGAAGAGAGAGTGTAGTGCTGGGGGACTTCAACGTAAAGGCAGTGGAGTGGGGTTCTCCGACAACGGACGCTAGTTGTCAAAATGCTTATGGAATGGATTAACTCTGGACCTAGTTATCTTTATCCAATCAGGGCGGTCTTTCAGGCGGTAATTCATGGATGCGGAGGTTTTTTTTAGCAGGTAGGTCTCTGGCTTTGACGGCAATGGTGCAAAAATGCACCTTATGATCTATAATACGAATAATAAGTATAATTCATAACGATGATGGAAGGACCAAGGCATTGGAATCATAAAATAATATGTTGAAAAATTAACAAATTAAAACGTTATTATAAGGATCCAGAAAACAAGGGAATAGAAAGGGATATAGAAGAGATAAAATAAAGTTTAATGAAAAATGTGTGTAATAAAGAGAAAAAAGACTCTATTAAAATGGTTGAATACAAACAAGATATAGCATTAAAACGTATATAAAGATAAAAGAGAAGCAGACGCAAAGATTATAGATAATTGGACACCAACCTTCAATCTACATAAAGAAAGGTTTAAAATAACGTGGGAATAGCAAGTTGTAAAGGTTCTGATAGTTATGGGATATTAATCGATAACGGAGAAACCTAAAAGTACAGCAGACTATGAGAAGTTGAACGAAGAATTTTATACCTTTAGACCTTATCCAGCCATCTATATATCTGTTATCTCTTTATCGTGCTTTACAGGACTTTCTTTAATACAAAGGATTGTATAAACAAAACCAATTAAATTAATAATTAGTTATTTCAATATAAGGTTTAATGCTCGAATAAATGAACTTTGATGATATACAAGGCAAATATCGAACACAGTATTAATTAAATTTTGCCCAAGTAGTTTCGATCACTAGATCATCCTCAGAGGCATTTCGTCAGTTTTGGCCTATCCGACAAGAGCAGAATGTCATAAATATAAAATGTGACATAACAATACACTACACAAAGACAAACAAACACTTTAAAATTTTGAAGATCGGCGAAGCTACATGGTATATTCTATATATCTATATTCTAGTCTTAAACAGTCTTGCGTTTGCTGAGTTTAAAGTTGGGATATCTAGAATTTGCGTTGGGAGGATTTTTCTATTAGTGACTATAAAATCAATCATAGATTTATACCCCTGAAGTTTTCAAATGTATATTTATACTGGAGCTTATGATCTAAAAATGTATTATTGATTCTCAGTTCATTAAAAGCATAGAGATTAGCCATGAGTTCTCCATTTGCGTTGACATGGTTTTCATTAAATCTTTGTTTTACTCCTGAAACTATTTTATTTCCGATTCTTGCATTAAAATCACCCTAAGAATTAAGGGTTCTTCATGAGATATTTCATCCAGGATATTAAAAAAGGGGGTGACTTGACACCTATATGTAACTAAATTCCCAAATTTGTTATTTAATAAACTAATTTAGTTTAATTTTTTTAGAATGTCTTAATATGAACAAAAGACCTTACTGTGCTGCTAGGACGCTGATTGGGATCATTGAGACGTATTTGGAGCAGAGACACTCTGCAATTGGACTCAGAAGATGGCCTTCGTGAACTCAGAAGACTGGCCTTCGTGGACTCAGAAGAGTGGCGTTCTCTTTTTGCGCATATCCAGTTTAATCTTTCGAGTCGAAAAAACATGCTGTCAGTTACGACAGTGAACCCATACCATGCCAAGGCTATAATTCCCCAGAGTTTTCCAACTCTCTGGAACATCGCTTATGCAACATTTGTACACCTTTGCCATGCTTCCTCTGGGCATGATGGTAATACAGATCGGGATTGGAAAGTACGGTAGTCACAGAACAAATCCCCCTTATGATGAGTCAGTTGTGGTATATATGTCTGGTAATTTGCTGATTGTGTAAATGCGCATGTTTTAGTGAGTATGTTCATTCAATATACAGTTAATGGCAAAGCTACAGTCCAATGTCAATGTCATGTTCTCAACTAATCCGCGGGTGTTTGTTTGGTCATACCTTATTCGCAGTTGTCTTATGTCTCATAGGACGTTTCCTATTAGCCATTGGGACGCCCCCTGTCCAGGATCATAATTTTTACCCAGTCTGTCCTGCGTGGTGTACTGGTGAGCTCGGTTTCACCGACAAGGACTAGCTATCCATAATATATAAGTAACAAAAATGAATTAAAAAGCTGCACATGTGGTAAAACATTCGCCACCTCCTCCTGGCTCCTTGATTTTACGAGAAGGAATTTAATATTATACGAATAAATTAATGACATCTAGTTTATAATTTGCAAAGCAAACATCTAATAACACAAAAGTGGTTGCAAGATAATAAAACAAATGTTCATGCTACATTTAGTAAACTTACATGTTTTCTGTTCAAAAGGCCGTTTCCGAAAGTTTTAAGTACTTCTTCTAATTCACTCAAACACTTCTTTGTTTTCTCAACCACATTTACGGCCACCGTATGCTCTGCTACTCTTATACTAGATATAAAGTTTCCTATCAATTCACTGAGAAATTCCATATGGAAACAGTACTGAATATTTCCTAAAATTTTAAATAAAATTATTTAATGTCGTTTGCAAATTATAAATTGAACAATTCAATATTAAGCTTTTCCAATGCAAGTCTCATTGTATTTTAGTCCCGTTGTCGTTGTCGAACAAGTAACCATCATTGACGTAAAGATGATATACCAACATTTGATTAGTATAAAAAATGCTCCGGTACAACTCAAAACTCTATTTGGTAGGCTAAGCAAGGGTAAAATGGTCTTTGCCTCAATATAGAGGGAGCATTTTACCTCAAAATCTATTCAAATATAAAAGCGAATTTTTATCCTCCTCAGTCCCAAGAAAAGAGTTTTTATTATTTTAGCAATATTTTCTATTTTCCCTCTTGATTTGTGAAAAAAATAAACGAAAATCTATAAAAACTAAAAAAATTTATTTGACAGACATAATTATGACAGGTCCAGCATAATGGACATCAGGACTTAACTTACATATAATTTAAGTATAAAACTGAAAAAAACATTCTCGTTCAGGAGAAATACACAAGTACATTTTGCATTTTACACAAAAGAATCTAGTCTTCTTAGTACACCCAGGGTTTTGGCAACGCATGTAAGAATTTTTATTGTCGACAGAGCATATTGGCAAATGGTCATTACTAGTTTTTCTTACATCCATAGGCGGTAAGTGGACAACTTTAGATCGTTTTACTGGAATTATGGGCTCTTCATCTTCAGATGTCTCCGGTTTTCTTGAAATAGACGTACTAGCTTCTCTCCCATTTGTAGGCTTACCACCTAAAGCTAGTGACCTTCCAACATACAGCTTAAATTCCAGTAAATCCATTACCTTGGATCTCTTATCGCCAAACGCTACCCTATCCTGACGATACTCTATCCATGAATTGGTCAATGCAAGATCAATAAAGTGCCAAAAGACACGTACAGGCCATTTTTTAGTGCGCATACAGATTCTGTAATATGAGATAAATCTGTCACACAAATCCACGCCTCCCACTGACTGGTTGTATTTAACAATTGTGTTTGGACAAGGCAATAGAATATACTTTGAATTTTTTTATCCCATCTTCGTTACGTCAGTCAAAGGCAAAGAACCTGCAGATGTAGAAGCCATTGTCACAGATCTATTGTCCATCCATTTCAAAATAGAGACTTTCTTATCACCGCGTACCCATTCTTCATGCGACCCTCGGCCTTCTTTAGTAAAGCAGAATCTTTTTTTTATTTTGCTTCTAAGTACTCTGTGGAATTCGATTATTCAATTCAATTCAATTCAATTATTCGATTTAACAGGGCTAGTCTTGAATCCAAGACTAGCCCTGTTTTTGAAGCAAGCACAAAATTCTTCAAACCTACAGGATTAGGTTTGTTCTTGAACATACTGTCGTAGACTAGTGGTTCCCAGTGAACGGAATCATTTGTTCGTCAATTGACAACTCGAGAGATCTTTGAAGAGTGATACATTTACTTCGTACAACATCAAGAATAGGCTGAACTTTCCAAAGTTTATTTGCCTTTTGGTCTCCTCTGAAACTGCACAGTTGTCTACAACATGTAAAAAAATTTCGTAACTTGTAGATTCTATCTCGGGGGAGCTGAGTAATAATAGGAATTTCAATTCCTTTTCATGAAATAGAGGCGTAAACGCGGTAGTCCAAAAATTCCCATCAAAATATGAATACCTGCTAGTTTCTTGAATTCCTCTGGAGTTGACTTTAGGCTTTTCTTTTCGTTTTGCTTGCATAGCTCGTATGTTACTTGCTGAAGACAAGTTTTCCCAAAAATGCTCAGGAAAATACTCAGAAAAATAATCCAATGGGTGTCCAGAATTCGTGATCTTCATTAGCTATCCATGGATCAGCGACGTCGAAATCTTGAGTTTCAAAAATTTTTTCACTCGCAAGTATTCTTAACATCATCTAATTGTTCCGTTTTCCTGGAGTTTTCTCCCAACGCTGCAGTAAAGGAGTATCATCGTCTGAATCCCACTCCGAATCTGAATCATTTTCTAAATCATTTTGGGCATTATTTTCGTTTTCATGAAAAACATCTGAAAAGGTTTTTCAGAAACATTCTCTTTCTCACTGCAATCATTATTGCTATCGTCACTGAGGAAAAAATCGCTATCTGCCAAAATATCCTCCAATTCACGTTCTGTCAATATCCTTTTCTGTCTGTAACCAAACGTAAACAACGTGAGTATGGTAAAATATTTTGCTAACTAAGTCCCCAATGCCCCAAAATGGCTGGACAAAAATTTCAGAGGAGTCCTGACCTGACCAGTTGTAATTATTTTCAAATATATATTTACCACAAAAACGTCCAAATATCAAATAACATAAATGACAAACAATCAATAATTAAAATACAAAAAACACTACAACTTACTGCATTTTGTGGAGACGCCATCATAACCTCACAAGTTTTCACCACATGTAACAACAAACTAATGAAGTAGGCGTTGTAGTCAAATTTTGCAAACGAGTAAATTTTACTGATAAATAGGAAGTCCAATAAGCTGCACTATAGGACGCGGCGATGCTTAACCCGATTAGTCACCGTGTAAAAAAATTAGTAAACACTGTCCAGCATGCTGCATGTATGGACTGAGGAGTGTTATGAGTGACTTCTGATCATTAGAGAAATTGCAACAGATATGAAAAAAACGAAAAAAAAAATAGCTTTCTAAAAAAACTTTTGTGATAACGAAATTAACAATATTATATGTGTTTTTATAGGTCATAATAAAACTAGCCTATTCTGCTTCGCACATCATCGTACATAGGTGGCGCTAGTAGTACTGAATATACTAAAGAAATCTTAGCGTCGGTTTTAAAAAACTTATGAGAAATATATTGGAGGACCATTTTACCCAAAGTAACACTATTTAATGTCCTTCGTTAAAAACTTAACGCATAAACGAAGAGATAACTAACGGGAGAATACTATTGGAATGGAAAAAGTTTTGTTATTATTTTTCATTTTTCAAAATTACTTACCACTTTGGAATCCCTTTGCGTTACCTACTAACTTCTTAAGAGAGAATAAAAATGTTTTTAAAAACATTTATGACTTGCCAACTCGCCAAACTTTCAATATTTCTTGAAAAAGAATCTAAAATCTTCTTGGTTAGTACATTTTCACTTTTAAATCAAAACTTTCCTCAGTTTTAGTATCGAAATAATTATTTAAAACAGATATTATTTTTGAAACCAAATTCTCGATTCTATGTAGTTTGGAGAATGTGTCGAAGATTTCTAGCATGAGAAGTTCATAATCCTCAGATTGATCTTCATTATTAGCCAATAAAATATACTGTAGTATTTCTTCTGTTAATGTTTGAGTGAGAGTTGGATCTAATATTACGATTTTTTTCAACAATTGGTAATTTAAAGCAGAAGGTGTATTACACAGAATAGAATTAGTCATGATAGATTTTAAGAGATCTGTTACAGTAACTTCTTCTATTTTAGACCTTAGATCCAATTTAGTTTCTTCCAAGACGTCCAATAGTTCGAGAAAGATTCTCTGCGATCTTTCAGTAACCACCATCTCTGATGATTCAAACAGAACTCCTGTGAGCGACAATACATCTTTGAAGTTAAATCCTTAAAAAAAAAAATCATTTAACTAAATAAAAATTAGAAATTATACAAAATAAAAATAAGTAAAGTGCACTAAAATTGATAAATGAAAGATGGTCAAAATACTAAATCTGCAAAGTAAGGTATATTTCATGGTTTTGTCAAAACGCAATTGGAATCATGCACATTCAAACATACGTTATAAAAATAGACAGTTGATAATCAAAATATAAAATAACAAATAAGTATTTTTGGTACTAAACAATTTACCTGTTATGCGTAGTAAAATAACCAAAAATTTGAACATCAGCAATGGATCATTTTCATAAGCTACTGCAAGTGCATGAAATATTAGCTTGAATTGAACCTCTGGGAATTTTTTATTTGAATTACAAATCTTGATTAAATGTTTGAGTAAAATTTCCAGTCCCGACTCATCCTCTTGATGATTTTCAAATAAAATGTTAACAGCATTTCCATATTTCTTGTGGTTATTATAGAATATACACTAAAAATATAGTTTTTTTGCAGAATTAGAAGGGAATGAGGCAGTAAATAATAAATATTATGTCATTTTATATGTAAAATTCTAAAAAACTGTTTTGTGAAAGTTCGTAAGTTTCGGTTTTTTTTCTCAATTTATAAGTAAAATAGTAAAAAATAAATTTTTAGAATTTACAAAACAGTAATTAGACCAGTGGTCACATATGGATGTGAAATGTGTGAAACCCTCTCAACACAGATGAAAATCAAATGAGAATATTTGAGTGCAAAATACTAAGGAAGATATTTGGACCAACCCAATGTAGCGACGGTTCGTGGAGAATTAAAATGAACCACGAGCTGGATGAACTAATGCAGAGCGCAGATATTGTTAGATTTCTAAAGTCACAAAGACTACACTGGCTTGGTCACCTAGAAAGAATGCCAGATAATCGAGCTGTAAAAGTAGTCCAGAGATGGAAGCCCCAAGGAAACAGAACAAGAGGAAGGTCCCGTAAAAGATTGATAGACGACGTAGAGAGGGATCTTAAAACACCAGGCAGTGGCGAAGGAAAGTATCCGACAGGGCAGAACGGAAGAACATTGTTAAGCAGGCCAAGACTCACAAAGGGTTGTAGCGCCATTTAGAAGAAGAAGAGGAAGTAAAAAATAAATTACTGATTATAACAGAAACCAGGATAAGTATTGAATTGAAACAAAAGCAAAAATTGTGCAAATGTGAGTAATATGAGAAAAAGAAAGCTATATATGGATGAACAATGGTGGAGCATATAAGAAAACGACATCAAATTTCTGATATGACAGCAGTGGAAAAGAAACTCGTAAAAGTAGAATTAGAGAAGATGAGGAAGTGTGTGGGAGGATTAAGCTAACAAGAAACTCGTGTAACAAAACATACAATCAAAATAAGTAGGGAGCTGAAATACGTTCAGGAACTGAAAGGACCGAAGGAAGCCAATGCAAGAATCAAATGATTAGAGGCAACAAAAAAAATAATATGATTATTAAAAGTTTTATCATAAAAAGCAGAAAAGTAAACCATTTACGAAAGACTAGAATAATTTATATAAGGAAAACTTTGAACTGAGCTTTAAACTTGAAGGAACTGGGAAAGAATGTGATAATACATTTTTAGCGAAAAGTATGCACAGATATTGCATATCATAAAAATTGCATTAGAAAATCAGCTAAATAAACAAAGACAAGAGGGAGAAGAAGAAATATGACAAAGGTAGGCTCCATGAAGCTGAGAGTAAATGGAATGGAAAGGGGACAACCAAACGTAAGGATAAAAGCATACAAGAAACTAATAGTGAATAATGTAGTTAACCTTCACATAAAAATAAAAATAATGGAAAACATATGAAAGGGTCTATATTTTGATGGAAAAAAGAAATGGAAATTGTAGAAAAAATGAATAAATATGGTGTACAAAATACTGGGAGTGGCAGAAAAAAGGGTACAATTGATACTGGATGGGAGAAATAAATCCACACTTAATTATAATGGAGGTTTGGAATTCCATAATATGAAGGGACAAAATAGAAGCAATGGATATATAGGAGGTGACAGAAAATAGATAATTATCAGAAATGGAGAAGAGATGATAGAATATGAAGAAAGTTAAATATACATGTGTCAAAAACAAGTAGTGCAACGATATTATCCACTACAGAGTTTTACACAGAGAGATGGAACAACTAATGAAAAATATAAACAAGGATAAATGTGCAGACAATTAGTAACAAACCATAAATTAATGAAGACAAAAAATTACTAGATATAAAAAAGAAAAAAAAAACAATATGAAAGAATATGTATAGCTATCAGGAAACAAATGGAAACAAGAAACTAACTGAACAGAATTGAAAAGAATGCAACTGTATTGCTATTGTATAAATATATAATGGAGAAGCACTTTGGACCAGATAAAAACTGCTGTCAAAGAATTCAAACAATGGTATGAAACATTAAAGAATTTTTTGGAAAGCAATGAATATAAAGATAAATCACTAAGAGATAAAGATAACTACATGTTTTTAATAAAGTTTGTCTCGCATACTGTCTATGATTATATAAGCAAAGCAAAAACATACATTTCAGCTATAAAATTTTTGGAAAAATTGTATGTTAAACCTACAAATGAGATTTATACAAGACATATTTTAGCTACAAGAAAACAACACATAAACAAATCTGTAAATCAGTATGCACAACAGTTACAGCTTTTGGCTAAAAATTGTAATTTTAACTCAGTTTCCTAAGAAGAAAATAAAATGAGTATATTCGTGATGCTTTTATTAATGGTCTCATTAGATCTAATATATGTCAAATATTACTTGAGCTTAGTTCTTTGTCTTTGGATGACGCATTATCTAAATCTAGATCTTTAGAAGATTCTCAAAAACAATCTGATACTTATAACACAGCATTAAATAATATAGCATCGTGTAGTCATCAAAATTTAGAACAAACTACTTCAGCTTCTATTCAAACAAAAACTGGCCAGACTTGTTATTTTTGTGGACATCCAAGACATCCTTAATCTTTATGTCTAGCAAGGACTGTGACTTGCCAAAACTTCATAAAATTTCCATTAGGTCCAGACTTAGGTATTTGCTTTTGAGGAGTTGAGAACTAGCATACCTAATGCACTTTTATGGACAATTGATGAAATAGAAATTTTCATTATAAACAGATGCATCTGAATTTGCTATTGCTGCTGAGCCAATCTGGAAGATCTGTTGCTTTTTTCTCATGTACCCTCACAGATTCTGAACAAAAAACATTCTGCAATTGAAAAAGAAGAATATGCTTGCATTGAAGCAATAAAAAATGGAGACATCTAATAAGAAGGCAAGAATTAAAAATAAACCTAGATATTTGCAAGATTTTGTTCAAAAATAGGTAACAGTGAATGTAGTATTAAGTAATAAAAATATAATTGTTAATATTGTGACAATGTTCTTAATGTTGTGACAATTGTCAGTACTCAATAATTGTTTTGTTATCCTAATTTCAAGTTTTATGGGAATAAAACTAATTCTGCAAAAAGGTATTTTACAAGGAGAAAGGAAACGAGATGGAAGATATAAAAGCAGAGATTAAGATAAACACTAAGCAAAGAAAATGTACAAAAATAACTAAATAATGAGCAATAAAAAATTACATATGAAATTAGAGACAAAGTTAAAGAATTGATACAGAAGGTGAATAAGCAAAGTTTTCCAATATTTGGAGAGAAATTAAACTCAAAATACAAGGAAAGTAACAAAATTGTGTATCATCAGTAATTAATTGATAGGTTACTGGCACTGAAGTTATTATTATTGTTGAATTCTCAGTTTATTTTTTCTTTCTAATTATATTTACTTGTACTAGCATTTTTTTATTGTAATATTTGCTATAATATAGTTCCCTGACATATAAATATACCAGAAATGCTTGGGAACAAAATCAAATCATTAAGACGAAAAAAAAAACAAAAAAACATTGAGCACTAAACTATAAACTAAATAACGTTTATACCAGTATGAATGTTATGCTAACAATTTGGGATAAATATTTCACAAAAAAATTTGAACTAAAAGAGGAATATAAATGGATGAGAAGTTGATGTTGATAATATTAATCTACTAAGAATTAGTTTAGATTTTAAAGAAATAATAAAGAAGATAAAGGCAAAGAAAGCAAGCAAAAGATATCATTTTGATCTGGAGATGGTAAAGTACATTGTAGCGGAAGGGAAAAATGGCTATTAAATATATTTGAAGTGTGGTAAAAAAGAAAAATTTGTGATCCTAATGATCCATAAACCAAGGGATAATACTGAAGATGATAATAATAAGGAACATGATAAAGAAAAAAATAGAAATGGTAGAGGAAATACTCCTAGTATTTGTGAATCTGGACACCAGCCTTTAATTCTAGACAGAAGAGAAGCTATCTGGAACAAATACAAATTCCAAGGCACATTTGGACCTTTGGAGAAAACAGTTTAAAATATATTATTCTTCTAATTTACTATAAAAAATATTCATAAGGTACTAAATAATGCATCAATTAAACATAATTTAAATACTTACTTTTTGGACAACTCTAGAAACTTGATCAAATACTTGTTTGTCATTAAATTTCACTACACATTTAACAAGGGTTGGAAAAATTATGTGTAGAAAACTGTAAAGGAAACCTTCTGTCGCTAACAGACTTTTATAAAATATATATTTATTCAAAAACTTCACAAAATTGTTTGGACAAGAAAATCTTGATAAAACTGAGTCTATTAATTTCAAGCAGAGTTTCACATCAGTGCAAAAGTACTGCTCAAATAATCTGTTATTTAAAAGTGACAGTAATGTGTTAGAAATAATTTCTGTATTTGAAAAATCTTCCTCCTGTGATATCTTCAAAATGACTACCTAAAAGGAAAAAAGGTATTTAACAGTATCCAAGAAAACTGTATTTACCAAAACAATTTTTATAAAAAAGACCTTAATAAAAAACAAAAAAATCAAGCTTTGGAACATACAAAAGTTGATACATTGAAAATCATTAAAGGAAAAATAAGATAAACCAAAAATTTTTGACATGTGAAAATAATTTTAAATTATTTAAACATGACAAAAACTTAATTTTTTTTTAAGAATTCTTTAAGGTTTTCTTCAACTCCAGCTAGCTAACATCATTTTTCTATATTTTTACCTCCTTTGTTCATTCTTGTTGCTATCACTTTGATATAATCTTTTGCATAATTATTTATTTGAACTTTCTTGCAATTTCAATTGCCACATTGTCTCTCATCTTTTGCTGAGCTTTATGTCCATAAGGTTTGTTTTAAGTAATACTTATATCCATTATCTCTGTATGATCATTTTAGAAACATAACTTATCTTCTAAAATCTTACAATTTACATGAATAACAGATGACTAGTTACTAAGTGTTTATTGTTTCTTTTGTTTGCCAATTTGATCACCTTTCTTGATAGCAAAAAATGTGTAATTTTTAAGCAATAAATGAAATAGTTTACTACTTATTTAATACCTACCATATCTCTTTCTGATTTTGATACCATATAGACTCAAAATTTGATACCATATAGGAGTATAGACCTCACAAATGTATCATATAATTGTTGTAAGTTTTGGATATATTAAGTTACATTTGACTTACCTCAACTATCAATTTAATATCTTTATTGTCGATTTCATGTCTAGTAAGTTCTTTAAAATAATTTGAATTAATCCATCCATGAACTGTATGCCAAATAATTTTATCTTGTACATTTAAATTTAAAATCCATTCTAAAAGAGTAATCTTACAATGTCCAGGTAATTGAGCAGATTTAAAGGCACCACTTGCAAAAGCTATTTGTTTAGTAAAGTCATCGTCTTTCTTTAGGTGTAAAAGCAGTTCTAAAAAAGAGATATAAGTTTTGGAATGCGTATTAATTCAATACAACCTTTTTTAAAGTCCATTTTAATAAAGCAGTCAGAAATAAAAATATTAATTAAAAAACATGCTTTGTTTTGATAGTTGTTCTAACCTAACATTAAACATTTAAATTCTAGCTAACTTCACTTAAATTTACCATGTGCAGAGGCATTTTTTAGTGAAGTGCACGTTTTATTCGGAATTACCAATTATTCCATATTCCATGTATGATAAAATCAAAATTTGTTTCATTAAATTGTATATTATATTGTATAGAATTTTGGTGTATTGGGCTCCATTTATGGCCTTTTAAGATAATTATTCTGTTTTTAAGTAAAGTAATAACTGTAGTAATATCCGTAATACTGTAGTAGTGACGTCTACGATAACATGAAAATGTGCCTAAACAAATTTTTATTTTGACATTTGACAATCTGAACTTGGTGTATATCTTCTTTCTGTGGTTAAGTCCAAAATGGCACCGACGTAAGTATAAAAATTTTAATAAAATCTGTAATCATCCGTTTATTAAATGTTTAAATTTATTTAAAAATATGTTATTTTGCAAGTATTTGTAATTGCCGATTATTATAGATGAGTATTATTTTCATTTTTAATAAAAATCCTAACCTTTTAGTGTTGCATGACTATTGTTGATACGGAATGGTAATATGAATGTTTTTTGGTTTTTTTAGAGCTGACAAAACTAAAACGGTTAAAGGGCTCCCCGCAGTCCCTGAATCTGTGTTAAAACACCGTAAAAGACGTGAAGCATCCCGTGCAAAACAACTCCAGTCTGTCATTAAAAAGAAGGCAGAACAGATCAAAAAGAGGAAGGATATTTTTAAAAGAGCCGAACAGTATGTTAAGGAATACCGTTTAAAAGAAAGAGACGAAGTTAGGCTAATTCGTCAAGCCAAAACAAGAGGAAATTTCTATGTTCCTGCAGAGGCAAAATTGGCTTTTGTTGTTCGTATTAAGGGGTAAGTCTTTGTGTATATGTATATAAGAATTACAAAATAGTGAATTTTCTTTGTAGAAGTCATGTTTTGTTAGACAGATTCATAGTGTTGGTTGTAAACATAAGTTAACACTTTCCATGCTGTCTGAAATCATCCTTGTTGTCTTAGTAAGATATTTATTGAGTAAATAAATATATTCTAAAGCAACTGACATTCTATCTAATTAATGTTCAATGAACAAAAACAGTAAAATTAAAAATTGTGTTACTTTTGAATTAGCTTATGTATAAATATAAATTATTTTCATATTTTTAATTTTTATTTCAGTATAAATAAAGTAGCACCTAAAGTACGCAAAGTACTTCAACTATTCCGCTTACTGCAAATTAACAATGGAGTTTTTGTAAAGTTAAACAAGGCTACTATTAACATGCTCAGGATATGCGAACCTTATATTACATGGGGATATCCTAACTTAAAGTCAGTCAGAGAATTAATTTACAAAAGAGGATTTGCTAAAGTTAATGGACAACGTGTAGCAATTACAAGCAATCAAATCGTTGAAGACAGATTGGGAAAATCTGGTATCATTTGTGTTGAAGATTTAATCCATGAAATTTTCACTGTTGGACCTAAGTTTAAATATGCCTCCAACTTCTTGTGGCCCTTCAAGGTAAGTCTCTACTAAAGTTTTGTCTTAACAATCTTAATGTAGTGGTGCAAGCTCTAAGATCATTTGAATGAACTTAAAAGTAGATTCTTTTTGTTTTGTCAGGTTTCTTACCGCTTAATAACTTGTTTTAAGGAAGTATAGTAATTCTAGCTGTTCAAAATTATTTTTTGTGTTTAGTTAAGTTTATCCTCGCATTATAGTGTTTGCTTCCTTTTTTATTCTTATATTTTTTTAACTCTTATGTAGGTTTCTCCCTAATTCTGACCATTATTTGACTATCATTCCCTCTTGGTTGAGACACTTTCAAGTGATTTTTACATTTTTTAAAATCATTTTCTTTAGATGTATAAAATTTAGGTAATAAGTAGTAAAGATTTCATGTATTTTGTTTATTCATTTTATGGTTTTACAACATAATATTCATAGAAAATATTTATTGTGTATTCATTTTTCTTTTTAGCTAAACACACCCACTGGTGGCTGGCGTAAGAAGACTAACCACTATGTTGAAGGAGGTGACTTTGGTAATAGAGAAGATAGAATCAATGAACTTCTCAGAAGGATGGTTTAAACCATTTTGTTTATAAAATAAATTATGTATAAAACACCAACTTGTTTTTACTTTAAATTTACTAAAAACCTTAACATCACAATATTCCTAAAATCATATTTCATGTTTCAATGAATCAACAGATTCAATGTTTGAAAATTTATTTCATTTGTACAACAGAAGAGAAAAATTAGCTTAATTATTAAATTTGATAAAATAAAAGGCAGATATCAATCAGTTTTATTAATTAAATCTTGCCCAAGTACTTTTGCTTCCTAGAGCATCTTCAGGGACATTTTGTCAATTGTGGCCTATCCAACAAGAATAAAATTTTATAAACATAAAATTATACATCACACTACACAAAGACAAATGCTTTAAAATAGGTGAAGCTACATTACATTTGGATAGGCCACAATTGACTAAGTGCCACTGAAGATGCTCTAGGAAGTGAAAGTACGTGGCAAAAGATTTATTTAATAAAACTGCTCTATATCTGCCTTTTATTTGAGCATTAAACCTTATATCAATCTATTAAGTAACTGTCTTCTGGCTTATTTGACTATAAGCCTTTGGATATCAAAGTTATAGAGAAAGTACAGAAATTTACTTATATATTTGATAGTATTTCATTGAGTTCGTAAAGTTAAAATGTGGATATAAAAGGAGATACATCTAAATAATTCACAACTGTGCTAATTTGTTTGACTTATTTTTCAGATCAGCATTTTCAAAATGTGTACATTCTTTAGTCTAACATCTTGTTTTTGTTACTGTGATAATTGTGATAAGGCAGATTAGCAAATAAAATATGAACTTGTTTCCAAGGTAACAGAATATTAGAACCACATTATGAGAACTGAGGCTTGAAGGAGAGCATATTCCATCTCTGCAAAGAAAAATAGTTGGAAAACTTAGTCCAGGAAGAAGAACATCTTGGTTAAAGAACCTCGGAAATCTGGTTCAATACAACATCTATGCAGCTTTTCTGCACTGCTGCAGATAAGATAGGTTCGTAATAGGCAGATCAAGAAAAAATGAGAACTGATTTTGGTATGAAAGCTAAAGCATCAAATTATATACTCCACAAAAGTCAGTTATGAGCTGTATGTACATTTTATAATTTATCTATATGAATGTCATATGATCCAGGAAAAGATGAATGATAATACTCTAAGTATACTTATAATAGGGAACAGTGAAGTATTCGTATATTGGTTAATTGGTTATAAAGTTACAACCAATTAAAGACATTGTTGCAGAAGCCTATAATTTGTTTTGTTTAATTCTGACAATTCCATCGACAAGCATTTCCGTAGAAAGAAGTTTTCATGCTTAAAAAGGTTAAAAACTTTTAAAATTTCACAAGATAGACTATCAGTTTGTTATCGCACTTCATAAAGAACTGTTGAATGAACTTATGCAGAAGCATCTTTTCTACAAGGATATTATTGATAGATTTGCATCCTTAAAAGACTGAAGGATTGACTTAATTTATAAAAACTAGGTAAGTCTGTTCTATTAATCTATCTAATACTGCTTTTTTTGTTGTAAGTATCTCTTCTCCCTCGGTTCTAGTATCATCACCATCATCATTCCGCAACCTCTTTCATCCAATTTTGGTTATAGGTCTCCTCCAGATTCTTCCATTGTTTTCTATCTTGTGCCATCTGTATCGAATTTCCCACTGTTTTTCTCAAGTCATCCATCCATCTTTTTGGTGGGCTACCTCAGTGTCTTTTATCTTCTCTAGGTCTCCATTCTATGAGTCTTTTGGTCCACCTATTATCATTTATGATAGCACATGTGCTACATGTCCAGCTCATCTCCATTTGGCTTGTGCAATTTTTTCTATGACATATGTCACTTTAGTCCTCTCTTTCTCTCTGTCATCCCGTGAGAGGTTGTTGGACCTCCACGGGCGCCTCCCTAGGTGGCGGATAGGGAAATGCTACTAGGGGGCCTAGATATAGGTGGCACCGAGGAAATGAAATATTTGAGGCGGATCAAACCAGTAAACACTGCAGTGTCTGATCCATAGTGATCGACTGCAATCAGCATCTGACCCAGAGTGGGCGGCTGAATCAAAACTCAACAAATCCGTTTTACCAGGCGTGGTGTTTTAATCCCCAAAAAAACCCTCAATGAAATGTCGAAGGTTCAGAATTAAAATACTCCAGGCAAGCAGAACGAATCGTATCTAGTATAAGTGCCCTAAAAAGCTGTTTTCAAGTTATTAGAGCCCTAAACGAACTTTTAATGAGATTTGGGCGCGACGTAGGTACCAAAACTCCTTTTGGTTCCAGCAAGGTTTCCTCGTGTTCACCACTTTTTTAGGCCACGAGCGCCGCTGGCTCACGGCCTTACGCCATGGAGATTTATGTATTACTTAAACCGAAGCAATGGAGAACGCTCCGAAAAATCCGAGACAAACGTCGCTATCGCTCGCTAGCAATTCCCGCTGAAATGCACGTCACGCTAGCCTAAAATTGCGTTTGCGTTCCTATCACTAGCAAATAATTTTGGCTGCACGTCGCCGCCCAAAACAAAATAGGGTATTCTACGTTCGTCAAACAACAGCCTCTCTCCGTACACCGCAACTTTTTGACGAATTTGTTTTCATGCTGTTGGCAGTCAAAGCAGAGCGTATAAATACGTAAGTAAATTGGATTGACATGTGAATCGTCCGTAAGTGATATTTTTTTTGTGTTACATTCTATTTAGGAATTTAAAACTGGTTCACTGTTTCAAAACGCACTGTTTTGTAACTATACCTACTTATAAAGTAATATATACGTAGCCTAGTGCTTAACTATTGATTTATTGTTTGTGATGTGAAGAAAAACAGTTTTCAGGTTCCAGCAAACGCTGGGAATTTGTCAAAGATAAATTAAAATTTACCATGAAGCCTTTGTCGAACACATAATGGGCCAGCAGAATCGAGGCAGTTAAGTCCAGACTATTTCAATTTGATGATGTTGTAGGATGCATAGAAAGTTTGAAAAATCAAGCAGATCAATCAGACACTCTCAGTGATTGTGATTTAGTATTAAATGAAATGCTTAGTTTCAGACACGATTTATGTAATTTAGTAAATTTTCATTGTTATTATTACTTTTTTAACGTTTATAAGCTTTGTCCATAAAACTTTACAATTTTCAATGACAATAAGCATATTTCTATTCTATAATGCCTGTTATCCCGTAATATTATCTGTAATTATAGCATATTATTTTTTATCTATATTTATTCATGTGCATGGTGTATCTCTTTCAGACATTGTTATTGATTGATATTATGATTTGATTTATTATATAAACAATGTATATGTGGCGAAATATTAAGTGGGTACCGCGTAACCATAATAACTTTTCTCTCACGGTTTATTTCATTCTTGCGTGGTTATTCTCACCGTTCCTTATCTTTCTCGTTATCTTATTGTATCGTTCATATACGCATTAGGTTTCTCTGTACCTTTAAAAGTAGGATGGCGCCCAATTAACTTCCCTTCTCTTTTCATTATCTTCAGTAATCCACTAGCTTATTCTTCATGCCTGAACCCCAAGAACCGCGACCAGACTGAAGCCCGAGCCTAGTGCCGTTCTTTATGTTTCTGCCAGTAAAGTTATCAATAATTCTAGATAAAAACGTAGTAGTGTGTGAGGTGGATTAAAACATTAAAATTTAAATTATAATTTTTATTGCTTTTTATTAATCGGCTTTGATACATCTTTTTATAAAGAAAAATATAACTTATGCAAAAAATATCTATTTAGTAATCAAAAATGGAAATATGTTTTCAATAATATTTCATTTTGATACAACAAAAAAAAAATAAAATTGAGTTCTCAGTGGCGCGTGATGTACCCAAATATTATTGAAAACAAAAATATTTTTGGTAAACAATCACTATTGTTAAACCACATTCATTCTCAATTCACAACACTATCTTAAAGTACGTAATTGAGACCAGTCCCCAGAATAAAAGGAAATACTTAAAATGGCGTACGTATTTACAGTTCCAACGATTAATTAGAGAAATTTGTACTTACAACGTGGTATGTGGGGTCTATTCTGCTAATTTGTGGCTTTTACATTAAATAGTAAGACACTGGCTCTACTTTAAGACAAGCGGTTATATATATTTAAAAACAACATTTTTCCAAAAATCCCTAATTCTGATCTAGAAAAATAGTGAAGCAGTTGAAATCCAAAGCAACCCGAGAATATAAACACTGGAGCTAAGCTATGTTTTGGAGTCAAAATGCGGTAACAGTAATTCCCACTCTGAAGGGACAAGAAAATGGTTGATTACCTGAAAGACAAACTACATAAGGACCATTTCACGTCGTTCCAATGGATTTACATTTCGTACCCTCTATTTAAGTTGGAAACTTGAGTTTCTAACAAGAAGGCTGCCATATAAATGCAGCGAAACGTAGAGATAAATCTACATATAAGTTATCAAAAGAAGATACAACCCAAGCTGGAAGAGGATAGTTGATAATTGTCTCTGGTTAAGAATAGTTTTTCCTAAATTTATTTAGGACATTTTACCACTTTACGACAATAAATTGAGATTTTCTGGGCGATCGTTCTAGCGGAACTACAAGTTTTTGAAGAGAGTAAAGAATCTGCTTTGTAATACTTGACTATACAATTAAAAAAGGTTTGGAAGCTACACTTTGACAATGGTACATTGAACAACTACTATAATTAGAATTTTCATATCTTGATCCTTATCGTTTAACCTACTTTCAATTACCGTTGGTGTGTGTATGTGGATCAAGTATACCATTTGAACAATAAATACTGTACATACATCAACATTTTTAGAATACATCAATATTTTGAGTGTAAAATAGTTGTTAATAATTTTTCTTCGAATATCATATGAGAATGATTCCCCTATTGTATCAAATGATGTTAACTAATTCCCGTATGTGAATAAAGGTTGTTCAAATCACTGTGAAGTTCTTTCCATCCAGTTTTGAACACAAACATGTGCCAGAAGTTGCTGATGGCGGACGACATCACAAAATATACACGAAAAATGTTGTCTTTACCTATATCTGTGACTAAAATAGAACAGTTGAATAATTAAGTCAGTATTACTATTTAACATAACAGCACATTTAGTAAATAGACTTCCCGAGTCGAACCAAAGTAATTATTTAAATAGAGACGAGATGAACTGAAATAATATACAACAATAATTTTTTTACACAAGTGACATACATATTGTATATAAATATATCATCCAGTTTTGAACAAGTTAATGAGTGGTACTTGAAAATTGAACAGGAGTTTCTTTGTGCGAGTATGAAGACCTCCAAATTCGTTTACCTGTTTAGTCCAATGTAGGTGAAGTATATTTTATTTAGTGATGGATCTTACGACTGATCCGAATCAAAGATCGAAGACTAGGCGCCAGGCGTCTGCCATCTTCCTTAGAAAAATAATAATTTTAAAGCAACTTTTTTCGTGTGCGAACAATTTCATTCCTAAGAATTTTATTTTTATTATTCTTTTTATCATCATCATTATCATAGCTCTACATAGTCCTTGGTCTGTTTTAAGATGACTTTCCATTCTTAATTAATTACTCTAAGCATTATCTAAAATCTTAATATAAATTCTCAAATAATAATCTTAGTTAAAATGGTCATTGGCCATCAGCATTGACCGCGCACGTAAATATACGTAGCTTAACATTGTAAAAATCACGGCTAGCTTAATATAATAATTAGATATAAATACGGAGTACCAAAATAGGAAATTGCTATTTAAATGGAATAAGCCAACAAAAAAACAAAATTTGTTTATTTACTAATGTTTGTATTTTGAGAACGATTTCCGAAGTGGAAATTGAAACGTCAATAAAGTATTTTACCTAATGTGGCTTATCCCATTTAAATAGCAATTACTTTAAATGACACAAGAAAATAGCTTCAGAACAATACCAAAATAGGGGTATATTGTTTCTTATGACTCGCCGTTGTATACACATATCGGTGAATCAATCATTGTATTAGTCAGGAAGTCGGGTCAGTATTCGTGTTATTGTTTATATATTTGCCAGTGAAGTTATGTGGTAAAGAGGAACAAGATATGCATTTTGCATAGACGAGAATATTTAGACAGAGCACTAAAGTGACAAATAAACATGATTTACAAAATAAATATACTATATCAGGTGTGGTATCTACCGACATCAAACAAATCGTCAGAGAGAAAAGCCAAAGAAGACCAAGTGGAAAACAATTGGGAGCTATGTTTGTGAACAACATTAATATTGGTATATCTTCTAGAAAATTTGAATTATTATCATTAATGGGTAGTCAGTCAAGTAGAAAGTATTCAAATCAAAACCAAGACCAATTTACAATATGATTAACAACTCTTAGAGAAAACTAAAATATTAATTCTATATGTACAACACCTCCAACTACTACTGATACATCTTCTGTTAATTCAGAATTGTATGTGTTTCTGCAGGATATTGATCTACTAAACACCGCAATTTGAACCTGTTCTTTTGAATTGAAAATTGTTGTTCATCAACAGTGAATAGGACGCTCTGATCAAAAGATATCGAATTTTTACCGTAGAGTTGATACAAATTTTATTTAAAAAATCCATTGATTAAAAAAAAAACGTAAAATTTTGTTCAAAACTGGCATCGTGTACAATTAAATTATTGTTGTATTTTATTTCTTTATTACCCGATTTAAAATAATTAAGTTGTTTTTATAAGTGATATAAAAATAATTTGTCATTTGATCAAAGAAGGTGTTTGGATAAGTTTGACGTCATCTGGACACTGGTCTAATAAGTAACACAGACATATTACAGCTTATCCTCAATTCCAAGAGATGTTTCTGATTTAAACATTCATCATGGCGTTTCGTTAGGTAAACATCTTCTACTAGCTGAAGTTTTCAAATTACTTTTTACTCATTATAAATATATTAACCCTTTATATATATATATATATATATATATATATATATATATATATATATATATATATATATATGAAGCCAGAAACTGTACTTTAAATATATAGAGAGAGAAAGATAGACTGTATATATCTATAGCAACCGCGCTAGACAGTACATTATTCGAAGTGTTCCATACAACAGTTATAGTTCTGTCGATGATGAAGACACAATAATTCTGAATAGTATTTCATGAATATGTTTGTAAACCATTTTTGGCATTGTCTGTATTAAAAATCGAACATTTGACTGAATGCATAATGGGTTTTATGAACTCTTGAATATAATGAAAGTTTTTCTGTTGTAAAAAGACCGTTTTCCGTTGCGTGTTTTTATTCTAGGTTGCATTTTGTAGAATGTAATAAAGCAATTGGACAAGATGTAAACAAAAGTGTAAATAAATTGAACTTTTACAAAAAAATAATATTTCGAAATTCTTCTTCTTTATGTGCTTCTTCTACCGAAGCTTGGCGACCATCAAACGATAGGTTTCTCTGTTTTGTGCCGCATGTATTATGTTCGCAGCTTCTGGTATTTGAAACCATTCTCTCAAGTTTCTCAGCCAGGATTTCTTCTTTCTGCCCAAACCTCTTCTACCTTCAATCTTGCCTTCCACGATAAGCTGTAACAGACTGTACTTATCATTACGGAACACATGGCCAGGTTTGACGCTTTCCTTACAAATTTCGAAATTCCTTACAAAATAAATAATCAGTTATAAATTGCAAGGGTTGACAAATGCTTATTAACCTGCTGACAGATCTTCGATTTTGTATTTAGGCAATGCTAAAAATGTTTATGTTTTACAATTTTTCTGAAAAATTTTCAATCAATTCTCGATATATAAAGTGTTAAAAATGTTATATGTACAGGGTTTTGCTACGTTTCAATATATGAATTGGTTGTATCTCCATTTCTTGGACTTCAAACCATATATATATATATATATATATATATATATATATATATATATATATATATATATATATATATATTAAAATAAAATAAAACAACATTTTAAATAGTCTTTGTCTAATAAGATAAATAAAAACGTTTAACGAAAGATACTAAAAACAGTTGTTTTTCAAATATAAAATTACAATCAGATTCTTATATAGGTCTCGAGACAATACGCAAAAAAATATTTATCTATGTTAGAATTGGTGTAAACGTATCACATATTCTATTAATAATAACAAGGGATTATATTATATAAAATTGATCAAAGGCGTTGAGAGAATGCCAGAAAGACAGTGTTGTACCTTAATATTTAGACGAACAATTTTCGATTTTAGAGAGTTTATGGACGGAATGTTGCCAAAAAGGTAGTTTAACAATTGGGATGCGAAAAATATTATTTTCCTAAATAAAATGGATTTAGAGATATTTACTAAGAACTTTCCACAGACAAACTCTTTTTAATTAATTCTATAGAATGTTAACACACTTAAAAATGGTAACCACAAATAATGTTTCATGATGGCACTAACCGTCAAATTTGTATTAAGAGAAACATATAATATCTTATATTCAAAGATGATTTCACAAACGATTCTAGATGGCGCTGTGGAAATGTGTCATCCTCGTATTGTTAGAGTTTGCCAATTGTTATTGCGAAGACTGTAGTAATTGGTCCAGCGGGTAGCTCCAAGTGAACGCCAAGGAAAAGTATTTTGTGAGGAAATTATACTATACTTATATGGAAAATAAATATGTATGCTTTTAAAATTCAAAACAACAAAAGCAAACCCAATACTTAACAAGAGGGAACGAAGAACTTTGTTTATAAAATTCCTTATGAATCGCCAATTGGCAGTTTTATTCCCAAAATATGTGGTATTAAATGTAAAGTATTCCACAAGGACATCGTTTCAGCCTCATATCATGGTCTAAGTATGTATTAAATGAAAGACCTCAATTAGTGGAACAGCAGAGGTGCATCCTTAAATTTTGGAACGGTTCGGAAAAAGCAAGGCCTTTATTTTAACATACTCTAATAATTAAAAGTATACGCCGTCAATTTATTTCAACTATAATTATCAAAAATGATAAAAATATTCTAATTATCAGAAATGATAACCTTCTGAATACACGATTATTGATTTCTTTTTCTGACATTCTAAAGCACAAGACTATTGAGTTAAAGTGGAATAATGAAAGAATTCCTATGTACTAGGAACAGGCTACGAGGTGACTTTAGAGTATGAAACTCTTTAACTATTTGTTTTGATAGATAGAACAGGATAGCCACAGAACGTTTTATATAGAAAAAGAATAACGTATTCTTCGGGGCGAGAAAACGTTTTTCAAAACGTAACAGTAACAATCCAATATCTCACTGTAATGTTTTATTAAAATAATTTGAAGTTTGTCTAGATTGATTATCTGTCATTATTTTTGAATTGAAATATTTTCATAAATTGTTGTAAAACACAAATCAATGTATGGGTACTTAATTGAGATGATGGAAAATTACAAAATTATTATGAGAATTTTTTAGGATGCATGTTTAAACAAATTTAATGTGACTGACTGATCGAGAATGCTCGATAATGTTTTAGTTTTTAGTATACTCAAAACTGGCGGTCTGTCACACAGTCCTGCGTTTAGCTGGTTTTATATAATATTTTCGTTGAACTGGCAACGGTGCCCTAGAAATTAGAATGACAGTTGTGACAAGATCAACGTACACAACTTAAAAAATACGAATTTTGATTATAAGAGTTGTACCAGTTTTTTATGACGCGAACAGTACTTATTTTCATATTTCATATTCACACTTTACTGTTGAGACTTCATTAACTTTTCTATTGAGACTTTATTCTATAAAATATATTTACCTAACCCAATTAAAGTTGTTAAATGTGATGTCACCACATATTTTTAAAAATAATGTAACACAACAAATTTTGCAACTTCTTTAAGGGTTTTTACTCAGATATTAGCTCATTCATGTTACCTGTAATATTACCACTGATGATGGATTTTTAGTCCAAAAGAAAGTGTTCTGTGATGTAGCCCGAAAGGGTAATTTTAATTATATACCTTTATAAAGGATTTTTAAATAAAATTTTAGTTAAGATTGTTTTCCTTAAGCAAATTGAGATCTAAATATTAAATTATTCATATGGTAGATTATCTAGACAATATCGAGAATTTTATTCGCTAATTGAAGGCCTTCATTTGACACATACCTTGACCTTACGTAACGATTATGTTTATTATATCTGCAAGTATAGTATAAGAAAGAATTTTTGGATACAATAAATTGGTTCAATTAAAGTTGCAGAATAAAAAGTGGTTAATTTAAGAGATAATGAAAATAATTACTTAATTTCACATAATTAAAACTTCCAAACTTACCAGATTATTTTATTTAAAGAATGAAACAACAAATACCTTAAATAGGGACATTCATAACGAATAAAAACTTATGATCCTTCAAATCACTTTGAAAAAAAAGTGTGGCTTCGGCATAAAAGTATGAATGTTATCGTACAATATAGCACCGACACTTGTGTCAAATTAGTGAAACACGAAACGATCGCGACGTCAGAAAATAGTCTACACTTCGTTTTAAAGTCTAATCTTAAACATTTCAAAAAAATATTCATTTTACAACTAATGAAAAATATTCTTCCGCAAATTAATAGTTTGTGCATGTATGTGATTTGTACGTTTCTTTAAAATATAATCTGGAAAAATTATTGTTAAAAAAAAAATAAGTATTTTAATCTAGTAATTAATTATTGTAAAGATTTCTTGAACGATATTATTGGATTAAGGTAAAATACAAGGATTTCGTTGCCTAAAGTCACCGATAAAATCAGGAAAATAAGCCAAACAGCGCATATTAATAACATGATGCAAAAAGCATATTTTTCAAAGTTGAGAAATGGTTAAAAGGTAAAAAATAACAATTTGGTAAAAATGTTATAAAAAAAACCACTGGTTTTGATGTATCAAGTCCTAAAATAAAAACAAACAATATTTCCCTTCCTATGTAACAAATATAACTAAGCAATCTTGCCAATTATACAGATTTTTATCATATATATACAATGAGTAAAAAGGTTCCCTGCCGAATCTTGCTAAATGAGACTTTTCCTAAAAAGATGAAGTTTATCCCACATATCAATATTATGATATTCTATTTAATTCTTGGAGGCCTGAGGATGAACTGGTTAGTTCGCTGAAAGACTGTTCTAAACAATGTTTTAGTTCGGCGTACGAGACCACGAGGACGCTTTGTTCGTCACGTGACACCAGACTTATCTTTTCAGGAACGCCCACGTCCAGTTTGTTGAGACATTGAACGATGTGCGCCATGTCGAGCCAAGGGTTGCCGTCTTCGGTCACTTGATGGAATACATAATCTCGGAATAGTTTTAACATATACCTTAAAAGATATTTATATTATTAATTGGATAAAGTTTAAAAAATAAACAACACGACGATCAAAAATATATGTACATCATAGGGATTAATAAATAATTCTCTATAACGGTAAAGTAAAGTTAAAGTTCGTGTAACCTTCTGGCTAAGGTCTAGTGTTAGGTTTTTCAGGTCGCGCAAGCGCCCCTAACATGACTTAACGACTACTTTCGTAGCCGGGACCGACGCCTTTACGTGCCCTCCGAAGCACGGTGGCAGCTCAGTTACATTAGAAATTGAAAATTTTGTCGGTGCGGGATTCGAACCCGGGCCTTACGGCTAGCCACTTTGTAACGGTAAAACGAAGAGATAAAGAGAAGCTTCCTAAGGATGTTGCAATTAATTAAATATGTACATAAAAATTATATATACAGTGTGGATATTGGTCTTCCATAATCCGATCACAAGATGAAAAACGCTCGGACCCGTCAATTTTTATTTTAATCGAGTATTTTATAACATAAAAAAATTGTCACCCCTTTCATCCCCCCCCCCCCCCGGATTTGAAAAGAAGAATTCTAAAATTTATCACACTTTACTTAACTTTAAGGATCTGTTTGTTAATAACGATTTATTGTTTTGAAATACATTTTGCGATATAACAATACAAAAGTAGGTATACTGGTTTTGATTTAATATGGGACATTCGGTATAATAAAATTTATTTAATTTTTATTCTTGAACGTTTATACCGAATTTTTGCAGAATAAATACTTTAATGTCGTTAAAACATATCGTGATACATATCGTAGAACAATTTTTTAAATAATCTAGTTGGCGTGTCTAGTTTTTTACAGCGGTCATAAAAACCAAGCAATTAGCACTGTTGATTGTAAAGAATATTGACAAGAACTTGAGATTTGGTGAGCTTTAGAGCTAACCTGTAAATTTTTAGTATTGAAAAGCCAAAACAATCAAAATGGCACCACCTCGCAGATTAGTAGACAAATGTGAAGCAATTTTAATATTTAGTGAAGCAGGTCGTAACTACCATGAAGCTGTGAGAATATTTAATGAACGTTTTTCGAATCGTCCAATTGATCGACATTACTATAGAGTACTTGTCACCAAATTTTGTAAAACTGTATCTGTCGAAAACAAGAAACGGGATGGTAGAAAGAAGACTTCTGAGGAAAAGCAAGTAGATATTTTGTCTCAATTTGTAGTAGATCCATCCAGTTCAACTAGAAATGTTGCTCGCGAATGCGAAGTAAGTCACAAGACCGTCTTAAACATTTTAAAAAAGCTAAAATTTCATCCCTATAAGATGAAAATGGTGCATGAATTGACAGACGATGATCCAGATCGACGACTGCAATATTGTGAAACTATGGATAATAATATTTCACAAGATCCAAATTATTTAAGACATATTTGTTTTTCCGATGAAGCCAGATTTTATTTAAATCGTCATGTACATCGATAAAACGCAAGATATTGGTCTGACGAAAACCCTCGATTGTTTCGAGAGTGTCATACTCAATTTTCCACTAAATTAAATGTTTGGACAGGTAAACTAGGGGATCACATTACAGGCCCTTTTTTTATCGAAGGCAATTTAACGGGGGAAAGCTATCTTAATCTACTGGAAACACAAATAATTCCTGCAATTAATGATGTGCTTAGAAACAATCCAGGCGAATTCACCCAAGATCTTGTTTTCCAGAAAGATGGAGCTCCGCCTCATTACGATGCTCGCGTTCGAAATTTTTTAAATAATTTGTATCCGAGAAGATGGATTGGACGTTGTGGATTCATTGAATGTCCACCAAGATCACCAGATCTTACTCTCTAGATTATTACATATGGGGTTACCTTAAATCCAAACTGTATGGGAGCCAGTTGACGACACTTGATGAACTCCGTCAAAGAATAATCGAAAGAATGTAATAGGATTGATATGCAGGACCTACAAAGGGTTAGGGAGCCAACGAAACGAAGAATCTACTTCTGCCAGGAAGTAAATGGAGAACATTTCCAGCATCTCCTGCAGTAATGAAGTTTTCTGTAGGATAATTTGCCAGTTCCTTTAATTTTAAAGATGTAATTTTATACATTATTTTTTGTATATTTTATTTTAAATAAAACCATTATGCCATACAAAATTTCAAACTTATACATTTTTGAATTCTTCTTTTCACACCCTTTCCAATGAACTATCGCACGATCCTCTTCGGTCTTCTAAGATTGCTGGAGGATGTTCGATGCGTGATAAATCAGCTTATCTTCATGGCCATTTCAAAGTCTCTATACCAGATTCTTGTATGAACTCTATAGTTTCACGGACAATATGAGATTTTGCGTTATCTGTTGAAAGATCACAATTGGAATGGCTTGTAGGTAGGGATAGGGATGTTAAACCAGTTGCAGTACGTCGCCAATGTATCGTGAACAAGAATTAAAGGTTATCTTGTTCCCAAACATATAGCAGCCCATACCATAATGCTTGGTTGTCTTGCTGTATGAAGTTCAACAGCCAAGTCTATAATTCGTCGCGCGCCTCGAAAACGTCTTACCCTTATACGCCCATCAGAGCCATCCAAACAAAACCTAGATTCATCACCGAAGCAGGCCAAATTCCATTGGCCATTTCAGATTTGCCAAGCTCTGCATCATTCTAGGCGTCGAGTCTTGTGCTGTGGCGTCAAAGGTAACACCAAAAGAGGACGGTAAGCTCTATGTAGCTATAACTAAATCATCTCTTACTTATGTACACTGTCCCGTCTATTTATATCTAAAGAGAGCAAGATTTATATCTAACCAAAACAAGAGTGGCCATTCGCAAACGTTTCGGTTTGTTTGCTTACCCTATCTCCAGCACAGTAGTTGCTCAGTCCTCAGTTTTAACCCCTTATAAGTGATACCCGAAGTAGTAGGCAAATTAAATCGTTACAAAATGACTAAAAATTGAAAATAAACTAAAGCTAAATACACACTAATACAAAATAAACTTTCTTATTTGTTTTGTTTTTGCGAAAAAAAAAGAAAAAACCTCAGTTAAAGAAAATATAGCGAGATCATATATATTTTTAGATAAAACTTACAAAGAAATACTTTTGATGATCCAAATAAATAACCGTGTTCTATTTTTTTGCCATCAGTATATCTATATCTGAACAAATTCAACAAAATATTGTGTAGAATAATATTAAAAAATACATAAACACATTAGAAAGTTTTAGTTGAATCACTTTTATTAGTGTGAATAGTTACCTATCTCCAGTTTCTGCCCATGTACTTTCCAAATTGAAATCTGGTCGTTCATTAATAGTAGCCAATTTGGTCATAATTCTAAAAAGGCGGCCGTTTTGTACTTCTTTCGACAGTTCGTGATCGAGTGTCTCGATGTGGTTGTGTAATGTATCCAATTGATTGTAAAATCTAGCACCAATCATTGGCATAAGATCAGTAACGCTTCTTCTTTGTTGTGTACCTAAAATATTGTTTAAAAAAACTATTAAAAAGAATAAAATTAGTTGTGTTCTGTACGAAATTTGTCGATATTTCTACTTTTTCTTCCCCCAAGATGTTGATTCATGACTTTCATTTTAGCATATACATTGCCCTGCATTAATTGTCGGCCTAGACATTCACGTCAACAACGGTAACCATTGTAAGAATCATAGATGTAGTAATAATAAACTACATGTAGAACTGAAGGACAATAAGTGAAGTATACTTTTACAGTTTAGTGCACGTGTTGTCCGCTAGGTGGGCACAAATAAGGGGACAAAAAAATGTAAACATTGTTTAAAATTTCACTTGTTTCTCGTGATAATTATATGGAATTTTGTAATGGTAGTTTTAAGTAAGATAATCTCCTGGCCGAAAAATAATCATTTTTACTTATATGACTGTATTTTTCAATCATAATGATATTACTTCCACCCCTGTTGCCAATTGTATCGTATGGAATAATAATCTAAATAACAATGAAAATGAGGGAAATGTATTCCAAACAGAATGGAAAAGAAAAAAAAGATAATATTCTTTGAAGATAATGAAATAGAAACTGACATTTTATGAAATAATACCCGTTCCATACTTTTTATATATCCATTTGTTATATTTTTTTAAGGACTAAGTTCCTTCCTTTTGTTACCTCTCATTATTCTCGAACAGACTTCTCGCTATTACCTACTTAATCTGCCCTAATCTAACAAGATCATTACTCTACAATGAAAATATTTGTTAATTGTTTTACCCTACGAAATTACTTACCTAATAAATACATAATCAGATTGCGGAGATCAGTGGTGTAGGAACGACTGACAATATCTAAAGCTGTAGATATGTTTTCTCTTTGCACAGCCATGGTCGATTTGCAAGCCAGAGCTAGAACCAATTTTCCTAAAGCAGTTAAGTCTTCCTGCTGATAATGTTGAACTAGTGCTATGTGGTTGATGGTTGAATTTGTTTCTTGAAGCACTACATCCATTACTCCTAAACAACTTAATCTTAACCTAAAAAGTTTCTAGTTAATAATAGTTGTGCGTATCATTATTCAAATCTCACACACATAAGATGTGTTAAACTATTTGTTCTCCGATTCGGAAAACTGTTGAACACCGGATGTAAAATGCAAACTAACAAATCTTTTAAGCATGATTTACATGATGCCAGTAAGTGGCACTCAAGGAAACTGAAGGAAACAACCGACAAGTTTTAATAAAACAAAAGGAAAACAATGACAACCTGCACGAGGACACAGAGTGGAAACAGCTTGAAGAACTAGAGGAATCTGCGATCTTGGGAAAGTCTTTTAAGAGTCAGCAAAAACTCGAGGACTGAGGAGGAAAAGAGAAAGAATTTGGACGACTCAGGGGAGAGGCCGTAGAAGAGAGGCGAGAAAGCGAAGAACTAAGCACGATAGAAGACAGTGAAAGAGGTCCTAAAGAAATCGAAGGTACTCCACAACATGACAAAGGAGCACGTGAAAACCAAAGTTAAAATTAAGACTGCGATAACGGTCCTACACAATATGTCAAAGGCACTTCACACGAAAATGGAAAACTATAAAGAAAAAACGGAGATCCTCCTAACGGAAAGAATTGAGAAAAGCGATATGAGTGTAAAAGCAGAAGTAGAAGATATAGAAAAGAATAGAAAGAAAGGAGGAAAAAAAGAATGGAGGGGGAGATTACGGCTTGCTTAGAGAGAGCTTTGACTGAAAGAGAATATAAGAAGTACGTGGACAAAGAATGGCCAGAGCATGGCTTTAAAAGAACAAAAGCAGCAGAGAGAATGGAAATTGTCCCAGCAGGAAACATATATGATAATTACACTGGATAATAGAGGGAAAAGTGAACTAGAAGACAACAACATCGCGGAATGAGCACAAAGTCACACAGGACTGGAACATCTAGTCAGAGAACAAGGCAGGGATCAAACAAACTATGTCCTAAATTGGTTGTCTCTGAAATGAGTGGAGGAAGTGGCCAAAAAATTATAAATGTCGCTTATACGATCCCGATCGAGTAAAGAATTTCAAACAGCTTGAAAAGTGCCATGGATTTAGTAGAGGACATAAAGGATGTGAGGAACAAGGGAAATAGGGAGCAACATCTCTACTGTGTAGTAGGAGAAAGCACGGCTTGGATGGAACTAAGAAAGGCACTGGAATATTGAAGTGGAAATTACACTGGTAGTTTTAAGAAATTTCAGAAGGACAGAAAGAGGAAATATTAACATCAAAGGGGCCGAATTGTACGTGGATATGGTAAAAGAGGTCAGACAGAAAGTGGATGTAAAAAACAACGGCGTCGACATCAAAAAGATGAGAAACACGGCAATGGGGACCTATTTCTCGAGCTAATAGAACCCAGGGACAAAATTCAGGGAGGAGGATCAAATGAAATCTGAAATATGAAAGAGGGGCGGTTTGGGGGAAATACGGTAGTACTCAAAGATAGTAGAACAGTGGCTGACACATTGGTGAGGCAGGCGACAGAGAAAAGTGCTGCTGGACTGGTGAACTGTAAGGTAATGACACCCGGATATCGACCAATACGCTGCTATTCGTGTCTACACTTCGGGCATACTAGAGACTTTAAGAGACACATGTCTGAACTGCTGGGAGGAAGGGCATAGCGCTTGGGAGTGCAAGAATACGTCACATTGCGGAATCTGCAGCGAGAACCAGACGACGGATTCGGAAAATTGACCTAAGTTCAGGAAGCTCGTAGCCAAAAGAGAATCTAGGGAAAGGGACGCAAGTACGCCGGTAGGAGTAAGATTGGGCCTTCGAATTCACTCAACTAGATATGAATTTAAAGGGTTGAAAGTAGTGCAGGTGAATTTGGGGAGATGTAGGGTGGCACATCATATGCTCAAATCGGGGGACGGGAATTAAAAACGGACCTGTTGCTAGTGTCCGACCAAATAAAAAGATTACGACCCAAGGAGGCTGGATCGAAAGGTAAGATGTAGCAGTTTATATTAGAAACAGAGAGCCGGAGGTGAAAACTTGCCAGGGATTCCTAATCTAGGATTTTGGAATTATCACATTACTAGATTACATTACTAGAATATAAGAGTCTGGTAGGGAAAATAGCAGAAAAAAAAGAATAATCGTTGCTGGGATATGGGAAAGGAGTTTTAAAATTGACTTGGCATTAGGAAGGTTAATGGTACTTTTTTGTTTGGTCTGATCTTATATCATGAATAAATCTCCATGATTTCCCAATTTTTATATTTTATTTAATTTTTCTTCTGATCTAGATTTTTTAATTTTTTATTATATATTTTAAATCTTGCTAGTTCTGTTTAATATGTAATCTTATGTTCAATGTATGATCAAATAAATGATAAATAGCAAAAGAATAAACTTACCTATTTCGGGAATTAATAATAATCTTCGTTGGATCTAAACTTCTGCACGCAAGTGCTGAAGAGTGAATGATTCTTAAAGCTGATGTAAGCTGAATGATGTAATTCCAAATCAATGGTTCAGGAAGTTTATTATTTTGAGTGTGCCGCAGCAGGTTATTTTTCTGATAACTATATGGTCTCGGTGTAGAACTATCATTTAAGAACGGATCACAATAACCTGGTTGGTCCGGTGAAAAATGTTTGTTCAGCAGTGTTTCTGAACCGGGATGATAGTCGTACACAAATATCATGGAGTTATCACCGAAAGCTTTCGTGGTAAACACTTCTTTCAACTGAACTATATTGGAATGGGTGAGTTTTCTCCACAGCTCGACATATGCCATACATTTAGTGTTAGATAACCTAAAACACAAATATAATTGCAGCACTTTTTTGTAAAGATACTTTGAAAGGAATAACTAAAAATACTTAAGTAAAAATTAATCAATACCTAAATCCATGGATTCTTCTTAAACAGTAGTGCATACCAGTTTTGATGTGAGTCGCTTTGTACATGGTCGCCTGATAGCCCAAATGAGCCTTATGCAAAGTATTTGATATGGGTTCGAGAGGAAACAGCTCGTGGTAGCTATCTACATCTTGCGGAAGATCTGGATATTGCTGAGGGTCAGGTTGTAACAAAGTTAACACATTTCTATTTAGAATATCGCTTCGGAGATCTTCGGACAAAAAAAAAGATGGATCTTTTTTACCCGTGTAGACGTTGTATTCAGTTGGTAAGGAGCCACCTACAGTTACTGAAATAAATATTTTTAGGTCATTCATATGGCGCTAATTTAAAAACTATTACATGTTAAATGAAATGATAGATTAAACAGCGCAACGAAATTTTTATTTTTTTTTTGTGTTTAAACATTGGTATATATTTACGGAGCATATATTGCCTCAAAACAGATGAAATATTAAGATGAGAACAACGTTTAGTAAAGCCCATTTAGTACATTTTGGAAAATATACATCATCATCAAGGCCTTTCGCTCCTAATCGAATGTTTGACGCTCCACCTTAGAGCTCTTAATTCGCTGATTGCTCCACATTCTTGTACAATGTTTTATCAAAGATTGTTGTTGATTTGGCTTTCGTTGCAATTTTCTTCCACTCATTTCGATCTGTGCATATGTTCCTCCAGTTTCTTACTTTCAGGACTTCGATATATCTCATGACTTGGTCCCCCCATTTCTTTCTACGTTTTCTTCTTGGTATTTCAGTTTCTAGTTGGCATCTGTTGACTTTCTTAATCAGTAAGTCGTTTTTCCTTCAATCTATGTGTTCCTGCCATCTCAATATCTGTGCTTTAATAAATCTAACTATATCTTCTCTCTCCCTTCATTCTTCCTCTCATTTCTCCGTTTTCCATTCTTATTGGGCACATAATTCTTTTGAGGATTTTCCTTTCGAATATTCTTTTTCTTTTTTCATCTTCTTACTTTCATTTTTTATTTGTAAGGCACACTGTCTCATCGGAGTATGTAACTACTATGGTTCTTCACTTCTCTTGTTTTTGACATTCACAGTTACTCCCAAGTATTTAAATCTTATATACTAAAACGCTAAGCCCTTTTCTTGTCCACCACTTTATTCAAAAACCATATTAGATAATTAAAATATTTTTTCGGAATATTATTAGTATTACGTATGAGATTGTCAAGATATACTTTTGGTACAAAAATTCACTTCCGGTTTTGAGATGAGCGGAAGTTAAAATTTTCTTTAAGTTTTAGACCCCACAATGTATATATGGATCGAAAGGTCTCGTCGAGACGAATCTAAATATGTACTTCCGGTTGCGATCCGACACCGGAAGTGACCCGAAACGCGCATAAAACGTCAAGATAGAGCAAATCTGACACCGGATTCGTGATCAGCATGCAAAATTAACAGCTAAATGATATCCATGTCGACATTTGATGAACTAAAAATTGCATTCCGGTTTTGAGGTCGACTTCCGGTTTCGTTTTTATTAAAAAGTAAAAGTTTACATAACTCCTGGTGCCAAGCAAAAGTTTTCAGAAAATGGAGACATTGTAACAAAAAACATTGTTTTCGACGAAATATTTCGTGATATTTAATACACTTTTTATTTGCATTATTATTGATGAATGTTATGTATATTCTTGCTTATATTGTTTGTATTGATCTCTTAATTTTTCTCGCAAAATAAAAATTTCATTTAAAAAACTCGATGTCGAGTTGGTCCGCTAGTTGTTAAACTATTTCAAAAGTGTAGTGTTCTATTTAATCTTGATTTCTAGAGATTAGATACATATTTTGATTTTCCTTCATTAATTCCCCGGCCTCTTGTACGCGCTTTATTTGCCAGGATTTTTAATACTTCTTTTAATCTTTCCGTATCTCTTCTCATAAGAGCTAAGTCATCTGCATATGCTACTATTTGTGTTCAAAAGTGGGCTATAGTTCCTTTCTTGATAGCCTTGACTGTTCCGTTTACTGTTATGTTGAATAGTGTGGTTAACCTTGTTGCACTCCTGTTTCAATTGCAATTGTATTTGTGCTATCTTCTTCTGTTGTTATTTTAGCTCGGAATATCCCTAGTCACTTTTGTCTAACCAAAGGCTTGTCTAACGTCTACGAAGAGGATGTGGAGTTCTATGTTGTGTTCAGTTTCACCTAGAAAAACTCCTAATATTGCAATGTAACTATAACTTCTAATCTACTTAGAATAAAACCTGGTCTGTCTCTTAATTTACTCTCTTTTAACGTGGATAAGACAGTAGAATTCTCTTATAAAGGAGCTCTTCAACCCTTGCTTCTTAATAACAGTCAAATCAGTATCGTTGACTCTTCTTGGATCATTTCTTGGTATTTTTATAAACAGCAACCTTAAATGTTCCCTTCATATCGATTTGTTAAGTAAGATACTAGCCTCAGCCTGCTATGCAATAAGATCTGTTTCGAAGAAAATCAATTTAATATCTTCCAAAATAACATATTTTTCTTTGTTCGAGTCTCATCTTTGATATGGTCTTCCTTTTTGTGGTTCTAGTACAGCTGCCAATCTGATGTTATTTTTAAATTACAAAAGAGAGCAATACCTTTTTGGCCTCAGTAGAATAACACATTGCAGAAGCTACTTCAAAAATCACGGGATTTTAACGCTCTTTATATATTTTAGAAACTGTTTGCTTAATTCGTAAACACCTACATGTTTTTCCATTGAGACCTAATCATGACTACTCCATCAGAAATTCAACCTCCATTCAATTTCCATTAGAAATTCAACCTCTAATGTGTATTTACCGATCCCGTCCACTGAGTTAATAAAGAAATCTATATTATATTCAACAAAAAAATATATACAAACATCTCCCTTTACAACTTAACTCTTTCGTCACTATCGGGACATATACACCCCGACGGATATTTCAAAATAACTGTTGGACTATATTCTCCCAAAAATACGTAAAAGTTGATGTATTCAATGTTTCTAAGTCTTCGTGGAGGTAGGCAATACAAAATATAACGTATATTGTGATCCATTTTCCGTTATGGCGGCAGAAATAGTACACGTGTTGTATCACTGAAGTATAAAAGTGAGATTATTGTAGAAATCAAACTGCTGACGCTTTGAAAAGCCAATTCTATATATAGTGGATTTAACAGTTACAGGTAAGTGTCAGTATAGATAAAAACATTTGGTTCTTTGTTGTAAATGTAAGTTTTTTTGCATAAGAATGTATGTGGGACATATACGTCCCAATAGTAATATTAAAAGGGATTATTTGTCCAAATCGTAGGGAAATATATTAAAATTATTTCTACATTTTTGCTGTTATTACGTGTTTTGTTGATTTGTTCTTTTTTAGGATGAGCCGCAAAGCATTGAAAGAAAAAGAATTAGTGGAAGTAGCTGAGCATTTGAGTAATATCTCTATATCCTTTGAATCCTATGAGCCATTTGATATTTCTGCTAAAAAAAGCGACTTTGAGTTGTCGGATAATGATATTACAATAGATGAGATGAGTAAAATGGATGAAAGTAAAAGCGAAACTGTAACAGAACCAAGGGTAACTAACAAAACAGACTTTCAACTAACCATCTGAAGAAAATGGTTTAGTTTTGTTAGATTTGGACAGATCATCAACGGAGTTAGATGTATTTCTAAAATTGTTTCTCAGAAGTCTACTATTTCATATAGCTGATTGTACGAATCAGAGATTATCACTCATTCGGAATAAAAATATACCAAAAATGGACATGTATGAAATAATGCTTGTTCTAGGCTGCACGTTAATAATAATCGTGTACCCAGTTTTTATCATTACTGGTCGTCTAATGAATCTGTTTCAAACTGTTTTATAAAGCGGGCTTTTAGCAGAGACCGATGTACGTTGCTTTTGTCCAAAATGTATTATACTATTCCACAAAAACCAGAGAATTGCTCAAAAACTTATTACTTGGATGACCTTGTATCTTGTTTAAAAAAAACATTTCAACGACCTCGATCTGAAAGTTCTCACCAATTAATAGATGAGACCATGACAAAATTCAAAGGACGATCTAGTCTCAAGCAATATCTTCCAATGAAAGCGATCAAAAGAAGAATAAAACTATGACAAAGATCAGACGCCAAGAATCGATATATCTATGACTTTGATATATATGCAGGTAAGGAAGTTTCAGACTCAGAGGGCACCCTTGGAGAACGAGTGGTCAATAAGCTAGCAGCAAGTATCCGATCTCCAACAGTTTGTATCTGTTTCGACAGATTTTTCACAAGTGTGAATTTGATGCAAAGCTTACCGTTTTCATGTGTCGTAACTTATGAAAATCGACAAAACACTCTTTAGTGAAATAAATAAATAAAATAAAAAATATTTTATATTAGGTAAATAAATTATGGTGACCACCATTGACCACCCTGTATATATATATATATATATATTTTTGATATTTTGGAAACGATTTCCCAAGAGGAAATCGAAAAGTCAAAATAAACTATCTTAAACTAAAATTGCGGTCAATTTCCAATTAAAATTCCTCGTGGCGTACTGAACAAGAAGTGTCCTTGTTATGGTATAAATTTTGCAATTAATGTTTTCGTTTTGCAATAATATATATTTACTTTTTGGAGGTGTTTATAAACTGTGACAAATATATTAATACGGGTCATTGCATTTTGTTGTTATCTAAATTAACAATATTTATAATAATATGCTAGCAAAATTGTATTTAAAGTAGATATTTAAATATTTGTAATTGCGTATTTTATTTTTAACTATATAATTATGCTTATAAAGAGTTTAACTAAATTATTGGTCGTTTATTACCAAAATATATTTAAGTGTGCTAGTTTTTCTGAATTCAAAGGTGTACAGGGTGCTACAAATACATGTATATGGGAATAATACCATAAAAGGAAAAATATAAAAAACTTTATTTAACGTTTCAGAAATAGACATTTATGATTGACTGTAAACAATTAACTTTTAACTTCATCCAGCTATTGACCTCCGTCCAAAATGGCTTTAGAAGAAATATATCTACAATTAAGTAATTTTCACATTTTTCGATATATTGACCACATTACATTTTTTCCTTGTTAAAGACACCACATCATAAAAATATAAATAGCTACGGTGTGCATCTAAACATTCCGTAGAGTATTTAGCACCTAGGCCTTTTCTATTGGTCCTTTGCGGCACACGGCCATGTTTCAACCAATAGGCGGCGAGGTGCCAAACACCTAATGGAATGTTACTTTGGTACGAAATTCATATGCGGAATGTTAAATATTCGTAGACCAAAAAAGACGACTTTTCATTAAAATTAGTTAAAAGGAGACTGATTTTAAAATATTTGTAATGTATGTATGATTAAAGAAAACTAAAACAATGCAATAGGAAATAAAACAAAATATATTTAAATTAATTATAAAAATTTTTAAATGTTTAAATTGTAATATTTATATGAAATTCAATGTCTTTCGCCATGTTTAGTACCTAACAAAAGGGTACATTGCTATTTAAAAAACTTCAATTGCTTTTCGTTACTCATTTGTTTTTTGTAACAAAAACAACTGTTAAATAACTTTTATATAATTTTTTTCGTATAGAGTCGTTATTTATTGAGATATCTACTATATTCATTACATAATGCGAAATAATCAGAACATATTTATTTAAGGACGGTTTGCCAGGTATAAGAATAATTGGCAAGCATAATCATAATTTGGAATCAGCTAAAAGCCTTTCACACCTTTGTCTAATCGCTGATACAAAAGAAAAATATTTTTATTATTTTGATAATGGAATGGGAATTAAAGAGTCTCTAGTTTATCACAAGTCAAATTGGCAACAAATTGGCTTTGACAGTAAACAGAAAATTCAGAAATTACTCCAAAATATCGCACAGTGCAGCATTGGCATAATATAAGGAGAACTGAAAATTTGGGACCTCGAGATAGAACTGGAGTTTTGGGAGTTAAAGACAGTATCGTTAAAGGTATCTAAAATTACTGACCTTTTTGGTTTTTTTTAGAAAATGAAACAAAAAAATTAAGGTTTATGATGAAGCAGAAGGAATTTTAATAAAATATAATGAAAACCCGTTTGCCGTCATTGTTGTAACACCTATTATGCAACGAGCACACAATCTTCCATTTGCAAAAGATGTTATTTTTACAGATATCACAGCTTTTTGCTATGCATTAAACCATTCGGTCTCGTTTATGTTAACCCATTGTAGAATAGGAGCAGTGCCTTTGGCAGTTATTATTACCAAAAGTCAAACTATTTAAAATTATGCTGCAATATAACCACTGATCAAAGGGCCGATACCAAATGCCTTCGGTGAATGGGTTATCCTAAAATATTTATTACAGATGATAATGAGGTGAAAAGAAAAGCCTTAAAACGTGTCTGGTCAGCATCAAAAACACTTTTATGCCGTTTTCATATAAGCCAATCAATTTGATGCGTAAAAAAGGAATGGAATACGTGATGGATTCGACCGAATGGAATACTCCAAGTCAAACAAAAACTTTTATTCAAGACATTTTAAGCTATATTATTAGCATCGACTATAGAGAATGCTACAAAGTCATTTAAGATTATTCTGAATATTTTAAAAGAAAGGAAGATTGGAGCTTCGCTTATAGGGACGCGTCAACACATGACCACTAAAGCAACAATTTCAGTTAAATAACAGTAAGGCGTTTTAAAGACAGTTCTACAAAGAAACAAAACTTGTAATGCTATAGCTTTACTAGACTTTAGCTGTACTGTCTTAGAAGAATATTATAGAAGGCTTCGAAATTTTGCAAATAGTAGAAATGCAGCTCCAAGATGACTCTTTAAAAGATAATTAGAAAAAATTAAATATTTACAACAGGAAGATATAAATAAATCATCTAAAAATGTATACACAGTTTCTAGTGAGCAAAATAATAGTGTGCTTTACGCAGTTGATTTAGCAACAGAATTTTGCAGCTGCGAAATTGGAAGATTGGGTGTTTTGCAATCAAGCTGCGATTTCACACTTTTTAATACATCATTTTGGAACATTCCAGTTACTAATCCTGAAGATCGATACCAAGTAGCTAAATTAGGCGAAAAAGTTCAACCTTTCTCATTTTATAGCAGACTTGCAGGATCCAGTCAAAGTATTACAGAACATTATATTAATCACATTGACTAAAATAGTGTAAGAATATATTATTTTAAACAAAAATGAAACAGCTGAACAACAAGAATTTTCTTTTGCCGATTTTATTAATACGCTACAAGATAAAAATGTTACATTTGGAACTGATTCATCAACGTTAAAATTATTACATACTAAAATGACGGGAAAGTTTTTTAAACGGCAGGACGTTCCTGGCAAGGACGATTTTGATACAAGGCCAATATAAGAGTGCAACCAACTTTAATCAGCCCAAGAAAGTTGGGAGTTACTAGAGGATCAAAAATATTAGCATTTGGAAGACCACCTCAAGATGAACCTAAAAAGGTTACGAAAGCGTCACAATATTTCATTTCAATTTATCTAAATATATTTTGTTTTATTTCCTATTGCATTGTTTTAGTTTTCTTTAATCAAACATTCATTACAAATATTTTAAAATCAGTCTCCTTTAAACCGTTGATTGAATAATCCAAATAGATCTGCAGCCGTACACAAATTAAACGTAGCAACTATTCTGTTCTCAAAAACCGTGTCGCCATCTATGTTCGAGAGAGACAATTACACTACGGTTCAACATAAAAGATTTCTTCTCTTCATATTACCTCCCCTTAATTCTCAACGTAAATATTGCTTCCCCACTTTAATTCCTAAATACAATCATACATTCAAACTGTGCGTTTTGAAATTCTGTAACTTTTTTCTACGAACTTTAGGTAGATAGAATGGTACATTTTATAGGAAGAGAAGTCAATTACCGTTACGGTTGTATTCTATTGTACGAGGTTGTACGACTATTTTTAAGCAATTTATGGTTTTTCAAAGCTTATACTTTTAAAGATTCTTGATATTTTTTATGATTACTTTTTAAAATTCGCATTAAACTTTTTTTCTGGTACCTTTGGGTATATACCTGACTCAAATTTTTTTATTCAGCAAATTCGCATTGAACTTTTTCTGGTACTTTGGGTATATACTGACTCAAACTTTTTATTCAGCAATGTGTATATATATATATTATATATATATATATATATATATATATATATATATATATATTATGTACTTAAAGGTAAAAAAAGTTATGAGAAATCTTCTTCTTCTTACGGTGCCTATCCGTTCGGATGTTGGCGATCAACATAGCTATCCTAACTTTGCTTGCTGCTATTCTTAATAGTCCGGTTGTCGATGTATTAAACCACTTTCTCAGGTTTTGAAGCCAAGATATTCTTCTTCTCCTGGTCCTCTCTTTCCAAATACCTTGCCCTGAAGAATGAGTTGCAACAAGCCGTATCTCTGTTCATTCCTCATAACATGGCCAAGATATTCTAGTTTGCGCTCTTTGATGGTGTTAATAATCTCGCATTCCTTGCCTATTCTACGTAGGACGTCAACATTAGTCACACGATCCACCCATGAAATTCTTAAGATACGTCTGTAACACACATCTCGAATGCCTCGAGTTTTCTTAAGGAAGCTTCGGAAAGTGTCCAGGCCTCTACTCCGTATAATAAGGTAGAAAATACATAGCATCTAATGAGAGAGATTTTGGTAGCAAGTGGTAAATCGTGACTTCTGAAAAGATACTTCATCATTATGAACGCTGATCTCGCTTTTCCTATGCGTTGTTTTATTTCACTGGAGTGATCCCATTAGCTGTTAATGTTGGTACCAAGGTATGTGTAGCTGTCCACTCTGTCAATTGGATGTTGGTTAACCAAAAGCTGTGTATTTAATATTTCGCGCTTACTGACTACCATGTACTTTGTTTTCTTCGTATTAAGATCAAGTCCGTGTTCTCTACTTATATGTGATATATGCGACATTATTCTTTGCAAACCGTCCAGACTATCTGCAAAAACTACTGCGTCGTCGGCATATCTACTGTTGTTTAGACGCATTCCGTTGACTAATACGCCTTCTTGTAGTTCTCCCAGCGCTTGCTCGAAGATATATTCAGAGTATATATGGACGTAGTTAAGCAGAAAACGTCCAACCCAAAAAAAGTGATTGTTGGGAAATTGAGTTTAAAAGATTTTAGTGTGCCCTAGCTAAACTATGCATAATTTATTCGCCTGGCAATGATTTTAAGATAATGATATTCATCTCGTAGGCACCTCGTTTGTAATTTCTTTTAAATGTAAGTTTCAATGAAGTTATTTTGAAAATTTTAGGTTGGACGTTTTTAACAAAAAACAAAAATCCGAAAAAAATTTCGATAAAACATACTTATGTGGGTTGGAATCTTTCAGATAAATAAATAATGTCATATTTTTATAAAAATTTTAATGATCCAAAGAAACAAAATTACAATGATTTTCTTATGTAAATGTAAATTTAAAAAAAGTTTTAATTATTGTGGGTATCTACCTCAAAATCTAGAACTGGAACATTAAATCCATCAACGTCTTCGACTACATTAGCACTTGTAAAATTTTCATAAAACGGTTTAGCGTCTGAAGGAATTAGATGTAAATAGCTTTTAATATCGTTAATTTTATCCTCTGACAGGGGTTTACCATTGGGCCAGAGTTGCATAAGCAGCGCCGAAAAGCTCTCTGTATTTAATCGTCCTCGTCGCTCAATATCCAAACATACACTTTCATCGCCAAAATAACTAGGTTTCATAAAGATGTGGTAAGGATTTTCTTTTGTTAATATAATTTGTTTTGTCTCCAACCAATTTATTTTTTCTTTATTGGTGCCAACTTTTCTGTTTATTGTGGCCTTCTCGAGCTGGTGGGTACTCAAAAACCATTCCTTTTTCATTTGTGTAGCTGTTATTGGAGACTTTTTACGACATGAATTTATTATATTTATATAGTCTAAAGGTGTATATATTCGTTCTTGACGTTTGAGTTGACATTCTATATCCCCAAAATCTTTATCATTTGGTAGAAAACTATGGCCGGAAATCAGGAATTTAAATGTTATAGTTTTTATATTATGGCTGGTTTGAAGAAGACTGGCCATGAGGAGTGTTATTTTAATATTACGGTTCTGGCCTCCACAAGAATCAGACCACAATATAAGATGTTCAACAGTACTTTCTATGTTTTCTAAATATTTTACAATACAGGAACCAACCTCCTGAGCTCCTCTTCCAGCAGTTCCTTCAAGCCATACATAGGAATAACTCTTATTACGTTTGCCTGAAAATACACCGAGATTATACAAGCAAACTTGCCTCTTATAATATATTACATTGGTTGGAATTTTGGGTAAAGGTAGAGTTTTTTGAAGATCGTATGTTAAACACTCTACATTATCCTCATCTTTAGCTCGTTTTAAATCTGCCTTTAATGTTTCTCGTGATTTTTGGGCCAAATCCTGATGAGTGTCGAGTTCAATTTGTAAAAGTTGCTTTTTATGATCATCCGTTTCATTTTCTAGTTTTATTTTAAATGAATCACATACCTGGCATGTGTCCTTCTTGGGAACATTAAATCTCAAATTAAATTTTTCGTAAAAAATCCTCTTATAAATACCAAATTTCACAGGGTTTTGAACTTCAGATTTGTATAGATCATAAATCTTTAATAATGAGAGATGTGCCGGTAAAAATAATGCAGACGTGTTTTCACGACAGTAGTGCGATATGTACTTAGGCAGTTTATTGATCTGGTTGATTATTTCCTGAATTTTATTTTCAGGGACTTTGTTTAAACCACCTTGTTTTCTACCTCTTTGATCAAGAATTGGAGCACGATTGTTTACCTTTCTCAGAGCTGTTGTTACTCTTGACGGAGTTATTCTAAGACTATTGATAAACATTTGCCTACAAATACGCTGATTAAGTAAGGAATATTGTCTGGAATACAGACGTCTTTCAGTGTTTCTTCCATACATTCTTTTTTTCGGCATTTCGTGGATATTATTGGCAATAAAGATAGTTTGGGCATTATAAGACCCAAGACTCCAAAAACGATCAAATTCTTGTTTTCGTGACTCTGTAGAAATCAACTCAGAACATTTCATCGGGCAGTTACAATTGTAGTCATATTGAAATTCTTTAGCAGCTTTCAATTTTCCTTTGTAGTCAATGTAAGATTCATTTTTGTTCCTATTAATCTTTGATGTTGCTCGCGTCATTGCAAATTTCTTTTTTCTACCCTTCTTTGGACGACCTGATGTACTGGCTAAAAATGGATTATCATCACAACTTTCATTGTTATCGGAACTCTCTTCATGTGACGATGGTATAAACATATCAGAGGAACCGCTACTAAAGACATCACTTATTGACATATTCTGTAAGAATAAAAAGGTAGGTATTATTAGATAATATTTTAAATAAAAATTTCAAAAAATTATAGAAAGCGTCTATTTTAATTAAAGAAGTTAACTTTTAATCAATTACCAGGTACCAAAAAATAAAACAAATTCAATTCATTCAAATTAATCTTTTTCATAAAGTTTACTATAGGTACTCATCGAAAAATAATTTTCATATGCTTTACATTATTGTATAATTACTTTAATCAATAATAATTGATGATCATAATAATAGGTATCAATTTAACATTGGTATAATAAGATTAATACATATGTGTTTACAAAATTGTGTGTACCTAAGGAAGTTGTATTTTTTCTTTTAGATTGTAACAATAGGTACATCAAAGTTTAGTTTTCATTAAATAGAAATAATATAGCGAATAGCATTATAAAGCATTTTACTAAACAGTATAGGTACAAAGATTTAATACTTACATCATAATCATCAACAGAATCTATGGTAGAAGCTGATTCAAAACATCCAGTTTTCTCGTTTAAAACCATTTCACGAATACGACTATTGGATGACGATGGTTCGCTGTGACGGTAGAATTCTGTCACATTGGTATCATCCATATTCTACAATATATTTAAATTATGTAATGATGTATAAAATGCATTTATTTTAAAAATTTAGTAAACAACATAAACTTTTAGAAGCCGTGTCTTATAAACTGATTATTTTTTCGTGATTTTCGGCCAGATTAAAGAAATACCACAAAACTCTATTTTCTTCTATTTTCTTTATTTTTTTTTTAAGATTTAGTAACAAAATAAATTGAAACGTCGTAAAAAAAAAGAGAGTTTTGTGTTATTTCTTCAATCTGGCCGAAAACCACGAAAAAATAATCAGTAAACAACATATAGTTATTTTTTAATAAAAAATTTCCGACTTACCTCAACATTGGTAATATTTGAATCAAATTCCACGCTAGACATTACACTATTTGTTTGGTTTTCCATAAGTTTTGCTAGCTCACACATGTATTTGCTTCTTTTCGACATAATTATTATTAAATAAGTATTTTTAAACCCGAACAGTCAGAAAAATCAGACACAACTGAATAAAAAGAAATGTTTATCAATACATAGGCACATTTACTTAAAACTAAAGGAAAGTGATTACTATGCTTAAGATGAGTACCTATAATAAATTAATTTTTATCGACCAAGTTCCAGGGTTTATACGCACAAGGCACGTTTTAAACATTAATAGGGCACATTCCCGTAATAAAATTTTATTATCGACCGAAATCGAAGATTCAAACTACTTTTAACATATTAATGAAATAGTAAACGTAAAATGATACCAAGTGGTTTGGACGATTTCTGATTATACTCTTATTTTTAACAAGTATACCGAAATTTATAAGTAGAAAACATCCAATTCACTTGGATGTTTTTAACACAAAAAAATGCACAGTAGTTTTGTTATCGCATGGAGCGTTAAAGTGATCCAACCCACTTAGCCTGTTTTAACCACTCTTTTAACACGATTACTTAGATCGACATACATTTTTTAGAAAAAATTCAACCCACTTGGATTTTTTATTATCAATGAAAATCTCAGTTAACCTAGTTTGTGGGTTAGAACTTTGACGATTATTAAAAGAGTATGTAATGTTTTCACTTGGACGGTTTCTGCATATTATAAAGCAAGAAATTATATGCTCGCTGGTGTAAAGAACTCATTTTTAACAATTTGTGGGTTGGACGTTTTCTGCTTAACTACGTCCATATTAAATAACACCGGGGACAGAATGCATCCTTGCATCACTCCTCTATCTATGGAGACTGCCTCTGTCAATTGATCATCCACTTTAATATTGGCTGTTTGTAAGTTTATCATGTTTTACTCTATCAAATGCCTTTTTGTAGTGGATAAAACAAATATACACATCGCAGTTAACATCCCTGCATCTTTGCATAAGCACTTGGACAGTGAATAGAACCTCTCGGGTGCCTAAGGAATCGCGGAACCCAAACTGCGTCCATGATACTTGTTCTTCGCATTTTTTATATATTCTGCCGTGTATCACTTTCAAGAACGTTTTAAGTAAGTGGCTCATTGGGCTAATTGTTCTGTAGTCTTCGCATGTCTTGGCATTTACTTTTTTTGGTATGGTCACGAAGGTCGACTTTAACCAGCTTTGGGGTATTTTTCCAGTTACGTATATGTTGTTGAATACAGTTGTTATCCATTTTATTCCCTGTTCATCCATAAGTTTAAGGAATTCTGCACAAAAACTCGTCAGGCCCTACCGCTTTACCATCTTTAGTTCTTTTATTAGCTGACGTGACTTCTTCAATGGTAATCGAGGGTCCTGTTTGGCATTCAGTGTCTTCAATGGTAGGAAAAATGGTAGGTACCATTCAATGGAAAAATATTGCGTAGAATACTGGGTCCAATAAAGGAAAATAACAACTGGCGAATTAGATATAATAACGAAATATACGAACAATACACTGAACCAACACTAGCACAATACACTAGACTGCAGAGATTACGATAAGCAGGGCATGTGGCCCGCATGCATGAGAACAGAATCCCCAGAAAAATACTAAACGCAAGAATGCAAGGAAAAAGACCTGTTGGAAGACCAAAAAAGAGATGGGAAGACGAGGTAGATGAGGATGCCAAAAATCTCCTGAAAACGCGTTCATGGAAAAGAACAGCAGTAAATAGAGATGTTTGGAGAGGTTTAATGAAGGAGGCCAAGGCCCGGCTTGGGCTGTAGTGCCATTGGATGGATGGTTTTAAGGTGTTCGTTAGTTCGTTACAAAATGCTTCACTTATCTCGTCCGGTTTGTCAGCAGTAGGGGCATATACCTGGATAATGTTAGATGTAATTGGGTAGGTATTAAGTTGAAGGAGGAGTATTCTTTCCGATATAGGTACAAAGTTTTTAACATGTCTGGCAGTTTCTTGATTTAAGATTATACCTACCCCATTTTCGTGTCTTCCATTAGGGTTACCTAAGTTTTTTAAAGAAATCTTCTATTTTCTTTTATGTTATCGTTTGACAACGATATTTTGCAGCTATATATCTCCATCGTTCCTTTGCAGAACGTCGTGAATTTGCCTCATTTTATCGTTAGACGAAACGTAAAGCAATCTGAAAAGGACAAAACTTTATACAATGATAACAAAAATTAAGAACCTAGTCGTCTCCCTAACATATTAAGCCTACTGTATAAAATTCTTGTCCTTAAAGCATTGAAAATCTCGTCGGCGGTCTCATGCTGCCTGTTGTCTGTTGGGTCGTCATCTTCGTCGTCTGATACGCTCAGGTTGTCTGGATGAGGAACCATATCAATGATGTCCTGGTCGATGAATTCACTTTCTAAATCGTCGGCTGCTAACCACTCACGTATCTCTTCTTATTTAATTTCGTCACATCCCGGCAAATTTTTTATCAGAGATTTAATTTTTTCTGTCGTTTCTTTGCCATTTTCTTCTTCAGGATCGTCAATCAAAATCCTATCAAAAAGTTAGTTCCAGCATTTTTCCAAAGTTGAAGATTTGATCTTGGCCCAGAACTCAGCACACCGATAAACAACATGTTTCATTGTTGAACATTTGAGGATTTCAGGAACACTTTTGGATTCATTTGTCTCCTGTAATAACGAATGCTCCTCTATAATGTCTCTCGAATGTCTCTATTAGTCCCTGGTCTAACAGCTGAATTAAGCTCGTGACATTCGGTGGCAAAAATCTGACAATTATCACTATTATATAGATTTTGAGTCAACAAGCAACAATGCTTTGATAGGAAGGTTTTTTTATTTTAAAAAGGATTTTACGCTTGGGACTAATTTATTTTCGAACCATTCTGAAAATACAGTGGTCGACATCCATTAGCTTTTTTGACTTCTATAAAAAAAAGGAAGTGCTTTTTCTCAAATATCTTTTAGAGCTCTTGGTTTTTTGATTTCCCAACACACATATGCATCAATCGGTGAGTGAAATTGATGGAATTTACATTTTGCGATAAAAATTTACTTTTTATTGACGAAATTATTGAAACTGTCAGCGTTTCGGTCAAACGATGATTCGGTTAAAAACGTTTCGCTTAAGGGAGGTTTTACTGTATATCTTAACTGTAAAAGTGTTGATTGTAGTTTTTGTTTTTTCAGAAAAAAAAATACAATGTTTTTAAAAGTTTTTGTAAAGTATTTTCATTCATTAATTTTTAATAAACGAAAATTTCTCCACCCAGGTGAGATTCGAAGTATAATAAAAATTCGGCTTGGGCTGATATTATTTTATTTTATTTTTATCATTCGAAACAAAAAAAGGTCATTTGTAATTTTTCTCTGAAGTCGATCGTTTTCGAGTTTTAAATAATTTAAAACTAAAAAGAAAAAAAGAAAAATTTCGATTTTCAAGGCTCACAACACAAGCAAAAATATTAATTTTGTAATCATCAAGTACAAACATGCGAAATTTCTTGTATCAAGTCCTGATAAGAATGTTTGCCATATTATGCATGTTTTCAATTTTTGCAAATATTTTTTAATTGTTAATGAGGAAGGTTCTTTGTGGGAAGACTGGGCTGGGCTACATTAATAATTAAAAAACAATGATTTAAAATGAAAGTCCAAAATACTTATCAAGACCTAATAAAATAATGTTGAGCTTGAACTTAGGTACTTCATAATTTCAAAAATGAAGTGAAACTTAATTATTCTAAGCCTTGAAGATCATCATCTCTCGTTATTTTTTGTTTTAAATTGTTTATAACTTGAAAACAATCAGCTTAAGAACAAAAATTAAAAAAGCACTTTTTTGTTTTGAATGAATCTAGAATAATATCTGTCCGCAAAATTTTCTTTATAAAATAAGTTATTATTAAATTATTAATTAATTATAGTCACAACAAAATTAGATCGGGCACCCCTTGATTTTATAATTATTAACATTCTAAATTACATATCAAATAATTTTCATTGCAGTCGATCTTTATCGTATCTGTATACAAAATATAATATCGACAAATTAAATTCAAACGTTGGCGAAGTGCTAAATGCTTCACAGACATATTTCTTAGAAATCAGAGATAACGCTGGGGTGATGTCCAGTTTTCTGACTCACTACACTTCGTATTTCGTAAGTACTGCCATAAATTGGTTGTGGAAGGGGACGATAGGGGAGGTAACGGCAGCTCTTTCTACGATCATTCTCGTATGAGCGCAAATTCGTAACTAGTTGTTTCCCGTAATATCCACTAGAGGCGCTGATTCTTGATGAAATTTTAATTTTTTGGGTTGCACGTTTCTCTCCATAAGCGTTGCGGATCTATTTGGATTATTCAATCAACGTTTAAACTGATTTTAATAAAAAGTCGTCTTTTTTGGTCTACGAATATCTAACATTTCGCATATGAATTTCACACCAAAGTAACATTCCATATACGTGTTTGGCACCTTTCGTTTAGTTTAGTTATTCGAAAAGTCCTAGGTGCTAAATATATATACGAAATGTTTAGATGCCTACGGTATACAACGAAACTTTCTAGCCTTTGTTAAAATTTTCTAGTAGTCATTTCATTTTGTGGCACCTGCGAAAAATATTTTTTGCACGTGTAATTTAATTTTTAATAATATGAAGAATGTTAACAGAACTCTTTGCTCGTTCAGTATCTGGCGATAAGGCGAAAGCACAATCGAAAATACAGGAGCAACTGAAACTTGTAAACCTGGTGAAGTAGATGTTTGGCCTATTTGCCAAACACATCGCTGTCCAGCTCAGACAGATGTCTCTTTTCGAAGCAATGTGCAAAGAAGACATTCAGAGGATAATAAGAAAAAAAAAACATTACAGCTCTCAAGAAGACAGTCCGAGTGTCATCAGTGCCTTCTGAGTATAATTATGACACAATTTCCTCACCGTTATTTTCACCTATCAATCTCCATCACCGGCACTTTCAAAAATTAAGGATAGAAAATCTTTAACATCAGTAATTTCAAACCAATCACACTATAGACAGTAATGCACGGAGAATTCGCAGAAGTCATCTGATATATCTAATAGAGAAGGTCTCATAGACTTATCTTAAAGTAACTTTCAGCTTTAATTTTGGTGATATTGCTTGTCGCATCACTGTATCTGTTTTTATGATCATTCACTTTTGACAGCAATTTGTCGAATTTTTCTTCGAACATTCCTAAATGGTTTCTATACTCTGCTTTATCCTCCTTGAGCAATGTTTCTGATGCAATCTATATCTTCTTAGAAACCACTGTCTCAGCCAACAACGACGTTTCTTACGACTGTTTTTCATATTATTAACAATTCTTGTCTCACGAGAACTCGCCGAGAGACATGAACCAAAATCCCTTTCCAAAATGTGGAAAGTGGCAGAAGTCATAATGATTGAAAAACCAGGATAGCCGCCAAATAAGGCTTCATCCTACAGGCCTATTTCATTGTTGTTTGTACTTTCAAAATTATATCAAAAGATTCTAATGAAAATACTAAAAATCATCATCAAAGAAAAGAGATTAATCCCACCAAATCAGTTTGGCTTTAGAGAGAGTCATTAAAGGGTAGATCAGATACATAGAATCACTAACATAATTGAAAAGGCGCTAGAGAGAAAAACAAATCTGCCCAGCTATCTTCCTGGATGTGACCCAAGCCTTCGATAAGGTATGGCACAAAGGCCTAATCCATAAATTGAATTGAGCACTATGGAGGCAGTATTCACAATTTTTAGAGTCGTACTTAACTGAAAGACACTTCAGAATAAGGCAGGAGAAAGGAAACCTACACAGAGTTAAAGGAAATCAAGGCAGGAATACAGTAGGGAAATGTGCTCGGCCCAGTTCTCTATTTGTTATACACTAGCGATATCCCTGGCTGTTCTGGCAGTGAGAAACATTGAAATAAGAAATTGATATGATGAAACTTGAATGAGACCAAATCAATGCATGTGAATTTCACTAATAAGACACAGCAATATGTGCCAATTGAAATAAATGATACCCAAATCCCTGTTGCAGATACTGCGAAGTACCTAACTGGGTATGCATATTGACACGAGACTTTGTTGGAAGGTCCATATAAAGAAAAAACGAGAGTAACTTGAACTGAAATACATAAAATAGTACTGGTTGCTTGGAAGAAACCCAAAGCTCTCCATAAACTTTTAATCTATAAACAAATACTCAGACTGATATGGACATACAGACCTCAGCTCTGGAGTTGTGCCACTAGAACAATATTTTAAAGATACAACGCTTTCAGAACAAATTATTAAGGGGCAGTGTCGATGCCCCTTGGTATGTTAAAACAGCGACATTCACTGAGACTTGAAGATGGAGACTGTTGAAGAGATAATAAGTAATTGTGACAACAATCATAAAAAAAATTGCATCAACATATGAATATCGAGGCTCTCTATCTACTGGATAATATAGAGTTAGTAAGAAGACTGAAGAGGGTGAAACCCTTCCAGTTAGTGTAGTGATTAGTTCAAAAGTAGAGGGTAGTGTGGCTTAGTGTACACGAGTGCTTGTGTTAATAATTACTGTTAGTGAGAGCGCCCACCAAAGTGGCGTGGCAGTGGCAAGTAGCAAGTAGCACGTGTCTAGCATAATGTAACCAATCCTAACGAATGATTAGAATGAATGACGTTACTGTCATTTTGGTGTAAACTGAATCATTCGTTTTCATTGGTTACATTATGCTAGACGCGTGCTACTAGATACTTGCCACTGCCACGCCACTTTGGTGGGCGCTCGCCTAAGAAAGACCTGTAGAAACATTAATGAATGTAACTATAGTTTTAAGATATATTAATATTAATTTAGGATAGAACAGAACTGCTCATTGATCTTTCTGATCAGATTTCAGTGTAAAAGACACATCTTAAGAGATGTTTTATTAATAAAAAAAATATATATATTAGGAAAAGGGGATTATTGAAAACATGGAATTGATGTTCCAAACTGCAAACAGTCCTGACTTTAATCCTAATGGCTTCTTTATGTTTCTACAAGTCAAAGGTTGATATAGGTACATGTATATTCCTCTTGGTTCTTAGGTAAAATCCTATCGAATGTGTGGTCAATACATTAAAGGTTACCAAATTTACAGATAATTCCTAATAGAGAGAAAAGTAATAGTCTTGATATTTGGTGTATGTTTCTTAGAACACACATAGAGGATATGTCAAATTTGACAACAACAGATATAGAATTTGCAAAAATACATGTCTGATATCAAGGAATTGCATCGGATCCACAGACATAAATTTATAGTATTCTGTAAGTTAAAACACATTAGTTCATGCTTAGTTTGCTTTAGGGCCTTCTTTGTGAGTCAATTAATGTCATTGGTTCGATACAATAGCTCAGTCTGTTAATACTGTTGTATCAGTTTTTATTTCTATTAGTTTATAGACAGATAGGCAAACAATATTATTGTTTTCAATATTCTTTTTTGAGAATGATTTCCAGAGTGGAAATAGAAACATCAAATTTTTTAGGTAAAATGTAATTTTCATTACAACCAATTTTGGCTTATTCCCATAAAAACATAGTATTTTACTTAAATATAACACAAGAAAACAGTTTCAGCACCTTATAAAAAATATATCCTAATACTTAGTTCATGAATTTTACGCTGTTATGATTTAGGAACAAAAACTGGAACAGTGGAGACACATTTTTCAGAGAGACAGAAGCACAGAGTTAATCAATTATTTCATAATTGTTTCAAATCCAAAATACCAAAATAAACACAAACTATTTTATTTAAAACATTCTCTATTAAAAACCACTATATTTTAAAAATGACAATTTGACTATAATACTAGATTCTTATTGAAATTTTGTAGTTAAATAAACCTTAGATTAGCATATTATTATTAGAGTATTATTATTATTAACCTATTAGATCTCTGTAAAGTGACAGATGTTTCTCTCAGAGAGCTCCGACGTGAGAGTTTTTAATATGTGTATGTAAAATAACTTCTATGAACTGGTGGCCCTTAAAAGTAAATAAATTAACAAATAGTTAATAAATATTTACTGTACCTGCTGGTTCATTTGGTTGGCAGTTCTCTGGTGTGGTCTGTATCTGATAGAAGTAGGTAGTACCACCAACATTTTCTTGGTAGGCTGGTAAAGAAGGTCCTGGACTAGATCCCACTTTCTCTGACTGAACAGGTGAACTAGTTACAATAGATGAATTGTTTGGTAAGTTTGCTAAGGGGGGCGAAGAAGATTCTGAAGAAATATGGGATGTGGATAAACTGCCATCATCTAATTTCTTTGATATTGAATGAAGTGAAGAGTTTGAACTTGAATATCTGCAAAATGAATAAGTATATGTGTATTGAATAAACAATTTCATGTTCTAAACCAAGTATAATATGTGTTTATTAAATGTATATTTTCAAATTATTTACCCAAAGAAATTAGGAGAAGCAGATGTACTGGAACTAATAACTCTTGGAACAAATTCGGTAGCTTGAGCTGAAAATTTATAAAAAATACAATATGTATTACCCACTTTTTTTTATTAAAATCTTACTTGCTCTTGCTAGATCCAGACGACTCGAAAGGGAACGGGAATGGTTATGGGACACCCAATCCATTAGATTTTTTGTATTTATTTCTTTAGTTCACTGATGTTACCTATCACTTTGAATATGTAGTGAATTACTTTAAGAAAATTCTTCTATGAACAACTTTTGAATACCTTTCACGTTGAATTACAAACTAGCATATTGTATTAAGATTATCCATTTCTCAAAATAAAATTTTTTTCCTCTTAGACTTCAATATCAAGTATTACTGATATATTCAGACTATTCACTAATTATTATCAAAATTACTTTCCCTCTCTGAATTGCTTTCTACTTTTCGTCTTTTCTGAATCTGAAGTACGATTACACACCTATTGATTTATCATACATTTAAAATCACGAACGTAATTTATACAATAAGTAAATACGTATTTTTAACTCTAGTGACAATTATTATTCTATTTTAGTTGTTATTACTAACAAATGGCAATATGGAAGAATTTTATAAAGTTTCTAAATAATTGATAATTATAACATTTCAAGTGCTTACATTCATAACTTACATGTACGTTATATGAATATGTGTTGTTGACATACCAAAAATATGGTCAAATAAATATTTTTTATTCAAAGCCATTTTATCAATAATAAATATGATTTCCAATATTGCATTATAAATTTTTAATTATAGTATAAGATGTCTTCGTCGAATTAAGTTATGGCATTAGTTTTATGAAGTTAAAGTTAACTTCTGAATGAGTTTTAAACGACACAAACGTTAACTTGATTGAACTGTCAGTAGTTTGCGCTGCAATCGCGTAGTGAATGAAGTGAAATGGCAGTTCTATGAAAAGAAATCATAGTTATTTACATAAATATTATTATTTTTTATACATTACACACAATTACAAGAAATACTCCCATTGGAAAGTGTTTTTACACTTAACTCCGTTCTATTTTGGTGTAATTTACTACAATAAAGGAAAAACAAGCTATCCTGAAAGAGCTACCGAAATTACTTGTTACACACAAACATGAATGTGAGTTCTTCATATTATTTGATAAATTTAGGATGTAATAAGTTTAATCCTGAATTGAACTTTATATTTTTGTGCAAATTATGATGAGTAGGTATTATAATTTTATAAATAAATTCTACCTGGAAGAGATGTTAAAAATTATTACAAATTGTTTACTGATTTGCTAGGTCTTTAACTCGTGGAATAGTGTAGTTTAGTTAATGTGTTTTTAAACAATTAAATTAAAAGGGTGTATTAATGAACCAAATATATATCCAAAATGCGAATTGAAAGCTAAATAAACAGTTAATTGACATTAGTTAAACCAATAATTTTGAATATATATCAAAGTTCTAGTGCAAAATTTTTATTTTACGCCTTATATATACCTGACAAATTATATTTACTAAAATACTTACTGTATGAATTATTCCTTTTTAGAAACATTATTTTGATATATCTATATTTGAAATCATTCAGTTTTTATTGGACACCTGAAAACATTTGATTGAATACCCTAAAATATTCTATTTAACCACATATCACCTTTAACATATGATGGAATATACTTACCATAACAAAAAACTTTTTTCTGTTTTTAAGAGTGTCATAGATAGTTAAAGCTAGGTATTTTCTTTGAAAATGTTGTTATTACTAATACTTTCATACAATCAGCATTATTTCAATTCTCCTTTCTAATTTGTCTTAATTAGAAAAGTTATGAGTTTTCAGTTCTAAGTACTCCTGTCAATGCCAAAATTGGTACTATTACTTCACAGTAATTTTTTACTTTCTTAGCAACAAACTACCTACTGTATTTGTGTATTACTTGAGATATATCTGAAGTAATGATCAGAAGTAGGAAACATCTGCATGTCCATACACTGACAGTAAGCATTGTTGCTATATTTTTAATAATTTGAGCAAATACATGTCAAAGTTTACACAGCTTTTGATCTAAAGATAAAAATGGAACACAAATCTCTCTAACAGATGAACAAAAGTATGAAAATTCTTGTTGGTGTTTTTTTTAATTACAGCTTCAAGACTAAATGCTGATCTATCTACATTATAATAACATTCTATTATGTAGTTCATCACCATATTTCTGTCCATAAATTAGTTTTCTTCAAATTTTCCAACACATTTATAATTCTAATCTTTCTATCTAGCTTTTTGTGTTACTTTCTTTTTCCAATGGTATATACAATACTACTGAGTTTTTATGTCATTTATTGTAGTTTACCTCCCCTGAATTTACTTATTCTTTAATTTTTTTTTTACCCTCTGTTGCTTGTGTGCAGATATTCTTCAACAATCTATTTCTACAATGTCTTTTCAAAATATAAGGATAAATCAAGAATTGGAAGAAACAAAAAACAAATTAACCCAGGTTGAAAACAAAGTAGAAAGAATTGAAAATAGATGAAAAGAAATAACATAGTAATTACAGGTCTACCAATAAACGCAACAGATGAAACACTCTTAAAATCTTCATCAACAATGACCTGACCGAAAAAGAAAGACAAATGTTGGAAGGAAATCGTAAATATAGGCAATTAATTAAGAGCTGAAGGTAAAAATGTGAAGATAGAGTACAAAAAACTTACTGTGGATTGCATAAAACGGGTATTGACCAGAAATGGTACTTTCAAACAAGAAAATTCTAGAAATATAAACCCCAAAAACGGCATATAGTAGTGGAAAAAGGAAAAGATGGCCCATTATGCCAACGGACCCTAGCAATGAACAGGAAAATGAGTTTGAACATAAATGGCAAAATAAAAATTAAGAATATGTACCTAAATATTGGGACATGGAATGTACGAGGTGGGAGCATTAATTAATCTAATAAAAGAACTTAAAAAATATAATACACATCATAGCGATACAGGAAACACATTTAACTGGAAACAACATTGAAAAGATTAGCCCATACAAGTTTTATACAAGTGGAGGCGATAATAGGAATTTTGGAGTGGGTTTTCTAGTACATGAGAGTAGGTAAAAGGATTCATAGTAAAATCTGACAGAATGTGTGCAACTAGAGTTAAAGGAAAAGAGAACATGATATCACTGATAAATATATGTGCTCCAATAGAAGAAAAAGATGTGAAAGATGAATTTTATGAAAAATTAGAGTCATTGTGTGAAGAAATGTGTGAAGAAAGTAAACATTTGAATACAAATGATAATGGGCAAAGATTGATTACATTCGCAATTAAAAAACAGAATGAAAATAATGAGTACCCATTTTAGGAGAAAATATATATATATATATATATATATACATATATATATATATATATATATATATATATATATATATATATATATATATATATATATATATATATATATATAAAGGAACATGGAAATTCCGGGATCAAATGAAACTAATCAAATAGAGCATATCTTAGTACAAGAGAAGTTCGCCAATTTAATAACAAATGTTAAAACATGCAGAGGGGCTGACGTAGACTCAGATCATGTTTTGGTTAGAATTAATATGAGAGAAGCAATAATTAAAAAGCATAAACGGAAAAAGAAAGTGCAACATAAATTTAACTTTGAAAAACTGCACAAATTTGAGGTAGCGCAGGATTATCAAAAGGATTTACAAGAAACCTATGCCAAACAAGATAGTACTATTGTGAGTAACATACAACAAAAGTTCAAGAAAATGACAAACACTATAAAGGAAGCTACGTCGCAGAACATACCAAGAAAAAAAAGATTTAGAAAAAACCACTGGTTCGATGACGAATGTAGAACAGATTTAAAAAAAGATCAGATTGGAGTTTAAAAAGTTTATGATCACAAAAACAAGACTACCTAGAGAGGTATGCCGAACAACGAAAAAAAGTATAGAGAATCCCAAGGGAGCGGAAACGAAAGTATATGGATGATAAAATAAAGCGCATTGAAGAAAATTACAAGAAAAATGAAATAAAAAATTTTTACAAAGAGGTAAAATACATTAAAACTGTACCAGGGAAGAATGATGAATGTAAAAGATAAGCAAGGAAACCTGATAGTGGATGAAGACCAAATATGTGAAAGGTGGAAAGAATATTAAGAAAGAATAAGAATATTTTGAAGAGATGCTAAATGACGTGAGTGACTACTGAAGAAAAGTGTTATGTTCCTAAACCTCAAATAGTAATAGAAGAAATACCAAAGCCCACAAGAGAAGAAGTTGAAGAAATAATAAAAGATATGAAAAATCAAAGAAGCCCCAGGGAGAGCGGCATTGTGGCAGAGAACATAAAATATGGAGGAGAGGCCTTAATAAACAAACGGTGAGCTAATACTAGAAGTATGGGATGCCAAAGAAATGTCTCAAAGAATATATAAAGTACTTGCCATACTAATTAAAAAACGATTAGAAATATATATTGTAGAGAAGAATCTAGGAGAATACCAGGGAGGATTTCGGAAAGGAAGATCAACAACCGATCAAATTTTTATGCTAAAACAAATCCTGATCAATTGCTATGAATACAACATTTCAGCACAAGTACTTTTCATTGATTACAAAGCCGCCTATGATACAATAGACAGAAACAAGTTAATAGAAACACTAAAAGAATTCCAAGTGCCAGAAAAAACAATAAGATTGGTAAAAATGACAATTAGAGAAACCATTTATGCTGTGAGATGCAACTTTACAGTCTCATACATACAGAAGAATTCGAAGTGAAATCAGGTATTTGACAAGGAGACCCGTTGTCTACATTGCTATTCAATATCATTCTAGAAAAAATTGTAAGGGTTAGTGGGGATAAATAAGTGCGGAACTATTTTATACAAGGAGCACCAATGCTTAGCATATGCTGATGATGTGGTTCTCATTTCAAGTAATGGGAAAGAACTATCAAATATAGCAAAAAGACTGGAACAAAAAAGGAATAAACACCAGGGGATCCTTTTAATTGGAGGTGGAAGATAGATCAGTTGTAGAATTCGAAAAGGTGAATGAATATATGTACTTAGGGGACGCTTATTGATCGGGCATGTAAGGAAGAAACTGAAATCAACCTGAGACTGACCAAGAGCAATAGGTGTGCTGGAGCCATGAGCAAAATAATTAAGGCCAAAAATATATCTCGTAATACAAAAATAAGAGTATACAAAACTATAATTAGACCCTCAATGCTATATGCTGCCGAGACATGGACTATGAACAAAACCATACAGAACACATTGAAAACATGGGGAAAAAAGATACTTCGCAGAATATTTTGTGAAAAATTAGTAGAGGGAGAATGGAGAAGACAAACTAATGCAGAAGTGTACCATTTGTATGCTAACTCTATAATAACAAAAGTGGTGAGAAAATATAGACTAGAATGGCTCAGTTATCTAGAAAGAATGCAAGGTAATAGACTAGTCAAGAATATTGCTTGGAGAGTACCTGAGGGCAAAAAAAAGAGAGGAAGACCAAGAAAGAAATGGAGATATGTAGTGATGGAAGATGTCAGAGAGATGGAAATCAGAGATTGGAAGCTGGTAGCAAAGAACAGAAAACGATGGAAATTATCCATCCAGCAATGGGCCTAAAAGGCCTGTTAACGCTGTACATACATACTTTTTACATTTTTGTTTTAGTTTTAGCAGTAGTGGTTAAATTATTGGTTATTTTTAATATGTTTAATAATGATATTACTTTTTTACTCTTGATGTGTATAGAGTGTATATTCTGTATATATTAAGAACTGGAATCATATCAGTTTCAAAGAAGGTGAATGTGTTTCTAAATTGTATCAGATGTGTATCTGATACAAGTTTATTAGTTAAATAGATAAATAGATTTTGATATTAAGATCATATAAAAAAACAATATTTTATGTGTATGTTGTATGTGTGTTTGTGCATTATTGGCTTCTGAGTCTCTGTCCATTCGCCATCTTACCTTTATGGGATTTTTTTTGTATTTTTCATCCAGAAGCTCTAAAGGAGTTCTCCTTGCTTTCTTCACGTTTGCTATACAATCATAGTCCTGCTCTAATTTTACAAAGAAATATGTGTATGTTATAAAAAGGTATAAAAAATAGTCCTGGCTTTTGATCCTACATTAATCAGAATAATAATAATCAACCAGGATACAAAGCTTTTTTATTTATATTTAAAACAAACATCATCTCCATAAGTGTTACATTCTATGAGCATTCTATATTTGTTGATTCTATACATCTTTAGTCTTCTTCTTCCTCTTTATAAGCAATTCTGCTTGTTCATTGGCTGATTAATTCCTGTATGGAAGGTTGTCACTCCATCTTTTGAGCGGTCCTCTACTTCTTCTGCGATTGATGACATCTCTTGCTATTTTGATGACTCAGGTCTCCACCATTCTGCTTTTGTGGTTATTTTATTACAAACAAAAACAAAAACATATCCTAACAAATAAAATATAAAAATGAGTGAAAACAATAAAAAAAAACTAATATGAAAAATTGTGAACTATCAATGATGGAAGTCATAAAAGCAGTTTTTTCTTGAGATTGCATTTCATGTAGTTCACATGAGAATCACACTTCTTACAATCTTTGCACCTTATTTTTCCAGTTTTGTCATGCACACCTATATCTACATCTGGAATCTGTTCATTAAACTGTACATAAGATTAACATCACCCAAATGACTGTTGCATTGTTTGATGATCTGTGGACAGGCCATGATGATGGCAGGCCACCATTTTTTTCTGTCATAATGAACTCCTTTATGTAAATACTGAATTGTTTATTTGTTGTTGATAAAGGACTTATTGGAATGGTTGTTGTCTTACATAAGTGGTAGCTAGACATACATGTTTTGTATCTTTTCAAAGCATAGTACTTTCTGTATCTGTATCTCTCAAAAATACAATTCAATACCATCAGTATATCCCCTTTCTTCTTTGGCCAGTTGCTTATCTTTATCACCAGTTGCTTATCTTTATCAGCTGGTAATTTACAGTTATTAGTAATTAATTCCCAATTAATAAATACCACTCTGTATGTGATGATACACTAGCAGTACCAACAAAGTGTAAAAATGATCAAAGTATAAATTAACAACCATATTTGACATTGCACCAAAATTTATAGCATCATGCATAGGAATTTTCAAATATGTATGAGTATTTTCATATTTACTGTAAAATAAGTGAGGTGATATTTATTGATATTTATCTGCAAAAACAAAATGAAAACCATTAAAACCTTAAATAAACTGTTATAACTGCCTGTAAATGGTCATCAATTATAATGGTAAAAATTATCACATCATATTTATTTTTTTAAAACTAGTAACATATAACAAAAATAGGTATTATTAAGAACTTACTGTAAATTTTTCAGCAAAATATAGAGACAAGAAGCCAGTTTTTATGTTACGCATATCCATATATACCTTTAAGTTTGTTTGAAAACTGACAGAACTATTTAAGCTATAGATATTGATCATTTTTCGACTGTTCTAACAACCATTCAAATTTCGTCATTTTGTGTCATGTGGAACGATTTCACCCAATCATGTCAACATTAGACTGATAATTGTATTCAGTGCAATTTTCAATCCTTATGACAACAAGATCGAGTTTGACAACTTCATCCAAATAAATTTTAAAATGTCACGTTTCGGCAATGAGAATGTTCAAAGTATAAATGCGCTAATCAAAGAAAAAATTCCAGAAATACAACCTACAGTCACAAATATATTATATATTGTTCTATAGTAGAGAACAGCAATGAATCTAATGTTAACTGAAATTTTAAAAATTGTACTTTCACTAACTGTACTTTTAATAAATAAATGTTTCGTTATGTTGATTTATGATTTTTTTTTTCGAAAAATTATCCGCCGAATATCCCTCGGACATTGATGAATGCCTCATAATTTCATGATAAATTTCTCAAGCTTGTTGCTTAGTATGTTACTAAGCTGTTACTGTTACGCTGTTACCAAGGAACGAGCTTTCGATTGTCATGAAATTATCTCGTCTGTTATCAATGACCTAGGGATATTACTACTGATAATTGATGATTCAACTAGACAAAACTTAACACCATTTATAGATGGTTAAAGCAGTTAATAAAAAATGAATTGCAATACGAATAGTTGAAGAAGTTAGTGGTTAAAAAACTTGAAATAAATATATAAAAAAATCTGATAATATTATATAACTCTATATTTGTTTTAGGTAATCATCACTGATAAAAAGTGGGCAAGGCATATATTTTCTCAGTCCAATTTCTTGTTGCTCTAATGGTTCTCACTGAGAAAAGTGGTAAAATGAGTTCAGAACAACCTCTAAAGAAAAAGTTGAGAAGAGAGAATGAAACAGACAATTCAGATGAAACAGATTTTATCCATAACTTAGCAGATGATACAGTTCCAGCAGATTTCCAAGCTCTGCATTTGTCTCTCCCTCATATCAATGAGGATGACATTACTAGGAATACTGTGAATTTACATTATAGTGAAAATGGTTTGTTTAGGACTAGTGATAGAACTGATAAATTTGATAGTAGTGGTAGTGAAAGTAAGGACAAGGATGTATCAACATCTGATGTGGATTTAGACAATCAAGTTTCGTATATATGTAGCACTGAAAATATTTCAATCACTCCAGCTCCAGATATTAGTTTCACATCTAATTCTATAAATGCTTCTATTAATAAATCGGTCCATGTAAGTTGTGCATCACATGCAGCGCACTGTGACAATGTTGAGAATGGTGATGAGATTAATAATGATAATTATTTTGGTTTAGATGATTTTCAAAAGTATTTGATTAAGCAATGTTTGTGTGGAGTTCCAGATTCTATTCTTAGGAAACCTTTTGAAGGACAACAGGTTAATGATTGTGGTGGAGTAAGGACAGCTATGCTATCTGAATGGTCAGATAAAAAGATACTACAGTTTCTATCCAATCTGCAACTTTTGTTTGATGTTTATTTAAAACAAAACAATAAAGGGTTTATTTGTTCAAATATTGTAAGTATTTGTGAAGCACTAATATGTAATGAATATAATTTAATTGAACAAATAATATCGTTATGTGAAACAAGAAATAAGTATATCAATTTTTTGGCAGCTAGAACTTTAAGTAGTTTTCTGGTAATAGCCAAAACAAATATTAATAATGAATGGCTAGAAACTATAGTAAATTTCTTTTCCACTGAGAACTATGATTACGTTAAAATTCAATTTGCCTTAGAAGTAGTGAAAAGGGTTGTAGAATGGAAAGATGTGGAATTACATGTTTTGGAGGAGGCAGATACTCAAGGATCAGAAGGAAGTAGTTCCCAAAATGAAGTGGTAAATTCAAATTGTGTAACAGTGCCTTTTACTGATCCAGATAGTTATGATACTTCAGCAATAAAAGGTTTGATCATAAAGAGTCTGGAAGCTAAATGGCCAGAACTAATTCATATGGTTCAAACATTAATTTTGCATAACAATTCAATACCAGCACAAACATGTGTTTTAACATTTCTTGCTCTATGGGAAAGTACCATTTCAGTCAAAGCAAATTTGAGTGTCATAGATACTAAACCATTTTATGCACACTTAGAAATATTTGTTGGTATGCTCAATGGCCAGTTGCCACCCATAGTTTGGAAACAGATACTCTCATTATTTAATGAAGTACTCTGTTATGGGAGCACACTTGCCTTACAAGATATGCTACCAGATGACACATGTCAGTTGGCCCATCTTTTAGTAAGGTATGTGAAAGATTATCGACTGTTAGATAGCTTGCCTTACAAACGTAATGAGGGATTTATAGTGAATAGTTTTGTGGGAACTATAGTTAGCTTACAACCTGGACAGAGTAGCGTTGATAAAACATTATTGCAAAAAATGGTTTTACTTGTACTAAAATCTGTGGCTGTTACAATTAAGGAAACAAGGTCAGACAGTTCCGATTCCAGTGTAGGTTCAGATGATTCAGATTTTTATCAAGACATGCAACTTATTGAACGTTCAATTAGGGACGTTCTTAAGAAGGTTGATGTCTTTATTAAAAACAGCTTGGACTTTCATCCTGAAACACCTTTTTCAAAAATACTTGTACATTTATTCAGTGATCAAGATGATTATATGATAGAAGCTATGGTATGTACATTAGACATAACTGTTGGTATTTCTTATAGAAATGCGGTATATCCAGATTTAATAAACATGTTAAATCCAATACATTCGTTTATAGAATTTTTAAAGGTGGTAAGTCATGATCCAGAAATACTTTTAGATTATCTAGTAAGTAACGAAACATGTTTTTTATTGTACTTGTTACGGTTTCTAAAGTTTACAAAAAGAAACTGGTCAAAGTTTATAAGTAGTTGTGGAGAGGGTAGTACTTCGAGGGGAAATGAATTAGATGACACTATGAGTGTTCTAATTAGGTTAAAAATGCAAATAAGTAGGTTAGTTTCGAGAGATCTGTTTCCCTACAATATAACGCCAATCTTGAGATTACTAGAAGTTTGTGAAAATCTGTATGAGGGGAACGAATTTAGTTGATAGTGACAGTTAAAAATTCAATTTCATCTAACTAAAGTACAAACGATTATTGCCTTAGTTAATATGCTAATTTTAATATTATTTAATGCCTCATCCATAATATTTAATTTATTAAGTTATTTTATGATAAGGTTAAACGAAAATTTATAAAGTACACTGTTCAATACTTTTAAAAGTTGAGAGAAAAATAAAATTAGACTTTTCACATTTAATATACACTTTATATGATTATACACGAACTGTAAGTTGAAGTGGAACACTATATATTGTTTGCAGTATTTTTAAATTAAAACTGCTGTATCATTCAAATGGCTTCCAATTTTTATGAAATATAAGTTAAAAAATTGATCTTTGTATTAACTTATACATAAATTAAATCTTTCAAACTAATAATTCATTTAGCATAATAAAAATTACGTCGATACATAATTGAAGAAAAATAAAATTTGCAATTGTTTTTTTCATAATTTTAGTAATTATCATCAATGTTGCTACAGCTCTATAATAGAGCCTCCAACTTTGCAAGTCTATTGCAGTCAGCCCTATTCATTGTGAATTTACTGCAGCTAGTTTTCTAGCATATTCATCTGTACATCCTTTCATCTAAGTTTTGGCCTACCTGTCTGTCTACTTCCCACTGACTGTGATTTAAGAAATCATCTATGAGGGTTGTTTTGCTGTGATCTTGCTAAATGTGCTGCCCATCTTAGTCTTTCTATTTTTATGAGAGATATTACGTATTTACCATTAGATATATCTGTTTGTATTTGTAGTATATCATAGTTGTATCTCCCCCTCCAAATGCCACTTTCAAAGATGCTCCAAATATTCCCGTATATGAGTAAGAAGCCAAAATCTTGACTTATCACTCAACAGACAATTCTCAATACTAGACCATTGTAAGAATTGTCTTGTCCAGTTTCTTTTAACTTTATGTGCTGAGCTGTTTGCGTCTTCTTTTTCTTGTTGGCGTTGACGTTGGCGACATCATTGGAAATTCTCGATCTTCCATCACATGGAATAATTGTCTTGTGTTTGATATCTGAGTTCATTCACGAATGTTTTTAACCAAGAAACCTGTTTTCCTCCTAAACCTATATGGTCTTCTATTTTGCCTTTACGGATCAGTTGTAATATTTTGTATTAATTTCTCCTCACTATATGTCCCAGATAAGACATTTTTCGGTGTTCAACAGTCTTCAGCAATTCTCTTTCTTTGTTGACCCTCCTTAGTACTTCCTCATTAGTTTTTCTTGTTTGTCAATATATCTTCAGCATCTGTTTATGAATATATACATTTCCAATGTTTCAATTCTGTTCATAATTGATACTTTTAGTGTCCACACTTCTGCTCCCTACAAAAGTACAGACCAAATATAGCACTTAACCATTCTTTATCTTATTTCGAAACTGTTATTCTTGTAATTACTATTCTTCGTTTTATTTCTATGTCTGGATCTAGTTGGTTCGTTATGACAGTTCCCAAGTATGTAATTGTGTGAACTCTTTCAACTTGGACTCCATTTAAGTGAAGCTCTGTATCTGGATGTGGGTTACATCTAAAATTGGAGTTTATTTTAATGCCCATTTCCTCTCCTACTTCTTGAATTTGATCAAGCGGAATTTCGAGACCGTCAGTATTTTCTGACAGTTTGTGTACTGTTTTCCAAATTCAACAATCATGTGTAGCAACATAGAACTAAGCTTGGCGAAACATTAAAGATATTAGGTATAACACTCTGCGATTATTTATTAGTATACATTCTCAATAAAGTTTGTAATTCAGTTGAAGTCAAATGTCTTAAAAGTATTTTAAACCTTTAATATTATATTCAGTAATGTGTCAATACACATTTCATAGAGTTATCCCAATGTTCCACTTCAATTGGATGCGGACTATTTATAAAGTATATTATTCATGGGGTTTTATAGATAAATGTTTAAATTGCTGACAATACATGGGGTGAAAAATTCTGTTTTCATTTATAGTAGAGTCAATATAGTCGAAAATATATATGGTTTCCTGGTATTCTACCTTTCGATTCATTTACTGTCGTCTTTATGTATTTTCTGTGCAAAAATGTTTCAATAAGAAGCTCAGAATTAGTCAGTACAACATATAATATGTACTTACAAAATTTATTTTCTGGTACTGATATCTTTGCGTTTCCGTTAGTTTCCTTAAGTCATTATCATTAGCATTGTCTCGACAATCCTTTGTGGACCTTGATCTGCTCGTCAAGTAGACGCCACTCTCGACGATTCCTTGCAACTTCCCTCGATCTTTCTTAGAATCCACCCTTAGCATCTTAAGGTATAGACATCATCAATCCATCTACTACGCACTCGTCCTCTACTTCTTCTGCCCTCTGGGTTTGAGAATGTCAATCTCTTTGTAGACCCATTATCTAATATGCTAGCAATGTATCCAGCCCATATCAGTCTCTAATAAACTTAACAGTTTCCATAAATGGGAGTTAGTACACCAATGAAAAAGTCTCTTTGCTTATGAAAAGTCATATAAGATTAAGGTTGTAACGTTTTCTTATAGTACTGCATTGGCTTTTATTTCTTATAGAATAGTTTGTAGGTTATTTCATTAAGTATTCCCTTTTTAAATGTGTTTGTTAACACCTATGACATTTTATTAATTGGCGAAGCCGCATATTTCAAAAGTGTTCAGTTTACATAATGATCTCATTTTTTATGCCCAAGCCTTTACACATATAGCAATCCATTACGATTTGTAGCGTATTACCATTGATCTCGATTTCAATTACCAACATTTAAGAGGGCAGTCCAATAAGATTTTAGCCTACAAACGAAAAATTAAAATTTTGGGTAACAGTTTGATGGGGCAGTAGTTCGTAGTACAATTCAATAATTTCCGATGACCTGGAACCCATACCAGTATTACACTGTTTTGTTCCTCCAGTTGGTGTTTGGGTTTTGACTCATATCAAAAACTAAAATTGAATTAAGTTCTTGATTAAGGTTTTGAATAAGGTCATGAATAAAATTTCTGTCTACAGGGACTCTACTATATATTTTTGAAATATACATCAATAACTTTGGTTAAACAATACATATTAAATTTCTATAGCAAACTAAACACTATTATCTCCTCATCAGAAAATTATACATTTTTCTCTTTTAGGACTTCATTTCAAATTTACCAGTTTGTTAATGTAAATATATTACAAATATTTAGATTGACTAGTTATATTTGTACATAGTCCAGGTAATTTTGTAGCAATAGTTGTACATTATAAATAAGGAGTTACCTTTTTTATCTTGCAGTGTCATATTAAAACAAACTTTTGGACAATACACATTAATAAAGAAATATAATCCTGATAGTTTATTGCCCTAATTTTTTACTTTCAACACATTTTTTTATTAAGAATGAAACAGGCTACGAATTTGAAATGAACAATGGTTGCTTTAAAAGTTTATAACTAATATTTTTCGTTGTTATTGAAAGCTAGTTTGCTAAATCCACGGGGTATTTATTACTCGTGGTTATATTGATTTTTCTTCCTCGTGGTATGTCATTTCTGCTTGGCTTACTTTAGTTAACTTTGTTATTTGCATTTGAAAGAAAAATATTGTGAAAATTCATTGGAACTATTTTTAATAACTATTAGTTGAAGATTCTCCTTCTGATCGTAATCAATTATATTTATATCCTTCACTATGCCTGGGGGACAGATATTCCCATCTCCTGCGAAGTAGACAGAGTCGATCAACCATATTTTACTGCCTTTGCCTTAAATCTCAAAGTTTTGATTTCTTTGGTTTTTTGAGTGGACTAACACCATCTCCAGTTCTCATGCTACGGCCCTTGTACGGAAGACCTGCAGTCTTCTTACCTTTAGTGCTCTCCCTGGTATTAGTTCTTTCAGGAAGCCTTTTTTACTTGGGTTTTATTCGACCCGAGTGCTGCATTACAGCTTTGCATTTCGGACGTCTTAACCGTATTTGTTTCTTTAGTCTGAACCGTAAGACTAAACTAACCTTTCTCCTGCCTCACCTACCTTCTTACTTTATCCAACTTCTTTGGTACGCAACTTAATTCATCCTATACCAAATTATCGACGCGTGCGAAGTCACTTGATATCCTCAAAGGATTTTTTGTCCAAAGAGAATACCCAGACCTGTTTTTATTCCGAAGGAGTCTTTCCCCAAACGGTCCATAATTGAGTATTGAGCTCACGGTTACTAATCTATAATCGGATTAGCATCCGCTTAGTCTCTGACCTCACCCCATGTTCATCTGCAACATAAATATAATGTGCAAGTATATAGCCTAAAGATTTCGCTACTGTCCACAGTCCCAGTGTTTCAGACTAGGAACTTCTTTTCTGCACTAACACCATCCGCACGATCAATTACTAGATATCCTGAATTGAACGTGCTCTTCGTGAGCCTTATTTGTGGGTCATCTTCTTTTTCTCTTTATAAAGTTTCAAAATGAAAGTTTCCGCTGCCTTAAGCTTTGTCTGTTCCATTTGAACTTCGGGGAACCTTTCACACACTACCGCCACCTTTATCCTCCACGAAAAAAATCTCCTAGCTTTTCGCGTCTTCCTGACGTCGACGGGCGAGTAATATTTTGTAACTGTGGCTACTATTTCTTTGCAGCTTCTTCTTAGCCGCTTTCGGCCTTTGCTTTGTCTCTATTTTTTTTCCTTTTTTTGGCGTATTTGTTAAATTCGTCTTAATCACGAGAGTTTGGCTTACTGTTCGCACGAGTACTTTCAGACTTACTGATGCGAGATTCATACTGTTTGCACGAGTAGCTAGGGAAGTAGTTGGCCCTGCTCGTTCGGGTAAGGCTAGTTACACCCGGATGTGGCCTGGTTTCCGGAGGTCCACATAGCGACTGTTAACTAACCAGCCATTCAGCCCTCGAAACTTAAGAACACACCTTGATTTTGGTACCGATATATTTCCAGTTTTTTGGAAACTCGCTGGACACAGGAGTAGGATTTGTTGGTAGAAGCTGAGTTCTTTTCTAGAAACCCCGACTCTTTCGTCGGACACAGTGGCATTACTCGGAGTTTTACTACAGTATGAACATCGGCAACGCATACTGCCTCCAAAATCCTTTACCAAACTCACACCAACAGTATAGATATCGAGCCTAGAAATAAAGGGACTGGTATTTACTATCTTTAGTGGGAATTAACCGTAATTTCAGTTTTAAGGTTTATTTTGACGTTTCGATTTTCACTTGGAAATAAATCTTAAAATACAAATTAAAGAGAATAGTAAAGGAATGCAAATAAAACTGAATTTTTGAATTAGAAGAAGCTCTAGAGGAGATCTAGAAGTAAGATTGGTATGGACTAAAAAGAGACAGGTTTCCTACGTTATCCGAATAATCGTCACTGGTGTTGAAAAAATAACTTCAATAGGAAATCATTTGGTCTCCAAATGGCTCTTTTCAAGCAGAACTTGAACTGTATGGTCTATGGAGATTTCTGGTGAAACTGCACGTCTATCGGTACTTTTAATGGGTATTCGTATGATATTTTATTGCCTACTTTCTTCGCCCATATCCTCAATTTTCCTTCTTTTCATCTTAAATAACCAGCAACTCTGCCACTTTAGGTATAATCAACTATTTTGTCGTTTATAGACTCTGTTTAAAGCTTTTTCCAAGGTTCTAAGTTATTGTTTACTGTTTTCGTGACCATTGATATATCGTCGGAATAGATGTAAAATGCTTATTTTTCTGCTCCTATTGTAATTATTTCTTGCCATTCAAAAAAGTTATGTTCACTATAGCTGTTAGGAAGTTATACATCGTTAAAAAACTTGCGAATTTTGAATCAAAATTCAATAGAGAACTATTTTCGATAACAAAAGCAAACAATATTTTTAAATTCGTTAAAATTGAAAAGATTATGATATATGATTATATTATTTATAACTCAATAATTGTGAAGCAACTTTGGAAATTCATAACATAATTTATGACGCAATTAAACTCCTACGACCCATATTCACAACTTCGACTTCCAGAAATGTTTTTACGGCGTTTAGATAAAATTATTTAAAAAAGATAACTTATTAGTATAATTGTATTTTTAGTTTTAATTTAATAAAATTCATTAATTTAAAAAATATTTATTGACATTCGTTTTCAATGGCATCTGTAATTTATTTCATATTTTGTATAAAAGTAATATTTACTAAGATATTTATATATTTAAATAATGTACATATTGTAACATTCTTAATTGTCAAATAAACTTTATACTTATAGATGTGTGTATTATTATAACAAACAATAGAAGATAATAATGCCACGAAGGTTTAAGAAAACGCTTCCAAAAGAACTATTCTAATAAATTTGTAAACAGAGAGAAAAATATGATTATAATTAAAGAATTTTAATGAAGCTCTATAGATTCCGACGAACAATCACAGCAAAGGCGGGAATATTAAACAACAGAATCTTAAAAACGGAGATAAAAAATATTTTAAAAGATTTAACTACTTTTCAACTACGTTCTAATAGTAGTCACTGAAGGTTTTCACTCCGATTTCGTTGAACCTCCATCGATTTTCATGAAAATTGGTGAGCAGTTAGAGGATATCGAAATAAACAAAACTGACATAGTGTCAACTTGAGCTTTTACCCCGGGGGTCGATGCCACCCCGCTCGGGGGTGGAAATTATTTTATTAAAAATATTCCAGGAATCGATAGAGGAACCAAATCTAAACAAAATTTATCTTATAAAGTTATTAAAATAAATCAATACTCTTTGAGCTGTTAAAGATCAAAGGTTTTGATTTTTTTTGAAAAAAATGCATGTTTTAAAGCGGTTTTTCATAAATAACTCAAAAACTATAAGTTTTTATAAAAAAGTTGTCATTACCTACCAAAATTGAAGCTAATAAAAAACTGAAATTCCTTGCTTGAAAAACCTTTTATTATTAATTCAAAGTGAGTTATAGTTATACGTAATTTAATGTTTTTTTTTTCGACAAGTACTCAAATCTGAATATTCAAACTTAAATAACGGGAAAACAATGCATTTTATAAAATATACTTACTGAATAATTTTAAAAGTACTCAGAAATACCTATAAAATGAACTCTAGAAGAAGTTATAGCATCAAAATTAATCGAGAGTAGTTATGCTAGAAGTTAGTTATTACAATTTTTAAAAAAAGGTGTGGATTTCACCCTAAATGCAAAAGCGCATTTGAGCATATGTCACTTTGAAGTTGACGGTAAAATATACTCAATCCAAATTTTCATGCAAATCGATGGTGCAAATCACCGAAATCGGAGGTAATAGTTGATTTTTACCTTTATTTACTGTACTATAAAGAGATATTCCAACAGAATAGAATAATACAATAACAGCCTGTTCAGACGGTTTGCACGGTAGGTATTGTTAATTTATTCGAAACGATATTTTATAACCACAGAAACGATATTTTATAAAATTTATACTTCCACTTTATAACCATCTTGTAACTACGCCAAAAACAGTAAACCACCAATTTCCTAAAGCAAGTAAAATAAATAAACCAGTGGTGGCTCTTGACCTATATTGACAAAAATAATAATAAATTATTTTTGTACTCATAATACTCAAGGGCGTTTGCAATTAAACTATATAGAGCATCTACAGATCTATTTTCGTTAATATCAAAAACCCCAAAAATCTTTCTGTTATCTGACCAATTTTGTTAACAAAACGGATTGTTAAAATACGCCGTGATTTTTCGGCTATATTATCAGTAGTACCTATCGTCGTACAAAAAAAATTGAGCTTCAATAATTTCTCTTGAAATTTCATTTTTTAAGTACGTAATCTATTAAATCGTTTTGTACCTATTGTTTTTGACAAACTCGTAAACACCTCTTCTGTTTTTTAATATGATCCTGGATTTACTCACTGCGTTTAACTGGAAAATTAAAAATTTCTTTAAAATTACCCATATTTGAAGAATTATGGCTCTCATCCTGACCGCGAAATGCAAGTTCTTGTTTTGGTATCTTCGTGCCCATGCATCATCAACTATTACAGTAATAACAGCTTTCTTATCTTCTGGATCAACTTCAACCCATTCTCTTGCTAGACTTTCTTCTTCTTTTCCAGCAGCTAACATTAATTCCATGGCTGTATTATAAAAATTGTCCATGATCTTCTCTTCTATTTACCGCAAAATTATTGGGTATTACACTGAGCTCATGTAAAAAAAAAGAAAATAATATGCAAATCACGAATGTGTTGCCTGTGTGAGTCCATTTCAAATAGGAAAAAGAAAATAAATAAGACTTATCACAATCAATTTAATTTTACCACCAAAACGACCGGTTTCGTATACTACAATTTGCTATGCCTCTTCAGGTCTAACGGTACCAGGCAAATTAAATGCTGAAATTACAAAAACCCACATTAAGCGCTGTCTTATAAAGATAACAATTACAGCAATTATGCCAATATTATATGTCTGTAATTATTAATATGAATAAAATTGTTTAAAGCAGACAAAGTAAAACCCACAAATTGGTATAAGATAATCTATTGAATTTAAATAAATTAGTAAATAACCAAAATACTACTTACATGCCGGTACAAAAATTATTAATTAGTGATTTGGAAAACATAGTTCAAACTATTCTGAATTGCTGGTAATGGGTAATATCGATGGTCGGCAAAAAAAAATAAGTGGTGTGAATATAAAAAATATTTTATTTTCGAAAGTGTTTGAAAAGTAGCAGTAGCGGTTACATGCTGATTGGTAGCAGTGCAGAAGTTAATGTTAACAGTATGTGTAAGTACCAATAAACTATCATTGCATCGGAAGAAGCTTAATATAGGAGAACTTAGTATCCAAAAGAAGATAGGAGTTTTGGTTAGGAGTTTTGGATAAATATGATTGTAACATTTTTTTATTATTAATATATTAAATTATTTTTAATTTCTTTTACCCCCGTGATGATACGCTCATGTTTGGTTTACCAACTTCAAAATTTTATTGAATGCACGGTATTTCCCTAATTACGGAAGATTTTTTAATCCTTTCCGTCTTAATCCTGAATATGAAAGGAACTAATGCTTTTCGGTTAAGTAGGGTTTCTGTTTAATACTTTGACAAAGAAAATCGTCGAAGGCATTTTATGGTATGTTCGGGAAAAAACCCAATCTACCAGGTTTATATTTTACTAGTACCGTAAATACCTCAAACTTTCCGAAGTCGTTAAGATCTTATCTTCTCAGAACTACATACGACTGGCACATGATTCTATCCCTTCTTTTTTTCTTGGGTGGTTGGTAAAATTTTAGAAAAACCAATGGACTTATGAGTGGGCCGTTGTTGAGAGAAGACTGAATTCTCGTGGGCCGCTTCGCGATACCTTATCGTCTCTATTATCGTACCGTTCTCTGTGTATTTTTTTAAAGTGTGTATACACTTGTTTAATTGAGTATTTTATCTTATACTATATTAGATTAAATATAGTTATAAAGTACCTTTGAGGTTAATTAAGTTCAGTGTTTGATACAAGTACAGTATTAACTTCAGTGAATTAGGCTGCAGTCATCAGAATTACTTTAAGTTACCGTAATCATTATCTTCAAATTATCTGGGCGAGTAATATGGTATGGTAACATATCATCCTCCATTATCTGGACGTATCTAATGTTCCTCCATGTCTTCACCTTAATATTGCTGATTTTTGTATTAAATTTAAAGAACATTTCAATAGATTCAAGAACTTTCAATGAATAATAATTATAAACATTTAAATCTTAGTTTCTCATTAAATAATAGTGCGAGATAGTTAATCCACTTAGCCAAGTGCGGTTTGGTTAAATTTTTATGTTTTCATTTCTGTAATCTCTTTGTATTTTTGTAAATTTTGATTTAATTAATTTTTGTTATCTTTTGAGTTTGTTATAATTTTTATTCATTTTTTTTTTGTAATATCTTGAGGTACGCCCATAACACTTTATTTGTAAATGATTGTCTTATATATCTTTGTAAAGGTATTTGCTAATTACATTACTGCTTATTTTTATGTGTATACCACCATTTTATAGTTGTTGGTGTATTTTTATTTACTTGTGTTGCATTCAGCAGCGTCATAATTTTGTTGTTAAATATATTGTTATTGTTTCATGCATGTATTTTATTTGTCGGCTCCTAACAAGGTCCCTGATAAAATAGTAACTCTGCATATTTGCTTTTTATCTTTAAATATTACTATACTTTTGACCAGTAGAAAGATCAGGCAGTTTCGTAGGTAAGTAATATATTTATTATTTGTTTATATATTGTGTTGACCAAATTTATTTGATAATTATCTGTTGGTATCTTTCCTTGGGTTTGATCTCTGAACCTAAATATCTTTCCTTACCTCGTTTCTTTTCTAAGGTTTTTTAATTTTCTCCTTAACCCCAAAACATTGAGTGGCGCCCTGTTTCTATCTTATCGTATCTTTGGTAATTTTACCCATCTATCTTTTTGTTTATTTCTGTATCTTTTCTAATATCTCTTATCCTATCTTTACTTATTTCGTCCGTTGGACCCATTCCCGATTCCAAAAGCTAGTTTCGAACCCACGACTCGCTCTCCACCAACCATCTGGCTGCCGTCCGCAGTGTCTCCATTGGTTATCTTTCTAGCACCATCCAAAAAAGATTTCCGAGGTTACAATGAGATCGACATTCGTTTCTGGAAGCAGATACAGAAATATCAAGAGAGTAACCGCATCAATTTTAGAATTGAAAGAAATTGAAAGTTAATCGGTTTATTAAATTTTGAGAGCAATATTATATAGATATAAAGTTTTGAAACGGAACAGTAAATAATTAAATTTAGAAAGTTGTTTGTTTTGTAAAGCAATATAGGTCATTTAGTAAAGCAAATTAATTTGGACTACGCAGTTTTCAATTGTCAGGATAGGGAAGGAGCGATATTTATACTTGGTTTGTTTTATATGTGCAATAAAATCTTTCAATGTATTTTATCAATATTTTTTAATTATATCGAACATCACATTTTAAATAAAATATAAAATTGATTATGATCCATCTTGGAATTTAAATTTGTATCTATTTATATTTCATTGACACCTTATTCCGATCTATCTTCGTTAATAATAAAAGTAATACAAGGTATTGCACTTTATTAAAAATATATATACGCTACTAATAAAACCGTGGGAGTTGATCCTCTTGAGAGTCAAATAAATTGTGATGATTACTCTATATCATTTCCAGCAAATCAATATTAAATATTTGTATCATTCGAATAGAATAAAGTAATATAGCATTGGGGTTTATATAATGGGGGTTTATCAAGAAATGACCTGAAAAAATGTACAGTGTTGTTATATTTTACTGACAAGGGGCTATTCCAGAACTTTCTCGCTTATTGATAATATAATGATATAGTCCAGATAACTAAGGTTTTTTTCGTGACATTCGTTGAAACAGATATCTAACAACTGGTTTTGGTGATAACAATATGTATTAGAACAAAATATTCAAAAGATTAACTGTCATTTTCTACTTATAAACAATATATAAATAATGTAAGATCGCTATTTGATTTTAAATACTTAAAGTGAGAACCGATAAATTATATGCAAAAGTGACACAATTTTACTGAAAAAGCATAGAAAATGCTTTAAAGTGAGGCTTTGTAAAGTTATTTTTGTTAATTAGTTGCTTAATTATAGCAAAATAGCTTCAAAAATGATTTTTTTAAAGTTATTCATAACTAATTGATGGATTCGACCGTTACTTGATGGAAATTCATTTTATGTAACAATAAAACACTGAAAACTTTGTTTTCAAACTTCCACAAAATTTATTTTAAATACATATTATCACTACAGCTGTTTCGGCTGATTGCCTTTCTCAAGTGATCTATTTTGGCTTGAGTTTACAAATTTATAGTCTCTAATGAAATAAGTTGAGGAGGGGAAAACTGTTTCTCTCAAGTTGGTCATTCAGAATTATATTTGTGTTTTTTAATTTGTTGATTTCCATAGATTCTAACAAAGATAGCTTAAGGCCTTTATTTTGAATGTGAAGAATTTTAAATTTGTCATTAAAAGAATGATTACGATCTAGAAGGTGAAGTGCGTATGTCGAATCTGTTTTTCTATTCTTGAAAGCCTTTTTATGTTCTGCTATTCGTTTATCAAAGTTTCTACCAGTTTGACCGATGTAAGTTTTTGGGCAGTCGCCACATTGAAGTTTGTACACACCACTATTTAAGTGTTTTTTATTTTGGCTCTTGTTATTTTTAATATATTTGCCTAGGTTGTTATTTGTTCGGAAAGCTGGTGTTATTCCTTTCTTTTTATGTGTTTGGCAATTTTTATTGTTATTTTGCCTGTATATGTAATCGAGCAGAAGGTACTGGGTTTTTTCTCTGGTGGTGGAAATACTAATTTCAGGGCTTTCTTGTGTAGTTTTTGATTTTTGTTTTTGATTGTGTAGTTTTTCAAGTGTTTTATTATTCATAACTTTTCTAAAAATGCGCAAAAAATTTGATTTTGCTTAAGAATAAGAACAATCTTAAAAATAATCAGCTTTAAAACGTTTTCTTGAAGTTTCACTTAATAGTTATTGCAAAATTGAAATTGTTTATCCCTATTAGCTCTTATCTACAACATTATTATACGCAAACTATTGGTTCTACATGAATTCTGAAAGCGGCAGATTGAAGAATACGTGATATTTTACCAAATTAAATCATTTAAGGATTGATAAGTTTATGTAAAATAAGTTTGCAAAAGTACTTGATTTTAAGCTTATAAACAATAAAAATAACTCAGACGCAATAACATGTAGGAAGTTTTTTCTATATTCGTTATGTTAGTATTTTGACACGAAATAAAACAAAGAATAATATTCTGTAACCCTTAAAACGAGAGTTGGCCTTTTGTTTCAGAAATTCACCGGGGCTTTGTTTATAAACAATCATCATCATTATCATTGGTGGGTACAGCCCTATAAAAGACACTCGACCTTCCCAAGTCTATTACGCCAGTCAGTTCTATCCATTGCCAACTGTTGCCAGTTTGCTGCGCCTATTTTTCTACCATCCTCATCTACACCTTCGTTCAAATATAAGCAGGAGGTTTTCATCTGCCTTGGATATGGTCCATGTCTCCGATCCATATGTCAACACTAGTTGTATAAGGGTTTTGTATATGGTTATTTTTGTTCTTTGGCTTAAGTTTCTGCTTCTCATATGTCTACTCAGCATTTGTTAACTAGGATTATTCTTCAAAGGTAGAGTTACCAACCGTGAATTGGTAGCCGATGTTTCTGGCTCTATTGTTGGGTGTTGATGCCACTATCTTAGTTTTCTCCTCATTTACTCGCAGGCCCATATTTTTTGAGGCATTTGACAAGGTGGTATACATTTCTTCTAGCTTGCGTATTGTGCGGGCAACTAGGTCAACATTATCTACATATGCCAAAATTTGGGATGAATTATTAAAAATGTTTCCTCTGTTGTCTATTTGGGAATACCTGACCGCCTTTTCCAGAGCTATGTTGAAAAGGAAAGCCGACAGCGCATCTCCCTGTCGCGATCCAACACGCGTTCCAAATGCCTGTGATTGTTCGCCCTGTATTTCGACTTTGCAAACAATTTTACGCATTGTAGCCTTAACCAATCTTATCAGTTTATCGGAGATGTGAAATTCATCCATGGCTTCATACAATTTATTTCTGTAGGGACACTATCATAGGCCGATTTAAAATCTACGAAAAGATGGCATGTATCAATATTTAATTCATTGGTTTTTTCCAGTATTTCCTTAGCACAAAGATCTGGTCTCTTGTTGATTGACCAGGCCTAAAACCACTTTTATATTCGCCAAGAAGCTCCTATGAATATGCACTCAGACGGCCATATAAAATACTCGAAAATATTTTGTATGCTGTATTAAGGAGGTTATTCCCCTATTGTTTCTACATTCCAATTGATCACCCTTTTTGTGTAGCGGGCAAACGATCCCAATACACCACCCTCCCGGGATTTGTTCCTTATTCCAGGCTCTCAGTATAATTTTATATATATGATTGGTCAGAGTAGCGCCTCCACATTTAATAAGTTTTGCAGCTATACCATCACTTCCTGGAGATTTATTATTTTTTAGGTGTTTTAGTGCATCCCGTAATTCTTTAATTGATGGAGGCTCCAATGGTGTATTGCTGCTTGCTCCTGGGAGTGGTTGATTTGGATCTTCTACTTCGATAGTAAGTAGTTCTTTATAGTGTTCCACCCACCTTTTCAATACTTCTTCTTTTGTATTAAGTATATGCCCCTCCTTATCCTTACATAGTCCGATCCTTGGTTTAAATTCTTTTTTTTTGCATTATTCAGATTTTTATAGAATTTGATTGTTTGATTTTCCTTTTTTAATGCCTCAAGTTCTCTCAATATTCTATTCTCATAAGTTCGCTTTTTTCTCCGATGGATGTACTTCTCTTCTCTTCTGAGATCTTTATATTTTTGTTCTTTTTCTTGGGTTCTTCTTTGCTGCATCAGTTTATATGCAATGTTCTTTCTTCTTGTAATGTCCTCGCACTCAGCATCGAACCACTCATTGCGTGGTGGTGGTCTAGAATGTTATTTGCTGCGTCTTTAATATAATTTTTACACATTTCCCATTGTTCACTAAATGTTAGATTCTCTTTAGTTATGTATTTAGCTTCGATATATTCACCGATTACTATTTTAATGTCATTTCTGGGACAATTGTCATATATTCTTTCTAATTCATCATATAAATTATCTTTTTCTTCGTCTTCCTTCTCCTTGTCCTCTGTTGGGGCATGTACATTAATAAGGCTAATATTAAAAAACTTGCCCCTGATTCTTAAGCAGCTCATTCGCAGATTTATCTGCTCAAAATCTATAACCAAGTGCTTGACTTTATTATTGACTATAAAGGCTGTCCTTAATTCATGTATGGCCCTATGGCAACTATAGTATATATTGTAGTTTGCTTTTTGGATTATGCCATGGCCTGTCCATCGCACTTCTTGTATTGCAGTAATATCAGCATTATATTGGGCTAATATGTCACACAGTTTGCGGATGTTTCCAAATTCGTTAAGTGTGCGAACGTTCCAGGTAAATACATTAAGATCATTACTTCCATTATTCAGGTCTTTATTTCGTTGCATAGGTCGCCGTCGAGATTTCCGTTAACAGGAGACACCAGCGTGAAGGTGAGAGTAGGATTTGAGTAGAAGAGGCTAGTTAGAGTAAACTGGAATCAACTCCATGTATTCGTATTCTACCCATTTATCCTCCTGTTTATAAACAATAAATTATTTAAAAAGAACTATTAATAGTTCAAGTTTAGACTGAAAACAATTAAAAACGATTCCTTTAAAATGAGCCGTTTAAGATGCGACAAAAATAAAGCGTTTAAAACCAAAGCGAATTTACTATTTCAAAAACTGAATTCTATAAATTCAAATTTATAAAAGTCGCAATGTATCCGGTTCTAATCAACGAAAACTGACGGTTTTGATAATTGGCATTCATCATAAAATGCGTTTAGTTAATTTGTGAATTGTATATTCAAGCGAGTAATTTGTTTAAACAATTTAAAATAAATATTTATTAATTTTACTTTTCTTGATTTAATATAATACATTTATCTATTATATGTACATACATAGTTGTAAATAATATCATTTAATAATACATTTTACAAATGTTAATTTTTTATTTGAAAACCAATCGATAGTTGTTAATTTTTCTTGAAGTATTCTTATTATTTTTACAATTACTTTTTCTCAAAAACATTACAAATATATTTTACGCAAATTAATTGTTATACATTTTTTATAATTGTAAATGAATATTATGGAATTATTCATATTACAATTAACATACTTAATTTTACTATTTTAATTTTTAATATTTGTACAAAGTTTATAACAATTAATTTGTTTAAAATATATTTGAAATGTTTTTTGTGTCATGTAAAATAAAAAGCATAATTCAAGAAAAATTAACACGTAGACATTTGAGTTTTAAATAAAAAATTAATTTTTTTATAAATATATTTTTAAAAGATAGTATTTATAAATATAATACATAAAAATTTAAGATAACTATTTTTTCATAACCTTTTCTAGTACTAATAATATAGGAAAGCAAAATTTTGCAAAATAAATATTTATTTAAATTGTTTAAACATATTACTCCGTTAAATAAACAATTCACAAATTAACTAATCGATTTTTTATAATCTATGCAACGAGGTGCCCCAAATTAAAAAAAAAACACACATCATTTTTCATTGATTAGAATCAGAGATATTTATAGTTTGAATTTATGAATTCAGCTTTTGAAATAGTAAAATCTAGAAATAAAAAATTAGTTTATAAGCGTTGTAGAATATCGATTTTTTTTAATTCGTCTAAATTTAGAATAAAAAAATTAACTTCATATGTTGATACGTCATAGTTATTTTAAAAGTTAAAAATCTATTTTACAATACATAATATTATTTTTTTAATCATTAAAAGATCTAATTTGATAAAGAAAGTCTTTCAATTTAGCTCTTTAATTTGATGCTTTCAGAATTCATATAGACCATATAGACTAGAATAGTTTACGCATAATAACGATGTAGAGAAACACTTTCTGGGATAAACAATTTCAATTTTTTTATAACTGTTAAGTGAAACTTCTTGAAATTTTTATAGCTAAATACATGTGATATTGTCCCTATTATCACGCGAAATTAAAGTTTTTTTGTGCATTTTTAGAAAAGTTATTAATAATTTTTATAAAATCGTCTTTTGAAGCCATTTTTGCAATAATTAACAGCCTCAGTTCTGGTATAGACATGAAAAGATAGGTTGTATGCAACTAGAAATTTATATGAAAAATGTTATTATAGTACATAACTATTTGAACCCATTTTTGCAATAATCAGTTAATATTTAGATGTTATTATTGTTTTTATTTATATACTCCAATGTGTTATAAAAATTATATTTATTCTGAAAGAAAAGAACAAAAATACACGAATCCTTAAAACAAAAATAAAGATATATGTATTAAACAAAAAAAAAAAAAATGATTTGATATTTAGTGCGTTGCATTTTACATTTTTTACAAATAATAATGTCACATACAGAACATTTGGTGTTTAATTGAGATGCTCTCACAATTTTTCCCTCAGCATTCGTTACATGTTTCCTTCCGTATTTCTTCAAAACAACTCCAAACAACTCATTGCGGTTAATAACTTGCATCATAAGCATTGCAGTTATAAACTGTTCACGAAATTCCGTTATAGTGAGCTTCTTACGGATAGTGTTCTCGTTATACAGGAAATGAGCATTGACCAAACTCGTCCCCCAAATAATATCGAACATAAGGTTTCTGTACCATTTTGTGCACCGCCGTAATGTAGGGGAGTATGTAGCTATTTGATCACTAACATTGGACGACTTACCATTGTTATAGACGAAAAACATATTGGTTTCTGAATAGTGTAGTATATTTATATTGTTCTAATTTATTTGTCTTTATTCTAATTTATTGTCTATATTCTAATTTATTAAAACTGATGGCACACATCACGTCTTGTGGCATGTATTTTCTATTTGCTCTAATCGTCCCCACGAAATGGGTGTTGTTCTTCCTCAGTCGATAAGCCAGAGGTATACTGGTATAATAACTGTTAGTATAATGTACTACCATCGCCCAGGAGATCTTTGACTAAAACCATAACTGTTTTTCTAATACTTCGAATTCAGTGTTTTTCGATTTGCTGTAATAAACCAAAAGGTTCAATGTATAACCTTTTTCAGTACAAAGTTTAAATATTTTTATACCATACTTTGCGGCTTTGTTTTCTCTTATTCTCTCCCAGGGTAAAAACCTTGATAGTTTCGGATAAACATATCTATAACTTCGCAAACTTTATACAATCCATCTTTTTGTTTAAAGTTACATTATCAGCAAAGTGTAGAATATTTGAAAATAAGTTGAAAGCGATTTCTGGCCATCACTGTGCGTGCTAAAGGTATATTGAATCTATGGCTTTTAGAATAATCTCGTATAGAAGGCAGCTTCACCAAACCCATCCAACCAATAAGTGCTAAGAAGCAACTTATTTTCTCCACAGTTACTGATTGCCAACCATGTAGTCGTGGTTGATCAGAAATATCTTTGGACAAAAGATATTGCGTTGCATACAAGTTGGTCTGTTCCAGTATCTCCGTTATAGTGTCCGGAGTCGTAAATAATTTAAAGTAATCTATGGGGTCGGCATCTGCTAGAATTCCTGCATAAATTTCTTTCATACTGGATCACGGTACTGTAATTTCAATAGCCGGAGGATAATCCAGGAGGCACATGCCTGTGAGTGGGCATGTGCCAAGACATATTTTTTATCTTTTGTTATACCCATTTAGTTTCTGAATATATCTGATTATCTTCATCCTGCTATTGAGAATTTTGACTATCCTGATTAGGTTCTCGAGAAGAATGGTGTCGCTTTCTGAAAGGTGACGGCTGATTCCATTGAACACTGTCATCGGTGTTGTTATCATTGCTTGAATCTAAGCCTGGTTCAAAGTCTGGATCATTGTCAAAGTCGTCATTTGAGAAATACATCTTAAGTAAAGTCTACTAAATTAGTAAAAGCACAACTAGAGTACTTTACACGCACATAATTTTGTTCGTAGAATTGTTTTTTAATTTCCAGAACTATTGTTTTTATCGAATTATTTATCTTATAGGCGAACACTGGTGTTTGCAGAATGGTTCATGTTCTAAGCAAAGAAGTTCTGTTAAATCTACCAGCACTTCATATCTTTATACAGGGCGAAGCCAGATCAGTAATGCACAGATTAATCCATAGTCAACGATATATAATCCAGATGCATGGTACTGAAAACAGAAAGCTAATCGAGGAGCTAAAAGCCGATATTGTGATGGGGAAACCTATAGATGCAACAGCTATGAGATATAGCTTTAACAATAAATTCACAATTAAGTTACCACACAGGGAAGACTGGAATAGAGGTTTACCCATAAAAGCTGCGGCTACCTGGTAAACGGATGGCTCAAAAACATCGGAGGATGTGGGAGCCGGCATAGTAAGGGACAAATCAAGGAATACATTTCCCGGTAAGTCTATCTAAGGATGTGACAGTTTTCCAGGCGGAAATAACTGCAATCCATCACTGCGTGGAAGAAATAGAAAGGCAGGAAAGAACGTTCTGTTCAGTTGCAATCTTTACAGATGGTCAGGCAGCGCTTAAGGCACTTAATTCTGTAGAGGTAAATTCTAAGCTAGTATGGGATTGCATGTGTGCCCTAAATAAACTAGGAGACCGTAGCAAGGTTACGGTAGCCTGGGTACCGGGGCACGAGGGTCATAACGGCAATGAAAAAGTAGATGAAATTGCCAAACAAGGCTCATCAATGCCATTTATTGGACTGGAACACTTCTGCGGAGCTGCAAAGTCAGTAACAAGAACGGCTACAAAAAGTGGGTAGTTCAGAAATCTCTGGAATGGTGAAGGAATTCACCAGGACAAAGACAGGCGAAACAGTTCATTACAGAACATTCGCCAAAATTTACGGCAGACCTAATAAGCAAAGACAGGAAAACAGTCAAAGCCGTAAGTAGGTCTTCTTAACAGGGCACTGTAAGCTAAATAGGCACTTAAAGCTGATGGGATTATCATCTGATGACCTGTGCAGATTCTGTCACCTCGAAGAAGAGACAGCAAAGCACATTTCATGCAGTGTGACAGTCTGGCAAATGTGCGGTTCTTTGCATTAGGAGAAGAAACCACCGGAAAATAGCTACATGGAAGGTACAGTCTTGAACCTACTTCTTCTTCTTCTTCTTCTTCTTCTTCTTCAGCCTTCATTTATGCAATGTTGGACATAGGCCTCCTCCAATTGCTTGCACGCTTCCCTATCTATTGCAATTCTCATCCACTGCTTTCCAGCTACAGCAGTTATATCGTCTATCCATCTCTTTTTAGGTCTTCCCACGCTTCTTTTTGTTTCTCGATGTCTCCAGAATGTCACTTTATGAGACCATCTGTTGGTGTCTTGTCTTGCTACATGTGCTACCCATTGCCATCTCAATGTAGCTCGAACCTACTAGATTTTATAAAAAGGGTCAGGCTAGAGAATGTTATCTAGGACTAGAGGACCACAATAGATCTGAAAAGGTCGCAGTGGAATAGGCCGAAAGGCCAGCTCTTTTAATCTAATCTAATCTAAGTAAAGAAGTTGGTTAGTCAGAATCTGAAAAGACATAAAAACGTATTAAAAACAAGGTGTGCATATTTTTTGATATAAATGGCCTTTGTGCGAAAGTCTTCGAAAAACTTTATGCTATGCCAGTGTATCGAAAATGATACACACTTGAAAAATACAAAAATAAGCTGCAAATAAATAAAAAATTGCTTCAGACACCCTAAAATAATATAAAAAATTTTATTCATAAAAAAAACATTTAGGTCCATTTTAGAATGAAAATTTTGTGAACTAACGTGGCACTGAAGGTGTTATGAAATAAATTACCAAAAATAACTTTACAAACTCTCATTTTAAAGGATTTTCTTTGTTTTTTAGTAGGTATTTGGTCTTCACCTTTAAAATCAGTATTTAAAATTCAGTATTTAGTAACTTACGGACTGGGCAATCGCAATGATAGAGGTGACAGACTACTACAATTTTGCCAGGAGAAAACAACTAACTATCATGAACACCTGGTTCAAGCTACCACTACGGAGGCTATATACGTGGAAATCACCCGCAGATATAAAAACAATTGTGTCCGAAATCAAATAGATTACATTATTATAAACCAGCGATATAAAAATGCAGTAACGGATGCAAGAACATACCCAGGCGCAGATGTTCCATCGTATCACAACCTACTAGTGGCTAAATTAAAAATAAAGTTCAAAATGCTAAAAAAGACTGTCAAAAGAAAAACCGACATCAATTTACTTAAACAAGAAAATATACAAAGTATGGTAAATACTAAACTCAACGAGGAATGTGAAAGACTCCAAAGAGAGTTATCACCAACTACAGAAGGCTTATGGACTGAAGTCAAGAATGCTTTTACTAGCGCCGAGAAATATATAAAAGACACTAATAACAAAAGAAAATCTAAACCCGGGATGACACAAAAAATTCTGGGAATGATGGATACTCGAAGAGCCTACAAAAATAAAAATAATGAAAAATATAGGGAGATACATCGTCAAATCAAGAAAGAAATAGCTACCGCAAAAGAAAATTGGATGATAGAAAACTGCCAAGAGATCGAAGAATTAATAAAGAAACACGACAGTCAAACGCTTCACAAAAAAATAAAAGATCTAGCTGGAATGACAAAACAAAGACTCCCTTGTAGATTAACAAACGAGGAGAATGAAACGATATGGGAATTAAGCGATCTAAACAACGTATGGGGACATTACATAGAAGAACTATTCTCGGACACACCACTAAACAACATAATATATAAAAATCATGAAACCAGTCCTCCTATATTAAAACAAGAAGTAGAGAGAGCAATCAAAAACGCAAAAAATGGGAAAGCCCCTGGCCCCGATGACATACATACGGAAGTCATATAGCTACTGGAAGAGAAACATTTAAATATAATCGTCAAATTATTTAATCAAATATATACAAGCAGTGAAATTCCACAAGACTGGTTAAAATCAGTATTTATTCCCCTTCCAAAAACTAAGGGAGCAAAGAAATGTGGTGATTTCAGACTTATTAGTTTAATGTCGCATATGTTAAAGTTATTCTTGAAAGTTATTCACCAACGCATTTATAAGAAATGTGAACAGGATATCAGTGATGAACAATTTGGCTTCCGAAATGGATTTGGGACACGGGAAGCATTAACCAGTTTTATTATACTGCTACAAAAATGTCGAGACCAAAAAAGGATCTCTTTTTATGTTTTATTGACTATCAAAAGGCCTTCGACAAAGTAAAACATGATAAGCTGATGGATTGCCTTCACAAAAAAGGACTAGACGAGAACGATTTTAAAATTATCCAAACGCTGTATTTTAACCAAACTGCAGCAGTTAGAACAGAAGCCGGTGACACAGAAATATTCAATATCAAGCGAGGTGTACGACAGGGGTGTGTATTGTCACCACTACTTTTCAATATATATTCGGAAGAAATCTTTGCACGAGCACTAGAGCAATCAAGAGAAGGTGTTAAAATTAACGGCAGAGTTCTAAATAATGTACGATACGCCGACGACACGGTCCTAATTGCAGAGAGCGCACAGGATCTCCAGACACTCTTAGATCGCGTCAGATCGATCGGAGAACAATACGGCCTCAGCATTAACGTCAAGAAAACAAAAACAATGATTGTCTCCAAAACATCCATCCATCCACCCATGGCTTTAAACGTGAATGGTAACATTATCGAAAATGTCGAGAAATTTCGATATCTAGGGTGCTGGATAACGAAAGATATAGATCCAGACATAGAAATAAAATCGCGAATTGAACAAGCAAGAAATGTCTTTTTAAAAATGAAACAAATGTTTACGTCCCAAACACTCAATCTCAAAATCCGATACCGAATGCTGAAATGTTACGTTTACAGCACCTTACTATATGGAATGGATGCCTGGACCTTCAAAATCAACTCACTCAGGTGTTTGGAAAGTTTTGAAATGTGGTTATTTCGAAGGATGCTGAAAGTCCCCTGGACAGCGCATATGAGCAACGAGCAGGTCCTACACAAGATGGGTACCGACAGAGAACTTTTAAAAATAATGAAAACACGGAAAACCTCATATTTGGGACACATATACAGAAATGAGAAATACCAGCTACTGCAGCTTCTTATAGAGGGGAAGGTAGAAGGAAAACGTGGTCCTGGTAGACGGCAGGCGTCCTGGTTGAAGAACATTCGTGAGTGGACTGGTTTGGATTCTCAATCTTTAATAAGAAAAGCCAGGGATAGAAATGATTTTGCTGAGGTTATCGCCAACCTTCATTGAAGACGGCACCCAAAGAAGAAGAAGATTTTAGTAACTGTTTTGAGTATTATGTTAAGTATTTAAAAATAAATAGCGATCTTACATTGTAAGTAAAAATTACGTTTAATCTTTTGCATATTTTGTTTATTACGTACTGTTATCACCAAATTTATCAAAAGCAGATACGTTTATTAAAGAGTGTCACGAAAAAGGATTTTCATTTGCTAGGTTCTCTTGATTATTTAGGATATATTTATGAAAGGAGAAAAGACGAGATTAATTCACAACCAACTTGATGAATTTTGAACCAATTTTTTAAATTAGTCGCAGAAAAAATTTTTTGGTAAATTTTTAATTCTAAACAGTTTATAAAAAAAAACAGTTTTACCTTTTGGCTATCACAATTTCATCACCCAATATAATTTTAAGAATAAGTCGGTAATATTGCATAGATAAATTTCGTCGATCGAGCTTTGTAATAGTTCTTTGACTTTCTAGGAGTCATACGTTTGTCGGTCCCTGACCTAACCCCCTTAAAGTAAAGAATGCTTTCTCAAAACATTTCCCAACTTTTGGTCCACCGCATAGTCCATCGCACCTTGTGAAAAGCTTTAAAATTTGTGCGAGTTTTCGCGTGACGTCACTGCGACTTCAGTATCGATCTCTCAAACCGCGTGTACAGCAGAAAGCTCCTGAAACTGCTGAAAGCTCAAGATTACTCTCGTGATTCTCTCTTACATTCACTGAAACATCCCTCTAAAAATACATCGCTAAATAGTGGTAGAGTGTTCTAATGGTTTAACAAAAAATGTTTAGAACTTTTTTCGAAAACAGTGTGTGCTTTTAGTTTTTGGAAGAGAAGAAAACTAATTATTTCTTTGGATCCTGTACTCGCTGTTTTGTTGGGGTAAATGACATTTATAATTAATCGTTTTACTGGATTTATATGGCACACTTGTGTGTTTTAATAAGGCCAGCTCGTTTGTTTGCTTAATATTTAATAAATGCAGGTTTATGGTTTCTTCTTTTGATTTTTTTATGGAATACTTAAAACATCTGCAGTGCGAAATAGTTAATTGAGCATTCTAATTCCCATACCCTAAAATATTTTATCTTTTACTTCAATTCAATAACAAAAAGCACATAAATATTAGTTGCAGACAATTTTATTACTAAATATTTTAATTATAAGATAAATTTATTTAAAAAACAGAAATGTAGCTTAAATAACCTATTTCAATTGATATTTATCCACGATATGACTTTTGCTGCGAAAAATCTTAAGAGAATTTTTTGCATAAATTCTTTGTTCTGTGTCAATGCATGCAAAAGAAAATAGATTAGATGGGGTCATTGCACTAGTGACTATTGTGATTTTTTATTGGATTCCATAGGAAGACATGATGGGTCTATTTTAAACAAAATTTTTTAACCAAATTATTTAAATTGTAAGTTATTTTATGTATTTAAACACAAATGTGATTTATAGGTTATTGTTATAAGAGCTAAAATATAGAATAACATACCCGTATATTTTAAGGAATTCATTTAATCTTTAAAAAGGTCAAATAATGCCTCAGAAAGTAGTAAATTCTATTTTTATTAGTTTTATATTGGATACAATACAATAAATTGTTGTCGCTATCTTATTTAAAATTTCTTGTATACAACGTATAAGTTTTGAGGTTTGAGAACAAATGAAACGATTTTAATCTAAGAACTAACAAATTTATAGACTCTCAGAGAAACTCTATAAACTCTCAGAATCTCACATTTCGATCAATTCGATTAATTTTCTATTTATTAGTGATATTTTTGATCCAAAATCTATCAAAATTTTAATTGGCTTTTCGTTTATATAACCATTTACAAACTTTATCCTTGTCTTTTTGCATTGTTTTCAGCGAGTGATAAATTCTTTTGAATGACAAATATTCGGTGTGTTTCTTTGCTTGTAGTTGTCGCTTTCATGAAAAGATGCCTGCTGTATCTTTTGATCTCTCAGTTCGTTGTTACAGCTTTCTTCTTCGTGTCTTTCTATGTTGGTGTTATTTATTTCTATTCTCGGTCCTCTATGTCTTTCGTCGTTGAAACGGTTTTCCCGATATCTCTGTTCATTTGTATTCCTGTTATTTCCGTGATCTTGATATGTCGATGCAGTATTGTTTTCCCGATTTTCTCTCTGTCTATTCCAGTTCCATTGTCGGTTTCTCGGTTCATAGGTATTTCCCCTTTCTAGTTTCCTCTTGTTTCTCTTATGCTGTGTTTCCTGAGTTGTATAGTTTTCCTGTGGTCTTTTAGTGTCTTTCTTTTGACGTCGTGACTCTAGGACCTGTCAAAATTGATATAAACTATCAATGCCTTTGTAATTTTGCAACGTAATGTGGTCTTCCAGAGTTTCTTCAAAATGACTCGCAATCAACTCAACCAGTTGTTCCGACGAATAATTGTAATTGAGATGTTTCGCATTATTATAAAGGTTCTAACCTGTTAAGATAGTGAAAAATATCACCAAAGAAATAAAAAACACGTTTTATTTTTTTTGGTTATGTTTGGATACTTTTGCTGCTTTAAAAATTTTTTTATTTGGATACTTTTGATATAGAACAACATGGTGTTTTTTTTTTAAATATCGCTGGGGGCATTTTCCCCTATCTTAACCGGCTAGACCATTTGTAGAGCGTATGTTTGCCCCAGATTTCCCTATTCTTATTATATCTATCATTCTGGAGCTCTTTGTTAATTTCCAATTGCTGCATTTTCCCCAAAAATATTGTAAAAATCTTTTTTCAAAGTTCTCTCAGCTAATAAGTTCATTTTCTTTACTGCCAAACCACAGATTAGTTTCCTCTTTTAAAGTTTCTTATTGTCTATTTACATGCCCCAAAATCTTCGACGTATTGTAATTATTCTGTTATGTGATATGGAGTAATCTTTTGGGGTGCTGCAGTGGATGGCTCAACTGTCTTTATACGCCAAAAAAGGCAGTCCGATTGATCTTCGGACTAAAAGCTGGAGAATCCTGTAGAGACAGATTCAAATCACTCAATATACTCACTTTCTCTGCCATCTATATATATATATATATATATATATATATATATATATATATATATATATATATATATATATGTATCTTTGAATGTACTATGTTTCTTTTAGTCCACTCGTCAGAGATTTGACGAACAAGCTTACCACTTTAACCCCAGGCTTCCCCCCTCGTCGGTGAGTACAAATGTAAAAAAAATTATTAACGAAGAATCTGTAGGCTGCAGGAAAAAATTTTTGAATTAAAAAATGTAGCTGAGATAATATTGAACAAAAATGTGTAGAAGGAACTCTCAGAAACAACGCTTGAAGCAACCAGCGATTTTGACTGTCAGCTGTGCACGCGAAATCAATGTTAAATAGAATTTGTATCAACTCGACAGTAAAAAGTCGATATCTTTTGATATGAGGTGAGGATTGCAGCTTTCATATGTAATTTTTGTATTTGCAGCTAATAAGGTCAGTTTCTATAAAGCTGTTTTTGGCGATTTTTGTAATTTTTTTACGATTGTCTTGAGATCAATAAAATTTATTACTGTCATTGACCAGTCGTAGTGAAATTTTCATTATTGGAGACCAGTCTTCAAAACCTATAACATGAAAATTCGATTTTGATTTTTAGCAACCAATATGAGGCATTTGAAATTTAAACTTTTGCATTACAAACGATTGCACGTCATAGGAAATGCCTCTAAAACTGTTTTGGGTGTAATTTATAGCACAAGTTAAGTACTTTTGAAAAACGTATTAGTGTAATAATTAAAGAAGTGCAGTTTAAAACGTTTTAGATCGTTTGTAATGTAAAAGTTTAAATTCAGCGTTTTTAACCAAATTTTAAATGCCTCGCATTTGTTGCCAAAACTCAAAACTAAAATTTCATGTTATAGGTTTTGAAGGTTAGCTTCTAGTTATAGAAACTTTATACTGGCCGGTCAATCAAAGGAGTACATTGTATTGATCTCATGATAATAATAAAAAATGGCAAAAATCGCGCCACGTTTATTTATTTAACACCTCTATAAAAACTGAGTTCTTTTGAGGCGAAATAAAAATTGTATACGAAATCTGGACTCTTTACCTTTAAAACGCATCTTGATTTTTGTCAATAGCACACTCAAATCAAAAGATATTTAATTTTGAAGATTTTGAACATTTACCGTCGAGCTGATAATTTTAATGAGCACTGATTTTGCGCACCTAACTGACATTGAAAATCTCCGATCGCCCCGAACATGCTAATAAACGTTTTTGTTCAAAATTATCTTAGCTAAATTTTTTATTAGAAACATTTTTTCTATGACGTACAAATTCTTAGTAAATCGATTTTTTCTGTTTTTCACCTCTCCGTGTGAGGTTTTAGGGGAAAGCCCGGCGGTAAAAGTGGTAAACTTTTTTTAGGGCTTCAGTTGCATTTTCGTATCTGACGAATGGATTCAAATTAATATTTTATCACATGCTTTCAAATCATAAATATAATACAAGAAGCCTTAATTTGAATTTCTCACCTCACAGATTGTCTCTTACGCATAGAAGTTCTTTGTATGCGTGTGTTAAATTTTACAATAGACATACAGTAGACGTTATTTACTCAATTATTTTACAAAATATATGCAACTAAACATTTACTCTACTCTACTCTAATATTTTCTTCAAATTTTTGATAAACTGAACCGGATGTGCATCATGAATGATTATTTCCTTTCTTCCTCCAAATTTTCTTTGCATCTTAATTTCCTAATTAGTTTTTAGTTTTGCTTATTTTTCCCCTCTATTTTTCTCCTGTCTTCTTGTATTGCGATTTCGAATTTGATTTCTAATTCCGTTAAATTTTTTTTATTTGTCCTTCCATTTCTTTCTTCGCCATTTTCAAATATTTTTTATCGCCTTTTCATACTTTTCTACACGTTCCTTTATTTTCCTGTTGTTCTACTCCATCGCTTGTCTGTTTTCTTCCAAGGCTTGTTTTATCTCTTGTTGATTTTGTTTGGTTTCTACCATAGCTCGTTCTGTTTCTTCCATAGGTTGTTTTGTTTCTAGTTGATTTTATTCCATTCTCTATCCTGACTGTCTCTTTTCCTAATTTCTAAATTTTCCTATGTTCTAAATTTTCTTTTTGTTTTTGTTTTTCTTTGCTTTTATTTCTTGTCCCACACTTTTCGTTTTATTTCTCTTTTTTTACTTTCCAACTCTTCTTCCCACAAATCAAATCACTTGCGCAAATGTTTTATCAAATTTTATATAATAAGTATATTAAATTTTATCAGAAGCAAGCATCTGTGCGTATTTCCAAATAGTCTCTACTTTCAAAAACAAACTTGATAGTTTGAATTGCCTGTCACCTTGGGTGCCAGTTATTATAGTATGGAAAAAAATAGGAATTTTAAATTATAATATTATAAAACAAAGCCCTTATAATTCTATTTGTCGTAGCTTTCGTGGATTAGTATCTTTATTTTTGTATTTGCAAGTATAAGGACCAAAAGGAATAATAAAAACATAACTGTCGAAAGTTAAATTAATTAATATATTGAATCGAAATAAGATTAATAAAAATATCAATTGTAAAATTCATCAATATTATGTATCAACGTAAGATTATGTACCTGCTATATAAAAACATACAATTTTCTAATAGAACTAAATAATACCATAAATTGTCAACGGTTAACGTGCTCTTCGGTTGTACAAGTATAAGAAATCCTAGAACATAAAAACAGATGTGAGAGCAGAAAATTCTATAAAAAAAAATAAAAGGAAGAAAGTAATTTAGACCAAAATTGACAATATGCAAAGACAAGGACGGAGAACTACTAACAGAAAAAAAAATTATGAGATGGAAAGAATACTTTCCATCAGACAATATATTTTCCGTCGGAGCAGCACATTGAAAATCCAAGTTATGAAGAAGTAGTTCAAATAATAAAGACACAGAGACGGAGTTTCAGCAGAATTATGGAAATATGAACTCTGGGGAAGAATCCATTACCTGATAAAGTTAATATGGACCAAGGAGCAAATTCCGGAGGAATGGGCAGTTAGTCTTATACAGCCTATATAAAAAGGAGATAAGAGGGAATGCCAGAATAACATTATCTACACTAGATTGTCAGAATTCATCGAAAATATAATTGGTGATTATCAAAATGGATTCAGACCAAATAGAGCCACTACAGACAACATATTCGTACTTAGAACGATACAAGAGAAATCTTATGAATACGGCATATAACTATATCATATGTATTATAGACTTAAAACAAGATTTTGATAGTGTGAAAAGAGACAAAATGCTGAAAGACCTCCGAAATCTAGGTATAACAAAAAAATATATCAGCCTCATAAAAATAATGTTGCAGGGTTCAAAAGCCGCAGTTGGAGTAGATGGAGAACTATCTCCGCTGTTTGACATCAAGATGGGTGGGGGGGGATAGACATGGAAACGCATTTTCAACCATGCTATTCAACCTAGTTCTTGACGCAGTCATCAGAAAAACCAATGTAACCGGCCATATAAACACCAAAATAGTACAAATTACTGCATATGCAGACTATGTTGCCATTATTAGCAGAAACAACACAAAACTAGTGGAAACGTCCAGGGAAATTGATCCTGAAGCAGAAAAAAAGGGGGCTTAAAATAAACGAAACAAAAACTAAGTACATGATCATCAAAAGAACACATGAGAATGAAAATACTATATAAATAGACAACTATACTATTGAACGTGTGGATGCCTTCACATATCTGGGCACAGAAATCAATCAGAAGAATTTCGTAAGTAGAGAAATTATTGCTCGTATTTCCAGTGGAAATCGTGTATACTATGCTAATAAAAGATTGATGACATCGAAATTATTATACAAAAGAACCAAAATGACTATCCACAGAACTTTGATTAGACCCCTAGTAACCAATGGTTATGAAATCTGGGTAATGGCGAAAAAAGAGGAAGCCCAACTTGGGACATTCGAGAGAAAGATATTGAGAAAGGTATATGGCCCGGTTCAAGAGGAAAACGGCACATGTAGAATCAGGAGAAACGACAAGATTAATGAACTGAATGAAGGGTATGACATTTTAAGATTTGTGAAAAGTCAAAGACTGTCATAGCTCTGACATGTTCAGCGACAAGAAAACACAAAAACGACAAAGAATATGTTACAGTGGAAGCCGGTAGAAAGGCGGAAAAAAGGAAGGTCCAGGACGAGATGGTTGGATGACGTGGAAGATGACCTGAAAACCATGAATATAAGACAATGGAGAAGAAGGGTCCAAGAGATATCTGAATGGAAGGGTATAGCCAGACAGGCCAACCCATCCAGGGTTATGATGTCAAAAGAAGAAGAAAAAGAAGCTCTTCGGCTGTAGGAATTAATGAGAAATTTGTTTATATTCAGACACCAATAAAAAATATATTTAATCGACTTTCTTAGTGCAAGTCTTTGAAAAATTAAAAAAAATTAATTTATAAATTGAAACTTCTTCTTGTATGGTACCCACTCCTTCTGGTTCAGCTACTCTCCTGCTATGTTGATCTTTGTCCAAAGAAAATATTTCTTATCGAAATTTCCATTCTAATGCTGCTTGGAACTCGCAGAATCTGGTGGCCTCTCTTGGTTTTAGCATATGTTTCCTTTCCTTCAAATGCCAGTGACTTTGTCAGATTGTAAGTGCCATAGATAATATTTTGTTGTTTTTGTCTGCGGTTGATTTATTTTATTTTACCAAACTTTTTTTCACAAATATAAATTTTTATTAACTATTTTCGTTAATAACCGAGATGTTGAGGGGCTTTTATTTAATTTATTTATGTCTTACATTTTTTAATTTTTATTTATTTAAAGGCTGCAATCTGTTTTAATTTTAAGATTATTGAAAATAATTGTTTTGTTGAGTATTTAATAAATACATGTTCCTGATGACGATATGACAATGTATCACTATCTGTTTTTTTTAATTAATATGTATTTGTTAATAAATTTATTTTTGAGCTTTAAAAAAAATATTTTCAAGAGTTATTATTTTATTTAAATAATAAAATTGTAGAGACGATACAACTTTTTTAAATATTTTATTGAATATTATAATCTCTTTCAGCTTATGGGTAAATATGTCAATTTTTATGATTTCCTTTGATATTTAGTTGATATGTTTACTGACGTTGACTGACTTTTTAATGTCTTTGATATGTTAATCCAATATTTGGTTTATTTATTCTTGATTTCCTTCATGAGTTTCAGGTGAAAACTTATTGGCTCCCATTTTGTTATGCAGTTTACCTGTATTTAGTGTTTCTTGTTTTTATTTTGTCAGACTCTTATTTAATTATTATCTATCGTTAATATCTATATCTTTACCCACCCTCAATGAAGCTCCTGATCTGAGCAACGAGGTCATCGTTAAGTATTGGTGAATGATCAGCTTATCATCCACTTTTGTTAGCTTTTTAGTTTCAACAATAAATCCGGTACCAAATTCGTGACGGGTAGGGTGTCCGCTGTAGTAGATATTGTAGTTCTTTTTTTCAGGATTCCTAAGCCAGTTCATTTTATCTCCTGTAAAGCAATGATGTTTCCTTTGGTTTTATCGATTTCTTGTATTACTATAGCTGTAGCTCCAGGTTGATAAAGGTTTCTCACGTTCCACGTGCAAATTTTCAAATCATTGTGCTCAGTTCGTTTGCAAGTTCGTCTTAGGATAAGTTTGACTTCTTTCTTTGTAGTCCTCATAACATGAGTTTTTCTACAGGGTTTGATAATTAGCCTAACGACAAGTTCGTCAGTTCCGAACCAACTTACCACCCGGGTTAGTTATTGCATCTTCAGTTGGATTGCTCTGATTCTCAGGGGCACCAGCGTGAAAGTGAGAGTCGGATTCGAGTAGTAGGGGCTAAGTGGAGTAAACTGGAACAAACTCCATGTTTTCACATTCGACACCTTTTACCCCTCCCTAAATGTTTAATAGCTTAAAAATAATTGAATAATAGCTTCTTATAACAAATCAAACGTAATTTCTCTGACGACTGTGTAAATTTTTGTTTAAAAATCTGCTCAAATGGTTCAACACCACCAATAACAATATGAATCCTTGCTTCGTATTCCACGAAAAATATTTTGATCGAGCGTATCACACCATAATACCAGTATTATTATAAGATATGTAATTTACCAAGACAAGATATAGAACTTATCAAAAATTATATCGGAAACCCGAAGCATTAATAAGAATAAAACAGACTAAATCATAAAATAAAACAATCTTTGTAAATGCACAATAAATCTCATTTCTTCTTGTTCTTTTGGCATGATAACCCTGGATGGGTCTTTACCTGTCTGGCTATGTCCTTCCTTTCAGATCTCTCTTGGGCCCTTCTCCATTGTCTTATATTCATTGTTTTTAGGTCGTCTTCCACGTGATCCAACCATCTCGTCCTGGGCCTTCCTTTTTTCCGCCTTCCTACTGACTTCCATTGTAACATCTCCTTTGTCGGTTATATGTCTTCTTGTCGGTAAACATATCCCAGACATGACAGTCTGCTTTTTCACAAATCTTACAATGTCATACCCTTCATTCAGTTCATTAACCTCGCCGTTTCTCCTGATTCTCCATATGCCGTCTTCTTTTTGCACCGTTCCGTATACTTTTCTCAGTATCTTTCTCTCGAATATCGTGAGTTAAGCTTTCTCTTTTTTCGTCATTATCCAGATTTCACAACCATAGGATACTACAGGTCTAATCAAAGTTCTGTAGATACTCATTTTGCTCGTTTTGTCTAGTAATTTCGTTGTCATCAATCTTTTATTAGCATAGTATGTGAGCGAAGATGTAGGTGTTTGTCCTTACACCTTTGTCCTGATGGCTTTGTTTCGCGCACCAGTAATAGGTCGCTGGTTTTTTCCCTTGGGGAACAAGGTTTTTCCTTAGGGAAATAGGTTCACTTTATATATATATATTTCTTTGAAGGACCACCCAGAAAACTGGGAAAAATGAAGATTCGAAAAGAACGTTTGAACAAATATATTTAAACAAATACAATGTATTTTAAACGCCGCTAACTTGCATATGATACACACTTGTCGGTGATACAATATTGACACGAACTATATTGACTGGTTTAAAACACTAATATGCCGCTGGGGCGAGTAGAGCCTGACGCTCCTTCAGTGCTGGAATTTGAAATGATACTGATGGATTTTAACTGCGAACTTATGTCCACTCTCTTCCCTCAATCACAAACATTCCAAAATCTCCCCCCTGACCCCTCGACGTATTAAAAGATATGTTTATTTTTCAAATACCTTTAACTTTCAAACCATTGATAAAAACTACCTGATAAGGGTATTTGTCTCAACTTGCGGAATTTTGGAATGCGTCAGAGGGTAATTTGGAAAATACTAATCCTTTCATTGTTATAATTCTATGAAGGTTTTAGAAACTTGAGTAGAAAGTTATTTAAATGCAAGATAACGGCGCTTTACAGATTATTAATTATTACAAAGAAATTTTATATATCTAAACTAATATACAGTATGATACAAAAATAAACTAAATAATATGATACAAAACTAGACTAAAAATATTAAGTATTGTTGTTACGCAACATAGTTCCCCGTTGATGTGACCTACATCTAAATGAGTATGGGGTAAAGGACATACTTTAACAACAGATCTTATAAATGTTCCGTCTTTAGTTCTTAGTTTTACAGTTCTAACCCTGCCGTCTTTACCTGGCAGTGTTTCGATTACTCTTGCCAGTGGCCATTTTAGAGGAGGAGCGTTATCATCGATTAGGAGTACAAGATCATCGACTTTAATGTTTTCTTGGGGCAGAAACCATTTGGGCTTATTTTGGAGGCGATTTAAATAATCCCTAGACCAACATTTCCAGAAATGCTGCTGAATTTTGCTGCATTTCTGCCACAGTGATAAACTATTTTCGGATTTTGTCGAGATATCTTTTTCTGGATAGGAAGTCATGCTGCTTCCAATGAGAAAATGAGCGGGGGTTAGAAAAGAAAAATCATTTGGACTGTCTGACAATGGACAGAGGGGTCGTGAATTTAAAACAGCTTCTATTTGAGCCAAAATAGTGGTTAATTCCTCAAATGTAAAAATATTATTGCCCATCATCCTTACTAAATGATACTTGCAGCTTTTTATAGCTGCTTCCCAAATTCCACCCTGATGTGGAGATCGAGGTGCAATGAACTTCCACTCAATTAATGTTAAGGCTGCGAATTCTTTTATGGTAGGTAGAACATCCGTTCCCATAAAAAAGTCATAAAGCTCTTTTAACTGATTACGAGCTCCAAGAAAGTTGGACGCATTGTCCGAATATATGGTTTTAGGAATACCTCTGCGTGAAATGAATCTTTTTAACGTTAGTAGGAATGCTTCGGTGCTAAGACTGGACACTAGCTCTATATGGACTGCCTTAGTGACGAGGCATACGAATACTGCTATATAAGCCTTACAAATGGGAGCACGTCGCAGTTTTGAAGATTTTATTTGAAATGGGCCCCCGTAGTCGATGCCGACATTTGTGAATGGTCGAGAGACCTGAAACCGTTCTTTGGGTAGATCGGCCATTATTTGATGAGCTGGTCTTGCGTTAAATCTGTAACAGTTCTTACATTTGTAGATGATCCTCTTGATTTCTCTTAGTCCATCAAGAGGCCAATAAGTGAGTCTAATATTTGACAATGTATTTTGAGGGCCTGTGTGCAATAGGCGAATGTGTTCTCTTTCAAGTAACGATCTAACTACCTGGCATTTTGTAGGAAGAAGAAGTGGAAATTTTTGATTATACGAAACATTTGCATTGCGAAGTCGTCCACCAACTCTTATTAAATCAGATGCGTCTATAAATGGATTCAATTTTAAGATAGCCTTATTTTTTATTGTTTTTTGATGCTTTAAGTCTTTAAATTCTGATTGAAAGAATGTTAGTTGAATGATTTTAACTATTCTCTGCTCGGCTTCTATTAATTCGGAAGCCGAAAGTACACCATTTCTTTTGTTTTCTTTATTTTTAAGATTGTAAATATACCTATTGCAATATGCAATTACTCTTTGTAACCGAGTGAAAGATGAGAATTTACAAAAAGTTGTATATAGAGTAGGTTTCGAATTATTTACAGCGTGTAAAGTGGCTTTTATTTCAGGGATATCTGTTATATTAATATTTGGAACAAATTCATTAAATTTAGTGGTTGCGTTCATTAGAAAATGGGGCCCATGCCACCATAATGTATTGTCTACCAGCAGGGCTGGTGTGGTACCGCGAGACAGAATATCTGCTGGGTTATCTTTAGAACTTACGTGATTCCATAAATAAGTTCGCGTTAACTCCTGTATTTGAGTTATACGGTTTGCTACGAAGATTGACCAACGAGAAGGGTGAGAATTTATCCATGCAAGTACAATTTGGGAGTCTGTCCAGAGCCTAACCGAAGCTATGGAAGAAACCTTTGGTGAAATAATAAGAAAGATATTTGAAATCAGGGTAGAAAGCAAAACAGCCCCTAATAATTCAAGTCTGGGTAGGGAAATGGTTTTTAGCGGAGCTACACGACTCTTTGAAGTAATTAAGTTGCATGAAACGATTCCATTTTCATGTAAAACCCGTAAATAAATACAAGCGCCATATGCCTTCATACTTGCATCGCAGAAACCATGGATTTCAATTCGAGAAATATTGAGCGGATTGAGCAGAGGTCTAGAGATTGTGAGTTTTGCAAGATCAGGAATGTGAGCTAGAAAATTCAACCATTCTGATGAAATTTCTCCTGTGAGTTTGTCATGCCAATTTAAGTTACATATCCAAATTTTTTGCATTAACAACTTGGCAGATACAGTAATCGGATTTATTAGACCAAGAGGATCAAAAATAGAAGAGATAATTGATAGAACTTCTCTTTTTGTGTATTTTGGTTCACTAGAAATGTCAGGAAGAGAGATAGAGAACATGTCAGACTGAGAATTCCAACATATTCCAAGAACTTTATTTGACGAATTGTCGGGTTTTATTACATAATTAGATTTTTGAGATTCAGAGGAAATAGAGTCGAGAAACTCGGAAGAATTAGAACTCCATTTATGGAGTGGTATCCCAGCGGAATTTAGACTCGTAGAAAGTTGCTTATAAGTCTTGTACAAAGTCTCGATATCATTTGCACCATGTAAAATATCATCTACATAACAAGAATTTTCTAGAGCATCAGCAGCTAATGGGTATTTTTCTTTATTTCGAACTGCCAACTCTTTAAGACACCTAGTACTTAAAAAACTAGCTGAGTTTGTGCCGTAGGTCACGGTCTGAAGTTCTAGACATTTTAATTCTTCTTGCGGGGAATTGCGCCACAGAATGTTTAGTAGAAATGTCTGTTTTGGGTTAATTCTTATTTGCCTAAACATCTTTTCGATGTCGGCGATAAGAGTATATTTGTAAATTCTAAAGCGAATTAGAATTTCAAACAAATCAGGTTGTACAGTATAACCTTTGAGCATAATATCGTTGAGAGACACATTTGAGGTTGATTTCATTGATCCATCAAATACAACCCTGAGTCGAGTAGTTAAGCTATCATGCTTGAAAACACAATGATGTGGGAGAAAAAACTTATGTTCGGACGATTCATTAAGCTTAGAAAGGGGAACGTATTTACAATGCCCTAAAGAAACATATTCTGATATGAATTCTGTGTACAGATGCCGTAACTCGTCTGATTTGTTAAGCCTTTTTTCAAGATTGAAAAAACGTCTTTTTGCCAAATGAAATGATTCACCTAATTTTTGATATTCATTAGGAGTCTTCAGAGGTAGGTCTACTTGAAATCTGCCACTAGGAAGAATTGTTAGTGAAGATTTGAATATGTCCTCAGCTCGCTGTTCTGAGGGAGTTAATGTTTTTGCATGAATAGAAGTGAGTGGTTTAGTCTCTTCTATTTCCCAAAAATTCTTTAAAAGAGAATCAAGATCAGCAGTTTGTACGTGTAACGAAATATTTGAATAATGTGAGTGAGCATTGTTCTTTGAAGGAGTCGCGTTTGATCCTAACATTGTATAACGAGAGTATGGGATATTTCCACCTACAATATAACCCAAATGAGTGTTTTGAAGAATAGGAAGGTTGGGACCTAATTTTATTAAGCCGTAAGTAACTAGGTCAAAATAAATATCAGCTCCTAAAAGCATGTCTACGTCCGACGGGGTACAGAAATGTGGGTCTGCAAGTTTTATATTTTTTGGTATTTTTAATAAATTTAAATCCAGCGCGACTTGTGGATGCTGGCACGTAATGCTTTCGAGGACAGCACAGGACAGATTAAAGTTTTTACCAGGATATGTGTTTGAATAGATTTTAAGGTCTACCATCTTGTTTGAAACAGACGAAGTTTGAGCTATACCTGATATTTGAAGATTTCTGGTATAGGGTGAATAACAAATTCTTTTGGCTAACCTGTCTGTTATGAACGAAACTTGGCTACCGGAGTCTGTTAAACAACGAACAGAGATGGGATTGTTTTCAACATCGTAAACAGTTACCAAAGCAGTTGCGAGTAAAATTTGCAGATTGTTCGAATATACAGAGTGGGACGAAATATTGCTCGGCCCTGGAAGATTTTGCGTATCTGGTAAACCTTGCAGAATTGCATTTGGAACAGAGTTGTTCTGCGAATTTGCATGAATATTCTCCGAAGTGAATTGAGACGAATGCTGATTTGGACGTTGATGACGTGAATTCCGAACAAATTGATTTTGGGCGGGTTGACTTTCAGAATTCGATCTATACGAACTTTGCCGTGAAATATTTTCTGACGGGTGCGAAATGTGAAGCAAAGAGTGATGTCTTTTATTGCAGGTTTTGCAATTCGAAGATGAGGAACAAGAATTAGACATATGACCACTAGCAAGGCAATTGAGACAAAAACCTTTGTTTTTTACTTTTTGCATACGCTCTTGAGCGGACAAATTTAAAAATTGTTGGCAAGAGTATACTTTATGTGAGTTAGAATTGCATACGAAACATTTAAAAGATGTATCTCTATTATTTATAGAAATATGAAGAGACGGTTTTGATTTATAAACTGTTTTCTCTTCAAAGATCAAATTTTCCAATATCTTACATTTCTTTTCAATAAAATTCAAAAACTCATCTATTGTAGGAAGTTCGTTGAAATCTCTTTCGGATTCAAAGGATCGTTTCATATTAAAATCTAATTTTTGTGTGAATATATGAATTAAAATTAAATCTGCAAGATTGTCGGAGATATTTAAATTATTTAGCGCACTTAAATTCATTTTTATGTGAGTTAAGAATTCTCGCAAGTTTTGAGCAGTATTTTTTGTTAATGAAGGAACGTTCAAAAGTTGTTTTAAATAAGTGTTAATTATTAAACATTTGTTTTCAAATCTATTCTTAAGTGTATCGAGCGCAACGGAAAAATTTGGGCCTACAACTTCCAAATTTTCAATTAGTTGTAGAGGCTCGTTCTTGAGAATTGATTTTAAATAAATTAGTTTTTCAATATCTGAAAGATTTAAATCATCTACGATAAGTTTGTTAAACATCTCGATAAAACTAGGCCAATTTGCTATATTTCCATCGAAATGTGGAATTTTTATTTCCGGTAGGCGGATATGATGGTTGTTTGAATGATTTTGTTGAGCTGAGGTGCTCACAACAGAATTTACTGAAATTGTATCAATTTTATTCTTTAGAGCTGATTCTAAGGTTAAAAATCTGTCTTCTACGTCTGCCATGTCAACAGAAAATTCATCATCTATTATCTCTAATTCATTTTGAACCTCGAGATATTTGTCAAAAACTTTTGATAAATAGTCTTTTCTAGAAATTAGTTCATTTTTTGAAATATTAATTTTTCATTTTCTTTAAGCCAATTCTCCAATCTAGTTATCGAAGCTTTACTACGACCTCTTGCTTTAACAAGGTCATATTTTACTTTAACAATATCATCAACCGTTTTATTCATGATTAGCTAATTGAATTAGATAAATATTTAATGAGCGAGAAATATGTGAAAGAATTTGATCTTTAAATTGAAAAACAGAAGAATAATAATAAACACAGAGAGATAGCGAAAATATGAGAATTTACACTAAAAATCGAAAATATAAGTAAAAAGATATATGTATATCTTTATATATTACTTGGAATATAAGTAAAAAGATCTAATAATTATAAAAAGAATAGCGAAATAACGAAAATGTTCAATAAATGTTCAAAAAGAGTTTATACGAGTAGTATGCACTTCACAAATGTTACTAAAATTAAGAAACTTACAGTTTGTTGAGTGTGATGCTAGGCGTTAAATCAGCTACCAGGATGAAGTAGTCTGGAGGCGTCCTACTGGAAGACCCTGAAGATGCTGCGTTGATGTCTAACTTGAAGATGAGACGGGCGAAGATCTCTGATTCGAAGTTGAAATGTGAAGAAATCCGGCTCGAAGGACCATGAGCGAAGATGTAGGTGTTTGTCCTTACACCTTTGTCCTGATGGCTTTGTTTCGCGCACCAGTAATAGGTCGCTGGTTTTTTTCCCTTGGGGAACAAGGTTTTTCCTTAGGGAAATAGGTTCACTTTATATATATATTTCTTTGAAGGACCACCCAGAAAACTGGGAAAAATGAAGATTCGAAAAGAACGTTTGAACAAATATATTTAAACAAATACAATGTATTTTAAACGCCGCTAACTTGCATATGATACACACTTGTCGGTGATACAATATTGACACGAACTATATTGACTGGTTTAAAACACTAATATGCCGCTGGGGCGAGTAGAGCCTGACGCTCCTTCAGTGCTGGAATTTGAAATGATACTGATGGATTTTAACTGCGAACTTATGTCCACTCTCTTCCCTCAATCACAAACATTCCAAAATCTCCCCCTGACCCTCGACGTATTAAAAGATATGTTTATTTTTCAAATACCTTTAACTTTCAAACCATTGATAAAAACTACCTGATAAGGGTATTTGTCTCAACTTGCGGAATTTTGGAATGCGTCAGAGGGTAATTTGGAAAATACTAATCCTTTCATTGTTATAATTCTATGAAGGTTTTAGAAACTTGAGTAGAAAGTTATTTAAATGCAAGATAACGGCGCTTTACAGATTATTAATTATTACAAAGAAATTTTATATATCTAAACTAATATACAGTATGATACAAAAATAAACTAAATAATATGATACAAAACTAGACTAAAAATATTAAGTATTGTTGTTACGCAACAGTATGTACGATTTCCACTGCAAATACGTGCATTAATTTCGCTACTTAGGGAATTCTTCTGATTGATTTTTGTGCCCAGATATGTGAAGGCATCCACACATTCAATAGTATAGTGGTCTATTGCTATATTATTTTCATTATCAGGTGTTGTTTTGATGGTCATGTAGGTACTTAGTTTTTGTTTCGTTTATTTTAAGCACTCTTTTTGTCTTCAGGATCAATTTCCTTTCACGTTTCCATTAGTCGTGTCTTGCTTCTACTAATAATAGCGACATCGTCTGCATATGCAGTAATTTGTACTGTTTTGGTGTTTATATGTCCGGTTACATTGGTTTTTCTGATGACTGCTTTAAAAACTAAGTTGAACAGCATAGTTGAAAGTGCGTCTCCCTGTCTCACCCCCATGTTGATGTCAAACAAGGGAGACAGTTATCCATCTACTCTAACTGCGGCTTTTGAACCCTGAAACGTCATTTTTATGAAGCTGATATATTTTTTTGGTATACCTAGACTTCGGAGGTCTTCCAGCATTTTGTCTCTTGTCACACTATCAAAAGATTGTTTAAAATCTACATACATATTGTATAGTTTTATGTCGTATTCGTAAGCTTTCTTTTGTATCGTTCTAAGTACGAATATGCTGTCTGTAGTGGCTCTATTTGGTCTGAATCTATTTTGATAATCAATTATATTTTCGGAGTATTCTGGCAATCTAGTGTAAATAATGCCAGAAAATATTTTGTATATTACATTTATCAATATGATTGGTTTGTAATTCTGGCATTCCATCTTATCTCCTTTTTTATATATGGGCTGTATAAGCCAACTGACCATCCCCCAGGCATTTGCTCTTTGGTCCATACCAACTTTATCAGGTAATGTATTCTTCCCCAGAGTTCGGGTCCTCCATATTTCAACAATTCTTCCAAAACTCCGTCCGTTTTTTAGTTTCTTTATGTTTTGAACTTCTTCATAACTCGGATTTTCAATGTGCTGCTCCACCATAAAATATATTGTCTCGTTTTGATCATTTCCATTGTATGCATTTAGGTTTTGCTCTAAGAATTCTTTCCATTTCATTATAATTTTTTGTTTCTCTGTTAGTAGTTCTCCGTCCTTGTCTTTTCATATTGTCAATTTTGGTCTAAATGACTGTGTGCTTTCTTCTATTCTTTTATAGAATGTTCGGCTCTCGTGTCTGTTGTTATGTTCTAGGATTTCTTCCACTGGTTATTCTCTTTTCGTTATAAATTTCTTTGCTAGTTCTTGTGTTTCTTTGAAGTTTGTTAAGCCTAACTTGCATTTTTTCCTCTACTGCCGTTCTGCATTCATCATCATATTATTCCACATTTTTTGCATTTTATTCTTTTTTAACTTTTCAGATTTTCTCTGCAGATTCCGTTATTATTGTTTTTAATTTTCTTTATTCTCCCTCTGCTTTATCTTCCTCTTTGATTCCGTTGAGTTTTATTTGAGGAGTATTTTGATATTCTTCTGTTTTTGTTGGATTTTTTGAATCCTGCAACATTCCATTTTTTAATTTGGCTATTTTTCCCTTTTGCCATTGTCGCGATTATCTACCGCAATTTTGTTCCCACAAGAAGTGATCTGAGCCAGAGTTGGCTCCGCGATACGTTCTGACATATATTAAGTCTGTTGCTCGTCTTTTTGAAATGAGGATGTATTCAATTTGATTAGCTTCATTGGTTCCTTATATTTTCCATGTTCCTTTATAGATATCTTTTCTCTGGAAGTTAGTGCTGACAAGTACATCATTATTTGCTGTTCCAAATTGTGCAACCCTAAGTCCACTTTGGCTGGTTTCATTATGCAAACTATGTTTCCCAAATTTTTTACCAAAGTTTCTTCTTTCTCCAGCTTAGCATTAAAGTCGCCTAATGTTATAACAGCATCGTGTCTTTGGATTTTATTACATACTTACTGAAGTTCTCCATAAAATCTTTAAACCTCGTCTTCATCAGCCTCTTCCGTGGGTGCATATGCATTAACCACTGTCACGTTATGCAGTTTACTTTTGAGTCTTATGTTGCAAATTGTTTCCGATATTGATGTAAATGAGATAATGGCTTTTCGCAGTCTTTTAGTTACTATAAACCCTACTCCTCTTTCACCTTTTATTTCCGGAGTAGTATAGTGAGAACTTATTTTCACGAATTTCTTCCTGGCTCTTCCATCTGATTTCCTGCAGTGTCAATATTTCAACCCCGTATTTTTCAATTTATTATGCCATACTTATCATAGCTCCTGCTTTTAAGAGGGTTCGGACATTCCAGGTTCCAAATTTTAAATCTATAATCATGCCCATATTCTTTACTGAGTTCATTGTTGTGAGATCCGTCCGTTTGTTTCATTAGCCATTGTATTCGAAACAATTGAGTTTTACATGGAAGGGTTGTTAGCCGTTCGTTCAACCCCCTATTCATCGGAGGACCAAGGCTCCCTTCTTCGTCAGCCCTGACCCCACCTTCCACTGGGGTTGGTTACCCAATCTCCAGTGGGGTTGCTCAGTTTACCGGTGTATACCAACTTGGAATTGAGAAGGAGAGGCTGAGTGATACTAACAGGATACGGCATCATGTTTTGCGCTTCACTGACCCTTTACAGACCTTTGTAAAACAATCTTTGTAAATGCACAATAAATAACACTAGGTTTTACTAACTCAATTACGATTTGAATTTGACTTTATGTCTTAAGTGTATCAATTGTTCATCTTACAACTTAAATTACGTTATTAGTTTGGACAACCCTGTAAACATAACATCTCAGGTATTCTATACTTTTCCATTTCGAGAATATTTGCTGCAGGATCATATAATATGGACACGCATAAAATTGCTCCAGACCACCCAACCCATACAATATTTAAGTTTATACATTTTGACCGGAGTAAATAGGTTACACTTTATTGCAAATGTTCCTTTCATTCACTCCAAGAAAGCTTCTAAAACATTTACCTACACAATTTCCTTAATGGAAGGATTATGATCAGACGGTTGTGTTTCTGCAGATATATGTGTAAAAATTTATTTTTATAGGACTTCTAAACAAACCCATTTTGTGAACGAATTGATAACTTTTGTCAATTGCAATTAAAAGAACTTGCTATATTCCATTATACAAAAATTACCAGCATTTAAATGGGATATTAAATTACTTTTTGATTATATTTCGTTGTTGTACATTGGTTTTCCGATTATAATACATAAAATAAATTTGTCGATTTCTTTACTCTACTGGAATGGAAGTCTTCTTCGAATACTGTACTTTGTTAATAAAAGTTGGCTACACCAGTGGCGTGTCTATGTCAGTTTTTAACAGAAGCTCAGAGTAATACTGCTGTTGTGACCATGTAGATCCAATGGTGAATAGTATTAATGACATACACACTCTTAATCTATTCTACCTTCTGTTATTAATTTTAGTATATCATAACTACGGTTACAATATACATATATCAGCCATTTTTGTGGCGTGATTTATAGATGTTATTGAATAAATCCATTAAGATATGAATCTGCTCTTCTTCAGTAGGTTTAAGAATTTCCGCCTTTCAATTAATTCAGTACATTTATTCCGTTATTTTAAGGTTTTATCCCTGTCTATGTGTTCACGTTAATCTTTTTTTCTATAATCTTTAAATATTTTCTTAACATAATTTTTCCTTATTTTTATCTTTTTTACTATATTTTATATTTGTTTTTTTTTATTGACATCTGTATAGTATGATACACTGGGTACAAAATTAACCGAACACTCAGATTTTTTTGTTTTTTGTTGGTGTTTAGATCAAAACTTGTTTAATTTGTTTGAATTGTATTTTATGCCTTATTTCTATTAATTGATTTTCCTGTATCGTTGTCAAGCCGATAATATCGGAAACATCTGCGTTGAAAGGTCTGCTATTCAGTTTTTATTTCTGTCGGATTCTGGAAAATAATCTCGAAAAGGAGATCTCAAACCGCGGAGGTGCGTATTTCTTCTTCTTCTACTTGGCATGATTCATAGGGTCATCTTGGCTATAGGCATGATTAATAGGGTCATTCGCACCATAGGGTCACATAATATGATTGTATCAATCACAGGTCTTCGAAAAGATTCGATCTTTGTGAACGGATTTATTTCTTCTTCTACTTGGCATGATTCATAGGGTCTATTTTGGCTATAGGCATGATTCATAGGATCATTCGGACCATAGGGTCACAGAATGTGATTGTATCAATCACGAGTCTTCGAAAAGATTCGATCTTTATGAACGGATTGTTTGTGATCTTTTTATCATTATTAGCGCTCTTTTGTATGTTGTTTTTTTATAGTGATCGCTGACATTTATTGATTAATTTAAACGGCCATAGATAAGACCCCTGAGGGGTCCGGGGACCACAGGTTAAGAAACCCTGATCTATGATAAAAATCATAGATGAGGGCTGTTGAAAAATCTATTGATGCTACTAATTCCATATCTTTTACGTTCTTATTGATGATCTGCCTATGAGAAAGCATAAAAAAGTATGTCTCCACAAAGATCGTGTAAAAGAAAAAAACAGATAGATCAAGATGTTAAAGATATATTATTTAATATCTATAGAGCTGTACATGGTTTTGTTTACCAAAACGTACACTATATATTTGGAATTCTTCCAGTGATCGAGGAGACAATATTGTAAGAAATCAAAAACTGCATAAAATCGGTCAAGACTTACCCAGGTGCCGATATTTGGTCAGACCATACTTTACTATGCTCGACATTCACACTTAGGCTAAAGAGAGTCTGTAAAAATCAGAAAACCTCCAAAAAATCACTAGATGCACCCCAAGATCCATGCACCCTAAATAGGGTTTCTCAAAAAATTAACAAGTTTTATGAAATTAGACTAGAAGATACGAACAACATAGATAATTGCTGGAAACAAACGACAACGACAATATTAGCCGATAATCAGCATCTCCAGACAACTAGTTAGAATCAATATTTATAACTATTCCTAAGAAAAGGAATGCCAGACAGTTTAGCAACTATTAACTTATTAGTTATATAATAACAGACAAAAAGCAAATTATTCAAGATGTCACTGTACTCAATAAACTATCAGTAGGAAGCGATCACAGACCAGTAAGAGCTAGAGTAACGATAAATCTACAAAAAGAAAGAGCAAAGATGATAAACAGTTGCAAACGCATAGTTTGGAATTCACCAAATCATCGAGAAGCATACATAAAAAATATAGCCGAAACTTTACAGAGTAATAATCCCAAACCTCTAAGTATCGACGATCACAATAAATTAATAACAGACTCGGTTAGAAATGCACAACTCAAATTTTGCAAAAAAAATGACACCAAAAGTGAAAAGATTAGCAAAAATACAAAAGCTCTCATGGAAATACGACGAAACCTAAGCGAGAACGAAAAGGGAAACAAAGAAGAATATACAAAACTAAATAAAAGAATTTCAGCGGAAATTAAAAAAGATGTAAGAAGATATAATACTAATGTAATTACTCAAACAGTAGAAGAGAACAAAGGTTTAAAGATAATGAAAAGAAAACTCACACAAAGTAAAAAAGAAATATACAAGCTGAGAGATAAAGACGGAAAGGCAACAACAGATAAACAAAACATTCTGGAAAATAATCAGAGAGTTCTATAAAGACCTCTATACCAGCCAAAGACCACAAGACAATTTCCCGACACGAGTAAAGACTCTCATGAATCAGGGATCGGAAATACTTTTACCCATTACTGTGTCAGAAATAAGGAACCTTTAGGAAAATAAGGCAGCTTTAAAGGAAATGAAGAACCATCGATCGCCTGGTGATGATGGACTCGTTATCGAGGCAATAAAAGCAGGAGGAGAAATTTTATTAAAATCAGTAAGCGAACTGTTTAATAAATGCTTACATGCGCGTACGATTCCAAAAGACTGGAACAATGCAGTAATAGTCCTGTTACACAAAAAAGGCGATATTACTAAATTAGAAAATTATAGACCCATCAGCCTCTTGACACATATGTACAAACTCTTTATGAAATCTTAACAAAGAGGTTAACACCTAAACTTGATTTCTATCAGCCCAAAGAACAGGCAGGCTTCAGGGCAGGATATGGACGGTGGACAAGACGTATTATGGAATGGAGGCCCAGAAACTATAAAAGAAGCCGAGGACGACCACCGACTAGATGGACCGATGATATAAAACGTGTAGCGGGAAACTGGCTAAAAGCGGCCCAGTGTAGAGAACACTGGAAAGAACTGAGGGAGGCCTATGTCCAGCAGTAGACGCGATTGGCTGATTGATGATGAACTTATTAGTTTAATGAGTCACGCGCTCAAAATTTTTATGAAAATATTGCATTGTCGCATAAATAAACTTTGTGAGGGTATAACTGGTAATAAGCAGTTTGGTTTACTATTAAAGTAAATTACTATTTCAAGGCTTCTAGAGCAGAGGTTCTTAAACTTTTTTTTCTCGTAGGTTTCTTGTCATGTTTTTTTAATTTTAGATAGACCCCCTGCTATTCACTTTAAAAGATTTAAACTTTTACACATGACAAACTTTGACATATTTATTAATATAGCTTAAATAAAAATATAGTAACTATTACATGAAAAAAAAAAAACTATGCAAAAAATAAACCCATTTAATAGGAGGGATGAACTTCTTGGTTAAATGATAAATTAGCAACATATGACATATTATATCTGGATATGATTTCCATATCAAGTTTTTGGGTGAATTTAAAAACAGTTTATACAGAAGTATCAGATGAAGCACTGAAACATTTACTACTTTTACTGTAACCAGAGGTATGTTTCCACTGAAACATACCTCTGTGAGAAGGGATTCTCTGAAGGTATATATCAAAAAGAAGTACAGAAACAGACTACAATTGGAATCTGATTTAAGGTTAGAACTAAGTAAAAATATCAACCCAAATATACCAAAATTAGTAGCAAGAAAACAGCACCAACCCTCACATTAATACAGTAATTTTTATTTTCATAAAAATGATAATTTTTTCAGTACTTCAAAAAATTTGTCCTAATTTAATTGTGATTTTTATTAAGGGAGTCCTTGAAATTGTGCTTGATTTTCTAGGGGTTCGATGACTGAAAACGTTAAGAAACGCTGCTACAGGTTCAAAAATTCAGTAATAAATATCATATATCATTCAGCCATAAAAGTTTAAATTTAGAAATATCAAATAACAATTTTTATAAACGTATTGCAGTCATTTGTAGTTTTGAGTCTATTGTACTCAAAGTTATATAATTGCTTGTAAATATTTTCACCATCAGTTTTTTTTAAATGTTTTAAAACGTATTTTGAAATTTACCTTTTAGGTATGATGTGGAGAAGGAAGCGGGAGCGCTCGGGGGGCAGCTAGCGGCGTGGGAGCCCCCCGGCCCCAGCATGACGCGCGCTAGAGAATGAAGAAGCAAAACGTTCGCACCTTATCTCTAATCGTTTGCACCTTCACGTACCTTCTCATCGGCGCGGCCGTCTTTGATGCTCTCGAATCCAAAACAGAAAACCAAAGAAAAATTGTATTACAAGGTAATTGTTTAGTTAAACCAAAGTATGCATTTTAATGAAGTTCAAAAAGCACTTGCCCTAATTGCAAGTAGTAGACCTTTTTGTCAAATAATTTGTTTATTATGCTGATTTTCATATTCAAATATTGCAATGTTATTTAACTTTTGTTATCCCCACCGTTATGATTGTATTGTCTACGAGGTTCAATCTATTATATACTTTTTCATGTCTTTTTTTTTAATAGCTGTGCCCACTTTGGCTGATATTGATTTTTCTACTACACTTTCCTTGTAAAAAAATCTACCGCAAACAATTTAAGAAACAGTAGTCTAGCATGCTATATATAATTACTATATACCTTATATAAGTATGATGTGTCTCAACAATTGTTATTCGAGGACCCAAAACTCTTGTCTTTTTTATTTAATTTCTCTAAATGTACATTCCCCATAGATTTTTTCGTTTTTTAAACAAAACTATTAAGAGCAGCATTTAATCTACTTCAATAACTTTTATTTTTTATTCGAAAACTAACTATTTGGCTTCAATAAGATTTAATTGGTTTTGATTATTTTTATATGTAATTTTTGCAGAGATACAAAATATAATAAGAAGGAAATATAATATAAGTAACGAGGACTACAGAATTATGGAAACCATAGTCCTAAAATCGGAGCCCCACAGGGCCGGACAGCAATGGAAGTTTACGGGAGCGTTTTATTACGCCACCACGGTCCTGACCACAATCGGTTACGGGCATTCCACTCCAAGCACCATATCCGGTAAACTGTTCACGATGTTTTACGCGATCATTGGCATTCCCCTGGGGTTGGTGATGTTTCAAAGTATCGGTGAAAGGGTCAATAAGCTAAGCAGGTTAGTATTGACTTATTTTTATTTAACACCGAGGTATACAATAAATAACACAACTATTTTTAAAAACTCTATATTTATTCACAAAGTGTTTATTTTTATATATTATTTTTATTAGATATATGCATTTATATTAAGAATAATATTTCTTTTCAATTCGAGTCTAATCTTTTTCTTTCTTTTTCTATATGCATTTCATTGTTTCTGAATCATCAGGATCTTGTGAGACTATAATTGATAAGAATATGAACCGTCCACCTAGCAATTATAGCTAAATAATGTGCCATGACAAACAATACATTCAATTTGGAAAGCAATAATCGCCAAACAACTTGGTTATAATAACAGCTCACAATTTAAAATAATCTGGAAATCGAAACGTCAAATAACAGTTATTAAATGTAATTTTCATTAAAATCAAACTTGGTTTAATCTTATATAAACATAATAATATTTAACATAGACATGCCACAACAAAACAGTTTCAGATCCATTCACAGATAGAGTTCGAAATGAAGATGTTAGACAATATTTTAAACCGACGAGTAACTTGAAGAATGAAAAGATATTTATGCCTATAGGAAAAGTAGGAAGAAGTTTAACGAATTCTTCCAATTTATGTATATTTCAGTAAAGCTCTTCATAAAATTTTTGTACTACTTGGTGTAGTTCTTCTCTATTGGTTTCTTCTTTGCCTTGTCTGCTTTTAAACTTAAATATTTTGGTTTTACCTTGTGTCAGTTTTTTTAAGGTTCCAAACTTTTGTTTTCATCTGTGATATTCTAGATTTCTCTATTATTGTAATTTCTTAAACACTTTCTTATATTTTTTAAAATGTTTTTGTTTACATCTTTCACTTCTTGTTTGTCTAAGTTATTTTGTTTTACAAGTTTTCTTTGATTCTTCATTAATTATTGTTGAATATGTCCCGGCGCTAGGGTTTATTAAAGGGCCCGCTTGCAAAACTGACATACGTGTCCTTTGTTTTTTTTTAAATTTAGTTATATTTATTTTTCATCTTTGACAATTGTAAAAAATTTACTAACAAAATTTTGTTTTCCTTGTTTTAATTTAGGTACACTCATACTCATACAGTGATCAAGGTGTATCAATACTCCTACTCTTTTGTTGTTACTTTTTTTCAACTTGTCTTAAGTGAAATGTCTTTAATCTTTCCTACAAGTCTCTCTTGGCCAACTCTTGTTTCCGAGGGCAGACTGGTCACTATATTTCCTTCTACTACACACTTTAGCAAGGCAACTGGAAACCACCTAGTGCCTAACTTTCCCAAAAAACAATCAATGGAGCAACGATGCTAAGAATCTCCCAATCAGCTAGAAGCATGAGTGCATTTTCTGATGAAAGAAACATAGGTACATGGAATGTAAGAAGCATGTTCGAACCAGGAAAGGTTTACAACACCATAAAAGAAATAAAGCGCCTAAATATAAGTATACTTTTAATAAGTCAAATGAGATGGCCAGGGTCTGGTAAAGTAATTATAGACGATCACATTGTAAACTATTCAGGAAAAGACAGTTCAGTACACAAAAATGGTGTAACAATAATTGTAACGAAGGAAATAGATAAAGCTGTAAAAAACGTCGTCCTATTCTCAGACAGGATACTAATGTTACAAATGCAAACAAAAATAATTAATGTGAATATATTACAAGATATGCCCCCACACAAGACTATGGAGAAGAAGAAAATGAAAAATTATATCATGATTTAGAAAAAGTATTAACATCTACAAAGAAACACGATCTCAATAATGTCATAGAAGATTTCAGTGCGAAGATTGGCTAATGAGGACAGAAAAATATCATAGGAAAATATGGTCTGGAAATACGAAATTAAAGAGGAGCTATGTTGGCATCTTTTTCTGTAGAAAAGCAACTAGTAATAATAAACAGAATTTTCAAACTTCCAAACCATCGTCTTTACACCTGGAGATCACCAACAGATACACCTGAATATGTGGATTGTAACCAAATAGACTTAATATGTATAAATAAAAGATACAGAAATTCAGTATTAGCAGTCAAAACATATCCAAGTAAAGATATACCAACAGATCACAATATTCTGGTAGGAAAAATAAGACTGAGGTTAAAAAGAGTTAAAAGGACTAATAAGCAAACAGTTAATATTGATAAGAAAATATGTCAAATAATACCGTAAAATAAGAAATAACCAGTGTATCAGAACAAAAAATGAAGTTGACATCAAGCAAAGATAAAAGTACTGAGGAAAACTGGACGAGAATTAAATATCTATTAAAAATCATTTATGAAACAAAATTAAGCGCAGTAAAAACAAAAAGAGAACAAGGGAGGATGGCAGAAGAAATGGATCAAGGAAGAGAAATCAGAAATAAAGATAAAAATGAATACAAGAGGATCCACGCAATAGTCAGGCAGAAGATAAGAGATGCGAAAACACAATTTCATAACAAAGAATGTAATAAAATTGAACAAAATAAAAAGTAACACGATACATTTCATCTGCACAAGAAATTAAAAGAGATTGCTGGAATCAAACGGAAACAACTATCCCAAAGTTTAGATGACAAAAACGAACACAGAATATTAGATATCAATGAACAGTTAAAAGAATGGAAAAAACTACATTTCTGAATTATTTTAAGATTAAAGAGTAGAACACTATATACCGATTGCTATAAAAGGTCTATCTATAACAGAAAGTGAGGTTGTGTGAGGAATACAAACGGCAAAATGGGAAAAGCACTTGGCCCCGATGAAGTAAGTGCAGAAATACTAAAGTTTTTGTGAGAAAATGGATTTAAAGCACTGTGTGGTGTCTTTCCATCAGAAATTATCCACGTCCACGTTTTCTAAATGGAATTTTAATCATATTTTTGCGTTAGAAGCCCTTTTTTTTAATATGATATAAGTTTTTCTACAGCTGCCAGAAGATTATTGTAGAAGTTGTTAATTTCTTCGTTAGAGTAGGTACTGATTGGCGCTTATCTGAATTATCATTGGACTATAACTACGTGAGTTTAGTTTTACTAGTTGAACAGTCAGTCAACCGAGTTCCAAAAGCGATGTTGTAGTTAACATTCACATACTTTCGAAAATAACTAAGCTTTACATGCATAGGCTGAGGTTCTCTTCTAAGATAATGGTGGAAAAGTTTCTTAAAATTCAAGTCACATGGCAAGTAGACCCTCATCCTTGTCTTGCTTCTAGAGTAATGAGACTCTTTTCATGTTATAGATTCTATAAATTTTTTGATGCGGTATTTTTTTCTTCATTTTTTGGACCTACTATATGGCCACCTCTACGTTCACTGAAAAGCGCCCCAGTGATAACAACATTTCTTACAATTCTTTGTATGCTTAAATTTGTGATTCCTAGAAACGACTTGGCACATACTCTAATCATCTTACCCTCACTCAAACGTACATGGTATTTTACCGACACTGCAGCATGATTAAATTTCCCTCTTTTGTTTTCTGTCCCTATCAGAAGGTCTTGTTTACTTTTATCTTTTGACTGATAAAGATAGGCATGAAAATCTATCACTTGCTTCATCGTGAGTGTGGTACAATAATGGCAATCCGGGACGTCCGTTATGACCACAAGTTGGAAAGGCCGACAGTGCTTCTGGTGCATTTCTGTAACAATACAACTCTTTTAATAAAATTTTCTGTAGCCCTACCCAACCTTAAAACGCGAAAGCCAAGTGAAACTGCATAAAAAAATCAAACGATTGTCGCAAAAGTCTAAAATCATAAATTTTAATATGAAGCACTTACCTAGCAAGTTTATCCACATTCCTTTTATGTGTTTTTGACTGAAGTGTTGAGTGTTTTTGACTTCATTTAACAAAACAACCATTTTCACTTACTAACTCCATAATAATAAAAAAAATGTTCCTAATTTGCCAAAATACAACTGTTTAATTATAAATAATAATTATAAACTACTGAAACTCAAAATTTGTTTCTTCAACATAGCTGTTGTAGTAGCGTGTTCGTCACGTGAACCAATCGGCAAATTTCATTGGTGTTTGAGCAAACAGCGAGTTTTGTAAGTAAACATTCAAAGCAAAGAGCGAGTTCTGCAAATAACTAATTTTCTCTACAGTTGTATGCAAAAGAATGAGTTTTGGGAAATTCTGATTATCATTTGATTCCTATTTAAAATTGAAGTAAACTTTTAAAATTGAAGTATAATTTTAATAATTTTCGAAACTTTTGTTGATTATCGAGTTTTGCAAATAATGGCCTCATATTAAATGTTAAATATGTTCTGGAACTGTTTTCTTGTGGCATGTTAAAGTCAAATATTGTATTTATATGGGTTTAAACCGTAATTAATTGTAATAAAAATGATTACTCGTATAAACAAGGAGGAATTTTTATGCTCTATGTACAATACTGCCCATTTTTTAGACAGTCTAGGTCAAAAGAAAGAATTAACTTTTTCATCGTAAGTTTAATAGATATAATTTAAGTTTATTAACCATAGTCTACTTAAATTAATGTATTTATAGACACTTAAAGAAAAAAACAGACATTCTATTATCTTAATAGTTATAGTTAATGGTCTTTATGGTTTTTGTTTGATTTTAGTGTTATTATACGATCCGTAAAGTCTTCCCTTCATTGTCGACAAACTACTGCGTCAGAATTAGATTTGATCTGCGTAGTTACTTTTTTAAGTTCGTTAACCATAGCCGGAGGTGCTGCTGCCTTTTCCAGATACGAAGGGTGGAGTTATTTCGATTCAGTTTACTATTGCTTCATCACACTCACAACTATTGGATTTGGCGATATGGTAAGTAAACATTATACAAAATTCCCTAGTAAAGTTGAAAATCTACAAAATATTTAATTTTTTTATAATTTCTAACTATATCTTCAATTTTGCGTAAAATTTATATATACGTAGACAGTCCGATAAGTACTTAACGTCACCGCCGGATGGCGCGAGTATCTTAAGAGAAATCTCCTATCGTGTAATATATTCTTCTTCTTTAAGTTCCATGTTATCTCGAAGGTTGGAAATCATCATGGCTATGCGGACCATGTTGAATTCGGCTATAAATAGTTCTGCACTACTGTATTCAAACCAATCCCACAAGTTCTTAAGCCACGATATTCTTCGTCTTCTAACATTTCGCTTTCCTCGAATTTTGCCTTGCATAATAAGCTGCAATAATGACTATCTTTGCCCTTTCATAATGTCCTAAGTACTCAAGTTTTCTTCTTTTGATAGTCAATATTATTTCAGTTTCATTTCCTATTCTTCTAGTAACTAATGCATTTGAAATATTTTGAGTCCATGATATTCGTAGGATTCTTCTGTAACACCAAAATTTAAAGGCGGCCAACTTATTTACATGCACTTGTTTTAATGTCCGTGCTTCCAAATCATAAAAGAGAGTAGTGAATACGTAACACCGAAGCATTGTTAGGTGTAGTCCTAAACTTATATCCCGACAACAAAGAAACTTTTTAAGTTTAACGAATGATGCACGTGATATTTCAATACATTTCTTGATTTCTTTGGTTTGATCTATATTTTATGTTAACCATATTCTTAAATATTTGTAGTATCCACACTCTCAATTACATTATATTCAATAATCAGTTGGATGTTTGCAACTGCTGATTTGGACATGATCATGCATTTAGTTTTTTTAAAATTCATCCTTAGTCCGTATTCATGACAGCATTAACTAAGTCATTGCATTATGTTCTGTAAATAATTGTTGTAATCCGTCATTATTACTGTATCGTCTGCAAAAAGCAAGTTATTCAAATCTTGTCCATTCATAGATATACCTTCTGTTGAACCTGAGAGCGCTTAACGTAACATTGGTGGTCCAGCATCCTTTGTAATTTCTAATGATAGTTCTTCTCTTTCATCATTAAATAGCTTTTGAATGTAATTGGTTCAGTAACACAATATTTTCTTCATATTAGTAATAATATCTCCAGATCTTCTATTTCCTTGCATCTGTCGTAGAGCCACCTTTCTTTTGCCTCTCGAGTTTTCTTTCTGATGTTTTTCTGAATTTATTTTTATTTATTCAGGTCTTTTGATTTATGTTTTCTTCGTTGTTTCATAAGTTCAAGAATTTCTATTGTCATCCAATGTTTGGTTTTTTCCCAAGGGGTTTAAGAGTATCTTTTCCAACTGACACAAGAGCATGTTGAATTTTTCCCCAGTTTTGCTCAATAGAGTTTTTGCATTATCTTCTTTGACTTTCCTTAAGTTTTCGTTTATTTTAAATATTTAGTTTTCGCATAAGTGTTTTCTTGTTTAATCCGCCTTGTATCCATGATTTTCTTGGAGCTAGGGTGGTTTACATTCTTTAGTTTCACTCTTATCGACAAAACAACCGGATTGTGATCGGAGAATATGTCAGCTACTGGATAAGTTTTGGATGATATTATAGAATTTCTATATCTTCTGTTGGCGATATTATAATCTATTTGATTTATGACTATTTTGTTGTTATTGTCAGTTGGTGACCTCCATGTGTATAATCTACATTTAAGAAGTTTGAATAAAGTATTTGTAATTATAAGTTCCTTTTTTTTGTTTTATCTTTATATCCTCGTGTATAAGAGCTTGAAGACTAGTTTCAGAACTTATTGGAAGTTTTATCTTTTATAAAACAAGGTGGTAACTTCTTAAAATACACATAAATGTTTGTATTTTGAGAACGATTTCCGAAGTGGAAATTGAAACGTCAATAAACGTATTTTTATCTTTAATTGTGGCTTATTCCCAGTTTAATAGTAATTAATATAAGTTCCGTGCTTATACAGAAATCAACCAGCCGATCTTCTCGTTCATTCCTCTCACCGAATCCATATCGCCCCACACAAATCTCCACTTCTCATTGGCCCACATAGCGTTTTAATTCCCTAATATAATATTTCTATCATGGTTTTTAGTCAACTTTAAGACATTGCCAATTTGTTCACAAAAGTTCCCTATGATGTCTTCATCATTGTCTGCAATGGGTGCATATACTTGGATTGTATTTATTTTACGTTTTAAAGGAGAGTTGAGAGACAGCATCAATAATCGATCAGAGTAGCTTTGGAGAATTCTTATCAACTATAATGCCAACTCCCTGCCTGTGATTGAAGTTGTTGTTACCGGAATAATACATTGTTCCATTTCTGGTGTTACATTTTCCTAATTCAGGCCGGTGTATATCGCTAAGCCACAGTATATTAATCTTCATTCTGCGCATTTCCGACACAGTGTTATCTAGTTTGCCAGATTGGTTTATACTTCTTACGTTCCATGTTCCAATTTCTATTGCTATAGAGTTATTCTTATTTGTTTGACAGAAATTTACCCTGATGCCGACTTGAGAAGCCTTGTCGTCTAAATCTGATTGTCCTCTTCTGCCGGATCTTGGATTCCGGGCTCCATGATTATTAAGTAAATTATCGACTAGTGGGTTCATGATGATTTTTATTAAGGATATCCTTGAGGATCTTTAATGTGGTAGTAATCCCGTGGCTTTCCACATCTCAATGTCGTTGACTAATTTAGCTCTTCCGCCTTCGGAGTTAATTTCTCAGCTCCAGGGCAATGAAGTGCCCTACCACGTGTCGGTCTTTCCCCCCGTAGCTGTTGACCAACAAGTGGGGATTACTTATACCGGAATATCTTCTTGTAGTCGGCTAATGTCAAAATTTCAGCAGAATCGGACTTGTAGTTTTGTTTTGACCGCGTGTGAAAGCGGACATGTCCGAGTATTTAAGAAAAATGGAAAAAGAGCAAGATCTGTCGATGATTCAAGTCTTGTTTTTGGAAGGGAAATCACGTAGCGAAATCAAAAAGCACCTATATACTGTATACGGTGACTCTTCTACTTCGATGGTAACCGTTAAAAATTGGTTTAACGAGTTTCAGCGTGGTCGCAGGTCGGATGGCAGACCGTGGACTGATGGTGCGAAAGATAGCTGATACAGTAGGCATCTCAAAAGAGCGTGTGTCATATACGAGTAGTGCATGGAATTTTGGACATGAGAAAGCTGTCAGCGCGATGGGTGTCGCGTTGTCACTCCGAACAACAAGCGCAACCGTGAGACCACTTCAGAGCAATGTTTGACGCTTTTAAGCGTAATCAGGAGTTTCTAATTCGTTTCGTAACCGTCGACGAAATATGGATCAACCGGTATACACCAGAGACCAAGGAACATTCGAAACAGTGGACGGCACCCGGCGAACGTGCTCCGACAAACGCCAAGACTGTCCTATCGATCGGAATGGTGATGGACAACATTTTCTGGGTTTCCCACATCCAATTGGATGAACTCCCATTTATCGAATTCTCCAGACTTGTCTTCGTGCGACTTCTTTTTGTTTCTAAATTTAAAAAGGCACACGCCGGGCAGAAATTTAAGTCAAATGAGGAAATCATTGCCGCCACGGAAGCCTACTTCGCAGATCTCGAGAAAACGTATTTTTCAGATGGGTTAAAGAAGTTAGAGCATCGCTGGGTCAAGGTTATGGAGTTAAAAGGAGACTATGTTAAGAAATAAATCTCCATTTTTTCGAAATTTTCGTTTTTTTTATAGGCTAAGTACTTATCGGAAATTATCAAGAGTTCCTTATCAAGACATCTTTGGTCTTCTTCTTCGGCTCCTTCGAAGTAATGGATTATAAAATTGGAGTGTTATTTAAAAATATTTTAAGTAGTACTCTAATAATTGATAAATAATGAAATAGTTCATTAATTATTAATGAGGCGACTATGGACAGTGTCGCCGCAAATAAAATACTGATAATTCGATCCTTATTGAAAGTAATTGTTTGTTTGTTTAATTATATGAAACCTCCATTATCTGGATAATTTATCTTTTATTTAGTTCAAATATCTGTTTTTATTTTGTAATATATCCAGTTTTCCCTACCTGTCAGGTTTCTTACTGTTCATACTTACAGGGTTCTTTATGGACGGGACTGTAATTTTATTGCTGACCGTTCGAGTGTCTTTAAATAGCAGACTCCTATTCGCTGTGAGCCGATGAGTAGAGGGGATTTGACAGTTTTCACCAACGCTGTTAATGGCAGTTTTGTGCATTTAACTTGTAAACATTCAAATAATTGCGAATATGGATTTTTCAAAAAGAAAAATATATCTATGATACATGTAAAAATACTGGGTACAACAGTCATTGTAAATTTTATTCATTTCCTGTTGCCAAGCATAAAATAGTTCAAAGAGAAAAATGGATTATTGCTATCAATGAGAAAAAGAAGTAAATGACCTATAATGCAAACATGATATTTGGCTGGTTGAAATGGGATATCATGTGATATAGACTTAAAACCAGTATAATGTTTGATATCCATTTTGATAAAATTAAAACAAATTTAAGAGGTGGAGGCCATAAAACGAAAGAAGAAGAAGAATTAAAACAAATTGATATTTAAGCACTAAGGCCTACGCACAAAAAAAATAACTGAGCAAAAACAGAATAAAAATGTAAAATAAAAACAAGAATTACAACGTTACAGAGGTAAAGGCATCGAGCAAAAAGATAAAAGAGGGAATGTAAGGGTAGTGGGAACAAAAATATTGTTAGACAGGAAGTGCTATCTTGAGAGGCCACTTTAAACAAGGAAAGACAGTCTCTTTCCTTGTTTAAGAAGTCAAATTTAGTTTGGTTATGTTATTGTTTGTCCCAACTGTCACATGAAATTTTATTTATATTGAAGTTTTTTACTAATTGTGTCACTTTTTAGACTATTATAGTTAATATTTAATTAAAACTTTCTCGTCTGAAAAATATTTTATAGCTATATATATATATAGCTATTGTTAATAAGTGTTGGAAAATTTAAATTTAGCGCCTTTGCCTTTCCGGATATGTCCGCCATCAGAGGCCACTTTTTTGGTCTCCTTTTCATAACGATTAGATTCACAGACCACTAATAACTAGACGTTTCACGTAGGTAGCTCAAGGTCAAACCAAACTTAATGTCAGTTGTAGTACCGATACGAATCTTCAGATGTCGCTTTACTCTGTCTTTACCTTTACTCTACAGTTTAGGTTTAGAACACAACTAAGAATTATAATTGTCAATCGCCAATTGTCATATTAGCGTCTATATTTTGATTTTGCTAAATTGTAAATTACAAATCCCCTACCTCAGTGATGTGTTTTAAATGTTCCTGGTGGTGTTCAAACAGTATTTTGCAGATTAATAATAATTATTTAAATGGTTCTTCACAATAAATGTTGTATCCTACAATGTACCAATTCGTCATTAATCAGACATGCCTTCCCAAAGCCTGATAAAGACATTACACGATTTAGGAAGTGGCTTAGTGTTACAAATAATCCTAATTTAGATATAATGAATGCTAGTACAGTTTTTAAATCAAAATGAGTCTGCAGTACACTTTGAAGATAAGTTTGTTTCTTGATGGAGTCATAAATTGTATAAAAATGCAAATCCTAGCTTACATTTGTATGGTGAGTCCATTTGTATGGTGATCATATTATTCAGTAGAAGAGTTTCTTAACGAATAGTGCTATGTACAAGTAACTAAACTATTTGTATAAATATATATTTCAGTATCACATGCTGAAACTTAAATGTATTAGTTCGTAAGGATTTATTAAGCAATTTATTTAAATTTTAGAATACATTGTGTATTTTATTATCTTTTATTTTGTGATATTGACGATTTATGTAATTTCAGTAAATTTTAAATTTCTATTTTTCTGACTTTTTGTAAACTTTGTCCATAAAATTGTACAATTTTCAGTGGTAATAGCATATTTTTATTCTATTCTAAATTACAAAGTTGTTTTACAAGTGTTAAATAAATAAATAAATTACATTTTGTTTTATTTTTTCTACATGGTATTGTGTATATTTGAATTTAAAAATGTCAAATGCATTTTTTTTTCAAATATATTAAATTATATTTAAATATTTTAAGCTTTATTTAAATTTTCCCACCAAAATTAAAATTTGAAATTCCCGCGTAATTTCCCGGTTGAATTAGTTCCGATACGAATCTTATGGAGCGCTGAATTTCATATCCAACTAAAGCATTGTCGTGGAACATCTAGGAGGTAGGTGATCTGTGATTAGATTCCCTCTTTTATCTTTTTGCTCGATGGGTAAAGGTAACCTTTAACTAAAGAATATAGACGTTTTAAGAAGCGTCTGTAACCTTAAATATTTGCTTTAACCATAAAATATTTTCATATAAACTTCTTCTTTTTTTCAATGACCTGTTGCGTAAGTAGTCATCCAGTCGCAAGAACTTATATCTTAAATATTATAATTATAATGAATAAAATAACAAGGCGTAATTACTTTTACTATTAATTCTGTGTATTCGTTCATTAATCAGTTTACCATAATATTTCAGTTCATTATTTTGTATTTTTAAAAAAATATCTATTTTTCTCGTTTTGTCATATTTCATTTACACTGATTTTACAAGAAAAGTACAAGTTTCAAACCGCGAGAGAGCGCTACCGGCGAAACTCACAGCGAATAGAAATTTTTCACAGAAAATCGCTATAGACACAGAATACTAGATTAGTGTTCTGTGCTATAGAGAATCATGATACAAATAAACGTAATGTAGGGGAAAGGCACCGAATTTGAGACAGGCGCCTAATTTGAGACACCGTCGTATATTTGTGTACGATAGTGTGACATCTAGTTAAAATATTAAAAACTGATCATTCTGTGAAGTAATGGTAGATCTGCTTTTAGTTGACGCTTAGAAGTGACCTTTGTTGTTTTGTCGACGGTAATTTGATTTACACATTACACAAATTTTTTTCGGAATTTTTAAAAACTTACAATACATCAAGGTAAGATGATTACATTTACTCCAATTATTTTTTTTTGTTAGTTTAATATTAGTTAATACATTTTATGCAAATTAAACGATAATTGTGTGTCATACATAACCAAAAAATATGCGTTTTATTTTTAACGGAAAAATCCTAATTTGAGATACCTGTAGGTTCCAAATTTGAGAGTGTCTTAAATTAGGACCCCTTGTAAATTTTTTATTTTTATGTGTTTTGTTGTTTGTAGATGCCGCCAAAAAATAAAAAATGGAACGCAGATAATATGATACGTGCTGTAAATACAGTAAGAAATAGAGAGATGGGCTATTTGAAGGCCTCAAAAGTTTTTGGAGTACCAAAAGGTACCTTAGAACGATATGTGAAATCAGACAAGACTCCAGAAGAACTTGTCGGGATATCAATTGGGCGCCGACCTATTCTTCCTTTGGAATTAGAAAATGAGTTGGTTGAGTATGCCCTAATTATGGAGCAACGTTATTTCGGACTAAGAGCGCGTGATATAAAACGACTGGCATTTCAACTTGCAATACGAAACTCAATAGCACATCCATTTAGCGGAGTCAAAAAAACAGCCGGAAAGAAATGGTTAAGGCTCTTTCTGAAAAGACATCCGGCGCTTTCAATGCGTACTCCTCAGGGAATGTCATGTGCACGAGTAAAATCTTTTACTCCTGAAAATGTATCCAAGTTCTTTGACCTGTATGAACCAGAATATCTTAAGCTTACTAACCCTGCACAACGTATATTCAATGTAGACGAAACGGGCCTTACAATTGTTCAGCACAAACATAGTAAAGTAATTTCCATGAGAGGGAAGAAGCAGGTTTCGTCACTTACTTCAGCAGAAAGGGGCAAGCTGATTACTGCTATTACATGTATGAATGCTGCAGGAGTTTTCGTACCACCATTATTAATCTTCCCCAGAAAAAATATGAAATCAGAGTTGATGCTAGGAGCTCCCATTGGAGCAATCGCAGAATGCCATGTGTCAGGTTGGGTACAGGCCGATATTTTCACTAGATGGCTTCAACACTTCATAAAATTCACTAAACCTTCAGCTGCAGACCCTGTTCTTCTCGTCCTTGATGGTCACTATTCTCATACGAGAAACGTTGCTCTAATAGATTTGGCCAAACAGAATCATGTGACGATTATTTGCCTCCCACCACATTCTACACATAAAATGCAACCGTTGGATGTTGCTTTTATGGCACCGCTGAAAACTTACTATGCACAAGCAATAGAAAACTGGCTTAGAGAAAATCAGTTGAGTGTTGTGTCGCCTTACGCCGTTGCCAGTATTTTTTGTAAAGCGTATAACAAAGCTGCGACGATGGAAATATCTTGCAATGGTTTCCGCAAAACTGGACTGGTCCCTATTTGTCGCCATATTTTTAGGGACTTTGAATTTGGAATTCAAGAGCACTTAGAAACACAAAACGAAAAGGATGAACAAATAATAGAAATAAACCATGAACAAGCAAATCATCCAATACAAGAACATAGAACTCCTAGTCCACCACTACCTCATCAACAACTTGTTTCTCCGAAAGACATCTGTCCAATTCCTAGATTCTACGAGAAAGATACAACTAAAAAACCACATGCCAGATCAGGAAAGGCTTCAATAATTACTTTAACACCCTACAAAGAAGAATTAGAGCAAAGTTTGCAGAAGAAAAAAGCAAAAAAACTAGTACCCCAGCTAAACTTGGATTGTGTATTTGCTCCAGAAAAAAACAGTTCAACAAAAGGTGTTAGATCAAAAAAAACAGCAATGCCCGAAGAAGAAATAGCAGATGAAGACGTAGATCAACCTTCTACATCAAAAGGCAAAACATCAAGAAGGAAGCGGAAAGTTTCTTCGAGTTCAAGCTCAGATAGCAGTGAAAACTTTCCATTAGCTGATTCATCGTCCAACGAAAGTGAAGAAAACGACGCGGAATGTTTATTTTGCACCGGCAAATTTTCCGACGATAGATATGGCGAACGATGGGCAAAGTGTTACCAATGTGGCAGGTGGGCACATGAAGACTGTGGAGAAATAAAGTCCAGCACATTTATTTGCCTTTTCTGCGAAGGAAAGGGCTTTTTTGAATAGTATCTCAAATTAAGGTACCTGTCTCAAGTTTAGATACCTGACTATCCCAAATTAGGGCACCTTTTATTTTTAATATTAAATGTCGCAAAAAAATTAAATGTATTTTTTTGCAAAAATATATGTTTTATTCGCTTTTTTTTTGTTTTGTTGTGTTCTAGAAACATTAAGTTTAAGTTTTCGAAATGAATGTTTTAAAAATTTTAAATATTCTGTTTTATATTTGTTTTTTCAAAAAAAGTGTCTCAAATTTGGTGCCTTTCCTCTATCCTTATATCATGATCATCGAGCAATAAGACAATATTGCTCGATGATCATGATAGAGAATGTTAAATGTACCGAATTTACTTATAACCTTAATTAGATTCCCTAGCAATCAAGCGTATAATCTTTAAATTCATTCTGAGAAAGTCAAACTGCCAATTACTTTTATTATTAATATACTGGCTTTAATAAGAGGAATTAACTAAATTTTTTGTAAAAATTAATTTTTCTGTCAATTTTCATAAACATAAACGTTTATTCTAAACGTTTACTATTTTATTTATAGGTAGCACTTCAAAAAGATAACGCGCTGAGTCAAAAGCCCGAGTATGTTATGTTTGCACTTATTTTCATCCTATTCGGATTAGCAATCGTAGCAGCTTCGTTGAATTTACTGGTTCTTCGATTTGTTACTATGAATACGGAGGATGAGAGACGAGACGAAGCACAAGCGATGCAGGCAAGTATTTACATAATATAAATTTGAGTCAGATTTCGCATATAATTTATTTCATTTAGTGATAATATTCCATCAACTTTATTTGGATGGTTCATTAATGTGAAATCATCATCACTAACAACATGATCTTCTTCTTCGAGTGCCTTATCCGTTGATTCAGGTTTTAATGTAATGATTGTATTAATTTCTTTACTGTGGATTTGTAAAATGGAATTTTACATGTTTAACATTATACCTAGAAGTGTTTTCAGTTCTAAAGGCAAAAACACACAGCCTATACTTCAAATCTTCGGTACCATACATCGGGTCGCGCTGCGAGTATTTTGAAAGATTTTTACAAGTTAAACTAAGGCTGTTTTAGCAGTTAAAGTACACTGCGATTTGAAGTGGGCGTATTACTTACTTTTCTAACATGGACGTATAAACACAGATGGACTGAGTTATTTACATAAAATTGTGAAGTCAAAATTATTTGAATAGGTCACATTCTCAGCACCTTCAGCTGTTGTCACGTTTTGTTTTAAAATTTCTTATTCGCGAGTGGCTGAAAATATTACTCCGTATTTTATACTCTACAGGTGCTATCAAACCAAAATAATAATTTATTAATTATATTAATATATTTAATTGTAATCAAAATATAAAGTGTGCACATAGTGTGCGTTATCATTTAATAATAATGTATAATTTAGATATTAATCAATTATTTTATATGTAGAAGCACTGAAAACTATTTATAGATTGAACAGAAGATCTTCTCTCCCCCTTCAGGATGACCCCAACTGTTATATTGAGGTCATCGTATGTGCAGAACGCAACATAATCATTATGTTGCGTTCTGCACATACGATAACCTCAATATAACAATTGGGATCATCCTGAAGGGGTAGAGAAGATATTCTGTTCAATCTAGAACTCGCTGGTTTCCCCCTTTCGAAATGGGTATGTATATTAAAAGAAAAGAAAATAAATCAAAGCCAGTGGACTGTATAAAACTCTATTTAAAAAAAGCAATGAAATAAAAACATAAATATACAGAACCAAATATACCATTATAATTAAAGAAGAATATATTACTTAAAAGAAGAAGAATATATTACAAACTTAACTATTAGTTACTATGAAAGACACCAACAGACACACCAAAAGACAACCATAAACAGACCAAAACAAAAATGTCGATTCTATAAAAAACCACTGACAAAACAAAAGACAAATCCTACCATAGCCGCAAACATACTGTATATTAAAAAGATAAAAGCCAAATTAATAATCTTACCAAAAAAATCAACCTAAATAAGGATATAATATTTTAACGTTGTAAAAACAAATTAAGAATGCGGTACATACAAATAATCAATAAGTACAATTATTAAAACAAAACATACAAGAAATAAAATCGGTGTTAACAAAATACACAAAAAAATATACAATACAGTAAATAAACCGAAACAAATGCAAAATGTCCAATTAACAATGTTCAATCTCGATCGCAGCACAAATACGATGAAGTTCCAAATATCAAATAAATATACCAAGTGCACGTACTTGATATATGCAACAACAAATTAATATGGTGTATTGTTTCTTACCCCATGAAAAAGATAGCCCCAACGCTATCGCAAATTATGTCTTCAGCGACACTTCAACTACCAAAAGTTGTGATGCACATTAGCGTCTTTCTTGGCCGATGCGGAATCAGGTACTCTTCGTCTTCAACATACACATGTGCATCGGTTGAGAGATGCATTTCGACTCTTGTTTTGTATGGAACGCAAACCCTTATTTTAGGTACACACACATGTGCTGATATTTCGCAGATGGCCCGCCTTGCAATCTTTAGCCCTTAAAACGGCTGTGTCACTTACACGAAAATCTGGTTTAAAATATACGAGGAGAATAGAAACTATTAAAAAGTCTGTTAATACATTTACAAATGTTTATATACAGTTGCGAAACTGCAATAAATAGTACGGATTGATGACCGTTTTTTAAACTGATTGCGACGCTTGATTAAATCGAACTGACTAAAAAAAAGCTAGAACATGTCACTACACCATTTATACATACAAAAATGACCAAATAAATTTCTCACTAGGATACACACGTGCCGTAGTATTCAGTTTAACCAACCGTATAAGAAGTGGTGGATAACTAATTCTGAACTAATTGTAAAACAATTAATCAATTTTTTTATTCTTTTGCAGGCATTAGCGGGGGCAGTTAGGTTAGAAGGAGACGTAATAACAGCTAACGGATCCATTTTAAGTGGTCAATTAGGACATCATTGTACAGAAACCACGTCCTTAGATATTGATGATACCTCTGTGTGTTCTTGTCCATGTGGATGTATACCAACTAATACGAGACATAGGTAATTAAATAGTTATGATTCGGGTAAATTTTAATTTTTTTCTTTAAATAACAACACAAATGCTTCACCGCAGTACACACCTATCAATGAAGACAAAAACCATATCATTCATTTTGTTGAAAATTTTAAAAAGATGAATTTTTTTTTTCTTAGTTTGTTATAATGTTTCTTAAATTTAAAGTTGTTATCAAGTTTATAAAGAAAGATTCAGTAGAATTCATGAGTATATTGTATACTGAGATGACATGGTTTAACCTTGGACGAGTTGTTACTGATAATTGCAACCTATTCTCATTGTAATAACTAATATTTTTTGTTACTAGGTTTACAGTCCGGAGATCACCGACACAAATCAGACATCTTCTTCCCGTTCTGCCGATGCATGAGCTCCATCTTCCCCAGGGGTCAATTTTGCCCCCACCAGCAATATTTCCGAATCACAGGGCTTCGATATGATCGCCTAAACGGGCTATCAGCCTATGCTAATCAATGTGATAAAATAACTGAATTAAAATCGATTAAATTGATCTAGCTAGTGATAGATATTAACCATGCAATAGTGGTTGGTATATCATCGACAAGCGAAGCCGTTGACCCGAATTTAGGAAATAAAACAGAAGCCTCTAAATTTATATCCTACAGAAATACGCCTTAATATTTATGGTGCAAATGCCAATACGGGTCTATTTAGTATTCTTTCACTTCTAGGCAGTTATACACTAAATGCAAAACAGATGTCGCTATACACCATATTTCACTTGTTACCATATTTAGAATGTGGTAGCATATTACGAAGTATAATCAAGTTTTATTACCATTAGATTTCGCTAGATTTTTATATCTTTCTTTTCAAATATATTGTTTTTTAAAATCTGACATTTTGTTGGGAGGTATTTGCCTTAAAACACCACGCTGACAAGGCGGGTTGGTGAGTTTTTAATTCAGCCGCTCATTGTGAGTACCGACGCTATTTGAAGCCGCCCGCTCCGGATCAGACGCTTCTAGATTTTTGATCTTATACTACCCCTAAAATCAAGGATTGCCAGCTCAGCCATCTTCGCCGTACCAGAAGTATTCTTCGTCGCCTTGGATGCAGTTCTGTACTTCATCCGTGACCCTGGGCAAAGGACCCTTAGCAGGTGCTAGCTTCCCGGGTCAAGAAGCTCCTGGAATCTGCGGGGAGCAGGTATTGATTCACTTTCCCTGATAGGACTATCCAATAGAATCCAAGGGACTCCAAAGGAGTTTCTACCCGCTACCCCACAAAATATTACATACGCCATATTAACTGTTCAGTTTGACGTCGTTTTCAAATATCTGGAGAATGTAGGGAATTATTAAATAATAAAAATTAACGTTATTTTTTAAAAAATAAGGTCTTTTTTACTCTCAGTTTATGTACTCAGAGGTATATGATGAAAAAGTATAGCTACAAAAAAAATGAATTAATAAATAAAGAAAAATTGTTCAATTGTCAAATTGCTACCTACTTAACAAAATTTGAATATTTTTACTTATCAAAAAAACATGACGATCAACAATTTCTTGACAATTGGGTTTATTATATTTGAAATAAGCTATTTCTTATGTCAAATTATTTTGGTTGCAAATGCAAAAATAGATGCAAATCGTACAATACTTTACCATATTAAAGCTATATATATATATATATATATATATATATATATTATATATATATATATATATAATATATATATATATATATATTTATATATATATATATATATATATATATATACGACCTATATATATATATATATTATAGCAAGTAATTGTTTAAAAAGTGACAAATTTTGTCTCGTTTATAAAACATGATCAATCCCATGATTTTTACTGTCAAATTCGTTTATGACAAGTGACATCTGACATGCAATATATGTTTTGCGGTTATTTCCATGCATTTATAAACCAAAAAATATTGACAATCTGTATTGGCTGATTTTAGAGTCAGACTAGAGAGTGAAGGAAAACTAAATGTTGCACCTTGCACCATCATTTACATTACAAAGAAAATTTATTTATGTTATCTGTAAAAATGTACATATATTCAAAACCATATAGAGCTATTTTACTAGAGATTATTATAAATACATTTTGTTTTTACGAAAAACAAGTTGACCTCAACGTTAGTAGAGTTTTAAGCTTCTTCTAGATACCAGTAAAAGCTTGTCTATTTATCTATAATCTATATTCCTTCTTCGAAGGTTGCTACTTCATTCTGATTTTCGTCCGATGTGTTGCTGCTGTGAATAGTTGAATTTGATGTATTGCTACTATAAATAGTTGACTGGTAACACAGTTAAACCAGTTTCGCCAATTACACAGCCATTATATGATTCTTTGTGATATAATGCATTTTCCTTAGATTTTTACCAAAAAATTTATGGTTATCTACGTCTATCTTAGACTTATCTTTAAACGGGGAGTATATGTTTTATTCCTATTGATTATTTTTATCACCATTGTGTTACATGCTTCCACACTGCTGAATTTTGACGTCCAGTATAATTTGTATCTGGAGGGCCGTGCTTAGAGAAGCATACCACCTTTTATCTGTTGTTTCCGACGGAATATAGTCTAAATAACACTTATCAAAGTATTACTTTATTTGAAAAGTTTTTTTTAATATCAGAAAGCAGTTATTGTTTTTTGAAAACTTCACAAATAGAAATTCTTAAAAAAGTATTTTAACTTCTAAACTATATGTCCGATTGTTGAATATTGCTACTCTCTAAATCGTATAGAGTTAGAGTACAGCTTTATCACAGCAGATAAAAGATAAGAGCTGTAGAACACATCGCAAAAATCAATTTGTATATAATATACAGTTAACTTATAAATAATCGATGCCAACTTAATAGATATAACATCATATCAAAAGTTATAACTTCAAGTCATCAGAACATTAAACTCAAGTTTAAAGTAGGTATAAATAAAATAATATACTGAGAAGATTTATACGTCATTCAAGAGAAAAAAATACCCAAAAAAATCATGAATAACTAACTTGTGGTTAAATATGTTGTAAATTAGAATTGCCATTATTAAAGAAATGTATAACAAACTCACTCAACCAACAAACCGTGCCGTAGTAGTGCCCAAGTTTTAGGCGTGGGTAGCTTCCATGACGATTTGCCGATATCGTTCTCGATCTTGCGAGCCAGTTCATTGACAAAGGTTTCGGAGCCATGAGTATTTCTTTCTACCAATTCCTCGTCAAACATCGTGCGCTATTAAATATTCTAGAAAGAAAAGGATTAGACTGCGAAGACCTAAAAATCATTCAGTACCTATATGAACACCAAGTAGCAATACAGTTTGGAAACAGACGAACAAAAGCTATTTCAATTAAACGTGGAGTGAGACAGGGCTGCATTCTGAGTCCTATGTTATTTAACATGCACTTTGGTATTGTATTTCAAAGCCCAATTGAAGGTAAAGAAGATGGCATAAAAGTGAATGGTAAATTAATAAATATCTTAAGATATGCAGATGACAGAGTTATATTGCAGAGAGTCTTAAAGGCCTACAGTGCCTTCTTGATAAGATATATGAAGAAATGAAATGGCCAGAGCATACTTCTTGAAAATGGGAAGTATTTGTATCTACAAACAAGATTTAATTTTGTAAACTGCTACAGATATTACACTATTTAATATGGTGTTGAAGCGTGAACGCTAAAAGTTACCAGTTTAAACAGACTTGACGTATTTGAAACCTGGGCATGTAGACGAATGTTATTAATATCTCAGTCTTCCCAATCCTAAAAGAAATGCAATAATCTACTGTCATCGTCTTGTTTCTACGTAAAAAGTACAAAAGATTACAAAGAAATGGGAAAAAATAATGGAAAATAAATAATTCAGCTTTATAGATGACCTGGGAATAAGAGAACGTTTTTTTTTTCATTTTTAATATTACTCAAATGTCATGTAAAGTACAGAAATCCATACGTTTAAAAATCTATAAATCTAAAGATATAAAACCACATAAGCTGTGTGTTGTCCCCAAATTTGTTTAACGTGCAATCGAAAATAACGTTTAAAGAAAGCTTTGAAGGACAATACGGAGTTCACACTGAAGGACAATTATCAAAAATTTTATATATGCGGATGACACAGCGATGATGGCTGAAAGTATCGAAGATCCTCAATTCCTTATAGACACAAAATACAAAATTTACCTATTTTAAATATTTGGGATGCTGGATAAACAAAACAATAAATCCCACTGATTTATTTTGAAACTAAAACTCATATAAAAATCGTAAGATAATTTGTGACCCCTAGAACTACATTCTGCAGTTTAGAGCTGAACCTAGGAGTCTATTTTAGTTCTAAAGTATTATGTGTATCCTCTATTGTGATCATAAAAGTTAATATAATGAAACAGTTAAAAGTCTTCTAGATGCGATCTTACTGTCGAATGTTCAAAATATCATGAGTTCAATAAAAAAAACCTGAATACTTGGGACCAAAAACGAGAATTCGCAGTTACTGCAGTTAATACTTAAGAGAAGGCTAGAGAGAAAGAGGGAATTGGTAGGAAGAAATATATGTAACTTTAAATCCTTCGTCATTAAAATGATGAAGGTTAAAAAACATGTCGGTATATTGTCATGAAGGCTGCCCCTGTCTAAATCTGGGGCGATACTGAAAAAAATAAGAGAAGAGTGTAGTGTTATGAAAAATGGCAAATGCATGTCTGTTTAAACACCAAATAATAGTAACTAACACATATGGTAACTTACCCTTCGAAATACGCCACTGAATGAATGTCTTGCTTCCGATCGTTACGTATATGGAAATATTTCGACAAATCTAGACGAAAATTCGTCATTTGTGCAGCTGGAATTTTCTTATAATTGGCGTTTTTGGGTTGGCTCCGTACAGAAATTACAAAAAAATTAAAAAAAAGCACCCACATACATTAAGAATGTAAAGAGAAATATGTATAATTATAATACACTGAAAAAAGCGTCTAAATTAATTTCATAACTGTTTTAAAACACTGGTACTACTTAAGAGTAAAGGATCTTTAAAATAAATTAAGAATTATGGAATTGCCAATGAATGACATACTTCAACAAGCAAATGATGTTTATTAAAAAGGCAACACAGCGCATTATACTCAAAACATTAAGACAAATATATAGCAAATAGGTTGTCAACGAATACAAAAAAAACAAAACCCATGTATATGAATACTAATGTATACCTAATGTATACAATAAATTGCAGACTGTAACAATATCAAGACATTTAATAAATAAACATATCTAAGTAAAATGGAATATTATTCATCAGAATTTGGAAAAACATGGTAGCCATATTTTCAGTTTTTCTAGTATAGTTGTTCTTTATTTCCAGTACACCAAAAACCCTTAATATTACACACTTAAGAAACAATCGTTCAATTCCTTCTTACTTTCAAAATATTTACTGAATATTATATTATTTCTCCTTTTTGTACTACTTTAGTTTTGTATTCCTGACTATATCATATTTTTTACTTCTCTACGAGAAAACAAATAAGTAATGGTGTGGTAGAGCCAGCGGACCTACGATGAAATACTGCTTCAATAAATATGTGGCGTTTTTCTGTAGTGAAACAAAAAGTGCAAATATTTATAAGGTCATTATTTATAACAAAATAAAAAAAGCCAAATAGGAAAACCAAATAAAAATCAATTAAATCACTTTCTTGTCATAAAATCTGTTACAATTAAGATATTAAAAGTAAAATAATTAAAACAAAATGACGAGATAATTTTTCTAGAGCTATTTATCTACTACTTAATTTTTTTATCTACTACTTTATTTTAGTCTTTTTAGTTTTTTAATATTTGTTGAGGATCCGAAATTAGAATGCGAAACTGAACAAGGAATAACCTTCTAATTCAAGACTCGGAGAACAATAACAGCTCAGGAGCAATAAAACGCAAAAATGTTCGAAGCAGAAAAAAGGAGATATGATGTTTTCCGAGATCCATACAGGTATTGCATTACTGGGCACTTAAAGAGAACATAATTGAATGAGTTACCGGAAATTTGATTTGGAGAATATCAAGTTAGTTTTAGAACACATCGATCAAATTTTTGTACTGAAAGTGATGTAGCCAAGTTGTAGTGAGTATAAAATAAAGTTATACACAATACTCATTGATTTCAAATAAGCATACGATAGAATTAATACGAAAAAATTGCTTGAACCAATAAGCTAGTTGGCTAAGCACCGAAACGAGCGCAAAAACGACGATTTGGCGGAGGCGCCCCATGTTATTCTTATGGAGCGTAACCACCAAAATCCAAGGTCCATTCTGCTCATTTTTGACGCTTTTCATATGAGGTGTCAAACGAACAGGAAGGGGACGGGGAATACGTAGAATGAAAAAAAAAGATGGCGCCATAGTCAAAACGGCACTATAACGTATCTCCGGGTCTATTGGTCCGATTGTAACGTATGAGGTGTCAAACGAAAGGTGAGAGAATAATGAATACATCAAGATGAAAACAAGAAACAAAATCAATGTCAAAACGATACTATAACGTATCTTTATTACTAGTGGTCAGATTGCAACGTATGAGGCGTCAAATGAAATAGGAGGGGCAACGAATACATAGAGATGAAAAAACAAGCAACAAAAACATCATCAAAACGACATTACAACATATCTATTGGGTCTATTGGCCCAATTACTACGTATGAGGTATCAAATGAAGCGTACAGCAGCGGCTATCGCTGGAAATAAAACGAATAGGAACGTTTACCATTCTTTCAATATGACCAAACCAACATTCATCCGCTTTATAATCTTCACAGTAACGCATGAAAAGTAACGAGCTGCATACTATATTTTATCTACAACCATAATTTAGAGTATATGTAGCTACACAGACTTCATTAAAATGTCAGTCAAGTAATATGTAATGGTTAAATGTAATAAGTAATAAACTGCTGTTAGTATCTAAGCAAAGGAATGATAGTAAGTTAGCGAATATAGAGCCATGCATAAAAATGATTAAAAGCATGCCATGAAAGGAACGTAGTCAATTCGGTTCAAACAAACATTTGTTGAAAAACAAAAATTTGTTCTTAACGGCAGTCACCAACGTGAAGGTAAGACTACATGACCGCCGGGAGAGGTTATGTTAGTATGGGACAAACAGGGGTTAAGAACAAAGACGTTTTAAGTTAAAGGATTACTAAGGTAAAGAAATCCACTCGAGATGAACTTACTTATGGAAATGATAAGAAAAAACAGTAATTTAGAGGAAAAATAGGATTACTTTTTTGCAGGCAGTACCAATGACAGGCATTTGCTGATGATTTAACGCTACTGACTAAGATATAAGCATAATTAATCAGGGTATTTAAAAAAATATAGAGATAAATGAGAAAGTATGGATTGAACATTAAAAAAATCAAAATACATGATTATGGGGAGCCAAGATAAATGAGAAAAATATTTGAAGATAAAAATAGATAATAAAGTTTAGAATTTGAAAAGTCCAATGGGTTTACTTACTTGGTAGTGATTTTAGAAGAGATTGTTTCTGTCCAGGAAAAAAATCTACTACATATGCATGCGAGATATGGGTTAGGAGGAGCAGGTAGAAAGATGGGAACGTAAGATGTTAAGAAGCGTTTAGAGAGTACTAAATAGTCACATCGGATGGGAAGGAGAGCCAATCACGAAGTATATGAGAAGTAGAAGGAGCCTAAAATTATGACATATGTCAAGGCACAAATAATGAGGTGGCTGGAGCATACTCAAAAATATCAGCGGGAAGAATGTCAAGGATGATCTTACATAGGAGGCCCATAGTAGGTAAAAGGAGAGGAAGACTGAGGACAAGACCTGAATTGCTAGAAAAGGTTGAGAGTGAATAAAAGAAAAAGTATCTTAAAATGGAGAAGAGAAACGGAAGACAGAAACAGATAAAGAACCATTCGCTAAAACTTTAGTGAAAAAATAGTTTAAAATGATACAAAAGTAACTTTTTGCACCAAGTTTACAAAGTCTATTGTGGACTGTACATGAATCTACAAAAATACTAAAAATGCCAGAAAAAGTTTTAGAACACAAAAAATATTTTCCAAAAAATGGAACATTTCTGTTAATTTGCGCTGTTTTTTTTTAATGGTGTTATTGATTTTATTTTGAGTGTTCATTTTTTGATAAAGTTTAATAAAATTATGGCTTTTTCCGAGTTGATTTGTCGCTTAAATCGAAATCTAACGAAACATCACATTGGATGTCTTTAAACAATGTACCTTATAAAAATTTGCGAGACATACAATCTTATGAATATTTTTTTAAGTATTGTACAATAATACAAAATAATTCAAGTTTTTTTCAAATCTATTGCGAGATCAGACATCAAAATTTCCATTTTGAGCACAATAAACAATTTTAGCACTAACTAAATGCTTCTTTAAATAATCTAACTTATGTATGAGCAGATAATATGTGGCGTTTAAATGTCAGTTTAAATGCATTTCACAGACGATCTATGGTATTCAGGTATGTGCTTCTAGGGGCTGCTCCAAAATATGAATATTAACGAAGGTAGTCAGTTATTTCTAGAGGAGTGTATGGTCGAACATTATCTTGTATAAAAAGAGAAATGTTAAAGGTATAAAACTTGAATAATATTGCAATCTGTAAACCTTTCATGCGAGCTTCTTTAAACATACTTACTTGCATTTAGTGACTTTAGATTAACTGATGTTTCATCTAGAAATAAAAGTTGTTTCTAGTTATCAGTAGTCTTCAACAGAAAAAAGATTTACCTAAAAGTAATCTAGCTATTTTATATTTCATTGTGAGCAATGGTACAATCATTAGTCTTTATTCTTTATTTCCGATTCATTACGCATTTTCCTGACTATTCGTTAAAAAACTTTCAAAATTGAGTTAAAGATTCAACTGTAAATATATTAAACAGCTGGGCATCCTGAAGTTATAGTTTATTTTTATGAACGAGAGAGTAATTAGCATAATTTTAACTGGTACCTTCGACCACTCCATGGGCGTGCTCAAGATTAATTGAAAAATTACTTTGAATAATTGTAAAAAATAAATGAATTATTTCAGTGTTATAAAGTGTTATGTGTATGTAAAAAAAAGTGACCTCTTTTATCACACACTATATTAGAACTGACTAGCCTACATTAATAAGGGTTTTAAAAAATTCACATTTATTTTAATTTTTAAAAATTACAAAAGAGAAAAAGAGTTTTTAAAACCGTCTAAGGTATGTTAAATAGATGAATAAAAATATTAATATAAAACTTAGAGCTACTTGTTACAAAACCAAATCAGATTCAGAAGATGAACTTTCAGAACCAAGATTTATAATAACTGGCTCGATCATTTTATCAGTAATATTGTCCAGCTTCCACATTTTTTTCCTCTTCTTTAATAGTGTGATTTACTGCTTTTTCCCAGTTTTCAGGTTTTACATCATTTACGGCCTCCAAAAACAACTGTTTAACATCATGAATTTTAAAAGTGGTAGTTTTTCTTGAAACTTGACTCTTTATCTGTGCATATACCAATTCAATCGGGTTTAATTCCCAATGATATGGTGGGGATCTAAGTACTGTCATTCCACGATTTTTGGCAATTTCATCAATTTCGTATTTTTAAAATTTTTCTTTATGAAGGGCACACAACGAATAAAGTTCCTTTCTTATAGATCCGGGATGGTACGTAATATTTTTTGAACTCAGCCAATTCTGCAAGTCTTTTTTTAACCACTTGGTTGTGGGCAGTCCTTCTATAAGTCTGGAGTGATAACTTGCATTATCCATTACTATTACACAGTTCTTAGGAAGAAGATCTATCATTTGTTCGAACCATTCTTGAAAGACATCAGCGTTCATGTCTTCATGGTAGTCACCGGTACGAGTTGATTCAAAAGTTAATAAACCACCTTCAACAAAACCGTCTGAACTGCCAATGTGTACTATTATCAGCCTGCGTCCCTTTCCTGATGGTGGGTTTAAACCAGTAGATAAGTTATTTACAAAAGCGTGCCTTTGACTTGTAACAGTTTCATCCTGCCAAAATTTATTTGGTGTATGACCCTCGTTGATCCATGTTTCATCAAGATAAAATATTTTTCTTTTTTGGTTTCTCATTTCCTTTATGGTTCTTAGAAAATGTCTTCTCCATATGACAATATCGCTTATTTCTAATAAAATAGACTTTCTGGGATTCTTTTTCCAGCGGAAGCCTATTTCTTTTAAAAGTTTCCATAACGTACTTCGACTCATTTCTGGGTAATCCTTATCATCTCGAACTGAGACAAGAACTTTATCCAATGTTGGAAATTCTTGTCTAAAGAAGAATTCATGCACTTTCCGTCGAAGTCCTTCTTTAAAATGATATTCTATTTGAAATTTTGGTTTCCCTGGAGCATTACGTGGCATTTGAAAACTACCACATTTCTCTTCTTTAATAACTCTGTAAATCGTAGATTTCCCAACACCAAGTGTACTGCTAACTAACTCAACGGTCTCATCAATACTTTCACATAAACGTTTGTCTGTAAATGATTTAAAACAATTAAATATTAATATTTTTTTATTAACTGTTCAAGGACCAATTTTTCGGCGTTTACACGGCACTTCCAAATTTTCCATAACACTAGTATACACAATAAACTGCACCTTGCAACTGAAGTACCTACTTTTAGTGAACTGTTAAGAATTTTGAATACGCCACTTGGACCTTCCTACAAAATGGAAAAACCCACTATCACATTTTCTGTGGAATAAGTTTAGAAGGTAATTATCTAGTCAATTACTGTCGTAGATTCCTGGAATTAAAAAATTAAATGTTTGATTGTTGAAACCCTTACTTCGTGGAATGCACTCATTTCAGATAAAATAAAACGTTTTATTTTATCTAAAGAATTAAACTTTATTTTGCAAATAGGTAGGTACTTATTAAAGTTTTATTGGTTATATATAACTAATAAAATAAACATCTTACATTTCTTGCAAATTCATTAGTACCTGTTAACCTCCATCACTCCGACACTGGCAACCTTATTTAGGGATTAGTAACCCTCATAACTATTGTATTCTATTCTGCTCCAACCTTTATACCTGGTGGTCATACTCAATTTAAAATTGTTTTTCCTATATACTTCTGTAAACTTGTTGACAAATATCTGTTTTTGATTGAGTCACCCGTATCAACAGTTTAGGGATTTGCATACATAATTTATTGTTTTATTACTCTCTCATACATAAAAATACACTATAATAATTTTTATTTGATATTTGATTATTGACTTAGATATTATCACGAATTAGAACTAACAATAACAATAGAAAGTTAAAGCAGGTAATTTATGAAATAGTCGATTGGATATATTTTGCGATCTGACTATTGCAGTCGTAGTCCTTAATACAGCCCTGTTACATTCGTTAGAACTGAATACCACTCTGTTTAGATTACCATCTTCCGATTCATATTATATTTTTATAATAGATAAATGATCATAGTAAATGGCCATTTATCTATTATAAAATAATAATGAATGTAAATAGTATGCGTTTACATAAAATTAAACGAAAATGATATGAAAATTAAAGATAATGGATTTACACATATGATTTTCCAAAATATCAAGATTTTATTCTACCTAAATAAAGAGTACACTTGCATAAAACAAAAGGAAATGTTTAAGAATCTATCAGCAATAGCTTTGAAAAGAACTGCCCTTTTGTAAATGAGAATCGATTTTAAATCGACTCGGTGAAATTTTGGGAACAAATTAAAAATATTTTAGTCAATCTGGTGACTTAGGATCTCCATCATTTCAACTGACCATCTCTCGTGTCTCTTAATATCTATTCTTAAATTTAGTGATTTCCGCTGTCTCTAGCATTCGAAAAGTATTTAAAATTGGTTGCCAAATTACTAAAAATATAAAATCCATCTTGCACACTGGAGTAATTGGTTTGTAGAGTAAACTTTATGAAAAGAACAAAATAAAGTTGAATTTTTATCAAACATTAATAAGAAAATATTAATAGATTAATACTAAAAATTAGTGCAAAATATCAATGAACAACAATTTGCTGGTAAAGGATAAAAATATAGTTCCTTCTCTACTTCTTCATTATACCTTAAAAGAAAGTTTTTCTTTCAAAAAGTATCTGACGCACAAGATTCAGATTCTTCCATCTCTCTCGCACTATTTAAATTATTGTCTTTATTGTCAATTATTTCGTCCAGCATTTCTTGAACGCCAAAACTAAGATTTTCGGTCGAAACATCGCAATCAATAGAAACATAGTTATCTAAGCTTACCCATTGTATATTAGAAATAAGCTGAGCTAGTCGAATTACATCTTCTTCATCGAAATCCTTCTCGTCTTGAAGATTTTCCAAAAGTTGCTCTTTTCCAAAAATCCTGCTTTTCCAAAACACATGCAAATTGTAGCTGGTGAGACATTCGACTAAACTTCAGATATCCATACAAAAGCGCTGGTTAAATCGCTCTTTTTTCTTCATGATCAAAAAAACTATCGTTGTTAGTAAACGATAAAATCTTTCCACCAAAAACTTTTTGTCATTTTAATATACCTTGATCCAAAGGTTAACAGAGAAGATATATAGATTCAAGCTCCCTTAATCTCATTCTCAGCTTTGAAACGTGGTCATTATCATTGGTGGTATAACAACTCGTTATGAACCAAAGCCTTTTTCAGAACAATACTCTATTCGCCCATGTCACTGGCAACTCTTCTTCACGCTCTAACTCCAATAGATTTTAAGTCTGCCTCTAAATTGTCTTGATACCGAAGTCTCGGTATTTCTCTGGTTCGTTGTCTCATCGGCCCTCTTCATCCAAAAACTTTTCTGACTGTTACACTTTCCTCTCGCCTGATTACATGGTCTAACCATCTAAGGCGCGCTTCTTCTTGAAATGCCTATCCGTTTCGGATATTGGCGACTATCATGGCAGTCTGTATTTTGCACACTTCTGCTTTGAAGAGATTTGTGGTTGTTGCGTTAAACCACGTTCATAGATTTTTCAGCCAAGAAATCCTCCGCTTTCCTGGCCTTTGTTTCCTCTTATTTTTTCTTGTAAAATTAATTTCAGCCACCCATATATTTTGCTGTTCCTCATGATGTGAACGAGGTATTCAATGTTGGCTGTTGTTATTCTTGTTAACAACTATTTTCCTTTTTGCATTTTTGTATGCCTTCAGGATTCGACGATTAAGCCACATTGTGAAAACCTAAATTTTCTTGCAGATAGCGTCTGTGAGAGTCCACAACTCAACTCTCTACAACAGTATAGGAAAGCCCAATATAAAAACCAATAAATTTTTATGGGTACTGATAAATCATGGCATTTGAATAGCTTAGCCATTCTTTGAAATGCAGATCTTGCTTACTTGCTTGCTACATATATCCTACATTTTATTTCCAGGGAATGGTACTAGCGTCTAGCCGTTGGTAGGTCAGCATAATCCTGACCAATCCAATCGCACTTGATTTTGTGTGTACCGCGTCATTCAAATTATGTACAGGTTTGAATGTAACAGTTTTCATTTCTCATATCACGAAACGTTCTCAGATTGTTCACACAAATAAGGAGTTATGTTTAATTGTTTTGAATACACAGAAACTCATAAAAATGTTGTAGACACTTCAACGGAAGATAGCAAAATCAAGAAAGATTCTAAGAAGTGTCCTTTGTATAATTTTTATTCAAGTTATGTTGCAGAATTGCATTCTCATTTTCAAGAAGAACACAACCTTATCCTAGAAAGTGAAACACTTCAATTTTCCAATTTAGTCTCTTTTCAGGAGTGGAAATGTTTTATTGAAAGTAGTACAAAAACCAAATACGTTTAAGTCGAGAACTTTTCCGCAAAGACTCACATAAACAATGAAGTTTCTCTGTCATCGGTCAGGCTGCTTTAATTCTGAAAGCAAAGGAAAAAGGCACTTAAAAATGAAAGGCAGTATAAAAATTGGCGGATTTTGCCCAGCAGTCTCACGGTTGTGGTTGATTTGGCAGAAAAAAGTTGAAGTCAATTTTATAAAAACACACATTGGACATCAAACTGATATTGGACAGTTATTTCCAAGTCTATCTGAACGTCAGTTTATTGCTGATATTTGATTGTGGTAATTATTTTTATTATACAACAACATAACAAATAACAACAACTATGATCTATAATAATAATAAGTGACAAGCAGACAAGCCCTCCCTCACTTGTTGCCAACTCACAATAAGATAGTATTTATAATATGTAAAATAATAAAACTGTGTACTTAAAACAACTAAATACTACTTCTTGTTTGAGTGAACAATCCGAGAACGTTTCGTGATATGAGAACTGTTACATTCAAATATGTACATAATTTAAATGACGCGCCACACACATACTCAAGTGCGATTGGATTGGTCAGGATTATCCTGGCCTGCCAACGGCTAGGCGCTAGTGGGAATAGTCCCACTATTTGTTAACCATTCACACTGATTCTTCCAATTTGCTGTTCCTTCTTAGAGATCTTCATACATCTTAACGTTTAGTGAAAGTCCATATCTCTGACTTTCTGTGATTCTATTCATTAACTCCTGGAGGGCTTTATAACTGTCAGCGAATACCACCGTCTCATCCGCGTATCTGATGTGACTGATACATTCTCCGTTAATTAAAATTCCAGCTTCAACATCCTCTACTGCTTCTTGAAGAATACCTCATTGAAAGATAAGGCGTGCTACCTTAATGAATTTTACAACGTCAGGCTCCCCAAAACATAATATACAACTTCATGCGCCACAAGCCTTCTCTTTTATTCCTCCATAAATTCTTCTTAGGATCTTTGGCGTGAAAGATCAAGATATTCATCATGAAAGATCTTGTGTAAACGACCACGTTTTTGCTTCATATGTTAGTACTAGTCTTCTTAGCACTGGTATCTATATTAGTCGTCTGCAACGTAGTATCTTTTGTTTATTAAGTACCCGACAGGTTCTTCTTGGCTCTTGTCTTTTATGTTGTTGTCTATCTATCTTAATCTAATTTTTTTAAAAACTAGGTTTATAGACATCATTTCTCTTGATCCAAAGAGGAATTTTTTTGAATTTGGCGTTAATAGGTCAAAGGTGATTAAATTTACAAGTAACGATTTATGTATGCACGTTTGGCAAATCCTTTCATTAATCTTGAAACTATCTTTGTATCAGACTAATTAACCCTCCCATATTCTTAAGCTTGGTGATCATTTCTGTCGATAAATGAAATTTACCTGGTTTATAATCCAACATAATAGAAATAGTTATATTATTAATAGAGAGATAGAAAGCAAGAGAGAAGGGGAAAGAGAGGGTAAAGCTGGAAGGCTGGTTGTAAAGAAACTTTTTGTTTCTATAAAAACGTTTTTACTTATAAACTAAATCAATTAATTTTCATCTAACAAGAAAAACAAAAAACTAACCCAGCCTAGAGATGGTATTAATTAACAGCACTACAAAGCAAAGATGGATTTTAAATTTACATTGTTATATTGTTTTCAAATGTGCTTCCTTGTATGTCTTCGACTGCCCGATAATATTTTATTCCAATTTAAATGAAACCGACTGATTTCATATTTGCCAAAAACATTTTTCTTTACTACTTGTATATACATTTACTGTTACAATGTTCTTGCAGTCAGTCTATAGAAAACAGATTAGATGAACTCCGAACATTCTCGCCAAATATTTCTGTGATAGTTTTGTTCTTTTTTACTAACATTTATGAGATTAGATAACTGCAAATTTAAAAGCACAAAGAAAGAGCTATATAAAGATAAAACTGATGTATAAAAACATTATTAATATTTAAACAAAGTAAAAGTTTTAAACAATTTTAAACAAATAAATATATAATATAAATAATAAAAAGCTTTGTTAGTCAGATAAGCGACTAATATACCTACTAAATCTACGTAAATTTAGAAATCATTTGGTATAATTTATTGTTATTTGCTTTATTGTCGGCTCAGCAGTCTGACAGCTATAACTTCATTGCTAGTGCTATAGTAGGTTTTTGAATAAGGCGTCATTCCCGACAGAAATTCCTAGTGTAGAATGCAATTTTTTCTACAGCTTAAGTTGTAATTCTCCGTTTAATTGAGCTAGCTGATTTGTGAGTGGACGATGAAAGTTTTGGAGGTTAGGTTAAAGTCTTATACGTCATTTTCGATACCGTATATTCGAGTTTAGAGTTTAGACTAAAGATTTCGGTCAGTGTCTAAATTTTATCTCTACTGTCTCAAAAAGTACAGCTGTCAGAACTCTGAATGGTCAGAGGTTTAATGGGTGGTTTCAGCATTTTCCCTTACAAAGAATAACACAAGTATACATTGGAGAACAGACAATAGGACAAAGATCAGTAATTGACCACATTCTTTCAAATAGAGAGTTAGTACTCCCTTCCCAAATTTTGGATAGAATACACCACAAAGATAAATGTTAAAAATCTACAGGATGACACCAGATATTTATACCAGAAAAGAATAGCAGAAAAATGCAGAAGGACATATTTCAGCTCAAACTAAACTAAAGAAGCTCTGGGCGAAAAAAAGATAGAAGCTAGTATCTCTCAAAGTGAAAACCTTCCGTGGTTCTGTACAGTGGTGAAGGAAAAATGCAAGAAAAAGAAAAAAGCTAACCTAAAGTACGTATTAAACAAAACACATCAAGTGTACGAAGATTCCAAGAGAATAAGAAATGAAACACATACACTAATAGGAGAATTAAAACGAACGCTTCTCAAGAAAACTGTAGTATGATTTTTATGGTTTAAAAACAGAAATGTGGCGCTTTATAAGAGATCAAAGAGCGGGGGTCAAGGAATTAATAGACCCGAAACATATCGAAAAGGATACATGAATTGACTATCTAAGAAGTTATATACAGAGGAACGACAAGTGAAGTTGGAACCACAAACACCAGAAATTGCGGCAATGTCGGATCAACTGACAACATTAATTACCAAGATTAATAGATATACATAATAAAAAAACAGAAGAATGAACGACAAGCGTTCTAATTCTATTATTCAAAAAGGGCGACTAGATGCAAAGACTCTTCGTCTTTGTCTATGTTTCCTGTGAACCTTAGAGCTTTTTTGTTTTGCTTTAGACATTTTTCTTTTCTCCTTTTTTAGGGCATAGCTTATTTTCAGCTTCCTGTATTGTTCCTAATATTGTTTTTTTAGAGCTATTAGTTTCTACACACCTATTAGTGGAAACAGAGTATGGAGGTCTATGTACAACCATGAACTCTGTTCATGGTTGTTCAACTGTTCAAAGAGATACCAATCTCAGAATTCGTTAAACTTTAGAGACTTCGATGGGCTGGTCATGTACTGAGAATAGAGAACGAAAAATTGCCAAAAAGTGTGTTGTTTGGTGAGACCGGAACAGTCCACAAAGTTTTCAGGTGTTTCTTTCGTCTCCTCACAGCTGAGATTCATTTGTAATTGGCTGAGCCCACATATGTTTTGGTATCTCGCGAAGTTAGCGTGACCTGTTAGGACTTGTACTACCTCATGAATTACATCTCTACTCAAAGCAGTTAGTTGGTTTCCTAACAAGACTAAACCGACGGTCTCTTTAGTCTGACGACAATCGGTCTTCCCGTTTCATCTTGCCAGGTGTACGGATTCTTAAAATCAGTATTAGAGAAAACGAACAAAACTTAACGTGCCAATATATACATACATACCTTAATGTATTAAATTATCCAAAATGTATTAAGTGGTTCAAAATGTAAATATCTTAAATTAGGTAATACCATTTAAGACGTAGCAAATAAAACATTATTTATTAAATACAATTATTTTATCATCGAGGTTTGGACCTAATTAAAGAATATAACAACGATTACTGTTAGTGTAAATTCCACATTGTCCAGATATAAATATTTTACTATTTTGAACTACTTCAATAACGCCAAAATTTTTCGCGAGAGTTCAGATTATACTTATTTTAAAAATTTTGACATTTTTAGTAAAAAAGAACAACTCTAATATGCCTACTCTTTAATAATTGCTATTCCTCAAAACTTTTGCTTAAGGTGTAAGGCAGTACATATTTATACTTGCCACATAGTTGTGTACAGGCCAAATACCTTCTGAATAAGATGTACATAATCAGACTGTATTGTATATACTTTGAAGGGTGAAATCTATCGTTTGACAGTTTTGGGAAAGCGTATATACCTTATATATCCCAAATGTGGGATGACGTAATTTAGTGACAATAAGTTTCACAAGATGACTCAATAGTTTCAAAATTTTAGCTACTTTCAAATAAATAAGGAACCGACTGGTAGTTACAACCAATATCAAATAAAAACTTACCCCAATCTTTAAACTTTTTGACATTTAATTGTAATTTTGATCGTTCATATCGTCGGTAGGTAGACTTTACGGGAAAATTATCAAGGAAAAACTAGAAACTGAAATAATAGGAAAAATTGGAGAAGACCAAGCAGGGTTCACAGTAGGAAAATCATGCCTAGATCATACGTACACATTAGAACAACTGATAGAGAAGAAAATGGCAAAAGGTAGATCGGTCCATCTGGCGTTTGTTGATCTAAAGAAAGCATACGACTCAATACCTAGAGTCAAATTATATGAAGCAATGAATGATCTCGGAATCCGACAAACACTAATAAAAGCAGATAAAGCACTGTACAAAGAAAATAAAGTAGCTATTAAATGTGGAAATAAAGCCCAAAATCCATTTAAGACGACAAAAGGACTTCTACAAGGCTATGCTACGTCCCCTACTCTGTTTAAAATATTCTTGGGAAAGACACTCAAACCATGGAGGAGAAAGTGCGAAGGAATGGGCATACCAGTAAGAGACGAATACCTATACACCTTAAGTTTTGCCGACGATCAAGTAGTCATCGCACAAGATAAAGAAGATCTCAGCTTTATGCTCAGAAAACTAGAAGAAGAATATAAAAACAATGGAATGGAAATAAACTTGGAGAAAACCGAATACCTAACAACAGAAAACAAGGATATGAGAAACCTAGAGATAGACGAGGGAAGACAAGTAAATGGAATAGATAAATTCAAGTATTTAGGAACCATAATATTGAACCAGAGAACAACAGAAGAAGATATAAACAACAGACTAAGACAAACAAGAAACTGTATAAGACAACTAAATTCAGTGCTGTGGGATAAAAACAATACTATAAAGACAAAAAAAATATATATAATACAATGACAAGAAGTATCCTGACATATGGGTCCGAAAACTGGACAATAAACAAGAGAAATAAAGGTAGAATAAGAGCAGTAGAAATTGAGTTTCCGAGGAGAAGCTGTAGACTTACAAAAAGAGACAGAATTGAAAACGCAAAGATTAAGCGGAGAATGGGAGTGCAATCAGACATAATCGACTATATAGAGGAGAAGAGACTATCCTAGTACGGCCACGTCAGAAGAGCGGACAGAGGACGATGGATAAACAAAATTACAGAATGGAGCCCGATCGGAAGAAGAAAGAGAAGAAGACCCCGAAGGTCATTTAGAGACGAAATCGACGAGGCTATGGAGAAAAGAACCCTGCGAGATGGAGACTGGAATGACAGGGAAAATTGGAGAAAACGGTTGAGTGAAAGAAGACAGTGAAAACTGTGGAAATCCTTAGTAGTAGATAAATTAAACAAAAAAGGTGGTATAGTAGCCGGTACAGTAGATTAGCGCGAAGCACCATACTACGGTTTACGTATTTTTCAAATTTAAATATTATTTTTAAAATTTAATAAAGTAATTTTAATATTTTTTTTTCGTCCATTTCACATAAAAAAATTTAAAAAAACAAAAGCACCTGGTCCTGATAAGATAAACAATGAACTGCTAAAATATTGAGGAACGACACTACGCAAATGGCTCCTTAAAATTATTCGTCGATATAATAAATACCGGAGTAGTACCAGCGGAATGGAAGGAAAGTCCCCTGCTACCGAACTTGCTACTTAAAAAGGGAGACTCGAGAAATCCTGAAAATTATAGAGGCATTAATCTGATGAATAGTACATTAAAATTCTTAACGGCAGTCATAAAAGATAAAATCGAGGAAAAGCGAACATGACAGATGAACAACAAGGCTTCCGGAAGAACCGCAGCAAAATAGACGCAATTTTTATTATCAGACAAATAATAGAGAAGTCTATTGAATATGGAAAGCCAGCATACATGGGCTTTGTATATTTAAAAAGTGCTTTTGACAGGGTGAAGCGAAAGGACATCTTAAATTTATTACAAGCTGAAAAAATAGACCATAAGATAATAAGGACAATTAATGGAGACTCGCTCAGCCCATTGTTATTCAATATGGTGATGAGTCAAATAATTCATGAAGTACGAAAACGATACGGATACCACATGGGAGTGCATAAAATCACGATACTATGCTATGCCGATAATGCAGTACTAACTGCTAATAACGAAGAAGACCTACAAAGGCAGCTCCACACCTTCAATATCACAGCAAACAAACTTAATATGAGAATATCAGTAGAAAAAACTAAATGTATAGTGATCAGTAAAGAGCCGCGTAGATGCAAATTAGAAATAGTCAGCAAAATTTTAGAAAACAAGTAATGAAATTCAATTACCTAGGAGTAGAGATCACTAGTGACAGGGATATAAAAACAGAGACCATAAGGCAAGCATCAAAAGCGGCAAGAGTAAGTGGTTGTCTCCGAGAAACCATATGAAGATATAAATGTCTGACCACGAAAAGCAAAAAGAAAGTATACAATACAACAGTAAGACCAATCCTAACATATGCAGCGGAGACAAGGACCGATACAAAAAGACGAACCAACAAATCAACAATATCGAAATGAAAGTATTAAGATCAATAGCAAGCATATCATTAAGAGACAGACAAATCAACAGAAGTATACGCGAACAATGCAAAATTCAAAATATTAACAGCTGGATAAAAACAAGAAAAAAAAACTGAAACGAACATGTAAACCGAATGTAACCAGATAGATTAGCGAACATCTGTAAAAACAACAAGCGGTATAACATAAGATTTATAGAAGATAGAAGATTTATTATTTACGTGTATTCTAAATAACTTATATTATTATAATAATATTAAAGTAATTAAATAAATTATTATGTTTACTCCTAACGCGACATGCTAACGTATCAACAAAGTTAGGCTGGATATTTCGTCTGCATTGTTGCCAAGCATACGTTGTTTACTTCTTACAGACCCGTCAAAGTCAGACCAAATACTAAATTAATAATAAAATATTAATAAATATGATTTATTGATAAAATAACCTCAGAAAATTAATACAACGCCAATATAAATAGTTCGTGTCGTGACTATCCGCTTTGCATTTTATTATAGTGAAAAATTACTATAACGCCAGTATAAAAAGCTTCGTTTCAAAAAATTTACAAATCTACAAAATTAATCTAAATCCTAAAGGATACTATAAACACATAAAATATTATAAGTGAGTCAAATATTGCCACTTTTTTTATTAACGTTGCGAATGTCAATATTATTATTACAGATTTCCTATTATTGCCACCCATGTCAATATAAGGAACTGCAGAACTACAGTTAAAAGTAACACATTTTTCTGAAAAAATAAAGGCAATTAAGTAGTATAAACGTAACATACATTTCTAAAAAATATAACTTAAGAACATTGAGGGCAAGTAAACTTTTCTTTGTCATGCTTAGTTAGTTCTACACAAGCCTCGTGAACATAACGTTAGCGCATATCTTCTTTACTGCAGATGTTACAAAGAAAACCATAACACGATTCTTCATTACTTGATTTCTTTGTCGTACTGCTCGTTGCTTTTTCGACAATTTTGTTTGGTTTATTCAATTTTGATATTAATGCGAACAAATCTTGGTAACTTGCTGGGCTTTACTGTTTAAAATCGGCTTTTAAATCGGTAATCGGTAATTTTTAATCGGTTTTTTATCGGTAATTTAATTTCCGGTGTAATCAGCAGTACTGTATCTTTAAAAGAACTGTTTAAAACATTTGGAGTCCGGAGTTAGTCGACTGTCATCTTCAGAGCTGCTGCTTCTCTTAGATCTATCATAGCTTCATCTTCACTAGAGACATCGTCAAGTGAGTCATCGTGAAGACTAAAATCTGATAATGATTCGCTACTTGAAATAGTAATTAAACGGTTCTTTTTTTTATTAGTTTTCTCAGACACTTGATATACGCTTGTACTCGCCTCGTTTTTATATGCGGGTTCAATCGACTTCTCCGTCTTCTTCTCTGTGAGTGATCTGGTACAAAGGCAGCTTAAGGTATAGCGTCTGGTTTAAACGGATAAATCAGTGGCACAAGACAGTGGCTGCAAAACCGAAGATAATGTTTGATGGTGTCATTGCTTTTAGTCAAAATGGAGTGAAAAGTTCTCCAAGCCTCATTTTGGCAATCGTCTTGCAGGATTTGTTGTGAAAAACTGTAGTACTTCTTGGTCCCAAAATGTCCAAGTCCCAAAGCTTTTAAACACTGGTCCATAGGTTTCAACTCGTGTGATGTGCTGCTAGACAAAAGAGAAGTTATGTTTATACGGTTAGCTGCCGCAACTATGGAAATATCTAGGTGACTTTTAGCTCCATCGAATATTAATAGGGTAGGACCAGGATTTCTAAATGAAGAGAAATGGTCAAGCCACAAAAGAAATGCTTCGCAAGTTATACTACCTTTATTTGTGACAATAGCTTTTGAGCCTTGGCACTTTTGGTGGCACCTTTGATGGATATTGCGTTCGCTATGTCTTGCATTGCCGAATGTAAACCTTCTACTGACCACTCAGCTCGTGTTCTTGGCATTCTGCAAAAAGTTTAATATTTAGTCGCTAATATTGCCAGTGGCAAATATTACAGACAGTCGCAGTTTATTAGTATGTTGAATGAATTTTCTATTGTTTTTCTATAAGGAAAGTTTGTAGAGCTTATTTCTTTTAAATCTTCTTTCTACTTTTGGGGTCATTTTTGACATTTTTTGTATAGAAGTGTTTAAAAGCATTATTCACATCATAAACTTCTTTGAAATGAAATAAAAGAAAAAAATGAACGAAATGAAAATACCATTTTAATTGTATATAAAAAGCTATAAAAATTCTTAAGGTATTTTTCAAAGCTGTCAACAGGTAGATACTGCATAGAAACACGCTACTCAACCTGTAAAAATTAGTGTTCCTCAAAATGTTAACATTTTAAAAGCTTGTTTCAACCAATTTGCTAAATTTTGGATTAAAAGTTATCTGTACATAGATTATTACAAACGTTTTAAAAATTATAGGTATGCATATAGTTCCTTGAAAATTTTGTTATATTCAAATTTGAAATAAGAAAAGCACGATCATGGCTAAGGCGGTAATATTGAGAACAACTGCTAAATGAAATAATAAACAAGTTTTGATTACATAAATCCATATATTTAAAAGAAATTAGGCTTCTCTGGAGAGTAAGAGAAAATTTATTCTTTTATGAGATAATTGGGACGTTTTTTGATTTCAATAGCTTCTTGGATCAGCCCTAGTAATTTCGTAATTTTTAAACTGCTGTATCATCCTATAATCAAGAAGTTATAAAGAAGTTTACAATGGACTTCTTCATATAGCGTTTCTGGTCATTTATAGCGAGTCATTCCATTAATATTGATACAAAGTATTTAGTCTGTTGTTAATCTCTTTAGGTCTCATCAAAGCAGCATATGCCACTGCTTAGAGCACTGCTCTCTTCAGAGCGGCATATGCCACTACTCGGAGCAGTGGCATCTACCGCTCTGATGAGACCTAAAGAGGTAGAAATACATATGAGCGGCTTGCTGCCGCCCTGCATCGAAATGAAAATCTAATACCGTCATTATGTAATAAAATTATTGTTTGAAATAAATTTTACTTGCCATAAAATTGATCAAAGCCTAAGTGCTTATTGTTCAATAGTCATTAACGTACAAACCTGGTACTTATTAATTAGTAAAAAAAACATACAATTTACAGCTTATTTTTAAACTTTTATGTGGAATATTGCAGTCGTTCTCAATTTTTACTGTCTAAAGGTATAATAAATTAATTTACCGTTAGAAGAATATATATTCTTTAAAAGAATGTGGATACTTGATACAGGGTGATACTTTTTTAATGTATACTAGTAGCTATGTGTTCTAGGAATACAATTTCTAATATCTTTAAAATTCAAAATTGTATAGTGAATATAGAAATATCTTTAATCTAAGACGAAACGCACATTTTACTTACAGAAACGTTAAATATTTATATTTTTTTTGTAATTAAATCCACTCGTCGAACCTATCAACTTGTGGATTGGTTTTTATTAAATCTTTGATTTAAAATTGCGATGATACGCAACTTCGAATTATAATAAAACAAGATAGAGAAAATCAAAATAAACTGTGAATAATTTTAGCTAATAATTTACGAAAAGTAGTATAAATATAAGATGAATAGTAATTTTAAATGTAATAAATTTATTAATTGATATTCGTCAGCGCCAGTTTCTAAATGCAATAAAAGAATTGGAACTAAATAAAATAAAGCTACATAAAATCACTATACATAAAACTACACAAAAGCACTATAAGGCCACTTATAGGCTGCGTATTGATCAAGGTGCTTATGCCTAAAATTATAATACGTTTATTAGGGTAGAATATATCATACATGATATATTACTCGAAATGAAAATCACTTTAGTACTTTCCAGATTTGTGAACATAATTTTTAATGTACCTTAAATCGATTACCTTAAATTGTATATTGATTTCAATAATTCTGAACTTGGCTTTAATTGAGCTAGAGTTTGTCAACTGTACATTTCATGGAGACGTTCCAACAATGTAATGCTTGTGCTCCGAAATCTTCTTCTTTTTGGCAATAATAATATTAATAACTATATATTTGTAAAAGTCATTTCCGGTAAATAACAGAGGAGAGCTATAAAGAAACTGATAACATCCCAGCTAAAAGGCGGTTAAATTCATAAGTCTATTGTAATTTTGTTTAACAACGAACCCACTATCGCAGGTACCGAATTCCACTAACGATGGTTTTAACACAGTATAGAGCTACAATAATCAGTAAGTTCACTTAATCAGCAGGACTTTGATGTCTATGTTCCGATTAGGTCAAGGCGCATCCCAAATTCGTTTCCCACTGATGGCTTGTCGAAATTTTGCGGAAATAAGAATAAAAAGTGGTACTAAAAATATATAGGACTTAGCTAATAGTCAGTTATATAAAAAATATAAAAGGTAGTCAACAATATAAAATATAAATTAACATAAAAGTTATATAAAAGTCTAAAAGTAGTATAAAATTGATACACAAGTAGTTAATTATATAACGTGAAGAGTGTTTCAAACCGGTCGCCAAATCTTTGTCTATACAAACACCTACAACAACTTAATATGGACTGTGAGTATAAGACAAAGAGGCACCGATGTCTAAATTCGTTTAACTTCAAAGTCTTCGATGGGCTGATCATGTAGTGGAAATGGAGACTAGAATATTGCCAAAAAGAGCCCTAGATAGTAAAATGTGAGGCTCAAGACTAAAAGGAAGGTCGCGGAAAAGGTGGGATGCAAAAGTGGCAGCGTACGAGTAAAATTTGCTAGATATGAGAACCTGGAAAAGATCGGTGTGGGACCGGGAAGGTTGGAGGCATAGTTTGGACTAAGCCAAGGCTCGATTTGGGCTGTAGCGCCAATGGAGAGAGAAAGAGAGATAGTATAAGACCCTTTTCCCTACCATTCATAAATATGTGCTCACACCAGCAACCTTTTCATCATTTGAGTTTTTTCTTAATTTTCTAATGGTTCTGAATTATTTCATCTTCGGGAGTTTCTCACAAATGTCTCAAACCAGTTGACCAAATGTCTTTTAAATTTATCTGCTATAGATGCTGGCTCACTGTGTATATTCAGTGACTAAAAGTTATGAACTTTGATTTATTTTTGCTTATTTTGGAATTAAAAAAATCCACACAGTTTTGGAGACATTCTAATAATTCTAAAGCCTAAGCCCGAATAGCCTTTGTTTGGCATTATATAAATAGTTATCATATTTTCATATTTTTTCTTTCTGTTCTATAGTAATCCAAAATTTAGATCTAAGTCTAAAACTTGTAATAATATACTAAAGTTTCTTTGATAAAAATAATTTCTTGATCATTTACCTGTCTTAATTTAATTTATACACTTATATTTTTTTTCTTTGAACTGAGGCAGTCGTAATGTTTTCATGATCAAAAACGAGTACAATTTTGTTTCATATTACTTTGATTGGCCTTAGTTGGATGTGATATCTTAGTTTAAAAATTTAATTGTATAATAAACCATTACTCTCACAAATAGTGCTATAAGAATATCAACCGGAAATTCCTGACAAGGTTTTGGAAATTCAATATTTGAAAGTGGATTTTAAAAGTTTTTTAATGTTCTGTTTCACTGCCATATCTGAAAAATAGTCACAAAATGCATTCTCACAGACATGATTTTATTATAATATTAGAATACCCTTTGAAACTGATGGAATGTTAACTTTGGCAATAGCTTACATTCTTCTTCTAGTCTATCGCGCAATCAAAATTCACAGGAGTCGATCTTGGAACCGTCAAAATGCGATTTTTTTAAACTGTAAACTATATCTTAAGGCTTTAATATCAGAAATAACAATGGTGTGGTATTGAAGCGTAATTTTTTCTTGTACATGGAATATTTTGAAATTACCAACTTCCGTCATAATATCATAAATAAATTTTCTCACGAAAAGAAAATAGATACATGGAATGTACGAAAAATATACGAGCCACGAAAAATTCGCCAACGATGGAACGAGTCAATCAACAACTAGGCCCGATGAGAAACGGACGGTAACCAATCAGTATTCGGTCACAGGAGAAAATAGGTTTGTCTCAGATCAATACTCCAAGACTGAGTAGGAAATTGCCACTAGATCAATACTTTAGCAGAAGCGGTTGAGATTCAGTCAATACCCTAGGGTCAGTGGCGTTGTTGTCAGATCAATACTCCAACGGAATTCCCTTTCTCTTGCGGCGACGGCTGCTCTTTTATGCACTCGAAGGCCTTCCATCTTCTCTAGCACATATCGATGGAAGAGGAACTTCTGGTGAGGATGCGTGACAAATAAGCGCTGACGGGATCCATGCGATGCATATCGTTACAATATAAAGCGGCTAGGTATAAGTATCATTAAAATAAATGAAAGGGGATAGCCAAGTTATCAGGTTAAGGTAAAGTAACTACAGATGATCATATTTTATACTACGCAGACACAATATCTACAATAATCCAAAACATAGAAATGTGGTATGTAACTTCACAAGATGAAGAATATATTCAAACGTTTTATAATTATTTAGAAAAACTGTTAGCATCTACAAAGAATTACGTGCTGAATATTGTAAAGGGGTATTTTAATGCCAAGAATGGCGAAGGACAAGAGGAAGATATAAAAAACATGGTCTGGGAATACGAAATAAAAGAGGAGATTGTAAAAGGAAACAATTCCTATTGATAGAGAAAATGGCTTATTTTACTATAGTAGACGAAATAACCAGCATATTAGAAAAAAATCTCTTTCTAATCTCTTTTTGGGACAATCAAAAAGAGTGGAATTAAGAAAAACTAGAAGAGAATGAAAAATGTATTAAATAACTTTCAGGAATCAAGATTGAATTACAGAGGAATCTCACTAATCAACACTACATATAAAATATTGGCTTCGATATTATTAAGAAGATTAGTACCATACGCCGAAGAAATAGTTGATGACTACCAGTGTGGTTTCAGGCCTGGCAGATCGACTATTGAAGGCAATGATTCAGCTTGGCGTACCCAAGAAACTAGCTGCGGTAACACAAATGTGTGTAAGTAACTCTTTTGCACTAGTTAGAATAGGGGAAAATATCAAATGCTTTCTGCGTAAATTCTGGACTGAGACAGGGAGATCTGTTCAGGGAGATGCCCCCTTGTTGTTTAACCTGGCCTTAGAATATGTCATGCGAAAAATATATCCAAAAATCAAACCAGACATAACTGCTTGGGGAGCAAAAATCATACTCGCCTTTGCCAATGACGTAGACGAGTAGCACAATCAACATTAGAAATTAAGTATATTTTCTCGAGCTTTGAAGAAGCTGCATTAAACATCGATCTAAAAATAAATGAACACAAAACAAAATACATGGTCGTCTCAAAACAAGAACGACGGCGAATAAGGCAAAACATTACTATAAATGATTACAACTTCGAAGTGGTTAAAGAATTTAAATATCTAGGAGCAACAATCACAAAAGACAACAAATTAGAGCGAGAAGTTGAAACGAGAATAATGACAGGAAACAGATCTTTCTTTGCAATGCAACTTCTGATGAAGTCGAAACTTCTTTCACGAGGTGCAAAGATCCGGATATATAAGACCATAATACGATCAGCAGTCGCGTATGGAAGAGAAACATGGACGATAACAAAAAGAGAAGTAAATAAATTGCTCGTGTGGGAACGTAAAATTCTTCGAATGATATATGGCCCTTGCAGAGACAGCGTGACAAACGAATGAAGGGGCAGATATAATAACGAACTAGAGTCTCTATTCGGGAAAGAAAATCTAGTCAGATATATAAAGACCAATAAACTCAGATGAGCAGGACATGTGATACGCAGTAACGACAATCGCCTTATAAACCATGTATTCTGGGAAAGACCAGATAGAAGAAGGTCTGTAGAACGGCCTAGAAAAAGGTGGAAAGATGCAGTCAAAGAAAATCTAGAGAAAATGGGAGTGCGACAATGGGAATTACTGGCACAGGACCGACAAACATGGAAGGCAATAGTAAACGTGGCAAAGACTCGCGAAGAGTTGTAGCGTCATTGATGATGATGTTGATAATGAATCAAGATTGAATACAGCAAAACCAAAAAAAAAACAAGTGTGGCAAAGAAAATACTGAAGCTCATGGATCAAAGAAGAATTTATGGGAATAGAGATGGTACCTTTCACTTGCACAAGATATTAAAAGAGATTGCTGGTAACAAACGGAAATAACTCTTCCAAAGACTAGAAGATACAAATGTTGTTAAATATCAACAGTTAAACAAATTGTTACGTTCTTCTGTAGGTTCAGGAATTAAGGAAAGTACCTACGTGGTTCAAAATACTTGTCTGGTATATAACAACTAGCTAAATTTATTAATTTTAAATGTAACTTTTAAAAAAAATTGTGTGGAAATGTAGCTCTTACTTTATTTCCCATAATCAGTTAAACAGTGTTATTTGTGTTCCCAAAGCAAACCGAAGGTCTTGGTGTCGACAGGAAAAAGATGAACCTGGGCCTCTTGACTTTGACCAATTAATGAAACTGCGTTGACTAAAAACTTACTAATGAAAAAACTATTTTATGTCTTTTGATTTATGAGTGAGACCTGATCGTGCATTTCTTTAAATATTCTCTCAAGTGTACTTTAGCGTTTGATTCTGAATGTTTGCATGCTTACGAATTTAGGTAAGTTGTTATATTAAAACATTTTGGTTTACTTTTTTGTTAAAACTAAACATGCTGACTTGTTAAAATTGCGTATATATAAGCAAAGTTTCATATAAAATGACTTATAATATAATTAAACAAAATAATAAAACTTTTGATAAAATTTAATATTATAGATAACGTCAAACGTTGTTTACTTAATTTTAAGTATATATCAATTTCTGTTGTACTTGTTGCTTGTTATATTACATTATGACTGTGTTTTATAATAAAATGTGTTTTGACAAAAAACTTGCTGCTTAAATTATTGAGTCACAACATATTACAAGATACTTGTACTGATTCAATTCTTATTGTAGTAAAACCTTGTAATTCTTGGTTCAAAACTTCATGAACCTTGAAAATACGCATTCCCGGAAAAAAGATGAATTCTGAAAACTGACTATCTTAATTTTATACTGAATTGCACCACAAGGATCTACACGTAGTGTAAAGTAGAGGTATGGTTCTTCTTGTTCTTCTCAGAGCCTTCCTTAATTATGACGTCATATAATGTATTGGATGTTTCGAGAATCATTTCATGTAATTTTTAACGAATCTGACAGATGCCAGGATCGTACTTAGCAACAGGGGAAAATCGTACGGCATTAAATTAGAACTTTTATTGCAGGGTCGATTCAATTTGATAATCTATTCCATTCGATATTTTATTTTATTCGATTCGCTTGTATTTTATTTTATAAAACATATAAAATATATAGAATATAAAACTTATGGCTTATTCCTATCAAAAATAGTAAATTTTATTTTATTAATAACCACGCATAGCACTGCGTTGTTGTTGTATACAACAAAATATCTTGAACTACAGTATAAAATAATTAAAGTTTTAATCAAACAATAACATAACCTTAAAATATGAACATTTATAGTAAATACTTTGTACTTGGATATTATTACCTTACAAATTCAAAACAACATATAATACCAATCGCACATTCATAACCAAAAGTCCTTATTTATTCTTCAAACAATTAAAAAAACCAATATTTCCAACTTCCAAGTTGTTATGAGAAAAATACACACAAATTAGAGAAATGTTTCGAAAGGTTTTTAAAAACTCCGTCCATTATGACACAGCCCCCATAGTAACTGTGAACATTACGTCCTCCGGTGGAATTCATAGCTTGTACATCGAGGGTCGTATTAATAATAAATGTATATCGTTTTTGGTAGATACAGGTGCAACAAGAACTATAGCACGGCCAGAAGTAGTACGAGACCATCTTAAATTATCGCCTGCAACAGTAAAGCTTAGAACAGCAACTGGTGAGATAATTAATACATATGGCGAGGCTAATATGTCAGTATCCATTGGCCAGACCACAGTGAAACATCAAGTATTAATTGCAGAGATCTCCGACGAGTTCATATTGGGGATGGATTTACTACGGAAAGTTGGGGCTGTATTGAATGTCAAAGATGGAGTTCTCGAGATCAGTCGTGAAGAGTTGCCGTTTCATGAAGACAAAGAAGATGTTATCAGCTTAATAAATACTTGTAAAGTTACAATACCCGGTAACAGTGAGAAAATTTTGATGACCATACCTAATGGTTACTGCCGAGAGGGATGGTCGAAGATGTGAACAATGCCGAGTTCCTAACGGCAAAAGCTTTGGTGAGAATTCGAGATGTCGTTCCTGTAAGAGTTATGAATTTAAAGGGAACTGATGTTAAGCTAAGTAAAAGAACTTTGATCGGACAGTGTGTTCCCGTGGCTTCGATTTGTTCCATGAATACTAAAGAGAAACCGTCGAAATCTAAGTATCCAAAGGAGCTTGTTGAGCTTGATGATTAAAACGTGCCAAGATCTTGATGATGAACGAACTAAAAAAGTGAAGTCTATGCTGATGGAATTTCAAGATGTTTTCGCCATTGATAAGAAGGATAATGGCAAAACAAGCATAGTAAAGCATAAAATTAATACCGGAGACGCTCAGCCAATCAGACAACAACCTAGACGACTTCCATTTCCTAAAAGAGATGAAGCCGAAGACATCATCAAAGATATGAACAAACAAGGGGTAATTGAACCATCGAACAGTCCATGGACATCACCAGTAGTGCTAGTAAAGAAGAAAGATGGTTTAACACGTTTTTGTATTGACTACCGACAGCTCAATGCGGTAACTAAAAAAGATAGTTATCCTTTGCTGAGAGTAGACGATACTTTGGATACACTTTCTGGTTCTCGTTGGTTTTCCACACTCGATCTGAAAAGTGGATATTGGCAAGTAGAGATGGAGCCAGCTGATCGTGAGAAAACCGCATTCTCGATAGGATCAGGGCTTTGGCAGTTCACAGTTATGCCCTTTGGTTTATGTAATGCCCCGGCCACATTTGAAAGATTAATGGAGGCAGTTTTAAGAGGTCTAACATGGAAAACATGCCTGGTTTATTTGGATGATGTAATTGTAGTAGGAAGATCCTTCGATGAACATGCCAATAATTTGACAGAAGTCTTTCAACGATTGCGGGCAGCAAATTTGAAGTTGAGTCCGAAGAAATGTCACTTGTTTCGACGAGAAATGACGTACATATTGTAGCAAGTAATGGTGTAACAGCTGATCCTGAAAAACTTGCAGCAATTAAGGATTGGCCAGTACCAAGAGATAAACACGAAATTAGAAGTTTTCTTGGCCTATGTACATATTACCGACGTTTTGTCAAAGGTGTTGCCAACATCTCCAAGCCATTAACAAAGTTGACAGAAGAAGGCAAAGAATATACATGGAGCGAAGAATGTCAAAGAGCTTTCGAACACTTACAAATGGCTCTGATCACCGCACCGATTTTAAGCTACCCTAGACAGGCAGGAAAATTTGTGTTGGATACCGATGCAAGCAACAGTGCAATAGGAGCTGTTCTCTCCCAAATCCAAGATGGTCAGGAGAAAGTCATCGCTTACTTTAGCAAAGTCTTGTCGAAACCAGAAAGAAACTATTGCGTTACCAGGAGAGAATTGCTAGGCGTAGTAAAGGCTTGCGAGCATTTCCATAAATACTTGTATGGCAGAAAGTTTCTTCTTCGCACGGATCACGCTGCTCTAAAATGGCTCCTACAATTCCGTAATCCAGAGGGACAGATGGCAAGAAGGTTAGAACGATTACAAGAATATGATTACGAGATCGAACACAGGGCTGGAAGAGTTCATTTAAATGCTGATGCGCTTTCGAGACGGCCGTGCAGTGAACATTGTAATCACTGTCTTAAATTAGAAGAAAGACTTTGTCCTGTGAGACGAACCACCGTCATTAATGATCAATGGCAGCCACAACAGCTACAAGACGTTCAAGCAGATGATCCGTGTATAAAAAGAGTATTGGATTGGGTGCGTCGAAGTGAAAGACCTTCTTGGCAAGACATTAGTGCATGTAATCCTGAAGTCAAGTATTACTGGAACTAATGTAATTATCTAGTGCTAAAAGATGATCTTCTGTTTAGAACCTTTGAGAACGATGATGGTACAGAATCTCAGCTTCAGTTGATTGTACCTAAAAGTAAAGTGTCAGAAGTATTGCGTCAGTTGCATGACGGTGCATCAGGTGGACACTTTGGTATTACGAAGACTCTGCAAAAGGTTTGAGAACGGTTCTATTGGGTGAACTGTAAAGATGATGTAAGAAGATGGTGCCGGAAATGTGAACTGTGTGCAACTAGTAATGGTCCAGTTGGTAAAACAAAGGGCACCCATGAAACAGTACAATGTTGGTAGTCCTATGGAGAGAGTAGCAATCGACATTGCGGGTCCACTTCCAGAGACGAATGATGGAAATAAATATATCCTGGTAGCCATGGATTATTTTACGAAATGGACTGAAGCCTATGCGATACCAAATCAAGAAGCTGCTACCGTTACAGAGGTACTTGTTAAAGAATTCTTTAGCCGATTTGGTGTTCCCTTGGAGATCCACTCCGACCAAGGGCGAAACTTCGAGTCAAACCTTTTCCAAAACGTTTGTAAATTGATTGGTGTCAATAAGACCAGAACGACACCCCTGCATCCTCAATCAGATGGAATGGTCGAGAGGATGAACCGAACGATGGGTAAACACCTGTTCGAAGTTGTATCAAAACATCAAAGAGATTGGGATCAGCACATTCATTTATTCTTAATGGCATACCGCTCGGCCGTGAATGAAACTACAGGCCAGACTCCAACCTGCGTGATGTTAGGTCGTGAAGTTCGTTTGCCCTGCGACCTAGAGTTTGGCTGCAGACCTTCCGAACAACATGTTGCAAGCGAAGATTATGTCGACCGCCTAAAGTTAAGAATGAACAACATTCATGAACTTGCCCGACAACACATTCAGTTAGCCAGTGACAGAATGAAAGATCAATACGATTCTCGATGCAAGAATGAAAACTATGAAGTAGGTAATCTTGTTTGGCTTTATAATCCACAACGTCGTCGTGGCTTGTCCCCTAAACTGCATAGACAATGGGAGGATCCGTATGAAATTAAAAAAAGAATAAATGACGTAACATACCGAATTAAGAAGTTGCCGAAAGGTAAACCAAAAGTAGTTCACATAAATCGTCTTGCACCTTATGCTGGATCAAATGAAACTGAAGAAGTCCGAACCCTTCAACATGAGATCAAAGATGAACGGCGACCAAGCTTTAAGGAGTTTATGTCAAATTACGCAGAGAGAAAGAGTGCTAGATTCGGCGTGACGACAGAAGTTCAGCAAGATCTTTTTAGTGTTCCGCATAACGTCTCTCTAGCCCACTGTGTTGCCCAAGATCTTGAGATGACTAAAGGAATTTCAACTGTATTTTATAAGAAATTCGGTCGTTTGGTCGAGTTAAAAAACCAGCAGCCTAAAGTTGGAAGAGTACTGAGATTAGGAGATGGTTCTCGATCTTTGCTGTATATGGTGACCAAGAAGTCGTATACAGACCGGGCAACCTACGAGGATATATGGCGTGCTCTAACTAATTTAAAGAAAATCGTCTGCAATTACGACATTAAGAATTTGGCCTTGCCCAAGATAGGCCATGTACTAGATAATTTGGATTGGAAGATTGTCAGAAGCATGCTTGAAGTGATCTTCCGAGAAACCGGTGTAAGAATTACTGTGTGTTGCACTAATCCGAAGAGATCGTGTCCTTTAAAGACAGTAGACTGTTATTTATTTCTGAGGGGTTCATGCAGAGCCGGAGAGTCCTGTAAATTCCGCCATCCTGGGCCTACATATAGAGTTGCTGATCGGGATGTTCAGATCTAAGAGGGGAGCAGTGTTACGAACATGCTTTCGGCATGTCACATGTATCGGTTGCATCTCGGTCACGTGCGCAAATTAGAGATGGAAACTTTCTAGAACATTATAATTTATATATATAATATATATATATTATATATATATAAGTAACGATGATTGAGGAAGTTTAGTTGATAAGAGAATACCGAACTGTAAAGTTATAAATAAATATATTTATATAAATTCGAACCGCTCGTTTTATTTAAAAACGGTACAATAGAATAGTTATTTGTGAGAGCAAAGTATGTATATTAAGCGGTCTACTATTTTGTTTCTATGACATATGCCGAACTTTCCCAGTAAATTCTTTAGGTCCTTATCCTGTATAGTGAGGCCGACTTTTGCATTTTATACACCTCATACTAAGGTTAGCTCTCTTTATTTGGAGTGTTATTAAATGTTGTTTCCAATTTGTTGTAGAATTTCTCGATTTTTAGTCGTCTGCTATGCTGGTTAGCCCATAAACTTGTATTATATTAAGTTTATGTGATTTGACTTTCAGTTTAAGAATAACTATTCTATCGCTGATCTGAACGCCAAGGTAGGTCAGAGTAAAGTTGGAGAAAGAAAAAAAGAAGAAGAAATAGACACCAGCCTCAGTATAGCAGAAAGTCAAATCCGCAGAATAGACAACATAGATGAAAAACTTAAGTATATAAACACTACAATAAGAACTACGGGAAATAAACACCTAATCAGATCTGCAAAGAAACACAAGGTATGGATGATACCAGACATACTAGAACTAATGGATGAAAGACGTAAAATGTACAAAAATACAGTGAGATTGATAAGAACATAAAGCAAATAATAAAGAAGGCCAAAGAATTATGGATTGAAGAACAATGTGTAGATATGAAAAACTATGAAAGAAAATATGACACATTCAATGTACATAAAAAAGTAAAAGAAATTACAGGAAATCAAAGAAGACATCAAATAAGTTTTACGGAAAGATTATTATAGATTTAACAGAGAAAATTAATAGATGGAGTGAATACATAAGATAATTGTTTGAGAACAACAGAAATAACATTGTTTAGGTAAGAGACTATAAGCTAAGAGACATTCTTGAAAGAAAGGACAGAGATAAAAAAGATCTGCGAATACTTCTCAATGTATATTGGAATCAGAAAGCTAACATCAAAATAGAAAATAAGATATCACAAGCAATAAAAATACATAGAGGAGTACGACAGGGATGCATTTTGTCACCGCTGCTATTTAATGTTTATAGTGAAATAATCTGCCAGGAAACCCTTTTACTGTAACTACTAGTAACTATTATACTAGTTGCAAGAACAGTAGAAGAATTACAACGATTACTTACAAATATAAATATTGCCTGCAACAATTATGGCATAAATATCTATATAAAAAAAATGAAGTATTGTCTTCTGTAAAAACATGACATAACCAGTACATATTAGTATAAACAGCATTCAAATTGAAAAAGTATAAAGTTACAAATACTTAAGGACTTTAATAATAAACGAAACTGGAGACCAAAACAATGAAATAAAAAGGCGTATCGAAATTGCCAGGGCCACCGTCATAAAGATGAGGAAATTCTTTTGCAACAGAGATATAAGCATCCCTCTACGATTAAGAATGCTAAAGGGCTACGTATTTAGCCTGGATTCTTAAATAGAAAAGTTGTCTTGAAAAGTTGAAAACTGTTGTTGTAAAAGATTCAGAAATGTTGTCAACGATCAAACGAAGAAAACTCGAATATTTGGGTCACCTGATGAGAGGACATAAATACGCATTACTTCAAAATATAATACAAGGAAAAATAGAAGGAAAACGGAATCCAGGCCGTAGAAGAATGCCATGGTTGCGTAATTTGAGAGAGTGGTTTGGCTGCACCACTAATGAACACTTTAAGTCAGCTGTAAACAAGGTCAGGATAGCCTTGATGATTTCCAATCTCCGATAGGACAAGAAGAAGAAGAATTTTATCGCTCACGGTTTTGAATTTAACGACAGATTGTTGTGATCTTGGTCAGATCAGAATGGGAACACCTGTATAAATAGTTCTAGGTTTCATCGTCAGAGAAGTAAACATAATTGCCATTATGTGTTCTAAAATGGCCCTTTCCTAACCAATGAGTTTCAACTAGTCTAAAGATTTCAATGTTATATCTTGACAGCTCTCTTTCAATAATTGGCATCTTACCTGTGATTGTCTTTAACCCTTGTACGTTCCACAAGTTTTAATTTTTGTGGACCAATAGCTGAATTTCCACATGATGTTTGATCACTTGTCAGCATTCTTGTGACCGCTTCCAATTTCGTACTCTTTGACCGTGACTCAAGGTAGTGCCGGTGTGTCACTCGAACTGCGTGACAACATCCAAGGCATGATCTTATACATCACGCATATCATTCTTAAGAATGGTAATGCAATAGATTCTCTTATTTTAGGAGAATTAATTTATTTATGAATCGCAATATCACAAATATTGTGTTGATACAGCTCAGCTTGTAAAAATCCAAAAATAAATCCAAGATAATTTCCTATGGGTAAGGAAGGATTCGATGGTGTACAGGATTGGGACATGTTTTCTCCTTGGCGTAGGAAATAAATAGTAGCTGGTGTAGACGCAGTCGTTGATTGAATAATCCAAATTGGATTATTCAATCAACGACGCAGTGTTGCCAAGCTCTGAAGTAGTCTGTCATTCGCTGAGAACTGTAAAAGAGTACTACTCGCTACCCCAAATGGGGTTATCGTATACTTGGACATATTTAATTAGATTAAGTCGGAGTTTTTAAGTCTGTATGTCACAATGGATGAAAAATGTATCCATCACTTCACTCCGAAATCAAATTGACTGTAATCTTAGTGGACAGCACACAGAGAAAGCAGTCCAAAGCGACCAAAGACACAACCGGAAAGGTTTTGGCCTGTGTATTTTGGAACCCGCAACGAATTATTTTTATTGGCTATTTGAAACATAAAAATACAATTCACAGCGACTATTACATTATTTATTTATTGGAGCGTTTAAAGGCCGAAATAGAAAAGAAAAAGCCTTACTTGTTGAAAAAAATTGTTGTTTCACAAAGGTAATGCACCATGCCAAGTCGATGGAAACGATGGCAAAAATGTACGAATTGGGCTTTAATTTGCTTTTCCTCTTCCAGCGTATAGTTCACATATTTTTTCCGATCTACAGAAATACTCCGTGGTAAAAGATATTGCTTCGATGCAGAAGTAATTTCTGAAACTGAAACCTATTTTGAAGGCAAAAATAAACCTTTTTGCAAAGGCGGTATTAAAAAATTGGCAGAAAAGCGTTGGAATAATTGTATCGCCTCTAAAGGACATTATTTTGATGAATAAAGAATAATTTTTGCAAAAAATATTGTTTTATTTTTTAATATGGGGGTTATTGTCCATAAAAGATTTTAAATATGTACATCTTCTTCTTCTTCTCGTGCCACTCCTAGCGGAAATTGGAAATCATCATGGCCACTGCGACTTTGTTAGCAGCGCGCCTAAAAAGTTCAATCGAACTACACCCGAACCATTCACGTAGATTACGAAGCCACGATATTTTTCTTCTTCCCACACTTCTTTTGTCCTTAATTTTGCCCTGCATGATGTTTCTTAAAAGTTCGTACTTTTCACCTCTCACAATGGGCCCCAAGTATTACATCTTTCTAGTTTTTATCTCATTTAAAATTTGCATCTTTTGTCTAAAGTTTGGAGTACTTGCGTGTTAGTGACGCGGTCTATCCATGATATTCTGAGAATGCGCCTATAGCACCACATCTCGAAAGCTTCGATGTTTTTTATGGTCAACTGTTTTAGTGTCCAAGCCTCAACTCCATATAACAGGGTAGAAAAGACATAACACCGCAGCATTGGTATTCGTAACTTTATATTGATATCACGATTGCAAAACAGTTTGCGCATTCTATTAAAGACTGATCTAGCGATTTCTATTCTACATCTAATCTCTTTTGTTTGATCAGTATTGTCTGTGATCCAAGCACCTAGATATTTATAACAGGGCACACGCTCAATCGTTGTATTGTCTATTACAAGATTAGCTCTGATGTTCTTTGATTTCGTGATTACCATAAATTTAGTTTTTTTTCAAATTAATTTTCAAGCCGTAACTGTTACAGTATATATTAAGACTTTGAACGAGATGTTGTAGTTCTACTAGCGTTCCCGTTAGGAGAACTGTATCGTCAGCATACCTTATATTGTTGATCGTCTCACCATTTATTATCAGACCAAGATCTTCTTCCTCGAGTGCTTGTTCACAGACAGCTTCACTATACAGATTAAATAAAAGTGGCAATAAGATACATCTCTGCCGGACTCCTCGACGGATTTGAATTTCTTCTGTTAGTCTGCCCCCAACCTTGACATTTGCTGTTTGATTCCAATATAGATTGCATATAATTCGAATATCTCGGCTGTCTATATTTTTATAAAGCAGGCGTAAATTTCTTGGTTCATGTCTAAGCATCTCTGTGAGAGAACGTTCATTGCAAACAGAGCCTCCCTTGTACCCAGCCCTTTTCTGAATCCCATCTGAGTGTTACTGATGTCTTCGTCTAATTTCCTATAGATCCTATTATGGATTATTTTTAAGAACAGTTTTAGACCATGACTCATCAAAGCTATCGTACGATATTCGTTGCATTCCTTTGTATTTGCCTTTTTTGGCAGTAGTATAAAGGTCGAACGGAGCCATTCCCTAGGTATTATTCCAGTTCTATATATCGTGTTAAATAGATCTAGGAGTATTTTAATAGATTCATCGTCCATAAGTTTGACCAGTTCTACGGGAATTTCATCAGGACCGGGGGCCTTACCACTTTTTGCTTGTTTGATTGAAAATATGTACATAGGGAAATTAAATTAAAGTCATAACATATAAGTCATATGTTATATTATATACTTTATAAAAGTTTTTATTAAAGCAATCTTAAATTTATTAAGCTATAAAAGTATAGATAGTTTTGATGTAGCGTTTTTAAAAAAGTTCTAAATTGATTACGGTATAAAAATAAATTTCTTGTCAACGTTAATAATAATGCTGTAATAATAATTTAGCAGCATATTGTAGCTATATTTGGATTTGTTTTATGTTGTTCTGAAGAAGTGCTCAAGAACTCTGTAATTATATCGTACAGTTTCAATCACTAAACAGGTATATCTTGGAATAATTAAATCTTTAGAAATACTGACACAACTATTATAAAAGTTAAAAATAATACTGAATAATACGTTTGTATTAAAAATAGTAACATATAATCTACTTTTGATTTAAAAATTATTACTTAAAAATTTCCAACAGTTTTTACCACTTTTTTTATTTTATATTAAAAGCTGTTGAAATAATTTAAACATGAAAATGAAAAAAACTGCAATTCAAAGATAATTTTTAAATACATTTAAAATATTCATACTCAATATTTTTTTTATTCTGCTAACTCAGAATTCTAGAGCGCTCTCATACCGAAAACCCAAATAAGTACTTATTGTATCATGAATATAATCTAAGACCTTGTTTTACTCTTCTTCAGACACGACTTGCACTTTAGCTGTTCCGGTGATGTCAAGCAATTCTCTTGAAGTGAAAGTGGCAACCAATTTCTGTTCTCCTTCGTATTTTGGAACGATGCTGGTTTCGATTCTGATCACGGTACCAGGTTTAACATCAGGGACACCAATGACTTGGTTTTTAAGAAGCGATGCTCCGGAAATGTGGAATTTACCGTTGGTCAGAGCTTTCTTCAATGGATTGACGAATTTCAGACCTATTGTTGTCGGTTGTTTGTTGACAATAGTATGAGGTACCTGAAAGATTATGAAAAAAAATATTATAACTAAAAATAAGCCATCGCAGTATAAAAACATCTATAAACTTAAGTGAATATAATCATTTTAAACAGAAATCAATGAAACTCCTATCTTATTATAATCATAGAGTTAATTAGGTGAGAACAATTACGTGGCCATTATTTTATTACAATATTAATACTATCCTCCTCATTTATTCAACTCTTGTCAGAGCGTGATGACACTCTAAATATTTTTAGCTTACTATCTCCATTGGCAGCGATCCTTTGTTATAAAGACGGCTTCATGTAGATATTTTTCCACCAAAGTATTGATTTGGTCTGACAATCATGTTGGAGATCTTCCTCTTGGTCTTTCTCCTGGTCTTCGTTCTTCTGGTCTTGATCTTCGGCGTTCTATCTTTGCTTCTGCTACCAATAGTTTCATAGTACCCGTTTTTAGGAATATGTGGTCCAAGTAATTTTGGTAATATGTTCGGTTTACTTTTTTAATAGCTTGATCCTATTCGTCTAGTACTTTCCTTATTATAAAGTAAACGGCTAAATTATGGAATATTATCATTATTTCGAGAACCGTCGAGTTTTGGGAGAAATCACGAAACAGGTCGATTTTTGTTATAAAATACCCATCTTATAACGTACATGGAGTAGGGATGACGTCACCGGTGTGGGTGCAGTGACATAATCGTTAATTTTTTTAAATAGAAATCGGTATAATGTGACACCTCATTTAAAGGAGAATTTAATTCTCTATTTAACGACATTAAATTTTTAACTAAAATATTTTTTAAGGGTACAAAAACAATTGTTTTTAACTTAAATTCAACTAAATTACAACTAATGATTTAATTAATAATGTACTTTAAAGTATCCAAATTAGGCATAATAATTATTTTAAATTAAATGTTCGAAATGCCATCCATCGGTTTCTTGATCCTATGTGAATCTACGGACACATTCATCAATTACATCGCGGATGACTTCTGGAGTAATTAGACTCATTTCATGCCTAATTATATCTTTCAAGTCCTGTAAGTTTTGGGGTCTATTGATATAAACTTTAGATTTTATGTAACCCCACAGGAAAAAGTCTAGAGGTTTTAGATCTGGCGACCTTGCTGGCCACTCTATAAAACCTCGTCTTCCGATCCACCTCCTAGGAAATCAATGATTCAAAAATTGACGTACTTCACGTGCGTAATGCGAAGGGGCTCCACCTTGTTAAAACCAGATATTTTCACTAGATAAATTTGGATTATTGGCATTTGGATACATGTTAGCAAGTACAGATATAAGTTTATTTCTCAAAAAAAGGTAAATAACGTTCTCGTGTTAGATTTTCTTCAAAGAAAAAAGGGCCAATGATTCTGTCATTAATGATCTCTGCCCATACATTTACTTTCTGAGGATATTGCGTGTGTGACTCAGTCATCCAATGTGGGTTTTCTTGACTCCAATATCTGCAATTTTGACGATTCACGGCTTCATCGGAAAAAAGGATTTAATTGATGAAATGTGGATAGCGGATACATAAATCCTGCATAATTTCAGAAAATTGAAGCCGATGATCGGGATCGTAGTCGTTTAATTCCTGATGTAGTTGAATTGTGTAGGGATGGCATTTTTCTTTTTTTTTTAATACCTAAGAATGATCGTTGGGAAACTGACAACTGATGACAATTCACAAAATCAAAACATTTACTTCAATAATTATTACAGTAACTATGCCACTATCACTTGCTTGAATTAAAAAGTTTTAGTGTTTATGAGCTAGCTTTTTGTGTACATTATTATTTTTACTTATTTTTGCTTTTTTAAGTATTTACTTCAGAAAGTCATGGCAGGAACCGATGAATGGTATTTCGAACATTTAATTTAAAATAATTGTTATGCATAATTTGGTTACTTTACAGTACATTATTAATTAAATCGTTAGTTGTAATTTAGTTCAATTTAAACTAGAAAAAAATTGTTTTTGTACCCTAAAAACATATTTTAGTTAAAAATGTAATGCTGTTAAATAAAGAATTAAATTCTCCTTCAAATGACATGTCGCATTATACCGATTTCTATTTAAATAAATTAACGATTTGTAATAAAGTGGCATCAATAAAATTGGAGAACCGATTATAATATTCGCGGGAACCCTACTGTTACCATTCTAAATAAATGCCGCTGCCATCATTTTAAAAGACGCCTGTTTTCAAATCCTTGGATGCGCCTACAATTCTCAGGGGATACTTATCCTTGCGAGCGGAGAAATGCATAAGCGAAAAATGTGTACTCTTCTAGTCTCTGCCTGTAACAGCCGGAAAGGAACAATAAAACCAAATTTCGAGTTTACACTGTATTAAATAGACTCTATACTACAATTCAGATAACAAGATATCAGTTATAACCAATAATGATTCGATCAGGCGCGAAGGGACACGAGAAGAGACCTTAGCAAGAAATTAAAGGGTAGACAATCTAAGTTTATTTTATATTCCTTGGGTTAGTATATAGATTTAGTTATCTTTGCGTATTTAGGCCCTAGCTAATGAATACACCCTTTAGTCGTACTGGAATTGAGGATCGGTTTGTTGAGGTACCGCGCGCTATCACGAATTTTCAAAACACCAGATACCGGCACTTATATGGTACTCTACCCCGTCGAATTACAATGGCGCGCTCACTGGGCTGCGTATGCCCCAATCGCCCTTGCTTCTAGCGTCGAGCACTCTCAGGTGCCTCGTTCTTACTGACTCCCCTGGCCCCTTCGTTCGTTTTTTATGAGCCCGTATTCTCAATTACTGATCGCAGTACCAAGGTCGAGTTTTTGCTGACTGAGTCCTCGTGCTTAAACCGGGTCAGGCGGTGGTGTTATTTTTCCAAAGAAGGTCTATGTTTTAAACGTGATTTTTTTCTGGCGCCGCGATTTAAACCGTGGCGACCTGGTGACGTCACACTGGTGACGTCATCCCTACTCCATGTACGTTATAAGATGGGTATTTTAAAACAAAAATCGACCTATTTCTGGATTTTCCTTCAAAACTCGACGGTTCTCGAAATAATGATAATATTCTATAATTTAGCCGTTCACTGTATATTCAAAATTTATGTTATATAATAGTGGTGATAGTATGCAACCCAGTCTAGTTCCTTTTTTTTTTTTTGAACGTATTTAAATATATTCCGTGTACTTGAACTCTGACTGAGTTTTTGTCATATAGATTTCTTATTAGGTTAACTAGGTGGTAAGGTAAGGTAAGGTAAGGTATTCCCATATTTCCCATTATAATTTAGAAGGGATCCCATTTTAATGAAACTAAAGTCTTTGTGTCATCTACGAAACAGAGCAGCATTGGTATATTGTGTTCCTTCGCTTTTCTATTATCTATTTGGTGTCTGCCTGGATGTAAATAGGGTCCTTTGAGTTACAAGGTTTCTTAGTGGTCGTAGTATGTCTCTGTTTTTTTTGCTTGGGTTCCGAGCTTTGGATCTGGAGTACTTTTATTAAAATTAGCACACGATTTACGCCAGATATATTTAGTTTTATCTTTGAGATACTTCGTAACTCCGGCTATAACTTCTTTGCACATTAAGTAATTGTTCAGAGTACAGAAACTAAATCACAACCTTTGAAGTATGGTGTTTTAATATTGTTAAAGTTACTAACACAAATATTTACACAGAATCGACCGAGCCCAAAATCTTGTCTGGACAGTTAGTGTCATATGAACAAAAGTAAAATTTTGATCATGCGATGAGTAACGACAAGTGCCAACATTTTCAGGTTATAATGCAAGGTAAACTAAAAGCAAGCTAAGAATACGTGGAGGATAAATCTCGTGGCTGAAAAATATAATGCGGCAATAAACTTGTAACGTAATTAGGACTGTTTAGAGTTGCTACATATTATCTATTTCGAAGAAAATCTAGAAATTTATTTCAATTGTCCGGAAATGTTTTAAATTAAAATTTCTATTTGCACAGTTGTACAACGTTATTCGGGCAAGGATTATATATAAAAATATATTGTAAAAACAAATCCAGATTTAAAGGTTCAAACGTCAGGTTATATGTAAATTGATAATTTATTCTCAACGAAATATTTGATGGAAGATAAAGTAACATAACGAAACACGTTCAGGTATATAAAAAGACTAACCTTAATGTCAATATTTGGTCTAACAACTTGGAAATCATCTTCATCAGCCCAAGTTTGGTTTGTCTCTGAAACCGAAGCAATGGCGTAAATCTTCATGATGCAGTATTCCACCAATTTATCCAGATATTCATTAGCTGTAACGTTAAGCCTTAATTCTTCAGCTAAAATAAAAATTAAAGTTATATAATAAAAGAATCTAATTTTTTTTCTATATTTTTAAATAAAATACATCTGAATCCAGAATACATCATATACTTACTGGAATGAGGTTTAAGATTAAATTCTCCTTCATCTTTGCTGATCGGATGAGCTTTAAGACCGTTGTAATATACTGTACCAGCAGAAAGGTGGACTTTGATGTGACGTTGGCTATTACTGTTGTTTTTGATTTTCACCACAACGCTGAAATTTTCTCCAATTTTAATTTGATCCAAATCCTACAAAATATATATTGTTTAATATATACCTATTTTCTCGTTCTTTTTAATTAATAAATAGATGATTGATTGTCAGAGCTGGGTAGTATCCGGATACTTCTGTATTATTACTTATTGAGATACAGGGAGTCAAAATTGCAAATTTAAATTTTTTCTAGTAGCATAGGCATAGACATACTTGACGATGTTTTGTTAAGTTTTTAAATGACAGCGTGGTGTTTGAATTTGAAGAAAACAAAAAACTAAATTACATTAAAACACACAGAATTTCACAATTTTTTAGTCCCGTCTAACGTCTATTTCATACAACTAAATAACTACAACAATAATGTTTATGCCGTATTTTGTTTTTTTATCATTTAATAACAAAATTTCGATGGAGTTACGTTTAAAATTTGTATACCATGTCCTTTCAGACCATTCATTTTAATTCGTGTGCCATGACAAATTGTGATATTCTTAAAATATTTTCAAACTAGCTTTGTCGAATTTCGATAGGAGAGCTCATTTCGTTTAAAAAATGATAGTATGAGGGGGTAAGTTAGACAAGCTTTTTTTAATTCCAGATAGAGCAACATGAATTCAATTGATCCTGCAGTTGCATCTACCAGTTCCAATCCAGAACAAAGTGATGACACTCCAGAAGATCCATTTGCTACAAGTTCAGATGATCCCGATTATCACCTAGACCTAGAAGAAGAATTATCAGATTCCGATTCTGCCCAAAGTATACCTCGAAAATCTCAGACAAATTCTCTTATGAATTTCTTCAAACTAAAAGGAAAAAATGAACCAAACCAAGTTTGTATGATATCCGAACCTCTAACAAGACTTGTTAAAAACATGGGAGAAAAATCTGATGATCCACAAAGTTCGCAATTTGCTTGTAGTTCCTCCATACTAGATGGAAAATACTTTAAAATAAAAGAAAACGACGGCGAAAACATTACAGCTGATTGTCAACTCTGCCTTCCACAGAAGAAAACCATAAAAGGGATAAAAGGTTCTTCTTCAAATTTTTTTAAACACTTAAAAAGGATTCATCCTAATAAAATTGACGAGTATAATAAGTATAAAATTTCAAAGAAAGATTTGACCAGAAAAAGACTTAATGCAACTCAAGATTTCGAAAGTCGAGAACCCAAACAAGCTAAGCTTATTCAACCAAACATTTTTGGAATGGCCAAAGAGGGAAGCAAATCAGTTTTAAGCCAATCTCTGTTTGAAAAAAGAATAATAAATTTTGTTGTGAGCACAATGAGTGCAATATCTATAATAGAACACCAAAGTTTTAAGGATATCTTCCAAGGATTAAATTTGAAAATACCAACAAGAAAGACAGTAATGAAACGAATTATAGATTCGCACGATGAAAATATGCAAATTATTAAAGATAAAATTAGGGGTGTTAATTACGTATGCACTACAGCTGACATATGGTCAAATAAAAAAAGAAGCTTCTTAGGAGTTACAGTTCACTGGTTAGATGAGGACTTTATCCGCAAATCAGCTGCACTTGCCTGTAGAAGGTGAATAAATTATAATTGTATATTTTTCGATATTTCTTTGGTTAAAACGCTACGATCTACCTAATCTCAAATATTAAGTATTTAATCATTCTACGGGGTAGCCAAAATCCAAAAAGGAATGATTTTATGAAAAAAGATGAAACACTTTAATTTATACAATTATTAAACTTACAACTATTTTTAAATATACAGTATGTTCATGTTGTAAAGAATTATAGAAATAAGGCAAAGCGAAGATACATTTTTCAATCGGAAAACTTTATACATTTGTAAAGTTTCGTCAATGATCTGATTTCCGATTTCAGCAATATATTTATTTGTTAGATTTAGGACCTAGCACCTTTTTGCATGGAAGCAATAAATTAAAAATAAAGAAAATCGTTGCTTAAGTTCCTATCTTACCTTTTGAAGTACTATTCAATGCACTAATAATAGTTTATTGTCCGAAATTATTGATTTTTATCACCCTTTTTTATTTATCGCATTGACTAGTACTTACTTAAAAAGATATTTACAAGACAGCCGATTTTCTGTTTTCAACAATTATCATGTGAAAACAGGTACACAGCTAAATTGTGATTTTCAAATATCTATACCTCCTAAACCCAAATATTTAAACAAAATGCCGAAATCAGATAATGCAGGAGAATTCAAAATTGTAAAAATATATAGGATGGTTCAATTGAAAATATGTATATTGCTTATCCACCGTTTCTGTGCAACACTCTATATTTTTAAATATTTTTAAAGGGTCCTACCCTATTTTCTTTCTTTAAAATTTTTCTTTGTAACGAAAATACATCTTACAGCCTTTATTTTTCGGCCATCCCACTATACAAATTCATAGTCTTGTACATTCTACATGGACGATGTACAAACAAAAATTTAAGAACCATTGTTTATTTTAGGTTTAAAGGTGTTCACTCCTACAGAAGCATAGCTGAGATGCTAGAAGATATAAATTTAAAATTTGGTTTAACAGAAAATAAAATTGTGGGGACAGTAACAGACAACGGTAGCAATTTCGTTAAAGCTTTTAAAGTATTCGGCGAGAAAAATGAAGAGGACGACGATGAGGAAATTGACGAAGAAGAAAATGAATTGCAAATTTTACATTTAGAGGTTGATGAAGGCAAAGAGTTAGAAGACCAGGATATACAGCTACCCAAGCATATGCGATGTGCCACACATACTTTAAATTTAATAGCCACAACAGATTATAAAAATACTGTTATAAACATTCCAACTATCCGCATAAGAGAAAAGAATGCATTTAGTAAATGTGCTCAGTTATGGAAAAAATCGAATAAACCAAAAAGCAATGAAGTTATAATTAAAATTTTAGGACATACTCTAAGTTCTCCAGGGGCCACTAGATGGAACTCCACTTTTGATGCAGTTTCACAGATTCTTCAAGCAAAAGAAAAACTTCCAATTTTGCTACAAAATCTAACATTAGAACCTTTTAAGGAAACTGAACTATTATACCTAGAGGAATACTGTTTAGTTATGAAACCTTTGGCTTTAACGTTAGATTTGTTACAAGGTGAAGAGAATGTATCTTTTGGATATTTGTTACCCAGCTTAATTTCATTAATTAATAAATATGAGAAACTTCTTGCCCAAACAAAATTGAAATATGGAGGAGAACATCTAGCAAAAATGTGCATTAAAAGCTTAAATACTCGTTTTGCTAACATTTTAAATTTGGAATGGGAAGATCCAATTATAGCTGCAGTTCTTCTTCCTAAATTTAAGCTAAAGTGGTACAATGTAGTACATAATCCCAAAAAAACTTTAGAAGATATCAAAAAATGCATTATAACTGTTGCAAAAAAACAAATGGAGTTGGAAAGTTGCAATGAATCAGACGAAAGTGGAGATCAAAATTTAGATGACTTTTTTGATTTTAGCGATTTCCGAGACCAGCAAGTGGACAATAGCTGTACTATTACATATAATGAACAGGAACAGGGTTCCAGCGTAAATAATAAAACTTCAAAAATACAGTTAGAATTGTTACGATATTTGGAGGACAAAAGAACCAATTTACAAATCCTAAATGAATACCCAACCTTAAAAAGGGTGTCAACAAAATATAACACATGCTTACCTTCGTCAGCACCAGTTGAAAGACTTTTCTCTTTTGCAACTATGATTGATACACCTAAAAGAAAAGCTTTAAGCGATGAACACTTTGAGGTATTGGTACTTACAAAGGCAAATTCAAAGGCACTTCTGTAAATATATGCGAAAAAATCTTCAGCAATTTCTTTATTAATACGTTTTTATTTTTATTTAATTTTTCTTTACATATTATAGTATGTTCTGGTTTGATTAATCATGTTCTTGTTTTATTATTCATAAGTAATAAACAATTTCTTGAGTGTTTTTTGATTTCTGTTTCCAGTATTTTATGCACGTTCTTTTTATTATTATATACAATAAAAATACATGCTCATCACATAATTCTATCACTAGCAATTTAGGTCACTTTTAAAAGTATCCTTAAAAGTATCCTAAGAAGTATCCGAAAAAAGTATCCGGATACTTGTATCCGAATACATTTTGAAGTGAAAGTATTCGTACTTTTTTAAAAAGTATCCGGATACATTTTGAGTATCCGTATCCGGTATCCGGATACTTTTTTTCTGTATCCGACCCAGCTCTGTTGATTGTAAGTATAAAATTTCTATTATAGGTATTTAGAAATCATTAAAAGGAACCGTTGACTCTCTACCGCATGAAAATCCATATATGGATTTGGTAGTTTACTATTTTTTTTTAAGTTTAAAGTTAAGCAGATACGCAGGCGTAGCATAACGTGAACCGTACATTTGTTTGGAAACCTCAATATATTTTTAAAATTTGGCAACCCTGCTAGACAAGTCAACCCAATCATTTTAGTTACAACGTGCTGTGCATTGCGATTTTTTAGAACAAGTGAAAAATTTATCTTCAAGCAATCAAACATTGGCGTTTTATAAGTAAGTAATCATTTTTTTTATTATTTCATGTCTAATTGGTGTTTGTTCTTTATAAGTTAGATGATATTTAGTGATTATTTACTTGGGTTTGTCAGAGAAAACGACATTTAGTGATCATCCATATATGGCTTCTTATGCATTATCGTAAAAAATATACAGATTTTGGCTTTGTATGCATTTGAAGATTAATTTATGTAGATATTATTTGTTTTCAGAAATGGATCCTAAAAGGTTTTATTGCAGTTCTAAATAGGTGAACATTATTCCCAGTGATGGAGGGTTAAGCGACGATGATTATACTGATTCAGACGAAGAATATTTACCTTCTTCGTCTACAAAACAACGTCTTCAGTCCGTAGTATTATCTGAAACTGATTGTTCTGACATAGAGACATCTGATGCCGAATCAGAAGTTGACGATGTTAGGGCAAATATCTCAATAGGACTCAAACCAGCAGACAAAAATAAATCAATATCTACATCTAAAAACAAGAAAGAGAAAATATTATGGAAGGAATCAAAATTGAAGAGTTATTATGAAAATGATTATGCTTTCTTGGGAGAATCTGAATGGCCAGAATTCATGCAGAGATTAAATAGTCTTATAGGCTTTTTTTAAATTCTTACTTAATGACGACTTATTGGAGTTAATAGTTAATGAGTCAAATTTAAAATAAGTGTCAGATAAAGTAAAAAGCCCGGCAAAATTACGAAGTATGAAATTGAACAATTTATTGGAATCAGCGTATTTATGTCAATTTTAAAATTACCTTCTAGTAGACTCTACTGTACTACTACTATACTACTGTACTAGTCAACGACTTGTATACGAAACTATGAATTGTAATCGGTGGGAAGAGATTAAAAAATGTTTACATTTCAATGACAACAATAAGTTTATAAGAGCTGGTTTATCCGGTCACGATAAACTTTTTAAAATAAGACCTATCGTAGAGAACATACGTGAACAATTATTATTAGTTCCTAAAGAAGAGTATCTCTCTATTGATGAACAAATCATACCTACTAAAACATGATACAATTCTAAGAAACCCAAGAAATGGGGATCCAAAAATTTGGTACTTAGGAGTTTCAGGATTCAGCTACGATTTTGATATATTTGCTGGAAAGCAAAGTAATGTTATACCTGTTGGTGCACCAGATCTTGGAGTAAGTGGCAATATATTTAGAAAACTAGTACAATCTCACGGCACAAAAATCATAATGGTCAAAAAACAAAAATAATAAAACATGGTCGAGGTACTATGGTAGAGAAAACTGCTGTTATAGATGGAGTAGAAATCTCTTGTGTTTATTGGTACGACAACAAATTAGTTACCATGCTCTTAACATACGTAGGTAGTTCTCATTACTTCCAGAGAGCGCTATTTTCGAGAAGCCAAAGAACATCGTGAAATTCCTTGTCCTAAATCAATAGATGTTTATAACAAGCATATGGGAGGAGTTGATCTATTGGATTTCATGTTAGGGTTCTATAGGATTCAGTTACGTTCAAAAAATGGTACAAGAAATTATTTTTTCACCTGTTGGACATATGCATTGCGAATGCATGGATCCTATGGCGCCAAAAGAGTGTAAAGTATATGCCATTATTTGACTTCAAACAATATATGGCAGAAAATTTATGCAAGGCGGGCAAGAATAGTTAGCCAAAGAAAAGGGGTCGACCATTAGCAGAAACTCCCAAATCCAAAAAGCGGCTTACTTTGCAATGAAGTTCGTATAGACGCCATTGGCCACTTTCTCCAGTGGAACGATACAATATTGTTGTGCTATAATCACTGTAAATTTAGATCTTTTGTTAGATGTACTGAATGTAACGTATATTTTTTATATTTAAACAAAGATAGAAATTGTTTCGTAAAATTTCACTCCTAAAAACAATAACTAGTTTAAGTGTATAAGAAGCCATATTTGTACCTGTCTATTTTGGTACATTTTAAGTTTATTGCATAGGAAGCCATATATGGCTATTTTTAATTAGTAGAAAATTGCTGTAAATTCTTTGGTGAATATAATTCTTCATAACAACAAAATCTTAAATTTTGCAACACAATTTTTTTTCTATCTAAAACATAATTCATGCAGTAGAGAGTTAAAAGATATAATGTGCAGAAAACCGAAATACTTCTTTTATCAGATTAAATTCAAAATATTGGTCAATTACATACTGTCACCGAAGTTTTTTTAACCACACTTGCATAAATTGGAATTTATGTTAACGTTTATTTATTTTTGTCTTTGTCTGGCTAAAAAAAGTGTCCCTCCATAAAGGAACAAAAATACTTATGTCTATCTTTTGCAACAATAATTAGAAATTTATATCATCTAAGCACCTAGAACACTCTCTTAAGTGGCCAGATATGCCTTTGTCCTTTTTCCAATATTATTTTTTCTTTTTCCCTCAATCTTTCCTTGGGCTGGTTTATTCTTTAGTTGAATATATATTTGATTTCCTTAAATAGTACTCGTGCTACAAATAGGACTATTTCGTTAAATTTTTTGTATTATTAGGATTATTTGTTCTTCTAGTATTGACTTACAATTCATTTTTCCCTCTTTGTATGCTCTCTTTGGTCATTTATCTACTTGCCCATTGTTTGTTATTCCTACTAGGTATAATGACTATGTGGTCAAAGTTGGCTGGTGACCCAAGGCCAACCCTCAAGTGGGTATAGTTTCGAGTAGGGACATACTGTTCCCAGAATTTAAATCTTTAACCATCGACAATATGCCGTTTAGTTTTATACTTTTAAGTATCCAATATGTAAATTAATTACACCCACTGCTTGGTGATGAGGTTATTTTAGCAGGTACTTTTAAGTTTACTGAAGAAGTTTTTACTTCATTGTAAAACTGTCGTGGCATACAGTCAATTCGCAGGAACTTTCCCACTTTACGCATGAAAATAATTATATTCTGGTATTCTTCTTCTTTTGTATGTATTCTAAGACTTTTTGTAATGTTTGTATGTTTTTTTGAGAAAAAAAATTTTTGTATGGGTTATAGTATTACAAAAGCATACTATTGATTAATTTACTGCAATATATTTTATACTTGATTTTTATTGTACTTACTTGTAACGTAAATTCACAATCTTCAGTTTCCTCATCAGGCATATCAAAGAACCTCTTGGCTGCTTCAGTTCCTCGGACAGCGTTAAGCAGAGATAAACGTTCTGCTTTTGATCCCTCCTCCGGTTTGTATAAACGAGTTATATCTTGACGATCTCTGTCTCCATTGTAATCATACATGAATGGTTGTTTGGTGAGAATATAGCGACCAACGCTAAAAAATTAAAATGTTAATATTGAATACATTACGTAACTTAGTGTAGGTAGCGACTAATGTTTAGTGTTTTGTATAATCACATTAAATGAAGCATAAGAAAAAACGAATGTAGAAAGAAGGGCAGAAAAACAAATCAAAATAGGAAATTTACGAAACTACTAAATAAAACTTAACTTATTTATCAAAAAAAGACTTAAAAAAACCTTGAAAACTAAAGTAGCGAGAAACTACCAGTAGTACAGTGAGTGGATGGTTCCCAGTCGTAGTACTGATAGTGAAGTGAACAGTGACAAGTGTAGTAGTGTCTGGGCGCTCAGAAGACTGATACCTTGGAAGCCCTGAAGAAGACATCAGAGAGGATGTCGAAAGCTCGGCCCAATGGATATCGACGCGGTTCAACCCGGAAGTATGGTGAGTTATGAACTATATACGTAATATTTCAGATAAATAGAAATAGAGTGAATATTAATTAATCTTAAGTTGGTCTTACTGATATTTGTTACAATAAATCCTCTTGTATCCTAATACATTGGAATGATCTACTTTCCAACGCATCAGATCTGCATTGACGGAAGCAACCATGAAGCCAACGTCATAGTTGAAACCGACTTGTCCCTTTTTGATAGCCTCCAAAGATGCTGGTCCGCACTGGTAAAAGCCACTTGATGGTTCTTGAGGAGTGGCGTCAATGGCTTGCCAACCACCATAGCCTAAATTAGAAAAGGTTTAGGAAGTATTGTAGAAAATTTGTTGCAAAAAAATTACTGTTTTCATCTAATATAGCAAATTTAAAAATGTATGCTTTCATCTACCAAAAATATAAAACATTGTTGTCTAATCTCAAAGCAGCAATGCTTTAAATAATTTCAATTCGAATATTTGACAGAATTTGTTTGAATTAATTTAATATATATTTTATTTGTGCAGTAATATTTTATTTAGGTGAATAGATGAAGTAATTTCGGACATACAAAAGTATTTTGGATATAAACCTTGATAAAAGCTGTGTATATTTTCTCATTTCGCATAGAGAGTTAGAAGTCAATTGTATAAAGTCAAAGTAAAAATATTTCAATTAAGTTTAATAGAGTAAATAGGAAATAGTTAAGTTCTAAAATATTTTTAATAGCGTCTTAAGAGCTTATTAAGGTAAAAGAAGTAGCAAAGGATAAAAAGATATAAGCTATAATTGAAAACAAAAACAGTTCAAATTTATCATACCAATGTCCTATTCCTGTTAAAGATGAGATAAAAATTGATTATTTGTTCAATAAAATATTTGACTTTGACTTTAACTTTAAGACTGTCATTATTTTAAAAGATCTGTTCTAGTTACCTGGAGGAAGATCTGGACGTGCCATATAGACATCGTTCCAAACATGGTAGTTCCAAATGGAATCCTCTCCTTCGGGGTTATTAGGATCAAAAGGCAATTCCTCGTTGTGTTCGTTGAAGTATTTATCCACTGTCAACGTAGAATTAGCGTCGTGGGCAGAAACTAAGTTGGAAACGACTCTTGATGGAATACCAAGGGCACGAGCAACTATAAAACATGAATAATTAGAGGAAACTGTAGAAAACTTTCTATTTAAAATAATACAATCATTGTTAAAAGGCATAAAACTCTTTTCTACTTTTCCTACTCACTGGTTTCTATCGCTTTGTTTTTGTTTAGCTTAAAATTTGTTATGAATAATCTTTTCCAGTATATTTTAGTATTTCAGTAGGACTTGTTTTTTTAAATATATAAATGTTTGTAGTATATTATTTGGTTAGCATTATTATAGTCTTCTTCTTCTTCTAGTGCCATGACCGTTATCGATAGTTGAATATCATATTGGGTACCATATTCGCTATCGTGACTTTATTCAAAGCAGCTCCAAATAACGATGTAGTTGATTTTCCATACAATTGCCTTAGATTTTTCAGCCATGATGTTCTTCTTCTACCAGGACCACGATTACCTTGGATCCTTCCTTGAATGATCAGACGTAAAAGATCATATTTTTCAGGGTATCTCATAATGTGACCGAAGTATTCCAGCTTGGGTTTCTTTATTATATTGACCAGTTGTGTTGTTTGGTTCAGCCGTCTAAGGACCTCCTCATTTCTAACTCTGTAGACTCAGCTTATTTTCAGTAGTCGTCTGTATACTCACATCTCAAAGGCTGTCAAGCGTTTTAGGATAGCCTCAGTTATTGTCCACGCTTCCACTCCATACAGCAGGACAGGAAAGATATAGCAAGATGTCATTCAAACTCGATCGTGACTGCAAAGTACGTTTCTCATTTTTACAAAGGCAGCTCGGGCTTTTTCTATTCGGCTTTTAATTGCTTCGGTTGGATCCCAACTCTCATTGATATTACTGCCAAGATACACGAGTTTCTCTAGCCTGTCCAGTGTAGCATCTCCGACTTTTACATCGTCATCCTGTATATAATTTTGTTTGCTAACTATCATATATTTAGTTTTCTTAACGTTGAGTTTTAATCCATACTGTTCACAAGTCTGTTTTATTTTGTTCATTAGATTTTGAAGGTCTTCTCCGCAATTGGCAAGAACTAAGGTATCGTCGGCATTTTTAATATTGTTGACGGTTACTCCATTCACAATAATACCTTCGGTTGTCTCCATTAAGGCTTCCTTAAATATTTCCTCCGAATATAAGTTAAAAAGTAAAGGCGACAATATACAGCCTTGCCTCACTCCTCTTTTATATTTATTTCATCCGACAGTTCTTGTTCAACCTTTATTCTTGCCACTTAATGCCAGTATAGATTTGTGATTATTCGTAGATCTTCATCGTCCAATCCAGCTGTTTCCAATATTTCTAGCATTTTGTTATGTCGGACTTTGTCAAAAGCCTTTTCAAAATCGATTGCACAAATGTACACATTTTGATTTATATCTCTGCATATCTGTACTAGCACCTGTATACTAAATAAGGCTTTTCTTGTACCCAAGCCACTCCTAAATCCAAATTGAGTATTGCTAATTCTGTCCTCTAACAGCGTGTAAATTCTGCTGTGTATTACTCGCAGTAAGATCTTCAAAATGTGACTCATCAGACTTATTGTCCGATAATCACCGCATGTCTTTGGACGATGTTTTCTAGGTATTGTGACAATTGTCGACTTTAACCAATCAGTTTTTAATATCCCAGTGTCATAAATTCTGTTAAAGAGATTACACAGAGCTTTAATAATTCCATTTTCTCCATTTCAATTTCCATACTTTAGTATTTCAGCACTTACTTTATCGGGGCAATAAAAACTTTAGTATTTCAACACTTACTTCATCGGGGCCAAGTGCTTTTCCATTTTTTGTCGTTTGTATCGAACGTATAATCTCACTTTCTGTTATAGATGGATCTGATATAGCAATTGGTGTATAGTTTTCTACTCTACCATCTTCAAATAATTCAGAAATGTAGTTTTCCCATTCTTTTAACTATTCATTGATGTCTAAGATTCTGTGTCCGTTTCTGTCGTCTAAACTTTGGGATACTTGTTTCCGTTTGTTTCCAGTGACCTCTTTTAATTTCTTGTGTAGATGAAATGTATCGTGTTTATTTTCATATTGTTCAATTTCATTACATTCTTTACTATGAAATTGTATTTTCGCGTGTCTTATCGTATGCCTGATTATTGCGTGGATCCTCTTGTATTCATTTTTATCTTTATTTCTGACTTCTTTAATCCATAAGTCTCAGTATTTCTTCTGTCATCCACCGTTTTTTTCTTGCTTTTAGCGCACTCAATTTTATTTCTTGAACAGTCTTTAAGATGTCTTTAATTCTCGTCCAGTTTTTCTCAGTACTTTCTTCTTTGCTTGATGTTAACTTCATTTTTTGTTCTAATATACTAGATATTTCTTGTTTTACAGTATCATTTAACATTTTTTCTCTATCAATAATAACTGTTTGCTTATTCGTCCTTGCAACTCTTTTTAATCTCAGTCTTATTTTTCCTACTAAAATATTGTGATCTGTTGGTACATCTGCGTCTGGATATGTTTTACTGCTAATACTGAATTTCTGTATCTCTTATTTATACATATGAAGTCTATTTGGCTACGAACAACTCGTTCAGGTGTATCTGCTGGTGATTTCCAGGTGTAAAGACGACGTTTTGGAAGTTTGAAAATGGTGTTGGTTATTACTAATTGCTTTTCTACGCAAAAAGATGCCAACATATCTCCTCTTTCTTTCGTATTCCCAGACCATATTTTCCTATATCTTCCTGTTCACCTTCACCAATCTTTGCATTAAAATCTCCCATGATAATATTGAGATCGTGTTTCTTTGTAGGTGATAATACTTTTTTTATTATATAACTATTATAGTAAAAATTTTGAACTACTGCTAGTTTAATTTTCCATGAGGATTCAATTCATTAGCGGAGTCAATATTTGTCTTTTTTTTGGTGACGTTGTTTTTTAATTGCTAATAAGTAAGTGCAAAAAATGCAGTTTTTCTTGTCATTAAGAAGGTATGTAACTGAAATAAATTCTTAAATGTTTTCTTAACATTTTTTTTCATTTTTTCTTTTCTAATTTTCTTTATATTTTTCTTTAAAGGCTTTCTCTATTATCTGTTGCAAGTGAATATATGGTCTTGTGTCTTATGTCCTGTTCTGAATCCGCTTTGTACGTCTTCTATTTTTTGTTCTATTTCTATCGTGACTGTTTTTTCTATTATTATTTCATATAGTTTGGCTGCTATACATAGTAATAATATGCTCCTAGAGTTCTGGCAGTCTTTTGTGTTCCCCTTCTTGTGCACTGGTACAATTATTGCATTTTGGCATTTACTCGGCAGTATTTTTTTCTTCCATATTCAATTTAGGATGTATAATAATCTTTTTTTTGCTTTTCTTCCTATATATTTCAACATCTCTGCTTTGGCGTCGTTTGTTTCTTCCGTATTTTCCTCTGATCCGCCAATTACGTAGTTTTCATTTTCCTTTTCTTTTACTTGTTCAATAGTTGTTCGAAATATTTTCTTCACCCTTCGATTATATCCTTGTCATCGGTTAATATTGTTCCGTTTTTGGTTATTATTTGTTTTAATTTTTATTTCTTTGTAGCTTTTTAGGTTTGTCAGTATTATGTAAAACAATTTTACATTTTCTCTAGTATTTTCTTTCATTTTAAAATCAGTGAATAGTTTGTAAGAGAATATATGTAAAGTGTAAGTTAGTGATCTATGACTAGAAGCAAGAAATATGCATAAAACGTTCCTTTTTATATATTAATACATACTTGTAGTGCATACTCCTGAGAAAACCCAACATTGACCATAGCTCACTGGTTGTTCGGAATCTAAATACTGTTGGAGAATTGGTACAGATCCTGTCCAAGCAGAAGGGGCAGTACCATCCTCGTACTGTCCATCCCATCGTCCTACCAAAATACCATCGTCGTCGTTGCTATTAACCATTTTGGAGATGATTCTCGTCAGCTTTATTGGATCACCACGACTAAAAGCAAAATAAATTTATAAAAATGTCTGATTAGATTAGCTTAACTAATTTTTCTCTGAAAAAAAGTGCGGTTGAAGTTGTCAAAAAATCAGATTTTTAAAGATTTGCTTGGTTTTTAAGGTTCTCAAAAATCTTGCTCCATGACTTGCGGTGTGTTTCTTTTGTTTCGTTCAGGGGCTTACCACGATAATAGTGATTCGTCAATTTTAATTTAATAAACCTCTTGAATGAATAGTATAAAACCTCGGTTCTTAAAACACTTAACAGTTTTTTAATAGGAGCACCACAATGCCGGGTCTAGGACGTGGTCAAGGTCAAACGCTGAATGCAGAAGGTGATATACAACGGCATATCCAACATCTATCCACTTCACGACAGCATAAGGCGCAAGTAACAAGATACCTACATGATAAAAATACTATTTCGACTTCATCGTCTACGCATATTTTACAGCACATTTTATCAGCAATATATTTACAGGTTTTTAAGCCCAGGATGATGCATCTGTCTGTGCACAATATTCTGATAAAGACCAGAGTATAAAATATATCCCCGTTGAGCTGCTTGTTTTTCGTCAATACGTCTTTTCGGCTAATTCGGACCAGATCGTGTTGCACAATTTGTACGGAAGAACTTGTATAAAAAAGCCTGCTTTAGCAAAGTCGTGGCCGTCACCACATCAAGTTTCAATAGTTTTTAAACGATCCTGTAGTTAATTATTTTTTTTATACTTTTAAATTGATGAACAATTGTGATCTTGTTTTTTTAAAAGTTCCTCATTAGTCTCCCAATTATTTAATCTTGTAATGCTGAAACTACAAATTACTTCTTCGTTGTAACCTGTATAAGTATGTAAAACTTGCTAGACGAAATTCCAATGTCTTTATTGGGTGGGAACGTGGCCATATTTTAAAATGTTCTCAGACTCTTTGCTACACCATAGTTTAAACACATAGCGGGTACGGTCGTCATGTTGTACCAAAAAAAGATAAAACACATACCTAAGTAAAGAAGAAGAACTGCTTATAATAAAATTCAGTGACAATAACGATGACCAATAATATAGTACAATTCACTAGCAAGTGGATAATATTCTTACTATATTACTTCTACTTACATTATCAGTTGGATAGTTGATAGGTTCTGTTAAGTCTTTTAGAAGACTACGGGTATGATGCTACTCTGGAGCCGGTCGATTACTGACTTTTATGTCACGTCACTGTTTATGCTCATTCGCCCAGTTTTTAAGGTATCATATTATTCTTAACAGTAGAAAGATGTTACTTATGAACATTTTTAGAACACTTTTTCAAGATGGCCGCCGCGTCAACTGTCATTTTTAAGGGTGCCCGCCACGTCATCTGTCATATGTTTCAGCACACTTTAACCAGCAGTTTGAACCGTACGCGCATCTGTTTCGTGCATACTCCTTCCGCGGGCCGGTTGGGAGCACTTTATTTTCAGTTCTTTTAAAAATATGACGACAGAACAAAAATAAAAAAGGAAATATATACCAGTTAGTAAATATAAGTTTTAATAATGAGTGGTAGGAGAATATCTTTTATATTGACAATAACGTAAAATCATTATGTATTCGTACTATTCTATCCTCTGCCATTCTACTAATGTGTTGGTTTTACTGCTGTTTTCGTTTTGTTGCCCATCCATTTCTTTTGGATTTCTTTGTTTCCCATTCTGTAACCATGATCTTTATGTACGTCTTGTATTATTTCCTCCATTATTATATTAAAGAGAAGTGGGCTTAACGAGTCACCCTATCTGACTCCGCTTTTTATAGGTATATACTTACTGTGTTAGTTTTCCATTTATCTTTGCCTGTATTCGATTATGGAAGTAGATGTTTTTGATGGTTTGTATAATATTGATTGGTATGTTTCTCTTATACAGTAGGTGTAAGACGTGATCGACTAATATGTGATCGAAAGCCTTTGTCAGGTTTATAAGAGATAGGTATGCTGGTCTATTGTACTCGATGGCCTTTTCTGTGATTTGTGTTAGTACAAATACGGCGTCTACGCAGGATCTTTCTATCATTATGCTGTTTCTCCATGCATCTGGTATCTTGCAGTTCAATATTAGTTTTTATATAAGTTTTGTCATCTCTACGGTTATACTATTTCTTCCGTGTTTTAGAAGCTCCTTGGATATTCTGTCTGGTTCTGATGACTTACTATTTTTGAGTAAATTTATGACTATCTCTACTTCCTGAAAATTGATTTCTATTTCGTGTCTTAATTCAGGTACGTTAGTGTGTTGATTATTATTTTCCTTTTCTTTGAACAGTTCCATCATGTATCTTTCCCATTCGTTTGCTGATATGTTATTGTATTCATTTAATTCTGCCATTTGTTTCCGTTGGTTTCTTATGAATCTCCATATTTGTTTGTGTGTACTGTAGAAGTTACTATCCATCCTTTTTGTAAACTGTTTCCAGTGTTCGTTTTTTGTTCTTCTTACCAACTGTTTTGTTTCATTTCGTATTCTTCTATAGTTGTCTCGGGATTCTGTGGTATTTGATGATTTGTACTTCGTGTAAGCCTTTCGTTTCTCTTTACATTTCTCTTTATTTTTTCTAAACAATGGTTATTGTTGTCTTCTACTTCTACTCACAATCCGTAATAGGTTTTTATTAAAATGTAAAAAATTGAAAAAATAAAAATTGGACTCTAATCTTTATTTTTTCTATAGGATTTGACAGAAAGTTACCATGTTTTTCGTAAGGCAGCTTTTTGAATTACATTATATAATTGTTTATGTAAATGTTTGTCCGGTATGTAAAGGTTATTTTAAAGTTGAATTTCTAACTTATGTAAATAATTTACAAAGTAATTTCGGAAACGGTGATGCTTACCTGGCCCAAGGAAGTCCAGATTTCTCAAACATAAGTTGAATGGCTGGAAGAGTGCAACCATCAAATTGACCGAAAATCCATTCTCTTCCTTTCGTAGTTCCTAGTGGACCAACCCAGATCTTGCCAGTGTCATTCAATACGTATTCTTCTAACAATCTGGTTTCGGGCATGTAAACCATATCGTCTAAAAGGAATAAATGCATTAATATAGATATACACTAAATCATATGAAACGAAAGCAGTAAATTGAACAATGGCAATAAATACTGCTAATAGTTTATAATAAAATGGCGAAGAAGAACGAACTAGCACATTTACTGACCAAATAATTTCAAAAAAATACTTACTTACCAGATGGAGATTTATTTAAAACAGACCAAGAAGTTTTTGAGTATAAAAGAAGGCAAGGAGTGGGGGAATTAAAATCAAAATAGTAGGGGAAAGATTAGTAAGTTAACGAAGTAGATAAGATGACGAATATGCTAAAATAAAGCAGTAGCAACGCTTAAAGCAATGTTAACCGTGTTAAAACAACTGTTTTGAAGCGTACTCCTATCTAATTGGTTTGTCAGCGGACGTAGATAATCAGTTTGGTTACAAATAGCAAAGAGTGTAACACGTGTTCTGCGTTATAATTTTAATCAACGCAAAAATAATTTCTACTGATGGCTAGTTGAGTATTATCATTCAATCTCTACCGTTACAAGCAATTCCTACATGGTTAAACTGTGATTTAGGAGAAAAATTAACAAAACCGTTTATTTACTTTTGTCATTACCAACATTTTTGTTTGAAATAGCTTAGGAGGTTAAGTTGACGAAAAACAAAGTAGGTAAGGTGACGAATTCGTCAACTTATCCAACGACCCTTTATTCTAATATTTAATGATTTTTTTTGAGGTTTTTAGGTTGTAAAAATGGACAAAATATAAGTACGCAAAACAAATCGACCATCTTGGACAAAAGAAGATATTAATAAAACATTTAGCGATGTTAGAGATATTCAAAAAAGTGTGAATTCGACAGCTAAAAGCATAGCATACCAAAACCAACTTTTCATATTTACAGAAGTATCCCAATTAGGTAACTTATAAAACAGCCATACTCTATTTCAAATTTCAAATTAAATAAATATTTAACACTCCACCTAAATTCAAAGGAACATGTTTGTGGCTTAGAAAGCGAAAAATTGATTAAAAAGTTGAGGTAAAAAAAATCGAATATATTTTTCGCACTCTTTTCAAAACATTTTTCTTTCATAAGGATATATTTTCAGGTTTTTCCATTCCACACAGGACGTTTCAAAAATACGTTTTCTGATGAACAGCTATGAGAAATGCTACAATATATTAATGATGTCGATAAACGTTCATTTGGTCTTACCAAAGAACAATTTGGTAAAATAACATTTTATTTTATTTATTTATTTGCTCATCTGGTAATTTATTACAATCGAAGAGACTATTTTATAACAATTTGTGGGCCTTACCTTGTCTGTTTAAACTTTTAAAATTTTTATACTTTTTATTCAACTTACTCATTTAAATAAAACCACAGACATGTAATATTGGCATAATTATTGTAATTTACAACATCTACTTTGTGTATCGTTATTGGACAACACCCTAATATAGGTTTTTATTATTTCAGCATTTGTTTAACTTTGTATCGAGACCTGAGAATGCTTTGCATATTGTAGATAGCGAAACCGGTCGTCAGATAGTTAAATTAAATTGATTGTGAGTAAGTTTTATTTATTATTTCTATACCTATTTGAAGTGGACTCACACAAGCAACACATTCATGATGTCAATAAACGTATTTTTTATCTTTAATTGTGGCTTATTCCCAGTTAAAGTAATTAATAAAATTCCTAATAGATTCAACAAGACAAAAAAGAAAGCAGGTCGATATTTTGTTGAGTGGTTTAAGAAAAAATACAAATTATCACTAAGAATTCCTGAGCCAACGTCCATTATAAGTTGTATGGTCTTCAATCAACAAAATGTTTCTCAGTTATTTAAAGACATTAGAAGACATAAAGACAGACATTAGAACAGAAGTATAAAAGACATTAGAAAAAAATACAATTTTACATTCAACCAAATTTATAACCTCGATGAAACCGATATTTCTACTGTTGCTACTAAGAATCCTAAAGTGATAACACCAAGGGAAAAATGTCGAGTTGTAAAATTGTCATCAGCAGAAAGAGATACAAATGTAACAGCTGTCTGTTGCATGAATGCCATGGGAATTTGATACCACCATTTTTAATTTTCCCAATACAAAATGCAATTAGCATATATGGATTCGTTGCGTTTCTATATGAAACAGGTTGGATGAATTCAGAAAATTTCGTAAAATACCTACATTACTTTATCCAGCATGCTAGACCCAATAACAACAATAGAATACTATTGTTATTGGACAACCGCGCTAGCCATGTCATCCTAGAAGCTATTAACTTGTGCCGGGAAAATTTTATTTCCTGATCGGATTTACTATACGGGCCTTTAAAAAGTGCATACAGCAAAAACTGTGATAACTTCCTAATAAATAATCCCGCTAAAGCTATAATTTTATATGATATAGCCACCATAGCCACCACCAGTAAAGCATACTTTCAAGATGCAATGATTGCCAATGCCATAAGTGGCTTTAGAACCACTGGTATGGAACCATTTGACTTAAAAATATTCACCTAAACTTTATCTGGAAGCATCAAAAACAACAGAAAGACAATTAACGCCAATTGGAGAATTGAATTACTTCCTCTACCACAATCAATTATGAAAAATACCTTCTCTGATCCTTTCCAGCTCACCTGTGAAACATGTTCTGAAAGAAAAACAAGAGGGAAAACAAGACAAAGAACGAAAAAAAAACTTTTAAGTCAGTTAAAAAGCCACAGAAACTAAAAACCACCAAAGAAATACAAATTTAAAAAATCTCTCTTTTCTTGACCCCCCAGGGGGAGTGTAGTGGTCGACGTGATGTCGTGTATTGTCCGTCTCCAGAGATCTCTGTCTCTGGTCATTTCTTTTAATTCATGCATAGGTCTTTGGCATATTCCTGTAATTTGATATATCCATCTTGTTGGGGATCTTCCTCGTGATCTTCGGCCTTCTACCTTTCCTTGTATTATGAGTCTTTCCATGTTTTCTGTGTTTGCTCTCATAACATGCCCAAAATATTTTAATTGTTGGAGATGGACTTTACTAGAGAGTCGTTGGCTCACTTTTAGCTCTCTTAAAATTGAATTATTTGTTCTACTGTAAATTTAAAAAAATAAGGCAAAAATAAAACAAATGATTAACAGTTATTCTATTCTTCTTCTTCAGAGAGTTTAACTACCTTATCATCACAGTGATAACGATATACATAAAGAGAATGAAGAAGATGACACAATCTGTTTGTTATGCAATGAAGAAGGCAAAAACAACGAGTTTTTTTTCAATATGACACGTGCTCTAAATGGGCTCGTTCAGAATGCACGGATCTAAACTTAAAATAAGCGAGGGCCAGAGTATGTGTGTGCAACTGTTGTTACAATTATAATTAAGAAAAAACTGTTTTTGGTAACTGTTAAGTATTTAATTAAAAGACTTTTTCATTTATCTCTTTTGCATTTTTATGTTAAAATTTGTTCTTTTATATAAATTTATTTTATTTGATTAGCTATTTTTCTTTCGTCAACTTATCCGATAAAGTTTGAACTTATCAACGCTTGTGGATAAGATGGCGATGATTGCATCTTTAAAAAAAATATACAGGGTGGTCCTTAAGTAATTGTACAAAAAGAAACCGCAGATTCTATACTTTAAAATATTACGATTTAAGCCAACTTGCTTTAATAAAATGTTGATATTAAAAAAGATACAGGGTGTTAAAGTGGAAATTTAAAATTTTATTTTTCGCTATAACTTTCATGTTTGTAAACATTTATATACAAAAATTTACAGCTGGGTACTATTTAATATCTGAAATTATAATTTGATGAATACTTTGATATAGCTAATAGAGGGCGCCACATATGCCACATACGTGGCATAAATTTGCACTTAACTTTTTTGTTCTTTAAGTTACCGGTATTTAAAATAAAAAATATTAAAGATACATTATTTTAACAAAAAAAGGTATACTTGTTAATAACTTCAAAACTCAATAGTTTTCGAGATAATCGCATTTTACAAATCAACTGCATAATTCTGATTTAACGCAATTACTCCATGCAATGAAAGAAAAATAGATAAAAACATCAATACTTCTGAATTTTGTTATAAAATACCTTAATAAAGTCAATAATTAACGAAATATTAAATAAAATAAATATATCAGCAGGATAATTAATAATAGGATTTGATAAAATAACAGAATAATTGGATTTTACATCAAACATTTTATTTTAATTTGTATTAAATTAAAGTCATAATCAAAACATTTTATTTACAAACCAAATTAAGAAATAGTTAAACTAAATAACATTAAACTTTTTGTCAAAGTAAGTGTTCACTATGTCCACCATTTTCTTTAATTCATTTGTCAATACATTCCATAAAATATCGTCTCATATTAAATAGCGTCATTGGTTCTAAAGAAACTGCTGCAGTATTTATTATAAGTGTTATAAGTATAATAATAAGTAATTTTTTGAAATGTTTATGAATTAAATAATTATATTAATATCTCACCACAAGAATATGACTACCATGAACAATCCAACGTTCAGGAAAGTTTAAAGAAGTATTTAAATACTGTCTCACTCCGCTATCACTGTAATGTAATGTACATGTCTAAACCACATATTTCGCCTTAAGTTTGATGACAATTCTTCCAATAAATCAATAAAATCATTTTGTAAAGAATGTAAATAAATCTCACCATTCAAATTGAAAGGTAATTCGCATATCCGTAAAACATCATTCAAAATTGATATTTAAAATGCATGTCCTATGGTTTGGAACCATTGATAATTATTTTTTACGGATATGCGAATTATCTTGCAATTTGAATAAAGAGATTTATTTACATTTTTTATAAAATTATTTTATTGATATATTGAAAGAATTGTCATCAAATTTCATACGAAATATGTGGTTTCTACAAGATGGTAAACCATTACATTACAGAGAAAGCGGAGTGAGACAGTATTTAAATACAACTTTCCTGAACGTTGGATTGTTCATGGTAGTCATATTCTTGTGGTGAGATATTAATATAATTATTTAAGTCATAAACATTTCAAAAAATTATTTATTATTATACTTATAACACTTATAATAAATACTGCAGCAGTTTCTTCAGAACCAATGACGCTATTTAATATGAGACGATATTTTATGGAATGTATTGACAAATGAATTAAAGAAAATGATGGACATAGTGAACACTTACTTTGACAAAAAGTTTAATTTTATTTACTTTAACTATTTCTTAATTTGGTTTGTAAATAAAATGTTTTGATTATGACTTTAATTTAATACAAAACGTAAAATGTTTGATGTAAAATCCAATTATTCTGTTATTTATCAAATCCTATTATTTTATTCTGCTGATATATTTATTTTATTTAATAATTCATTAACTATTAACTTTATTAAAGGTATTTTATACCAAAATTCAGAAGTATTGATGTTTTTCTTTAATTTTCTTTCGTTGCCTGGAGTAATTGCGATAAATCAGAATTATGTAGTTGATTTCTAAATTGCGATTATCTCGAAAACTGTTGAGTTTGAAGGTATTAACAAGTATACTTTTTTTTTGTTAAAATAACGTATCTTTAATATTTTTTATTAAAAATATCGGTAACTTAAAGAGCAAAAAAGTTACGTGCAAATGTATGCCACATATGTGGCATATGTGGCGCCCTCTATCAGCTACATCAAAGTATACATCAAATTATAATTTCTGATATTTAATAGTACCCAGTTGTAAATTTTTATACATAAATGTTGACAAACATGAAAGTTATAGCGAAAAATAAAATTTTAAATTTCCACTTTAACACCCTGTATCTTTCTTAATATCAACATTTTATTAAAGCAACTTGACTTAAATCGTAATATTTTAAAGTGTAGAATCTACGGTTTCTTTTTGTACAATTACTTAACTACCACCCTGTATATTAAAAAAATGTGTAGCTATAGTTGTTATTTTGTAGGTTGACTACTATGACAAGTAGTGTTCAAATATCAATAAATAAATATTTTTAATTTGGAAAAAAAAGCGTAATGTGGATATTAGCCTTAAGTTCGCCAACTTACCCCTGTTATCCTACACAGCTCTAAATATTTAGGAACCATTATAAATGCTAAAGGGCAATATGCAGACAAAAAAAATTAAAAAAGGATCGGTGCACCAATAGTCCTGGTATGCTATTATTGTATATTACAAGTAGTATGTAGTTTATACTGAAAAAATTTAAGATTAATCTGAAACAAATGTAAAAAGGGGCTTTTAAAAAGATCTGTAATGAACGCTACGATCAAATTAGTGAAAACGAAAAATTAGATATCTTTTATATTCTCAATTATGATAGTTCATTTATTTTTGATACTTTATATTCCATATATGTGAATAATCTACTCCATTTTTTTAAATTTTTTGTCTTCAGATATCCCAACATTCCTGTTTTGGTAAATACTGTCATTTTGGATGTAATTTTTTTAAACTCGAATAACAATTTGTAGAACATTACAGTAGTTCAAAATGTAGGTTTATAAATAAACATAGATAATTAAAAACTTACGGCAATTCCAAGGATTGCAAATGAAGTAGAGATCTCCTGGATAATCGAAGACCATAGGTTCTTCAGCACTGTTTCGTACTCGTGTTTCAACTTTTACAGCCCAAAGACCTACTGGAATACTAGGAGGAGAGTAGATCTAATAAATAATAAAAAATAAAATTTGTACTAGAATGTAAAACAAATTAAAAATTAAATTAGATGATACACAAAAATTATCCAATATTTTGATTTTGTATGTTCTTATCTTTTATATGTATATCTTAATTTTTGTTGTAGAATCCTAATGAGCTTATATTTTTATGTTTAATTATAAATTTAATTATATCAGCGTTATAGACGGTTATAGTTCTAGACAACTGAGTTTTATAAGACATCCAACTCGCACTTAGGGCTCCAAGTGGCATATTCCGAACGACTACATTGGTATCTAGGTTAAACTAAGTAAGCGTAGCAGATATGACGAAAACTACTGAATGATTGCCGTCATAAGCAATTCTGCACTTATTGGTTATTGGTTGGAAAATAAATCTAAAACTTGATTATATTTAACAATTACCTATGGAAAATTCAGTATTTAATTAATATGAAAAATAAAATTATAATTTAAGTATATAGTCATTAATTTTTTACTGTAATTTTTTCCACAAATAAATTTGTATTTATGGCGAATGAACCGTAAAGTATGGCTAATAGAATATATAAATATCGTCGCATCCACCCAAAATTTAAAAAATAAAACACCCGAAATTGTTTCTCATATTTATTTAGATATTTATCTTATACTGTAGATATCTCAAACAATCTTCTTCTTCTGGTGCACTTCATTACTGGAGGTTTGCGATCACTGCATCAAAATGTTCCCTATTCTGCGCCACTCTGAGTAAGTGTTGAACGTTCATGCCTTTCCAAATTCCGATATTGCGAAGTCGTGACATGGCTCTTCTGCCCACTCTGTTTTGACCCTTAATATTCCCTTTAATTATTATTATTTGTAGCAAGTTATATTTGTTATTTCTCATAGTGTAACCTAGGTACGAGGATTTCTGCTCTTCAATATTTACAAAGAAATAACATCAAACATTTTGCAAAAGCTATGTTCTAGACCTGATACCGTCGTGTAGTACTACGTACCTAACTTAACCAACCTATGCGTAGCGTATTCTTCTTCTTCTTTAAGTTCCATCTTCTATCGAAGGTTGGAAATCATCATGGCTATGCGGACTCTGTTGACTGCCGCTCTAAAAAGTTCTGCACTACTGCATTCAAACCATTCCCTTAAGTTCTTAAGCCAGGATATTCTTCGTCTTCCCACATTTCGCTTTCCTCGGATTTTGCCCTGTATAATAAGTTGTAATAATGCGTATTTTTGCCCTCTCATCACATGTCCCAAGTACTCAAGTTTTCGTCTTTTAATAGTTAATATTATTTCCGCCTCATTTCCTATCCTTCTAGTTACTTCCATGTTTGACATTCTTTGAATCCATGATATTCGTAGGATTCTTCTGTAACACCAAAATTCAAAGGCGGCCAACTAATTCAGATGAACTTGTTTTAGTGTCCAAGCTTCCAAATCATAAAGAAGAGTAGAGAACACGTAACATCGAAGCATTCTCAGGCATAGTTCTAACCTTATATCTCGACAACAAAGAAACTTTTTAAATTTAATAAATGATGTACGTGCTATTTCTATACGTGTCTTAATTTCTTTGGTTTGGTCTACATCTGATGTTATCCATGTTCCTAAGTATTTATAGTTATTAACACTCTCAATTGCAGTACCTTCAATAGTCAATTGGATATTTGCATGTGCAGATTTAGTCATGATCATGCATTTAGTTTTCTTTAAATTTATCTTCAATCCGTACTCATGACAGCGTTCATTAAGGCGTTGCATTACGTTCTGAAAATCATTGTTGTTATTCGTAATTATTACTGTATCGTCTGCAAAACGTAAGTTATTCAAAACTTCTCCATTGATAGATATACCTTCTATTGAGTCTGAGAGCGCTTCTTGAAATACCGCTTCACTGTAGACATTGAAAAGTAGTGGGGACAGCACGCAACCCTGGCGGACTCCTCTCTGCATTTTAATATTTTCGGTGTACTGGCTGTCAACTCTTACCTTGGCAGTTTGATTCCAATATAAATTAGATATAATTTTCAGATCACGACTGTCAATATTTTTGCTTTTTAATATATCTACAAGATTTTTATGTTGAACTTTATCAAATGCCTTTTCAAAGTCTACAAAACATAAGTACATATCCTGATTCATGTCCATGCATCTCTGAGCCAGCACACTCAAGCCGAACAAAGCATCTCTTGTACTCATACCATTTCTAAAGCCAAATTGTGTGTCACTAATCTCATATTCAAGAGTTTTAACAATTCTGCTGTGAATTATTTTCAAAAATGTTTTAAGTGTGTGACTCATTAAAGCTATTGTTCTGTGGTCTGAGCAAGTTGTTGAACTTGGTTTTTTGGGAATTGCTACAAAGGTTGATTGCAGCCATTGTCTGGGGATTGTGGCAGTCTGATATATTAGATTAAAGAGTTCAACCATTACATCAATAACATCTTCATCGATGAGTTTTAATAATTCGATGGGCACCTCATTGGTCAGTAGCTTTACCCTCTTTTGTGTTTTTGATGGCATAGATGACTTCTTCTCTTAATATTGGTGGTCCGGTATCCTCGGTGATTTCGTGGTACGCTTTCTAGAACCTGTCATTTCTTTGATTTTTTTGTGTAAATTAAAGCTATCGTACTTTTTATGCAGATCTTCTATTTCCTTGTATCTGTCGGAGAGCCACCTCTCATTTGCCTCTCGAATTTTCTTTCTGATGTTTCTCTGAATTTCTTTGTATTTATTCAGGTCTTTTGCCTTATGTTTTCTTCGTTTTTCCATAAGTTCAAGAATTTCTACTGCCATCCAAGGTTTTGTTTTTTCTTTAAGTGGTTTGAGGGTTTCTTTCCAACTGACACAAGGGCATGTTGATTTTTTTTACGCACCTAATACGCGTAGCGTCTTACTTATTGGCTACCTACGCTGAGTCACATGCTTTCTTCTATACAGAAATCTAGAACTTGTGCTTTAACGCCGATTTAAAATTAACGTTGAGTCTAAGCTCCGCTCTCTTATTGAAATTGTATTGGCTAAAGAACTTCGCTCTAAAAACTGCAAAAATACTAGTCGAAAAGAATTTCAACATTACTTAATGTTGCGCAGAAGACTGGAAAAAGAATGAATAATCTATAAACTGGAATATGCCTTGTGTTATAAGCAGGTTATATAAGTTTTATTGGTTTCCTCCAATAAAAGCTAATCTGGGTAACACTTAAAAAAGTAAGAACGAAAATAAATACTCTTTTTACTTTTCAGGTTTGGAAACATACCCTCTTGAAACTGTGACTGTAATGCAGCAATAGAAACTATTAAACACATGTTAGAGGACTTCCTTATTAGATCCTACAGTCGCATAGCATCCGAATTTTTAGTTACAACAAAAAAGTTAATTGAATGTAAGGTCATTCAAAGACAATTTCAAGAAGAGAGCGGAGCTTAGACTCGGCGTTAATTTTAAATCGGCGTTAAAGCACAAGTTTAGATTTATGTATAGAAGAAAGCCTGTGGCTTAGTGCAGGTTGTCAATAAGTAAGCGCACCTAATACGCTACGCATAGGTTGGTTAAGTTAGGTACGTAGTACTACACGACGGTATCAGGTCTAGAACATAGCTTATGCAAAATGTTTGATGTTATTTCTTTGTAAATATTGAAGAGCAGAAAACCTCGTACCTAAACCACACTATGTGAAATGACAAATATAACTTGATACGAATCATATATATTGAATAATATATTGAAGTGAAGATTAAGGGTCGAAGCAAAGTAGGCAGAAATGCCATGTTCTGGCTTCGCAATATCAGAACTTGGAGAGGGCAGTGATCGCAAACCTTCAATAATGCAGTGCACCAGACGAAGAAGATTGTTTGAGATATCTACAGTATAACATGAATATCTAAATAAATATGAGAAAAAATTTCGGGTTTTATTTTTTAAATTTGGGTGGATGCGTTGATATTTATATATTCTATTAGTCATAATTTACTGTTCATTCCCCATAAATACAAATTTATTTATGGAAAAAATTACAGTAAAAAATAATGATTATATACTTAAATTAGAATTTTATCTTTTATATTATGGTAAAAGGTAGACCGGTCCATCTGGCGTTTGTTGATCTAAAGAAAGCATACGACTCAATACCTAGAGTCAAATTATGGGAAGCAATGAATGATCTCGAATTCCGACAAACACTATTAAAAGCAGTTAAAGCACTGTACAAAGAAAACAAAGTAGCTATTAAATGTGGAAATAAAGCCTACAATCCATTTAAGAGGACAAAAGGACTTCTACAAGGCTGTGCTACGTCCCCTACTCTGTTTAAAATATTCTTGGAAAAGACACTCAAACCATGGAGGAGAAAGTGCGAAGGAATGGGCATACCAGTAAGAGACGAATACCTATACACCTTAAGTTTTGCCGACGATCAAGTAGTCATCGCACAAGATGAGGAAGATCTCAGCTTTATGCTCAGAAAACTAGAAGAAGAATATAAAAACAACGGAATGGAAATAAACATAGAGAAAACCGAATATCTAACAACAGAAAACAAGGATATGAGAAACCTAGAGATAGACGAGGGAAGACAAGTAAATGGAACAGATAAATTCAAGTATTTAGGAACCATAATATCAACCAGGGAACAACAGAAGAAGATATAAACAACAGACGAAGACAAACAAGAAACTGTATAAGACAACTAAATTCAGTGCTGTGGGATAAGAACATTACGATAAAGACAAAGAAGAGAATATATAATACCCTGACAAGAAGTATCCTGACATATGGGTCCGAAAACTGGACAATAAACAAGAGAAATAGAGGTAGAATAAGAGCAGTAGAAATGGAGTTCCTGAGGAGAAGCTGTAGACTTACAAAAAGAGACAGAATTGAAAACGCAGAGATTAAGCGGAGAATGGGAGTGCAATCAGACATAATCGACTATATAGAGGAGAAGAGACTATCCTGGTACGGCCACGTCAGAAGAGCGGACAGAGGACGCTGGATAAACAAAATCACAGAATGGAGCCCGATCGGAAGAAGAAAGAGGGGAAGACCCCGAAGGTCATTCAGAGACGAAATCGACGAGGCTATGGAGAAAAGAACCCTACGAGATGGAGACTGTAATGACAGGGAAAATTGGAGAAAATGGTTGAATGAAGGAAGGCCGTGAAAACTGTGGAAATCCTTAGTAGTAGTAGTTGTATCTTTTATATTATTTAAATACTGAATTTTCTATAGGTAATTGTTAAATATAATCACGTTTTAGATTTATTTTCTTTTTTATTTGCCACATCAGAATTATTCGGCGTTAGCGATTACTATGGCATCATTCCATATGAAAATTTACCCTGTGTTTCGTATTTTGGTCTGTTTGATTTATCTAGATAAATATTATATCTCGACTGATATAAAGTTTATACGACTATATTTACTAGTATATCTACTACATTTCTATGAATTTTTTTCCGCGCTGATGTCGAAGTAATATGCGGTCCTTTCATATTGACCGCCTTTTTTGACTCCGATTTCGATAATTAGTAACGGTTTTAAGTTATGGTGTTGATACCATGATGATTTTCCTGGAGAATCATGATGTAATTTAATACAATTGTTTTAAATTTTCATTTGTATCTTCATGCCATTGAAAAGATTTCTCAAATCGACGACAACAATTAATAAAAACTTTATAACTCACAAACGACGATCGATATGCTTATTTTGATAACGGATTAGTTATCAGCGTGCAAAAATACGTCTAAAACATGTCTTGGTTGACTTCCAGTTCCATTTCCACTCAAAAATTTTGTTGATTTCCGGTTTATTTTTGATCTTTTTATATTTAGATTCAATTATGGATCAAACGATTTATTTGATTTCGATTCACAACTTTTTTTGCAAAATTACAATTCGCTCACAAAAATGATTTTTGCGCCGATAAAGATTTTTATCCCTGTTTGCCTTCTTTCTTTGTTTTACTATTATCTACTTATATTTTACTGTTTATTCTGTTTAGCCACTATCATTGAGCTTGTCTTGTTTTTACCAGGACGGGTCGCATTTATATAAAATTCTTTGATTAAATTAAAGTATGGATATTTTGTGTACACGTGTTTTAGTATACGCGAGTGTTTTGGGTTATCGTGGAAATCAATACTTACCTCCATTGTTAGACTTTGGCCTCTCGCTTCCAACACGTTTCCAAACCACATAGGTTTTTCTGGATCAATATTTGATCTTTTAGCAGGATCAACCACAAATATACCAGCAGTACCCTTAATCGGATGAGGACGTGGACCTAAACATATAGACAATTAAATATGTATTTCGCATTTTTAGTTTACATCAGCCAAAGTTATGCAGGAAGGAAAATTTATATTGGATAATAGTATATTTAGTCCAATTGGGATAGCATTTAACCTTGCAATGCAAGCTGCCCCAAATTATATTATTTAAGGGGGGTTAATAGTAGTGTAAATATAAAATCACGACGGAATTCCGCCATTGCGTTAGCCGCCATCTTATTAAAGGATATTTTAAATTGTGATTTTAAAGGAGAACCGTTTTTGTACAATATCTCCGCCATTTTCAACTTTTAGACAAAATAGTTAAGGAATAAAATGGTTGCCAAGACGACTTCCTATAATTTCCTTTTACCAAATTTTTTCGTGTGGTCGTTATTTTCCGAGTTACGGAAGAAAATAGTGGAAGGGGGAGAAGTATAATTATTGAATTACTTATCTCGTTTATTATTAACTTAGGGACATAAATGTACATAAGCTAAAATGAAGAGAATTATATTTATACAATTTTGATTTGTTTGATGTTTTTGCTTAAATCAATATTAAAGGTCGTAAATTAATTTTCGTTTATGGCTTGCTGCTGATGACGTCACCGTCTAGGGCGTGTTATGCATAGAACCTCACATATTGATCTCAGTAAAAAAATGAAAGAGTTAAAAATTATATAAAACATAATTCCGTTCATTTTTGTTCATGTACATATATGTCGTTGAGTTAATAATAAATGACATAATTCAATAATTATATTTAGTCACTATTTTCTTCCTTAATTCAGAAAATATTAACTACACGAAAAAATTTTCAAAGAAGAAATTATAGGAAATCGTAATTGTAACAAGTTAAGTCCTTATGATTTTGTCCAAAAGTTGAAAATGGTCATTATATTGAATAAAAATAATTCCTATAAAACCAATCCCTGCAAGGTCTTACGCTCGCGCCTTTACCGCATACGTACGACCTCAAATATTGATTTCAGCATAATAAATGAAAGAGATCAAAATTGTATTAAATATAATCAGCTTCACTTTTGCTTAGGTATATTCAGGTTATAAAGTTTATAATGCTCGTTTATTTAATAATTCGATAATTATACTTCCGCACCCTTCTACTATTCCATTAACTCAAAAAATATCGACCGCAAAAAAAATGTAAAAGAAAACTGTTGGAAATCGCATTTGCAACAATTTTAGTGCTTGTGTTTTTGGTCAGAAAGTTAAAAATAGCGGATATATTGAGTAAAAGCAGTTCTTCTTTAAATTGAAGAGGGCGACTAACGCAACGGCTGAATTCAGTCGCAGTTTTATATTTATACTACTATTGACCCCCGTAAAGGTTAGAATAATAAAATTTGAGGTAGCTCGCCATGCAAGGTTGGGCATTTCTTTGGTCTAAAGTGACAGGAATAATTCCATATAAATTGAAAGGATTTTGACGCCTATTCGGTTATCTTCAAGCGGTATAAATCAAAGTTTCCTTAACAAAATACCAAACTGTTATTTTTAAAAATACCTACACTTATGTTTCTAGGCATTAAGTGGATTTATGTATAAATCTCTTACTTATACAAAATATTACATATTATACAAAAGGCACGCAGAAAGAGTTAAGCGTTGTATTAAAGTTACAGAATTTTTTAATATTATTTCAAAATATTTTTAAACTTTTTTAAGAAAATTTATATTTTGTTAGCACGCCATGGCCAATAAAACCGAAGTAGTGAAAATACTTCTTTCTCGATTTTTCTAGATGTTTGTATAGAGTCTTCAAACCTTTCAGACGCCCACCTTTTTTGTAGTATAATATTGGATTAAAGATTAAAAATGAATATAATTAAATACATATTTTACAACTTTTTTGTCTTTTAGTATTTGTTTTTAAAATCATTAATTTAGAATTTACATGCAATATTATATTTTTAAAAATATTAAGTTGTATTATTTTCAATTAGGAACAGCAAAAAAATAATAATTTAATTTAAAATGTCTTCAAAATGACTTCCCTTTATATAGTAAAGGGCAAATCATTATACATTCTACATGGTTTCAACAATGAATACCGAATATTTTGAAAAATGCATTCGAATTTTCTAAAATTCAGTTTCTTAATTATACTGCACTTGTTATTTTTATGAAATAAACATAGTCTTTCACAAATCCTCAAAAACAAAAATCCATTGGATTAAGATCTCGATCACATTCATCAGCTGCCCATTCAATTGGTGCATCGATCCCTCTCGTATCCAACGTGCTGCATATTTTTGAAATAGAAAAATGCACTAACCTTGTCACTATAATGTGATCCTACACACTTTTAATGAGCACATTGCAAAACGAGGTCCAGGAAGAAGAAAAACATTTTGGTTACAGAACCTGAGAATCTGGTTCAATACAACATCTGTGCAGCTTTTTCGCGCTGCTGCAGATAAGAAAAAGATTGCCATGATGATGCCATCATTCGTAACGGTTGGGTACATCAAGAAGAAGATATTCCTCCCTGATTTATCTATAGGTTTTATATCTTTTTATGACCCTGGATGCATCATTCGATAATTAGTAAGGTATTTGAGACTGCTTCTCATAATAAATTTCCATATTTTCAACGTAAAAGACTCTTGCATCAGTTAGAGCGTGACTTTTATTCCATTCTTCGCTGGTTTGCTACTGATATACTGACGGAAGCAACAACGTCCTCTAAAAGCTACCAGCATTTCGTTGATCTTTCATGTCTCTGTTGTTGTCGTCAAATCTGATTGCTTGCTGAAGCAAATGAAAACGTTTTTTCGACATTCTTGCATGTGTATTGAGAACACACTAACAATTTGCCTACTCGAATTATAAACTTCATATTTGTGAAAATTAAGGGGTTACATAGGTCTTATATTTTTAAATAATCTATTTTTTTTTATTCCATATAATAATATAGTGCTTCAAGAGTACCTACTTTTTCTTCAAGTTCCACTCCTATCGGAGATTGGAAATCATTCTGGCAATTATAATTTTATTGGTTACTCGCCTGAATAGTTCAATTGAACTGCATCCAAACCACTCACGGAGATTGCGTAGCCACGAGATTTTACGTCTTCCTACGCTTCTTCTACCTTTGATTTTACCCTGCATTATATTCCTTAGTAGTTCGTACTTTTCACGTCTCATGATGTGCCCCAAGTATTCCAATTTCGTGGAATTGGAATTCCACGGTTTTTATGGAATTTAAAACTTCGCATTGTTTTCCTAGTTGTTCGAGAACTTGTTCTTTTGTTTTGCGATCTATCCATGATATTTTCAAAATACGTCGGGAACACCACATTTTGAATGCTTCTAGGTTTTTAATGTTGGATTTTTTAAGTGTCCAAGCTTCAACTCCATACAAAAGGGTAGAGAAAATATAACATCAAAGCATTCTTATCCGGAGCGATATATTGATATCGCGATTCCAAAAAAGTTTTCTCATTCTATTAAAAGTTGACCGCGCAATTTCAATGCGGCATCTTATTTCTTTTGTCTAATCAGTATCTTCTGTGTTTCATGCTCCAAGGTATTTGTACGAAGATATTTGTTCAATTTCTGTATTATCTAGTACTAGCTTAACTTTGATATTTTGTGCTTTTGTAAATACCATGAACTTCAAATTGATTTTTAGTCCATAATCGTTGCAATATATATTTAGTTGTTCAGCAAGGTGTTGCAGTTCTTCTAGTGTTCCTGCCAGAAGGACGGTGTCGTCAGCATATCTTATGTTATTAAGCGGCTCACCGTTTATTATAAGGCCCTCACTGCTCTCGGCAAGCGCTAATTCTGAGATGGCTTTACTGTATAAATTGAATAACAAGGGTGATAAAATACACCCTTGGCGGACCCCACGGCGAATCTGAATATCCTTGGTCAGTTCGTTTTCAACTTTCACGTTTGCTGTTTGATTCCAATAGAGGTTACAGATGATTCTAATGTCTCTACTGTCTATGTTTTTATTTAATAAAAATTCTTTAAGTCGATTATGCTGCACTCTGTCAAATGCCTTCTCAAAATCAATGAAACAGGCATATACTTCCTGATTAATATCTAAACATCTCTGCAAAAGAACACTTACTGCAAACAGTGCATCTCGTGTTCCCAGTCCTTTCCTAAATCCCATTTGTGTATTACTTATGCCTTCATCTAATTTCTTATGTGTTCTATTGTGAATTACTTTTAAAAACAATTTCAAGACATGACTCATTAAGACTATGGTGCGATGTTCATTGCACTCCTTTGCATTGGCTTTTTTGGGAAGCAGTATGAATGTTGATTGGAGCCATTCTTTAGGTATTATACCTGTTCTCAGTATTCACAATTTTAAGTAATTCGATAGGAACTTCATCAGGCCCAGGAGATTTGCCACCTTTAGCTTGTTTCATTGCATATTCAATTTCTTCTCGTATAATGTCAGGCCCAGTATCATCCTTAAATTCTTTTGGTGCTTCTGTTCTCGCTTTGTCTTCAAAAAGTTGTGCTATATATTGTGTCCATCTCTGCATTTTTTGGTTTATATCTGTTATAAGTGCACCCCTTTCATCTCTTAGTTGCCTAGTTTGAAGTGTTTTTCTCATTCCTGTTAATTCTCTAATTCTTTTATGCATGTTAAAAAAGTCATATTTTTTCTCAATTTCTTCTAGTTCTTGGCACTGCTCATGTAACATTCTCTCCCTAGCTTCTTTTATTCTCTGTTTTATTAATCGATCAGTTTCATTATATTTAATTGGATTTTTTGTTTTGAATGATTTTCTTATATAGGTAGGTACTCTGAAGAGTACCTATATACACCAAATTTGAAGTAACTTTGAGGAATATATACCTGAGTTATAGAGATTTGTATATGCGCCATCAGTTTAAAAACTAAACGCGTTTTAATGAAAGTTAAAGTTTTAATGAATGTTCGTCTCATATTATTTAGCATTTTTCGATTCTCATCGTTTTCAAAAAAAATTTTTCGTGTAAAAAAAGAATGAGTCGACCAATTAAAAACCTCTTTGTTTAATCACAAAACTATGCTATAAAGATGAATTGTGCATAGCAAAGTTTCAGCAATATCGGTGGATTCGTTCCTTCTCGAGAAATCATGCTGTATTCAAATCTCTATAAGTTCGGTAATATTGTTCGAATGTACTTTAAATTTTATTTGAATACAGTTCAAGTACTATACTTTCATATGGAATAAAAACTAAATCGATTTTTTGAAAATAAAAAATCTATGTAACCCATTAATATGTTATTTTAAATTCGAATTTAAAAAAGTGGTTGTATATTCTAAATTAATGATTTACAAACAAATACTAACAGATAAAAATGTAGTAAACCAGATATTTAATTCTATAGACATCCAAAAATTTCCATAAAAAAGTTTTAAACCGTTTTGGAGCAATAATAAAAAATTCGGTTTTATTTTGTAAATTAAACACCGCGTAGGTGCCACGTAAGTCAGGCCAAATCGACTAATTTTCATTTTTAAAAATCATGTTATAATGTATGGCCAATATTTGTATGAGACTCTGTATTATTAACTGAATATTAACAATACCTGACCAATATTTATATCAAAATAAAAAGTATAATTACCAAAGTTAAACGAGATTCTAATCATATCGGACTTAGGATCATAATCTCTGTTAAACTTTAACGCTACAGTAAACTTTTGTCCTCTACGAAGTACAGGAACGTCTTCCTCGTCAACCAATTCATACTGATCAGTTTTGTGAAGTTTTGAGTTCTCCTTGGGGTACATGTAAAACATTTCCGTTTCCAAAGACATCTTGGATGGGTTGTTGTTTAAATATTAGATCTACAGGAAAATCAAACAAAAATTATTAGTAAAAAAATAATAGTAAACATTATCATCTATGTTGTGATATTTAACAATTTATACCCATTTCTCTAGCAAAGTTTTTCAACTCTTAAATAAAATTATTCTGTACTAACACGTTGATCGCCATAATGATAATATTTTTTGCCTTCTTTCAGGCCAATTGGTTTTTTTTTTTTTCAGTAAACAAAATTAGAATCGCCATAATGATATCCAATCTCCGAGGTTTTTGCAGTATATTTTTAATAATATACTACATAACTTTGCAGTAGAAATACATTTCTTAAATACCTATAGAGAAATTTGTCTATACGTGATTGTGAAATGCAAGTGGGCATCGCGCGACCTAATAAATAAAAAGTTGAGGCGATGATGTAATGCACACGTGCCCCGCACGTGTTATGATTTGCAAGAATTAACTAAACCATTACGAATCTGTTTTGAGGTGTATGTGAAAGGTAATATTCGTATTTTTGCAGAAATAATTAAGTGATATCTAGCCCACCACATTTCATTAAAATCGATTTAATAGATTTCGTATAACAATTTTGCAATCTAAATTATAAAAAATTTAAATTTTTAAAAATATTTCAGACCAAAAACTAGACCATATAGAAGTTTGCCAATTTTTTTAATTCACTTTTTATTCTTACTACCAGACTCCACTACAACAAACGTTTCAAAGGTGAAGAGTGCAGTTTATTATGCGATTTTTGCATTATGCTTCAGTTGAAGTCAGTTTCTATAAAAGTTTTAAATCTCAAATCAAAGGTAACCTGGTAAACACTAAAATAGATAATTAGGATTCATTCATCATCATCAATGGTGCTACAGCCCTATGAAAGAGCCTCGAACTTCCCAAGTCTATTACGCCAGACAGTCCTATCCATTGCCAACCGTTGCCAGGTTGCTGCGCCTATCTTTCTACCATCCTCATCTACATCATCCTTCTATCTGAGTTTTGGCCTACCCCTTTTTCTACTTCCCACGGGTTGTGATATAAAGATTCTTCTACGAGGGTTGTTCTGCTGTGATCTTGCTAGATGTCCTGCCCATCTTAGTCTTCCTATTCTTATAAGAGATACTACGTCTTTACCACCAAATATTTGTTTATATCTGTGGTATACCTCGTAGTTGTATCTCCTTCTCCAAACACCATTTTCACAGATACCGCCAAATATTCCTCTCAGGATCCTTCGTTCAAATATAAGCAGAAGGTCTTCGTCTGCCTTGGAGATGGTCCATGTCTCCGATCGATATGTCAACACTGGCTGTATAACGGTTTTGTATATATTTATTTTTGTTTTTTGGCTTAAGTTTCTACTTCTTATATGTCTACTCAGTCCAAAATAGTATCTGTTTGCCATTATTATCCTTCGCTTGATTTCTTCCGTTATGGCGTTGTCTTTGGTGATCAGGGAGCCTAAGTATGTAAATTTGTCCACCAGTTCAAAGGTAGAGTTATCAACCGTGAATTGGGGACCGATGTTCCTGACTCTATTGTTGGGTGTTGATGCCATCATCTTAGTTTTCTCCTCATTTACTTGCAGGTCCATAGATTTTGAGGCATTTGAGAAGGTGGTATACATTTCTTCTAGCTTGCGTGTTGTGCGGGCAACTAGGTCCACATCATCTGCATATGCCAAAATTTGGGATGATTTATTAAAAATATTTCCTCTGTTGTCTATTCGGGCATCTCTGATCGCCTTTTCCAGTGGTATGTTGATAAGGAGACACGCCAGCGCGTCTCCCTGTCGCAGCCCAACATGCGTTCCAAACGCCTGTGGTTGTTCGCCCTGTATTTCGACTTTGCAAACCACATTACGCATTGTAGCCTTAACCAATCTTATCAGTTTATCGGGGATGTGGAATTCATCCATGGCTTCATACAATTTATTTCTTATCACTATGACACTATCATAGGCAGATTTGAAATCTACAAAAAGATGGTATGTATCGATATTGAATTCATTGGTTTTTTCCAGTATTTGCCTTAGCACAAAGATCTGATCTGTTGTTGATCGACCAGGCCTAAAGCCACTTTGATATTCCCCGAGAAGTTCCTCTGAATATGCACTTAGGCGACCATATAAGATCCTCGAAAATATTTTGTATGCTGTATTAAGGAGGGTTATTCCCCTATAGTTTCTACATTCCAATTGGTCACCCTTTTTGTGTAGCGGGCAAACGATTCCAATACACCACTCTTCCGGGATTTGTTCCTCATTCCAGGTTTTCAGTATTATTTTATATATTTGATTAGTCACAGTAGCACCTCCACATTTAATAAGTTCCGCGGGTATACCATCACTTCCTGGAGATTTCTTGTTTTTTAGGTGTTTTATTGCATCTCGTACTTCTTGAATTGATGGAGGCTCTAATGGTGAATTGTTGCTTTATTAGCTCTAATGGTAAATTAGGATTCATTAACTTTTACAAAAAATCATATAAAAAAGTGATATTTTTACAAAAAGAAAAAAAATTATCTTCAACACAGTGGCGTGTTGATATCAATTTGCAGGTTTATTGAATTATTGTATTGGAGGTAACTAAGAATATTTAATTGGTTAATTTGGAGAAATTTTATGTTTTTCTTGTTATTACTGGTATTCAAAATAAATAAATTAGTTAAATCCAAAATTATCTTCAAAGTTATTACTTAAACTAAAAAAAAATATAGTGTCCTGTAGAGAAAAAAATTACCTTACGAATCATGTGCCACTCGACCACACTTGCTACTTAAAAAAAAACTAAGGGTTGATGAGAAGCAGAAGGGTTAAATTTAAAGGCATGAATTTTGCATGAAACTTTTTCCTCCTTACAATACAAATTGACGTTTTTTTTTTCTAATGTTCTACTAACTAGTTCTGCAATGATCTGAATGACACCTCTCACATCCAAATTTAGTCGTTTTTTCACAGATTCGCCCTGGCCTAAACGTGCATATTGCAGCGGTACAGTTGAGTCTAAAGGTGCGATCTGACAGAACGTGGAGTGGCATTCTACATCGGTAAAGAAAAATAAAAAAATACATAATAGAAAAAGACAATATAAAAAAACAGACAGTCCTTCCAGTAGGGATTCTATAGATTTAATCAGAGAAATATAAGCGGGTGTGGTGTAATACTGTACTTTGGTTGTATTGTTAGTGTGTTGGTCAAATTGTGCTGAAAATGATGCTGATATAAAAGGTATTCAGGCTTCAGATGTACCAAAACCTCTTCGGGTTCTAAGCATTAAAAAAACTTCTCCAACATAAAAAATACTCAAACGATGGCATCTTCTAAGATAAAATGTTCCGAAAGCAAGTAGAGCAACCGTTAGGATTTCCTGGTGAAAACTGTTACAGAGGTACACCAATATACGTCAGACAAATGGGAAGAGCGTGTTAGAATCTTGAAAGCCTTATAAATAAGAGTATGGAGTTGATATAAGCGCTTAAAATAAGTAAAATAAAAATTGCTTGCAGTCAAGAGAAAGGATAAAAGAAGCAAAGGACAAAGAACTATATGAACGATACAAATTGTGGTTTCTAGAGGAAAGTAATTTTAGGAAGGGAGTTGGTATAATTGCTGGTAGAAAAATGAAAGATAACGTAGTGGAAGTTATAAGAACAAATGATAGAATAACACCAGTAAAATTTTCACTCGATTAAAAAGTATTGAATGTTGTTTGTATTTATATTCTTTAAGTCAGTCTGGCTTAATCCTTTGCTGTGCTTAGAGGCATCCTAATGCCTCTTTAAAAAGGAAGACAAATCGGACAGTAAAAATTACAGGGGAATTTATTTATTAAAATGCAACACTAAAATTAACAGCAGAAAAAATCATTAGAATGCAATAAACCGACATACCTATGTTTCGTAAACCTTAAGAAGGCAATTGATCGGGTCAAATTAAATGACGTTATTCACTTATTGTATACAAGAGATATACCTCTGGGAATAATCAAAACGATCGAAAATATCTACCAAAATAACACAATAAAAGTAAAAGTAGAAGAAGAACTAACTGACCCTATTGAAGCTGGAAATGAAATAAGACAGGGAGATTTCCTGAGTCCTCTATTGTTTAACCTGATTATGGATAAAATAATTTAAAAAGTAAGAACAAAAAAAGGATACCAAATGGGATAAAAACAGCTTAAAATAATCTGCAATGCAGACAACGCAATACTACTCTCTCAGAGTGAAGATGATTTACAACATATGCTGCATCAATTTAATATAACCGCCAGAAAATTGTTAATTCCCCCAAAAAAGACAAAATGCGTGATTATCACAGCAAATTTACTAAGACGTAAATTGGAGGTGGAAGGCTAGATAATAGAACAAGTTATGGAGTTTAAATATCTAGTCATCACATTATATAGCTACGGAAAGCTCGAAACAGACGTGGAAGATCAAGTGAATAAGGTAAACAGAGCCGCAGGTTTCCTGAATGAAATAATATGGAAAAAATTAAAATATCGGGAAAGAAATTAAAGACAGAATTTACAAAACAGTCATCAGACAATAATGGCATTATGCGGCAGAAACTCGACCTGACACAGAGAGAACAAAAAGGATATGAGAAACAACAGAGATGAAAACACAACAAATAGAGTAGTAAGGACGGCAAGAAATGGTTCCCCAATAGGAAGAAGATTAGTAGGAAGACGACGTAAACGATGAAACGATAACTTACTGGAGGCACATTGAAAAACGGACAGAGTTATGTCTACATAAAAAAGAACAAGAAGAGAAGAAGTCAGTCTGGACGTAATACATGGAACTAAAAATAATGCTGAAAGTTTAGAAAAGGAGATTTAAAGAAAGAAGGTTAAAGGAAGAACATTAAAGGAAGTAATAATACAATTTGGAGAAATATAGTTAGATTATAGTTATATAGTATACAAATATAGTTAGTATTATTAATATTAATAAAATATGGACTTGGAAAGTCCTTAGGAAAGAAATTTGAGAATAAAGAGACCTAGTGGTGATCGAACGAAGAACAATAAGAAATAAACGAGAAGAAAAAATTATATAAAGTTTGGCAAGAAAATATATGGAATACAGATCTTTTAAACTATAAATTTGGAAATAAAATGAAAAATGGAAAAGTTGTTCTTGGACTCAACGGTAAAGTAAAACCAAAACCAAAGAAAATTTGGTGAAAAACGCTAAGATAAGACATGTCTGTGAATGGTATTGATATTGGTATGATCTAAGATACAAACTTGTAGAGAAATGTAATTAAAGAAACCGACCCCTTTTGATATACAAGCAAAGAGATTATTTGTGATGATTCACAAGTATATTTAATTTAAGAAAAAGATAGATAAGATTTGATTTTAAGTATAGTGCGTCTGTATAATCGCTTATACGTATTTCACCCTAAAAAAGATCTTCTGAGCGGCTATTCACAGACGCTCTGAACGTGAAAACAAATATTTCGTGTCGTAGTAGAAGCAACACCACAATGGCTTCATATGGACGCAAATAGCGACAGCTATTTAATTTATTTGCGAATGATTTTCTTTGTCCTTTTTTGCCGTAGACATGATATCCTATACTAGAAAGTAAAAAACAAGGACTTATAACGTCGATTTTTTCTACTAAAATTTTTCCTGATTTTCCACTAATTTTTTAGCAGTAGCATATCGAAATTCTAGTTATAAAGAATTCCTCGAGAAACTTTTACTACAATCTAAGTTCCGACTCAGTGCAACCAACCCTCAGCTTACAAGACAATTTAAAAAAGGAATATCAGAGCGCCAAAATAATAAAAGCGTTAGAGCGTTTTATTGCTCTATTCAATAAGTTGTTTGTCCAATAATATACCAATAATACTTTATCTAAATGTTTGACACAGGAAAGCTATGACCTTCCTTAATATTTTTATCGATATTAGTAAACTGTTGATTTTAATTGTGATTGGAAATATCAATAGTTTAAGACTTTGCTTTTAAGAATTTGTTATTGTTTGATAAGTTATCGGGCTATAGGATCATTGACCTTTATTTGTAATAATAAAAATGCATAAGAACTTTTTTTAATAATAATTCTAATACAAGCTTAAGATGTCTTCTTGGTTTAAAAATGAGAGTATATTGTAATAAATAATATGACTACTTAAAAGAATCTGCCCTTATATTTGATAATATTGATTGGATTTTGTGAAAATGCTTAATGCTAAATGTTACGGCTATGTTTTACTACTGTAAATTTCAAATTTTTATTAAATGTAATGTAAAACTTTATTAAATGTAACGTAAATAAAATGAACTTAATTTAAAATTAATAAATTTATAATTCAAAACAGTTTAAGCATCAGCTATAATTATTTAATTAAATATTCAAAATTATATTGACGTTCGAAATTACGTCGAACATTTTTAAGTATTTCAGGGTTACTAGACTACATTCATATATACATGTCGACTTAGTTTTTTAAATGAAGCATAAATGGTATTATAAATTTTGCTTTTAAATAACCCCATAGGAAGAAGTCCAGGGGAGTTATGTTGGAGGATCCTACTGGTTATCTAATAAAACCTCTTTGTTCATTCCGTTACCTACGAAACCGTTTATTAAGGTATAGCCTTACGTTTATTCTGAAATCCAAAGATGCGCCGTCTTGTTGAAAAAGCAAATCATCTTCTGAGTACCTGTTATCATTTTCGATAATATCGGTCAAAAAGTTGTGGTCTAATAATGCTAAATATACTTCTTCGTTCAAATTCTGTTGGAAAAATAATGAGCTAACAATACCATCTCCATAAATTCCGGTCCATACAGAACTAACTATGCGTGATTTTCCGCGGGACAACGCGCCAATCCCGTGTCCCCTACCTCTGTCCCGCAAAAAAGCTGTCCCATCCCGCAGCAAAAATCGCTGTCCCGTCCCACATTATGACCCCTTCCGCGTCCTGACCAGTCCCGCGGGACAAAATGCGGGAGAAAGTGCAGGATATGACGTCTCGCTTGCATCCCTGGCTATGTTATATTCATATCTTATTGTTTCTCTTGTTTATTGTGCGCGAGTTATATACATTTATTAAAACAAGTTTTTAGTATCGAAGAATATATAAATATCAGGGTGAAAACTTTATATTGAAATAATCTCTAAGATAGCCAATCAACACATACTCTAAAGCAAAAAATGCATTTAAACACGCCGGAATGATGACACAACATTTTTTTTTATTTAAACAAATATACCCGCATCAACCACTAAGGGTTATTAGCAGGGGGACATACACAAACAGTAAGATACATATTGTTACATAAAAAAAATATTTTTCACAATCTCGTATATAGTTTAGTCATTTTAAGAAAACTTAATAAAGCCTGTAAATTTGACGTTAGTACACTTTTTAAATTGTCACTAAGGGCACACGCGATTCTTTCGTTCTGGTACACTGGACACTTAACAATTATATGTTTCACTGACAACTGAGTGTTGCACTTGGTACACATCGGAGCAGGCTCCTGGGTGAAGATATGCTTGTGGGTAAGGAAAGCATGTCCTATTCGGAGTATGTTGATGATGACTTGGTCTTTTCTATTATTTGGTAAGATGAGTTTGGTTCCTACTTGACTTAGACATTCTTTAAGTTTGTTGGCAGTATGATCCCAAGTAGTTTGCCACGCTCTGTACATGTGGGCTTTGATATTAACTTTGTGATCAGTCCAAGGCATTTGATTTATGATAGGAATACTTTGGTCAGTGGTTGCATTGCTTGCCAGAGAGTCCACTTCCTCATTACCACTTATTCCCATATGGGAAGGTGGCTATGGCTCATTGAATCGGTGATGATAACAAATTTTCTTTCATTGATAGAACCACATTTTTTCATAGCCTGGTGAATTGCCGTAAGTTCTCCGGTATATATACAACAATTTGTTGGGATTCGTATGGTAGACTTGACGTTTTCGTAGATGTATGCTGCAGCATGTCCTTCATCACATTTGGAAGCATCAGTGAAGATTTGATGGGTTGTTGAGTATTTGGATATTATATTTTTATAAGCTTGCTGTATAAGGAAAGGATGTGTGGAATGTTTCGGGAGTTCTTTTAGAGACGTGTCGATTTTTGGAGATTTGATCATCCAAGGAGGAACATTTACATGAATAGGCATAGTAAAACTGAACTGTTCTAAATTAAGACCAATATGTTTTATTCGTTCAGGAAATGGTAGTTTTTTTATTGCCATGTTTCTGTAAAGATCGGACGATATATTTGTTCTGCTAAGTATTGTTGAGTAGGTTACGTTGCTGTTGTTTGCTGAAATTCTGGCAACGTAATTTAGTGATAGGAGTTTTCTTCGTTGGCTTAAGGGCAGTTCATTAGCCAGAGCTTGTAAGCTACTTACTGGACTAGGTCTTGTTGCACCTAAAACTAATCTCAAGCACATATTTTGAATGTAGTCAAGTTTTTTTAGAGATGTTTTGTTAGCAGTATCGTAGCATAAACAGCCGTAGTCTAGTTTACTTCGTATTAATGATCTATATAGAGTAAGTAAGGTTGTTGTATCTGCCCCCAAGAGGTATTTGACAGCATTTTTAGTAGATTAATTCTGGATTGGCAAGAACGTTGCAGATTGGTGATGTGGGTTTCCCAGTTTAAGTTACGTTCAAAAGAAAGTCCTAAGAAATTTATTTCTTCTGCTTGTTTCAGGACAACTCCATTTAGTGTTAATTGAACATTAGGATAATTTTTTCTTTTGCTAAAAATTTAATAACGTGTCTTTTCACTAGAGAATATAAAACCCGTGTTTTGCGACCAGCTTTCAATTGTGTGTAAGGTAGTTTGCAGTATATGTGTTCCCAGAATTACATTGTTTGTTCTTAGATAAATGACTAAGTCATCTGCATATAGGCTAGTAAATACAGGTAGTTTTATTTAATGTATAATACTATTTATTGCAACTAGAAAGAGAGTAGGACTTAGAGTAGGTCCTTGTGGAGTGCCGTTTTGAAGTACTCGTCTGGAAGATGTAAATCCATTGGTTCTAACTCGAAAAGTTCGTGCTTTTAGAAAATTTTTAATAAAGAACAACATGTGCCCTTGAACATCCCATTCTTGAAGTGTTTTCAGTATAAGATGTCTCCATGTTGTGTCAAACGCTTTTCTTATGTCAAAAAATACGGCAATAAGTTTTTGGTTGTGCATAAAGGATTCATGTATACTTGATTCAAGTGTTATTATATTGTCTGTTGTGGATCTACCCGTACGAAATCCACTTTGTCTGATACTTATCAGGTTATTGTTTTCGAGGTACCATTTAAGACGATAATTAAGGATTTTTTCAAAAATTTTGCAGGTACAACACGTAAGTGATATTGGACGATAGGAATTTGGATCTTACATTAGATTAAGACACAACATTTATATTAGGAAATAAAATGAATAAACTATAAAACTAACTATAAAAGAACAGCAGCTTATCTTAATTTAGATAAAATGTTATAAATAATTATAAACTGAGTCTCCTCTATAAACCACAAGAAATGCGATCGGTTATAATAGAAATTTTTTACATATTATATAGAGTGTGCCAAAAGAAGTGGGAAGGTTAAATATTTCGCAAAATTTACTTGGGATCAAAAAACTGAAAAGCACGTGTTCAATATACCAGGGGCCCTCGACAAGTCAAAACTCAATTTAAAACAAATTTTAAAATTATTCCATAGTTTTACTATTAGGTCGTACAGTCAATCTTCTGAAGGTTTTACTACAGTAATAAGATTGTTGACCGCTTTTGTGAGGCACTTAAAAAGACTATAATAATTTTACTGCTGCCATAATACTCTTACTCGATTTATTTTGACCGCCGATACAAAGAAATAAAACCGCCTTATAGATTTATTACAGATATCTATATCCTGGCAATAAACTCTACCAAGCAGCCCTTTAGTCTGAGTTATTTGCGGCTTTTTGTGGCTTTATTGTGAAGTTGTGAAAAAAAAATTTGTGAAAGAGAAAGAGAGTACCTCAGTGGAGCTATGAAAAGAAAAACGAAACGAACAAAGGAAGAAATTTTGAAGAAGATGCCCAAAATTTCTTTATTTTTTCATCAACAAGATGGCCAAAGTGATTTAGATTGCCATGGTATACTAGGTTTCTATCTACTAGTGTAACAATTCGCATCCAATGTCATCTTTTACTTATTTGAGAGTTTGGCACATTATAGTAAAGTAATAGGGCTCCAATGAATAAAAAAAGATTATTTTTTTATAACTTGAATTTTACTTTATTCTTAGATTCTTGTGGCCTGCCAGAGATGTCAAAAATTGAAAAAGATCCCACCGAAAATATACATAAAATGAATAATTTCTTAATATCTCTTCATAACATTGAGAAAATTTTGGTAGCAGCCTCACCGAATACGAACAAAAAATGATTTTTAAATTCGGTCCATTTAAACCACAAACGCCGGATCCACAAACAAAGCGAGCTTTTTCATTTTATTATTATTTCTGACCAAATAGAGTTAAACAACAAATAATTTGAACGTTTATGATTGGAAGATATCTCAGAAAATTATAGATGAAATAAGTTTCGCTTTGACTCAACTAAAAATAATAAAACATTAGGTGAGGATAACCGACATAACAAAAAAAAAGTAAAGAAACATCACTTCAGAGATTGGAAATAATATGTTAATTGTACCTTCGATGAGATAGAGTATAAACAATAAAATTTATAATTATTAACAAATGATTTTGTCTCATTATGCTGTTTTTGGAGCAACAAATTAATAAGTTGATATTTAAGTATAGATACAGTTTGAATGGTAAGCAAAAAATTCCAAAAAAATTCATACTAAAAATAATTAAAAAATAACGCCGATATTTCTGCAGCAAACGTATCTCCTCGTATCTTCTCGTATTTCCTATTATATGTATATATTAATGGAAAATACCTAGTTATTGCAAAGTCTTGGAATATTTTGTGTATAAACTGTATTATATCGACCAGCATAAAACAAAGCTATAATAATTATTTTCAAAAAGCTCAAGGATATATTCTTACCTTAGAAAAATCACCTTCACTCCACTAGCCGTTTTTTGCAAGTAAAGAAAAAATTGTTAATTAATAAACGTTTTGTTTAAGGATAGGTGTTATCAAATTCAAGATATTTCTACTTAATTGTTTCCTGCGAGCGGAAAGCATCCGGTGGCAAAACCGCAGCATTGATGCGTGTTTAAAAGGTACTTTGATTACAACGACTACATTCAATACGATTTGATAATGAGCAGGATTTTGGTCTTAATTTGCTAATAAAAGTTATACTTTTCTTGATAAGACAACCAAGATACTGATTTCATGTAGGAAATATGATTAATAAGTAAAAACATACTATAGCTACTACATTTTATGACACGTGTTTACTGTATTTTATAAGAACCGGCATTATCCTTTGGGTTAAATGATAAGAAACTGATTATTTTTCTTCTTTAAATAAGTTTTTTTGACTAATATAATTTAAAAATACTCTAGAAGAAAGAAAATGGTACTTATAAGGACCATAAAAGCAGCAAATATAAAATAATAAAAGAAAATGGTGCAAAAGATAGGTTAGGTATAGGCAAAAGATAGGTATAACTAATTGATAGATAACACAGTACCAATTTCTAATGAAAAAAAAAACGAAAAAAATAATAATAATCGGTAGATCTCCAACTAGGGAAAATTACTTACAAAAAAAAATTATACAGTAGAACAGAAACATTTAACAACTGAAAATAAACATAAATACGAAATGCTACTGAACAAAAGTTTCGTTTACCTACATTTAAAATTACGCAAATTGGAAATCAACAGAAGGAATAATCATACGAGGGAGTCAATTTTCAAATGTTTACCGGGAATTCCTTTCTTATTCAGCTCCTACCATGATAGTTTCTGTATTGCCCTCGTCTGTTATAACTTTTATTGCAGAGTTGTCCATTACCATCAGTATGCTGGTATATTAATGTTTTGAATTTCGAGTCAAAGTTGCTGTCTATTTACAGAGTCAAAGGATTGGTGGAAGTCTACAAATAGTAGGTATAAATGTATGCCATGTTCGTAGCACTTTTCGATCAGTTGTGTTAGTAGGTGAATTGCGTTTATAGTCGATTTTCCCTTTCAGAAGCCTTGTTGGTATTGCCGTAGTGTATGTTCGGTGTATTTATCTATCTTGTTTCTCAAACTCTTCTTAAAGATAATTCACACAAGAATATATAACAGATGTAAAAGAGACATTAATCCCATACAGTTCGGTTTCAGACAAGGATTTGGCACAAGAGAAGAACTTTATAGCTTAACTGTCCTACTTCATAAATGCAGAGATCAGCAAAAAGATGTCTTCATATGCTTTATAGATTACCAGAAAGCGTTCCATTGTGTTAATCATTCAGAATTAGAAAGATTGCTCCAGGAACGTTTGATAGATGAGAATGACCTTAAAATCATAAAGAACCTTTATGTGAATCAAGTGGTATATGTGAGAGTAGGACTGGAATCTACATCATATTTCTCAATTGAAAAAGGTGTGCGACACGGTTGTGTTCTGTCACCCCCTCCTTTTTAATCTTTACTCTCAAACGATTTTCGATAAAGCCTTAAGTGACACTGAAGACGGAATCAAAATCAACGGACAGACTATTAGTAATCTTCGCTATGCTGATGATAATCATAATAGCTGATAGCCAAGAAGCGCTAGAACGACTGATAGATAGAATAAACACTGAAGGAGAACGACTGGGCTTGAAGATTAATATAGATAAGACGAAGGTAATGGTGGTTAGTAGAACACGAAATATGCAATTAATTAAATATACGAGTTAACAATAAGAACATCCAAAAGGTCCCCAAGTTCAGATATCTCGGTAGTTGGATAACTGAAGATTTAGATTCAGACATAGAGATACGTAGCAGGATTGAGCAAGCCAGAACAACATTTACTAATATGAGAACCTTGCTATGTCTTTGTAAAATGTTACATTTACTCCATACTGCTATATGGTGTAGAAACCTGGACCATAAAGGCCACTATGATAAACCGGTTGGAGGCCTTTGAAATGTGGGTATTTAGAAGACTAACTTAATATTCCCTTAACAGATCACACAACAAATGTCGAAGTAGGTAAAGAAATAATAAATAAGACTTACTCACAATCAATTTAATTTAACTATCAGACGACCGGTTTCGCTTTCTACAATATGCAAAGCATCTTCAGGTCTCGATACAAGGTTAAACAAATGATGCCGGTACTCTAAATATACTGCCGATAGTTAAATTAAATTGATTTTGAGTAAGTCTTATTTATTATTTCTTTACCTATTTGAAATGGACTCACACAAGCAACACATTCATGATTTGAAATGTCGAAGTATTAAATCGAATGGGCAGAGAACGAGAATTGCTGCCAATAGTAAAAAGAAGAAAAACTGCTTATCTGGGTCATATATTTCGAAATTCCAAGTTCCAGTGCTTAAAGCTTATTATGGAAGGAAAGATAGAAGGAAAACGGGGCATCGGAAGAAAGAAATACTCATGGCTTAAAAACATAAGGGATTGGACAAACCTCGATGACCATGCACTCTTTAGAGCTACACAAGATCGAGAGGAGTATGCCAAAATTGTCGCCAACATCCACTAATTGGATAGGGCACCATAAGAAGAAGTTTCTCAAGATGCTTGTCAATATTTTGTATATAGTATTTAGTAGTATTTGGTTACTCTGTAACCAAATATGGCATTCCAAACAATGGCCTGAAGACTGGAAAAAATCCACAATAACGACCATACATAAAAAAGGCAGCTTCCATAAATGCGACAATTATAGAACTATCTCTCTTATATCCCATGCCCAGCAAGATAATGCTACATATAATCAATGAGAGACTGAAAACATTCCTTCAAAGAGAAATTCCACAAGAGCAAACTGGATTTACCAAAGGTAGAGGCACTCGAGAACACCTGCTGAATATAAGACAGATAATCGAGAAATCTAGGGAATTCAACATCCCACTATACATCTGTTTTATATATTACCGTAAAGCGTTCGACAGGGTCAAGTGGAGACACTTATGGCGAATACTAAAAGAAGTAGGCGTACCCCAACATCTAATTACGCTTATAACTGAACTATATGAACACACTACTGGATCAGTTAAAGTACTTGACACACTTTCGAACGAGTTTCATCCAGAACGGGGTGTCAGACAAGGATGTATACTATCTCCACAATTATTCAACATATATGGGAGTATATTATGCGAAGAGCACTTGAAGGATGGGAAAAGGGCATCTCAATAAATGGTCATAAACTAAACAACCTACGTTTCGCAGATGACACAGCCCTTCTTGCAAATAGTCAAGCAGAGCTGATGGAACTTATACGACTGATCGAAAACGAAAGTCAAATATATCAAACATATCAAAGACAAAGATCATGATAGTGGATAGACTACACAACAATCATCCACACATAACCACAATTGACCGGTTCGAGGTTGTGAGCTCATACTTATATCTGGGATCATTAATCACAAACACATGGTCATTTCAAGAAGAGATTAAACGTAGATGTGATCTAGCAAAAGTTGCTACAGCAAAAATGACCCAAATGTGGAAGGAATGTCAAATTTCAAGAGCGATAAAGATGAGGTTGATCAACTGCTTAATATTCCCAATACTGACCTACGGATGTGAATCTTGGACTCTGAGACAATAGGAGAAAAGAAAGATAGACGCCACTGAAATTTTCTGTTGGAGACGAATGTTACGAATTCCTTGGACCGACCGTAGAACAAATAATTCAATTTTAAGAGAGCTAAAAGTTAGCCAACGACTCTCTAGTAAAGTCCATCTCCAACAATTAAAATATTTTGGGCATGTTATGAGAGCAAACACAGAAAACATGGAAAGACTCATAATACTATAACATAACTATACTCTATAATAAACTAATAGGAAAGTTAGAAGGCCGAAGATCCCGAGGAAGATCCCCAACAAGATGGATAGATCAAATTACAGGAATATGCCAAAGACCTATGCATGAATTAAAAGAAATGACCAGAGACAAAGATCTCTGGAGACGGACAATACAGGACATCACGTCGACCACTACACTCCCCCTGGGGGGTCAGGATTGAAGAGAGAGAGATTTAGTAGTATGATTTCTCTATAATTACTGGTATCCCTTCCCTTGGATTTTGGGTCACCTTTTTTATATATCGGTATTAAGTAATCCTTTCTCTACTCCATAGGCATATTCTGTGGCGGCGCAAGATCATAGGTTGAAAGCTGTACTAATTGGTATTGTTAATAATATTCTAATGATGATGTAAATGATGATGAGAAATGTGGGTATATTTTTTTTAAGTTATTATCTGTAATGTATTGAAGCAACTGTTTTACTTCTGTTATAAAGTTAGGTAAATTAGTTATTATTTGTAGGTGTGCGAGTAAATCTTGACAATTTTTTAATATTTATTCGTGTGGAGTATTTTTTCTTCTTCTTCTTACGGTTCCTTATCCTTAAGGACGTTGGCCATTACATTTGCCCATTTAATCTTATTTGTAGCAGCTCTGAATAGTTCTATGGAGGACATGTTCGTCCATTGCCGTAGGTTTTTAAGCCAAGAGTTGCGTCTTCTTCCTGGTCCTCTTTTGCTATTGACTTTGCCTTCGATTATAAGTTGGAGCAGTTCATACTTTTGATTTCTTATGATGCGACCAAAATATTGTGTTTTCCGTTCTTTTATTATATAAGCTCTCTTTCCTTATTCATCCTCCGCAAGACTTCCGCATTTGTCGTATGGCTCATGTAGGATATTCTGAGCATTTTACGGTAACACCAGAGTTCGAATGCTTGGATTCTTTTTTGTGTTGCATCTGTCATTGTCCAGGCTTCAACATCATAGAGCAAGGTGGAGAAAACATAGCACTCAAGTATTCTAGTTCTCAATGAGATGCCCAGCTGGCGGTTGCATAGAACTTTTTGCATTTTGTAAAACATTGTAAGTGCCTTTTCCAGGCGTATTCTTATCTCTAGTGAGTGGTCCCAAGTTTCATCAAGACTACTTCCAAGGTACGTTGTTCTTGTTACTCTTTCCAGATCTGTTCCGTCGACATTGACCTTCACCCTTCTGTTTTTGGTGCTTGCTGATGACCATCGTTTTTGTCTTCTTTGTATTCAATTTCATTCCCAATTCTCTACAGGCTGTCGTTACTCGGTCCATTAAGCGTTGCAGGTCTTCAACATTATTTGCCAATATGACAGTGTCATCAGCATATCGCAGGTTATTTATACATTGCCCGTTTATAATTATACCATCCGAGGAGCCTTCCAAAGCTTTCTGAAATAGCTTCTCAGAGTAAACATTGAACAGCAAAGGTGATAGGACACATCCCTGTCTTACTCCCTTCTCGATATTGATTTTTCCAGATGTTTCGCTTTTGATTCTGATTTTAGCCTTTTGTTCTTGGTAGAGGTTTGAAATGATCCTTAAGTCTTTATCGTCGATATTACATGACCTTAAAATATCTATTATTTTGTCTTGTTTCACCAGGTCAAACGCCTTCTAAAAGTCTATAAAACACAAGTATACATCAGAATCGACATCTCTACATCTTTCAACTAGCACACGTATTGAAAAAAGTGCTTCTCTTGTTCCGAACCCATTCTTAAAACCAAACTGAGTTTGACCAGTGTGTTCGTCTAGTTTATTGTATACTCTATTGTGTATTACTTGTAGGAAAAGTTTCAATATATGATTCATCAGGCTAATAATCCTATGGTCTTCACATTTCTTGGAGTTTTTCTTCTTTGGTAGTGGTATAAACACCGATGTCAGCCAATCATTTGGTATTATGCCTGTTTCGTATATTTTGTTAAATATATCTTCCATTACTTCGATGTGTTCGTCTAGTAATATCTTTATTATTTCAATTGGGATATTATCTTCCCCAACGGCTTTTCCGTTCTTTATCTGATTTGCCGCTTTGATAATTTCTTGCTTTGTGATATAAGGTCCAGTCGATGCCTCCTGCATGTAAATGTTCGTCCTCTCTCGGACTTGAAACATCTTTTCCACGTATTTTCCTTATCTACCTATTTGATCTTCTATGTTCAGTAGCGGGTTCCGATGTTTATCTTCGATGAAAGTCGTAGGAGTTTGTTTAAATATTTCAGCGGCTTCTTTTACTTTTTTATGTAGATTGAAAGTATCATGTCTTTGTTCCAACTCTTCAATTTATTGGCATCTTTCACTTAGCCAGGTTTCTTTTGGCTTGTTGGATCTTTATTCTGATATTCTTGTGTATTTGCTTGTATGTTGTTTCATTTTTACCTCTGTATTTTCTTCTTTCGTCCATCATGTTATATGGAAATGCAAATGTTTAAGGGTAATGCTCAAATGGACTTGTAGAGATTGCCATAGTTTGCTTATCACATTAACACGCGATAACAATAATTCATACCATATGTTACGATAAATAATGACTCATAAAACTGTAAACATATTATTACTAATTCTATTCCATTCAAGTATTTTCCAGATCATACACCAGCGTTCCGATCGAAGCCGGCAGAAATTCTACGGGCTAGCTAAAAAACTTGTCTGCGTGACCTTCAGTAGTAGTATAAAACCTAAATGGATCTGCTACTTGAACTAGAATATGCTGGTATATCGGATCGACTTATAGATAAGCGATATATCAAGAAATGGAAGCTTGCGGCTCGATGTAACTCTATAGATTCCTACCGAATGAAAATTTTTATAGGTACGGTAAGATTAAAAATAAAATGGGAGGACGAGGTACTTTAATAATATGAGTAGTGCGCTTGTCCTCTATACTGTCTACTTTTTTATTGTGTTTTATAATTTTTCTAATTATCTAATGCGGTTACTTGTTCCGTCATTGCTGCCTGACAATATTTCAATATTTAATTTGATATCCGATCTTTACTTACAGCTTTTCTATTCCTCAGACTTTGAAGTACCTTTGTACGTCTTGAAATTTCTTCTTCTTCTTCTTTTTATGTAGACATCACTTTGTCTGTTTTTAAATGTGCCTCCAGTAAGTTATCGTTTCATCGTTTTCGTGGTCTTCCTTCTGATCGTCTTCTTATTGGAAAACCATTTGCCATTGCCATTACCATCTTTACTAATCTATTTGTTGTTATTGGGCTTATAAGATCGTTCCAATCTACTCTTCTATTTCTTACCTTGTTCTTGACGTTCTCCACCTTGCATCTACGTCAAATATCTGTACTTCTAGCTCTGTCCCATAGTGTCTTAACATAAATGTTTCTAAGTATTTTCATCTCTGCTGTTTCTAACATTCTTTTTGTCCTCGCTGTGTCAGGTCATGTTTCTTCCGCGTATGTCATTATTGGTCTGACGACTGTTTTGTAAATTCTGCCTTTCATTTCTTTTTCTATATTTCTATTTCTCCATATTGTTTCATTCGGGCAGCCTGCGTCTCTATTTGCCCTATTCTGTAGCTAGATAATTACACTCCATCTTCTTCTTTTTCATCATCTTCTGTTTCTTCTTCAATATTAGCCTTCTAAATTGTTTAAATTATCGCACCACCTTTTTCTTGGTCTGACAATACTTCATCGTCCATTTGGTGACTTATCTCGTGCTATTTGTACTATGCTATCCTCTGCCATTCTACTAATGTGTTCGTTAGCTCTGTTGTCTCTGTCTCGTTTTAGATGTGTCAGGTCTTGTCTCCGCCGTGTATCTAAATATAGGCTAATTGCTGCTTTATAGATTCTTGTTTTTGTGTCTTGTCTTAGGTATTTGTTCTTTCAGATTGCGCTTGTGATTCCAGATTCCAGAAAAGCGGTGGCACAGAATAATAAACAATCAGAATGCCCACGCTCATATGCCGCCTTTGAAGTTTGTCAGCACGCAAACGCCATGTTTTAGACGGAAACATAGACTCGAATTGATAAATTTTTGACAAGCTACGACAGAACTGTAATTTAAATTTTTAGGGATTAATAATTTAGTACATTTGAAATAATTTAATCTATTCTTCAACTAAAAGTATGAATAAAATAGTGCATATTTCTGTAGTTGCCGTAAATAAATTAAACCGTTTTAATTTGTCTATGCACACGAGATAAAATGTCACTGAACAGCACTGGTTCCGTTTAAAACATGGCTGATTCCGTCGGCGCGAACGAGATGCGCGTACCTATTTTTAAAGCAGAGTGGGCATTCTGATTGTTTATTATTCTGTGGCGTAGGTATGTATAATACCCAGAGATATGTACGATGAGTACATATGAACGTCACTCAGTTTTTGAAATTGGTCGTGGATAACAAATTTAAATTTTTAGTTCCTGGAAGATACGATTCAGGGACCAAAAACTAAAGAAAGCATTAAGAGAAAGAAGTAAAAAATAATTAGACGTCATTTTGTTTCTTGAGCTTGACAAAAGGAAGTTTCGTAACACTACAGAGATATTTTAAATTATAAAACTGGTTGTATATATTGCAGGAAAATATTTAATATATAATGTAATTTTAAACTTCATTAAATATAAAACGGGGTTTGTTATAAAAAAATGGACATTTGCTAGTTTAATATTACTTAATTATTTTATATTACTATTAAAAAATATGAATATATAATATAAAGTTGAAATAAAACTACTTTCTCCTAATCCTTTCCGTGTCTGTGGTGTGTTGAATAAATTATCAACTAACTTTGAAATTATTTATATTATACCTACTATATTGCTTTTTAAAGAATCTTAGAAATATCTTAGAAAAGAAAATTAAAGAAATTTAAATATGTAACAGTTGAGGGGCAAATGTAATTCAAAGGAGGATGTCACTTTAGTTGTCTAAATGATAAATGACATTTGTGACGGTATCACTTGACAAGAGAAAATAGAGTGAGTGAGAAGAGTAAAATTTTCTAACCAAAATACTGATACTGACACTGTTTTTCGCATTTTCTATATTTTCTCATTAACCTAAATAGAATTTTTGATAACGATCTAAGTTTTATAGTTAATGTATTTATTTTATGGCTTCAATCAACTTATCCTAATGCAGCATTTTAAGTGGATAGTGAGACACTGGAATATAAATGTTAATATTTTGATGTCAATGATTACTCCAACATAAATAAAACTAATTGTATTATGTAGTACCACCAAATATATTTAAATAATTCCAAGTTTAATTAGACGTGATGGGTATTTGTTGGTGCAAACAAAAGAATGAAGATCATGATACATATATACCACAGTCACCCAACAGTCTTCAAGCCCATAACATCATACAGCCCCTTTCCCCGGTTAGCCCGCAGTATCCATTTAAGCTAACAAAACTTCCAGATGCTGCATATGTGGATAAATTAGTCCTGGAAACCCTAGGGGTTATTGCTACTTTAGTGGATAAGTAAGTTTTTATTATGATCTTATAAATTTTAATGCACTACAAAGATACTCAATGTAAAATAAAATCCATTTCTCTAGGCAAATACAGTTTGGATGTACTTAGTTGGTTCTCTAATAGTTGTCTAATTTGTTTTGAAACAGTGACAGTTAATGTGTGTTGACATATGGTCATTGGGAGCTGAAGGAATCATTTATTTGTATATTGCTCATTAAATAATGTAGTTTGTAAGCTTTATGCAGTACCTTTTTTGTTAAACATTGAAAAATAGTTCAAACATTTATTATTTCACATTTGCATTTAAATTTTTCTCTCAGACTGTGCCTGATGAATTTATATCCATAGGTTTTTACATCAGAATACTGACGGTCTCTTTCTAATACCCTGTAAGTGAGTTAAACGTAAGTTTGCAGGAGAAACATTTTTCTGTTTCTACAAGTTAATACAGGTACAAATTCAAAATAATTTTTAATTTTACTTGTTTGGATTGTACTGAAGGTCAACCATCCTTTGTTTTTAATTTTTTTATATATTTATTATACAGTAGATAGAGGCTATTGAAAGTGATTAGGTACAAAAAAAATGAGATACAAGCTATTGCAGTGATCAATCGAAATTGGTTAAATAGGTAGTATTATGAACTTACTTAAATGATAGATGTTTGATAATGGGGATGAAACTGATATATAAACTAACAAATAAATAAACAATGTTTTTAATCATTAATAAAAAATAATAATATAAAAATGCCAAGGTAAAAGTATAATGAGTAAAAGAAAAAATTGCAATCAATAAAAAATGAATGTTTAATAATATTTATTTATGGGGAGTGTGGTAAATTGTCATAAAATGCATGACAATCCTGAGGAAAAACAGACTTTATTTCTTGCAAATGTTGCCACTTTTTCTGTTTGATCTTTATGTAGTGAGTCATAGATAACACTTTTGGGATACTTTAGATATCTGGCTGGTGATGGTTGCAGTTCATGACTAAAATCAATTTTATATTGAATATTTTTTTTTCGCGGTGGTCATATTTCAAGTGTCTCAAATCGGTGACAGTGGGATCATTTGATTTCTTGCCTGGACGAATGCTCTTGTAAATCCATGATTTTTTATTTGAGAAATCCTTGAAAAACTCATGAGTTACAAAGAGAGCTTCCAATGACATTGGGTTTTTTCTTGCTTCTTTTGTGAGTCGTACATAATCACTTGGCAGTACAATGAAACAGTTTTTTAATCTTCTTTTTATCAAGTAGTGGACAGAGTCACACTCCATTTGAGTGTGCCCTTTTTTTAAATATTTTTGCTTTATCGTGACACCTTTCTGAATTGAATAATTTAGCAAAGCAATAGAAATCACACAATTCCTATTTTGGTAACAACATCCATCAGAATATAAAACTATCGGAATGTCTTTGACACACTTCTCTTGAATAATTTTGACTCATCCTACCAGTAATTTGTACATTCGTGTGATGCCAAATTATAAATTGTAAAATTATGGACTTCAAGTTTTGTTTTGTAATAAAGCTTACTTACGTTAATAACTGGACATATATTAACTGCTTGCATGTCCATGAAAAAAGCGTAGATAGAACCTTGAATGGCTAGCTGCTTGTCTGCGTCTTTTTCTTTTCTTGCTGCATTTTTTTTTCTCAAGATGTATATGGTACAATTTTTATTCAATGTTTTTTGTTTTGTAACCACAAGAGATATTACATAGATCTTTACGTGGTTTGTACAGTGAGATATTCATATCAGAAAAAGTGTTATCAAATAATGTATTACTGACTATCAAATTAACTTTCATGTTATCTTCTCAATATTTTCGATACTCTTGATATATATCCTGTTTGGTCTGAAAGAATTGCTCCAAATACAACTTTGAGGTTTCTCTTCTACAATAGTGCGAAGACACCTTGTGTAAGTTGTTACAAAATTCGTTGTCTAAGTTGTTACAAATTTGTTACTATTTGAAATGCATCTTTGATTAACGCAGACGAGAATGAATTAAGCTAATGTTCCATTCCTTTTAACCAATCGTGTACCATATCTTCTTTTAGACCATGTGTACTCAAATACATCTTTTTGCATACTCTGAATTTGACATTGTCTTTATTCCTTAAATAGTAGTAATAAGTGCCTTGTCTTCTAGATACTTTGCCAGCTTAACTTCTTGTCTTCGATAAATATACATATATTTTCTTTTCACTTCAATTCATATTTTTCCAAAAATTATTAAATATTAATTTACATTCGTTTTCTGAAAATTCCGAGCAATGTCTATTTTTTGCTTTCTTGCAGGCCTCTGATTCGTATGCTTGTGATAATTCTCTTTGCGGTCTTAAAATTAATGCTCTTACTTCACCAGTACTGGATCTTTGATAGCCGATGTATTGTTCGCCGCACATTCTTAAATTTTTTTGTCACACTTCTTTTCCAACTTCCTGAGTTGAACCCTTTTCTTCTTTTTTTTATTAATGGGAGACTTGGTCACTGCATTTTCATTTTCTTCTAAGTCATGGTGTCCTTCAGTATCTTCTATTTTATTTAGGTCATCTGCAACAACAAAAGACAAAATAAGCTTACATTTTTACATAACAAAATTGTATTAATATGATAGAATAATAAGAATAGCAAGACACAAATCGATACATGGAAGAAGTTCATTGGGACGACTGAGGAAAAGATGGTCAGACAACATAAATTGAAGCTTAAACCGAAGTATAACAGGCATTGAGCAAATTTGTAAAGTAGAAAGAAGAAGAAGAAGAAAATAATATGCCTACCTTGACAGTTTAATTCACCTTGGCATTCCTCTGGTCGTGTATGGTGTACAGATCCATTAATTTCTAGTGAATAGTTTCCTTCTAGATTTTGCTCTTCTATAACTAAATATTCATCACTGTTATTGGCTTTTTACAGTATATTCGTGTTATGCTTATTAGTGATTCCATCGATTTTATCTGGACTAAAATCATAACGTTGATTGATGAGTTCAATTTATATATTTTCATGTGCTTGGTCATCTAAGATATTTTGGTCAATGTAAAATACAGGATCTACCACACTGTAAGTTTTTTCGCCCAAATTATCTGTCATAAGCTCCTGACAAAAATAATCTTGAACATGTAAAGTAGAGTACTCCATATGACTATTATTATTACTATTTGTCGGATTATCTAACGATTTATTAGGGTATGCAACAATTAGATAGAAGGAGAACGTCATGATGGAAGAAATCAAGCTAAGAATAATCCTAGTAAACAAATGCTATTTTAGATTGAGTAGACATATGAGAAGCAGAAACTTAGGCCAAAAAACAAAACCCTTATACAACCAGTGTTGACATATGGATCAGAGACATGGACCATTTCCAAGGCAGATGAAAACCTCCTGCTTATATTTGAAAGAAGGATCCTAAGAAGAATATTCGGTATCATTTGTGAAAATTGTGGTTGGAGAAGGACAACTACGAGATATATCACAGATATAAATATATATTTGGTGATAAAGACGTAGTATCTCTTATAAAAATATGTAGACTAAGATGAACAGCAAGATCACAGCAGAACAACCCTCCTAGGAGAATCCATATGTCACAACCTGTGGGAAGTAGAAGTAGGGGTACGCCAAAACTCATATGGAGAGATGGTGTAGATGAGGATGGTAGAAAAATAGGCACAGCAAACTGGCAACAGTTGGCAATGGATAGAACTGACTGGCGTAATAGACTGGGGAAGGTCGAGGCTCTTTTATAGGGCTGTAGCACCAATGATGATGATGACTTTTATTTTGTATGCTTCTAATTTCGGTTTTCCCAATTTCTTTTTCTTTTCTTCTGTTTCCTGAGTTATTTTTATCCATGTTCAGTTAAGAATATGAAAACTATTAATTGTACCAAAATCTAATGTAATAATGTAGTTGATCGTTATGGATCGTAATGTAATTATAACTGCATATTGTCGTAATGTAATGTAATGCAATTGTACCTGTGTCAATGACCTACCCTGTCGAGACACTTCTTCTGTAAGTATCGTCTCCCAATCGGAGGTTGGATATCATCATCACTATCTTTACTTTATCTACTGCTGCTCTGAAGAGTTCTATAGAACTGCATTTAAACCAGACCCTTAAATTCTTCAACCATGACACTATCCTTCTTCCTATACTCCTTCCTCCTCTTATCTTTCCCTGTATTATCAGCCTTAGCAGTTCATATCGCTGTCCCCTCATTACGTGTCCCAGATATTGTAACTTCCTTATTTTTATTGTGTTTATTATTTCTCATTCTTTGCCCATTTCTCGCAATACTTCCGTGTTAGTTTTCTTTTGTGTCCATGCTATTCTAAGCATCCTCTTGTAACACCACATTTCAAAGGAGTGTAACTTATTTATGTGTTCTTGCTTCAATGACCAGCTATAAACGCATTTCTTGCTATTTCTATCCTAGCTCTTATTTTGGTTGTTTGATCATTATTTTCTAAAATCCAGGTTCCTAGGTATTTGTATTTATCAACCCTTTCTATCGGTACATTTCCCAAATGTATGTTTGTTGATATATTTGTTTTCTTCGTTATTATCATGTATTTGGTCTTTTTTATATTCATTTTTAGTCCATATTTTTCACAGAAACTGTTTGTTTTGTTTAGCAGTAATTGGAGTTGTTCAGCAGAGCATGCCATAATCACGGTGTCATCTGCATATCTTATGTTGTTAATAGATCTTCCGTTAATTATTATTCCTTCACTTTGAGATAGTAATGCTTCTTCAAAAATGGCTTCACTGTATACATTAAATAGTAATGGGGACATAATACATCCCTCAACTCCTCTCCTGATTTCAATTTCTGGACTGGGTTCGTTATCTATTACGATTTGTGCTCTTTGATTCCAGTGGAGATTTGTTATTATTCGTAAGTCCATGTGGTTTATGTTTTTTGTCTTTAGAATTTGGACTAATTTTTCATGTCTTACTTTGTCAAATGCTTTTTTAAAATAAATAAATAATAAAAAACAAACCGATACTAAAAATTTACTTATAAAAACTAATGGTAAACTCAAACGTGTAAGAGTATATTATATAGGTACATATTAAGTATACAGCCCAGGTACTCGTATTCAATCTGATTTGTACAATTCCGTTCCGGTTATCGACAGGAGACTTTCACGTGTATAGTTTTCTAAATGGTAATTTAAAATTGGTGTTCATTATTGAGTTGCTTCGCAGCAGAACTGTAAATCATAAGGTATAGTCATATTATATACAATAACGCCAAAATTGAATGTATATAAATGTAAATTAGGCTGAATAAAATAAATAATTCGCTAATATTTAAGATAATAGGCTACATTTCCTGTTAAGTTTAGAGAACTACTCAAGTTGTGAAACTTATGACGTATAAAATACCAAATTCCTAATAAACCTAGTGGTTGCAATAATTTTTATTATTGAAGTAATTCTTATTTAAATCAGTAAAGAAATTATCTCTCTTATCACGCTTCGTTCTTAATAAATAATTACTATGAGTCATGTTTTCAAAGGAAATCATCTCATGTATTAATATTAATCATAATACTTAAGTATTAACGAACAGTGGTTTAACTAATCCAATAAAACTTGTTAAGCATATGACAGGGTAAGAGCCATAAATGTGTAGTAGCCCAGTCAAAATAGAAAAAAATGTATTGTATTAGGTTTCAAATTGGGACATTTTCAAAAACAAAGTTTAGTTGAAATGAAATCATTTTTCATGAAAGTATCTGTTTAGTTTTACGGGATCATCGTTTAAACATTGATTAAAATGTCAAAACCAAATAATTAGTTTTTTAAATACCTCAAAAAAGTCGTCACCATAGAAGATTTTTTTTAAGTTAAAAAAAAGGACTGCGTAGTTATTATTTTCAAGCGCTGCTCAAGATTTAAAAAAATCAAAATTAGTCCATTATTACCAGACTAATACTTCTTCCATATTTTGCGTTGGTTTCTGTTCAGTCTTCTACCCCGAATTTAACCTCTTCTTGGCAATACGCCATCCTCATCCTCATCATCACTACTTGAACAATCAATCGATGTTTTGGGATTCTAGCAATTTCTGAAAACAATTCGTAAACTTCTTTATTTTCCTGTTTGCTGTCATAATCTTTATCTCGCATCCATAATATATTCTTGGCCTAATGTTTATCTTGTAGATCTTCATTTCAGAAAATGGACAGTTCTCTGAAATGAAGATCTACAGTAGACTGAGTAGACTTTGTTGCTTTTCATTATTGGTCTTTAAATTTCTGCTTATTCTGTCCTGTTTGTGTTTAATTCTTCTTAATATTTTAAGCTTTTTTACGTCTTCAACGTTATCGGTTAGTTTAGGTTCAATGAGTGTACTCGACGCATTGCGCAACAGAGGGGATGAACACCACTGGCCAACCCTACTGTTGTTCGATGTTAGGAATGCATTCAATACGCTACAGTGGAACGAGATCACCCTTCGCATTTGCGGGTGACCTCGCTGGGCTGGTACTGGGTTCGGAACGCAGGCTGAATCGTGAAGAAATGGATGACACTGCACAGACTGAAACTCACGGCTGAGAAAACCGAAGCTCTTATTCTGGATGATATGGATGAAAAGTGCTCAAGATAGAGCACAATGGACAAAAATGAGTGAGGTCCATGTCCAGCAGTGGACGCAAAGGGCTGGGTGATGATGATTATCATTCTGAAGGGGAAAGAAACAAACAAACAACAAAGAAGGGAAAGTGTGGAACTACATATTTGGCAGCATAATGGAAAGTGGGGGAGCACGTGCAGGAGATGACCGTAAGGCTGCGAATAGTGCGGCTGCGTTGGGAAGGTTGATGTTCAACATTAGGGGGCCCAAATCCGAAAGGAGGAGGGCCTCACACGGTGTTGTGTAACCGATCATCCTATACGCGGCACCAATCTGGAGTGGGACAGTGGAGATAACGGCCTGTGGGAGACTCATGACACGAGTGGGCAAAGCAAGTCTGTTGCGAGTTACATGCGCCTACAGTACTGTGTCTGAGGCAGCCTTGTGGGCCATCACTTGATGTGTTCCGCTCCATGTGTTGGCAGTGAAAACAAAAGAGCAATATGAGAGAAGAGACCTGGACCTTACTATTTTCGAGAGAGCAGGAAATGGAAAGGTCAACTGAGGATGTGGCACAGTGGACAAAGATGTTGATTCCGAACATAAGAGATTGGGTCGAATGTGGTCACAGGAGACTGGATTATTTCCTAACGCAGGACCTACTGCCTACCACACTAAGTTCGGAAAAGGCTGACGCGGATGAAAGCCTATACCGCGGACAGTAGAAAGGAAACAAAATAGAAAGAGAGATGGTTGAGAAAATGATATAAAATAAATCAGGTTGGACTACACAACTATATCCGTGCAATGATCAAGAAGAAAGAAGAGGAAAAAAGAGAGCTGGACCAACGGCCAAGAGAAGCGGAAAAGATGCTGTAAGTTGAGGGAACACGTTTTGGTAAGAGGCGAAACGTGAGTTAGACTGTTGGGGCGGAGGAAATGCCTGGCTGGGAGTGACGCCGTACTAGGAACAATGAGGGTCTTACACGGGCTACCTGGAACGGGGTTCTTCTAAAAAAAGCCAGTTTTTGAGACCAAAAAAAAAAGGGAAACTGGGCCTTCTTGTTGACAGTATGTGGATAATGGGGGTAGTGCTTTGGAAGATGATGCTCGCCTTACAGCGGCCATTTCGAATCACTGGTTAACAGAGGATGGTCTGTTTTAGCAGGTAGACTTTCGGCGTAGACTCGGCGATGAGAGGGCGTTTTAAAATACTTCAAGAACTATCGCCGGAACTACGAAGAACGAATTGTGCACTAAGGTCTATGTGTACCACAACAGACAATCTGATACAAAAAATATTTCTGAGGAACCCTTTCTGAGCGCTTAATGCTGCGAACGGATGAAACGTAACCACTGAAATGAACAAATGGGTCTTAAACATTCGAAGGCTTTTACACATGAACCTTCGAGGAAGAGATCCAAAGATCTACTAGACATGGATAGGAATGATTTGCAATTTACCGTAGGCGTTCTAACAGGACGCTGTCGCTCCTAAAATCAGACTGACAGAAAGTGCGAATTGCAAATTTTGTCATGTTAAAACGAGACGGTGAAACACTTTATGTGCAACTGTCCAGGATTGTATAGGATAAGGTCCAATGTTGAGTATTATCAACTCGAGCCCTATGACTTCGTAAAAGTATTACCAAAGGCCATAATGGACTTCGTTAAAAAGACTTGGCTGAAAGGAGAACTTTAACCTAGAGATGAACCACAATAGGTCTGATTTTAGAAGCGACATCGTTTTGTTAGAAGGCCTACGATAAGTTGCAGATCGTTTGTTTTCATGTCTAATAGATCTTTGGATCTCTTCCTCGAAGGTTCATGTATAAAAGCCTTCGAATGTTTAAGACTCATTTGTTCATATCATAGGTTATGTTTCATCCGTTCGCAGCATTCAAGCGCTCAGAAAATGGTTCCTCAGAGATATTTTTTGTATCATATTGTCTCTTGTGATTCTGATACTGAACCACAGTAGTAAATCTGATACTTTCATCATCACTCAACTGCACTATGTAACACATATATTTCACTCTCTTTAAATTTCTTAGGTATTTAGGCTAAAATATTCTATTATAGCTTAAGTTTCTATTCTTTTTACATCATTGGTCCATCTGCTCAGTTTTTTTTCTCGGTTTCTTGTGTAGAACCTATGCATCAATTTCGTCGTATTTCTAAGCAACCATATATCTTACGTTCTTGCCAAGTATCGACCAAAGTTAAGTTTAACCTAGTTAAACAATTTACTATTTTAAGACACATTTTTTTGAAAGTATAATTTAATGGAATAAATAATTTTATTTCACTGACAACGAAAAGTCGCATAATTTACAAACAACTCTATTATTTGCTAAATCATTAATCCTTACATCCTTGTATTTAAATCACTATTTATTATTATAGTAATAGTCTCTTTTGTACTTCAATTTGTGTAATGGTATGCTTTACCTTATGGTTATGACAAATGGCTGGGTAAATTTATATAAACATTTATAAGTTTTTATAAGGACAAATTTTACTGGGTTTTTAATAGGTTAAGTTGTATCTATTAAATTTTTATAAAACACTGGCCTTTATACGAAATTTTTCTTCATATACAAGGAACAGGTGGAAAGTTATAGGACTCTAGATGTAGATGGCTCATCTACAAATGTTAAATATTGTTGTGAAGCTATTTTCTTGTGGCATTTTGAAGTAATTACTCTTTAAATGGGAATAAACCACAATTAAAGGTTAAAAGATTATTGTCGTTTCAATTTAAATTCAGAAATCGTTCTCAAAATACAAATATTAATAAGTTGTTAAATGTTGATAGATTAGTGTTTTGTTAATTAGCATACTTCTTTTCGATGGCTTTCTTAGATGTCAGTTAAGCTTCCGAGAAATTTTGGCTTAAATGACTACTTATAAGATAAAGAATCGATCTTAACGGTATCCAGAAGACCATCACCCAGATCATGATTTGGTGTTTCGATTTTACAAGATCCTACGGCATTCTGCCGACGAATTTGTGACACAACTGGTCTCATTTAGCATAATTAGAGCCGCTTCTTTGATTTTTTCTCTTTTTACCTTCTGTTTCTTTTAGGACTATACTTAAATCATTCCATTGAACCCTATGTTCGTTTTGAAGTTTGTTCGACTGTCTGATAAAATTCGAGTTGTTTGGTAATTTTGTTGCATATAATATAAACAACAGAACAACAGAAAAAAAAATGTATAAACACTTTTTTAAGTAGATGCAATAAAGTCTAATGTATTTTTTAGTGGTAAAACCATATCTGGTATCAGTTTTTTTATTATTACTGTCAGTTTTTTCACAATATTACGTCGTTTATAATTTAATTGGGTTAATTGGACTTAAAAATGAATAAAAACACTTAGCAAACATTATATTTTTGTTTAATTAGACTACAGTTTTTATTTACCTTATCATATACCACTATGATACCATTAGTTAAGGTCATATTTTTTGTATTTTCTTTCCTTTTTTGTCTGTATATCTTCTTGAATGGCTTTTTTCTTCGATGAGACGTATTTAATTGTAATCATCCAGCAAGTTAACATTCCACCGTCCCTGGTACCGTTTCTCTACATCTTTATGTTGTTATGGACCTATTTACCCTGCTTTGCACTTACATCATCCAAGTTATCACTTTTCAGGGAAAAATCAAGACAGCTTATACGAATTGGGCTTTTAGTTTCATCAAACATCCTAGATTGTTGAAATTGTTTATCATATTCTTTACGATAAAAGCACAGTTTGGGTCTTTATATAACTTGCCTAAAAACTTAGTTACAACTTGTTTTAATAATGCCCAAGCCCCTTTCCCTTTGCAGTAATTTGTCTTCAACATTGAGTCAAACAGATCAAACAGAAATCCCTTCTCTTAATTTGATTTCAGATAAATAATGGAATTGTTCACATAAGTATTTGAAACATTTACCCATGTCTTTGTAAGGCTTTACAATTTTTTTCATTAAACTTAACTTATATGATAAAGGGCGTCAGAGTGTTTCTTGGTGGCCAATGTTTTGTGGACCAGTGTCGATCCATTGCTCTATTGCCCACTTACATATAAAACATAACATTTTCATAGGTTACATCGACATCATGGCAGTAAACTAAATTACATTACTTGTTTAAAGAAAACTTAGCAAACTGTTGATATCTTATCCTGTTAATGCAAGTAGATATTCCACAAGCTAGCAAGCTGTTGATATCCTGTTGTGTAGTGTTAAATAGATGTTCCAGAAACTATTGAATATTTTTCCCCTCTTTGCATTAGCCAAACCCAAATTTCTTACTAAATTATTTTTTGTTTTTGAATCGTCATTTAATATGACAATATCCAGCAGATGGTTCGAATACAGAAGCATACTCAAAGTAACATGGGTATCGCCAGATGGATATACGAGGAACCAAATTGATCATTTTATGATTCAAATTGATACTGGGCATTGTTGGACTCTGAAGCAAGAAAAGAGCAAAGCAAATATGATATCACTTGCAGATCCTAGTAAAGTCGATGAACTTTCGACCAACCTGGACACATTGCTTTACAGAACTCCTTTAAAATATAGCTGCCAATATCAATGGACAGTGGAACAAAATGGGAGATGTAACACAATCGACAGCGTAGGAAGTAATTAGTGAGCACAAGACAAGAAGGAGAATGAATGATATAAATGAAAGTAGAAAGTTCTATAGAAAGGTCAATCACTTTAGAAAAAGATACCAACCTAGAACAGCACAATCTAAAAACAAAAATGGCGATCGTATCACAAACAAAGAAGAAATATTAATCCGATGCAGAGAACACTTTAGTGAACTTCTTAACTTAGAAAATGAAGCAGAACACGATGAAGAACGCATACAGATTAGTAGACGCAGTAGGCCCACAAAATGAAATAGAAAGAGAAAACGAGAAAGGGGTGCCACCATCACTAACCGATGTAAATAAAGCAATAAATAAGCTATCAAATAGTAAGTCTCCCGGCACTGAAAATCTATCATCAGAACTGGTTAAGAAAGGAGGAAAAAATCTTATCAGATGCCAACAAGCACTGTGTTTGTAAAAAACATTTTATGTTAATAGTTTATTTTTTTGTTTTCACAAATATTGCCTCACAAATCTTATGTGACAGGCTGTACTTTTTGTCCCAAAATATTTGTGTTAAAAGTGTCATATGTGCCTTAGTTCTATCTATATTTGCGCTCCCCTTAAAACGCCGGTATAACAATGAACAATGTGTTAAAGCGAACTCTTTCATTAGTAATAGTATATATATATATATATATATATATATATAATATATATATATATATATATATATGTATATATATATATATAAATATATATATATAATATATATATATTACAGGATCCAATTTGTAAATAGAATACATCTTGGAGACGGCTATCGCCGTATTCCCGTCCTCCCCCGCCAATCCTCTCGGTCCAAGATATTCTCCTCCTCCAAACCTCTCGATTCCATTGCTCTTCTAATACCTTCATTCCATGAGCGTCGGGTCTACCTCTTTTTCTTCTACCAGGGGGCTTCCATCTGTGAAGTTTTTGGGCCAACGTTCGTCAGACATTCTTAACAGGTGTCCAAACCATTTTAAACCTCTTCTTTCTATTCTGTCTATGACCGTATCTGTAGCATTCATCTGATTTCTTATAGATTCGTTGGTTTTCCTTTCCAGCCTTGATGTTCTAGCACTTCTTCTCAAATAATCCATTTCAACTGCCAACAATCTTCTTTTCAGGTCTGCATTAATTGTCCATACTTCAGAGCCATAACAAAGAACTGATTCAACCATCATTTGCCCTATTCTTTTTTTGTTCCTTTTGGAAATGTTGCGATCCCACCATAAGGAGTTCAAACATCCTACAATTTGACGTCCCTGATTAATTCGGTGTTTAATTTCGGTTTCACCCAAGCCGTTCTTATCAATGAATGCACCTAAATATTTAAATTTTTTCCACTTGTGTGATTTCCACGTCCTCGTCTATCAACACTTCAAACCTTGCATCTGAATTGATAACTAGTATTCCGTTTTCTTCATGCTGACTTTTAACCCCCATTTTACATATTCTCTGTATAGACGCTTTATCATAAATTCTAGATCATAAGAATCTTGAGCTAGAACGACTTGGTCATCCACAAAGTTCAGGGAGAACAGTACGTCATTTCCTATTGGGATTCCCATTCCCTGGCAGTGGTTTTTCCAATTTTGAAGGGCTGCCTCAATATATAAATTAAACAGTAAAGGTGACATACTGCATCCTTGTCTCAGTCCTTTAGTTACTTTTATCGGCTCTGATAGTCTATTTCCGATTTTTAGGTAAGTGGTGTTATCCCTGTATACTTCTGTGATTATTCCTAAAAGGTGTGGACTAATGCCGAGTTGTTGTAAAGCTTGCCAAAATTTAGGGCTTGGTACTGTATCATACGCTTTTTCTAGATCGATGAAGGCTAGATGTACTTCGTTACCAACCGCTATTCTTTTTTCTATTAATTGTTGGAGTATAAACAAGTTATCAGTGCAAGATCTACCAGGCGTAAATCCGCTTTGGTCTTCGCTAATTAGATGTCCTACATCATCTTGTATTTTTCTATTTATTATCTTTCCAAACAATCTGCCGAAAGTAGGTAGGACACTCAATCCTCTGTAGCAGTTAGGATCTTTTCGATTACCCTTTTTAAAGATGGATGGACCATCTCCATCATTAGTAATAGTGCCTTTGTAAATATTCCAGTTATTGGAAAATGTGTAGATTCGATTAATTACGCTTTATTTTATCTAAGTACAACCCCTATCAAACCAAACACATAAGGAACCATCGCCGTGAAGTCTGCTTGCATATATCGAAGGAAACTCTTTTACAGTCCATGGTACTAAAATATTTCGTACTGTACACTGATTACGTGTATAAGGACAGAAAAAACTTTCCCCATCGAATGGAATACCTACGATATTTGTACCATACACGAGAAATTATTATTAGGCACCAGATTTTCACGTTGAGGCAAATACTGCTGAAAACAAGTGAGCTAAACATAGAAACGCATCACCTGTTTGTGGATTTTAGGGCTGCTTATGAAACAATAAATTATTTTATTGGTTTTCACTATATTCTTGTATCTCTGGTTACCTGGTTATGGTTTTGTCTATAGTGTCAACTTTGGGAGGTATTATATAATCCACAAGGAAAATAAAATTCCTGTAGTTGGTAGTATACCATGAATCACAAAAGTTTTATTTAAAAATCCTTTATAAGAGGTATATAATGAAAAAGATCCTTTCGGGCTACATCACAGAACGTTTCTGACTAAAAATTTGATCATCAGTATATTATTACATGTAATAAATATTACCATTTTAGTGAAAGCAGACATAAAGTTTTCAACTTAAGTTGAAAAAGCAATGTGGTTAAATACTTACGAGGTATATATCAGTCAAATCACTAAATGTCTGGGTAAAAACCCTTAAAAAGTTACAAAATTTGTTATGTGCTACTTTATTGTTGAAAATATGTTGTGATGTTAAAGTATTTAACAGATACCCTGCATGGCAATGTAAGACACCCAATAGGGGTTGGTATAACAGAAGCAAACATCAACATGGTAGGGTTGAAGTGAGGTATACCCTGAAAATTATGTTAAAACCTTGTGATAAAACTATTATATGTGCAAAGACTTTTAAAAGGTTTGAATCTGAAGTAGGCTATTATAGCATTATTGCTTGTGAAATTTTGTGAAGCTCAATTTTTATTCTTTCTCATTTTTCATTATTTGCAGACTCTCAGTTGCATCCATAATGCTCACTCTTTTTACTAAGTTATCCATAAACCTATTCCATATATAGACGGTTGTCTTTCTTTTCCATTCTAGTTTCACCAACCTTTTATACGTATTTCGTGATTTACCGCTCATCAGAGAGATGTGAAGATTCCAACAGAGCAGTCATGTCTAGCTGGCAATTATTGTGACATTATATACCAGTATATGCTAGTTTTCTTCTTGCAGTTCCTTCTCCTATCAGAGGTTGGCTATCATCACAGCTATCCGTACCTTATTGGCGGCTGCTCTAAAAAGATCTACTGAGTTGCAACTATACCACTTTCTTAGGTTTCTTAGCAAGGAAATTCTTCGTCTTCCTATGGATCTCTTACCCTTGATTTTAGCTTGCATTATGAGCCTCTGTATCTTATGAACTATCTCATATTTCGCACCTCTGATAATGTTGCCTAAATATTCCAGCTTTCTTGTTTTGATGTGCCTTATGACCTCGCAATCTTTTTGTAGCCCTCTTAACACTTCTGCATTTGTAACTCGTTGGGTCCATGGTGTTTTCAAAATCCTTCTATAACACCACAACTCAAATAATTTCAACTTCTTTATATTATCCACTTTTAGTGTCAAGCTTTCCATTCCATACAACAATGTCGAGAACCGGTAGCATCTTAAGGCTCTTATCCTCAGTACCAGAGAAAGGTCTCGATTAAAAAACATTATTTTCATTTTTATAAATGCTTGTCTTGCAATTTCAATGCATGTCCTTATTTCTCTACCTTGGTCATTGTTTTCATTTACCCAGGTTCCCAGATATTTCTAGTTATTCACTCTTTCTACTTGTTTTCCCTCGATATTTAGCCTTCCTACTGTATGTTGCTTAGAAATAAACATGCACTTGCTTTTCTTAACGTTCATTTGTAGTCCATATTTTATACTGACTTGATGTAATCTATTTAATAAGCGTTGGAATTCTTCAAGACTGTCGGCAAAAATAGCGGTGTCGTCTGCGAATCTTATGTTGTACAAGATTTTTCCGTTTATTGATATACCCTGTTGTTCCTCTGATATTGCTTCCTTAAAAATAGCTTCTCTGTACAGATTGAATATCAATGGGGACAGCACGCAACCCTGTCTAACACCTCTTTTGATTTCTATATTTTCTGTATTGACATTTTCGATTATAACTTTGATTTTTGATTCCAGTGCAGATTGACAATAACCCATATATCTCGACTATCCACATTCTTTTCTTTTAACAGTTTTATGAGTTTCTGATGTCGGACTCTATCAAAAGCCTTTTGATAATCTATGAAGCAGACATAGAGATCCTGGTTCATATCTAGTCGTCTTTGCGCGAGAAGGTTAAAAGTGAACAGAGCCTCTCTCGTTCCTAGTCCTCTTCTGAATCCAAACTGGGTGTCATATATATCTTCTATTTTTTTTTGTATAGTCTTCCATGTTGAAATTGTTCTGTACTGGGAGCATTCTGTCGCATTTACTGACTTTGGTAGTGTTACAAATGTGGACAGCAACCAATCTTAACTACTCCTGTTGTATATACTATGTTGAACAGATCTAAAAGTATATGCAGTGTTCCTTGGTCAATGTATTTAATTAGCACTGTGGGTATCTGATCTGGGCCTACTGATTTTGCGGTTTATATGCGACCTCTATATGAGGAAACATGAAGTCAAAGATTTCTCATCGATGCCGATTTAAGTAACTGTAACCTTATTAGAAAGGTAACGGACGATGCTAGGAATATCTTTATTTCAACAAAACTTGAGGTTAACCCCCTTATATATTTCATAATACTACTAGATTTGAATTCCAAGGCCCTACTCTCCTACATATTTATCGTAGTTCCATTTTCCAACATTTACATAGCGATTGAAACAAAAGCTGATCCAAAGAAAAACAAGCCCCAATAACAGCTGAAATTAAATTGTTAGAGAACAAAAATGAAATACAACTATAGGTAACATGAGACACCAGAGCTGGTGAGATAGTAGATCATCGTAATCGTAAATATTATTAAAATAACCATTAAACACACACAGAAGGGTCATTCGATGATAATGACCAAGTGCGTAGGCTTAAACGTTTTAAACCAAATGACTTATCCAATTTATTTTTTAAGCAAAATCAATTGTATTTTAAATGTTTACCGTAATTACTTTTTAATCGCGAGTGTATTTTATTATTTTTATGTATAATACTTCTTTGTGCTATTTCAAACTATCAGTAATAAGTTAATAACTTGTTGTTGTTAACTAGTGTCTAAATAAAAAAGGCGCATTTTACTGTGAGAGACCTTTTACACTCTATGTAAACAAATTACTTAGTACCCTTTGTTTTTTTTTTAATTTAATTGTTACTGGAATTAATATAAGAAAAAAGGAACTTGATTAGACAGGCCATTCACGTTCCGACTTGTGGTCCCACTTAGTAGGACTACTAGTTGGATGTTCGTCTCCACTCACGCTCCGACTTCCTATCCAACTAGCGGTCCAACTTCAGTTCTAGGTTGTTTTCACGATGGTGTACATCGCTTAACCAAAAAATGTTTCGAATAAACACTACGCAAAATATAATTAGGAGGAGGAAAATGGCAGCATTGTGCTTGTTATCCTTATATGTATGTTATGATATGTATGTTTAAAAATTAGGTTTCGTTTCTCTAGTTATTTGTCTAGGGCTGAACTAATTAATTTTTTCAACCCTTGATTTTTATGACTTTTTAAGATGTAGGAAAAAATTATAGTTTTTAAAGATTTGTGTAGGTATAAAATCTATATTTTATTTGTTTTAAACTGGAGCTGGGATTTATTTTGTTGTGTGTGTGTCGTATATTTTTAATAGGAATAATTTTTCGTGCAATTGAAAGTTATTTTCTATTATTTTTTTGCGAACTAGGGATCTTTTGCTACAACTATGATTTAATTTTCATTGTTTGTTGATAATTCTTCCGTAGCCAATCCGGAGTATCGGAAATTTACCTGTATAGGAATGTCCGAAATAGATCTACAGAAAGGAAAATGATTTGCCCTAACAAAAAGGTAATTTTCGTGCAATTGAAAGTTTATTTTCTATTAAATATTCGCGAACTAGAGATCTTTGCGTAAAGTATTTCATAGAAATCTCATACGTAACAGGTGCCGAAAGGTCAACTGACTGAGGAAATTTTCGATCCAACCTGTGATCCGACTTCCAACTTCACCATTCACGCTCCGACTTCGTCGCCAGTCGGAAGTCGGATCTTCAAGTCGTCCCACTAGATGTTCCGAGTCGTACCACTAGTTGTCCAACTAATCCAACTAGCCCACTCACGGTCCGATTTCAGATCCAACTGCAGAAGTTGGACCACTAGTCGTACCACAAGTCGGAACGTGAATGGCCTGCATTAGACATGTTTGTTTTATGCAGGAAAAACAGTTGTGAGTTTTTTGACAACATCAATAAGCAGAATACCGTTTGGTAATACAATTCCTCGTTTTGGATGGTTTATGTTCTATGTAAATTTATCCAAAATGGCTGAAAGTATATTAAGGATCTATTTATTCATTATCAGCAGCAAAGGTTAACAAATAAGTCTTGTTGAGTTGAGTTTATCTAAACTGTTGATACCTGCTCAGTCGAGACACCAATATTACATTGTAATTCATCTGACAGAACATGCATTAAACCACCAAATGCATATACCATTAAATTTAGTAAGTAAAGTATTTCTATCAATGCTTCAAATGCTCCCTTTAAGTCAAGTTCAGCAAATACTGGATGCATTGTAATGTAGAAAATGTTCCCCGGATATTGTTTCCTTCTAGATACCAAGCTTTTATTTACACCAACTAATATAGTACAATCCAGTAAGTACTTGTATTAAATTCTTATTCTTTTTTTGCATCTCTTCCACATCAAAATGAATCGACATGGACCAAAATACTTTGGTTGATAGTATCCACTATTATGTCGAGAATATTATCAGAGATTATTTACTTGCAACACTGGTATTACGCCAACAATCATATGCCTATTATTGCTTCTTAGATGGTTGCATTGTCAGGACTACGTATACTATAACTATATTTCGAACCTATATCCTGATGTTTTTGGGAGGTTCATTCATTTTCCATATAAGTTCTCAATCCTTGCCAAAAAATAAGGTAAGACTGGTAACTTCATTTTGATCAAATATGACCTCTTCTGTGGGAACACCATTCAGATTTTCGTTTCCTTCAACTTCACTCTCTTGCAGTTTATCATCAATATGTTAAAATGGCTCTTAATTCAAAACTTTTTCCATAAACCCTTACAGACAAGCTCGTTCTTGTTCATGAGAATACATTTCTAGAGAAAAACCAAAGATGAGTATTGCAAAACATAAAAAAAAACATATTTTAACAGCTGTATCGACCAGCAACTCAGATCATAAGATGTATCGTGTGGGTAATCGCACTATATATAAGAGACCAAACTTCAAATAGCTTTGTCTGCGCGATCAGTACTAACGAATCGTGCTAAGTACGTTTAGGGAAAATGCTCATCAGAAGGTACTGGAAGTATCCGACATTTAACTTATCTAACATGTAGGCATATATTACAACAATCTGTCAGATAAGATACTAGAAGATCAATGTGGTCGTACATCAGTTGAAGTTGAAAACGTCGAGATAATCGTAAATGGTCGATGATTAAAAGTGTTATTATGTATGATAAAGCTTTGTTCAATCTGTTTCTATATCAAACCAAACTTTCTCTGCATACCAAATAGTTATGGCAAAATTTGGTTTTGTATTATTTTTTATTGGCATAAACATTAGCCATTCAGCCAGTTTAAGCAGACTCCTTAATCAGCTTAATGCACAATGCTATCCCTAATCCGGTATTAACTGATAATTAATAGAAAAAAGGTAGTGTTACATTTAGGATAAATAAAGGAAGTACACGCTACCAAACCATTAAAAAGTAATAAAGCAGCAGGACCTGATAATATGTTTACAGAAACAATGAAGAAAATCTAGACATCATTGTGAAGCTCTTTAACGACATCTACGATACGAGCTGGATTTAAAGATTGTTCTTCGCTCTACATTTATCTAAGAGTGTTCTAGGACGTAAAAAAGATATGATATACTCTCTAAGTGGAAAGGAATCCACAGTTATGAAATGCTTCACAATGCTGCGAAAAATAAAATAATTAATCATAGATATTTAACATCTCTCTTGACAAGGCATTGTACGGTGAACGCCTACGCAGAAATTCACGGCACCTTAAGAAGAAGAAGAAAGGAAGCATAGCTGAACATTGACACAATAGTCGATAAATTAGTAATGTAGCAATGAGCAAATACAAAAATAATTAAAAGATCGCGAATTCAATCAAAATCGATTGAGGTCCTGAAAGTTTTTGAAGAAATAATTTTATTATATTGGAAGTAATGATTTGTTTTTATTTTAGTGAACAGGAGCCTCCAAGTTCTATGCTTCTCGTGCATAATATAGCAGATAATGAAGAGGGTTGGATTCAAGTTGTAAATTCAATGATTAATGTGATACCGATGCATGACCCCTTAGGTCCTTCTGTCATCACATTATTGTTGGACGACTGCCCATTGCCGTCAAAGGAATCAGTATTTAAGGTAATGTATTCATAAAATACGTGTTTTGTATTTAAGATTTAATTTAAATTTTAAAAGAATAATCTATTCTACGAATTTTTGACCTTTTTTGAAAAACTCATTTTTTCTCTATGCTCAACGCTGATCAGTTGCTTTAATTTTCCTATGTTCTCTCTTAAACGACCACTCCTCTTCAGCGGCCAGATTTTGATTCACCGAAGGTGGTAGCTATTGCAAGATTTTACTGTAATTTCGTTTATAGTGTATTTTTATGTATGAGAGAGTAATAAAACAATAAATTATGTATGCAAATCCCTAAACTGTTGATACGGGTGGACTCAATGAAAAACAGATATTTGTCAACAAGTTTACAGAAGTATATAGGAAAACAATTTTAAATTGAGTATGACCACCAAGTATAAAGGTTGGAGCAGAATAGAATACAATAGTTGTGAGGGTTACTAATCCCTAAATAAGGTTGCCAGTGTCGGAGTGATGGAGGTTAACAGGTACTAATGAATTTGCAAGAAATGTAAGATGTTTATTTTATTGGTTATATATAACCAATAAAAGTTTAATAAGTACCTACCTATTTGCAAAATAAAGTTTAATTCTTTAGATAAAATAAAACGTTTTATTTTATCTGAAATGAGTGCATTCCACGAAGTAAGGGTTTCAACAATCAAACATTTAATTCTTTAATTCCAGGAATCTACGACAGTAATTGACTAGATTAATTACCTTCTAAACTTATTCCACAGAAAATGTGATAGTGGGTTTTTCCATTTTGTAGGAAGGTCCAAGTGGCGTATTCAAAATTCTTAACAGTTCACTAAAAGTAGGTACTTCAGTTGCAAGGTGCAGTTTAGTGTGTATACTAGTTTTATGGAAAATTTGGAAGTGCCGTGTAAACGCCGAAAAATTGGTCCTTCCCTAAACAGTTAATGAAAAAACATTACTATTTAATTGTTTTAAATCATTTACAGACAAACGTTTATGTGAAAGTGTTGATGAGACCGTTGAGTTAGTTAGCAGTACACTTGGTGTTGGGAAATCTACGATTTACAGAGTTATTAAAGAAGAGAAATTGTGGTAGTTTTCAAATGCCACGTAATGCTCCAGGGAAACCAAAATTTCAAATAGAATATCATTTAAAGAAGGACATTCTTCTTTAGACAAGAATTTCCAACATTGGATAAAGTTCTTGTCTCAGTTCGAGATGATAAGGATTACCAGAAATAAGTCGAAGTACGTTATGGAAACTTTTAAAAGAAATAGGCTTCCGCTGGAAAAAGAATCCCAGAAAGTCTATTTTATTAGAAAGAAGCGATATTGTCATATGGAGAAGACATTTTCTAAGAACCATAAAGGAAATGAGAAACCAAAAAAGAAAAATATTTTATCTTTATGAAACATGGATCAACGAGGGTCATACACCAAATAAATTTTGGCAGGATGAAACTGTTACAAGTCAAAGGCACGCTTTTGTAAATAACTTATCTACTGGTTTAAACCCACCATCAGGAAAGGGACGCAGGCTGATAATAGTACGCATTGGCAGTTCAGACGGTTTTGTTGAAGGTGGTTTATTAACTTTTGAATCAACTCGTACCGGTGACTACCATGAAGACATGAACGCTGATGTCTTTCAAGAATGGTTCGAACAAATGATAGATCTTTTTCCTAAGAACTGTGTAATAGTAATGGATAATGCAAGTTATCACTCCATACTTATAGAAGGACTGCCCACAACCAAGTGGTTAAAAAAAGACTTGCAGAATTGGCTGAGTTCAAAAAATATTACGTAACATCCCGGATCTATAAGAAGGAACTTTATTCGTTGTGTGCCCTTCATAAAGAAAAATTTAAAAAATACGAAATTGATGAAATTGCCAAAATCGTGGAATGACAGTACTTAGATCTCCACCATATCATTGTGAATTAAACCCGATTGAACTGGTATGGGCATAGATAAAGAGTGAAGTTTCAAGAAAAAATACCACTTTTAAAATTCATGATGTTAAACAGTTGTTTTTGGAGGCCGTAAATAATGTAAAACCTGAAAACTGGGGAAAAGGCAGTAAATCACACTATTAAAGAACAGGAAAAAAATGTGGAAGCTGGACAATATTACTGATAAAATGATCGAGCCAGTTATTATAAATCTTGGTTCTGAAAGTTCATCTTCTGAATCTGATTTGGATTTGTAACAAGTAGCTGTAAGTTTTATATTAATATTTTTATTCATCTATTTAACATACCTTAGACGGTTTTAAAAAACTCTTTTTCTCTTTTGTAATTTTTAAAAATTAAAAAAAATGTGAATTTTTTAAAACCCTTTTTAATATAGGCCAGTCAGTTCTAATATAGTGTGTGATAAAAGAGGTCACTTTTGTTTACATACACATAACACTTTATAACACTGAAATAATTCATTTATTTTTTACAATTATTCAAAGTAATTTTTCAATAATCTTGAGCACGCCCATGGAGTGGTCGGAGGATACCAGTTAAAATTATGCTAATTACTCTCTCGTTCATAAAAATAAACTATAAAAAATGATGGGACAATATAATTTTTCTTTATAAATTCATAATGTATTTCGTATATCTCAATATTTTTATGTTTATATGTAGTAGAATAATTTTGTTATTGCAGGTGGTAAACATGCTAAATTTATCCGAAAAGGCAGCGATAGAGGGTAGGGCGGATGCTCCAAAACAAAGGAATATTTGCGTCGTGTTAGGTTGCATCGCAGAAAAGTTAGCAGGTCCTAGAAATATGGAAATATTAACCGATAGTATTATAGATTACTTATTAACAAATTTGGTAAGTATCAATGTGATCAGTGTGGTTTTTGTGTACACTCTCGAAATATTTACGATGTACTCTTTTCAGGAACCTGTTACACACCCCAGCGTTATATTATTTTCCTTGATAGCATTAGAAAAATTTGCCCAAACTAGTAGCAACAAAATAATAATCTTGAAAAAAATCGCTAAACTGCCCAAATGTCCCATAAGTTTGCTTGAACCCTGGAAAGAAGAAACACATACTAAACACCCCAGGCGTCCGTATGTTTGGTTGAACCCTGGAAAGAAGAAACACATTATGTGAAGAGGCAGGTTGGTTTTTGCGCACAGTGGATACTCGACAACTTGTGTAAGTAGAAAAATAATAATGTTAATTACGACAGTTTTAAATTCTTTTTATTAACTATATTTTCTCTCACTTGAATTCCCTATTTTATTTATTTTGTTTTTACAAACTCTTACTGAAAAAGATCGTGCTGTAATATCTATTCTGGGAGACGACTATATAACACAATTCATCATCTACTCGAATGAATACCTATACAGTGCTAGTCAAAAGTTCTTTCCCCCGCCCTCGTATCTTTTGAACGGTTATTGTTATAAAAGTGAAATTTGGAGGGAGGTAATAAACAGACGTTGGCTTCTTAACTACAGTTGGACAATTTTCAATTAAAGGTGACTAATCTACAAATTGAACTAAACGTTAGCGGCAACCATGTAAAATTTCAGCAGTAAATTCTTACCGGGGTCATTTTTATTGTGTATGCTTCACCCATGTAAATAAGTGAAAAGTAAGATAAATTTGCCTCCGTAACAATAAAAATTGATGCGATTCAGGGGTGTATAGTGAGACAAGTTCATTGAATAGTTTGAAACATCGGTAAACTTATCAATATTTTGCCGGTCTATATAATATTATATATATATATATATATATATATATATATTAAATTTACGTTCTTAGAAAGAATGTTAATGATAGAAATATGATATTTTAGTTTATTCCTTCCGATTATATATGTGCATAGGCGTAGTGTGTTCTTGGGAATATATTTATTAAATAGACTTTATTATTAACTTTAAAATAGTTTTGAGGGAAGTAAGGTAAATTTGAGAACCGTTTTTGAGGTAAAGTTAATTGTCAAATTTACCTAAATTTGACAATTAACTTATTAGATTGGATTAAAAACACATAAATTAAGATTAATTTATATCCAAAAAGATTTTTTTTTTTTTCAAGGAAAGCAATACAATTTTTAATAAAGGAACATATTGTATCTTAAATGTAAATTAAATTTTAAGGTGAAAATTTTCGAAACATTCGGGGTGTAGATGCATTCCACACTTTTTACATAAATAAATAGTACTACTTTTGCACATCCTACATTTTGCACTAACGTCTCTTTTTGGTAATGTGGCCAATATTGTCGAATCTGGTTTCATCTGATAAAGTAAATTTAGATCGACGTCCATGTACTAAGTGACACTGACGTAGCGGTTTCTTTACTATTATAAATTATAATATAAATTTATGTCGGCTCATGCTTTCTCTTATAATATGCACTTCTTTATCCTCATCCTTTGACCAACGCATATCAACTTGAAGCAGAGTGTAAACCAGAGAATATACATACTACTAATAATTTCTTTAAATCTATGCTTTTCATTTCAAAATCGTGACGGTTATTCTGGGATGCATAAATATTTGTAAAATATAGAATGCTCTCAATTACTTTTTTATCAAAAAAGAGTGAAAAAACTTTATATGACTTGCCTACATGGTTGGCTGTTATATTGTCTAAATATCAATCAGACTGATGTTGAATTACTACTGAGCACGAATGAATATCTGTTGTTACAACTTGAGACAAATTTGGATTTATTATTTTTGTCTGGATTTTTCTTTGGACGTTTTATCTGTGGTTCAGAGGAATTATCATAATCAGAATCGTCAGAATTCCCTAATCACTGGTATTTCATATATTACCTGCAATATCCGATTTTATTGATTCTTCACAAATAATATTATCATCAATGTCTTCTACATCAGAAACTTTCTAATCTAATCTCGACGGTAAATAAACCACATGAAGTGAGTCAGCATTTTCACAATCTGAGTCTTCTTTTAACAAAGCTATTAACTCTTTAGTATTAGTGCCATCTTCATTTCATATTTCGAGAATTTACTGAAATAAACAAATGCACTACTATATAAACGCATTCACATGATAATAGTTTAGCTTACTTCATTTTAAGTTATATGAACTTCATAATATATTTTTATATTTATATAAACAAATAAACACAAGGAAACTTTCAAATTAAGTTAAAAAAACAAATATAACGTTTACAGCACACAGCAATTCTATAAATATACCGACGAAATAAACAGAAGTCACCACGTGATATTCAAATCTGAACGTGATTATTATAAAATATTCATTTTCATCATTAATATCTTATAAGATAGTTCGATAACTTGTGGCCAATGATAAGACATTGATCATATTCAGACTGGAATATCATGCGGTGACTTCTGTTTATTTCATCGGTAACTTGAGAATGAATTTAGTAGAGGTAACGTCTTACTGCACCATCATGATGTGCAGGACCACCATCTTGTCGAAACATTATTTCCAAGTTGCCGAATTCATCTGGATTATCCCCAGAATTCCAAGTATTAACGGTTCAATTGCATTTTGTAAACATATACAGATACACTTCACCGGTTAAGTTAGTATTGGGAAAAACCTGCCCAACTATGTGGTTTCCCAAAATACCTGCAGAAACATTAATTTTTTTTTGGAAATTGAATTGAGTAAGGATTTGTGTCACTCCGATACCTCACATTGTATGTATTAACATTTCTATGGAGAGAAAAAATATTTTCGTCACTATACATAAATTGTTTTTATGTACTCGGTCTGTTAGTTAATTTTATTGGACATATTTTCACAGAATTGTAGTCTTTGGTCGGGGTCATCATCTGAAAATTGGTGCACAATTTTTAATTTGTATGGATGAACTTTGTTTCTAGCCAACACTTGGTGTATGGTCTTTTTACTGATTCCATAGATAGATGCAACTTGGGCTATAGAAGAAGTAGGGTTCACTACCATTTCTGAAATTATGTTAATTTTTTTGTCATCACTAATTATTGTTGATCGACCAGATCGTTTGACAATTTAACACTACCTGTCTTTAAACTTCCGAAGAAGCTTCCTCAAATAAGCTCTCGATGTAGGGCAATCGGGGTACCTCTCATTAAAAAGACGTTCAGCTGCATGGAAATTATTTCCACATTCACCAATTATTAACACAGCTGCTTTTTGTCGGTAATAGTACGGACCATTCTGCCTTTTTAAAAATTTAAACTTCTTATTAAACAATAATTAAACTAAATATTAAATAAAACTTTTTTGACAAATAACCAAAGGCGGAAGTTAGAATTTTTATTAATTAAATGCCAAACTAGAATTTTAGTATGTATTTAATTTATTCGTCAATATTAAATCCAAACAAAATTAGTATTATTGAACAGTTATATAGGAAAACGTTAATTGCTTCTGGTTAATTGTCAAAAAAACTTGATGTTGACGTAAAAACAATTAGAGAATTGAAAAACGTCAACTTTTTGACAAGTAACCAGAGGCGGAGGTTTTTAATGTTTATTAATTATATTTATAAAATGGAGCTTAAACTCAAATAAAATTAGTATAGTTGAATAGGTATTTTCGATATCTTTCAAACGAGACATCACTTGCCATAAAGTCCTATTTAAAATTAGTTGTCACAGTGGCGCTGTAACGTCATCTGTCACTATAACGTCACTTGCTATGACTAGTTAAAAAGCCTACGTCTGTTTATTACCTCCCTCCAAATTTCACTATTAGAAGTATAACCGTTCAAAAAATACGAGGGAAGGAACGGACTTGACTAGCATTGTATAGTAGGCAGGGTTCTTTCTCAATTCAAACGGTACTGACCAAGTCCTAATACTCGCAACTTATATGAAAGCTGAGTTTCAAAGAAGGCAAAAACCTTTGTCGTCTTTATAGATTTATCAGCGGCCTATAATACTTTGTAAAGACAAGGTCTTACTTATAAGCTTCTGCCGTAAGGACTATCTCTCTCTTATAGATAACATGCTTTTGAACAGGACGTTTCAACTTATTATGAAAAATTCCAAAAGTGCACTGAAGATATTGAGTAATGGACTTCTTCATGACACTGTCTTAGCACCGATTTTGTTGAGCCATTTTTGATAAGCTCAACATGGAATATAAGTGTTCGGATACATAGACGACTGGACAATAGACGCCCAACAACAAAACTTACCCTAAAACTAAGAAACCTTTAACTACCCCTAACAGCTACTCTTAAAATCCTCGAAAGCCGCTTTCGAAAATGAAGACTGCATACAAATGTAAACAAAAAGCATGCTATTTCTATGTGAATAACAATATGACAGGAAAATAATTAATATGACCGTCGAGAACCAACGCTTTACCTACAACAGATTTCCGAAGTATCGTTCTGTCACATTAGACAGAACGTTGACATTGAACGAACATCTAACAAAACTTGCTACGAAAATTGGAAACTGAAACAATATCCTCCATAAGTTATGTGGCTCGGAAATCTTCAGTCAAGACTCTATTAAGAAAGCTACGCTTTCAATAAATTTGATTTCTCTCTGTGACAATATAACCTACTTGCTCGATTTTGCTCGAAAAATCAGCATTCTCTTGTTGGTATTCGATAATCCATTCAACGAACTCTCTTCGCTGTGCACGGTCATTAAAATTCAGTTCTTGTCTCAATTGAACGTTTTATGCATGGAGATGCAGATCTTTAGTGAGTATACGCTGTAGAGAGCTTCTTTAAATTTGCAATTCTTCTTCATGAAGCCAAATTCGCATTCCTGGACTTTCACCAACACTCTAACTTACTGCATCGATATTGACATTAAATCAAATTTTGACCGACGATCAGTGTGTTTAACATCACCAATCGATCCAGTCTCCCTGGATTTTTGTATTGCTCTCACAGCTGACAAAGTTAAATCAATATTCCAACCATATTCTGTACAAAATTTTCGAAATATGGCCGCCAAATTTTCATTATTTTTCAAACATGATTCAACAATGAAAATGTGTTAACCTCTCGTGTAACACTCTGTTTTTATTAACTCTAAACTATTAGCTGTCACCCTTTTTTGTGCCACACTTTACTGCACAAATGGCGGCAAGTTCAAATCTCGCGTGCTTTTGAAACACCCATTATAAGTTCTCATAAAAAAAGCTCTATTTATTGATAACATGCCAGCCGAAATTTTCGAAATTTGAGCACACATGTAGATAGATCGACATCATATACTAATGAATTTCTTCCGAGTGAAACACGGAAAAAATTTCAAGAGAGAACTCTTTGTTATACTGGCACTCTGAACTTGGACATACCGCTTTTAGGTTTTGATGGTACGCCACTACGCAAATTACGGAGCAATTCTATAATTACTGTATTTTCTTGAATAAGCGACGATATATGTATATTTTTTTTTTTTCAAATTATTTTCGACCGTATTTTCGTGTGTTAAATATTGATTTATAGTTTCAGCAATTGGTCTGTAGGAAATAAAACTATTTGTTCTGTCGTCAATATTTCGTCAAGATTTTGTGACTTCTTCAGTAAAAAACTGTAAATTTATTATAATAATATATATGTCAACAAAGTGAATATTTCAATACTTGAATACTATAGATTAAAAATTTATATTTTGATAAATAACATATCTACTTAAATGACATTTTTGATTTTAATTTTATTTGGGAGTTATGGTAATCGCAATATATTATAAAGTGAATTAAAAGTAAATTTTATAGAGTAAATATAAATCTATTAAATATATAAATATATATAATATATATATATATATAATAAAAAATATATATATATAAAAATATATATATATATGGATGTAAATACTTTTTTTACTTTTTGGGTGTGGTAGTCATAAAAAATAGAGCTTTGCTAAGGCGTACTATTTATTCTGAAATCCGAGCTTTCGGTGGTTGTTTGCCACCTTTATCAAGGTATCCAATGAAAATTACTGTGTTATAAACTTTGGCTGATGCAATATAAAAGTTATAAAAACTTACCAGAAAGTAAGATTCATAGCATATAAAACACAACGTTAAATAACATAATGTGATCTGAATTACTGAAGGCATTAAAACTGTTAAAAATTTTAAAATAACTTAAAAATTAAAGAACATGTTACAAAGTTTAAAATGTAAAAAATAAGACGACATGTGTGACAAAAAACAGTCGTCTTCGCAGGTTTGAATTTAGTCACATCTCACGAACAGAAAGAGGCAGTAGGAGGAACTATTGTTGTTTAAATAGTTCGATGTAACTACAAAAAACAAACTTTCAAACTGATGTCTAACAAAATACCGTTTGTGATTTTAAGTTAACTAACCAACTTTAAATTGAGAGGGAAATTTAAAAAAAATTCATTATGTTAAACAATAAAAAGAAAATAGTATTAGTAAGTAGGTTTAGAAAAAAACAAACAATCCAAAAACAAAATGAACCATCTAAATAATAACTGAAGTTAATCATGATAATTATAGCAATTAATAAAGGAATTTAAGAAACAAGACAGGAAACACTCTGAGATGCAGAAGACCCTAGTCAAAAGTCAAAATAAAATTGTAAATTTTGCTAAGATTCTGGATCTCAGATCTTTTATTCAGATTGTTGTTATCACTCCTGCTGATATGTACCATTTCTAAGAATGTTCTCTTAAATTTATTTTTCTCTCTGGCTAATATTTTTACATTGTTGAAATCTATCTTATGGTCTAGATCGATAGTATGTTCTGCCAAAGCACAAGTGGGTTTATTTAGTCTACAGTCACTGTTATGAGAAATGATACGACTAGACAGATTTCTTCCAGTTTCACCAATGTACGTGGATGGACATTCAGTACATTGAATGCAATAAACAACATCTCTTGACTCTAAAGTAGTTAGGGGTTGTTTTATTTTGCTATACAGCTGACGTATGGTATGGAGCTTTGATGTTCTTAAATTCTTTAAAAATTTTAGTAAGTTCTACGGTTAGTTTTGGAATATACGGAAGGGCATAAAAATACACACTTGTTTGAGAAGATTGTTTTGTGCTGAGGGCACTGATTGTGAATTAGTGAGAATGTTATTTCTGTTAACAAATAGAACATTAAAAATTAATTTATTAATCAGTCTTAGAGGATATGAATTTTCAACAAAAATATTCCGTAAGAGGTTAAGATCATGTTGGAGATAATCTGGATGTGATAACCTTTTGACACGTTCTTTCATTGCTAGGATTAGGTTGGTTTTCATTCTAGGAGGATGGTGGGAATGGTAGCTTATGAATCTATTTGCTACATATAGGTTTTCTATACCATTGTGTTTTCACAACATTATCCTCACATCTATGCAAACTCATGTCAAGGAAGGGCAAAGATCCTCCCGCTCTTCCTCGTATGTGAATTGCAAGTGTGGGTTTTGTTGGTTGAAAAAATTTAAGGTAAATTGTATAGAGTCTGCTGGTAGTGCCAAACTTAAGTCATCCACGTCATTTAACAGTTTTAATGCCTTCAGTAATTCAGATCACATTATGTTATTTAACGTCTGTGTTTTATTTGCTATGAATCTTACGTTCTGGTAAAGTTTTTATAACTTTTATATTGCATCAGCCAAAGTTTATATACACAGTATATTTTCATTGTAGACCTTAATAAAGGTGGCAAACAACCACCGAAAGCTCGGATTTCAGAATAAATAGTACGCCTTAGCAAAGCTCTATTTGTTTATTGACTACCACACCCCAAAAAGAAAAAATTATTTACATATTTTTCCAAACTAGTATATACATATATATATATATATATATATATATATATATATATATTTATTATATATATATATATATAATATATATATATATATATAAAATGTGTGTGTGTGTGTGTTTGTGCGTGTATATAAATACTGAATATATTAACACTTCTCTTATAGTTGTAATGGAAAACCGACAATATAGTTACCAAACAGTCAATATGGACACCATAAATGCGATGTTGAATACTTCAGACGTTAGTGAATATTTAAAAATTTCTCCAGACGGCTTAGAAGCTCGGTGCGATGCGTACTCTTTCGAAAGCGTTAGATGTACGGCTCAAGCCGATAAAGGAATATGGTACTACGAAGTTTGCATTATTACACCAGGTGTTATGCAGATCGGATGGGCAACGAAAAATAGTAATTTTTTAAATCACGTAAGTTATATACCCATTATATATACACTGCGCGTCACTAAAAAGAGACCACCTATAATTTTATAAGAATTTTTCAATAATTCTGAATTCACCACAGTGTGTTCAATTCACAGCGATTTCGATAACTCGTTATAACTCGAATACCCTGTATAGTAGTGTCAAAACCTAATATTTAAAAACGGAGATTAGGAGAGTAATCTATATATGAGAAAATGTACAGGGTGTCCTATTTAAAAAATTATGTTTGCTTTGCCAAGTACTTATTAATCACACTGTAAAATATATTTTTTTGTATATTCTGTACCATAATAGAATTATCGACCAATATCGCTGTTCGAGTGGGATTCTGTTCGAGTAGAACACTGTTTAAAGAGCGGTGCGCATACGCGCCGAGCGTGACGCAGTTATGAATAGCTGCCAGATTTAATGAAACTACCGGCAACCAACATACAAAAAAAATTTCAATTGTATGTATTTTGTGTAATTTATTTATTGTGTTATTAAATAAATTCAACCAATCCACCTACATTAAAATAAACAGTGTCTACAGTGCACTAAGTAGTTTCCAGCATATTAATATGATCCTTCGATTGATTGATTACTATTTCATATACATTTGTTTTATATAGGAGGGTTATGGTATCGGAGATGATAGATATTCATTAGCATACGACGGCTGTAGAAGATTAATATGGTACAACGCAAAATCTGACCCGCAGAATTTACCAAGTTGGCAACCTGGAGATATATTGGGATGTCTTTTAGACTTAGATAACCAACAGATTATTTTTTCTGTCAATGGAATAGCGTTACCACCAAGTATGCATGTGTTCACAATGGCAAAGTAAGTATTTACCTTATTTACTTATTCGAAATCAATAATTGAATAATTGAGTTAAATTGTTAAAAGAAATATAATAATTATTTAAAATTTATTATTTGTTAAAGTCTGGATACTAGATTCAGAAACATTCATTTTTTGGAATTCAGAATTTTACTTGCTTTTGAAAGCATATATGTATTTATTTCTTATTACTGATTCTATTCAATTTATATATATATATGATAATATATATATATATATATATATATATATATATATGATATATTAATTAATAAGGTTCTTGAGCTCCGGGTTCTATTGTGCGCTAAGGCCTTCACCTTATTCCAAGGCTCTCCTTGACCTCTTATCTCGTCCATGATGGATCTCCTCCAAGTTTATACTGGGCGACCTCTTTTTTGCTTCCTTGGGGAGTCCACTTTAGGGAAATCTTTGCAATACTGGAATTATTTTTTCTGAGTATATGACCAATCCAACCCACTTTCTGGACTTAATTTGATGTTCTACCATATTTTGTTTAGTCAGGTGTAGTAGATCTTCGTTTCTGATGATATAAGGCCAGAAAATACGAACAATTTGTCGTATATATTTATTAATAAAGACCTTGCAGTTTATCTGTAAGGGTTTTTGTCACTTTACAGGTTTTACATCCGTAGAGTAGAACAAACATGACATTTGACTGGAATATGCGGATCTTTGTCTCTGCATTGTTCTGAAGCTATTTTCTTGTGGCATTTTAAAGTTATTATTATTTAAATGGAAATAAGCCACAATTAAAGGTTAAAGTAAGTTTATTGACGTTTCAATTTCCACTTCGGAATTCTCAAAATACAAACATTAGTATGATTATTTTTATATTTTGAGAACGATTTCCGAAGTGGAAATTGAAACATTAATAAACTTACTTTAACCTTTAATTGTGGTAAGGCGAATGCCGGAGAATAGAATACCAAGACAAATTCTTGAATGGCAACCAAGAGGTAGGCGGAGACCAGGAAGCCTAGAAGAAGTTGGAGAGAAGGAGTTAATAAAGAAATCAGAGAAAGAGAACTGGAGGACGATCTATGGAACGATGGAATGAGATGGAGATTGGAAATCGGAAAGAACGTTATAAACCGACATTTAATAGTCTGTGTTGATAGTAAATAGCGTGTTGTTTCTGCATTTACACTCATGGATTTGGTTTTACTAATTTGGATTTTCAAACCTAATTTATTGGCTTCAGTGGAAAATGTTTTTAATTGATCAGCCACATCTTGAAACTTTGTTCTAACAGGCAGATATCGTCGGCGTATTCCAGATCGCTTAGGTGTATTGGTTAACGTCCATTGTATTCTTCTTGTGTCGGAGTCTAGTTTGGAGAGAACTTAGTCTATTGCTATGTTAAAAAAAACGGAGGGAAATCACGCATCCCTGTCTTGACTCAGTATAAGTATGTCAAATATCGTTTGATGTTGATTTCCATTGTGTGTCACGCTCACGCTGCATTTCGTCCCAGTGTACAATGATTTTATAATGAAAATTATTTTATGCGGAATGTTACTTATTTCTAAAATTTGGCCATAAAGCCAGCATGAGATAAGCTGGTAAAGGCACGCTCGAAGTCAACAAAAATCATGTATAGAGGTGTGTTCGACCATTCGATCGATTGTTTCATTTTGACCCTCGCCATATTAATGTGGTCTATGCAGGAGGATTCTGGTCTAAAGGCTGCTTGAGCAGCTCGAAATTCAATCTTGTTTGTTTAATATTTAAAGTGTGATGGTCGTGAAGATTTTATTTATTGCGGTAAGCAAGGTTTATTCCTTTCAATTTTTGCACAGTCTTAGGTTGACTCTTTTTTGGAGTTTTTAATAATGTTTACCTCTTTTCCAGCCCTCTTGAATGTGGTTTGTTTCCCGCACCTCTCGGATTATGGGGAGCAAAAGTTCAGCAGTTAAATGCGGATTAGTTTTAAGTATTTCGGCAGCAATGTTATCGATTCCCGGAGACTTGTTATTTCTCAGAGATTTGCAATTTATATTATACCAAATCACTGACGAGGACACAAATTAGATCGTTTATTTACCAATTTAATTATTTAAATAATACATATTCGTAATGTACACAAAAAGACAAATTTAAAAATGGTGCGTCGAAATCTGTAAACAAAAACCAGAGATACAGTTAACATTCTTCTTCCCCCTTCACTGCTCCCGCGAGTTTAAAGCCGGTCGATTTTACAAATTAAATAACTTTTAAACTATTTGACTTATGTGTTTGAAGTTTTGATCATATCTTAAGCACTACAAGACCCAACATTATATGTAATATGAAGGTTTTAAATTTGTTTTTAAAAAAGTTATTAACATTTATAAAAAACCAAAATTTTTGACTTTCTTGCAACTTTGCAACTTTCCAAGCATCAAATAAGAATAGAAGCATTTTAAAATTGAAGTTTTTTTATATGAGTTATTTAGTATAAGTTTATTACTCTCAAATTTGTTGTCAAATTCTTCACTTTTGGCTGATAGACAAAAAAGCGAAAATTTACCCTTAAAATTAATAACTAATTAAGTTCAAAAAATCGACTGCAGGAAACATATAGGTTTTTGTTACAGAGGTCCATTGTACTCAAAACAATTGTCGTTTGCCTGACTGGTTCAGTGTTATAAACAGGGTACTTTTTTTGCTTATTTCCCTGGCCTAATACGGTTTAAAGTGGAATTTCTGTTAATCAATTGCTTTTACCAACAATTTTTCATCGAATCTGAATTTCTTATGTAAATTTTTGTACGTATGGAAATATACTTGATGTCAGCATTTAAACGAATTCTAATCTTTTTACAATACTTTTTTTTTCAGAATTAAATTCACACATGGCGCTTTATAAAAAATCAGCTTTGTTATCGTACGCAATATTTTCAACCACATTGTCCTACCGACGCCACATTCTCTCTCCAAATGGCACTACAGCCCAAATCGAGCCTTGGCCTTCTCCAAACTATGCCTCCAACCTTGCCGATTTTCTCCAGTTTCTCACGTCTAGCAAGTTTTGCTAGTCCACTGCCACTTCATGCTCCTACCTTTTCCCTGGTCTTCCTTTTGGTCTTGCACCCTGTATTTTACTATATAGGGCTCTTTTTGGCAATCTTTCAGTCTTCATTCTCACTACATGACCAGCCCATCGAAGTCTCAAGTTTAACGAATTCTGAGATCGGTGCCTCTTTGAACAGTTGGTAAAGTTCATGGCTGTACCTGGATCTCCATACTCTGTTTTCGTTAATAGGTTCTAATATCTTTCTTAGGACTTTTGGATGCCACATCTATTCACAGTAATTTAATTAAAGGAAATAACACCCTACACTTTACTAATAAACTGCTACATTCCTATTCAAAATAATTTAATTATAGCAAACAACACTCTACCAACAAAATGCTTTCTAACTAAAACACTTCGCACAGGCATCCGGTCGGTTGTAATAGAGAAGGGATCAACGTCGTCGCATTTAAAGCGTTCTACCATGTATATTATCGTGACTATATCTATGTATTAAGGCTCTCATTGGTGGTAAATCAGGAATAAACATCTTGCGAACTTGCCAACCAGCCGTATATATTAAACAGTTTCTCAAAGAAGTTGTAATTTATGGTGATTTGTAAGTTCACTTTAACTAACGGTAATTTTTTAGGTCTGGATTTTTTGCCGCAGCTAGTTTCATGTCATTCCAGCAATGTCGATTTAACTTCGGTGCCGAACCTTTCGAGCATCCCCCGAACGTGGCCTATTCCACTTTTAACGAATGCGGATCTCTACGACCCGAAGATAAAATCGTTTTACCTAGGCATATATTTCTTAATCAACTTAGGGAGCAGAATATAGGAGAAGATAGTTGCACTCTTTGCTACGATCAGAAGGCTTCGATTCGATTGCTTCCATGTGAACACTCGTAAGTACCTATTAGTGCTTAAAAAAATTACAAGTTGGCAATGGAAAACAATAACAACCACATTAATACTAAAATGATTCAAGTAAATGCTAAATGCGCATGTATTTATATTTTACTTGTCTTATTTTTTGACAAAACTGGCTATAGGGATTGAATGTTATACACATAAAATAATAAAATTGGCAATATAACAGTTTATTTTTCTAATCTTTTTAAAATAATTATTCTAAACATTATTTTCATGCTATACTTTTATAGAAGAAATCGTCTATGTAAGAAAACTTAAAATGTTTCAGATATTTGACTTCTTCTTATTAAAGTTCGATCTCCTATCGGAGGTTGGATATCATAACGGCTATGGTCACCTTGTTGGCTGCTGCTCTGAAAAGTTGTAGTGAACTACAGTTAAACCATTCTCTAAGGTTCCTCAGCCAAGAGATGCGTCTTCTTCCTATGCTTCTTCTTCCTTGGATCCTTCCTTGCATAATAATTCTCAGCAGCTCATATTTTTCTCCTCTGGTGACCCAAATACTCTAGTTTTCTTCTTTTTATGTGTTCATATATTTTTAACTCCTTAAACGTCGTAGTACCTCAGCATTGGTAATCCTTTGAACCCACTGAATTTTTAACATTCTTCTGTAAACACCACATTTCGAACGCTTCTATTTTTCTTATGTGTTGTTTCGTCAATGTCCAAGCTTCCATTCCGTATAGTAAGAGAAAATATGTAACGTCTTAGAGCCTTCAATCTGAGATGCAACTGAAGGTCTCTGTTGGTAAGCATTGTCTTCATTTTCACAAATGCTTGCCGTTGCAGTTTCAATTCGGACTTTGATTTCTCTGCTTTGGTCATTTTTGTCATCAACCAGGTCCCAGATATTTGTATGTCTCTACTTTTTCTATTTGGGTTTGCTCTATCATTAATCTTTCATTTTCATGTTGCGTTTTTTGAGACAATCATAAATTTAGTTTTTCTCTTATTTATTTTTAGTCCGTATCTAATGCAATAACCGTTAATTCTATTTACCAATTCTTGTAGCGATTCCAGGGTGTCTGCCATTATAACGGTGTCATCAGCGAATCTTATGTTATTTACTAGTGTTCCGTTTACAGAGATTCCATCACCCAGATCCGCTATCGCTTCCTGGAATATGGCTTCACTGTATACGTTAAATATTTTATGGTGACATAAACACAGCCCTGTCTTAACTCCTCTCTTCATATCTATATTTTTCGGACTTTTGTTCTTCTATCTTTATATTGGCCTTTTGATTCCAATACAGATTGATAATGATTCGTAAGTCTCGTCTGTCTATATCTTTGTTTCTCAGTATTTCTATTAGTTTTTCATGTCGGACCCTATCGAATGCCTTCTCGAATTCGATGAAACGGGAATAAATATCTAGGTTAAGCATCTTTGAGAGAGGATATTAAAAGCAAGCAATGCCTCTCTCGTTCCCAGTCCCTTGCGGAACCCAAACTGAGTATCATATATATATATATATATATATATATATATATATATATATATATATATATTATATATATATATATATATATATATATAAATAATATTTTGTTGTATACAACGATATCTGAATTATTATAATAAGTACATGTTATTAATAATATGTATTTTCTCGTTGAAATTAATTAATCTCACGAAAAGCAAATCCATATGATCTGAAAACAGAAGATTTGTTAACTAGATTTTCGTCTTTTAAATCATTATAACTCTTGTTATAAGAGTCCAAAATAATTCATATCGGAGGTCCAAATTAAAGGTATTATGTCAACTGATGGCTCAAATAATTTTCAAGAGTAGCGTCTCTCTTCCTAAAGTATAACTCAAAAACGGCGAAAAAACTGTGAAAACGCCGGAGAACCAACCCGACGATGCTAATCAGATTTTCGTCTTTTAAATCAACAAAACTCTGATTCTTAGTGTCCAAAATGGTTTATCTGGGATCCAAATTAAAGTTATTGATGTCAGCTATTTCACCTTCGTCTACCTGGGCTCGCTGCTGACCAAAGACAACAATGTCAGCGAAGAAATTAAAAGAAGAATAGTGCTTGCCAATAAGTGCTATTATGGCTTGAGGAAACAGATGGTCCCAAAACTACCCAGAAAAATTAAAATTACCATATATAAAACACTAATAAGGCCAGTGTTAACATACGGGTCAGAAACGTGGTCACTCACACAGAACGACCAAGAACTGCTTAGACGTTTCGAGAGAAAAATTCTAAGGAAAATATATGGAGGAGTCCAAGAACAGGGTTTGTGGCGTAGGCGCTACAACTTTGAATTATACAGAAGTTTTGGGGAACCTGACGTTGTAAAATTTATTAAATTAGCACGCCTTCGATGGATAGGACATGTAATTAGGCGAGATGAAGATGCAACGATCAGAAAAATTTTCGACCGCAGAGGACCAGTGGGAAGACTATCCAGAGGAAGACCAAAACTTAGGTATCAAGATAACATAGAGGATGATCTAAAATCCATCGGAGTTAAAGCATGGAGAAGAGTTGCCAAAGACAGGGGCGAATGGAAGATTGTTCTGAAGAAGGCTTTGGCTCATAACGAGCTGTAATGCCACTGATGGTGATGATGTCAGCTATTTACTAAAACAACTTTTACAAGAGTAGCGCATCTTGAACTAAAAATGTAACTGAATAAACGGCGAAAACCGGTTTTTCAATTTTCAACTGGTTTTTTTAATTCTGAAAAAATTCTAGAAAATAGTTTTGGTGATTGTAAATATACAGGGTGTCCCCGAAAATAGTGCGTTCCTTAAAGGTATAGGTAAAAGGCACCATTTAGAGCAAAAAAGTCTTCCGTTTGACCAAAAAACGAAAATACAGTTTGGTATGCAAAAAGAAATCTGTCAACTACGTGCAGTACGAAAATCGAAACGCAGACAGTCACAACTTAAGTAAACAGATATTTTGGACCAACACCGCGAAAATATTTTCGATTCGTGAGTACCACGATATGTTGATTATTTATGGAGAAGCGCAGTATAACAAGTAATTTAACTGTCCAAATTTATGTCGAGAATTTATGTATATTGGAATGTCAAAAAACGTTGTTGATAGAACATTTAGGGAACAACTTCCTCATAAAATTAACATTTTGTATGTGTGCGGATGAAGCATTCTTCACGAGAAACGGTGTGTATAATTTTCATAATTGCCACATAGGGAGTGACTGAACCATTATTTAATACGTAGGACAAATTTTCAACACGAAAATTTAGCATAAATTTAAGGGCTGGAATAATTAACAATCGTTTGATAGGACCATATGAATTATCCAGAACACTAAACAGATAGGCCTACTATAATTTCTTACAAAATGTTTTGTCGGTACTTCTTGAAGACGTGCCCTTGCAAACACGCCGTGAAATGTGATTTCATTACGACGGAGCCCTAGCACATTTTACCTGAGCTGTTAAAAATCCCATTGATACCACTTATCCTCGTCGTTGGATTGGTAGGAATGGACCCATTCTGTGGCCACCACGAAGTCTCGAATGCAATGTACTGGTTTTTTTATTTTTGGGGACATCTGAAATCATTAGTTTATGATAACCGAGATGAAATCGAAACAGAAGGTGAATTACGGGAACGAATTTTTGATGTTGCAGAAACTATTCGACATAATTTAGTTAACTATGGCATTACTCACAATTGGATTTGTCGTATAAATGCAAGGTGGAGTTCACTTTAAACATATATTTTAATAATTATTCCCAAGTAAGTACAAGTATCTAATTTCAATTTTAGTTCACAAGTAAACAAATTACTGATAATCCGCATAGTGTCACAAAATAAACTATACTCGTTTTCATCGTTCTTGGCGTGTGCCTGAAATAAGCTACTACGGAATTTTTAATATTCGTCTCTCTCTGATACACAGATGCGTAATTCAATTGTGCGAGTCACGTTCGTCATGGTAAAGTGCGATGAGAAGGGAATGAAGAGACCACTCACGTCTCCAGTATTGTAGCAATAACACCGATGCGTTTGGCCGATACGGTGTCGGTGATAAGTTCGGCCTCTTTACGAATACAGATAGCTGCGTGACGTGTTTTTTTAAATGTTACCTGATCTGTGCAGTTTGAAGTAGCTGATGAAATAGTTTTTATAAGTAAACAGTTTTTAATTAATTAATAGTTTGAGCTCTTACTGTGTGGAATTCCATTACATAAAATAATACTCTCGACACCTTAAAAATTCCAGTTTATTATAAATTAACTCTCTCCTCTCTTCCGATACCCATTGCAATAATGACTTGTGGCATTGTTCTTGAATGAGCTGGCTAATAGGTTTATAATTGTAGCAATTACCATTGATATTTTATGTTGTTTTAGTCGATTTTAGTCAGTCATTGTTGGAATTTGTTCCGAACAGTTTTACTTATTATTTTTTGTTGTGAATAACTAATTGTTCTATTTAATAAAAAAAATGCCGGGAAAAACGATAACAGGAGAAATGCGACAATGTGTAGTTCATTTATTGGAGTATTTTAAAAAAGAAAAAGAAAACAACGGACCTTGCTTTCGTTATCATCGGTACATGAACGAGTAGCGGCGCTTGAAAATCAGTTTCGCACAGTGACAAGAATAAAGAGTGAATACAAGACAGGGGCAGCTCTTACTACACCAGGAGAGTCACGTAATGTACAAAAAAAAAGACTAATGATGTCAGCGATACTATAAAAGGAGAGATTAGAAATGTACTGTATGGCATGAAAGCAAAAGGAGAGCACGTTACAATTAAAGTTCTAAATACACAATTAAGAAACAAGCATCTCTATGACGGTTCTGATACAAGTTTGTGGCGTCTTATGAAAAATTGTGGGTTTTCATACAAACTAGAAAATAGTAGACGAGTGCTATGTGAGAAACCATGTATTGTCTCCAAACGACTGTATTTTTTGAGGCATTATATGAGAAATTTTTAAGTCCAAGCCCACTTCAGTTCGTTTTTTAGATGAAACATGGATATTCCTAAAAGGGGCATATAAACGTACTTGGCAAGATGACTGTGTGAAAAGCATCAGAAAAGGACACGAAAATACAGGTAAACGCTTTGTTGTTTTACATGCCGGAAGTAGGCAAGGATTTGTTAAAGATGCTGGATTACTGTTTTCTACGAAATCGAAGAGTGCAGACTATCATGATTCTATGGATAAAGAGTCTTTTAAAAAGTGGGTCTCCGAAAAGCTGATACCAATGTTGGAGGAACCATCTCTAATTATTATGGATAATGCCTCATACCATAGCTCTTTAATAGAAAAGTTACCGAATGCCAGTTGGAAAAAATCGGACTTACAAGAATGGTTACGAGCGAAAAAAATAATTTTTGACGACGATTCGGGCAAGACAGAGCTATTGAGTCTTTGTCGCCAGAATAAACCACAAAATACCAGGTACGTTATAGACGAGCTACTCCAAGAACATGGGCATCAGGTTTTGAGATTGCCTCCATATCACTGTCAATATAATCCGATTGAGTTGGTCTGGGGCATTTCTAAACAATACTATGATCGTCATATTGGAGAACATGGACGTGGAGATGAAACAGTGAAAAAAGTTTGGGGCGATGCATTAGCTGAGGCAACACCTGCAGTGTGGGCGAGTTGTGTTAACCATACTGAAAAATTAATTCAGGACGACTGGGCAAAAATGGTCACATATGATGAAAATGAAAGTAGGATTATCATCGATTTGGCGGAAGATTCCAATGATGAAGACAGTTCCAGTGAAGACGCTGACTGATTAGCTAATTAATCAAGGTCAGTACGTTGTAACAGTTCAGAATTCGCTACAGTGCTTAAAACTTAAAAAATCTGTATCATTTTTTAATTAAAGTGGGTTAAATAATTAACACTTTTTTGGGTATATTTCAAAATCCTTTTAAAATGTACTTTTCGTTATATCCTGTCCTATTGTACTGCAAGCTAGAAAAATACTTCTTCGCAATTTATACGTATATTCCGTTATTAGAAATTTAATGAAAAATAATTTATAATTTTCTTTTATAACTATTATTTCGTTTGACATGCTACATTTTGCTCCGCCACTGGAGGAGGTAAACGAATCGAGCTTAGACAAGGAAAGACAGATGAAACAACTTATTGCAAGTGTTTTTACACGCACACGCCAAGAACGATGAAAACGATTATAGAATTGGTTAAACGTTGTCTGTGGTATTTAATTGCCACTGTAAACTATAAAAATCAGTTAAAGCCCTCGTCATTCAACACCTTTAAAGCTAAATAAATACATAATACTACTTCAATTAGAAGATAGTTTTTTTTATTGAATGTAATTGACATTTTAACAATTCGTCTAAAATTATGCCATATTTTAATATATTTCAGAACAAAATTGCAAATTATTTATTTTACTTTTTAGGAATTAAACTATAGTACTTACTTATGTAAAAATAATAATTTATTTAAAAACTTCAAACTTTATTCAAGAAATAATTATTTTGTAGATATTACCTACATTTCATCAGATGTCAACAACCTTGAATAGTAAATAAGGGTTGGTATGTTAAATACCCTAAGTCACAAACAAGTTTTTATTCTGAAACGCTATTACTGCGTATGTCGTTGCCAGATTATTTAATTTTCTGAAAATAAAAATTAACATAAATGTTACAATACTTGTTTTGTTCCAAATTGAATATTATATCCATACAATAAAGGAAACGCACTATTTTCGGAAACATAATGTATAATTTTTTTCGACCGATCCATATTTTCCGTTATTTTTTATAGGCGTTTAAAATTTTCAAACGCTCAAATCAATTTGAATTACGCGCCAATTCACTTTTTGGTTCAAGTAGTTTTATGGAGCATAAAAAAAACTTTACTGGGTAAAGGTCGATTCAGACACAATCAGTCACGTCTCTCGTCACCATCTCGTCACAGTGATTGCGCCGAATCGAACAATCCGTCATACAAAATATTCTTTAATACAAATATGGCGCCGGCATTCACACTCATCAGTTGACGAACAGTTTGCCAGCTGTCAGATAGTTGATAGTTCTGTGACCAAACAGGACCGGTTCGGTACCGTGACTGTGACGTGACTGATGTGTGTGAATCGACCTTAAGAAGTTTCCGCTGCGGCAATTTTGACATTCCTATCCCATCTATGCCAGTTATTATCAACGCCTCTATCGACTTGATTATGAACCTTGTTTATTTGCATCCAGTCATCCATATTAAGTTTCACATCCCCTACACACTAATCCGCTTTTTCTGTTATTGTAAAAAATTATCCTAACCTTCAATAAAAATGTATAAATTTTAATGAGTTCTAACAATATTTTTTTGCTTTTAGCGGTTTTTGTGCGTCCTGTGCCAAACAGCTAGTAGAATGTCCTATGTGCAGATCTCCGTTTCGTGAAATAGAAGAATATCCTCAGTCTTCATGACATACAAGATGTCGTTAATCATTCAAAACAATAGCTTAAAAGTCGAACATATGTTTCAAAATGGTAAAAAAGAATTATTTATAAATGAATCGTCTGTTATGAAATAACAATTTGTACAAATGTGCTGCATCATATGCAGAGAACGGGTTTGTATTTTAAAATACTTTATTTATTTTAATATTTTTATTCCTTTAACTTTATTGTTATTGTAGCTGTGGATACAAAATGTTTGTTAATATCGGTGAATATACATTGTGGCGTTTTTGTCGATGTTCTTTTTATAATTATATCTTTATTTTCTAAATATATCTTTAATAAATAACCGGTTAATAATAAAAAATATAGACAACATATAAAAGATGTAAGTTTAGCAAATTTTCTTGTTGGATAAGTAAAACATACCTGTACAGTACAAGCCGGTACTGGATTCCAGAGTTCTTCGATGGGCATCATGAATATATGGAGGATTTACAATAAGTCAATATGACTGGTCTATAACAGTCAAGCTTGAATTGTTCGAGATCTAAAAGTCAGAGGGAGCTGAATCTGAATAAGTAGAATGTTACAAAAATTCGTAACTTAATTAACCGATTTTCCCGATATATTTTGAGCCGTGTGAGAGGTTGTTTTGTCTTAGTGAAAAATATTTTTTGTCTTAAGGCAGATCTTTCCTCTCGAATTTTTTTACATTCATCTAGTGCAAAATTCTGCAGTAAATATCATAGTTCATTGTTTTACCAGTTTGCAGATAATCCAGGCGCAAATTCCTTTTGCACCACAAAAAACTGATGTTGTTCTGAAGCTATTTTCTTGTGGCATTTTAAAGTAATTACTGTTTAAATGGGAATAAACCACAATTAAAGGTTAATGTACGTTTATTGACGTTTCAATTTCCACTTCGGAAATCGTTCTCAAAATTTCTATTTCGAGAACGATTTTCGAAGTGGAAATTGAAACGTCAATAAACGTAACCTTTAATTGTGGCCTATTCCCATTTAAATACTAATTACTTAAAAAAACTGATGCTTTCAGTTTCAGTAAAAATACTTTCCTGTCCAATCTCTGAACCCTCATTTCGGAGCCCATGTGTTGATTCACACAACACCTGAACGTCTTGTTTTGATGTAGGATCATTTTGGAAGATTTAAGTTTCATCCATAGTTATTAAACGATGTATGCAATCGTTTTATCCTTTCTAAAACTGTCCAAATGTTGCTGAAAAAGCCGTAATTAAATGTATTTTTGTTACATTGTACATACAGCTTTCTCAAACCTAAAAACTGTAACAACTTATTGTGGAGCCCAAGCATCGATCCGCTACAACATCTGAGCCTCTTAGTTTTGATTTAGGATCATATTGGTAGATTAAAGTTTCATCCATTGTGATTAAATGATGCATACAATCCTTTTATCCTTTCTAAAACACACCAATGTTGCTAAAAAGTCGCAGTTAAATGTATTTTTGTTACATTGTGCATACAGCTTTCTGAAACCCAAAAACTGCTGCCAAAATATTGCTTGCACTGCCAAACGCGATTGTTAGTACTGTCCTCAAAACTATCCTGTATTTTTCAATGTATCATGATTTTGATGCACTTTTTAGACGTCCAAAATGTAAGACTTGTATCACCACGTTTAAATTAAACAAAATATCTTTCTACTATTATAATTAAATAAAAAGAGTACTCGTACACTCTCAACTTTTAAAGTTTATTAACTTGTTTAGTTATTACATGTTCCAACAATAAAAAATGTATCACTGCAGCTGTAATTACACAAATATGGCAAAACCTATCTATAACCTGGTGTATATGGTCTCATATACACAAGTATGTTAATAAGAACACATAAAATGTTATATATGACATATTCTAATTTTTTTATTCTTTACTGTTGTCTTTGTCTCTCAAAATTTTAATTTTTATCCAAGAAGGTCTCAATAAGAAACTAAACTCAAACCAGGTAGCCCACTGCTGACAGTTGTCAATTTCTTCCCCATCGACGGTTTCATCATTGAATATTAAACGAATTAATCATATTGTTGGTTAGCATTTAGTAATCACAACTATTAAATCCTTTGACTGGCGAATAATGATGAGTAGATATCTAAGAAGAAACATAACATGAGATAAGAGTAAAGTTCTAAGGGCGTCATGTAGGAATTTATGTGCCCGTCAATTTATCATGTTTTTAGTCATTGATATGGTAAACATTTGTATTGTTTATGCACTGAGCATATGACGTGATTTATGTGTTAGTGGCGGTTTTTGAGGTACCTGGACTTTCATCATTATTGATACTCTTTGTTAGAAGTGTTGATAGACGTCATGTGTTGGATGACAGATACAACTAAGAGCAACTAACGCTACCTATCGAAGGCTAGAGTAACGTCAAATCTCACTAAGAAATTTCAACTGTATTAACAGAGTAAAAGTATAACTATAAATTGAATAGTCATAAAAAAGTATTGGTTTGCCGTCAGCATTCCGCAATATCTTTTTATTTTATTAATATTACTTTATTCCTTTATAGTTCAATTCTACATCTATTTCATTGAAAATTGAAAAATTATTACTTTGAACGGACTGGACGACGAAACAACAATTAAAAAAGTTATTGTACAATTTGAGGTTTAATATCAAAAAATATTTGAAAAAAAAAACTATATTTTTTACAAACTAAGTTTTGAATTAATTACTCTCCGACAACTAAAAAGATAAAAGGAAGGGGGAAAAGGGGGGTTTGAGTATTTATTGCAACTGATTGCACTGAAAACTAGAATGACCCTTCTGCTTTAACTGGAATTGACCCTCGTATTTTGTGGTACTATACATCTAAGTTTAGTAATAGCATTTAGTGTTTGTGTTCTGTCTTACTGTGATATTGAGTTTTAGAAAATAAGTAGTTTCTTTATACATTGTGTATTTTTAGAAAAATTTTGCATTTAGAATGTTTAGTCATTGTTTTATTAGGAAATATTAGAATATTTTATTCGGTTTATCCGAATCATCATGAAGGTAAATTTTCGTTATTTACAGTGAGTTTGTTTCTGTATCAGTTCAACAATTTTAGAAATATTTTAAATATTTTGACTTTTATACATCATATTTTAAGAAAAATAAAATGTATAGAAGTAATTTGGTACTCAAAAAACAATCGATTACATTAAATTTCATTGACAAAAACAATACGCCAATATTGACGGGGTTGCCACGTTTAATTTTTATTAATATCTATTACTCAAAGTTTTGTGTTATTAATAAAGTTAAAATACTGTGAATAAGCAACTATTTATTGTATTTATAAAAATAAAATGCCCGAAACAACTCGGAACAGATAAATTTGTAGGAAAGAATTGTTAATAATAAAAAACGTTACAATATATCAATTCATAATTCTCTACATTCTCTGCTATCCAGACAATATGGAAACTCTTGCGTAAAAATGTCAACGTCAAAATTGGATGACGTACTGACCTTTGACTGATATTTAAAGTGATTTTTTGAGTACTAAACGTAAAATATTTTAGCTATAAATTTTATTTTATTGAATATATAAGGTATATAAATAGAAATGTAACGTAAAAATATCATTTATGACGTGCAATTCCAAAATATTGTGGGAATATTGGCAAAACTACAGGAACTGCTGGTAAAAACTTTGAATCTGCTCAAATTCAAACTGGTACACCAACAAACCTATTAAATATCTGCATTTGCAGTCTCGATTTAAATGAACCTATGTATTTAGTAGTCATTATAGAATTCCAGTACTACTTGCATAGTTACGTAGCTTCCTTTTTACAATATGTGAGATATGAAGGGCACTTTAGAGATCGTTAGTTATAAACTCAAGACACTCAAGATATTAATACTACTAATTTTCAGTTGTTTCAACGATTGTTTCAGTTTTGACTTGCCAATTAAAGACTTTACCGCGTTTTAAATGTCCTAATTCTGTAGATCTTTATTGTTAATTCCTGGTATACAGCTTTCATGAGGGTTAATGGTATATTATATAGTTGAAAAATAGTAGAGAAATAAGATTTTAAAAGCCTAAAGTTTAGCCCAAATCATTCTTTATTTTTATTAATTTCTTTTAATTATATTTTTAATCAAATGGTCCTTATAAAATATCAAATATTTTATAGATAAAAGATTGTGACAAAAACGCTACATTATAAAGTCACCCTAAAAATAAATCGAATATGTACATAATACTGATAATGGTGTATGGCTTGTATATTTTAAGTATGCGAATGAATGGATGACGGTAAAGAAATATAGCCTCAGATGTATATTTTCTTCATATCAAGTTAAAAAATTGTTTTTTCTTTAAATACTATTATAGATATAAATATATTTTAATGTTATGACTATTTTTTGTTTTATTTGTACATTCCCACAAATAATACCTATCTCAGAGCAAAACTGTATTATTTTTTTTGCTCACTGGGATTGAAATTTTCCGCTCTATTCAGTGGCCTTTTTGTCAGCACTTGTCAGCAAAACAGTATCTTATGCATTTCAAATGTATTAGATCATATCAACAAAAAGTGTTGTGTCTTACATAATGCAACTCAAGCGAGGTGTTAAGTCCACAATCTTTAAAAATTTGGCAACTCTGTGCTTGTTAAAGTGTTCAGTTCGCTGTTTGCAGTGTATTAAAGCTCATGTTGGAAGATAGAGCCCACAAAATTCTTCAGATTGCGCTGAACAGTAAAGAACGTGAATAATGGTTCCTCATTAATGGAAAATATTTCTAGTTAACGTAAGTATTTCGAATGGTAAATTATAAGATTAACTAAATTTTAAAGACAAATGTTTTAAATTTACAGTGACGATCTTTAACATTCGTACGCCATTTAATACTAAAGTTATACCCAATGAATATAAAATAAAAAAAAGATTAATTATTTTGTTCTTGATATATAAGATACGCCGTCACTTAAAAACAAATGAGATTATTGTTTTCTTCTTCTTAACGTGCCCTATCAAGTCCCCTTGACGTTGGCGATTAACATGGCGAAACTGTCTCTGTCTCGAGCTATTCTAAAGAGTTCCTCAGCTTTCCTTATTCCTGTCCACTCCCTGATATTCTTCAACCAAGAGGCCTGCTTTCTACCAATTCCTCTGCGTCCTTCGATTTTACCCATCATAATAAGTTGAAGAATATTATATCGGTCTCCCCTTACTACGTGTCCAAAATAGGCCATCTGTCTACATTGGATGTTATCAAGCAGCTCGCGAGCAGCATTTGCTCTCTCAAGGACTGCCACATTTGTCAACATAGCCGTCCATGGAAATTTTAATATACGTCTGTGCAGCCACATTTCAAAGTCCTCCAGACGATTAATGGTGGATATTTTTTAATGTCCATGCTTCGACACCGTATAAGAGGACTGACCAAATGTAGCATTTAACCATGCGCTTTCGAAGTTGAAGTTGCAAGTTATCATTACAGAAGAATCACCTCATTTTTAAAAATGTCGTGCGGGTTATCTCGATTCTACACTTTATCTCTTGATCTGGATCTAGTTGTTCAGTAATATGGTAACCAAGATAATTAAAACTGGACACTCTTTGAATTATATGACCATCAACATATAATCGTGCATCTTGATGTTCTAAACGGCTGAACACCGTGTGTTTTGTTTTTGAACAGTTTATGTTTAGGCCAAACTCTCTTCCCACTGTATCAATGGTATTTAAAAGGCATTGTAGTCCATTCATGTCGTCACTTAAAATAACTGTATCGTCTGCATATCTGATTGTATTTATCAGAATTCCATTAACTTTCACGCCCCATTCCAAATTATGCAGCGCTTCTTTAAAAAATATTATATCTGAATATAAATTAAATAACAGTGGGGATAGTATACAACCCTGTCTGACACCTCTTTGTATTTTACATATTTCTGTTGATTTTCCGTTTATGCAAGCTGTCGCTGTTTGACGCCAGTATAACTTTTCTATGAATCGTATGTCTTGACTATCAACTCCTTTATCTTTTAATATTGTAATTAATTTGTTATGATGTACTCGATCAAAGGCTGCATCAGCTGTTTTCGATCTTATTTCGGTCTTCGTGTGGCGTTGTCTGTCTCCCATCGGACGCGTCCCCAGGTGCTGGATAGGGGAACGCCTTAACCGGCCCTAGGTCCGGCGGGTATGTGGGAAATAAAATACTACCCGCGAACCAAAACATACTAAGGTATGGCAACCCTTACAGAAGACTCCCTGCCCTCCAGGTTGATGGTAAAGGGCTAACAACTCTATCCCGTAAAGAACATTGTTACGAAATCTACAACTAAAGAAACCGGACGAAACTTACGACGACGACCAACGCAACAAAATAAGGATAACGATTTAAAAATATACAGTTGCAACGTACACATGATGAACATGGAAATCTTAAAAAATTAATAGACGTACTAACTCAATATAAATCACCCATTACTGTTGTGGAAGAAGTAAGATGGATTGTCCAAGGAATTATCCAAAAGAGGCAATGCGATATTTAATGCTGCTGTCACAAGACCAATCATGAATTTCTGACCGCATTTATTTTTAATAAAACAAGCAAAATATCTTATCATGAACATCAAACCAAAAAGCCAATCAATATATTATCTAAGAGTAAGGAGTAAGTTTTTTAACATCAGTCTAATGAATGTACACACCCCAGCCGAAGACAAAGAAGAGAATGTCAAAGATCAATTCTATGACGAAGTAGAGACCATCTACGACAGATGCCAATGAAACAACAAGATTATAATTGGAGATCTTAATGCAAGAATAGGGAAAGATAATTTATAAAGTCCATCGGAAAATGATATTACCAACGACAATGGAAATAGAATAATAGGATTTGCTGCTTCCAAGCGCATGGTCGTAGGAAATACCTACTTCCCCCACAATAATATTCATAAAGTAACATGTACTTTGACAGATGGAACGACAAAAAATCAAATAGATCACATCCTAATAGAAATCACTATCCTAATAGAATGACAGAATTCTGTCTCCGGCTTCTATATAAAATGTAGCTTCTCCAATTTTAAATTTTAAAGTGTTTGTTTGTCTTTGTTTAGTGTATTTGTTATGTCCCAATTTACATTTATGACATTCTGTTACTGCTGGATAGGCCACAACTGACGAAATGCCCCTGAAGATGATCTTGTGATCGAAAGTACTTGGGCAAGATTTGATTAAATACTGTGTTCGATATTTGCCTTGTGTACCATCAAACTTAATCCATTTTGTTAACGAAATCATTTATGAATCCTTTTATTGCAATTTTCAGACCACAAATACTTATTCATTCTGTGGTTTAGATATAGATGTGTCTATCTATTATCTTATCCCTCGGAAATATGTTAACTTTCCAAAATAATTTTCTTCTAATTTCTCCCATCTTTCAAAGTAAGTACATAATAAAGTAACAGTTTTATTTACAAACGTATATCAACAATAAAAATGTTAACCGGTATTACTTAATCATTGATCAGTTTTATTTTGGATTTTATTTAAAAAGAATGAAAATTTTTATAATTAACAAAAAACAATTTAATTCTTTATTTAATTAAATTATTCATACTTTATTGACTGTTATCTTATTCACAGTAGAAAAATTTTCACTATTAATCAGATTAAAATTTTTAAAAGAAAATAACTAATTCCAACAATGATGAGATCATTTTATTAAAACGAATTATGCCACGGGAGCTGTACTCGAACGGAGCAAAATATAGTGTGAAGTTAGTCACTCATTCTCATAAGTTTTCAAGTCACGTGCACATTCAGCCTAATGCTATGTTTTGATCCTAGTACAAGATGGCGGGTGAGTAAACTGTTGGATTTTTAATTAATTTTAAAGAGTGACACTTAAATTGTTGTTTTAGATGTTTCATCAATACATAATGATTTCATTGATGATTCTGACGAAGGTATGGAAACCTTTTTATTAACTTATGTTGTAGTGTTAAATTAGTGATTTAAATGTATTCATATCGGAAGTTGTTAAGATGCAATAACAACGCATATCTGAGTTAAACATTAACACGTACTGTGTATAACTTGTATGTAATCATTAATCTAATAATTGCATGTACAATTTTGTGTTTATTAGTTTCTTACTGAACGGGAAGAGAAAAATGTCAAGGAAACGTTTGACATTTCTCCACATTGTTTATGTCTATTTTGCTAGCATTGCAGACAGACCAAATATCTTTTTATAAATGTTTTCAAGGTCTTTCGAATTGTTTTCAAATCTAGAATCCGTCGAGGGATTTATAAAATATTTTGATAATGGGTAATCCAGCCAAAAGCTGATGGATACCTACATTTTCCTGCACACACACAATACAGAACCGGATTAAAACATTTCAAAACATGCGCAGCCGGCTGTAAACCAAAAATTACTGATAATCATTGTTATTTCACAAATAAAATGCGCCCAGGAGCTTCCTATTTTCTCAAAAATGCTAATACATTCAAATTATAACGGTATTAGACCTGTGTTTATGTATCATATCTATATAGATACTGTTAGAAATAATCAGAAACTGAGTCCATATGTAACTATTGCAAATCTAGAGTTTTAGCTAATATTGTGCAAAAATAACTTTTATAGTTAAGTATTATATTTTTTTAATTTAACAAACATTTTAACCCCTCTATATGAATAATTTAATCTAAAATATAAAAGTTTCAAAAATCATACATATTCTTGTTGTTAGTGACATATTTAATAACAATTAAGTTATATATGAGTTAAAGCCTCTATATCAATTTATCTAATGACATTTGTGCCTGTATTATCTTTGGACAGAGATCTCCAAAATTAGAAGGTTGTCAAAAAGGGAGCAAAAGTAGTAGTAGCAAAAGCTGAAGCAGAAGTTTATTTATTTATGTAATACACAGGATAACCCCATTAACAGTTTAAATTACAATATACAATATCACAGTTAGGATTCAAAACTTGAAATTACATATAATATAAAATCGATATTAAAAAGTTTAAAAAAAAATAAGACTAAAAATCATACATACTAAAAAAAAAACAAAGTATAACAAGAACAAAATTCAACAATCCCAATATACATATCACAAAGCAAGAGATCTTTTTAACTGAGTTAATGCTATATTGAAAATATGAAAATCGTGATCATTTAATAGCCCCATGTATCTATCCAATGGGTTGTGAATACCATAGGTTGTTTTGTGGAATGGAATATTAAACACATTGTGGTACAGTAGAGTTTGATGGGGAACATTAAAGTCAATCTGGCTTAACAGGTTTGGACAATCAATAAATCCATGTATATATAGCCCTGACATGTCATGACGGTTCTTGAGTGAGGATAAAGAAAATTGTTGTTCAATACAGAAATAATCATGGTTTTCAATAGTAGTGTGGATGTGGTAAGCACAATATCTCAAAAATTTATGCTGGATTCTTTCTATGGTATCAATATTGTTCTGAAAATATGGTGACCAAATAAGTGATCAGTATTCCAAAATAGTTCTAACTAAGCAACAATACACTAATCTTGTTGAATTAATGGAGAAATACTTGCAATTCCTAGTAACAAAAACCAAGAAGTTTTGATGCCTCTATTGGAATAGAGTTTATGTTGTCATAGAAAGTAAGTTTCTCATCGAAAATAACACCAAAATCCCGAATAGAAGAAACATAATTCAGTGGCTGATTAATAATAGTATAGCTTGTTCCAATTCTATTGACTTTACGAGAAAAACTTATAAAACAACATTTTTTTACATTTAAGAGGAGTTTGTTCTGATTGCACCAATTTTGTAGTCTGTCTAGCAAGGCTTTATCTTTTAAACTGCCTATAACTTTCCAAAATTTCAAGTCATCTGCCAACATAAGACATTTGCTATTTAGGAAACAGGAAGTGATGTGGTTAACAAAGATGCTGTTTGATAGATAACAACCTATCTACATTACATTAATTAATTTGCCCAAAAGTATTTGGAGATCTACACAATCAAATGCCATGAAAGAATCTGTGTATATTGCATCTACCTGTTTACTGTCTTCCATATAAGATAATATATCAGATTGATAGCAAACCAAATTTGTTGCAGTGCTGATACAATTTTAAAAAACCAGACCCTTGAGCAATATTCACAGCTGGATCACCTGCAGGACAATGCACCATTACACCAAACTCATCATTCTCCCATGATGCATTGGGAAGATTGTAATCACCAAAAACATAGATATCCTGTGCTAAGTATTGCAGAACAACATTTTCCACAGTTTGACAATGCCAATTGTATACTTCACGAGGGGATTGTGGAGGTATGTAAACACCACTGACCACAAACTTGACTTCATTAAGTTGACATAAGATATATATTTGCTCAACCCGATCTTCACAAATACTAATGGTTTGTGATTTTAGTTTGTTGTTAACAAACACTAGTACACCACCACCACTCGACTTTGCACAGGTTCTCTGGGATCTATCACATCTGTAGCTACTAAAACCATCACATTTAATTTCACAATCAGTTATGTTATCATTCAAGTTACTCTCCACTAAAATAATTATATTGTACAAGCAGCAGGAAATACTTTTCAGGATCTCAGAAATCTTTGTACTAATGCCTCCAACATTTTGATAAAAAACTGTTAATGGGAAGGATATTAGTTTTTTTGTAAACTTCACAAACTGTAGGAACACCACTGAGGTATCTAATGCATATAGAAGTGTATACAAATCTATGCAACCAGCTTGATATCAGGGAGGGTGAAGCAAAGATATATAAAATAACCAAACCTAGAGCAAAGAAAGCAAAAAATTTTAATAAGGTTAGATATTATATCCAAGATGAAAATAATGAAATTTACTAAAAGAATCTCAAAAAGCAATGGAAAAAGTAGTTTGGCAGTAATTTTTTTATTGGAGCTAATGGAGACAGTAATAGCAATGGTCACCAAAATAATAAATGAGGAAGTTGTTGAAGCACTTCAGAAAATAAAGAGACTAAAGTGGTTGTACCATAACATTCTCTGGTGCTTAATGTATGCTGATGATGTAATTATAGTAGGAAATATTGAATGGGATTTAGAACAAAAACTCGGACCAAACTTTAGAACAGTGAAGACATGGTCTTTAGGAAAAATTTTTAAAATTTAACAGGACAAAAATGGAGTATTTGGTATATTCATTTAAAGATGCAGTTACCACAAGTAAAACGATAACTTTAACGGGTGAAATGATTGTGAAAAGTAATAGTTGCAGGTATGTAGGATTAGTGTTACAGAGTAAGGGAGAAATAGATGGAGATGCATGCAGTAGAATTAGGATACTGAAAGGAAAATTCAGTAATGCTGCCATAAGACCAGCTATGATGCATGGAACTGAATGTTGGTCAGTTAAAAAATGGAGGAACAATGAATGCATCTGGTGGAAATGATATCACTTAGATCGATGAGTGGATTGACAAAAAAAGATAAGATTAAGAATGAATATATTTGGGGAAATCCACGAGTGGCACTAATTAATGCCAAAATGAGAGAATACAATTTTTAGATGCTAATTATGCAATATGAAAAATTGCTGATTTGCAAGTTCCTGAAAAGAGGATACAAAGACATAAGATACAAACTTATGTAGAAATATAATTGATAAAAATATAAAATATGATAAAGACAAAAAAGAATGATGATGATTGACTCTATTATAAGAGATTCAAAAAAACATTGCAATTCATTTTTTATGGCACTGTTAATGTTTTTAATGTTTTCTTATATTTTGTTCACTAAACTCAGATTCAGTTGTCTAGTAAGCTTAGTAGTTCATTTCTTGCTGCATTGGTTAAATTTTGACATCAATAGAAAGTGATAGGAAGTAAGCCAATATTAATTATAATTTAAAAGTAAATACACATGCACATGTGAACTGAATTAATTAAAATGAAGTTTTAAATGTTTATTTTTGGAATTTTAATTTGTTTATAGGTTACTGTTTCCAAATGGAAATTGGACATTCATGATGATTGCTAGGAAAATTTGTTTTTTATGTTTTTGACAATAACTGTCAAAACATTCCCAAGCTGAGTGTATGGACTCTATGTCAAACTTTTTAATATTGTAAAATTTCATGTGCACGTGTTTGTGTGTATAAATGAAAATAATTGCTATCCTTGTGTGATCGGTACACACCGGAGGGACCGCAGACGTTCGGATACAATTAGCGTCTCTTAGCAAAGACAATGACATCGACTTTGCTAAGTATCAAGTTAGAACCGGATGACTTTGTTAATTTTTCTGTATTTTCAAAAGTAACTTTTGACAGGGTCATCCCAAAAATGTGGAAAAGTCACCATTGAGATCTATCTTACGTATATTTAATTTAAGTTGATATTTGGTATATATTTTTTATAACTGAAGATTTTCTCAAAAAAATTAAAAAAGGATGTATCAAAGTCACTCATTGATGTGGGTTACTTTGATACCCCATTTTGAAATGGCTTAGACGATGTATAACAGCTGTAGTAGTATCAATTTCAACCCATTTTTAAATTGATCAAGCCAATTTTTAGTTATTTTAATTTGAGGGGTGATTTTGATAGCTGCTACAGACACATTAGTTAGTGTATAATAAATGAATATAGAAATAGCTAATACTTTGTTGAGATAAAAAAACATTTTAGCAGATCAAAAATACAATATAAAATAGTAAAAATGTCCAAAGAGTGGGTATATTGCAAAAGGGAAAAAATAATTTTTCTTTAACATCAACTCTGCTAGGAAATTACATTAGTTGTTGTTTCATTTGTTTCAACCGATCGGGTCTTCAGAATTGCTAAGATATCAGCGAAGGGGCATTAAAAATGTCTGTCTCCACAACTTTAAAATGTTTATGGGTTTCCACGAGGAAACTAAGTTCCTGTAGCTGGCTGTATACCATATATCACAAAAAAAATTTGTTAAAATCCTTTATAAAAGGTATATAAAATTGCCTCAAACGGGCTATCACAAACACATTGCAAAACGTTTTCGGATTAAACAATCCATCATCAGTGCAAACCTGAAAGTATATAACCACTTTAATTAAAAAGAACGTTAAATGAAAATGTTGACAAAGGTTAGAGCAAAATGTGGTTAATACTTACGGTTGTACATGCTAGTAGCCACCAAAATATATGGGTAAAAACCCTTAAAAGTTATAAATTTGAAATTATTTTACATTATTAGTGTTTATAATTTGTGATGGTTAAGTTACCGTTGGATAGGTAACATGGCGGCGTATGACTCTACATGAGTAAAACGGTCCTGAGACGAAGTGCCTACGAGGACCTGTTGATAACAACTGATTATAATGACATTGTTGACAAGTTAGGACGGATGTTGTGTCAGAGCAGTCAGTGTAACTTATGGTAGTTGTCTAAAATTGACAGATGTCAGCCTTATTTAAAATTAAAAAAATTTAAAATTATAATAATGTAACAGTATCAACCATCAGTATTGTAATCTGTATTGTAAATTAATCAGATAGGTATATTTGTAACATTGAAAATTGGTTTTTTAAAAATTAATGTAGGTCAACTAGAATTTATGAAATTTTGTGGGATTGATAGGCAACCAACTATACATGTGTAAGGATATATTTATTTTAAGCTAGAGATTTTGTCAAAAGGCCCTGTATGTTGTGAGACATTTGGTACCTAGAAAATGGTAAAAAGACACATGTGGGAAGATGGGTCCTAAAAGATATATTATTGAGTATTGATGTAATAGGTGGAAGTGTGTTTAGATCTGTTATGATGAAATGTAAATGTGACAAGAATGTGATCATAATATGGTGTTCATGTAGTACTCAACTTAAAACTTAAGTATAGAAGGCCCTTTATGTCAAAAAACTACATTTGGTACCTAGTAAAGATAAATAAAATAGATTTTTAAGTTATAAGTAAGTAAACATGAATTACTGGTTATGTGTGTAAAGTAAAGATGGTAGGTTGTTTATGTATGTGGGCAAGTATGCCAGACTGAAAGAAATATGATGGCTGAAAGATGGTTAGGTGTGAAATTGTTCCTACATTGCTCGAGTTATAACTCAAGAAAACAAAAGGCCCTATATGTTAAAAGAAACATTTGGTACCTAAGAAATATAAAAGTAAAAAGGATGAGTTATAAGTTAGAGTGTAGGTAGGTGAAAAGTTTACAGGCTTATGGAGTGTATTGTGACAATATGTGGAAATGTAAGAGTAATTGTGTTTAAGGTGGATCTGTCAAGTTTACTAAAGATGTGTGATGTTTAAATGTTATTATGAAGATGAATGGGAAAACTACAAAAGACTGAGGACCACAGAGACCCGAAAACCAAACCCTGAGGGAAATTGGATGAGTGAAAAGAAGTTGTAAATGATAATGAAAAACGCAGTATGAAAAGGTGAAGATGTGTGATTGAGTGGGTGATGGTGTATATTAATGAAAATTGTTTTTGGAAAGAATGTGGCATGAAGTGCTCTGAAATTATTTTGTTGGGAAGGAGCATGGAGAATATTGGTTATTAGGTCAGATTTGAAGTTTGAATGCCTAGACAGAAGTGAGGAAAAAAGAGAAAGAAGTGAGGAGTTGGATATGTTGAACAAAGTTTGAGGGGGCTAAGGATGATTAGTAGGTGATAAGAGAAGGATGAGAATTTAAATAATAAAGAAGAAGTAAGTTTGATAATAAGTTATGAGAATAATTGACGGTGGAGCGGAAGAAAGTCTCGATTAAATGAAACATGGCGATTGACACAATTTGGACTTCTCTGTTTTTCTTTAATGATTTCTAGGTCTTCATATAGGTCTAATTTGAGGAAGTTTTTTTGTGGGATGTTGTGAATAAGTGAGACGTCTTCTGGGATATTGAGAGTGTGGTTGTGTTCTTTAAGGTGTTGAGAGAAAGTGGAAGTATTTTCTCTTTTTGTGTGCTCTAAAGAGCGTGAAAACAATGATCTACATGTTCTTCCTATGTAGGTAGCATCACAATCAGAACATTTTAATCTATACACACCACTACGGTTCATATAGTTGATGGGGTCTTTGGAATTGGATATGTACTGACCCAAGTTATTAGGTACTTTAAATGAAACATGAATGTTTTCAACCGAACGTTTAATTAGATTTCTAATATCTCCAGAAAGACTCTCATGGTGATAAGGAAGTGAAACATAATTGGGTTTGGTGGTAGGATCTCTGGGGAACGCGGTCTCCTGCAAGTTCCTACGACGTTTTCTATAAATGAGTTTATTGATGATGTTATGATCATAACCGTTGTTGACTGCTATTTGTCTGATAATGTTTAGTTCTTTTGTGTAGTTCTGTTAGAATCTTCCAAGTCAATTAATTTTCTTGATCTCACCATTACCAGATTAAATGACCACTTCGACTTCAGTATCTTTAGGAAACCTACACAGACTGACCATGTAATACCCTTCTCATCCAATCACCCCATGTCTCACAAATATGCTGCTTTTCACAGTTACATCCATCGCCTGGAAACCATTCCACTTTCTCATTCAAACTACACAAAAGAACTAAACATTATCAGACAAATAGCAGTCAACAACGGTTATGATCATAACATCATCAATAAACTCATTTATAGAAAACGTCGTAGTAACTTGCAGGAGACCGCGTTCCCCAGAGATCCTACCACCAAACCCAATTATGTTTCACTTCCTTATCACCATGAGAGTCTTTCTGGAGATATTAGAAATCTAATTAAACGTTCGGTTGAAAACATTCATGTTTCATTTAAAGTACCTAATAACTTGGGTCAGTACATATCCAATTCCAAAGACCCCATCAACTATATGAACCGTAGTGGTGTGTATAGATTAAAATGTTCTGATTGTGATGCTACCTACATAGGAAGAACATGTAGATCATTGTTTTCACGCTCTTTAGAGCACACAAAAAGAGAAAATACTTCCACTTTCTCTCAACACCTTAAAGAACACAACCACACTCTCAATATCCCAGAAGACGTCTCACTTATTCACAACATCCCACAAAAAAACTTCCTCAAATTAGACCTATATGAAGACCTAGAAATCATTAAAGAAAAACAGAGAAGTCCAAATTGTGTCAATCGCCATGTTTCATTTAATCGAGACTTTCTTCCGCTCCACCGTCAATTATTCTCATAACTTATTATCAAACTTACTTCTTCTTTATTATTTAAATTCTCATCCTTCTCTTATCACCTACTAATCATCCTTAGCCCCCTCAAACTTTGTTCAATATATCCAACTCCTCACTTCTTTCTCTTTTTTCCTCACTTCTGTCTAGGCATTCAAACTTCAAATCTGACCTAATAACCAATATTCTCCATGCTCCTTCCCAACAAAATAATTTCAGAGCACTTCATGCCACATTCTTTCCAAAAACAATTTTCATTAATATACACCATCACCCACTCAATCACACATCTTCACCTTTTCATACTGCGTTTTTCATTATCATTTACAACTTCTTTTCACTCATCCAATTTCCCTCAGGGTTTGGTTTTCGGGTCTCTGTGGTCCTCAGTCTTTTGTAGTTTTCCCATTCATCTTCATAATAACATTTAAACATCACACATCTTTAGTAAACTTGACAGATCCACCTTAAACACAATTACTCTTACATTTCCACATATTGTCACAATACACTCCATAAGCCTGTAAACTTTTCACCTACCTACACTCTAACTTATAACTCATCCTTTTTACTTTTATATTTCTTAGGTACCAAATGTTTCTTTTAACATATAGGGCCTTTTGTTTTCTTGAGTTATAACTCGAGCAATGTAGGAACAATATCACACCTAACCATCTTTCAGCCATCATATTTCTTTCAGTCTGGCATACTTGCCCACATACATAAACAACCTACCATCTTTACTTTACACACATAACCAGTAATTCATGTTTACTTACTTATAACTTAAAAATCTATTTTATTTATCTTTACTAGGTACCAAATGTAGTTTTTTGACATAAAGGGCCTTCTATACTTAAGTTTTAAGTTGAGTACTACATGAACACCATATTATGATCACATTCTTGTCACATTTACATTTCAGCTCAATAACAGATCTAAACACACTTCCACCTATTACATCAATACTCAATAATATATCTTTTAGGACCCATCTTCCCACATGTGTCTTTTTACCATTTTCTAGGTACCAAATGTCTCACAACATACAGGGCCTTTTGACAAAATCTCTAGCTTAAAATAAATATATCCTTACACATGTATAGTTGGTTGCCTATCAATCCCACAAAATTTCATAAATTCTAGTTGACCTACATTAATTTTTAAAAAACCAATTTTCAATGTTACAAATATACCTATCTGATTAATTTACAATACAGATTACAATATTGATGGTTGATACTGTTACATTATTATAATTTTAAATTTTTTTAATTTTAAATAAGGCTGACATCTGTCAATTTTAGACAACTACCATAAGTTACACTGACTGCTCTGACACAACATCCGTCCTAACTTGTCAACAATGTCATTATAATCAGTTGTTATCAACAGGTCCTCGTAGGCACTTCGTCTCAGGACCATTTTACTCATGTAGAGTCATACGCCGCCATGTTACCTATCCAACGGTAACTTAACCATCACAAATTATAAACACTAATAATGTAAAATAATTTCAAATTTATAACTTTTAAGGGGTTTTTACCCATATATTTTGGTGGCTACTAGCATGTACAACCGTAAGTATTAACCACATTTTGCTCTAACCTTTGTCAACATTTTCATTTAACGTTCTTTTTAATTAAAGTGGTTATATACTTTCAGGTTTGCACTGATGATGGATTGTTTAATCCGAAAACGTTTTGCAATGTGTTTGTGATAGCCCGTTTGAGGCAATTTTATATACCTTTTATAAAGGATTTTAACAAATTTTTTTATGGGTTTCATCCAGCGATTTAAGTCCAATGAGTTCATATTCGTCAAAAATACTTTCTCTTGTATCCTTCCGTCATATATGTAATTTTTACATTTTCGTTTACCTGACATAATTTTTACAAGCACAAAGTTCCAACATTCAATAAGCAAGCAATGGTTTTGTATTCATCTCATCTTCATATGAATGGTTCTCCACAGAATCTTCTTTTTCAATTTCATTTTCGCTTTGGTTATATGTTTACTTACACTTTTACCGGGTTGGATATAAGTTTCTTTTTACTTCGGCATTTAGTAACTTCTATCTCAGACTTCTTATTCGTCAGATAGTCTGTGAGTCTGTTTTTAAGCAGAGGTTCTACATAATCAAAATCATGGTTGACTAATGTAATTTTACTTAAGACTTTATTTGGATTGAAAAGAACCATGCAACAAGCCTCAAACCCATTCTTCAAAACTCTCTTAATTGCACTTTCTTCACAATCTTCACGCTTGTACTCTTCTTAAGGTGTTCTCTTCATTACTGAAGGTTGGCTATAACTACAGCAAATTGCTCTCTACCTTGAGCTGTTCTTAGTATCGAATGTTTGTCCATGTTTGTCCAGTCTCTTACATTTTTCAGCCAGAATCATTTTCTTCTTCCTTCCACTTTCCTTTAAACTATCAGTCGTAGGAAGTTGTATTTTTTTCCTCTGTAAATATGTCCTAGACAACTCGTTTTTCTGGATTTCACAATATTTAGGAGTTGTCTCTCAGTCCCCATTCTTCTCACCACCTCGTTGTTGGTCATGTGCTCTGTCCAAAAGATCTTCAGCATCCTTCGAAAAACCCACATCTCAAAGGCTTCTACACGTCTCATACTTGTGATTCCTAGAGTCCATGTTTCCACTACGTATAGCAATATGGAATAAATTAATATTTTTACTAATTTGTATCGGATATCCAACGATAAGGTAGAGTTTATTAGGATATTTTTCATTCACGAGCACGTATTTCAACTACACTTGTACTCAGTTTTTCCAATTGTCTGATATATTAATTCCAAGCTTTTTTTAATAACGACGGAAAGTGATCTTTATATACACCAGTAATCTTTGGGTGTCGCAATTTAAATTTCGTCAAAACCTATAGCCAAGAAATTTTCATGGGTTTAAAAAAGAAACTTTTAAAGGCTGGCAAGTGCGTTGACTTACTGGGAAGCCACGCCATTCAATGTTGTACAATTCACACAGATGTAAAACATGACCTGAAAAGTGAGACGCCAAGTTGTCGCCGATCATAACTTTTTTACCCTCCAGCCACCTTCTTACTTGGGGTAATAATATGGTCTCAAATTAGTCTGTAAAACAAGTTACCTCCATCCACCAATTTTTTGTTCGTTTATATCTAAGGAGACACTACAACAAGGAGAGCCCTGTGGACCCTCTAATGTCGACACATTTCACATTTGTTCGCTGCGATATATTATACAAGGAGGGACTAGTGTGCTATCATCAGCACCGCACATCATTATTGATGTGGCGGCTTTAGTATGATTAGTGATTTGCTCTGGGTATTTGACCCCTCTTCTATATAACAATCTTTATTTCCCGGATCATCACTAACGTTGGTTTCATCGTAATTAAAAACGTACGATGGATGGCAATTTGAGAGAGTTGTTGTTAAATTATTGAAATATGATTCTATCGTTTCTTTTGTGACACCTGTCCGAGCTCTAGTAATGTTAGACATAAGTTGTTCAGAGATTTGCTTACTACGCCTCTCCAAAAAAAGGGTTACTCAGTCGTTGCCAGCACTTAACCCGTTTTTAAATTTAGAAATAATTCTTCCAGTTTTTTCCAAATAACTCTTAGTGAGAAATTGTACATATAACGTGTAATGGAAATTCCCAATCTGCACATTAGAATATATATAGTACAATTACTTTTTCCTCCAGCGCTGACAACGCCATTTCGCCCCCCTGTTTTATTCCCATGTTTCCCTTTGTAATTATTATATTATATTGTAATTATTGTATATTAATTGACTTCTGGCAAGAAATTAAATACAAAATCCAATATATTGATTCTTAGTTTTTCGAAAATGTATGCCTGTATTTAGCTAACCCAAAAAAATGCCATTAGTTAGTGTGATGAATTATTAATTTCAAAATTTTATGTGTTTATGTATTTGTCTTGACGAAAATTATACATAGTTTCAAAATTTCACCTTGAATTATCCATAATAGACTCTACATAATATTCTTTTTTGAGAGGAAGTAGTTCAGTAGCTTTTAAAAAATAAAAATATACAGGGTATTCAATTAAAAATAAAGATGGACTAATCTAGACTTGCGCGAATCACCCTGTACATTTAAATTGCATTAAAAATTAAGCCTATGGACTCCCTGAAATACAGACGACTACTGAAAATAAGCTGGGTCGACAGATTTAGAAATGAGGAGGTTCTTAGGCGGCTGAACCAAACAACACAACTGGTCAATATAATAAAGAAACGCAAGCTGGAATACTTCGGTCACATTATGAGACACCCTGAAAAATATGATCTTTTACATCTGATCATTCAGGGAAAGATCCAAGGTAATTATGGTCCTGGTAGAAGAAGAACATCATGGCTGAAAAATCTAAGGCAATAGTATGGAAAATCAACTACATCGTTATTTAGAGCTGCTGTCAATAAAGTCACGATAGCGAATATGGTAGCCAACATGATATCCAACGATCGATAACGGTCATGGAACTAAAAGAAGAAGAGGGACTATCCTAGGTTTGCACGAATCACTCGGTATATTTAAATCTATGTTTAAAAGCTCGTATTTATGTATACACGAGACGGGTATCACCGTTTTTTATAATTTTTTTAAAACAAGGACAGAAATAATTTTATCCCACAATTGGTTTCCACCCTGTATATTCTATTATTCGACCAATATGATTTGATTGACGGCATATGTACCAGTCTATCTATATCCTAAAAACCAAGAATATTTTCATTCCTTGGACATTTTATTTTTTCATTCTTTATACCTACTACTTCTTACAGTAATATTTTTTAAAAATGTTTGAGCATTTTTGCCTGTTTCTCTTATGAGTTCACTGACATTCTCCGATACAAACCACTGAAAATAATTAATGGGTTTTGCAATCGTTCTGTAACGCAAAATATTTATTTTTCCTCGCTTGTTAAAGAAAATTTTTGATAATTGGAATATGTAAGTTCTCTCCACTGTTCATTGCTGGTATTACCAATAACATCCTCATTTTCACTTTGGCTATTGTCATCAGTGCCACTTTGGTTATTGTTATTTGTCTCTTCAACGTATTCGTTATTTTATAATGAATTATATTGGTTAGAATCACTGATTACAAATTCACTCCCTGGTACTTGAAAGGACTCTTCACCAATACCCCCCTCCCCCCATTGCCATTGTTATTTCTTCCAATTCTTTTGAAGCTAACGTACTTTTCCAATGGTTACTTCCTGTTAAGGATAACATAGGTACGCTTTTCATGGCCCACTGTATTTTAGTTACGAATAAATATCAACCATTCTTATGATTGAGGCTAATTTGAGGCATATTTAGCTAAACGGTACCAATCGTCAAACACGTGCTACAATGAAATTAAGTTTAGTTTTTTACTGTCTACTCATATAGGTGTACACTAACGGTTTTTTGGTAAAGCAGATTTCTGTTATTACATTTTTCTTTTACCTACTCATCAACTACATCAACACGTAGTATAGGAATCTGTGATATAAATACAGATCATACCTGTCAATTTGAACCACAGATGTGTTCCCACTAATTTAATTAATAAATCATTATTGTACAGCCAATTTGGTGGACACGAGCAAAAATTCGAGTTTTGTTGTCCATCCATTTGGGTAGACACACAATATTTTGAGTTTATGGAAAAAGCTTCTTGCACTTACCTGTTAATCGTTTTAGTCAAAACACAAGTGATTTTATTCTCCGAGAATTTGTTACGAATGCTAAATATGTACCTCATTTGTTTGTTTATTGATATTGTAAAACACTAAATGAACAATATAAATCACAAAAGTTTTACCAACAAAAAAATATAGACTCAATATAAAATATGCATTATTTTTGTCTGTGAGTATATTTTTATCCCTGGTTTTGTAGCTATCATTGACAAAATAAGCCTAAATATTTTAAATATTGAGTGAAAAAGAGTGTACTCTATGATTTAAACTCTCAAAATATTTATAAAACATCTAGTTTTATTTTGCACAACCATTCAAAAGTCTAAATACAACTAAGTGAGAGAAAATGTAATACTGTACATTTCACGTTTAATTTCATATTATATAATCTTTTCGCAATCAAGACTCAAGGAGTAATAAATCAAAATTTTAAGAAAAGTTACAGCACGAACGACTCAACAAAATATGTATTTTAATAGAGTCTGCCCCTAAAAATTTAAGGCTTTCACCTGTGCGCACCGGTGTTGAGGAACTATAACCAAAGCTGATCCTTATTAACAATAGCCTATTCATATTTTAATCCCTTTTCAGACTCTAAATCGTTCATATGAATTATTCGTTCGTATTTTTTTATATAATTGAATTTCCCCGTGTGGGGTACGGTCCACCAAAGAAGAATATCCCCACAGTTTCTCCTGCTTGTCCTAAAAGGCGACTGAATGGAGCAACGCTTCTCCTGCCCTTAACCCTTATCCCCAATCCCTGACTGAACATGGGCGGTATAACCCTAACCTAACACACAACGTAACACTATCGGCCTGGAGGAAATGCCTACCTACGATAACCAGAGTAAACCGAGGCTGGTTCAGAAGCATAGTCAGCAGCCCAGGCACTGGACTCGGGTGCAATAGGCCGATAACCTGCTCACCTTAAACTCAACTATCACGAATGCTATGAACAACGTCATAACAAACCGGACGGGCTAACGGAGAATGACCAAAGCGACGGAATAAGGACTTACTGATGGAATTTCGATTGGGAACCTGTCCAAGGAATCTAGAGGAATCTGATTCCTCTCCAAAAAATCAGATTTTAAACGGCATGGATGCATAAATAAAAAAGACTAAGAGTTTATACTACTGTGGAGTAGAGTATGTGTGGAGTGGATTTTATGGTAAACCATAAATGCCGCAGGTCGATATTGAATTTCGCTAAAGTTAATGAAAGAACACCTGAAATACGCCTATGGGGTAAAATTCATAATATTACAATTATTATCCACGCCCTAAAGAAACAGTAGATGAACTAGTTACCGATCAATTTTACGACCAACTACAAGTAGATGTGAAAACGTGCAAAAGGGAGACACAGTTATAGTCAGGAGTGATATGAAGTTCAAGTTAAGAAAAGAGTCAATATATACAGAATCGTTTGGTAAGCATAGTTTACCTGATATTATCAGCAACAACGATATGCGAGTGGCACAGTTGGCAATGGTAAATAAACTATTACGTATGAGGAATTATAATTTAATGCAAACATTAATGTAGTTTATAGAGGGCGCCACATATGCTACCTATCTGGCATAAATTTACGGTTAATTTTTTTGCTCTTTAAGTTTAGCGCTATTTGTTTTAAAAAATATTAAAGAAACATTATTTTGTTATTAATTTTAAAACTCAACAATTTTCATTATTATTTAACTGGGAATTCACTGTTTGTATTTTGAGAACGATTTCCGAAGTGGAAATTGAAACGTCAATAAACGTATTTTTATCTTTAAATGTGGCTTATTCCAGTTAAATAGTAATTAATTTAAAATGCCACAAGAAAATAGCTTCAGAACAGTATCAACAGTTTTCAGTAGTAATATCCCTAGGACATTGATAACAGACGAGATAATTTCATGACAATCGAAAGCTCGTTCCTTGAGCTTTCGATTGAGAAACGAGCTTGAGAAATTTGTCATGAAATTAGGAGGCATTCATCAATGTCTGAGGGATATTCGGCCGATAATTTTTCGAAAAAAAAAAATCATAACTCAACATAACGAAACATTTATTTATTAAAAGTACAGTTAGTGAAAGTACAATTATTAAAATTTAAGTTAACATTAGATTTTGAAAACGTGACATTTTGAAATTTATTTGGATGAAGTTGTCAAACTCGATCGTGTTGTCATAGGGATTGAAAATTGCACTGAATGCAATTATCAGTCTAATGTTGACATGATTGGGTGAAATTGTTCCACATGACACAAAATGACGAAATTTGAATGGTTGTTAGAAAAGTTGAAAAATTATCAAGATAATCGCATTTTACAAATCAGTTGCATAATTCTGATTTAACGCAATTACTACAGGTAACGAAGGAAAAATAGACAGTGATAGTTCAGTGACATTTTGTTTGGTGTGCATAGACAAATTAACCCGGTTTAATTTATTTACGGGAAGTTCTTCTTCTTCTTAACGTGCCCTATCAAGTCCCCTTGACGTTGGCGATTAACATAGCGAAACTGTCTTTGTCTCGAGCTATTCTAAAGAGTTGCTCAGCTTTCTTTATTCCTGTCCTTCTTCTTCTTCTTAACATGCCATACACCAAAGTGCGTAGGCGACTATCTCATTACTAGAATTCTGTTCTTGGCGGCGTGACACAGCTCACCTGTATTGTGTATTCCTGTCCATTCTTTAATATTCCTTAACCAGGATAATTGTTTGCGGCCGGCTCCTCTCCTACCTTCGATCTTCCCTTGTAGGATTAACTGTGGTATTTCATATTTTGCTCCTCTCAATATGTGCCCAAGGTAACCAATCTTGCGTTTTTTTAATTAATTCAAAGAGTTCTCTTTCCACGCCGCTCTATTAAGGACGTCATCGTTTCGAACTCTATCCACCCAAGGTATGCGCATCATTCTTCTCAATGACCACATTTCAAATGCTTCAAGTTTGTTGATAGATGTTTTTTTCAAAGTCCACGTTTCCATGCCATAAAGCAAGATGGACCATATGTAGCACTTGACCATTCTATAGCGTATTTCGAAGTTTAGGTGTTGATTACATAGGAGCGGTCTGAATTTCACAAAAGCTGTCCAAAATATTCCTGTCCACTCTCTGATATTCTTCAACCAAGAGGCCTGCTTTCTACCAATTCCTCTGCGTCCTTCGATTTTACCCATCATAATAAGTTGAAGAATATTATATCGGTCTCCCCTTACTACGTGCCCGAAATAGGCCATCTTTCTACATTTGATGTTATTAAGCAGCTCGCGAGCAGCATTTGCTCTCTCAAGGACTGCCACATTTGTCAGCATAGCCGTCCATGGAATTTTTAGTATACGTCTGTGCAGCCACATTTCAAAGGCCTCCAGACGATTAATGGTGGATATTTTTACGGAAACTACAGACAGAATGTGCACTATTTTATTCGTACTTTTAGTTGAAGAATAGATTAAATTATTTCAAATTTACTAAATTATTAATTTCTAAAAATTCAAATTACAGTTTTGTCGTAGCTTGTTACAAATTTCTCTATTCGAGTTTATATTTCCGTCTAAAACATGGCGTTCGCGTGCTGACAAACTTCAAAAGCGGCATCTGAGAGTGGGCATTCTGATTGTTTATCATTCTGTGCCCCTACTGTCTCCAACACACACTTTAAATCTGGACTCATCACTCCATTGTATTCAATCCCATTGCGACTGAGTCCAATCTTTATGCTTTTTTGATCGTAGTCTATTTTCTTTTGTTTTAATGCTAAAAGTGGCTTTTCCTTAGCCTAAAATAAAATGAAATTTATTAAAAACAATTCGTATTCATTTTTTCAACTATAAAACTTACTTTGTAAGTACCAAATCCTAATTTTTTGACCTATCGGTGACATGTTGATCTAGAAACGTGTCTTTCAATAACTTCAGTCCTCAACTCCATATAATTTGCTCCTCGATTTTGCACTATAATGCGTCTTAATGCCCTTCGATCTGCTTCGGTTATTTTACGTTTTCGTACATTTCTAAGTTTTGTGATCACTGAATCTATAGTTTTGTATCTTCTGACTATATTTCTTACACTATAGCGTGACAATTGCAACATATTCGCGATTTTCGAATTGGATTTTCCAGAATTAAAAAATCTTATAATGATTGAACAAATTTCCTCATCGATAACTTTACCTCGACCTATTGTACATTCCAAAAACGAAAAAAAAGCTTTACATTAATACAAAATAAATTTGACATTAACTGACAATATTATTGTTTTGATATCATTTTTCCATAGCTCTGGATTTGACGTAATTATGAAAAAATCAATGTAAGTGAATGCATCTTCTTCTTCTTTAGGTACCGTCTCCTCTAAATAGGTTGGGAATCACCACAGCTATTTTCACTTTTGAGATTGCAGCTCTAAACAAGTCGATGGAACTGCAATTATACCACTTTCTCAGATTGTTGAGCCAGGAAATGCGTCTTCTTCCAATACTTCGTTTTCACTGTATTTTTCCCTGCATTATGGTTTCTAGAAACACATATTTATCCCCTCTCATAACGTGGCCGAGATATCATAACTTTCATGTGAATGCATAGCCAGGGTTTAGTGAATTTTTTTTTATTTCACTGTTTATTTTATTTATATCACTGTTGGTGATAGTTTTATAAAACTCGTTTGACTGATTATATGTTTAGATCGAGAACCATCGCCATTATAGCTAAATTTATAGCGTATGGCGAAATGACTAACCAGAGGTTCGGTGTGCTCATTTTCAACCAACTGGTTTCCTTTATCGTGTATTCTATTATATTGCAAGTGGTATTGGTAGTTCTATCATATAATTCATTTAAGATACAGTTTGGCTGAGTATCCATATTAATTATTCCCATTGGTGAACATGCCAAGTCTCCTTTGTTTAATTTTTATACACCTTCTACTGTGACTTTCAGTAGGTTGCATCTAGTGTTGTCAATTATTAGGAAATAGCCAATAATGGCGTTGTCTCCTTTATTGGTTTTTTTACAGACTGTCTCCATAATATCTTCTGGTAAACTTGACCTTCTTCAGCTGTCTTTATTTGCCTAAACATTTTCTCTAGATCTGCCGTGTATGCTATTTTGTACGACCTCCAATTAATTAATATATTTGTAAGATCTTGTTGCAAACGAGGTCCAGAGTGCATTATATCATTGAGACTGATTCCTATTGAACTTTTGCTGGAAGCGTCAAACACGACCCTGCATTTTGTTGTGATACTATCCTCTTTTATTACTGCATGATGAGGAAGGTAATACTCTTGCTTATTTATAGTTTCGGTTTTATTCAATTTCATGTGACCTAAGTCTTCATATTCCTTCATAAATTTCCTGTACTCTTTTTCTAGGTTTCTGTCTCTTTGAAATTTCTTCTCTAATTGCTGCAGTCTCGCATATGCTTGCTGTTTTGAGTCCCCTAATAGGCTTGTATTATAATTAAAGGTATTTAACTTCAAATCTTCCTTCGTTATCCCTTTTTACTGTTCTTTTATAATATTCTTCACACTCTTGTTTCTTCTACTGAAAGAACATTGCTTTGATCTACTTCTTCTAACTCCCAGTATTTTTTTATTTGTTCATCCATTTCTCGTCTAAATATCATGCTGACTACTTGTATATTAGGGATATTCTCTTGCTGTGCTATCCCTGACATTATCCAACCCATTTTTGTATTTTGGGTGAGCAAACCATCTTTTGTTCGATCTACTCCGTCCAGTAATATCAAACTATATTCTTTGGCTCCTAATAGAATATCTATTGAACCTGTTTTATTCTACTGCACCATTTTTCTATTAACTTCAGAACTCTAATTTTCTCTTTTTTTAACTGTATTTTGTGTTCAAGGTAAATAAATTCAGATAAGGTCCGTACAATCCATTTAAGACGTCAAAAGGACTTCTACAAGGCTGTGCTACGTCCCCTACTCTGTTTAAAATATTCTTGGAAAAGACACTCAAACCATGGAGGAGAAAGTGCGAAGGAATGGGCATACCAGTAAGAGACGAATACCTATACACCTTAAGTTTTGCCGACGATCAAGTAGTCATCGCACAAGATGAAGAAGATCTCAGCTTTATGCTCAGAAAACTAGAAGAACAATATAAAAACAACGGAATGGAAATAAACTTAGAGAAAACCGAATACCTATCAACAGAAAACAAGGATATGAGAAACCTAGAGATAGACGAGGGAAGACAAGTAAATGGAACAGATAAATTCAAGTATTTAGGAACCATAATATCGAACCAGGGAACAAGAAGAAGATATAAACAACAGACTAAGACAAACAAGAAACTGTATATATAAGACAACTAAATTCAGTGCTGTGGGATAAGAACATTACAAAGACAAAAAAGAGAATATATAATACCCTGACAAGAAGTATCCTGACATATTAATAGTCTGAATATTAATAGTCTGTTTTATGAAGTACGCATGTCTCAGATTCATACATTAGGACTAGGAGTATTAGGGTTTTGTATACCATTGAAGTACTAAGGAGCGTCAACAAAGACAGAAAACTGCTAAAGACTGTTCAACATCGAAAAATGTCTTATCTGGGACATATAGTAAGGGGATGTCGATATAAAATATTACAACTGATCCTTAAAGGCAAAATAGAGGGCCGTTGAGGTGTAGGAAGAAAACAAGTTTCTTGGTTAAAAAAACATTCATGAATGGACTCAGATACCAAATGCAGGACAATTATTCCATATTGCAGAAGATCGAGAACCCTTCGCAATGGTGATCGCCAACGTCGGATAGTTCTGATATGGCACGCGAAGAAGAAGATACCATTATATTTGTTGTTCTTTTTAGACAATTAAGGTTTTTAAGCTGTTTGATAAGTGCATAATAACTTATACGTTCAGCGTTATTATTTCGTTTATCTCTTCCGATATTATGTTGGTGATGGTTACCATGCTTCCCATTTGCCCTTCAAAGCAAGCAGTTCAACATTATAGTTATCAGTATTAAAGCTTTGTCGCATATTTCTGATTCTGTGGTCTGTCTCTGATGCTATGAGCTTGTTTTGCCTTAGTTGATCATTAAACTCATATTATCTGCTGCATTTGAGAGTTATGGGTCGTGCGTGCGTCAAGGTCCAAGTCATCTGCATAGGTCAATATCTGGATACATTTATTAAATATTATACATTAGTTTTTCAGATCTGAATCTCTTACAATTTTTTCTAATTCAATTCTAATTCAATGTTAAAATGGAGGCTTGTCAGCGCATCCCCTGTGCCAGTCTGTTGGTGTTTCAGACTAGGTCTTTTGGATTTATCAACAGTATTCGTTGAACAGTAATTCTGAAGTTTTTTGATTCTATCATCAAACACGGACTTAATATTTTTTCAATTTCTATTAAAACAAGTAACTTTATAATAATATAAAAAATGATTATCAACGAAAAAGAAATTAAAATATTTACATTACCACCAACTCACTAACTGTAATCTGTTTTAATTTAACTTACGTGATGTTATTTGCAAATCTAATTACCTATTTTGGATAATGTTTATCTGATTCGATGACATTATCACACATTCTCCTTTTTTCGCACCGTATCAATATTTGTATACTCCACTTGATAATTTTGATAAGGTTATCTATTACTAATAGCAAAAAATTAGACACGACATTAGAAATATTGGTAAATATTTCAGGGGTAGACAAAACTTTAATTGCTTAAAGGCTCGTCCAAAACAAGGATTAGACGATTACACAATTTCTTTCTTTTTTTCTTTCTTCAGCATTAAGTAATCTAACTTTGGACATAGGCCTTCCCAAAATCAATCCAGTGTTTTCTATTTTGCGACACTTGCTTCCAGTTGTGTCCTCCGATCTTCTTAATGTCATCAGCCCATCTCATTTTTGGTCTTCCTCTGCTTCTTTTTCCTAACAATGGTCTTCATTGTTGTATTTCGTGGTTCCATCTTTTATCCTTCAGTCGGGCATTTTGTCCTGCGAAGCTCCATTTTAATTTGGCAGCATGTTCTCCTGCGTCTTTTACTTTGATTTTGCTTTACTATTTTATCCATATTGGACTTGGTGAGTGTCCACGTCTGTCAGCCATACGTGAGTATAGGGAGGATACACTGATCGTAAATTCTGGTTTTCAAATATTGTTATATTTTAGTACTTTTCAAGATCCAACTCATTTTTCCAAATCGTGCCCACGCTAACCTTATTCTTCTGATAATTTCGGCAGTTTGATTTTCTTTGTTAACTTTCATTATCTGTCCCAGGTAGATGTATTTGCTTACTGTTTCTAAATTTATGTCGTTCAACGTTATTTCTCTAATGTTCGGTGTATTTGTCATTATTTTTGTTTTTTCGAAGTTCATCTAAGACCTACTTTTTCCGAAGCTTGAAATACACTTGATTGCAAAACAATAGACTCAAAAGCGATATTTGAGATTACACCTTCTGTTTTAGTGTAAGAAGTATGAAAATAACAAGATGTAATGTGCAGACGGTAACTTTATTATTAAACATACAAAAACTGCTCTTTGATTATTTGGAAGACGCATTATAAAAACAATATGCAATACGAACAGAGTTTCCCAAATATTCACCATTGGAACTATCCCAAGAAAGACGTAATGAACAGAGACATCATCAATTACAAAATGAATTTTTTTGTTTTTCAGTATCTGATATTACCACCACTATTCCTAATTACACTTTCCAATCGATTTCGCATGGATCGGAGGACTTCTCTAATAAATTCTTGAGGCATTGCTTCCCTTTCATCATTAAGCGCAGCTCTCAATTCCATTATGCTCCTTGGTGCACGATTTCTACTCCGGACACTTCGTTTAAGCTCATCCCAAACATGCTCTATTGGATTTATGTCCGGACTCAATGCAGGCTAATTTATTGTAGGTATACCGATCTCAGTCAGATAGGTGGTGGTGACTCGTGCGGTATGACATCGTGCATTATCATGCAATAAAATAAAGGCATTACCAATAAATCCCGCGTATGGAACCACATGTTCCTCCAAAATATCTCTGATGTAACGATCTGCTGTTAAACCTCCTCCACGTCCTCCACCAGGCACGAAAACCAGCTTGGTTTTCCCATCCATGGAAATGCCTGCCCAAAACATACAAGAACCGCCTCCATATGACACAATTTCTCGTATACAACATTGAGCAAATCGTTCCCCTGGCCTTCTATAGACTCGACGCCTCTTTCGTTGCCATGTAGGTAGATCCTATTTTCGTCCGAGAATAATACCTGACTCCATTGATAGTCGTCCCAATCCAGATGTTCGCTAGCAAATTCTAGTCGTCTTTGCTTCTGGGCTGCAGTTAGCTTGGGACCAGTAGCTGCTCTTTTTGGTGTCAGGTTGGCTGCTTTCAGTCTCCTTCTGACTGTCCAAATGCTGGTAACGACACCTCGGACCTCTCTAAGCTTTTCTTTGAGATTAGCACCAGTCAAATCTCGATTTCTCAGGAATTGGATACAAGAAATCTTCGAAATCTTTGAAATTTTCAGTAATATTTTAGGTTATGTCGGAAATTTTTGGCCAACTTTAAAACAATGTTTTTTTATTGTGTTTTTTTCCCGTTCTTATAGGTATTATTATCATAGGTATTATTATCATTTCAACGTGGAAAATGCCTAAAAATCGAAAAAAACTGCTTTTTTGCCTTTTTCTGAAGCACCCCCACCCCTTAACAATAAATTGTATAGGCCTAGGAACAAAACAAAAACAAATAAGTATTACATAGAAAACAAAAAATTTATTTATACTGGGATAAGATACAATAATATCAGTTTTTATAAAATAAAAAAAATATTAATAAAATAAACATAAATTAGGTTTTTAGTGAGATGGATGACTCATAACCCTAACAACATACATCTAAATTAAAGATAATTATATTTTTATATGTATTCTTACTTTACAATCGAAATAAGCTATTCAAACTATTATTTTTTCCTGTAGCATGCTAAAAAAAAACGAAAATCCCCGTTTTTTCGGCGTTGTTTTGAAGCATTCGCTATATAACCTCTAAATTCAGTGTCTAAATGAATGGTAATTTACATTTTCACATGTATCCTTTTCTTTACTCGGTCTTCTGAAAAACCGAGAAACCCCGTTTTCTCCATGTCTTTACTACATAACCTCAAAAGACTCTGAAAAATGAATCGTGAATTAGAACGCACTTGTACACTCAAAAGTTATGAAATTATAAGCTAGCGAATATATCTACATATATAGGTGATATTATATCAGTGTACATGCATTTATACACAAACCCATATCTATATAGTTTCCATGATTTCTGAGATCCTTGTTATATACATTCATAAGCTCGTACCATGCTCGTCCATGCCTTACTCTTCCGCTTAGATACAAGAGCCTTATACCCATGCTTATATTATTTTTATTTTATTTTATATGTACTTAACTGTTTTGACCTTCATGTCTTAGCCCGACATCCCGCATATCCAGGGAGCCTGATTATTACAGAAAACATGGCGTTGATATTTGCGCCGCACGGTAGTTGATATTAGGCGGCGCAACTATCAACGCCATGTATATATGATATAATCAGGCTCGCATTATATATTGCTCTTAGTGCGTTTGCGTGTGTAGGGTCATATCCTCTGTATCGCTCTTAGTCAGTTTGTGTGTGAGGGGGCTGTTCCTCAAATGTTCAATAGCTCTCTGTTTTTGTGTTTATTTTTAATTGATTTTGAATTTGACAGCAGAATTGTGTCTAAAATAACAGCCATGGCTGTTGGTAGTTGCGCCGCCTAATATCAACTATCGTCTGGCGCAACTATCAACGCTATGTTTTCTGTTACAATCAGGCTCCCTGGATATGCGGGATGTCGGGCTAAGACATGAAGGCCAAAAGATACATACAGTCCATATAAAATAAAATAATAATAATATAAGCATGGGTATAAGGCTTTTGTATCTAAGCGGAAGAGTAAGACATGGTACGAGCTTATGAATTTATATAACAAGGATCTCAAAAGTCATGGAACTATATAGATATGCGGTTGTGTATAAATGCATGTATTGTGATATAATATCACGTATATATGTAGATATATTCGCTAGCTTTCAATTCCACGACTTTTGAGTGTACAAGTGCGTTCTAATTCACGATTCATTTTACAGAGTCTTTTGAGGTTATGTAGTAAAAACATGGAGAAAACGGGGTTTCTCGGTTTTTCAGAAAGTTGTGAGATAAAACTAATGCTTTGAATAACTGATTTTTATTGTAAAGGGAAAGATACATGTGAAAATGTAAATTACCATTCATTTAGACACTGACTTTAGAGGTTATATAGCGAAAGCTTAAAAACAACGCCAAAAAAACGGGGTTTTTTTCGTTTTTTTAACATGCTGTATGAAAAAAATAATAGTTTTAATAGCTTGTTTCGATTGTAAAGGTAAAAATACATATAAAAATATGAATTATCATAATTTAGATGTATGTTGTTAAGGTTATGAGTCATCCATCTCACTAAAAAACCTAATTTATGTTTATTTTATTAATATTTTTTTATTTTATAAAAACTGATATTATTGTATCTTATGCCAGTATAAATAAATTTTTTTTTCTATGTAATACTTATTTTTTTTTTGTTTTGTTCCTAGGCCCATACAATTTATTGTTAAGGGGTGGGGGTGCTTCAGAAAAATGCCAAAAAAGCAGTTTTTTTCGTTTTTTTAGGCATTTTCCACGTTGAAAATGATAATAATACTATGCCATTCGAAAGAACGGGAAAAACCCATAAAAAACATTATTTTAAAAGTTGGCCAAAAATTTCCGACATAACCTAAAATATTACTGAAAACTTCAAATATTTTTCCTTGGCTCAATTTTCAAGCTAAAAATCTGAAAAAAAATCAGGTAGTATTGTATTATTAAACTACGCTTTCATGAATTTTTTCAGATTTTTTGCAGCAATACAGCGTCTAAAAAAATTTTTTTTTCTTTAAATACGTTTTTTTCCCATAGCGAACCCCCAGAGGCACCTAAGGACTTGAAAATTTAACTGAGTGAGTTTTTAATTATGTCCTTTCGAATGGCCAGGCCCAAAACTAAATCGAGCATGGTGCAATTTTGACCATCTTATCCCGCTATAGCCTTTACAACCTTTTTTTATTGAAACAGGAGACGTACTTTGGCAAAATAATTTTGAGTCGATTTTTTTGGCACTCAAGTGTAGTTGCTTCATGATTGTCTGTAGTTCTTCGAAACTTGTAGCGAATATTACAATGTTATCAGCGTATCTGACATGACTTAGTTTTCTTCCATTAACATTTATTCCTTTATCCGTCCAGTTAATGTCTTTGAACACGTCTTCCAATCTAAGTGTGAATAGCTTTGGTGAGATAACATCTACCTGGTGAACTCTCTGTTGATTGGTTTAGCTTTGGTTTTCGCATCTATTTGTATTTTCATTGTAGCTTGTTTCTTGTAAAAATTATGTATGAGCATTCTGTATGGGTAGTCTATCCTGCAGTTGTTCATAGCTCTCTCTATTGCCCAAAGTTCTATGGAGTCGAATGCCTTTTCATAATCAACGAAACCAATGTATAAGTTCAAGTGATATTCATTGGCTGTCTCTATTAGCGTTCTGACTGTAAGAAGATGATCCGCTGTACTGTAACCCTTTCGGAATCCTGCCTGCTCTATCGGTTGATAGCTATCGAGCTTGGACGTTAACCTGTTAGTTATTACTCTCATAAACAGTTTGTACATTTGGAACAGCAGGGAGATTGGCCTATAGTTCTTCAGATCTCCCCTGTCTCCTTTTTTGAATAGAATTATTGTCAAACTTTTATTACAGTTATCGGGACTCCTCCTTTGTGAAGACATTCGTTGAAAAAAATTTTCAATTCTTCGAGAATAATTTCACTTCCCTCCGTTAACATTTCACTAAGTATTCCATCTGGGCCCGGAGCCTTATTGTTCTTTAGTTGTGCCATAGCTTGTTTTATTTCGAAGGATTCTATGTTAGGGAGTATTTCTGAGTTGACATTCGTTATCTTTCTCTTAAGATCTTCCTTTGCAGTGTTATCTGGGTTCTTGTTTGAGGAATATAAATCACGGTAAAATGTTTGAGTAACTTTTAGGATTTCGTTCTTTTCTCTTATTTCTTTTCCATCTTCATCCTTCAATGAGATTATTATAGGCTTTACTAAGTTTGATCTTAGGCATTTCAGACCTCGATTCTTTTCTATTATTTTTTCTACCTTGTTTTTATTGTAGATCCTTAAATTTTCCTTTACTCGCTTCTTTATTTGTTTATTCAATTCTTTGAAACCATCGGTGTTTCGCTTTCCTTCGCATAGAAATGTGCGTCTCTTTTCTATCAACCGTTTTGTTTCATCACGTATTCTGTCTTCTTTATTTTTCGTCTTGAGTGATAGACATACGATATATAAAAATCTCTGTCCTTCAGAGCCCAACCATGTCCTATCTCCTAAGAAAAAGCGAGAGAACACAATATACCAATCCTCTACTATCACTATTACTATACAACAAATGCGCTGAATATAATATAATGAGAAAAGTACTAGACGAATGGGATGAAAGATACCCACCATTAGTGAACAAAGAATTCGAACTTGACAGATTAATACAGGAAAAACAAAAATAATTATCGTAAACAGGGAAAATAATAATACATAAATAAAACGGCGTACGTCGTTCATTGGAGACTAACCGCCTGTCTTCGTTCTTGTGAGTCGGCAGCTTCGTTAAATAATGAGAAAATCTTGTTAAACTCTTAAGTAGGTAATATGCGTTATACTTGTATTGATGTTGGAATTTCATTATGGTTTAACACATAGTTATAATCATGAAATTATATCCGACATTCGAAAAGTTATATCAGTATCTACTCTACCGGCTCTGACAAACTGAACTATATTGTTCTTTTCTCACTATTTCGTAAAAAGTCATGTCCATATATCAGTTTCCAATAAATTTCTGTATATTTTCCAATATATTTAACTGTCTAATTTTCGTATTTGATAAAAGTTTATAAACCACATCTACTTTTTGCCTCATTGATCCTTTTAAATAGAAATGTTGTTCTGTCAATTTATGGGTTAACGTTAATTTTGAAGTAAATATATTAAGCTAAACTTCTTTCATAATTTAAAGTGTCTACCATGTGTCTTTAGGGTAAAATCTTCGCATTCCATCGCAAACTAGCGAACAATGCAGACATCAGTATAAATTGTAATAATAAGTAAAGTGCTTATTGAAAATGCAAAGATAGCCGAAACGTTTATATATATTATATATATATATATATATATATATATTATCTATATATATATTATAATATATATATCAATTGTCAGATAATATTTTCCAAAAACAGCTCCTTAGGGGCGACGAGAAAACCTAAAATTAGGTCTATATAAAATTTGCCGGAATGCCCATAATGGAACTCGAAGTAGTCTTCCACATTGCGTCTTTTATTTGGGTGTTGGATGAAACGTGCAAAAGCAAAGATAGCAACGTCCTCGACGTTTCTTACTCGTCGCCACGCCCGCGTCGACGCGCGCTTTCTATTGATCTACGCCGAACGGATTCGTACGGAATGACGTCTGTGCCCCCACGACGTTACGGCGGCGCACCCAACTAAACTCGTTACGTCGTTGTCGATTGTTGGAGGAAAATCTTGGAGATGGGGAGACGGTTCGGAAGGAGTTTGGTCATTAATCGTCGCTTTTGGGTTTTAGTAGTTTTGTTTATGATTCTGTTATCACGGAAGGACAAGTCTGCTACTTGAAATATATTACGTTTCGGATTATGCTGTACTGGAAGTAGTTGTGAAGCATTCTTTTTTTATTTTGCCTACAGGGAGAGTATTTTGTAAATAGCGCCTATATTTTGAGGAGTTTGAGAAAAAAATTGATTTTATGAAATAAATAGATATAAAGTACAGAGATTAGAAATTTTAACTGGCCTTTAGTTTAGGGGAGACTGCCAAAAATCTAGTGTACACATATACATAAAAAATAAGGAATCCTCGTCAACCAGTCTTCTGCGTCCAAAGTTGAACATAGGCGTCCCCTAATTTTTTATAGTTCTGTCGGTGTTAAGCTTCCTGCAGCCAATTCCCAGTGATTCTGTTGATGTCGTTTGTTCATCGTGTAGTTGGTCTACTTCTGCTTCTTCTGTGTGCTCGTGGTGTCTACACCGTCCTTCCAAGTTCCACTTCAGACATGCTATGCGCTCTATGATATCTGTGACGCCTATCTTTCTTCTTATTTCTAACCCGGTCTCTGAGAGTCAATCCAAGTAACGACCTCTCCATTCTTCTTTGGGCTACTCTGAGTTTGGTTACTATGGCCTAGGTTAAGGTTGGTTAAACGTCTTCTTGCTAAAGTGATTCTTCTTTGTAGTTCAGCGATTTGGTTGTCCCTGGCCATTTGGATTTTATGACCTCGTTATTTATATTTATGGTCTAATGCTATTTTTAATTGTGGCTCTCCAACGTTTATGTTCAAACCAATTTCCTTACAGGCAGCATCTAACTCAGTAAGCATAGTTTCAATCTCTTTTAAGTTATCTATTATCGGAATTATTATCGTAGACGGGTGAGAATTTCGTCATCGACGTTGTTTTCCCACTACAGTTGTTTGAAAGCATGTTCTAGAACTGTCGTAAATAGTTTGGAAAATAACGTCTGATTCACACCTTGTCTGATTCCTCTTTTGATTTTTATATTGTTTGTATCTTTGTGTAGGCTTACGGTCATAGTGCATTATTGTTATGCTTTCGATCAGTTTGGAGTACCGATACTCTACACTACTTTCTAAAGTGCCAAAGTTTTAGTTACTACTTTGGCACTACTTAGTGCCAAAGTTTTTCTAAAAATTCGCCTGTTCTCTGAGTTGATAAACATCTAATTTTGTTTGTAGTCTATTTACTATTATTATTGTAATTAACTTGTACATGTGGTTGAACAGGCTTATTAGTCGGTAGTACTTGAGTTCTGTTTAATTGCCGTTTTTATGTAATAAAACGGTAAGTACACTGCGCCTTTTGTAGGTTTTTCACTTTAGTGCAGACATAAATTGAACAGTTCCTTTATATTCTATAAAAGTATGTCTCCTTCAATATTTGCTGCCTCTTATAGCGATATTGTCTTCTCCCTGAGCTTTATTTGTTTTCATTTTTTTCAGTGACTTTCTTGTTAGACTAATCTTTTTCCTGAATTTTCAAACTTTTCTGTTAGTTGCTCATCATGGTTTTTTTTACTTCTGTGTAATTCTGTATAGAAATCTTCTACTACCCTTAGTAATTCATCTATGTTGGTGTTGGTATTTCCATCTTTATGCTTTAATCTTGTTATTTTCTTTTTGACATTTGTTATTTTTTCCTGGACTCTTGTTATCTTCAATTTTTTGTTGGATTTGTTCACTTTTATGCTTTCTGTTGTCCGTCCTAATATATTTTTGTATTCGTTTACTTATCTTTTTAAGTTCATGGTGTTCTTTGCTTCTATTACTTTGTATTTTTCTCCTCTTTTCCAGAAAAACTTGTGTTTTGGGTACTTCCTTTATACGGTTTCTTTTGGCACTTTATCTTCTGGCCTTGCTTTATAGCTTCTATTATAATGCCATTCAGGGTGTTGATATTTTTGTCTGTATTCTTATTGCTTTCGAGAATGCTGTTAATGTGTTATTCAAATGCATTTATGTTATAAATGCATTTGACTCTGCTGATGCCTGAACTCTGTCCAGGTAGGTGTAGACGTCTTTTTGACCTTACGGTACCTCCCTTTCCCAAAGTTTATTTCTGTCGAGGCTTTTACCATTCTGTGGTTTGAAACTGGTTGTAAACTGGTTTAGGATTATAACATCTCTAAAGATTTGCCTCTTGTCAGTGATTATAAAGTCGATCTCGTTTCTAGTTTTGGATGGTCTTTTTTTTAGAAGAAGTTGTCATTTGAAATAGATTTTGCCCAACGGACAACTAAGTAAAATTTTATCGCGCACGTTCCTTTTTCCCAAACCAAATTTTTCCAACGATGTTTTTGTCTCATCTGCTTTTCTTTCCGTTTTAGCGATAAAGTCACCACATATTATGCAATAGTGTGTTGCATTACATGAAATTAATGGGAAAAACCAATTAGTTGGCTGTATACCATAGTTAAAAAACTATACAGAAGTAAAAAATTTGTATAATGGTATCTTCTTCTTAGAGTGCCATATCCCTACGGAACGTCGGCGACTACCATGCTTATAATATTATTATGCTGATCTCGGTCTTGCGCTACGTGTAGCAATTGGTCCGCTGTCAAACCTGTCCACTGCCGCAAATTTCTCAACCAAGAGAGTTTCTTTCCGTCCTATCCATTTCTTTCCTTCGATTTTACCGTTGAGAATTAGCCGAAGGAACTCATATCTTGGTCCTCTGATTATATGTCCAAGATATTCTAGTTTACGCATCTTAATAATATTTAATAGAGTTAGTTGATGTCCCATTCTTCGAAGAACTTCTTCGTTTCTGGTTCTGCTAGTCCATGGAATTTTTAGTATCCTTCGATACAACCACATCTCAAACGCCTCGATTTTATTCGTGATATCGGCGTTTAAAGTCCAAGTTTCACATCCATACAAAAGTACAGACCACACGTAACATCTGATAAACTTTTCACGGATTTCCAAATTTAATGAGTTATTGGATAATAGAGGCTTGAATTTTTGAAATGAGTTTCTTGCCTGTTCAATTCTACATCGAATTTCTAAGGATGGATATAGATTTTGGGTAATCCAACATCCAAGGTATTTGAATCTCTGAACTCTTTGCACAGGTTGTTGGTTTAATATGAGTTGGGTTGCGCTGATATCCACTTTACTGGTCACCATGTATTTAGTTTTATCGATATTTATCGACAGTCCCCAATTTGTGCATTCCATGTCAACTCTATTGATTAGCTCCTGCAGATCGTCGATGTTTTCAGCTAGAATCACAGTATCGTCGGCGTACCGTATATTGTTAATTATTTCTCCTCCTATGATAATTCCTTTTTGATCTTTTAAAGCTTCCCTAAATAGATTCTCAGAATACACATTAAAGAGGGTGGGAGATAGTATACAGCCTTGTCTTACGCCTCGTTCAATACTGATTGGCTTTGATTCTCTGTTGTTGGTATTAATAATGGCTGTTTGGTTCCAGTAAAGTTTGGCAATAAGTTTGATGTCTTTCTCATCTAGTTGGATGCTCTGCAAGGTGGTAATTAGGTATAATGGTATAAAAACTTTTAAATTTGTTAAACATGTTCCAGTCGAGCAAAGAAGCATGTTTCTCTTTAAGTATTAACATTTTACAACCATTGTCATCGACCTAGGGTCGCATTTTATTTTTAAATTTTAATATGTAAACCATATATTGATGTCTCCACTGCAATTTTAGTGTTAGCTACGTTATACATCTACGGAAACATTATGCATAATTTTTTTACGACACTTTTAACAAGTTTTAATAAAAAGTGTTTATACCATTATACAAATTTTAAAGTGTTTACTTCTTTATTGTTATTATATAGTTTAGGGCGAAAGTAAGGTAATCCTAGAATTATTCTACATATTTCATAGTTCGCATGGCCACTTGTTGGTGCATAACCTTGTATGGTTATTAAAATATATCTTTCCTTAAGTTTTAAGCTTATTTAAGCTATTCTAGTAGAGACATTTTTAGTGATATAATGTTAGTAACATGAGGAATAACATGGCAATACAATCTATCTCATATTGGGCGTACTTTTATCTCATATTATCTTTTCCACTGGTCCTCATCTAGTAATGTTGTCATCCATTTTATTGCACATATTTTTTAACATCTTACTATTTTTTATATAGATTTTGATATTTTAATTTCTTCTATTTAGTTTCAGCATGTTTGTTAAGATGGTACTATAAATTTAAATGTCTTCGTCTTCTTTTCTTATATTCTCATGTTCGTCAAAAGAATTATGTCTTGATGATCTTCTTTGTTCGGTAATCATCAGTACAATACTGGCTTTATTCGTTCCATCATGATCATCCTCATCTTCAGCATTGGTTGTAAGGTCCAAGCTGAGTCCCGACCTTTCTAGACTTGTTTCTCTATACGGTTCTGCAGCTTGGTGCCATTTTGCCACATCTATATTCCTGGCATCCCTAGCTACACTATCCGTCTGTTTCACACTTGGTCTACCTCATCGTCTAATTCTCTCGAGTGGAGTAAGTCTTGCAGGGTAGTTTTCATTCGTTCTGGCTAGATGCTCTGCCCATTAATTTTTAGGCGCCTAATTTTTATTGCAATAACTACTTCTTTGGTTACGGTTATTTCGTTTTATACATTGTATAGCTCGAAATTACATCGACAACGCTAAGTCCCAATAAATAATCATTTATTATGGCTAATATTTTTCTGACTATTTTTCTCTCGAATAAGAATAATCAGTTTTCATCTGTATTAGAAAGCACCCACGTCTCAGATCCATACATTAGGACCGGCGATATTAGATTCTGTATACTATTAACTTTGGTTTTGTTAGCACGATCTTTGTTTTTTTAGTTTTGCATATAGCCGATTAGAGTGCGCCACCAATAAAACCTTCCGAAACAAATGTAACCTCAATCTTTTGTTAACATAAATCAAGAGTTTGCGAATATCAATGGGGGCGCTTCAGTCTCAGCGACGAATTCAGGCCAGGCCCACCCAAAACAGCAAACACATAGCAAAACATTGATGCGGTTCGTCAGTTAATTAAGGATGACCGCTGTGTAACATACCGGGAGATAGAGGCATCTTTGGGCATTTCAAAGACTTCGGTCCTAAAGATTCTACCTAAATAAAGTAGGTTTCCCATTGGTTCTCTCATTTGCTCACAGAAGAGCAAAAAGCAGTTTGCGTCAATTGGTGTCGAAAAACATTGGAACGGTTCAACAAAGGAGGCTCAAAAAACGCTTATAGTATTGTTAGTGGCGATGAATTTGAATTTACTCCTACGAATCGGAAAATTTAACGACAATCCGCTATGTGGGTGTTTTACGATGAGGAAAAACGAACAAAAGTAATCCGTTCTCGAAATGTGCCAAAGAAAATGGTCGCAGCTTTTGTGTCAAAATCTTTGCATGTGGCAACAATTGCTTTAGAAGATCGAAGAACAGTTACTTCTGATTGGTATACAACCATTTGTTTACCAGAAGTCAGGAGTTATCTCGAAACTCCGACAAAACCACAATGGCAAATTGTCCTACTTAAGGACACTGCAAGTGCTCACACTTGCCCAAAAGACAATGGAGTTTTTGTAGTTTCAAAACATCGAATTGTTAAACCATCCACCTCATAGCCCCGACCGAAGTCCTAACGACTTCTTCACGTTCCAAAAGATCAAGAATTCAATGCGTGGGCAGCGATGTTAAGTGAAGAATAGAATAACAACTGTTTTATCAATTGGTATGAACTTATCCAAAAGTGTATCGATCTTGGTGGGATATATTTGAAAAGCAATAGAGTACTTTAAGTCTATATATTTTTTCTCTTTATCGCTTTTTTATATGCACAACTAAAAAGACAGTTCATGATCATGAACTGTCCTATTGTTTACCTATTTAAAAAGACAGTCCTCGTATATAATGATTTCTAAGGTGTTTGATAATCCATAATAACTTTGTTTTGCAAGCGTTATTTTTTTGGTTTATCTCCTTGAGTTTACGGATCGTACCTGATAACAAGTCCAAATCATCTGTATTGGCCAATATTTAGGTTAGTTGGCCATCTTCTTCTTCTTATAGTGCCGTGCACCTATAGTGCGTTGGCGAATTATCTTAAAGCCAGACGTCTGTCTTTTGCGGGATGCAAAAGATCGCCAGTGTTATTTATGCCTGTCCAGTTTTTCATGTTTCGTAGCCACGACATTTGTTTGCGACCTACTCCTCTCTTGCCTTCAATCTTTCCCTGGATGATTAGTTGAGGGATTGCGTATTTTTTTCCTCTCAGAATATGGCCGAGGTATCCAATTTTGCGTACCTTGATCAAATTGAGTAGTTCCCTCCCAGTATTTAAATTTATTAAGACTTCCTCATTTCTCACCCTATCTGTCCATGGTATGCGAAACATTCTTCGCAACGTCCACATTTCGAAGGCAACTTATTAATGGAAGGTACTCTTAACGTCCATGTTTCCATGCCGTATAAAAATATGGACCATACATAGGGCATTTTATTTCTTGTTGAGGATCCCATTGGTCATTCATCATCATTCCAAATATTTAAATGTTTCCACTTGATCGATTGGAGCACCATCTACTTGCAATTGTATTCTTAAAAGTGCGTTTTTTATTATTATTGCCATGCATTTAGTTTTCCAGCATTTATCTTCAAGTTGGTTATATATTTATTCAATATTGTACCTCGGGTGTTCAGTTCTTCATCTATTATAATGTTTTCTAGCACAATGTTAAAATGGATTCACGTCAGCGCACCCCTTGTCTCAGTCCTATGTTGGTATTGAATTCTTCAGAATATCTATTTTGGATTTATCTATATAACATTATCGACATAACATTATCAGGTTAACACTAATTCTGGAGTCTTGCATTGCTTCATATTATTTTTATTTTGGTAGAATTTCACTATCGTAGGCTGCTTTGAAATATACGAATATATAGAAGTTGCCGACATCTAATTACCTTGTTTTTAGATTTTTGGACCAGGTCTAAATACATTTTTATATTCACCTAGAATTTCTTTTGAGTAAGGGCTCAGCCATGTGTAGATTATGTTAGAAAGTATTTTATATAGGGTGAGTCATGAGGAACTGTACATACTCCTAGCTCGTATGGAGACCAATATGGGGATTGACAAGTGACCATTGCCCCATTGTTTATATAGATTTTTTATATACAATATACAGGGTGAGTTGTGAATTTTTAATTAAATATCTATTCGTCATAACTTTTGAACGGTAAAGTCGATTTGTTTTCATATTTTGGTCCAAAGTCACACTACATACTACCACCTAATCAACTGATTTATTTAAACTAGAAAAAAATCAGGTCCGGCTTTAAGTTCAGCTCATTTTGTTCGTAGCAAAAATCTCATCCTGTATACGGTTCTTGAAAACTCTAATAATAATTTCATAAATTAAATAAATAGCAATTAAAATACTATATTTATTTTTTCCCTACACAAATACCTAATTTTTTAATTTAATTTTTTCAAGAAAAGTAACACGTTTTAAATCTTTGGTTCAGTTTGCAAAATTTTTTAATTAGTCAAATTTGATTTTTTAATTAAATATTAATTCATCATATGGGGAAAAATAAATATACGTCATTTTAATTGCCTATTTGCCTTATTTCTAAAATTCTTATTGGAGTTTTCAAAAACAGTATACAGGGTGAAATTTTTTCTCCTGAACTAATTTTTTCCTGATTTTTTCCAGTTTTAATCAGTCCTAAAGTTCAAAAAGTTTCATTTTTGTAAGAAAAGTTACCGACAGAGAACTCTTAAAAATAATGAAAACACGGAAAAACCTCATATTTAGGACACATATACAGAAATGAGAAATACCAGCTACTGCAGCTTCTTATAGAGGGGAAGGTAGAAGGAAAACGTGGTCCTGGTAGACGGCAGGCGTCATGGTTGAAGAACATTCGTGAGTGGACTGGTTTGGATTCTCAATCTTTAATAAGAAAAGCCAGGGACAGAAATGATTTTGCTGAGGTTATCGCCAACCTTCATTGAAAACGGCACCCAAAGAAGAAGAAAAGTTACGTTTTTTTACATCGTTGGTTCACTTTGTTAAACTTTTAATTACTAGACTTGAGTGCAAAACAATCGACCAAAAAGCGATATTTGAGATTACACCCTCTGTTTCAATGTAAAACGTATGAAAATAAAAAGATGTAATGTGCAAACAATAACTTTATTATGGAACTTACAAAAACTGCTGTTGCCTTTTTTGGAAGACGCATTATAAAAACAATATGCAATACGAACATAGTTTCCTGAATAATCATCATCGAAACTAACGCAAGAAAGACGTTAGGAACAGAGAAATCATCAATTATAAAATGAAGTTCTTTATTTTTCAGTATTTAATATTACCACCCCTACTCCTAATTACACTTTTCAATCGATTTCGCATGGATCGGATGACTTTTCTAATAAATTCTTGAGTCATTGCTTCCCATTCATCATTAAGCTCAGCTCTTAATTCCAATGTGCTCCTTAGAGCTTGATTTCTGTCCCGGATCCTTCGTTTAAGCTCATCCCAAACATGCTCTATAGGATTTATGTCCGGGCTTAACGCAGGCCAATGTATTATAGGTATACAGATCTGTCAGATCCGTGGTGGTGACTCATGCGGTATGGCGTCGTCCATTAAAATAAAGGCATCACCAATAAACCCCGCGTATGGAACCACATGTTCCTCCAAAATGTCTCTAATGTAACGATCCGCTGTTAAACCTCCTCCACGTCCACCACCAGGCACGAAAACCAACTTGGTTTTCCTATCAATGGAAATGCCTGCCCAAAACATACAAGGACCGCTTCTAAATGACGCAATTTAACGTATATAACATTGAGCAAAAATCGCTCTCCTTGTCTTCTATAGTCTTGACGCCTCTTGTCGTTGCCATGTAGGCAAGTCCTACTTTCGTCGGAGAATAATACCTGACTCCATTAATAATTCGTGAGCAAATTCTAATCGCCTTTGCTTTTAGGCTGCAATTAGCTTGGGATCTGTAGCTGCCCTTTTTGGTGTTAGATTGGTTGTCTTCAGTCTCCTTCTGACTGTCCAAACGATGGTAAACACACCTCGGACCTCTCTAAGCTCTTCTTTGAGATTAGCATTAGTCAATAGTCAAATGTCGGTTTCTCAGGGATTTCGATACAAGAAATTGATCGTCTCTCTCCGTTGTTATTCGTTTACTGCCTCCTTCTTGTCGCCGGACATAATCACCAGTATCATGGTACCGACGATACACTTGGGACACAGCAGATTGGCTTAAATTTAGTCAATTTGCCACGGCCCTCTGTCTCAGGCCTTCCCTCAATAATGCTACTGTTTGAGCTGCTTTGGCGGATGTGGTATCCATTTGTAATGCAGTTACGAACTTTAGTGACTGATATATTATTGGGTTACTATGAAAATTGATGCGTACGATGTTAACCGAACGCGTTAAGTCGGTGCGTGTCGATTTCAATGAGTTAAATTCTGACCCCCTCTCTTCGTGTTGCATTATTTATTTGTAATACGTCATCCGATTCACCAAAAAACAAAACTTTTAAAGCTCAATAATGGGGTTAATAATTGTACACTAAATATTTTTAAATTTATACATTTTAGATTGAAACAGGAGACGTACTTTCGCCTAATAATTTTGAGTAGATTATTTTGGACTCAAGTGGAGTTAAATTTATTTATTTTTATTAAGAATTAAGCAATAATGTTGGGAAATAAGTAAATATGGCAGGGTGAAATTTTTGCTATGAACAAAACGAACTTTTTTTAAGCCCCACCTGATTTTTTTTTAATTTGAATAAATCAGTTATCAGAAATCAGAAATTACCGTTCAAAATTTTGACTAATAAAAATATCAGTCAAAATTCACAAATCACCCTGCAAATAAATGACCATTAAGCGGACACTTAATGGTCATTTGTTATTCTCCATCATTATCCCTCTATAATTGTACATTCAAGCTGATCTAATTTTTTCTGTAATGAACACAGCGAACCAATATTCAATTCTTCAGGCATTTGCTCTTCTTCCCTTACCAATAATTTTGTGGATTTTCAGTTGTTGGTCAGTTGGAAGGTCAGTTGAATCACTTCGATCACAGCGATTCTCGTTATTATCATTCTGGTCAAGATTTAATCGCATATTTAGAGCATTATAATCATCAGTGCAAAGCAAATTCTTGAAATTTTTCATCCGTCTCTCTTAAGAATTTTTTCCTTATTAGCTTTATTTCCTTATTATATTTCCGTGACTATCTCTACACATTTTTTTTCTTCTTCTTGTGGTGCATATTCGTTACGGATGTTGGCTACTAGCATGGCAATTCTAACTTTATTGACCGCAGCTCGAAATAGTCCTAAAGTGGTCAAGGAAAACCATTTTTGTAAGTTCTGGAGCCAAGATATCCTTCTTCTTCCTGGTCCCCTCTTTCCGTAGACCTTTCCCTGTAATATAAGTTGCAGTAGGTTATATCTATGATCGTTTCGCATTATATGTCCAAGATATTCTAGCTTGCGCTGTTTCACTGTGAATATAATGTTTTATCCATTCGACGTAGAACCTCAATGTTTGTTATTCGGTTATAACTCCACATCTCAAACGCCTCGAGTTTTCCCATGGATGCCTCGGTTAGTGTCCATGATTCAACTCCATAGAGCAGCACTGTAAACACGTAGCATCTCAATAAACGTATTTTCGTTTTTAAAAGTAGGTCGGAGCTCTTAAATATCTTGGTCATTCTGACAAACGCTGACCTGGCTTTTTTCAATTCTTTGTTTTATCTCAACTGAGTGGTCCCATTGGTCGTTTATGGTGGTTCCTAAATAGTAGTAACGAAGCACTTGGAGTATTTGTTGCTGATATACCAGTAGTTGACTAGGTGGAATATGCTTCTTACTGATGACCATGTACTTTGTTTTCTTGATGTTAAAATCAAGCCCGTATTCTTGACTGATTCTCCACTATTGCGTTACTACTATCTGTAAACCTTCTAAACTCTCTGCAAAGAGGATGGTGTTGTCTGCATATCTGATGTTATTTAGGCGCTCACCATTTATGAGAATACCCTCTTCGATATGCTCTAAGGCCTGGCTCATGACGTGTTCCGAATAGACGTTAAATAATAGGGGAGATACTATGCAGCCCTGTCGTACTCCTCCATTACAACTTCCTCTGTTAGTTGGTCTTTTACCCGAATGGTTGCTGATTGGTTGTAGTGTATGTTTTTGATTACTCGAAGGTCTTTGTTCTCCAGATCAGTTGCCTTTAGTATATCCATGAGATTATCGTGCTTGATTCTGTCAAAAGCTTTCTGGTAGTCGATAAAGCATCAACTAAAACTAGCATAAACTAACATCAAATTGTGGTTTATTCTCATATAAATACTATTTAACCTAATAGTCCAGTCGTCAGAGATTTAAACTAAAAATCATACGAACAAGCTGAATTTTGTTGAGAATGTCAATATTTCGACCCCAAACAAGATGCAAAAAAGCCCCCGGCTTCCACATAAAACGTCTTCTCGTAGCTGGAGAAAATCGTAAAAAATTGATTTACCAAGAATCTGTACCCTGTAAAACAATGTTTCAAATAAATAATGTAGCTGAGATAATTTTGAATAAACATGTGTATCAGCATATTTTGTGTAGAATAAACTGTTCTCTAAGAAATATCTCTTTTCCGATAATCGACCGGCGATTTTGAATCTCAGTTACGCGTTGCGAAATCAATTTTAAATAAAATTTGCATTAGCTCGATGGTTTAAATTTAATATCATTTGATCACAGTGTTCTATCAATAAAAATAAATATGTGTATACGAATATTGTTCTGAAGCTATTTTCTTGTGGCATGTTAAAGTAATTACTATTTAAATAGCCACAATTACAGGTTAAAGTAAGTTTATTGACGTTTCAATTTCCACTTTGGAAATCGTTCTCAAAATACAAACATTCAACAAAACTTGGTTTTTTTTGTTACTTGGTCAAAAAATTCTGCTAATAATTTAATTTTATCTGACTCATTTATATTGACAATTCAGACATACATTATACATTTTAAAGCAGACGAATTTAAAATGATATTGCCAATATTGTTGAGTTGCGTTCCTGGGACGACTTTACTTGTAAATAGTTCATTCGATTAGATGAAATCAACTTCAACTTGAGAGTATCCGTCAGAAAAAATCATAGCGTGTAATTCGTCTTTAAAAAGACAACCACATACCATGATGAAAGTAAAATTCTCTTGTTAGTGATTCCATAGTAAATCATGAGGAAAAAACCAAGGAAAAAAACCTTATAATATTATCCCGACATGGTAAGTATTTGGTCTTACATTTAGTTTACTCTCAATAAACACCAGATTCTGATTTTATATGTTTGTTGATTAAAAAAAACATAAATGATGTATCCTCGATATGTTACTGACTTACTAATACTGAACCAGATCCTACAACATTCTGTCGAGGAATTTGCGACACAATTGGTCTGATTTAGCATAGAGCCTCTTCTTTGATTTTCTCTTTTATGTCAATACTTCAATTTTGAGTTTTGACAACAAACATGTAATTGAAGATGTATAAAAAAGACAGAATTTAAACTTTAAACAGATAAAGTTGCGTAGTTTCGAAGAACGTACCTGTGCAATAAAAAACAGTTTTAAACGTTTTAAATCGTTTGTAATGTGAAACAAATTAAATTCTATAGGCAATGCAAGGATAAATTTTATTAATCATGAGAATCATTGAAGATGACTAGAAATCGCGCAACGTTTATATATTCAACGTCGTTAGAAAAACTGATTTCATTTACGGCAAAATACAAAAATTGCATACGAAAGGTGCACTCTTCACCTCTAAAACGCATTTGATTTTTGTCGATAGGACACTCAGATCAAAAGGTATTGAGTTCTTACCGTCAAGTTGATACAAATTTTATTTAACTTTCTGCCGGGCGCGCCGCAGTGAGTTGCTACGTAAACTCATGTTTTCAGGTAAAGTGTTAAAGGGATATGCTATGTACGTGATCCTTTTAAAATTCCCTTATCGATTAATGCTATTATTATAATCGAAATTCAAATACAATTAGTTATCGCACTACAAAAAGTACTAATAAACATTTTTCTTCAAAATTATCTCAGCTAGATTTTTTATTTAAAACCTTTTTTTACGACGTGCAGATTCTTAGTAAATCGAGTTTTTTCGATTTTCCCTCCTTATGAGGAGACGGTTTAGAGTACAACTTTTTTGGGTCCTAAAATTGACATCAGGATCAGGAAAGGAGTTAGGCAGGGATGTATTATGTCCCCATTACTATTTAATGTATATAATGAAGCCATTTTGAAGAAGCATTACTATCTCAAAGTGAAGGAATAATAATTAACGGAGGATATATTAACAACATAAGATATGCAGATGACACCGGATTATGCCAAGCTCTACTGAACAACTCCAATTACTGCTAAACAAAACAAACAGTTTCTGTGAAAAATATAGACTAAAAATGAATATAAAAAAGACCAAATACATGATAATAAAGAAAACAAATATACCAACAAACATACATTTGAGAAATGTACCGATAGAAAGGGTTGATAAATACAAATGCCTAGGAACCTGATTTCAGACAGTAATGATCAAACAACCGAAATAAGAGCTAGGATAGAAATAGCAAGAAATGCTTTTGTAAAAATGAAAAACAATTCTCTGCAAAAAAGATCTTAGATTAGAACTGAGAGTAAGAGCACTGAGATGCTACGTGTTTTCGATACTGCAAGATGGACTTGAAAGCTGGACATTGAAGAAAGAACACAAAAATAAGTTACCATCCTTTGAAATGTGGTGTTACAGGAGTATGCTTAGAATATCATGGACACAGAAGAAAACTAACACGGAAGTATTGCGAGAAATGGGCAAAGAATGCGAAATAATAAATACAATAAAAATAAGAAAGTTACAATATCTGGGACACGTAATGAGGGGACAGCGATATGAACTGTTAAGGCTGATAATACAGGGAAATATAAGAGGAGAAAGGAGTATAGGAAGAAGGAGAGTAAGGTTGAAGAATTTAAGGGACTGGTTTAAATGCAGTTCTAGAGAACTCTTCAGAGCAGCAATAGATAGAATAAAAATAATGATGATGATATCCAACCCCGATTGGGAGACGGCACTTAAAGAAAAAGAAAATTGACATTCTCGGCAAAATGTATCTTGTTCGTATGATTTTTAGAGGTTCAGAGATATTTTTGTCTCTGACGACTGGAGTATAAATAAGCCATAACAAAACAGTTTCAGAATTCCATAACCAAACAGTTTCAGTTTGCCCATTTCTCCCCGTGTATCCGCCACTGCTCGGGAAAGAAAATATTTAACCTTTAACCCCGAAATCGATAGAGAATTTAATTGATAACAACAAATCTTCTACAGACTTTTATCGGTAACTTAATACTTTCAAATTTATTCGCGCTGGAAGTGTTTTTCACGCATGTTTTTGGGCGATTCTTCAAAAATACCTAGCAAAAAGCCCCTTTTAATCAAAAAGAATAGGACCTTTCAAAATAATAAATCAAATTTTTTTTATTAATTTTTATCGCGGCTATACAACCCGAGTTACAATCTGATGAAGGTGAGGGTTTATTTGAATTAACCTGCAATTGAAATTTTTATCATCAAATAACGTAAAAGGAACATATTTAAAAAAAAAATCCTTAGAATGTTTTTAAAAGTCTTTTATTTAATAAGTAAGTTAGTTAAAATGAGCTAAGTCAAAGTGATTCCATATTCCACGTATAACTAATCTTTATTTAAGTATCAACAATGTATCCTACAATTTTAACCATTTTATATATTTTTTCTGCTACATTTGATTGATTGCTACAATTTTTTTTTAATTTCAACACCTTTTCGCCTGGGCGACAGCTTAAACCTTATTTTGGGGTATCTCATGAAAGTGATTATACAAACAAATCTCATGGAATATTTTTTCAAACGAACCCCAGCTTTTCGTCTTGTTGAAATCTGAGGTATTTTTATTAACAGGAAAACGTAAATGGTTCCCTTACTATATATATATATATATATAAATATATATATATATATATATAATATATATATATATATATATATATATATGTATATATATATATATATATAATATATATATATATAATAATATATAGAGTGTGTATAACGACGCTAAGAATACAATTCTTTGGAGGGTAACTTTCGGGAAAGCGTCAAAAACAAGGATCAGCTAGAGATGGTATAAGCCAGTTTGGTGTAGAACTTTATTCTAAATGTGAAATTTTCGGTGATATGTTGTCACCTTCATCAACACCTAAATGGAAAACCTATTTTAGTACAAGTGGTGGAAATCAACATTTAAAAACCTACATTGAAAATGTTCAGTTGGTCCTAGTGGTGAAAAACACTGTCACAAACATGTTAAAAATATTAAAAAATACATTTAAAATTTTGAATAAAAACATTACAACACAACAGGGTATTATTTCAAATACAAACACAACAAAAAATCTAAAATTTACAACCTACAAAAACTGCAACTTCATGTTAAAGTTAGAAAAGAAGAATTATTCTTCTTTTTTGATGACATATTTCTGATTTCTGTCAATATCCGGGTGTCATATGTAACGAGGTTATAATTTTCACGTTTGCACCTCATGGATATGGAAAGAAAGAACCCAAGGAAACACAATCAGCAGGGAAATAAAGTCTTTTCTCAAGTACAGGTAGGTAATCTATGCATGTTATGATAAGTTCCCTACATTCTCCAGTTTGTTACATCTTGTCAAGTCCTGTTGAAGTAGAAAGGAATAAATACAACTTAAGTTTTCAACATTTTTCTTACAGTTCAGAACTGCAGTTATGGATGTAGCACATTTCTATGAAGTTTCTCTTAAATTGGTTGTCAACCCTCTTTAGTACTTGCACATTTTCATAGTTAGCAATGTGTCCAGTATTCTTAATATGTTGGCTAAAGGCTGTGCAGGTGGGCTTCCTCACTTCATCACTCTTGTGCAAAGCTATTCTTTTTGAGAGTTTCTGGCTGGTTTGACCGACATACACTTCTGAACAGGAACCACATGGAATAGAATACACTACATTGAAGTTATCCAGTTTTTTAACTCTTTCTGTCAGGTGAGTAAAGTATGTCCCTAATCTTTTGTACACTGAATTTGCTATCACTATGTTGAACTGTCTGAAAAGGTTTGTGATCTGTGGTGATAAACCTCTGATGTAAGGCAATCTCCCATAGAAAACTTCTACTGTTTCTCCTTCTAATGTTTGTCTTTGGTATGTTCTAACTGTTGGCATATCTTGGAATAGCAATTTATTAAGAAGCATCTTAGGGTAGTGATTTTTTCTAAGAATCTCATACAATAACTTGATGTTCTTATTGTAGTTAGAAGGGTGACAAATTCTTTTTATTCTGTTTTTCAGACCTTTGATGATGTTAATCTTCTGCTCGTCTGGATGATACGAGTGAAAAGGTAGTTTCTCAGGTAGATATGTGCATATGGCATACATTTTTTATTTCAATGCTTATAAACTTCATTGTTTTCCAGTATATATCGGTTATTGTATTTATCTCTGTTAGTTGTGAAACGATGTTTTGTTGTCCTGTCAATTGTATGGCTTATTTATAAATAATAGCCAAATAGTCGTGTCTTTGTTTTAGTTCACCATCTAGAATCTACATATCAGGAAAAAAATTAGATGATAATCTCTAGAAAAATAGATAGATGACAACTCTGTAGAGTGATATAATAGTACAGTAAAAAGATTTTTTGTTGGAAGAGAAATATATTTTATTCGTGGTAGAAAATGAGTTCATAAATGCGGATGATTATTGATAGAAATTAAAACTTCTTCATGTACCATGCCTTTCAGAACCTTCTTTATGTACCATGTCCTTTCAGAACGTTGTTGGTTACTATCATAGCTATCTTAATTTTATTCACTGCCACCCTAAATAGCATGCTTGTATCAACACCATACCAATCTCGCAAGTTCTTCAAACATGAGGTTTTTCTTCGTCCTGGACTGTGTTTGCCTGCTAGTTTTCCTTGTATGATATTTTGTAGCAACCTATATTTGGGGCCCCTCATTACATGTCCGAAATACTCCAGCTTTCTCAGCTTGATGCTTTTTATGATCTCAGTAGTCTTGCTGATACGTTCTAGTATTGTGAAGTTTCGAATCTTCTCTACCCAGGAAACTTTTAAAATTCTTCTATAGCACCACATTTCGAAAGCCTCAAGGTGATTTAGATCGATTCTATTCACAGTGCAGGACTCGACACCATAAAGTAAGACCGAGAACACGTAGCAGCAAAGTAGGCGGATCCTCAATGAAAATTTTAGGTCTCTGTTACATAACACCCTGTACATCCTTCTAAAAGCAGCTCTAGCCTGCTCTATCCTAGATATAATTTCGCCGTGATTTCCTGCTGTCCAAGGTAAACGATTTTATCAACTTGCTTAAGTTTGGTATTATTTACATATATAGACGGTTTTATATGCTGTTGTTCACTTATTACGAGTATTTTGGTTTTCCGTATGTTCAGTTCCAGACCTGCCTCCCTACAACTCTCAACGACACTATGAAGTAGTGTTTACAGATCTACGTGACTGGAAGCTAGCAGTACTGTATCGTCCGCATATCGCAAATTATTGATGACTCACCGTTCACAACCTTGTTTTTCAGAAAGTGCTTTTCTGAAAATTCTTTCGGAGTAAACGTTGAAAAGCAGGGGTGACAAGAGGCATCCCTGCCGTACTCCTCTTTTAATATTGAGAGTTGAGAGCCTGTGATTCCACACCATACTACTAAAACTGATGTTGTTTGATTCCAAAATAAATTTGCAATTATTCGAACATCTCTGCCGTCCAAGCCAATGTCTTTTAGAGTTTCGATCAATATAGACTGCTTAACACGATCAAATGCCTTTTGGAAGTCAATATAACAACAGTATATGTCTACAGATATATCTCGACATCTTTGAGCAAGTACATTCATTCCAAACAGTGCCTCTCTCGTTCCAAACCCGTTAAGGAAACCAAATTGTGTGTCATCCAGGTATTCCCCGCATTTATTGTAGATACGGCCATGTATTGCCTTTAGAAAAATTTTCAATAAGTGGTTTAACAAACTGATGGTTCTATAATCAGCACAGGTTTTTGCTGTTGTCTTCTTAGGTAGAGGTATAAACAGTGAATTAGACCAACTATTAGGTAGTTGTCCGCTGGTATAGATGGTATTGAAAAACGAAGTTATAGCCCCTAAAACATTGCTATCATTTATAAGCTTGTATATTTCAGTTGGAATTTCATCAGGACCAGTTGCTTTGCCATCTTTTGATGATTTTATGGCTTTTATAACATCAGAGCGTATTATTAGGAGTCCGTCGCAGTTAGTAATATCGGGAGGTGAACTACTCCTATCGTCTTCGAATAGGTTCGTGATGTAATTTTTCCATTCTTTAAGTATTTCCTCTACTTCAATTATTACTTTACCATGTTCATCCTGTAGCAATGCAGTTTGTTTCTTATTGAAGATACCAGCAGCTTCTTTCACTTTTTATACATGTTAAACGTGTCGTATCTGTTTTCAAGTTCTTCAATGTCATGACGCTCTTTGGCTAGATGTTGAGCATTTGCTTCTCGTATTTTACGTCGAATTTCTTTTTGTATGCTGTTGTAAAGTGTTTCGTTGTTTTTCGCTAGTCGTTGTTGTTCCATCAAATCCAATATGTCATCCAAGCCTGCTTTTTTAGCTTTGACCTGCCTTGTAAATTTCTCACACAGATTTCTTTTACTGTTGTTACGATTTTATTTAAGCCCTCATCGCAAATTGAAACGCAACTGGTAAACTCGTACAGTATGTCAGGTTTATTTACACTAGTGCCTCTTGTTTTTTCTTCTTCTTAAGGTTCCATCTTCTAACGAAGGTTGGATATCAACATGGCAATTCTTATTTTACTTACAGCAGCTCTAAATAGTTGGCTAGAGCTCAGACTAAACCATTCCCTTAGATTTCGTAGCCAGGAGGTTCGTCTTCTTCCTACATCTCTTTTACCTTTTATTTTGCCCTCTATAATCAAACGTAGTAGCCCATAACGAGGACCTCTTAATATATGACCGAAATATTCAAGTTTCCGCCTCTTAATTGTCTGTACAATTTCTTCCCTCTTATTAACCCTATCAAGGACTTCAATATTGGTAATTTTGTCTACCCATGCTATTCGTAGCATCCTTCGATAACACCAACGCTCAAAAGCTTCCAATTTCTTAATCTCCAGTTGTTTCAATGTCCATGCCTCAGATCCGTAGAGCAAAGTTGTAAAAATGTAGCAGCGCAATAACCTTATCCTTAGATCCATTCTTAGGTCTCTACTACACAATAGATGTTTCATTTTTACAAATTTTGCCCTTGCTATTTCTATACGGCTTTTAATCTCTTGCGTTTGTTCTGCGTTTTGACTAACCAATGTTCCTAGATATTTGTATTTATCTACCCTTTCTATCTGGATATTATTAATATGGAGTGTCTCGTTGTCTTTTGGATGTTTTGTAATGACCATGAATTTTGTTTTCTTTAAGTTCATTTTAATACCATATATGGTACACTTTTCATTCAGCCGTTCCAGTATGTTTGTTAGACTTTGCAGAGTTGAAGTGAATATGACAGTATCATCGGCATATCTTATATTATTAATAATTTCACCATTTATTATCATTCCATCGTTACAATCTCCTAAAGCTTCTTGGAAAATGGCTTCGCTATATATATTAAACAGCAGTGGTGACAATACACAGCCCTGTCTCACACCCCGAAGAATTTCTATTTCTTCCGACATTTGATTTTCAATTCTTATTTTGACTTTCTGGTTCCAGTAGAGGTTCGAGATTACTCTGATGTCGCGGCTATCGATGTTTTTCATTTTTAAAATATTAATTAGTTTATTGTGCTGTACCTTGTCAAATGCTTTTTCAAAATCAATAAAACATGTATACATGTCTTGGTTCATATCCAGATTTCTTTGCATGAGCACATTTATACCGAACAATGCTTCCCTGGTTCCCGTGCCGTTTCTAAAGCCTAACTGACTATCACTAATTTCATCATCCAGCTTTCTGTAAATTCTGTTGTGGACTATTCGTAGAAATACTTTCAAAACATGGCTCATTAATGCAATTGTACGGTGTTCTGAGCATTCTTTTGCATTTTGCTTTTTGGGAATAATTACGAATGTGGATACTAACCACTCCTTTGGTAAAATACCTGTTTGATAAATATGATCATAAAGTTCTACTAGAATGTCTATCATTTCATCATCGATCAGTTTAAGAAACTCAATCGGGATTTCATCCGGACCTGTGGCCTTTTTCCCTTTTGTCTGTTTTAATGCGTATTGAACTTCCTGTTTTAAAATTTTTGGTCCCGATTCACCAGAGTCCTCATCTATGATTTGTTGTCTGTCATCCCCGAATAGTTCTTTTATGTATTCTGTCCATCTGTTTAGTTGTTGTTTTGTATCTGTGAGAATGTTACCATTCGAGTCTTTTATAACATGTATATTATTTTGTTTTCCCGACGTCATTTCCTTCACTTTCCGATGAATATTGAAACTATCATATTTCTTTTCATATTCTTCTATTTCGTGACACTGTTCAGTTAGCCATCTTTCTTTTGCTGTTATTATGTCTTTTCTAATCCTGCTGTTTAAGGATTTGTATTTGCTAGTGTTTATGTTTTTATATTTTCTTCTTTCATTCATGAGAGTTAGTATTTCGTCTGTCATCCACATATGTCTTTTCTTTGGTATTGGTCCACGTATTTCTTCTCCCGCTTCTTTTAAAGCTTGTTGAACCTCTCTCCAATTTTCATTTACGTCTTTAGAGTTGGTGTTTTTTGACTTGATGGGTTTAAGATTATCATTGATTTTCTGTCTAACTCTTTGTTCTATCTGAGTATCTTTTAATCTTGTCACATCGAATTCTTTTCTAATCTTTTTGTTTTTTAACTTTTTTAATTTTGCTTCCATTTCGACAATAATAGGGACGTGATCCGAGTATATATCGGCACCTGGATAAGTTTTTGCTGATTTTATTGAATTTTTAAAACCTATTTCTGATCAAGACAAAGTCTATTTGGTTTCTGACGATGTGTGATTCTCGGTCTGCTGGTGATTTCCACGTGTATAGTCTACGTTTAGGTAGATCAAATAAGGTATTTACTAAACTCTTGTTTTTTAAAATTTACTCTTGTTTTTTATAATTTTGCAAATTTCACATTATTTCATTATTATTTTTATAGTTTGACAAGTTTTAATAATGTATTTTTTCCGTCCGAATGTCTTAATCAATCTAATAAAATTAGATAGATACACCCGGTAGGAATGCAACAGAAGCCTCAGCATCAAATTGTAACTAAAATGTAATTTTAAGGCGTTTACGTGACGCAAATTTTATGAAACGTTATAAAACGAGTTGCTCCCCAAACTTCCCAACCCTTAAGTTCTTAAGAAGCGGCAACGTCGCGACGTCTCCACCCGAGTGTAGTGTCCGCGCCAACGGAGTCGTATCTTCCGTTCCGTGGGGGTCGTCGTACGCGGACACGCAAATTTTTGCGTCTTGTCCACCGGCGAGTGTCCGCAGAGACCAACACCGGTCAAAAAGCCGGCGGGCGCGTCCAAAAAATCGAGATCATGAGGAGCGCAGGCAGATCGCGGTGTAAAAACGTGTCAATAGGGAAATCCGACGATGATAATGGTGAGATGAGAGCTGGGATATGGAACGTCGAATGTCGTCGCCGATTCACGTGTGGGCGGCATGGCAAACATGAATTGCTCGGTCGCCCTCTAAACATCCAAACCGCCTTTGATACATTTTAGATTTTTCGGAAACTAAGGCAACCGAGTATTTTCATAGATTTGATTACTAATTTTATCGTAAGTATATTTTCCAGTTTGCCGGTAGTGATTATTGAAATTTATATTTGGGTGGAGTATCTTAAGACTTAATTCATTTATAGTTGATAGATTTGAGTAATATTTTAATTAATAATTCTTAATTAAGTCTTAATTGGCCATTAAGAATATTTGCTTTAAATTTTATTGATTTCTTTACATTGTACCAGTTATTTTAAGTCTTATTTTTTTATATTGGATTCTGTTTCTTCTTAGTCTTGAATAATTGGTCAACTCGGCCTTGTAAACATTGTCTAGTTTTTGTTTGGTGTTTATGTTCGATAAAATTGTTGTTCGCACGGAAAGCCGGTGATATTTATTATTTAATATCGACTGGTGTTTTGTAAATGTTTTTAGGTAAATTTTGTTTAATACTAGATATATTACGAAAAAATTACATATAAGCTGTCCAAATTTGTTTTTTTTTTAGAACAACAGTTCAAAGAATAAAATTTTTTATTCCCTGTCACATGCAATCTTCTTCTTGTAGTGCCTATCCCTTTCGCATGTTGGCGACCATCATGGCAATCTGTATTTTGCAAGCTGCTTCTCTGATAAGATTTGTGGTTGTTGTGTTGAACCACGTACGTGGATTTTTCAGCCAGCAAGTCCTTCGCCTTCCTGGTCCTCGTTTTCCCTTCTACTTTTGCTTGAAGAATTAATTGCAGCAGTAGCAGAATTTTTATTGTGGTTAACATGCAATACTAGGAAATATAAAAATACATGAATAAATAACAAAATGACACAACAAGAGATAACTAATATTTACAAATAGATCTTTAAATTTTTACATACTGAGCACTATTTAAAAATCGCATTTTATCGCATATCACTTTTTATATTTGTTCAATGATAACTTTAAATATTAATATGAAAATTTTATTTCAGAAAGGGACTCAAGTCACGTCAACTAACTTTCGAGAAATATGCGAAAAACTGTCTGGATATGAAAATCCTTACTTTTGTGCCATGATAATTTTTTCTTAAGTCAACTACATCTGTACAAGTAGATTAGAACTAATAATTCCAATTTAATAATATTGTTCATGTATAAAAAATTTATTAATGTGTTTTTTCATCTACTTAGTTACCTTTCTGCAATAAAATTACATTATTTATTTACATAATTACTCTACATTAAAAATTCATTTTCATGTTTCAATCATAGTTCACATTACAGCATATATTGCTAAAACACAACATTGCTACAAGTTACTGTCGACACTTATATCTTAATGATTCTGCTCTCAAAAATTTATAATATCTACAAAGAAATCTTCAAATTTATTGGGAACGTACTTACAGCTTTCTCAAGGTCCTCAATTTTTTCTTTCTTTTTGTCTTTAGAGGTAGCATTCGAGAATTATAAGTTTGTTCTTTAGGAAACTGATTGTTTTGTGGGTCAACTTTACTGACGTTGAAATTACTATAGTAGTAAGCAGCATTGTCATCAGCATTGAGTGTGTGAACAAACGCCGATGTGTAAATATTACCCTTGTTGCCATAAGAATATTCAAAAGTAATGATACTTTGACATACGTTTTTGACATGAAATATTCTCGCTCTGTCTATGAAAGAGCAGCACTCTCAGATGAACAGACTCTTTTTTTGTCTCCGTGAGGCCACCAATTATCAAAACCAATTATAATTCCTGTATCTATGAGTTTGACAGTATTTTGGGATTTGCGGTTAGCAGAGCAAATCAATTCACACTTCACACACCTGATATATCGTGTATATTCGACTGCAATGATAGCAAGAGTTATGAGGACCCGAATCGAAAGTATGATTTTTAGTCTAACCCGAACAATTGTTTGAAAATAAATGAGGTTCAGTTACTTGGAACATTTTCTTCAATGTAGTCTACAAGAAAAGAAGCTACATCATTTGCTCGTTTTTTGCTTGGCCTTCGTGATATAAGTAAAACTGAGCATTATTAGTTTTTAAATTGTAAACACAAAAATTGTTCACAGTCAACTGTCGAAGGTAGTACATCTCTTGCACTGGAAATTTTGGTAAATCTACATTTTGCATAAAGTCAAAAACCAAACCCAAAATGTTAGCATTTTGTTTTGATAATTCTGTTAGAATTTGCCAATGATGAATAAAATCGTTTGGCTCGACGTTTGTGCACCATTAGTTCTGCTGCAGAAATCATTTTTGCAGTTTCATTAAGCCTAGGATCTTTTTATACGTTTTTTTCCTAGCAAACATTACATGTATCACTAGGTGGCCGACATAATCATAGGTATCTACCATCATAGTGAATGAATCCACTCTTAACAAAAAATAACAAAAACTGACTCAGGTCACTTTCTGAAATAAGCTGTTCATATATTATACGGAATAGGAGCATTTAGTTTTTCTAAAATTCATGGAAATCTGTGAAAATCAAATTAACAACACATTTGGAGAAACCAATTCCCTCTCTTCTAAATCTATTCACCATGTGAATAAAAAAGTGTAACACACGGTGAAATACTTTCATTAATTGAAAAAGATCGGTTGATTTCAAAAGATCACTTGGTGAGTTCATTGATAAAATTTATGAAAATTCAGGAAATGGTCACTCTCGGTCCTTTTGCTTTTATCCTTATGTCGAATCAGCATTATTTTTTCAATAAGTTTATATATTTCGTCATACGCACATATCGTGCCTAAGCGTATCCTATTCCCAGGTCTGCTTTGGTGTCTCTTCTATTGATTTTAGGTCATTCGTCGACGTTGAACATATTTTAAATTACCTTGCACATGCTTTCTTATTTTGTTAGAATTTTGAGTCGGTTGGTGCCACCCTTAGACTTTCCCCAATGAACCTATTCTTAATTTCATCTTTTTTGTCACTCCACTCATCTATATCAGAATCTTTCTAGTATATAGTATATAAAATCTAGTAACGAAACCAAAAAATCATCATCATCATCATCACGTAGCGCTACAATCCTGGGTGGGTCTTGGCTGACTGTACAACTTTTTTCCACTTTGTTCGGTCTTCCATCAACCTAGGGTCAAATGGAATGTTCATTTTCCGGAGATCTGCTTGGATGTTATCTCTCCATCGCATTCTGGACGTCCGAGTGGTCTTTTGCCTGTGGGAATCTCCTCCCATACCAGTTTCACAAGTCTTTCGTTATGCAGTCTGTGCACGTGGCCTGCCCATCTTAGTCGCTGTGATTTAATTTCTTGGACAATATCGGCGTCGTTGTAGAGTGCTTTTAATTCGATATTGCTTCTGATCTTATACTGGTTTGTGGTGATGTCATGGTGAGGTCCGAAAATTTTCTAAGTATTTTTCGTTCAAAGCGTCTGAGCTTTTCTTCGTTGGCTTTGGTCATGGTCCACGTTTCGCATCCGTATGTTATTACAGGTCTGACGATGGATTTATAGATTTTGATCTTTGAACTTCTTGTGAGATTTTTTGATTTTATGAGCTTATCCAGTGCAAATAGACAGCGGTTTGCAGATTGGATTCTGTCTTTTATTTCTTCAGTGACATCGTTGTCAGCTGTGATTACGGCCCCCAGATACTTAAAACGTTGTACTCTTTCGGAATTGAAGGTGTTGACCGTCACATTTTGTCCTATTCTGTCTCTTGTCTTATTAGCCCTACTTCACTTGTTGCTCCTTCCACCTTGTTGAAAATGTCTTTCGTGGATAGGATGGAGTCTCCAACGAGATCTATGTCATCTGCATATGCGGAGTAACAGCTTGGGATCTTGTTTTTTGGGAAACCAAAAAATGTTTCTGGAAAAGTAAATACGAAGAGCTTAACAAATATATAGGGTCAACAAGCTCAAGAGAAGCATGAAAAACGGTAAAATACCTGAAAACGTACCGAAACGAAGTGAGTAGAATATATTTAATAGAAGAAAGCTCTTGGATCGAAAATGACTAACAACTTCTGACTGATCTTTTTCAAGTGCCATCTCCGCGGCGGAGATCGGCAATCATCATAGCTATTCGGAATTTTGAGACGGCTGCTCTGAAAAGTTCATTTGATGGACATCCGTACCACTCTCTCAGTTGCGCAGCTATTACATTCTACGCTTCCCTATGCTTCTCTTTCCTTGAATTTTTCCCTGCATAATCAGTTGGAGCAAGGTGTATTTCTCTCCACGTGTAATATGTCCGAGATATTCTAATTTTCTTGTTTTAATTGTATTTAAAATTTCCATTTCTCTATTCATCCTTCTCAGAACCTCTTTGTTTGTGACGTGTTCTGTCCACAGATGTTCAGAATTCTTCTATACACCACAGCTCGAATGATTCCAGTTTTTTTCATTGATATCGCATATCAAGGTCCAAGATTCCATTCCTAAAATAACTCTTAGTATATATAATAACGGATTGTTTACGGCTGTCGCCGCTTCTCCGCCCCCAATTTCCATGTTTTTCTGTCATACGCAGTTGCCTCTTGTAAGTCTCTTGCCGCCATTGCTTCATCAATATCGTTGCGCCAACTTCTCCGTGATCGTCCTCTCTTTCTTCTTTCAGGGGGATCATTCCAGTACTCTTTTAGGCCATCTGTACTCTGGCATTCTTTTAAACATGTCCGAACAGATTAATTGTTTTCATTCTATGTCATCATTGATATTTCGCTCCATTTCATTTCGTTTCTTATGGAACTCTTAGTTCCAGTTTTAAATCCCTGATACATAGCACTCTTCTCATTTTGTTGAAATTGCTCTAGCCTTTTCTATTCTTATTTTGATCTCCTGAATGTAATCATTGTTCCCAGATATGCATATTTGTCCACTTGTTCGACGTTGGTTCTATTTATTAGAAGATTCTCGTTATTTCTTTGAGTTTTCGATATTCTCATAAATTTCGTCTTCTTGACATTCATTGTTAGACCATACTCTTTTCCATACCTGCTATTCTGGTCACCAGTCTCTGAAGATCTTCAATGTTTCGGACTAAGATCACAGTGTCGTCCGCATATCTAATGTTGTTAATGGGAACTCCATTTACCTTTATTTCAGCTTTTCACCCTCAAGAGCGTTTTTCAGGATCTCTTCGGAGTAGGCATTAAAAAGAATTGGCGACAATACGCATCCCTGTCTCACTCCACATCTAATTTCAATTTCTTCTGACAGCTGTTCGTTAACACGTACTTTTGCTCGCTGTTTATAGTATAAATTTGATATGATCCTGAGGTCGTTGTAGTCAATCTTCTTTGATTTCAGGACATTCATTAATTGTTTATGTCGTACTTTATCGAATGCTTTATTATAGTCAATAAAACATGCGTATATATCTTGATTGACGTCCAGGCATCTTTGTATCAGTATATTAAGTGAAAAAAGAGCTTCACGCGTTCCTAGGCCTTTGCGAAAACCAAATTGTGTATCATTAACGTCTATGTCCAGTTTGTGATATATTCGGTTATGGATACTTTAAGTAGTAACTTTAGCATATGAGACATCAAGCTAATGGTGCGGTAATCGCTGCATTCTCTTGCGTTTTTCTTTTTAGGGAGACAAATAAAAATCGATGTTAACCACTCTTGGGTAATACGCTGAACTATAAATTTGGTTCAAGAGTGTCACTAAAACATCAATGTGCTTCTCATCTAGAACTTTTAGTATTTCTATAGGAAGCATGTCAGGTCCAGGGCTTTTCCCACTCTTCAGTGTTTTTAATGCGTGTAATATTTCTTTTTTTGTAATATATGTACCTATTTCTTCTGACGTAAGTTCTATGTGCTCCAGATCTCCTCTTTCATCATCGAACAATTCGTCGATATATTCTGCCCATATTTGTACTTTCTGTGTCTATTCAGAATTGCACGAGTGGAATTTTGTTTTCTTAGTCCTGCCAGTTCTTTAACTTTCTTGTGTAGGTTAAACAGACCATATTTATTTTGAATGTATTACTGTATTTATTGTTGTCCTTGTTTTTAAATTGTCTTCGTTGTTCCATCATATTGAGTATCTCGTCATTCATCCATTCTTTTTTTCTCCTTGCGGAAGTCTTTGGTATTTCTTTACAGGGTTCCAGTAGACAATGTTTTAGTCGATCCCAGTACTCGTCAATATCATTGGTGTTTGTGTTCAATTTGCTGCAGTTTACATGCAATTCATGTTTGAGGCATTCTTTTACTTTAGGTTCTTTAAGTTTTTTTGTGTCTATTGTAGGGTTTCTTTAATGTATTTTAATATTTTTAAGGGTGAGTGTAATCTTGGCGATAAGTGGCGTGATCCAGGATATGCTTTCACGGCTTTAACAGAATTACGATATCTTTCATTGATCATAATGTAGTCTACCTGGTTTCTGACTACTTTTTCCGATGTGATCTGCGGGTGATCGCCATGACAGTCGTCTGTTTGGTAACTTGAAAAATGTGTTTGTAATAATAAAGTTCTGCTCTTGACAGAATTGTAACAGACGGTCTCCTCTCTCGTTTCGATTTCCCAGACCATAGTTTTCTATACACTTTCCGCTTTGTCTTTTCTGACTGATAGAATACCGCTATTCACGAACACCATTACAACAACATATGAAGTGGATTACGATGAAGACGATGAAATATCAGTACAGGAAGTCGAAGATGCAATACGAAATCTAAAAAATCGAAGACCACAAGGTATACCGAATAGGTAACGAATTACTACAGCCCACAAGTAATACGGGAATTACTGGCGTATGTTTTCATCTTACTCCCTCATCTTACTCAAGTGTCAAGCCAACACTTGGATTAGGAGAATTGGTGCGTCAATTTGGCAACAGTTTTAATGAATTGTGAGGAGTTGGAAAGGTCGAAGCTCTACTTTAGGTCTGTATATCTGGCGATGATGATGACCTAATATAAATAATGCAGACCAAACCTTCTATATTACAATTTCAGTTAATTAGTTGACTATCACGATTTCATTAAAGCTATATAATGCTTAATATCATTATGCAACATCAAAACAAGAAATCTACATTTTGAACTACATGGGTTAGTTCGGGTCAATGTCAACTGTCATGTTAGTTTGTCCTATCAACATATCGAGACACTTCTTTTAAGTGTATCAGAGCGCATCTAATTGTAGTTATGTTTTGCGAATATTTTTGGTAACGTCCTTCATAAGGATTCAAACATATATTTTTTCAAGAATTTATTAATATTTCGATACACATAAATAAAAGTAAGGACCAAATATTTCCACTGGTTGTTAGGGTTGACAACGCGATAGACATGCTCTATTTTTAGTATCGTAATAATGTAAGTTACGTCGCTTTACCAGACCATTAATATGAAATATTAGCTCATATTTCTGTAGAACCCACATATTTCTTATTAATCAAGTTATCTCGCTTATTATTTTTGCGTAACATGTTTTTTGGAGCGACTGTAATACACCCTTTTGTCACCAATCCCAAATGCATCAATTAAACTACGATTGATCTGCTTTCCCTATCGCTGGCGATTATTTATTGTTGTCACTGCTACAGTTCGCAGAACATCGGTAAGCAATATAGGGTTGAATTTGTATTTTGTGTCAAAATCTGACCTTGTTTTAGTAATTCCCTGTATCAGATAAAATAATGTAAAAAAGTATTTAAAATAAAACTGTTAAGAGTATTATGAATAAATATTAATTCAGAAACAATTTCTGCAATGATATTTATACAGAACGGCGTAATTGACATAGACACTATTTTTTATCGTCCAAGATAGGCGCCTACGTATTTGTTTCCATTCCGTACTTAAAAACACAGTTAACGGTCTGCGGCTTGTTTTTTTTTCTACTTTGGGTATTTATCGTTACCAATAAAGAAAGTTTTTTGACATTGTATTTCTACCCATATTAGGCTTTAAAGGTGGAGGTGATAAAAACCAAAGTTCAGAAGTGTTAAGATCACTTTCGGTACATGCTCAAAATATACATAGGTCAGACAGGAAGGAGTTTCAGTAAAACGAATAACTGAACATAGAAATAGTTGTATCAATGTTAAAACTGATTCACATATTTTGATAACAATTAATATTCTGTATAATTACTTGAAATCATGCAGTTACCATAATTTTGTAATTTTACAAACAACAAAAAAGTAAAAAATTAGAGTTACTCGAAATGTTGAATGATATAAGAGCAGCTACTCTTCTATACATTCTATTTATGCAACTTGCTGTTATTTCGAAATAGTCGTTAAGGATTCAATCAAAAATGATTCTCTCTATCAACTGAACCTTGTTTTTAGGCACTCCCAGACATTTTCGATGGGGTTCGTGTCTGGTAAGTTGCCTGGCCATGGTCATAGAGGAATTTCTTGCCCTATCGCAAAACTTTTAATGCTTTTAGCCCTATATAAAGGTACTCTTGCTTAAAGATCTTGCGACTATTAACAAATCCTTCGTTCATTTGTGGAACCAATCTTGTCTGCAAGTCTCTTTTATACTGGAACTGCATCATAGTTTCTTCTACCTTGTATAAAGGTCCCATTTCTTTGCCGCACAATGACAAACCAGATCATTACTGAGGTGGGATGTTTAATTGTTTTTATTAAACATCTTTTCTCATATTTTTCCCCACTTGGGACAAATAAAGCCTTACTATCCATAACTCGAAATGTTGCTGAATCACTAAAATAAATCTGCAAGTCTGAATAAAAATTATAAAATATGAAAACAAAATGATTTGTATTAACTTAATTTTTGCCAATGATCAATAGTACATACTTTATGCAAATAGGACCAAGCTAAGCGGGTCTTGGGCATTTGTGGTGTTAGTTTTGTCTTCGTAACAGATCTACGATATTTGAACCCCATATTGTGCAAATTTTGGAGTACTGTGGTCACCGATACTAAACACCCTGCTCTGAGGATATCTAAAATTCTTTAAAATCTTTAATGTTTTGACTTCATCTTCGAGTTGACGATTGGTATACACCACATTGTCTTGCTATTTCTCTTTGTCTATACGTGATATTCTCTAATAGAGCAGTAACAGTAAGAAGTTTGCTTAACTCTTTGAAATAAACTGGTACATTTTGTTGTACCACTAAAAATTAGTCCCATGTTGCACAACGGTCTATAAAACCTACCACCTAACAAAGTAAACTGAACCGCCTAATAAATATGTTTAAAACACGTGCTAGAAATATTTCCCATAAATTCAGTCATTCCTTCTCACTCTTGATACCGACCAGAATGTAGCTTCGCCTATTTTTTAAATAATTTTAAAAGTGTTTGTCCTTGTTTAGTGTAGTGTATGTACAATTTTATGTTAATGACATTCTGCGATTGTTGGATAGCCCAAAATTGACGAAATGCCCTTTAGATGCTCTAGGAAGGCGAAAGTACTTGGGCAAGATTTAATTAATAAAACTGTGCTCGATATCTGCCTTTCATTTGATCAAAGTTCATTTATTCGAGCATTCAACCTTATATCAATTTAAGACTAAAAGACCTCGGATTTTATTCTTGTGGAACAGTTATGTCAAACAGAAAAGATTTGACAAAATTACGTGAAGATAAGCAACTAAAGCAGGGTGAGTACGATTATTTTGCAAGTAGTTATGGAATAACTTTTATTAAATGGAAAGATAGGACGTCTGTTCATATTCTTTCTAATCTTTACGATCCACCCAGACAACTTATGTACAAAGAAGGCAAAAATATGGATCGAAAATGTCTGTTCCATGTCCTACGGCTTGGGTTGATTATAATCTCAACATGAATTTTGTAGACAGGTTTTACCAAGTGAAGTCTTCATATGAGTAATAGGAAAAGCAAAAACTGGTGGATGAGAATTTTTTTTCCATTTTCTAGACTGGTTCTCTTGTAAACGCCTTCATATTACATAAGATTACGCGGTCTACAGAAAATATATTTAAAGACTTTCGAAGAAGAAAGACTTTCCGCCAATGTATTATTGGCGGAGAAATGAACTTATAACCATTTGTAAGGTTCCTTTATGTCTAGCAAAACAGAAGGTTGTTTCCAATAATATTATAAAAAATTATAATTTTTTTTTATCTGAAAGTAAAGATTTTTAAAACAATATTCTTTATTTCTAATATACAAACAAAATACTGTTGCTGCAAAGTGATAAATCTGTTGTACCACCCTATATATGTCAAAGTGACAGGTTTTTTATGATTTTTTTTTTATTTCTGTTGATTACCAACTCCAACTGAAACACAAAAAAATGTTTTAAAATTTATTTTGTGTGCAACTAGGGCCTAGAATATTAACAGACTTCTGTGCTTCAAAGAGTTAACAGAAAAATCTTTGCAGTTACCCATCTGAAAAAATTCCAGTCGAAGTTTAACCGGCTTTTTTAGGATTATAGATTAACCAGATTCAAAATTAACATTACCATAGAACAATATCAACACTCATCAATCATTTATGTAAAAAACTAAAGTTGGAAAAAGTTGAGTTACTGCAATACTTTTCCAATTCAATCAAAAAGTGTCACCATTTTCAACTTAATTATGTAGCATGATTATACACTAATTGTTATGCAACCCATTCTGCAGCGCTGTATCAGTGAAGATACTTTTAAGGAGCTTAAAATTAAAAAATACTGGATATTTCTAAGGTGTGTGTATATTCTCCACATTCCTGTATGGCATGGAGAACTGGACCCTTACAGAGACATTAATGAAAATAATGACAATATTTCGGTCATGTAATGAGACATCCGGAGAGGTATAACCTTCTACACCTCATAAGACCAGGGTAAGATCGCCGGAAGGAGAGGTCCAGGTCGACGATCAAGAGACCACCGCTAATTTATTTAGAGTCGCCGTAAACAAAGTTATTATTGCTAATATGATCGCCAACGTTCGATAATCGGACAGGGTATTGAAAGAAAAAAAGAAGAAGTGTGTAATGAGCAGTGTGTGTGTGTCATCATGTTCTTAATCTACTTTATAAAACCGACGTTAATACTACTTAACGTTAAAATGCCCAAGAAGTGTAATTCCCAAGTTTTCATTCATTGGTGCGGACCTGTATAACGTTACAATAATATATCATATCCAGTGATTAATAATAAATTCTGACAGGCCGAGCTATAACAATCGTGTTAGTCCATTAAACCATTTTTTATTAATGACTCCATTCGGCATATACGGGCTTTATTAAACAGTTGTTATTTCTACATACGTTAAAATACAATTTAACTTTTTTCCGTATTATAACTCTTTCAATGATGGAAATTAAAACATGTTTTGAACTCTTTTTGGATAAATCGGTTACATTTCCATTTGACAAATCGCTATAAATACTCAATTGGAGTAAAAACAGTTCGATTTCAAAAGTAAAACGTTGAAATAACTCTTTTTTAAATTTCTCGAATGTTTGGCTATTGGGATTGGGATATCAGATTTTTTACTTCAGTACATTTAGCAATATGCTATTTAATTGAATTATCATGCAATAAAACACTGAAAACTTCTGTTTTCAACATTTCCACAAATTTTATTATAAATTACGATCACTACAGCTGTTTCGGCAGAGTGCCTTTCTCAGTGAGCTATTTTTCTTATGTCTAACACTTCATACTCTTTAACTAAATAAGTTGAGGGGGGGGAGAACTGTTTGTTTCAAGTTGGTCATTCAGAATTATTATATCTGTATTTTTTTGTTAATTTCCATAGATTCTAGTAATGATAGCTTAAGGCCTTTATTTTGAATGTGAATAATTTGAAGAATGATTGTGATCTAGAAGGTAGAAGTGCGTAAGGAGAATCTGTTTTTCTATTATTGAAAGACATTTTGTGTTCTGCTATCCGTTTGTTAAAGGCTCTACCTGTTTGACTGATGTAAGTTTTTGGCAGTCGCCACATGTAAGTTTGTATACACCACTTACGCACTTATTTAAATCGAAGGGTACGTATATATTAACAAAAAAATATTTAAAATTAAAAAAAAATCATAAGAAATCAGATCGATTATATAACAGTTACTGAAAAATACCGAAATTTAATCAAGATAACTAAAACACTACCTGGAGCAGATGTTCCTTCAGATCATAACTTATTAATCAGCGACATCAAACTCAAACTTAAAAAAGTAAAACACTGGCATATGCCAGCAACTGGCATAGTAGCCCAATTTACTGGCATGTGTGTACCCGGCTTAGTGGAAACAGAAGGAAAATCCGGGATGCAAAAGAAAAATGGTACAGCAGCAAATGTATTGAAATAGAAGAACTGTAGAAAAATAATGACACGTTTAATATGTACAAAAAGGTGCAAGAAATAACAGGACCATATAGGGCAACTTCAAGTAGTTTACTTATAAACAAGCAAATGTCATAGTCAATTAACAAGACAAACTGTAGAGGTGGAGGGAAATATATTGAGGAACTGTTTGCTGACGAAAGAACAGAAATACAAATCGAAAATATATCGACTGGTCCAAATATAACCTTCCATAAAATGAAGAGAGCTATACAACTATCAAAGAATATGAAAGCAACTGGTCTAAATGAAATTCACAGCGAAATAATCACACTACTCGACGATAAAGGCAAACATTCTCTTTTAAACCTCTTCAATAAAATATACGAAACAGAGCATATACCAACACACTAGCTACTGTCAACCTTTGTAATGATGCCCCAAAAAATAAACGCTAAACAATGTAGCGATTATCGCACTATCAGTCTAATGAGCCATGTACTGAAAATTTCCTTAAGAATACTGCTCTCAAGACTTTACAACAAAATAGAAGTACAACTGAGCGAAACGCAGCTTGGTTTCAGAAACAATCTTGGAACCAGAGAAGCATTATTCAGTATGCAGGTCCTGGTTTAAAGATGTAGGGATATAGAACAACCAGTATATATGTTTTATCGACTTCGAAGAGGCCTTTGACCGGGTTACCCCGACAAACTGATAGGTGTCCTAAAACAGGTGGGAATTGATGACCAAGACCTCTATATTATCAAAAATTTATATGGGCATTAACGTGCAAAGATACGAACTGGTCAGAATACGACGTGGAGTGAGACAGTAGGTGCATTTTATCGCATCTACTTTTTAATATCTACTCCGAATTTATTTTCAAACAAGCCTTAGATGAAGATGCGGGCATTAAAAGCAACGGAATTAATGTCAACAGTCACAGATACGTAGACGACACGGTACTGATTCATCCACTGAAAAAAGATGTTTGTACCAACTACTTCATAAATAGAGTTGACCGAAACATACGTGTGAATATGTGGTATAGCAAGGTTAACAATAACGAATGAGCAGAAAATAAGCATGTGCATGAACAAACAGTGTGCTATAAAACTAAAGAAAAATTTTTATTAATAGGAATATTACATTAAACCTTAAAATCAGATTAATACGCTGCTACATATTCTCCACATTGCTGTATGGCATTGAGAGCTGGACTCTTACAGCAAAATAATGAAAAAACTTCGAGGCTTTTGAGATGCGGATTTACCTACGAATATTGCGGATAAGTTGGATTGATCGAATAACAAATGAAAAAGAGCACAGAAATAACAAAAACAATAAAAATTCGAAAGTTACAATATTAGAGGCATCCGCTAATCTGTTTCGAGTTGCCGTAAACAAAGTTATTATTGTCAATTAGATCGCCATAAGAAAAAAAAAAAGTGTAATATTATTGGTGTTCCCTAGACATTTTTAACGTGTGTAGATTCTAATTGATGAAAACAAGACGTTCATGACGTTAACAATTCGCCTAATAATCGTACTAGTTTGATGTAAATCGACTTCATTCGTAGTATTTCGATCAAATTAAGACAAACAATATCTACTATAATTAATAATAATAGTATATGTTTACTTTTTCAGGATTTGAGCAGGGAGACTGCCCATTCGGTAATGCAGAAGATGAAGCTGCTTTAACCCCGTTGATGCGCATCCAAAAATATGCTAAAGGCCCAATACCAATAAGGTAAGATTTTTCTCAAGTTGATTTCTTTACGTTTTTAAGATAAATAATTTAAACAATAACTCCAGCTTCACCATGAGCTGTTCCGAATTAGAGATTTGTGTTGTACACTTTATAGTGAGGTATTCACAATACTGAATAGTTAGTGAAGTGCGTTTCAGATATGAGCATGACATCAATCTTGTTAATTTGCTGGAAATGGATTAGTTCTGTTTTTTAATTAGTTAATCCGTTGACTTCCATAGAGCAATGCGAATGGAGACTAAGTTCGTTAACACAAACTCTGATTGTTTTGCCTTTGTCAAGACCAATAACTACAAAGAAATTAAAAAAAAACACAGAAGATATCATGTATTGTGTGACCATATCTTTAAATTCAACAGAAAAAGTTTTCTGTGTTGTTTTCGTTGTTTTTTTAGCATTTTAGTGTCGAATGGCTTACGTTTTGGCAGCGTAGATCTATGAACTGTTTCCATAGTTAGTTTGCGGTCTAGGAAGATCATTATGAATACGGTTTACATTGGTATATTTTTTCGGCTTATTCCTTGAATTTTGGAGATTTCTATATTAACATAGAAATGTTTCGTATCCTCTGTATTCCCATAAGTATTTTTGACATAAAGCACATTTAGCGGAGTGTTTTTAGGGTTTTCATATGAAATGGGAGTTGTGATTTCCGCCGCAATAACACATTTAGATGATCGTCTGTGACAGATATTCATAACATTACGAACAATGTGACCTTTTCTTTTTAGTTCTTCAGTTATGTCGCATATTGCAATTAAAAAGTGAAGATTTCTAATGACCGCTATATAAGGTCGGTCTTTCCTCTTGGTAAATATGATTTATGATTTTTTTTTCGTTAAGGTGCCTGATTAGTTCTCTGTATGTTTATAGAATGTGGGCGTTGATCTTTCTTCTTCTTCTTCAAGTGCCGTCTCCATCAATGGAGGTTAGCGGTTATGGTGGCAAACGTTTGTCTATCTTCAGCTGTTCTTAAGAGTTCCTCAAATCCAAGTCCTGTCCAGTTTCTGATATTACGTAACCAGGACAATTTTTTTCTTCCAATTCCTCGCTTTCCTTCTATTTTGCCTTTTATTATCAACTGAGGGATGTAGTATTTCTCGTTGCGCAACAAATGCCCTAAATAACTGGTTTTTCTTCTTTGACTGTTCTCAATAGTTCTTTTTCTAAATTGAGTCTAGCTAGTACTTCTTCATTTGTTTTTCGTGCTGTCCAAGGAATTTTTAAAATTCTACGGTACACCCACATTTCAAATGCCTCGATTCTATTCAGGCTCTTTATTTTTAAAGTCCATGTTTCGACTCCGTAGAGAAGAACAGACCAGAATAAAACATTTTACAAGTTTTAATCTCAATTTAATATTTATATGTGTATCGCAGAATAGAACGCGCATCTTAAAGAAACTATCCCTAGCTTGAGCATTCTCGCTTTAATTTCTTGTTCTTGATCTTTATTATATCGTTTCATATCCTATATCCACTTTTCTTCCTACGCCTGCTCCTTCCACTATGTATTTGATTGATCTCTTACTCGTTTTCGCTATTTTCATTTGGGATTTTTGCTCTCTCTTCTGAACATGTCCTTATACCATCTTATATTATGGTTTCAAAAAATACCATGTTCGGGATACTGACCCAGCCAGGTTGCAAATAAGTTTTTTTGGGTACTTTATCCGTAATACATTTTAGATACAAAAATACGTGTCACAGTTCAGAGGTATATAATAGTTATTAACAAATAAGTGTCAAAAGTGGTAGATTTTTCATTTAAATCGCTACAGATAATTAATTAGTTGATGTCTCATAGTAGATGGGCAAAGGTTTAAAATAGCAGTTTTTGAATTTTCGTCTGATCATTTGTTGCTTCGGAAATTTCAAAATAAGGCTAAAGGTTCAAAAATAAAAATTCGCTATAACTTCTGCAAAAATGAACCTAGCGCTTTGATATTGCAGTTGAGTCAAGTAGTCTTTATAATGCACAAAAAATTTCAAGCCGATTCGTCAATTATTTTATTCAATTTGTTTATCCCATAGAGTTTTTTTTGCAATATTATTGCTCAGAAAATAATAATGATACAACGATTCTGTGGGAACCACATGAAAGACTTAATATGTTTAAAGAAAATCAATAAAAGTAATTTTTTGCAAAAACATTTTACTAAAATACATAGTCATTTTTGGCTTTTAAATAATTTAAATAATTTTGTTAATATTGACTGCAGACTAAATCCACTTATTTGATATATGAATAGCTTGTATTTTTACACGAATTTAAAAAAAAATTCTATGTCAATTATGGTCAAAGTTACCCTTTTTTTTATTTAATTCACACCTACTTTGTTTATAACACTTAAGCATCCTAACTAGCGCCCATTTGGAAATTCAAGATAATTATAGTTTATGTGTAAAAGTTTAAGTAAAGTTTGAACTTCAGCATAGCGGTCAGTAAAGCTTTAAAAATTAAGTCCTAACGAAATCGGCTCAGGGCCGGTGAAAGGGAAATTATAAAATGTGTGCACTCAAACACATGCTGCTTTTAACTCTGGAACTTGTTGATGGATTTTGATTCTTTTTTTAATTTGTACGCAAGAGTACAAATGTAGAGTTCATTGTAAATATGCAATTTTTTAATAAAATTAATAATAAATAATCGGTGTAATTTGTTTAAATAATTAAAAAACAATTTCCCAAAAAACTTAATCTTTTTGTTCTATTCTGCTAAGTTATTGGTCGAATATATCGTTGGTCTATTTTTCAAAGGTAGTAACTCCAAAAATGCTAATTTTACAGGAGAAGAAAAAAACTGAAAAAATTGTATTATATTAATTTTTATGGATGGTTTTATGTATTTTGTAAATAGAAAAGCTTATTTATATAGTTTCCAATAAAAAATAATACATTTTCACATTTTAATATTTAATTGCCGGAGGTACGACTTTTTCTGGCTAGAATCTTAATTTTACTGAGAAGATACGACTATTTTCTTTTGGGAATTAGGGTATACAAAATAAAAGAGACACACAATATGTTAAAGTATTTATTTATTTATTACAATATAAAATTTAAAAAATACAAAATGAATATTAAACTACTGTCATGGAAGATTATCATAAAAGTAATGATAATCCGTTGAAAGGGTCTTCTTTAGCTCCTGAAGATCATTGTATTTATTCTTTATTATTTTCAATCTTTCGGAGTACAGTTTAGGAATATATTTTAAATTCACTGGTTGAATTGATGGAATATTGCATCATAAAGGCAGAGGTTCCCACTCTTGTGTGAAACGTAACTTGTAGTTAATTGAATCAGGCTGGTATTGAAGTGCAACAATATCATCAACACAAGGGTCTCCGCGTCTTTTTCCTGGCCTAATAGATTTTATATTTTTCAATGTACCTTCAATATTAAAAAAAAAATGAGTGGTTAAGGTAATTCACGTCATAAGGCTTGGGCTTTGTACGAGCTTTCTTGATAGTATCGCAGTACTCTGCTGAAACATTGAAACTTCTTGTTCTCACTTGGCGTTCAATTTGAGAGTGGACCGAATCTGCTTCCATTTGAGCGTGTCCTTTTGTTAGATATTTCTGTTCAATTTTTATGTTTTTTAATTTAGCTGCATTAAGCAGAGCATTATTTCTGTTTTGGTACCCACACCCATCACTGTGTAATGTAACTAATTGATCTTCGCTTTGTAAGGGCATTCACAATTGATAAAGTCGCAGATCATTGATGAAAACTCATTAGCCGTGAGTCCACCTTCAGATTCGTGCCAAACATTAACATTTTACCTCTTTAGTGTGTAGGTTAAAAAAGTAAGATTGTGTACAGCAAGATTTGTTTTATAATATGAAGTCGACATTTTTTGGACAAAGCAATACACTTTGTAAGTCCATTTTGAACACGTACTTTTCACCAAGCTATCAAAAAAAAATCATGTAAAATGACACTAGATTCTTTCTTAGCTGATTTTCTCTTATGTCTAGGTTCTACACTACGTGACTCATCATAATTTAAGATTTCAAACTCATTCAAAGATTTTTTCCATAGTCGAATTGCTTTTTCCCTCAAATTCAGAGTGGTCAAAAAACATTGTCTTACATATCCTTAGTGTTGTGTCATTTACTATCAAAATATAAGAAAAGTTGACTGTCTTCGACTTTTTCCTCACTCGACACTGAGGAGTAGGCAGATTGAGACCTCAGTGCCGAGAGACAGTTCTTGTATTTATAATACAGAACACGATACTGGTACGTTTCGAGTGAGGGGAGTAGGCAGATTGAGACCCGAACTCCATCCGAACCGTATCCCTCTTGATAATGGCTCCAAAATGGGAGCCGGAAACGTCGAGCATTAATTCTCAACGCGGTTCTTCCCGAGAACCTAGTGATATTCATTCATCTGACCGCGGAAATCTATCCAAATATATATATATATTATATATATATATATATAGTTTATATATATTATATATATATATATATATATTATATATATATATATATATAGAGCAGCTTGTACTACGTATGCAGTGTTTTGTGGATTCTCCCGGCGAGCTCTAATTTTTCTTTTAAGCATATCACACAATTGCTTTATAGTGTTAAGGTCGGGTAAGCAAGCAGGTCACTCCAGAACAGTGATATATTCTGCTTCAAGGAAGTCTATAATCACTCTGCTGGTATGTGGGGCAAATTATCATGCATGGAAATTAAATTTTCTCCCATTACACCTCTCCAGAGTCTAACTACAGTTTCTAGAACCAAATCAAAATACCTACGAGCTGTCAAAGTTGGTTGGATGAAAATTAAAGAAGTTTTTATACTGATCATGTATCCTCAGAACATAACACTTCCGGAACAGATCTGGTAATTTTCGTTTTTGATGTCTCTCTTAGTTCACGAATTCGTAGAACACCTCATTTTTTAGAAATCCTGGTTTCGACTGAAAATAGCTCATTTTGCCAATTTTTAATCTTGGTGTTAAAGACATCAATTTAGCAATATTGAGATGTCTTAACTTGGTAACCCGCAAGTGGCTACTGCTCTATAGACCTTGGGTACGAAGTCATTTTCTTATCATTTCAACTGAAACACTTACACCTGTAGCTTCCAAAAGTTGCCTTTGGAGCTGTGGGTGAGACATTGTTGGGTCTCTTCTAGCTAATTAGCCCATGAAACGATCGTGGCGAGCTATTGTTACTCTTTGGCCACTTTGTCTTAGTCTATTCTTAAGCATTAATAATTCCTGGTACCTTGAATAAGTTTTTGACACAATGCCCTGTGTTACGCCAACCACTGCCGCTATGTCCCTCTGAGGCATTCCTTGTTCCACAAGACCAATAATTTTTCTCCTTTGCACCTGCGTAAACCCCACTTAAGGCATATTTTCGTTTTTAAACGCAAAAGTAAGTTAATTTATTTTAAATTGCAATATCTCGGACATTGCAATATTGGTTTATAATACATGGTGACTCCATATAAGTTTTTCACTAAGTAACAAAAAAACAAAATTTGTTTAATTTACCAATGTTTGTATTTTGAGAACGATTTCCAAGTGGAAATTGAAACGTCAATAAACCTACTTTAATCTTTAATTGTGGCTTATTCCCATTTAAATAGTAGTTACATATAAGTTTTGTTGTGTGTATATTCCGTAGGTCTTAGAATAGGTCGTAATATATATGTTTCAAAACCCTAAATAATAAGGGTGGACAAAATTTTTAAGCGAAGATTCTATATTGGCGGTGTATTACTTTTTTCTGTACAGTAAAATGCTGAGTCGAAAGTCACGGAACTAGCGCCACAAAATGGCGTCGTCACGGGTAACGGAACTAGCGCCACAAGATTATCGTCGTCTCTGGTAGCGCCACAAAATAGCCGTTCTTCATATCGAAGTAAAAAATAAAAAGAATATAATGTCACTAAAAGATTCGATTCGTAACGATTGTCAAAATTTCAAGTCATGAATATCATCCGATGAAAACATTGAATAATCTGTTTAAATTTTTATATTTCTCGCTTTAAAATAATTTCATACTACATAATGATATTTATTCTTTGTCACTGGTTAATGACATTACGTTGGAGATAATTATTAGCTTTGCCATAAAAACTTGTGCTATCAATAATTTCCATACTAAGTATAGGATTTTATTTTTTTGACTTTTTTCTTTTTTCACTTTTTCTTTCAGTATTTTATATAAGCAAATCTTATATTATTCCAAAGAATACAATGAAATTTATTGAAAGGAAAATAAGAACGGGTGTTTATTTTATGATGGAAGGTTCATCCATAATTAAAAAAAAAAGGAAAAATATACCGTCAACACGATTTTTAAGTCTATTATCTACTTTAAAATGTTTAATAAAATGTCGCAAGCTTTCAGTATATTGGAGATAATTATTTTGTTTTGCTTCCGTCGTCACAAAATAAAATAGTTTGTTTATTTTACAGTTGTATTTTGACTACAGTCTCTTATTTGGAAGTCGTAAATAATATATAGTTTTGTTTAAACTTCATGTGAAATTATTTTCAGAAGTTTGTTAAACAACCGAAATGGCACAAATAAAAAGCTTTTGAACAATAGTCTTCCCTATTATCTAATAAATATGATTTAAGTCGCAAATAAAAATATAATTCAGTTTAATTGGACGTAGTTAAGCAGAAAACGTCCAGACCCAAAAAAAGTGATTGTTGGGAAATTGAGTTTAAAAGATTTTAGTGTGGCCCTAGCTAAACTATGCATAATTTATTCGCCTGGCAATGATTTTAAGATAATGATATTCATCTCGTAGGCACTCGGTTTGTAATTTCTTTTAAATGTAAGTTTCAATGAAGTTATTTTGAAAATTTTAGGTTGGACGTTTTTAACAAAAAACAAAAATCCGAAAAATATTCGATAAAACATACTTATGTGGGTTGGAATCTTTCAGATAAATAAATAATGTCATATTTTTATAAAAATTTTAATGATCCAAAGAAACAAAATTACAATGATTTTCTTATGTAAATGTAAATTTAAAAAAAGTTTTAATTATTGTGGGTATCTACCTCAAAATCTAGAACTGGAACATTAAATCCATCAACGCGACTTCGACTACATTAGCACTTGTAAAATTTTCATAAAACGGTTTAGCGTCTGAAGGAATTAGATGTAAATAGCTTTTAATATCGTTAATTTTATCCTCTGACAGGGGTTTACCATTGGGCCAGAGTTGCATAAGCAGCGCCGAAAAGCTCTCTGTATTTAATCGTCCTCGTCGGCTCAATATCCAAACATACACTTTCATCGCCAAAATAACTAGGTTTCATAAAGATGTGGTAAGGATTTTCTTTTGTTAATATAATTTGTTTTGTCTCCAACCAATTATTTTTTCTTTATTGGTGCCAACTTTTCTGTTTATTGTGGCCTTCTCGAGCTGGTGGGTACTCAAAAAACCATTCCTTTTTCATTTGTGTAGCTGTTATTGGAGACTTTTTACGACATGAATTTATTATATTATATAGTTAAAGGTGTATATATTCGTTCTTGACGTTTTGAGTTGACATTCTATATCTCCCAAAATCTTTATCATTTGGTAGAAAACTATGGCCGGAAATCAGGAATTTAAATGTTATAGTTTTTATATTATGGCTGGTTTGAAGAAGACTGGCCATGAGGAGTGTTATTTTAATATTACGGTTCTGGCCTCCACAAGAATCAGACCACAATATAAGATGTTCAACAGTACTTTCTATGTTTTCTAAATATTTTACAATACAGGAACCAACCTCCTGAGCTCCTCTTCCAGCAGTTCCTTCAAAGCCATACATAGGAATAACTCTTATTACGTTTGCCTGAAAATACACCGAGATTATACAAGCAAACTTGCCTCTTTATAATATATTACATTGGTTGGAATTTTGGGTAAAGGTAGAGTTTTTTGAAGATCGTATGTTAAACACTCTACATTATCCTCATCTTTAGCTCGTTTTAAATCTGCCTTTAATGTTTCTCGTGATTTTTGGGCCAAATCCTGATGAGTGTCGAGTTCAATTTGTAAAAGTTGCTTTTTATGATCATCCGTTTCATTTTCTAGTTTTATTTTAAATGAATCACATACCTGGCATGTGTCCTTCTTGGGAACATTTAAATCTCAAATTAAATTTTTTCGTAAAAAAATCCTCTTTATAAATACCAAATTTCACAGGGTTTTGAACTTCAGATTTGTATAGATCATAAATCTTTAATAATGAGAGATGTGCCGGTAAAAATAATGCAGACGTGTTTTCACGACAGTAGTGCGATATGTTACTTAGGCAGTTTATTGATCTGGTTGATTATTTCCTGAATTTTATTTTCAGGGACTTTGTTTAAACCACCTTGTTTTCTACCTCTTTGATCAAGAATTGGAGCACGATTGTTTACCTTTCTCAGAGCTGTTGTTACTCTTGACGGAGTTATTCTAAGACTATTGATAAACATTTGCCTACAAATACGCTGATTAAGTAAGGAATATTGTCTGGAATACAGACGTCTTTCAGTGTTTCTTCCATACATTCTTTTTTTCGGCATTTCGTGGATATTATTGGCAATAAAGATAGTTTGGGCATTATAAGACCCAAGACTCCAAAAACGATCAAATTCTTGTTTTCGTGACTCTGTAGAAATCAACTCAGAACATTTCATCGGGCAGTTACAATTGTAGTCATATTGAAATTCTTTAGCAGCTTTCAATTTTCCTTTGTAGTCAATGTAAGATTCATTTTGTTCCTATTAATCTTTGATGTTGCTCGCGTCATTGCAAATTTCTTTTTTCTACCCTTCTTTGGACGACCTGATGTACTGGCTAAAAATGGATTATCATCACAACTTTCATTGTTATCGGAACTCTCTTCATGTGACGATGGTATAAACATATCAGAGGAAACCGCTACTAAAGACATCACTTATTGACATATTCTGTAAGAATAAAAAGGTAGGTATTATTAGATAATATTTTAAATAAAAATTTCAAAAAAATTATAGAAAGCGTCTATTTTAATTAAAGAAGTTAACTTTTAATCAATTACCAGGTACCAAAAAATAAAACAAATTCAATTCATTCAAATTAATCTTTTTCATAAAGTTTACTATAGGTACTCATCGAAAAATAATTTTCATATGCTTTACATTATTGTATAATTACTTTAATCAATAATAATTGATGATCATAATAATAGGTATCAATTTAACATTGGTATAATAAGATTAATACATATGTGTTTACAAAATTGTGTGTACCTAAGGAAGTTGTATTTTTTCTTTTAGATTGTAACAATAGGTACATCAAAGTTTAGTTTTCATTAAATAGAAATAATATAGCGAATAGCATTATAAAGCATTTTACTAAACAGTATAGGTACAAAGATTTAATACTTACATCATAATCATCAACAGAATCTATGGTAGAAGCTGATTCAAAAACATCCAGTTTTCTCGTTTAAAACCATTTCACGAATACGACTATTGGATGACGATGGTTCGCTGTGACGGTAGAATTCTGTCACATTGGTATCATCCATATTCTACAATATATTTAAATTATGTAATGATGTATAAAATGCATTTATTTTAAAAATTTAGTAAACAACATAAACTTTTAGAAGCCGTGTCTTATAAACTGATTATTTTTTCGTGATTTTCGGCCAGATTAAAGAAATACCACAAAACTCTATTTTCTTCTATTTTCTTTATTTTTTTTTTAAGATTTAGTAACAAAATAAATTGAAACGTCGTAAAAAAAAAAGAGAGTTTTGTGTTATTTCTTCAATCTGGCCGAAAAACCACGAAAAAATAATCAGTAAACAACATATAGTTATTTTTTAATAAAAAATTTCCGACTTACCTCAACATTGGTAATATTTGAATCAAATTCCACGCTAGACATTACACTATTTGTTTGGTTTTCCATAAGTTTTGCTAGCTCACACATGTATTTGCTTCTTTTCGACATAATTATTATTAAATAAGTATTTTTAAACCCGAACAGTCAGAAAAATCAGACACAACTGAATAAAAAGAAATGTTTATCAATACATAGGCACATTTACTTAAAACTAAAGGAAAGTGATTACTATGCTTAAGATGAGTACCTATAATAAATTAATTTTTATCGACCAAGTTCCAGGGTTTATACGCACAAGGCACGTTTTAAACATTAATAGGGCACATTCCCGTAATAAAATTTTATTATCGACCGAAATCGAAGATTCAAACTACTTTTAACATATTAATGAAATAGTAAACGTAAAATGATACCAAGTGGTTTGGACGATTTCTGATTATACTCTTATTTTTAACAAGTATACCGAAATTTATAAGTAGAAAACATCCAATTCACTTGGATGTTTTTAACACAAAAAAAATGCACAGTAGTTTTGTTATCGCATGGAGCGTTAAAGTGATCCAACCCACTTAGCCTGTTTTAAACCACTCTTTTAACACGATTACTTAGATCGACATACATTTTTTAGAAAAAATTCAACCCACTTGGATTTTTTATTATCAATGAAAATCTCAGTTAACCTAGTTTGTGGGTTAGAACTTTGACGATTATTAAAAGAGTATGTAATGTTTTCACTTGGACGGTTTCTGCATATTATAAAGCAAGAAATTATATGCTCGCTGGTGTAAAGAACTCATTTTTAACAATTTGTGGGTTGGACGTTTTCTGCTTAACTACGTCCAATTAAGATAATGTTTTGGAAAATATAGCTTTCCTTATACAGTAAATAATAAATAATACTTCAATAATTTGATTTTAATAAGTATCTACTATAAAAATTGAGAATCAAAATACATCCAAAGGCATTGAATGTGACATTTAAAAGAATACCCTCAATTGACCTCTAAATAAAAGACATATAACGGAAGTGTATTTTGTTCATCTATTGTTCCAATAATCGCAACTTCTGATCGGATTATTTTTTTTTATGTTGTGTGATGTCTGTTTTCAAACTTCATAGACGAAAAAAGATTTGGCAACATAGCCTAGTAGGCCAGATAGAATTCGGCCAGACAGGTCACGACTTTAGTAAAGGCGTTAGTTGTACAGAGATGTACAGAGTGGCCCGTCTAAAATTATTAGATAAAAAAAATGATATATCAGTAGGTAGGTAGGTATTAGATATAGCATTATATTTCCGAATAATATGGATATTTAAAAAAAAATATTTTATATATCAATTTAGTGCTTAAACGTTTGGGCCATCTTTGCCGTATTCATGAAGCACTTATATTATATATACATTACTTAATACAAGTTATATTTATGTCTGCACTATTTGCTAGGTTGTGAATATATTTTTACTAACTCGTTAAGGCGGAACTTACATTAGCACGGAGTTACGTTGCTTTGCATTGTTCCGTTCCTTGGTTTCGTGATTCCGATGAAGCTTGTTTTTCGGATACCCGGCTAGCGTTCGTGTGCTTCATTTCGAGCTTCAACTTTCCTCCAGCCTGATTCGATTCGAGTACATTGCCAGGCCGTGAGTTTGACTGGGGCGGTACATTTGTAAAAAGGCCAAAAGCTGGATGGATTCTGATGTTCAGTATTCATAGACTGGGAATGTTCATCCTTTCTTTACTAACTCGGTAAAGCGAAACTTACAGGGGCACGGAGTTACGTTGCTTTGCGTTGTTCCGTTCGTTGGTTTCGTGATTCCGATGAAGCTTGTTTTTCGGATACCCGGCTAGCGTTCGTGTGCTTCGTTTCGAGCTTCAACTTTCCTCCAGCCTGATTCGATTCGAGTACATTGTCAGGCCGTGAGTTTGACTGGGGCGGTACATTTGTAAACAGGCCAAAAGCTGGATGGATTCTGATGTTCAGTATTCATAGACAGGGAACGTGAGCTGAGATTAGACCGTCGTGAGACATGTTAGGTTTACCCTACTAACTCGTCGTTGTGATAGTAATCCTGCTCAGTACGAGAGGAACCGCAGGTTCGGAGATTTGGTTGACGCACTTACCCCAGCGGGTAATGATGAGAAAGGTTGAAAACAATGTAACTTTACTAGGCAATCGTAGTTAACTAGGTAAGAGATATTTTATCCCAGTTTTATTGAAACAATTTTGTGAATCATCTCCAATATACATCCTTTGTTGGAATTCTGTTCTTTTTCCAAAATCTGTACATTTTCAAAATCAAAAGATTTACTATTTTCTAGAGAATGCTTGTAGTGTTTAATTTGTTGGTTTGTACATTATGTTTGTGTGCAACAACTCTTCTATACAGATATCGGTATTTGCCCAATGTATGTTAAATTGCAGTCTTTACAATATTTAGTAATATTGGGCTTAGTTTTGAAATATACATAAAAGGTTTTTTATCTCTTCTAATTTTGCCCAAAGTCCGTCATAACATTTTCATTACAGTTAGTCCCATCTTCTTTTCTTTCCTTTCAGCCGTTTCCCGATTTTTTGTTTACGAGAGTATCCCGCTCATTTGCTTTCAGTTAAATTAACCAGCTTGTATCCTATGGACAATTTCTCGATCTAGTACCCCATTTTCCAGGAGCCAAGGTATTAAAATTCTTCTACTCGTCCTAGTTTTTCTCAAGCAATTCTTGTTCCTCCTAACCGTATATACTCCGTTTTAGATCTACTAACCTTAAGTCCTTCCTCTTCAATAGCCATTCTCCAACATTTCATTTTTTCCTCCAACATTTTTTTGCTCTTCTCCACTAACACGATATTAAAGATTCAGTGAAGCGCCTTGATACCAACCAACCGTCAACTGGAAAACTTTTGGTCAATCCGATACAAGTCCTTACTTTGTTGTAAGCTTTCTACGTACTTCTCAGGAACCCATTTCTCTCTCAGTCATCTCCATATCTTTTGTCTAGTAGCTGTGTCGTACCTTTTTAAGCTATATAAATACCAAATGTAGCTTTCTTTTCTTATTGCCGTAATTCTCTATCAACTGTCTCAAAGCAAACAAGGTATCTGTTGTCCTTCTTCCTGGCGTAAATCCAAATTTTTCTCCTATCGATGTGTCTATGCTTATCCTTCTCTCTATAGTTCTCTCCAAAATTTGCATTGTGTGCGACAAATCAGTTTATCCCTTTATAGTTTTTACAGTCCTGAATTTCCCCCTTACCTTTATACAATGATACCGTCATACACTCTCCATTTTAATCTTGAGCATATTTTCTTCCTCATAGATCCTACTCATCATTTACCACAAAACATCAACTCCTTCCTCTTCTAGAATCTTTCAAATCCACACAGGCATTCGATTAGGCCCTATTGCCTTAATATCCATCCTATTTAAAGGCTCTACATCCTCATCTCTCGTTATCCCCGGTAGGACATTCTCATTTGGGGGTAGTTTTAAGCATTGCTAGTCATTTTGTCTTATGTATTAGAAAATTTTTATATGTTCAGTTATTATTTACTGTTATGTCTATGTTTCGTGTATTTAGCTGTAAGCATATTTGTGGTAAATTGACTACAATTTCAGCATTGAAATAATGTTAATAATGTTTCGTCTTTTAGCTAGGAAATAAATAAAATTGGAAACAAAGTTTTTTATAATAGTTTAAGTTTATCTGGCTTACATTCATAATGATTCTTTTTCTTCATGATATGCCTATCCGTTACGAATATTGACGATCATCATGGCAATCTTTATCTTATCTGTAGCAGCGCGGAAAAGCTGCACAGATGTTGTATTGAACCAGATTGTTAGGTTCTTTAACCAAGATGTTCTTCTTCTTCCCGGACCTCGTTTTCCCAATATTTTTCCTTGCAGGATGGCTTGAAGAAGAGCATATCTAGATTAATTTCGCATGTCTGAAGAACTGCAACTTTCGAAATTTGATGGTGGTCAAATGTGGTTGTGGAGTGTGGTGGATGGTGGTGGAATGAATAAGAACCTTTCGGTTCTTATTCATTCTTCTGAGGACCTCCTCATTTGTGACTCGGTCAGTCCACAAGATCTTAAGCATTCTCCGATATAACCACATCTTAAATGCTTCTAGTTTTCAGCACATATCTTCATTCAAGGTCCACGATTCAACACCATAAAAAAGAACAGAGAAGACGTAGCATCGCAGCATTCTTACTTTTGTATCAAGAGAGAGGCTGTGACTCTTGAAGAAGGCCCCCATCCGATTGAAGGTGGATCTAGCTTTTCCGATGCGTACTCTAATCTTCTGGTTGTTAGTCCATTCTTCATTAATTATGGTGCCGAGGTAGTTGTAGTGCGTCACTCTTTCTACAGGAGATAGGTTGACGTAGAGTTGACCTTCTGTTATCCTTTTCTTGCTAATTATCATAAGCTTTGTCTTCTTAACGTTTATACTGAGTCCATATTGTTGACTGTAATACGTGATTTTGTTCATAAGAACTTGTAGGTCTTAAGTTATCCGCAAATACTATGGTATTTCTGTATATGCTATATCTGCACAACTGATGTTGTTTAGCCGGTAACCATTTAGTAGAATACCTTTTTCAGTTTCGTGCAAAGCTTCGATAAATATTCTTTCAGAGTACAGATTGAAGATTAGAGGAGACAAAATATAGCCTTGCCTCACTCCACGCATGATTTTCACATAGTCAGTGTGTTCACCTTCAACTCTGAGATTTGCTGTCTGATTCCAGTAAAGATTTCTAATTATTTTCAGATCTTGGTTGTTAGTCCCTATTTCTTTTAGTATTTTCATCATCTCGGCCTGCTATAACTATACTCGAGTATTCATAATGATAGTCAGACAAATTGTTAGAATAGTTTTTTCAGTATTTTTGAATCCTGGAACGACTTTATTGGAGGATTTTGATTACATGAAATCAACTTTATCTTAAGAACCCTGCTAGAATATAATGATGGCACACGATTGATAGTAGTTAATCATACTACACAATTCATCATATTGAATCATAACCATAAAGGCTTTTGTTAGTAATTTTTTGTAAATCAAGAAAAAAGTTGTTTCAGTATATTAATAATTACGAAAATAAAATGTACCAAGTAAGAATAGTTTCAGGACTAAATGAATTCATGCTTCATAAAAGTTCGTTCAACTTTTGCATGTGCCACTCTGTACACATACACACATAGGTCTATACACGGCCGTACCTTTCGGGGGGGTCGAAATATACCAGACAGCACATCTGCCACCAACAGGTGTGACATAACCTCTGCATTTCTATTTCACCCCAAAATATTCAACAGCCTGCATATGCGCTTAGAACTTTCCTTTTGAGCACGAGTCTTCGGCAGAAGGTATTTCTTAAGGAATTAATTAGTTTTAGTACACGGGAGAATGTCTTCGACCCCATCGAAATACTGTTATATATAACGAATGTTGTCTAGCGGTCCCGTAGGTATACAGTTAGAGCTGTCTGCAGCCCAATTCTCGGTTACATTAAGTAGGTTATTAAAGTAGGGAAGGACGAATCTGCACAAACAAATTTGAAAACATCACGATCTGTTTTATAATTTATGAAAAATATTAATAGGAACACATTAACTGATATAAATATTTCTATTCGCAAACTAAATTTACAGAAAAAAGGGGATTGTTGCTCCTCTTACAAACTGGGAAAATTTGTGAAGAAGAAGGCAGACCCCACGTTAAAATATATTTGGCTGGACGTGATAAAACGAAAAATACTAAAAGCTAAAATAATCTGTAATTTCAAGTACACAGTTTTTCTATTTTCATCTTAAGCAACTACTTGTAAAACTTACTGTAGGAATGGAACTGAAGATGACCTTGTGTCATAGATAATTCATTGCGTGAAGAGAAAATGCCGATGATTATTATATCTATATGTAATATTTATATAACATAATAAATTATTTTATAATATATTACATTATGAAATGTCGCTGAAATTGATATCACCCATCTTTTCACCAATGTACCGGGTGGTCCAATAAGCCGATCTCTCGGCTATATATCAGAAACTATTCATGTTATAACTTTAGGAGAAAAAATTCCTTAGTAAAGGTGGCCAAATGAAATCGCTGGAAATAACTTTCAAGTTTCTGGGTTAACCGTTGGGGCTGTTTTTTAGGAAATATGCCCAATTATACCAAGTGTTAAATAAGTAAACTAGAGAGAGGCCTAAATTCTGCACAAAGTTGCTTAAGTACTTTTTTTATTTTTTCAAATAAACGGTGAGGGAGAGTGGGAAAGTATTTTTGGATAACTACCTATAACTTTGGTTTCGATCAACCGATTTTAACGAGATTAGTCTCATAGAAAGTGTGGATGAGTTAATTTACATCTACTATAAAATAATTGCATTTAGTTTTAATTTTCATAGGTAGAGGGTACTTTCGAATAGAAACAATTAAAATGAGTTTTTCTTCACAATGTTTAATAGAAACACCTATTTATTGTAAATTATAATGGAACTGGATTAAATTCGTAACAAAATGGCGCAAACCGTATGTTAACAGCTTTTGTAGAACTCGAGATATGAATAAAAACGCATAAACATAAGTAAGTATAGTATTGACTCACCCTGTATTATAAATTAAATTAAAAAATAAGTTAGTAGGTACTTTCAAATTTTTTTTATAGCAGAAGAATCTTAATGTTGATACCTATTTTGACCATTGTTATTTCATGTGATTAAAAATAGTTTTTTCGAAACTAAGTAGGCTACGACAATGAATTTGACGGGAAGTTCATATTGTTTATTTATTGACAGCAGTCAAAACGTTGTTAAGAGGTGTTATATTATAATTCGAATTGAAGATTGCACTTTTTTCAATAGATATTAATATTGGTAATATTAGTAATTAATTACCAGTACTAATAATATGTGATGAGTATATCAAATGCAGAATTGTATGATATGATTGGAGTTTATTTCGAATGTCACCAATATGCCGCTATTACCTCACGCTAATATATTGTGTAAGATATCCTGACAAGAGACATTATGGCAAAGAAGTATTTAAAAGAGAGGCAAGAAGATTAAGAGAAACTGGTAGTTTTCATCGTCCTTGTTTTAAACGACGTAGTAGAGGTATGGCCGAAGATAATTCAATCAATGTTCTTGCTTTAATTCAACAGAATCCACATATAAGTAGTCGGCAAATCTCTATAGAATTAAACATACCCAAAACTACTGTTCTAAGATTTTAAAACATCACAGGTTTGTTTTTCATATTATAAAGTGAACGTTTAGGTCAGAAACTTGGAATTCCCTTAAAACTGTAGAATCAACTGTTATTTTAATATTCCGATAAAAACAGCAACACGGCGCTTTTATCCTTTTATCCGTTTCTTAAAAATACTTATGCACGATTTATCTTGTGAAACAATTGTGGATTTTTCAAGATTTTTTGAATTTTAGTAAATATAGTGGTTTCTTGTTCACCAATATTTGTTGTTCTGTTTTTTAGACTGCATCCTTATCAGGTAGTTCTCCACCAAGCTTTACATGAGAGAGATTTTGATGCAAGGCTGGATTACTGCAATTGGATGTTAGGTCTGCTAGAAGAACAACCGCATATCATGTCAAAGATTTTGTGGACAGACGAGGCTACGTTTAATAGTGCGGGTGGTATTAATCTGCATAATATGCATTATTGGGCTGAAGAAAATCAGTACTGGATACATGAGGTTCAAGTTCAAGGTAGATGGAAACTTAATGTTTGGTGTGGTATAGTTGATGGAAAGATCGTAAGTCCATATTTCTTTGATAGATCTTTAATGGCGAAACATATACTTAACATATCTGGACTTTTATCTGTGGGGAAGATTAAAGGACTTGTGTACCAAACTCGACCAACTACGCGAGACGACATGAAACAGCGCATTATAAAGGCAATAAATAGTATATCAACAGCTGAGATTGAAGCAGCTGTTATGTCTACGCGCGAAAGATTACATCTTTATGTGGACAACGATGAAAAACAATTTGAATATTTAATTGGACTATAAGTTTTAATGATCGAGATATTTGTATGATCTTTCACAAATTTTATTTTAAATTATAATAAAGGGTGAGTCAATACTATACTTACTTATGTTTATGGGTTTTTATTCATATCTCGAGTTCGACAAAAGCTATCAACATTCGGTTTGCGTCATTTTGTTACGAATTTAATCCAGTTAAATTATAATTTACAATAAATAGGTGTTTCAAATTAAATGTTTTGAAGAAAAACAAATTTTAATTTGTTCTATTCGAAACTACCCTCTACCCATGGCAATTATAACTAAATGCAATTGTTTTATAGTATATGTAAATTAAATCATCCGCACTCTTTCAAATGACACTAATTTCGTTAAAATCGGTTGATCCAAACCAAAGTTATAGGTATTTATTCACAAATACTTTCCCACTCTCCCCCACCCTTTATTTGAAAAAATAAAAAAAGTACTTGAACAACTTTGTGCGGACATATTTCACAAAAAACTGGTTTTCAAATTTTTCTTCACAAGTTTCGCCCCCTAGCAGTTAATCCAGAAACTTGAAAGCTATTTCCAGCAATTTCTCTTGGCCATTTTTACTAAGGAATTTTTTCTCCTAAAGTTATAACATGAATCGTTTCTGATATATAGCCGAGAGATCGGCTTATTGGACCACCCGGTACAATGGGAGAAAACTAAAAATAATAAGAGCCAAATTAGAGAGGGATGATTTACAACAAAAAACCAAACTGCATGTATCAGCTATTAACACTTTGCATAGACAACACTTATTTCCAACTAGATAATGATTTCTATAAGCAAAATTCCGGATTAGCTAAGGGCTCATCCTTATTTCCATTATTAGCAGATATTTTCATTAAGGATTTTGAACAAAACATTTTACGCAAACAAGACAATCAACCTACAATATGGTGGAGATATGTAAATGATAGAATTTAAAACGTAATATGTCACAATAATAATAGAGGCCAAATGTTACTCGCTACCACTTTTTAGAAACAATATAGCCCAGTCGTCAGAGATTTGACTTCTAAAAATTATACCAGCAAGCTGAATTTTGATTAGAATGCCAATTTTTGGGACCCAAAAAAAGATGCCAGAAAGTTTACTACTTTTACCCCCAGCTTTCCAGCTTTCCCCTGAAACGACCTCTCTTATTTATAATTTGTATGCCCCAGAAAAAAATGTTTCAAATAAAAGATATGGCCGAGATAATTTTGAACAAAAATGTTTATTAGCACTTTTGGTGTAGAATAAACAGTTCTCTCAGAAACAAGGCTTGAATCGACCGGCGATTTTGTATGTTAGTAACGCGCGCAAAATCAATTGTAACTAAGAATTTGTTTCAATTCGACGGTGAAAATGTTTATTAGGACTTTTTATGTAAAATATAGAACGAACTGTTCTCTCAAAAACAACGCCTAAGGCAACCGGCCATTTTGAATCAGAGTGTCCTGTCGACAAAAATAAAAATGCATTTGAAATATTAAGAGTGCAACTTTCCTACGCAATTTTTGTCTTTTGCCGTTAATGAAATCAGTTTGTATAAGTCTCATCAATATATTTATATAAGGGTTGCGCATTTCTTGTCAGTTATTACGATTCTGATAAGATCAATAAAATTTACCACTTTCATTGACCGGTCTTAGTAGAATTTCCATCGTTAGAGCCTACTCTTAACAAAATATTACATGAAATTTCGATGTTTAGTTGCCTAAATATTCCTAAAAACGCGCAATTTAAACTTTTACATTTCAAACGATCGTACTTCGCGGGAAATGCCTGCACAAAGATGGTATTGGGTGTAATTTGTAGCAGACGTTGTGTAGTCTTAAAAAACTTGTACTAAGTACTAGGGTAGTTGAAAGAAGCAGTTAAAATGTTTTAGATCTACCTAGGGCCCATAGAGAGACGTTGTGTCAGGGTCAACAACCCCTAAATGTCCTACGTTGCCATGCAGTAAATCTGTTTAAAACTTCAACATCATTTGAATTTATCAACATATGTAATAGTTAACACATTTAATATCATTAAAAGGGTTTTTACCATATATTTAGTGGCTTCACTCATATATACCTGGCATCTGCACTTTTTTAGAATATATATACCTTTTATAAAGGATTTTCTTAAATAAAAATTTTTCCGTAATGGCTTTAGATCGTTTGTAGTATAAAAGTTTTAAATCTAGCGTTTTTTAGACATATTTCAAATGCCTCACATTTGTTGCCAAAAACTCACTACCGAAATTTCATGCTATAGGTTTTGAAGGTTAGACCCTAGTAATGCAAATTCCATAGTGATTGGTCAATGAAAGTGATACCTTTTAATAATCTCATGAGAATCATAAAAAATGGAAAAAATCGCGCAACGTTTATTTATTCAGCCTCTTTATAAAAACTGGCTCCATTGCCGCAAAATACAAAAATTGCATACAAAAGTTGCTCTCTTCAGATTTAAAATGCATTTTGATTTTTTTCAATAGAATACTCTAATAGTCAGTATTAGTCGGTAAAAATCAAGCCAGAGGTCCTAACGCTTTAAAGCCATTACAAACCGTGTTAGTGTCAATAAAACGATTATTTTGGGTTTTGGTGGTTTGACTTAATTCAGAACTTCATTTCGCTCATGTGTTATCCGAACTTCATTTCGTTCCTGATCGAAGATTCCGTACATTGTGTACATGGTACGGTATTGATAAAAAAATTATTTAAAATTGATTTCACGCCGGTAACTGACATTGAAAATCGCCGGTCACTTCAAGCGTTGTTTTTGAGAGAACGGTTCAGTCTACACAAAAAGTGCTAATAAACATTTTTGTTCAAAATAATTTTCGCTATACTTTTTTCTGCGGCGTACGGATTCTTGGGAAATCAATATTTTTTCCTACGAAGGGGGTTTTAGAAGGAAGCCGAGGGGGTGGGTAGGAGTGGTAAACTTTTTTGCTTATTTTTGGAGACCCAAAATTGATATTCTCGACCAAATTCAGTTAGTTCGTATGATTTTTAGAGGTTTAGTGACATTTGCGTTTCTAGACGAGTCAAATAAACACAGTAGTACATAAAATATATAATAAAATTTTATTTATTTGGAAGTCTTTTTAGCTTCAGAAAGTTTTTTGCTTCTCCTGAACAGCTCTGAGCATCTCATTTTGCACTTAGCCATCGATAAGAAAAAAGTGATGAAAAATTCTGAATATATGTAAAAAAATGTAGTAAAAAAATAAAAATTAAATTTGACATTATTCAGTACTGTTCAAGCTAGATTCGGGAATAGGGTACGACTTATTTTTGATTCGTAACAGAGCTGGCTAGACTCTTAATTTTTTTTAAATATATAAATCTTTCTGTAAGATATATATGTATTTCCCTCTTTCTAAAGCCATACCATCACCAACTAAAAATAAGTTTGTGTGGCAGGAAAAGGGGTTCTTAACGCGTCTCAGGCGTCATATCCGTCTATTCGATCATCAGCATCATCGCCGTCGCTAATAGTTGTAGTATAAAATTTGAGTAGCTGTATCGGAAGAATCGACAGCAGCTGGTGGCTCGTGCCTGTGAGGTCAAAGACGTACCAGGTGTTTTTAACGCGCGGGTCTTTTATTAAATATAGACTATATCATATAAGATAAATCATTAACTGATCTTAAGTTCTTCTACATTAAAACAAACCTGAAAAAACTGTTTTTGTGGTAAACCAATAGAGTAAATATTATTGTATTGTAGTGTATTATCATAACTAGTTTTGAAAAATGTAAGCTTAATCTAAACTTTGAAGGTGGTATCATCTTTCATGTGGATGTGTTGAATTTATCGATGTTTTGTCAAATTTTCTTTTTTAATTTGTTCATATTGGCTATTTTTATTCAACAGTGTGTCTTATTCTGTTGGAATATTTCATTTAATTTATTTCTGGGTAGAACTGGACTTATTCTTCGGATTGGTGACTTGTTTCGAACTATTCTAGCCTTTATGCTTTTTGCCAAAGACCATTTTATATATTATGCTTTTAAGCATTCTGTTATGTGTTCTTCCTCCTTTCTATGTTACACCCACTTATTTGTGTTTATTTGTCCTGTACGTGTTTTTGATCCCATTCCTCCTTGTTTTGTTCATCCATATTTTACCTTTTATTTTTTTAAGGATACTTATTTCATTAGTTTCTAAATATCTTCGGGTTGTTCTAGTTTCAGATCTTGTTTTCTAATAGGCTTAACGAGTGTCCCTGGCCATTCCAATTTTTTGTTTCTTACGTACATACGTTTTTTTTCTTAGATACATACCTTAAATGGGACCTTAAGGTATTAGAAATACCTATTCAATCATATTGTTCCAACATGCTACTCGTACTACTTTCTGACAATAATGAATCCGATTGCTAAACTCTTGTCGTACTCGTTTAAATGTGTCGGCGGAAATTGCCCTACATTATTCAACAATTCGTTGTTTCAAAATGTCAATACTGTCGGGTGCTGTAGCATAAACTTTAGATTTGAATTATCCCCACAGAAAAAAAATCTAATGGTGTGAGATCCAGTGACCGAGCTGGTCATTCTATCGAACCTCGTCGTCCAATCCATCTACTACGATATTCCTCATCTAGGTAATGTCGTACTGCACCATAATAGTGTGCAGGAGCACCATCTTGTTGAAACGATATTTTCAAGTTGCCAAATTCATCTGGAATATCTTCTAGAATTTCAAGAATTAACGGCTCAATTGCGTTTTGTAACATCTCCATAAACTTTACCGGTTAAGTTAACATTGAGAAAAACAGGAATAACTATGTGGTTTCCCAAAATACCTGCATAAACATTTACTTTTTCTGGAAATAAAGTATATTTTCACGGAAGACGAGAGGATTTGTGTCACTTCAATACCTCACATTGTGTGTGTTAACATTTCCATTGAGGGAAAAATTACTTTCGTAACTAAAACAAATTGTTGTTATGTAACCTGGTTCTTGGTTAATTTGATTGAAAATATTTTCCATATATCCATATTTATCATATATGGATGAAATTTGTTTTTAGCCAACACTCGGTGTACGGTCCTTTGACTGATCCCACATATAGACGCAATTTAGGCTGTAAAAAAGTAGCGTTCACTACCATTTTTGCAATTATGTCAATTTTTTGTCATCACTAATTCTTGGTCGACCAGATCGTTTGGCATCTTGAATACTACCTGTTTCCTTCAAACTTCAGAAGAAGCTCTCTCAAATCAGTCCTCGGGGTTCATTACCATTTCTGCAATTATGTAATTTTGTTTATCACTAATTCTTGGTCGACCAGATCGTTTGACATCTTGAACACTACCTGTTTCTTCAAACTTCAGAAGAAGCTCTTTCAAATAAGTCCTCGATTACTTTGTTATAATTGTTTCTACATTCACCAATTATTAAGATAGCTCCTACATTGTAAGGTACAGTACGTACCATTTTGCTTATGAAAACAGGTAAACGTCTCGTTAAACAGTAATTAAACTAACTATTCAACGTATAAACACTTTTGTAAAAAGCAAAGTAAAACCAACCGGAGAATTGAAAACCTTCAACTTTTTGACAAATAACCAGAGGCAGACGTTAGAATCATTAATAATTAAATGCGAAATTATAATTTTAGTATTTAGTTAATGTATTCATCAAAATCACCTTAAACCCAAACAAAATTAGTATGTGTGAATAGGCGTGTTCAATATATTTCAAACGAGATATCACTTGCCATAAGGTCCCGTTTAAAATGTTCGACCACAGTGGCTCTGTAACGCCATCTATCACTATTAGGTCCCTTGTTATGACTATTGAAGAAGCCTTCTTCTTCTTTAAGTGCCGCCTCCCAATCGGAGGTTGGATATCATCATCACTATCTTTACTTTATCTACTGCTGCTCTGAAGAGTTCTATAGAACTGCATTTAAACCAGTCCCTTAAATTCTTCAACCATTATACTCTCCTTCTTCCTATACTCCTTCCTCCTCTTATCGTTCCCTTTATTATCAGCCTTAGAAGTTCATATCGCTGTCCCCTCATTACGTGTCCCAGATATTGTAACTTTCTTATTTTTATTGTGTTTATTATTTCGCATTCTTTGCCCATTTCTCGCAATACCTCCGTATTAGTCTTTGTTGTAGAGAATTGTTTTCATTTTTACAGACCCATTTCTTGCTATTTATATCCTAGCTCTTATTTCGGTCGTTTAATCATTTTTGTCCGAAATCCAAACAAAACTGTTTGTTTTGTTTAGCAGTAATTGGAGTTGTTCGGCAGAGCTTGCCATAATCACGATGTCATCTGCATATCTTATGTTGTTAATAGATCTTCCGTTAATTATTATTCCTTTACTTTGAGATAGTAATGCTTCTTCAAAAATGGCTTCACTATATACATTAAATAGTAATGGGGACATAATACATCCTGCCTAACTCCTCTCCTGATTTCAATTTCTGGACTGGGTTCGTTATCTATTACGATTTGTGCTCTTTGATTCCAGTAGAGGTTATTATTATTCGTAAGTCCCTATGGTCTATGTTTTTTGTCTTTAGAATTTGGACTAATTTTTCATGTCTTACTTTGTCAAATGCTTTTTCAAAATCAACGTAACAAACATGCACATCAACATTCATAACCATGCATCTTTGAGCTAACACATTAAAAGCAAATAACGCTTCTCTGGTTTCCTAGTCCGTTTCTGAACCCAAACTGACTATCATCTATTCCTTCTTTCCAGTTTTTTATTTATACGACCATGTATTATTTTCAGGAATAATTTGAGAATGTGACTTATTAGTGATATTGTTCTGTATTCACTGCAATATTTAGCGTTTGTATTTTTAGGGATAGCACAAAAGGTGGAGAGTAACCATTGTTTCGGTATGTGTCCTGTTTTGTATACTGAGTTAAATAAGTCTACTATAATGTCTAAGGTTTCATCATTCATGCATTTTAAGATTTCTATAGGGATTTGGTCTGGACCTAATGCTTTACCATTTTTGCTGTTTTTTAATGCCATTTTAATTTCCTCTTTTAATATCTTTAAAACCATATCCTCTTCTACTTCTATCTCCATCTGTTCTGTTCTATTGTCTTTGAACAGTTCATTGATGTATTCTGTCCATCTCTGTAATTTGTCGTTAGTATTCAACACAAATTTGCCATTTGCATCTTTCAGTATTCCTGGTTTTCTTGTTCTATTGTTGTGAGTTAATTCTTTAATTTTTTTATGTGTGTTAAAACTATCATGTCTTTTCTGGAATTCTTCTATTTCTGCGCATTGTTCTTTTAACCATTGTTCTTTCGCTTTCTTAATTCTGTATTTTATTTGTTTATCCACTTTTTTGTACATCTGATTATCTTTGTTCTTATATTGACGTCTTTCTTCCATTAAATCTAAAATTTCCTACGAAGTCTAGGTCCGTTTATTTCCTCCTCTCAAATTTTACTATTATAAGTATAACCGTTCAAAAGATACGTGGGGGGAGGGGACTTTTGGCTAACACTGTATATATATTTGTCTAATTACAAATACCACTATGTTACAGAATTTTCCTTTTCTCAATACTTGTTAGAAAATTTATTGTATTTGTCTGCCACGTCCACATCAAAGTACCTATATTAATCCGTGTATTGGTTATTACTCTTATAGTTTCAGAATGATATTTAAAAGGTTTATTAATCTGTAATTATTCGGGCCATTCTTTGGCATTTCTTGAAACGGAGAATAATAATTCTCGTTCACTTATCCTCGGAGTTTCTTGATATATTTTAATAACTCATTAATTAATCTTGTTGTGCCAGACGTGATTAACCATTTTTCTCGTAGTTTTTTTTCTTTCGCAGTTCACGTTTTGTGTTATGTTTTTTTTTAATTCGTTTGATGTTGTTTCTGATGTTTAAGGTTTTCCGTTCTTTGGTTAGGATTTACTTACTATATTTTATTACTGGGTTTATTTGTCTTTGGCAATGTTTCGCTTCTCACTTCTCACGACTTTCATTTCCATATTTGGTTGCCTCTTATGAATCTCTTAGCCATGCTAGATTTCTTTCAGAAGTTTTTCCCATTTCTGCTTCCTTGTTTCTTACTAGTGTTTATGTTTCATGGCAGACTTTCTTATACTTTTTATCAGCTTCCGATGTAGATTTCATACAGGCTTTTTTTCTTGGCATTTGAATTTTTTCGCAACTAAGTTCTATAGTTCTTTTCTAATTGAGTCATAATTCTGTGCAAACTTTCTTTACGAGTCTCCTAAAGAGCAACATTTCTTTCGACTAGACATTTTCATTCTTTTTTGATCTCTTGTAGGGTTTACTTACTTGTTGGTAAGCAGATCATAAATTTAAATAGGGTAAACATTTTAAAGAATATTTTTTCTCTAAACATTGTCTCATATTTGATCAAAACTAGGAGTGAGAAATAAAAATAAACAATATAATATACAATTTTTGGAAAAACAAGAATGTCAAATGAATGCTAATAGTGTAATTAAAATTAAACACACAACCAAAACACTCAAGAAGTGTTCAGTTTCCATTAGTCCATTATTAACCGCTGAATTGCCTATATTTCTGATCACTGTCTGTGGTTAAGTTACTATTTATTATTTTTTCAGGAATATGCAATTATTTTCTGTGACATAACAATCATCTTGTATATTTGAGCGTCTTGTAATGATTTCTCATCCTCCTTATCATTTACCTGTGTTAGGTCTGTTGTTGTTATTATCTATTATATTTTCAGTATGTTTTTATAGCGTCTAAAAACGGCTTCTTTAAATGAGTCCCACACTAAATTCAATAAATGAGTAAAACTCTATCAATAAACTCTTAAATTTGTTGCATTTACAACTAACTTTTGGTTACCTTTCTGCCCCCCTCGCGATAAGATCTTGCTCATCATTCGCAGGTAACAGAAGTGGCTCCGGCAGCTGACGCGCATCTGGCGCCCCCATCTTTCTTTTTTCTTACGATGACGATGACTCGACAGCCGCCCATCTACTACTCTTCACCTCTTCTTCGCAATTATACCACCTGGTAAATTAAAAAAAAAGGTGGAAAATCAGATATTTCAACAGTCGTATTTTTGTCGACTAAATGTATCTGCTAAAAACACATATGTAACCTAATGAAAACTATGCGTGCAGCTGCGTATATAAATCACTTGAAATTATATTTAACAATATATACTTACGATTTTTTCATATTAATGCTTATAAATGAAATGCCTTTCTTTTATCTTTGGTACTCTTTTCATCATCACGTTCTAGTTTTTGCTTATAAATTTTTCCAGTTATATTACCTCTATTCAATGCTTCAATTTAATCTAGATTTCTTCTCTTTTTAAATGTTTTTTGTGTATTCCCACTTAATCTTCTTTTTTGCCCCACTTTCGTCATATCCAAAATATTATTTAGTTATCACAACCTGTCATTCGGATTATGTATATGAAAATAGTTTTTAAATCATTTCTCTCTTTTTTTTAATTAGGAGTAGATTCTGATGAACTGTTTCTGTAGTTTGTTATACTAAGATTACAACGTCCTTTATATAGCCTTCAACACAAACATGATATACAATAAACTAATTGACTTCAGTATGACAAGAAGAAAATCAGTTAAACTAAGGCGCAAGAAACTCTTTCAATTTCTCGATTTACACAATATTATCCTAAATTATCAATACGGATTCCAATCCGATAGATTAACTTCCCACGCATTAATAAACTTAGATTCACATATTCTTAGATGTACAGAAGGCATTTTATCACATCTGGCATGACGAACTTATCAGAAAGCTGATTGTCGTTGGTATCCCATTACAATTTATAAAAATAGTAAAATCTTAGTCACAGTAACTGTTACGAGTTAAAATGAAGGACCATATCTCAAACACATTGACTACTCAATTAACTGCTCAAGCAGGAGTCCCCCAAGGTTCCATTCTAGCTTCTCTATTGTATAAGGGACTGTTTAAGTATTACATTAGCACTTGCGGGGGTTGGGGAGTCTTTGCTTTGCTTATTTTTGATGACATAAGCGGGGTAGGGTTTAGATGGTGATTACGTCAACAAAGTTAATATAAAAATATTATATACGTCAACATAGTAATATTTTTTTATATATATTGCCACCCCAAATATTTATGTTTGAATTAGACAAATACTTACATTTGAAGGTGGCCTTACAATTAATGAACATTTCTTCTTCTGAGGGTACCTGTTCGTTCCGAACGTTGGAAAAGATCATGAAATGTCCTTAAACCGTTTCTAAAATAATTTAAAAATGTTTGACAATGATGCCAAGAACAGTAGAACTTTTCGTGTGTAGAAAGTTTCTTTCATCTTCTGTATAATGGTGGCACACTCAATATTTTAGCTTTACCTGTTTTCAGAAGTGTCCAAAATCTACTACATATTTTCAAAACAGGTAAATAACGTCAAAACGGTAACACTTATTATTTATAATACAGGGAAAGATTCAAGGAAGAAGATCTGTTGGCCGAAGGCAGAACTCATGGTTAAAGAATCTACGTGATTGGTATCAATGCAGATCGATTGATTTGTTTAGAGCAGCAAGTTATAAAATAAAAATAACCATTACGATTGCCAACCTCCGTAGGGAGACGGCACTCTAAGAAGAAGGTAACACTTAAGGCCAAATGTATGCTACTTTAGCTCTTTCCTTATAGTCCTACTTTGAGTATGAACTGCAGTATCGAATATCTGCCAGCTTTTATTATATGCCTAAAGTATAATCAGAGATAGCCTTGTTGTTATAAACTCATGTTTCAAAGAAAACTTGACGTATTGGATCCTATCAAACGCTTGTTCAAAATCTATAAAGCAAACTAACTCTTTAATTCTCAATCCGCGCCTGAAATCAAATTTTTTTTCAATAGTTTCGTCGCATTTATATCCTATTGCAAATCATCGTAAATCCTCAAAAATATTTTCATTAAAAAGTTCAGTATCAGAAACCTATGCAGCTCAATTTTCCTCAAAATTCTTTGAAATTGGCAGATACGTCTAATAGGCCATTCACCGTGAGACATCAGATACAAATATATCAGTTAAATTTTAAAGCAATTTGTTTAACAAACTGTCCACGTAAGCGAGAAAGACCGGTGATCAGTTTGCTATTTCTCGGGGTTACAATAATTTTATGGAAGGCAATAAAGTGATGAGTTCGTACAAGTTCCTGTATACCAAGAAATTCATTGTGGGGCTTTTGAATGAGTTCATTGACTAAAAAATCCATTTAATATCGAAATATTTTGGACACCCTCCAGAATTGAATTTTTACTTGATATTCAAAAATCTCGAGTAAAATATATTCATAATATATTTTATTTTATTTATTTTTATATATTTTATTTATAATTCTACACATAATATGTATAATGTCTATAAAATAAAATGTCACCTAAGAATATATTTCGAATTCATCGATACAGTAAAACAACTAATGAATAATTTATCATCGTATGATTTAACACATGTAGTAGGTATCAACGAGTCAAATATAAATAACAATGTTGCAAGCAATCAGCATACTTAGGTACTATTTATATATTGTTTCATTCATTTCTTTTGGCGCACCAAATAGTTTGTCGCGTCGAGTCGTTATTATGTGCTGCAGGCATTTCCGCCTCCTACAGTTATGCTGAAAATTTCCTCCAACGCTACGGGATGCCCCCGACTTCCAACCTACGTCACATACTTTTTTGTTGCGTACAGGTATTATTTAGGCGTCGGAAATAAAACTATGTTGTGAAATTTGAGCAGGAAGTTATTCAATCGTCGATCTTAATACGAAATCGATGATTTGTACGAGTGAATTTGTTTAGTTTCTGACACTTGAGGGTGGCCGCACACAGAAAATGCAAAACTGTTTGGAAACAAAAACGTTTTTGTTTGAAACGAAAACGTTTTTGTTTCCAAAAGAAACATTTTGTTTTCAAGAGAAACAAAATTTTGCACAAACCATACTGAAATCAGTTTTATTAAAGATGTCGACAGATAACGACGAAATTGCACTAGTTTTCTGGCAGTGGTTCCTCCTACAGGACGAAAAAACGCAAAATAAAAGACAATTTTGGGTGAATCCTATAAATAAGAAAAGAACTGCTGAAAAAAACTCTCCAGTCTTTGTGATTCAAATTTTGATTGTGATGATCTTTTAATTGATAGTTATATAAGGGGTCTGGCCTCAATCAGTACAATTAATTTTTCTGCGTCCACTTCCATGATACACACAATATAAACAAGCAAAATATCGTTGTTTCCACATGTGCTTTCTTGTTGACTACGTCGAGCGGTTTCAAGAAGGGGATTCCAAAAACATGTTGTGTCTGCGTACATTGAAATGTTTCGACACAAAACGACGATCCGGTAATCAACATCAAACAGACTGACTAAAACTAAATGAGCCTAAACATGATTTAGACACACGACTAATCAGTGTGCGTCAGCTCATTTCATTTATATGGAAACATCAGCATCAGACTCGTTTAGTCAAAAACGTTTTTGACTAAAACAGTTTTGCTCTTTCTGTGTGCGGCCACCCTTACGAACGATGTTTTTCTAGTCATAATTTTAGTAGTCTTTGACTCTCTTCCCCCTACTCCATTTGTTTCTGCTAGCTCATTCAAAGTCTTATTTTACCATGTATATTTGAATAAAACAAGTAATGCCGGGTCCAGACCAAACAGACAAAACAAAAACATTCATGTTTCGCGACAAAGTTGCCTCAAATCGAAAACATTTGTTGAGACATTTCGGAACAATTTTGTTTTGTTTGTAAATTTGAAAACTTTTTCAGGTCCCGTCTCAGGTCGGTAAAGATCAAAAAGTTTGTGTTTTGTCTGTGTATTTGACTACAAGTTGTCGGCGCAGTGTGGACGCGTGTGCGTGCCAAAACGAGTTAAGCAGTAGGAGAAATAGAATGTACAATTTTTACCAAAATTAAGTGTATTTTTCTGTTACTGAGTCTCAACACAAATGTTCACTCAACTCCATACAACTCCAACCCACAACATTTGTACTCAAATCCACCCAGCACTGACACACAACATTCATACTCAAATCCTCCCAGCATTGACACGTTCATACTCAAATCCACCCATTGTTGACCCACAAAATTATTACTTAAATCCACCAAACAACCAACACACAACTTTATTTTCACATCCACCTAGTATTGACACAGAGCTTTCTCAGTATTCAGATCAAGAAAACGAACGAAATTGATGATGAACTTTTATGAATGTAAAAACAAGTAGACTCGTCATTATTTTGCATGTAGTATGTACCTATCGTCAACTTCTTTTGTATTAAATATTTAACCAATAAATATAGAGTTTATTTTAAGGGATATTAACAGAAAAATAGTAATGAAAAAAGTTTAACGTACTTGTACATAACCACTAAGACTGTTAATTAAAGCTTTACATACTTCAGGTACTTGTTGCCAAAAATCTTAAAGTGATTGCTATCCTTTCTGTTACACTCATAGCATTTCTAAAGTTAGTATGTCTTTTTGCAACTGCAGGACCAACAAGGCATATTAGATTCTCAAAAATCTTCGGTGGACATTCTTAAAAAAATTTTGAAGCTTGATCGAAATTCACCACTTAGTACAATATCATCTGCTCGCAGCTGAACTAACAATTTGTCTATCGATCAACTTTGTCGCATTTTTAGGGTTGGTCTAATCCAAAAACGTTTGGGTTTTCTTTTAGCAACCTGGGATGATGAGAGCAAAAAAAAACTTGCAGCTAGCAATAAATCTTCAGTTTCATTTTTTCTTGATTAAAACGCCACATGGTTAACCAACACTAATCACAACAGACAACGTCACCAACTGAATTTGTTTTATATTTTGTTGTTCTGGTGTGGACAGTTTGTCTCAATTTTGTTTTGTCTTTTGACGACAAATTTTGTCGCCGGTTTATCGTGTTTATTGTTTCAGAATTGTGTTTTCGTTTTGTTTGCTTGGTCTGGACCCGGCATAATGTTAAAAAGGTTCCGAAACAGCTTTTCTTGTGGCATGTCTAGCTAAATATAGGGGAAAGGCGGGCAAAATGGGGTCCTTAAGATTTAAATTGAGATTTAAAACAAATCTAAAACTTTCAAAGTCATGAAATAAGGCAAAATCCCAGTGTTATAACAGTTAACTATCTATTAATATAAATTAAAGTTAGAAAATGTTAAACTTTTCTTCTTACATAAAAACCAGAGTAATGTAAATTATCCTATTATGCCCGTCGTGTAGGGTAATATGAGGTACGAAATTGAAACCAAGAAAAGCCTATTGACAAAATGTGCATACAAGTATTATTTCAACTGGAACAGCTTATCTACCCCTCTGTGGAACTTGAATAAAAGTTTCCGCAGTACAAGCAGTCAGTGTCACTATCTTCAGCTTCTGAATCTGACTCGACTGTTTTTACTCGACTACATATTTTTCTACATTGATCAGAATAAGAGTAAGTAAATCAAAGAAGCAGCTCTTCTCTTCATGATTAATGAACAACCAAAAGGAAGGCAGGGAAAAATAGACGTCGAAGAAATTTTGAGAAAACTTCTAAGGTAAATTAAGGTAAAGAATTTTAAAAAAGAAGCCCAAGATAAAAAAAAATAGAAAAACAGGACAAGAATGCAATTATTTTAGGAAATATATAGAGCTAATAAGCAACTATAAGTATATGTGCCAGATAATAGTAGAAATTTGGGTCCCATTCATCAAACAGTACAAACGCTAGTGATTGTAATGATGGCAATTCTTAGAATTCGTCAGAATCTAGGCAGTTTAATAAGAATTGGTAGATCTTCTTCTTTAGGTACCGTCTCTCTAAGGAGGTTGGTAATCATCACAGCTATTTTCACTTTTGAGATTGCAGCTCTGAACAAGTCGATGGAACTGCAATTATACCACTTTCTCAGATTGTGAGATCAGGGAGATGCGTCTTCTTCCAATACTTCGTTTTACCTGTCGTATTCATGATTTCCTTTCCTTTGTCATCTTTCTGAGGACCTCAACAATTTGTTATTCGGTCTACCGAACTTATTTTTCAATATTCTTCGGTAGGTCCACATCTCGAATGCTTCAAGTCGATCGCTCACCTCTTTCTTTAAGGTCCACGCCTCCACCCCATACAGCAGCACCGAGAACACATATGAACGTAATATTCTTATTTTGAGTTGAAAACTAGGGTCTCTACTGCATAAGACTTTTCTCATCTTATTAAATGTTGCTCTATCTTGTCCAATTCTCATTTTTATTTCTTCTGTATACTCGTTATTTTCATTAATAATTGTACCAAGATATCTGTATTTTTTTACTTTTTCTATTGGAACCCCTCTTATGTTTAAAATGTCTGGTTGTTGTGTTTTGGAAATTGTCATAAATTTTGTTTTCTTAGCATTAAGCGTTAGTCCGCTTTCCTCACTAGCATTTACTACATTATCTAAGAGAGTCTGTAGATCTTGTATATTCTCTGCAATTAGTATAGTATCATCGGCATATCTGATATTGTTGATGGGTCTGCCGTTGATTTTTATTTACATTTTCGAGTAATTTTTTAACTTATTTCTTCCGAATATAGGTTGAACAATAAGGGGGAGAGCATGCAACCTTGCCTTGCGCCTCTTTTTATCTCTACTTCCTTCGAAAGTTCTTTGCCTACTCTGACTGAGATACAAAACATTATAAATGATAGAGCAAATACGTCTATTAAAATCCCAGTTGACATTTATTAAAATCTCATAAAAAACTACGAAGAGAGAGAAAAACTACATTTACTGGTCGTATACTGGCGAATAAGGATGTGTGATCGATTTGATCCAGCATTAAATCATTCATCTTCACTCTGTCATATTCTTGACCCAGTTTAGGCATCAAACTTAAACTCTTAATACGATATATTTTTTTTATTATGTCAACTTCTAGATTTTGAGCCCTCTAAGGAATACAAGATTGGTAGGATCCAATCAAGACTAATTGCCGACCGGTGAGTATATCTCGTGCTTAATGAAAATAAAAAAGTAAAAAGACGATAAGCCAGGTGGTCGGTGTCTAAGCACACGGATGGGCGGCCCAGTATGTTTCCGGTCACGTGCTGCCGTTTTTTCGTCACTATTGCATCACAATACATACAGAGTGAATATGTTTTAATATCTTGTGTAAAATAAGAGTCTAGCTAACGATAAAATTCTTACAAATATCTTGACAATTTCAAATACAGTATATCCGCTGGATCTTTGAACATTGTCATTATTCGTATTAAAGGAAATAAACCAAAACATGTGAGCCAAACTTACGTCGGTTATAAGAATTAAAAAGTGGTTTAATATGACAATAAACGTTTTTATGCTTCTCTTTTTTATTTTTATTTAATGCATTCTTGAAAACTGGGTATAGATTAATGAACGTGATTTTACAATCCTTGGAAACCTACAGGTTGTCCAATAACATCTACAATAAATAAATATTTAAACCGTAGTTATCATAAATAAAAGTGTTTTTATTGCATATAAGTAAATATACGGATTATGATCTAAAAAACTGAATAGAAATATACCTCAGAGTTCCATAATTTTGTTTATTTTCTGTTAAATATGGTTTTATGACATCTAAATACCCAATACGATGTAAAATCGAAATTGATGAAAAATAATAAAGCAGGAAGCAAGGTTTAGATATCTGGGAATGGATATAACTAGTTACGGAGATGTTAAAGAAGAAGTACGACAAAAAAGCTTAATAGCAAGTAAAGCGGCGGGATCTCTTAATGACACAATCTGGAAGCACAAACACCTAAGATAAGACACAAAACACAAAAACAAGAATTTATAAAGCAGCAATTAGATCTAAAACGGCGGAGAAAAGACGACTATTAGAAACACAGAGATAAAAATATTCCGACGAATATCAGGGAAAAGTCGTTGAATAGTCAACACATTAGTAGAATGGCAGATGATCACCAAATGGACGAAGAAGTATTGGTAGACCAAGAAAAAGATGGTGCAACAATTTAAACAATTTAGGAGGCTAATATTGAAGAAGAAACAGGCTTTAAAGCCTACATACAAGAAGGAAGAAGAAGAAGAAATGTGGTTTTTAAAATTTATTAATGACTTTATTTTTACTATTATTCAGGAGATTGAGGGATTCAAGATCGAAGAGCATCAACATAAGACTAGATGCAGGTTACACTACACATGTTATCAAACTAAATTGAAAAAAAAAATGTACATACAAAAATTAACACAACAAATTGAAAAATAGAAAACTTTTAAGCTGGGTAAAAAAAAACAATATACAATAATAAATTTAAGATTTCTTTACTGTCAGAATCTGAGCTACTCATATTACCAGTGCTTATTACGATTATTTGAATGTTAATGCATATTTTTTGCTCGGATATACCACTTTTTAATAAGTTCATGAGTATTTCTTATACATTTTTCTTAAATTGTTGTGTTACATTGGTTTAGTGCACTTTCCACATACTTATAAAAGCACTATCAGAATGTCCATATCTGCCAATATATTTAGTGTAATATGACTTTCACTTTGCCCAAATGAATTCAATATCGTTGAATTTGTAAGAATTCAGGTTTTGTTGTGCGTCATACTTAATATTATTTTTGTTGTCAACAAGGTAATAATTTCCATTTCAAAATATTAAAAGTTTGATTTCCTAAAACAACACTGAGATATATAATACAACTTGCTTCAGTAACAAATCATTTCGAAGAACCAGCGTGAACAATAATTATAAAACGTTTACCGTCATATTCTACTGGTATATGTAAACTTTTAACACTGTTGTCTTGCCAGGAAATTGTTTAGTTCCCTTCAAATAAATCCACGTTTCGTCCAAAAAAAATCAAGGTCTCTGGGGTGCATCCTATTAAGATTTTCCATACATTTAAGAAGCAATTTGGCTCTTCAAACAGAAATACTAGTGCGCTCAATTAATGCTCTTCGATTATTATCCTTTTCATATATAAATACCATACAACTTCTTTATCTCTTTATTCATAACTTTTACTTTCCAGAATAACATGTTTCTCTAAAAACAGATAAGTACTGAATAAATTGCACTGTTATTCACTGTATTCAGCACTAATTTCAAATACAGATCGAAGAAATTGGTACTTATAGTATTGTGCGAATTAATTGAATCATAGACTGTTTTAATGAAATAACAGTTTATTTAGAAAAAAATTCTATTTTAAACAAAACTATCAAGGTAAACTTACATCATTTAGTCGGAAATATGTAACCCTTTGGCAGCATTTACTGCTCTTGCTCGTTTTGGCATAGACTTTACGGGCTTTCATCTCGAAACCAAACCTGAATAACCGCTTGTTTAATTTTTATCTTTGTAGTACAGTCGTTTTTGTGCAATCCAGCTTTGCAAATGGGATTGCGGTCTAGCAAATTACCGGGCCAATATCATTTGCTTTGACTTGTAACAGGGAGCAGAGTCCTGTTGAAGAATCACTCCTTGAGTCTGACATGTTTGGAGTTCTATGTCCTAACGCTGTTCCAACATGGATTTGTATTTTTGGATGTTCATCATGCCTTCGATTGGTACCAAAGATCCATCCCCATGAATGAAAAACATCCCCAAAACATTTTTTTGACTGGATTTTTTACGGTTTGATCAATATGAGATGGTGTAAGGGTTTCATTGTCAGACTTCCTGAAGAATTTCGACCGCTGTCTCTAGACTATAAAGTGAGTTTCATCTGTAAATAGGACTTTTCTCCAGTTTTTTGGTTCACAATAGCCTTTGTTTCTACATTCGTTCAGTTAGAAGCTGCTTTCTCTGTGGACTCATTGCCCTTCTACAAGTCTCCAAAAGTCTTTTCCAAACAGTTGAGTCATGAATCGCTACATCTAATGCTGCTAGATCTTGTTGGAGTTCTTGGCTTGTTTTTCTTGGGTCCAATTTGCTGTTGCGAAGATATGTGTATGTTCACTTAACGTATTAATATTTTCACGCTTCCTAGGCGTAATATCCATGATGGAATTAACTAAAACAAACTTACTAATTACCGAAAACAACACAAAATAGTACAAAACAACACAAACTTATGGGAAATGTCTTAAAACACCTTCAAATTAAAGGCAGTAAAAAGATCAATGCTTGGTCAGTTGTAAATGCGCGAACAGTGTTGTCAGCTGTAAATATTGAAAAATGGCACAATAATTACATTAATTCGAACAATACTGTACTTTTGCTGATACATGATGTACACTGTATTTAGCACTGCCTTTTTGGATCACTCAGATAGATAGGTGGTTTTGTTTTTTTGGACGGGGTCTACTTTTGCCTGGCTTTAAAAAGATATGATACCCGTCGTGATATACGTACTACCCATCGTGATATTTTAATATAGTAATATGTATTTTGATAAACGAACATACATTTCAATATGTTATCTGTTTAACGGATGAGAATGGCGCCAAAAACCCTCCATTTATTTTTTCTAATTCGAGATACTTCAACACATTAAACACCAGTTGTTGAGCTTGAGAATTCAGTGGTTTACCAGGCAGAAAAAATAAAAACACCATAAAAATATTTCATATCTCTCCGTTGACGTGGTTTTAGCCGTTATTAATAACTACTAGTAGGCCAAATCGGCATATTTTCATCCTTAAAAATCATGATATAATTCATGACCAATCTTTTTGTGACACCTTTATGGTAGATTTAATTATGTTTAGCATGATTTTCTATTATACATAGAGATTAATATAAACTTTGGGATAACACCGAGAAGTATATTTTTGAGCACGATTTAAAAAATGTCTCTTGCAGTCTTTTTTGGATTTATCACCAACGGATCAATTTTGTTTCTCCACAGCAACTTTCCAAGCTTAACTTTCATAAACCTTTAAATATTCAAGCTATGAAAGTTTAGAACTCCTTATCTTTGGATCTTGTCGTTTTACCTTTAAGTTTTCCGGCAATATTACCTTTATGAAGTTCGACAACGATGCACAAAATTTTATTTATAACTTTAAATCTAACAGATTAGAGGGAAAGTTATATTTCTCATTAAAATTTTTGATTCTGTAAATGTTATGAATTTAATATCCGTCTCCTTAGGTACGATATTAAAGAAGTTTCATGTATAGGAATTTAAAACCAAAGGAATATAACTCCGTTTCTTTAACTTGGATCCACAGATTAATACTTTTATTTAAATACCAAGAATTTGAATTAGAAATGTAAGTTTTTCTTAGGAGCCCGCAATAGACAGGTATTTGTCGAGATTTTCCGTTAATAATAGGCTGTTCGTTCAATAAGTTTTGTGCTTCGATAAGAAAGGACATTGCTACTAGCGCCTAAATTTTTATTATGTTGGTACACTGTATATAAACGTAGGTGAAGTTTCATTTCAATCTGTCAATTCATTATTTGTTTATAAGACATTTAATATCGACGTTTAACAGTATTTTTTACGATGGAAAAAATAATGTATCGTGCAGTGATTAAATTTTTATTTGTGGATAGTTTAAAAGTCAAGTAAATTTATGAACAAATGTTGAAAGTGTATAAAAATTCTTCGCCTTCAATTAGTACAGTAGGAAAGATCAGAAAGAGAAAGAAGAAACAGCAACAACACCAGAAATTGTAGAACAAATACAAGATATCGTATTGGAAAATAGTCGAATTCTAAAGCCCTAGGCATCTTATTGGGCAATGTAAGCAATATCTTGACTGAAGTGTTGAGTTTCAGAAAGCTGTGTTTACAATGGGTGCCGTATTTGCTAATAATGGAACAAAAACATATTCGAATGCGACTTTCTCAGCAACATTTAGAACGTTTTCGAAAGGATAACATGAATTTTGTGCATCAATTCATCACTATGGATGAGACTTGAGTATATTACCATGATCCTGAATCAAAACAAGAGGCTAAAGAGTGGTGTGAACCTAGTTCTTCGGCTTCGAAAAGAGTTTGTGTTCAGAAATGGGCCAAGAAGGCGTTAACATCAGTTTTTAGGGATGCGAAATGAATTTTGTTTGTGAATTACTTGCAAACTAGTAAAACAATAAATTCTGAATATTACTGTAACAGTAGAGCATCCAGCATACCTCCAGATTTGGCATTTTGGGGATGGCTAAAATCCATGAATTAAAGTTCGAATTGTTGGAGCATCCACCATATCTCCAGATTTGGCCCCTAAGCGACTTCCATTTGTTTCAATACATAAAAAAATCATGCGTGAAAAGACTTTATATAGTCACAAATGATTGCTAAAATTGGAATTTACCGGTATTTGTGTAGTAAAGAGTTGACAACAAAAAAAAATCAGTTTCACACAGTGGCGCACCCAGTATTTTCCTGTGGGGGAGTTTTGGTTGGACACAGAATTTTTTTATGCTACCTCCATTTTGAGTCCTTAAAAATTTGTGAGTAACAGTGTCGGAATAGTGCCCTGGGGGGTTAACCCCCAAAACCACCCTGGGTGCGCCACTAGTTTGATAGCTGATAGTTTAGGTAGTAAAAATAAAGCGTTACACGAGACAACGACGCCATTTCATTGTTGAACAATATTTTAAAAATATTGAAAGTTTAGTGGGCACAGTTTCTAAAATTTCATACAAAATATATTAACTTCTTCAACTGAAGTTGGAAAATTCAGGAAAACTGGGTCAATTGGTGACGCTAAACATAATATTAGACACAGTCCGTGAGAGTGCTAATAAACTTCCAGGAACATCAATTCAGCATCGTGAACAAAAATTACAAATTACAAGAAACTCTCTACAGCATAATAATGTACTCATTGAAGATCTGCATCTACATGCTTACAAAGTTCAATTAATACAAGAACTGAATCCTACTAACCTTGCTCAGCGAAGAGATTTTGTTTAATTGATTGTTGAACGTCAACAAGTGTATGCTGATTTTTTGAGAAAAATCGTCTTAAGCCATGAAGCACATTTTCCCCTTAATGGCTTTGTTAATAGTCAAAATTATTCCCATTTGAGGTTCAGTTCGAGAATCCACATGTTTGATGCGGATTTTGGGCTGGAAGCATCATTGGACCACACTTCTTTGAAAATAAGGCTGGTAAAGCAGTGGCTGTTACTGGTGCTCGATACAGTAACATAATAAGAGATTTTTCTGCCTAAATCAGACGATTTGATGTGGAAGATATATGGTTTTATCAAGACGGTGCCTCAGACCATGCAGCCCGTGAAACAATCCAATTACAGCATGAGACATTTCCTGGTCGTCTACTCTCTCGTTACGGTGATTAGAATTGTCCCCCTAGATCGTGTAATGTAACACCATTGGATTTCTGTTTACGTGATTATTTTAAGTCAAAGATCTATGTCAACAAACCTAAAACCACCCGTGCATTCTTCTTCCTTCTTTCTTCTAGTATGTAGGCTATAAAGCCTGTTTCTTCTTCAATATTAGCCACCTAAATTGTTTAAATTGTCGCAATATCTTTTTCTTGGTCTGCCAATACTTATTCGTCCATTTGGTGACTTATCTTGTGCTATTCGTACTATTCTATCCGCTACCATTCTACCGATGTGTTCGTTTCACTCTTGTTTTTGTTTTGTCATCCATTCATTTATGTCTTCTATATTGCATGCTCTTCTTATGTTTTCGATTTTCTCCCTATCCAATAGACTTTTCCCTGATTTTCGTCGCAGTATTTTCGTCTCCATAGATGTGCCAGGTCTTGTCTCCGCCATGTATGTTAATATAGGTCTAATTGCTGCTTTATAGATTCTTGTTTTGTGTCTTGTCTTAGGTGTTTGTTCTTCCAGATTGTGTCATTAAGAGATCCCGCCGCTTTACTTTCTTTAAGCTTTGTTGTCGTACTTCTTCTTCAACATCTCCGTAACTAGTTATATCTATTTCCAGATATCTAAACCTTGCTTCCTGCTTTATCATTTTCCCATTAAAATCGATTTTACTCCGTAGTGGGTATTTAGATGTTGTCATACATTTGGTTTTTTTTTGCTGATATTATCATATTGTATTTATTGGCTGTTGTATTGAAGATGTGTGTTAATATTTGGATTTCTTTGTTCCCCATTCTGTAGCCATAACCCGTGCATTGAAGGGTAAAATTCAGCACTACATCAACAAAATTCATTCACATGCAAAATGGTAATAGAAAATTTCGACTCTGATTGGCATTTATGTACTTTATGATGCAATAAAAAAATTACAATCTAAAAAATAGTGTTTTCTAGTCAATTCAAATTTTGCGTAAATTTTGGGATACCGTTTATATTGATTTCGTTCTAGTACTTTATTTGTGTTGACTTATTTATTTTCTCTGTCACTTATTTTCCACTCATTTTACTTTTTAACGTTTTTTTTTCGCTTTTTTTTGTAGATTTTTATTTACTGATGGTATACCTATTTAAACATATTTATTTGGTTCAATTGTATTATAAGATTGTTTAATATTTTAATTATTTACTTAATTTTTTTTGCACATAAGCTTGACTTTTAAACTTTCGTATTTCTATTAAATTGCGCACTGGCGAACAAGTAATTTTGTTTTCTTATTTTCTTTTTATAGCGATAATAAACCTGTGCCTTAAATGCTACTTGCGTTTCTTCTCTAATTGGCAAGGATACATTTCAATTGTACGACGGAACCCATCCTGTACAATTGTATTATCGATGATTATCGGCCATCAGCAGCGATGGATGACATATGCTCTTTACTTTCAACTCCCTATAATTAAATGTTTCCACCAAATGAACCGTTTAACAGGGAAACGGCAGCGTCACAAGTCGCGACCTTCTGTTCCTGGAAATAGACAGGTTTGGCGCGGACTTTTAAATTGCGAGAAGAGCAGTTATTATGCCCTCTTTCACAATAAACATGTGAAACAGTTAATGTCTCCGTAAAATCCTGCCGTTTTATTCTATCTTGTCTGCAATGTTGACAGTTATGTGAAACATGATCTAAGGATTTGTTTTGAGATTGAAATAAAGAAATTCATAATTGTAAGTAAAACTAGCAATAGAACTTACAAGAGAAACGAAATAAAGAAATGCGATAAATAAAGAAAACGAAATAAAGAAAGAAATAAAAAAAAATAAAGAAATTTTAATATTCACTATTTGACTACAACGGTAGCAGTGAGAAAATATTCGAAAATAATATCCTTAATGATGACCTCGGCATCATATCGAATTTATGCTCTATAAGTAGAGAGCAAAAAAAAAGTACGTGTTAACGAACAGCTGTCAAAGGAAATTGAAGTTAGGTGTGATTTGAGACAGGGATGCATATTGTCACCAATTCTTTTTAATGCCTACTCGGAAGAGATCCTGAAAAAAACTCGTTGAGGGTGAAACAGCTGGAATAATGCTAAGTGGAATTCCTGTTAACAACATTAGATATGCGGATGACACTGTCATCTTCGCGAAAAATGTTAAAGATCTTCAGAGACTGGTGGCCAGAATAGCGAAGTATGGAAAATAATAGACCTAAAAATGATCGTCAAGGATACAAAATTTATAAGAATATCGAAAACTTAAAGAAATACTGGGAATCTTCTGATAAACGAAATTAATGTTGAACGAGTGGACAAATATGCATATCTTGGAACAATGATTATCTCCACAAGTGATTACTTCCAGGAAATTAAACTCAAAATAGAAAATGTTAAAGCAAATTTCAACAAAATGAGAAGAGTGCTCTGCACAAGAGGTGAGACACAAATAAAAATATTTGAAGATGAAATATACAAGAGAGAATGGAGAACTTTACACATGGAAGTCGCCTTTAGATGCACATCAGGGCATTATAAGGAACCAAATAGATTGTGTGACAATAAATAGAAGGTACAGGAATGCTATTACTAAGGTATCTGCACTACCTGGAGCAGACATAGGATCCGACCACAATTCCTTGGTAGCAAATATTCTCGCAAATAGGCTCGCTCCAGCTAAAAGAAAACACCAGAAGGCATCAATAAACATTGGTAAACTCAAAAACAATGAAACAAGTGAAGCGTACACAGAGGAAATAAACAATAGGTTCTCTAATACGGCAACTGAGGATGATGTCGAAAAGTCATAGACCACCATAAAAGAATCATTTCATGAGGTGAACAACACTTTTCTACTCGAGAGTACAAGAAGTACTCGACCAAAAATGAGTGGATGATAGAAGAAATATTAGAGATGATGGAACAACGCAGGCAGTGTAAGATTAGGCAGGACTAAGTAGGGTACCGAAATATACACAGTCAAATTCGTAAAGAAATTATAGCGGCGAAGGAGATCTGGATGACTACACTTTGCACCGAGTCTGAAAACGTATATGAACTGGAGACAGCTTCAATCTTCACAAGAAAATTAAGGAAGTTGCTGGTCTCTTCAAGGAAAAACAAGTCATTGGTATACATAATGACCAAAATAAACGAATAACTGACCCTAGCGATATACTTAATACTTGGAAATTGTACACAGTCAATTTGTTCAATGATGACAGAACACAAAAACCACCACAACTGGGAGACCATTTGTATGGCCCAAGTATTTTGAAAGCTGAAATTATACACGCTATCAAACTATTAAAAGTAACAAAACTCCAGACCAGATGATATGTACGCAGAAACAATCAAGTTACTTAATGAAGAAAACCTAGACATTATTGTCAAGCTCTTTAACAACATCTACGATAGGGCCAGATTCCAAAAGATTGGCTTCGCTCTACATTTATCGCCCTACCAAAAACACCACGTGCGAACTTCTCCAAGGACCACCGACTAATAAGCCTAATGAGTCACTTTTTAAAACTTTTCCTGAGAATACTGCACAATAGATTGTTTAAGAAATGTGAAGAGGTCAGTGGATGAAATCAGTTTGGTTTCAAAAATGGTCTTGGCACGAGAGAAGCGATCTTTAATATGCAAACATTAATACAGATTTGTTTAGATCAAATAAAGGATGTTTATGTCTGTTTCATCGATTATGAGAAAGCATTCGATAATGTAAAACACGAATTGATGATAAAAATACCTAAAAGAATTGGGATTGGACGCCAAGGATATAAGAATTTCTTCAAAATTTCAACGAAACAGAAGATTTCTCCATTAAAAAAGGGGTAAGGCAAGGTTGTATACTGTCTACAATGCTGTTCAATTTATACGTAGAACATCAGGTATGCCGATGATACAGCCATAGTGGCAGGATAACATCGAAGATCTTCAGTGCCTTTTAAATGATCTAACTCTTGCAAGTGAAGCTCGGGTTTTGAAAATAAATATCAAGAAGACAAAAACAATGATTATAAGTAGAAATTATTACCCCAACGCAAAGATATATGTCTCTGGAGAAGAAATCGAACAGGTCAGGCAATTTAAATACTTGGGTTGTTTGCTGAACGAGGGTTGGGACCCCGAGAATGAAATAAAGAGCAGAGTTGAACAAGCCAGAAATGCTTTTTTGAGGCTTCCTAAGCTTCTGACTAATCGCAAATTGGACTTCAACCTCCGATACAAGATGCTTAAGTGTTACGTGTGGCCTGTTCTCCTGTACGGAATGGAATCATGGACGTTAAAGGCCAGTTTCATTAACAAACTTGAAGTGTTTGAAATGTGGTGCCTGCGTCGAATGCTTAGAATATCATGGACGGATAGGGTCAGAAATGAGGAAGTACTCAGAAGAGCGGCCTTACAGGATAGGGAACTTTTTAATTATATAAAAAGTAGGAAGACTGCATACTTGGGGTACATATTACGAGGAGAAAAATACACTTTTCAGCAACTGATACTCGAAGGGAAAATAGAGGGTAGAAGAGGTCTGGAACGTAAAAAAATGTCATGGCTACGCAATATTCGACAATGGACAGGAATCCACAGCTGTGAAATGCTTCGCAATGCTGCTAAAAACAGAATTATTTAATCCTGGCGATGTACGGTGGACGCCTACGCAGAAACGCACGGCACCTTAAGAAGAAGAAGAATTGATTGTAATGAAAATTACATTTTTAAATAAAATTTGACGTTTTGACTTCCAAAAGATTACTTAAGAATTCTGATAAAAAGAGTGTATAACCGCCAAAGTTGTTGAAGAGGTTATAAGCTCTCATTTATTTCTGGTTTTACAATTTCATATGCAATTCTAAATCTTTGAGCTGACTTACGGTAAGGTCACGTCTTTTTGGAGTTTCAATTGTTCTGTTTGAAGTAGCCATACTCGGTGCTTCTGATTTTTACTTTTCGTAAATTTAAACATAGTATTCCTTGTTCTATAATTCTATGCTGTGGTATTATAGGCCAATTAGCTTACCCAAACCATCTAATACTGGCAAATAGATTAAAAGTAAATCTTGATTTCTATTAGTCTGGAGAACAAGCAGGATTTCAATAAGGCCAGGGAAGAAATGGCGTTGATACTTTTAGTCGAAAAGCCTAAAAGAATAGAACCATGGCTCTTATTTTTCTCTATTTTCACAAAGCATTTGCCACAGTGGAAACAGTCGCTGTCTTAAAGCAGACTGCAGAATGGACCACAGGTATGCGAATATTATTCGAAATATTTACGAAACTGCAATAACAACTGTAAATATTCATTGCATGACTAAGAAGATAAAAATTGGCAGAGGGTGCAGCAGGGAGATTCTTTACCGAGAAAACTATTTATACCTGTCACGGACGCATTTAAACGATTATAATGGAGCTTAATGGGTATTAACATCGATGGAAATACACTAAATCATCTCCAACATGCCGATGAAATTGTTCTCATAACAGACAATTTAGGAGAAGCCAGAGTTATGCTACAATTCTGACCAACCAATTCAATAGCAGATTAGCAGAACATAAATCTTCTTCTTACGGTGCTTTATCCTTAAGGACGTTGGCCATTACATTTGCCCATTTAATCTTATTTGTAGCAGCCCTGAATAGTTCTATGGAGGTCATGTTCGTGCATTGCCGTAGGTTTTTAAGCCAAGAGTTGCGTCTTCTTCCTGGTCCTCTTTTGCTATTGACTTTGCCTTCGATTATAAGTTGGAGCAGTTCATAGTTTTGATTTCTTATGATGTGACCAAAATATTGTGTTTTACGTTCTTTTATTATAAGCATAAGCTCTCTTTCCTTATTCATCCTCCGCAAGACTTCCGCATTTGTCGGATGGCTCATGTAGGATATTCTGAGCATTTTACGGTAACACCAGAGTTCGAATGCTTGGATTCTTTTTTGTGTTGCTTCTGTTATTGTCCAGGCTTCAACACCATAGAGCAAGGTGGAGAAAACATAGCACTTAAGTATTCTAGTTCTCAATGAGATGCCCAGCTGGCGGTTGCATAGAACTTTTTGCATTTTGTAAAACATTGTACGTGCCTTTTTCAGGCGTATTCTTATCTCTAGTGAGTGGTCCCAAGTTTCATCAAGATTACATACAAGGTACGTTGTTCTTGTTACTCTTTCCAGATCTGTTCCGTCGACATTGACCTTCACCCTTCTGTTTATGGTGCTTGCTGATGACCATCGTTTTTGTTTTCTTTGTATTCAATTTCATTCCAAATTCTCTACAGGCTGTCGTTACTCGATCCATTAAGCGTTGCAGGTCTTCAGCATTATTTGCCAGTATGACAGTGTCATCAGCTTATCGCAGGTTATTTATACATTGCCCGTTTATAATTATACCATCCGAGGTGCCTTCCAAAGCTTTCTGAAATATCTTCTCAGAGTAAACGTTGAACAGCAAAGGTGATAGGACACATCCCTGTCTTACTCCCTTCTCGATATTGATTTTTCCAGATGTTTCGCTTTTTATTCTGATTTTAGCCTTTTGTTCTTGGTAGAGGTTTGAAATGATCGTTAAGTCTTTATCGTCGATATTACATGACCTTAAAATATCTATTAATTTATCATGTTTCACCAGGTCAAACGCCTTCTGAAAGTCTATAAAACACAAGTATACATCAGAATCGACATCTCTACATCTTTCAACTAGCACACGTATTGAAAAAAAGTGCTTCTCTTGTTCCGAACCCATTTTTAAAACCAAACTGAGTTTGACCAGTGTGTTCGTCTAGTTTATTGTATACTCTATTGTGTATTACTCGTAGGAAAAGTTTCAATATATGATTCATCAGGCTAAAAATCCTATGGTCTTCACATTTCTTGGAGTTTTTCTTCTTTGGTAGTGGTATAAACACCGATGTCAGCCAATCATTTGGTATTATGCCTGTTTCGTATATTTTGTTAAATATATCTTCCATTACTTCGATGTGTTCGTCTAGTAATATCTTTATTATTTCAATTGGGATATTATCTTCCTCAACAGATTTTCCGTTCTTTATTTGATTTGCCGCTTTGATAATTTCTTGCTTTGTGATGTAAGGTCCAGTCGATGCCTCCTGCATGTAAATGTTCGTCCTCTCTCGGTCTTGAAACATCTCTTCCACGTATTCTCTCCATCTACCTATTTGATCTTCTATGTTCAGTAGCGGGTTCCCATGTTCCCACAGAATATAATTAGAACATAAATAGATGGAAATATCTGGAGGAGGACTATGATCAACAATGGACAAATCAGGGCTAATTGATGATGATTCCTTCTTTACATTTATCTATTGTCTTGTAAGTGTCCACAGAAAGTCTATTATAAACCTTTTTCTAAAGAAAAAGGTTTATAAGATGGCGGTTAAACAATGTCATTACAAATTTCTAACTTGAAAGCCCTTACAGCACAAATTATTTGACTTTTGACAGTTAACTTAAGTCTAAATTAAAGGAAATTACATTTATGACGTTTTTTTTATTATATTGACAATACAGATTTTTCTTAAAACTGTCTCAACCAATACGTGTATTTAATGTTTGATGTATCTGAGTATTTTATTATTTAAAATGAATAAAACTCCCTAAGCTGGTCCTAGGTAACAAAAAACCCCCTAATTGTTCCGGTGTACAAGAAAAAACGAAGACGGTACTAAAAGATCCAACCACATGTCTGTTAAATTAACCTTTTTTCATGAAGCACCGAATGAAGTCGATATACTGTATATTTTATTTTATAAATGAGTCCAGGTGTGTATGTTCCTCCAACACCGACCCTAGCGATATAAAAAGAAGGAAATCTGTCGTTTCGAGCACGTTCCAACAAGCTTCAAAATCTCGAAAATGAACATCAGACTATCACCTGCCCATATTCTACTGAATAAAATGAAGATGTCTGAATGTTAAACCAGCTGAACTCAGAAAGATATATACGATTGTCAGATTTTACAGCTTTATAATTAGTAGAAGATAGTCAGTTCAATGAATTACAGAAAGAGGACAGATTGTAATATTCATTGGGCAATAATTTAATTGAAAAAATAGTTAACAAACGAAAGCTTTGATTAAATTATTTGTTAGCTCATTTAGGTATTATTACTCATGTTGGTTGCAGGAATCGACCAACTAATTATATTGCTTTTTGCAATATTGTCACGTAATAAGAAAAAATAATATTGAAATCAGGTATGCAGACGATACCGTTGCAAGCAGAAAAAATGGAAGGCTTACAAAAATATACTAGATACAGTTAATAATGCAAATGAAGCAATGGGACTTAAAAGGGATGACAATTTTCGCCTTGACCACTCAATCAGAACAAGTTCACAAATTCAGATACTTAAGAGTAGTACTAAATAATAAGGGAGTTAGACATCCGAATTAGATATTAAATGCTACGTTTGGTCAGTTTTTCTGTATGGAGTTGAAGCCTGGACATTAAAATTAAATATCATGAGACGGTTAGAAGCCTCTGAAATGTGGCTTTATCGCAGAATCATTAGATTCCATATAAGTTTGGTTGTATGTGTATATGTGAACGATAAATAATCTATACTCTAAGTTAATATAGATTATTTCCTTTAGTTGTAAATTGAACGAAAATAAATAAACTAACTTTCGCTTTTAAAAACGCGAAAATATGCCTTTTGTGGAGTTAACAGAGTTGAATGCAGTAGTGCAGAACTTTTTAGAGCGGCCGTCAACAGAGTCCGCATAACCATGAACCTTCGATAGATGATGGAACTTAAAGAAGAAGAGTAACAGACGTGCAAATTGGAAATATTATTGGTCTTGTGGAGCAAGGAATATCTCAGCGGAACATAGCTACAAGGACAAGCGTAACATAGTTCGTTGTGTTAAAAACCTATGCTACGTACCAGGAGTCAGGAATGCTTAAGAACAGAAAAAATAAAAGTCGCTAAAAAATAACAACGGCTTGCCACGATCGTTTTATTATCCAAGTAGCTAGAAGAGATCAAACGCTTTCTTACCCGCAACTCCAAAAGCAGCTGTTGGAAGGTACAGGTGTAAATGTTTCAGATGAAACGATAAGAAGCAACGATTATACAGCAGTGGACAGTTACGGTTTCCCGAGTTAACCAACTAGCGCAAGATTGATCGCCTAAATTATTGTCTTCAATACCAAAACTGGAACATTGGAAATTGGCAAAGTTTGCTATTTTCAGACGAAACCGGGATTTTTGTAAAATCATATAACCGATGAATTCGTGTACTTAGAGGGCGAGGAAAACAAGCAAGAACAGAAACAGCCAGATCTGTTCACATAGATAAAGGAGGAAGTGTTATGTTCTGGGGAAATCATATGGTCGGTGACAAAACTCCTTTAATTTCCATTCAACCAACTTTAATATCTCGCAGCTATGTTGATTTGGTTCTAGAACCTGTAGACTCTGAAAAAGTGCAGTGACAAAAAAATTTCATTTTCATGCATGATAGTGCACTTCCATATACCAGCAGTCAGTACAAACTTCATTGAAGCCGAAGATATCACTATTCTATAGTGGCCTGCTGGCTCACCCGACCTTAAGTCTATAGAGCATTTATGGGATATGCTTAAAAAAATTAGACCTCGCCGGCATAATTCACAAAACACTTTACAGCTACAAGCTGCTTGAAAAAAGGAAACAACCTTCCACGATAAAATCTTAATAATTTGTTTACGCGCATGCTCACGCGAATACATGGAGCTTGCATAAGGCCTAGGGTTATTAACACCGTATATTAAAAAAAACATAAATAAATAAAAACAATTTAAACATCATTCCTTGTACATTGAATGTACGAAATAATAAGAAATATCAAATGATTCCATAATAAGTTTGGTTGTGTGTATCGTCCCCTATCACTCGCAACAGATAAAAGGTTACCATCCTTTCACATAGCTGCAGGAGAATTTACCTCAGGGTGCCTTAGATAAGCCTTCCACTGTCTTGATTTTGTTTTTTTTTTTTTGTAATGTGAAACTATTCGATCAATTTCTTTCAAGTTTTTTCCATGATTCCAATAAGTTTTTATAAAATTGAAAGTAGAGCTGACAAATTGGTGTTGGAATTGGATTAACCATAATATCGAGAATAAGCCTCTAAACCAAATACTTTCTTTTTACCGCCTAAATAGAATTAGCGGAGCTATTCAAATGTAAACGTAAAGGAAATATAGAAGAAAAAAAGGGCATAAATCTCCTAGACACAACAAAAAACACACCTGCTTATGTTCTCTATTCTTTAACCGTGGCCAAAAATTTATTTTCTATAAGTTTGCGTGCATTGCCCTCCGGCAGGTAATACGGGAAGAGGGTCAAAATCCTCTCCTGAATAAAAATTAAATAGCATAGGATTATTACTAAGGGTGAATATTAGATGTAGGTAACAAAATTGAATCATTTAATATTAAAAGCCGGATTTCTTTAAGAAAACATTAGCCGATCAAATATATAATATATATATATATATTATATATATATATATATAATATATATATATATTATAAGAGTAAGAAAAAAGAAGTACTTGTGATTCGTTTGGAAAAAATATAAAACTATTTTGGATGGTTTGGAGTCAATAAAAGGGGCTATTTGTTGACTATTTTTTACTCGAGCTTTCAATTGTGATTACAATTTTTATCAAGAGCTTCTAAAAAATACAAAATATCTTACAAAGTTGAACTAGAAATAAATAATGTTGTTGTTAACTCACCAAATAAAATTAGTTATTTATATAAAACTGCTGCTAACATTATTACAAAAAATATTATTAAAAAAATGTTCTATTCTAATAAATGTTTCTCTGAAATAAATTTTGATAAAGTTTCTTAACAAAAACAATTGAATTTGTAAACAAAAATTGAATAGCTACAATTCAGCCTAAATGTCGTAAATACCAACTTAAAATTATATATATATATATATATATATATATATATATATATATATATAATATATATATATATATATATATATATATATATAATATTAAGTTTGTTATTTCCTGACCGTCAATATTTAAATAGAAACATTTCCTGGGTTTGTCGGTCTGTTGTAAATAAAGCTAACTTAACTATTGCTTACAGGTTTCGGCAATTTTCATTTTCAATAAGCACTTTATTTTATGAACATTGCATTATACAATTGTATTTCATGTTTACACTTTTTAAAAATTTAACATGGATTAAATACCAATTATATATTAGATATCAATTGTTTAATCAATGTTAAGCTTTTAAAAAGTGTAAACATGAAATATAATTGAACGGTGTTTTGCAACAACCGTCTAACCCACATTTGTTTACAAATGAGGTTAGACGTGTCAAACTGTCTTTCATAATGCATACTACATCAAGCAAAAATGATATAAGCCATATCCCTACTGATGGAGGCGTTTGTGAACTAAGTTCTAAACCACATTCGTCAAGTAATATGAAAACAGAAATTTGTAAAAATAGTCTAACCCATGTTTTCATTATAAATATGTGGGTTAGACGCTTGTTGCAAATCTTTGTAAGGGTCTTTTCATTGTTTGCACCATATCCAAAATATTAAATTGAACAAATCTTTATTTTGACTTATTAAGAGCGTAGGCGCAAAATTTCGGGCCAATACTTTTTAAATGCATTAATTTTTTTCGAATCCTGAGAAAACTAACAAATATTTTTAAAAACTTTTAACGCAGAATGAAAGATTACATTATTACCGAGGGCCGAAAGTCCCTTAGAATAATCAAAAAGGTTTTTTGAATGAGATATTTGAAATTAAAAATCACACTAAATTTTCTATTTTTTATCACCCCTGCAACTTATTAAAATAAATATTGTAGACGTTTTCAGGGACTTTCGGCCCTCGGTAATAATGCATTCTTTCATTCTACGTTTAAATTTTTCAAAATATTTATTAGTTTTCTCAGGATTCGAAAAATATGAATGCATTTAAAAAGCATTGACCCGAAATTTTGCGCCTAAGCTCTTAAAAGACGAGAAATTTATTATTTCACTAATATTACCATTTTATTTAAATAAATAAAATTGCACCAAACTAGAAGCTTTATCGTTAATGGTAAAATACGAAAGTATATTATTTAAAATTTTCTGTGTTGTCAGCTCGGCAATTGATTAAAGAAATTTTTAAATTTCATTTATCGCAGATAGTGTACCGAAAAGGTAACATAATATGTTTTTGGATTACTCGAACGTTGGTGTCATAAATGCCGACAAAAAATTGCATTATCAAATATTATAGGTATGATTTGGAAGGAATTGGTTTAAATCCTGATTTCGAGATTGATCAAAATTAAATCGAGTAGGAATTTAATCAGAACCAGTTACTTACTATTACTAATGAACTCGAATTCGAAGTTTTTTTGTGTATTTACTATTTCGGAGGGATAGACGGTTATTTCAAAATGAACATGTATATTTTTACAATTTTGCAAAAACCGTATAAGCCGCTTTAAGATATTTTTGCGATATACTGATTTTACTTATTTTGCTTTTGTACGTTTTTTTAGGTAGCCTGTAATTATTGAAATATAAAAATATAAAAATAAAGCCTTATTCTCTATCAGTGAATTTCTTAAAGTAGGTAGACACAATATGCTCATTTACTCTGAACCATATATATGTGGCTTAGACTTTTATTGCAGAACACCATCCTGTATAATGTAATGTTTATAAAATAATGTACTTTGTCTGGAACGGTTTCTAAATGGAAAAGACTACCGCGATATTATTCTCGAACCTATTTCAATTAATGTATGATAATGCGCGTCAATATACTGCCATGGTGGTGCGAACATTCCTCGAAGATAATGAAATGGAGGTTTTACGATGGCCTGCACAATCGCCAGATTTAAATCCAATTGAGCATGTATGGGACATATTGGCAGAGGCATGTAACAACAAAATATTGCGTTCAATACAAGACAGCAACTGTTTGAGAGTCTTTGAAATAAATTATTTGTAATTCTTATCTTATCTCGCATTTTGTTTTTGTCCTCTACCCTACCATATTTTGATATAAATTCTATTGGATAGAGCTTTTGTGAATAGGTGAGCATTACTCATATAGATGGTTTGGATAATTGATATATTCTACCGTTACTTGATGGAAATTCATGTTATGTAACAATAAAACACTGAAAACTTTGTTGTCAAACTTCCAAAAAATTTATTGTAAATTCTTATCACTACAGCTGTTTCGGCTGATTGCCTTTCTCAAGTGATCTATTTTTGGCATGCGTTTACACTTTATAGTCTTTAATGAAATAGGTTGAGGAGGGAGAACTGTTTGTCTCAATTTGGTCATTCAGAATTATATCTGTGTTTTTTAATTTGTTGTTTTTTTATAGATTCTAACAAAGATAGCTTAAGGCCTTTATTTTGAATGTGAAGAATTTTAAATTCGTCATTAAAAGAAAGATTATGATCTAGAAGGTGAAGTGCGTATGTAGAATCTGTTTTTGTATTATTGAAAGCTCTTTTATGTTCTGCTATTCGTTTATTAAAATATCTACCCGTTTGACCGATGTAAGTTTTTGGGCAGTCGCCACATTTAAGTTTGTACACACCACTGTGTAAGTGTTTTTTAAAAAACGCTTACTTTTTTATAGATGGTTTGGGTTTGGTAGTCATCGATTGGCCTCTAAGTAAAACTCTTTAAGGTTTTTTTGAGCTTTTGAGTTTATTTAATTACGCGCTCATTATCAAAAACAGACTGAAAATAATAACTACATCACAAACTAAAGTTATTATTAGATTATTAATGTACCTATATAAAATATGGTGCGTCCTATATTTTTATCCTAGTATTTTATCTATTGTTCATATTAAATACACATACTAAGATTCTTAAAATGTCAGATATGTATTTTTTTCTTTACCTGCTAGCACGAATGGATTTTTTGTTTCTTTTGTATTAACAGTGGCTATTTATTGGCGAGCCCTTCGTTGTGTAAATCCTAGAAAGAAAGGCCGGCAACTCAGCTGTCTGTCGAACCCGTGTAATCATAGGCATATACAGCTCACCTTGTTACATATAAAAAGATAAATTTACTGCAGGGTGTTTATTCGACATCCCAACAATATAAAGAAATTGGAATTATTGAGAATATATTTCGTGGCTTTAAGGCGACAAGTATGGGAAGGTCATTGTTCGGACAGATGGTTTAAAATTGGGACGAAAGTTGCATAGAATATTTTTATTAGTTTTACCAAAACATCATAATTTTGTTTGTATTTGTTATAAAGTCAGTTAGGTATCTGTAAAATCTGGCACCGAGTTCTACATACACTAAGTGACATAGATAAAAGAACACTCTGTAATATCGAATTTGTTTGTTTTATCGAATGTTGTTATTGAATTTGAAGTTTTTGGGCGTGAAGAAGAGACATCCAATGATGGCTCACCTTATTCTATTTTGGTTTAGTTTTGATGTAGGTCTTGGAGCCAGGTTCTATCTAGTCTTCTTGGGGCTGGACCATTGTTGAATAATTCCCTTACTAGCTAATTTTCATGGTGAATTGTACGTTCATTTTGTGGCTCGTGGGATTTCTTCCTCGATGAAAGGAATCTTTAGGTCGTAGTGAAGCTTTTGATTACTTACGTATCATGGAGCATCCACTATCGATCTTAGCACTTTAGATTGAAATATTTGGATGATATTCAGCGACGACGTTGGCTTTGCACAGTCCCATATGTGTAGTCTGTAGAACCAGGTAGATTTGAGTATGGCTTTGTATTGAAGAATTTTGTTTTGGCTGTTTAAGTTTTGATTTACGTTCAAGGATCCAAGCAAGGAGGTTTATTTGTATATGCAATAAAATATTAAATACCTCTGGACAATTTCAATCAATTGAGATTTTAACATTGTTCGTGTGGAATATTGATATTTTCCAACCATTCTTTTTTCAGCTTTTTTGTAACCGATGTAGGAGCTTTATTAATTATTGTGCAACAAATTATTCAACAGCTGATGTTCAAACCATTGCAAAAAGTTATAACGATTTATTTCTCTATTGTAGTCAGTAGTCTTTGTTTTGGATGCAAAAACCAATTTAGGCCCCTGTAAAATTACTAAATAAAATAGTTATATATCTAAAAAATAATTTAAATTACCAAATATAATATAAATATTATGCAATTAGTTCTCTAGGCTATTATTGAAGGTAATGGTAAATGCTACAAACAATGTTCTTTTGTAGTGTGGCGGTATAATATTGATGAGTTTGATTTTTTGTACATTAATTATAATTAAAAAAAATTATGCAAAAATGAAACAAATCATAACTTCCCAAAACCATTTAGTTGTTTTATTTTAAAGCAAAATGTTAAATGGTTTAATTTTTTTAAATTTAAACATTACAACAGAAGATAGTTGAGTTTAAAAAAATGGATTTTTTAAACATAAGTATATTTACATTACACCACCGACTTTAGTTTTCTAAACACGTTTTTCATTTGAATCTTGCCAAGAACGATTAATAGTACCATCTTGAAAAATCCATATCTCGTCTAAGAAAACAAAATGTGTAAAGACCTTTATTTTTAGTTTCACATACTGTCTTTTATATGTTTTTTAAAAACAATATTGGATAACTCCATTAAACCTCGTCGTCGAGCATGTTTTTTATAACGAAAATCAATATTGCGTACAATTTTCCATAGAGTAAAACATAACCATTTTCCATAAAATGGTTATTTGTTTTAAAATATTATTGATATGTAAAATTGTCAAAAAACTTACTTTTTTTGTACGTACCGTATATAACATTTCAAATGGACATTATCATGATCATTGTCTATATCAACAACTGGCTTTGCACTTTGCCTTTTTTGCTTTGGGCTTCACCACTGGTTCACCACAATTGGCTTTTGCTGCAATTTTATTTACAAGGGACAGGCTTATATTTAACGCCGCTGCTACTCTCTAAAACTAAAAACTTCCATATAACCTCACTTTGTGTAACCACAATTGTTTAAAAATGAAAAATTAAATATTGCTCACCAGCAAGAAGTAATATAGATTGATGGTCACATTCTGTCTCAAAGTAGGTAATTAAACAAATGGCCGTTTTCTGGGCAGAATTTCTAAAGCTTTGGCATTGTTAGAAAATAATCAACACGACATAACCTCCTCCAATACACAACCACAATAACAAAATGCGGCTAGAAATGAACTGGCAATCATCATCAGTAACTCGACAACCCTTTTTGGGTCCTGGCTTGTTCTAGGATTTTCCGCCATTCTGTTCTGTTCCTTACTTTGTTTTTTCAGTTATCCGGTAATCTTAAGTGTTTTCAGATCTTGTTCCGTGTATCTAAGTTTGGGTCTTCCCTTTGACCTTCTCGCTACTGGTGTTTGCCTTATTATATGTTTTGTTGTTTCAGTCTCCAAAATCCGTTCAACATGGCCCATCTAGCGCAGACGTCCGATCTTTATGGATGTTTTCACCTCGGGTTCATTGTACGCTGTGTATAGTTCAAAGTTATATCTTCTAAATAAACGTACCTAATAGGTTCTCATTGTTTTCGACAGTGTCCATGTCTCTGATATGTACAAGGCTCGGTTTGATCAAGGTCTTGTATATTTTGCATTTGGTTTTTCTTGTGATGTTGTTATATCTTAGATGTTTAAATAGTCCATTATATGTTTTATTAGCTATATTTATTCTTCTCCTAACTTCTTCAGTAATATTGTTATCTGCGGTAACTAGTGAACCTAGATATGTGAAATTTTTCACACTTTCGATGTTATAGTCTCCTATTGTCAGATTCTGTCAAATTTCTTTGGCCTGTCGATTTACTGGCCTTCATGTATTTGGTTTTTATATGAACTGGCAATACTGCAGTATTTTGCCAACTAATAATCTACTAAAAGTCACTAGATTATATCAGTGACTGAAAAATTGTGTATCAAACAAAATGTTTTTTATTGTAATATTTATACATGATGTCAAATCGGACACTATTTCAAAATAAAGTTGGTCACATCGCGTAAAACACTCGGTGCACAAGGTAGCATAACCTTATATTGAGAGAATTCTTAAGAGCTGTTCTATGGAAATGCGTACTAATATACTGAGCATTATATTTAAAATAAGATAAAGTGTTAAGCAACTACCGGTATAACCAAAAGAAGTATATACAGCGTGGAAACCACTTATGGAATAAAATTGTTTGTGTCTTTGTTATAGAATATAATAAAAAACTCTGGTACATGTTAACTTTTAAATTAAAATGTGCGCTTTTTAAACATAAATTTAAATGTACAGGGTGATCCACGCAAGTCTGGCATATCCCATAATTCTTATTTTTAATGAAACACCCTGTATATTTTTATGTTTTTAAAAGATTCTTAACAACCTGATTTCAACGAACTATATCATGTAGGGTCTATAATGAATAAAACAAGGTGACATTTTGAAATTAATAATTTATCACGTGTTATGGTATTAATTTAAATTAGCTAAATACAGACAATACCTTCTACTCTAAGTGTCAGTATATTGGGGAAAATTTCTGTTTAGTAACCATGTTAACATTTTTTGTCATCAGTTGCTTAATATTTCACAAGGTATTGTGTCTAAAATGTATGCACAATTCAGAGAACTTCGATTTGTCAAACCATTAAAAAGAAAACCGAACTTGATTGAAGATGAGGTGAAAGTGTCGCAGAGAATCAAACGTCAAATTGCATGTCAAAATAATGTGAGTCACACAACTGTCCTAAGGTGTCTCCATGAAGAAAAACTTCATCCATATAAATAAATTGACTTTTGTGCAGGAGCTAACAGAAGACGATCCAGATCGTAGAATGGATTTCTGCGAAAGAATGAAAAATAAAATAAAATAAAAATGGATAAAATTAACACAAATGAAATAGCTCTTGGCACAATTCTTTTTTCTGATGAATCAACATTCACATTGACCGGAGAGGTAAACCGACAAAACTGTAGATATTGGTCAGCGGAGAATCCTCATTGGATGCGTGAAACACACACTCAGTATCCTCAAAAGTTGAATGTTTGGGCAGGTATTATAGGAGATCATATTATTGGTCCTATATTTGTAGATGATAATTTGACATCGGAAAAATATTTAAGCATGCTAAGAGACGATGTTCTTCCTCAGTTGGCTAACTTATATCCCAATCCAATAGATCTGACCCTACCGCATGAGACTGTCTGGCTCCACACTGTCTGGTGCTACACCCCATTATGCTTTAATGTTGAGAAACTACTTGAATGAAATCTTCTTCAATAAATGGATTGGACGAAGGGTTACTATTGAGTGGCCAGATAGGTCGCCAGATCTTTTGGATGTTTTTCTGCGCGGTTATCTCAAGAACAAAGTATATGCAACACAACCAACTAGCATTGAAGACCTCAAAGAAAGGATAAATACAGAAATACGGAATATTTCACCTCAAACTTTAAACAAAGTTCGGGACGAGTTTTATAGAAGGCTGTATTGTTGCCAACAACAAGGTGGAGAGCATTTATTTTAATGTAATCCAATCAATTACCTCGGATATTCTATGTATTGTCTTGAAGAAAATTTTACTTAATTTCAAAATTTCTTCTTGTATTATTTATAATAGACCCTACGTGATATAGTTTGTTGAAATCAGGTTGTTAAGAATCTTTTAAAAACATAAAAAATATATGTTTAAAAAGCGCACATTTAAATTTAAAAGATAAGGTATCTCAAGGACACAAAGAATTTTATTCCATAAGTGGTTTCCACACTGTATAAATATTTTAGATTAATTGGGCAAATTAAAAACCCCTTCATCCTAAATTTTTCGATATTAATTATGTCAATTTCCTCTAAAACGAACTTCTAAAGAATCATCCTGTATATTGTTACGTGTAAATTACAATGTCTAAAAGTTTGTTTAAATTGTAAAAGCTACATGTTATGTAATTAATAAAAATTTTATGAATAGGTATAACAAAAATTTTCATGACATACTTAAACCCCAGTTTCTAGGTTACAAGCTCTCGTGGAGAATTATGCAGAGGAATTGAAACAGTTCGTTGTCTTGTCTTCCCAAATATTGTTTTAGTAATGTCACTAATCCTGAATTAATTCCTATCATAGAAGGAGCCTGTTCGTCGCAAAGCCTGATAATTTTGTTAAATCCAATTTCATCATTGTGCATTGTTCTAAGAGTCTCGTTAACATGTCACTGCTTTTCTTTTGACTTGAGAAGGAATTTCTTGACAAAAGTTGGAGGTAGTCAATATAATAATTCATAATTTTGGTGAGGTAGCTAAAGAATGAAATGAAATAAGACTTACGGACCGCCATCCGATTATTTTTGACCTATTTTCCTTCGTGATCACCCTCCTTATACCGTTGTCTTCGATATTCTTGACTATTTGCTTTTTCTTTTTGCTGTATATTATAGACTATTCTGCTGTTTACATATTGAGGTTTTTTTCCTTATTTTTCTGCTATAAGTGGCTAAAAATAGCTAAAAAATGTATGCGGTACATTTAATGTCTGATCTATACAACTAATGTTTCAAATAGTTAAATTATTTCGGTAATATTTATTTTGTAGTAATGGGAAAGGGGTATTCGGACGTATATTTGTAGTATTTTTCTGTAAATAATTAAAAGCAACTTAAAATTTCAATTGTATATGAACAACGCCATGAAACAGGTTATCCCTCAAGGAACTGGTTTTGCCGAATACCCGAAAATTATGGACCCCTTCAGTCAGGTATCACAATAGATCATAAAGCATGCAGCCCCATTCATAATGTTACAGAAAAACCACCGAAAATGTCTAGACGGTAGAAAAAAAAATGAAGACTGAATGAATCGGAAGTTACCGCCAAATAAACGCAATACGGATATACAATATAAATTGTAACTATATAAAAAAAAACGAAGATGCGTTTAACACGTCGCATGCTTAAAGCCTAACGATGTGCTATGGATAGGTGCTTAAAGTATTTTTTTTTGTAAATCGTTAAAACTGTGATTGGTTTCTTGTTGGCAGAATACATTTATAAAGGTTTTTTTGCTAATTTTTGTCTTTTTTAACGTGTGACGCTCATAGGCGTCGTCAGCAATAGGTCAATAATGTTTCATCCATATGCTAAGATCCACATGCGCGTCTTTAATTTTTAAATTGCAGAAAGTCATTATTTCAAAAGAAACATTTACTGGAAATTTTAATAGAAAACATATTACAATAATATTATTAATTACAAATTATTATCATTTAAACGGGACTAAGCCACAATTAAAGGTTAAAGGACGTTTATTGGCGTTTTAATTTCCAATTCGGAAATCGTTCTCAAAATACAAACATTAGTTATTTGAGAACTACTAACTTACAGAACCTATAGAAATAGGCAGCGGGCAATAGACAAGGTTATTCATTGAGCCCTATGTTCTTCAATTTGATCATGGATGAAATCATCAAAACCGTTAACAAAGGAAGAGGATACAGAACGGGAAACAAAGAAATCAAAATACTCTGTTACACAGACGACGCAATATTGATAGACCAAGACGAAGATAGTTTGCAAACACTGGTCCACAGATTTAACATAAGAGCAAAAGAATTTAATAGAACAATCTAATCTCAGAAAACTAAAATAAATAGTAGTCAGCAAAGAACCTACCAGATATAGAAATTGACGACATCAGTATTGAACAAGTAATGGAAATAAAATAAGTACCTGGAAATTACACTGCCTAGCTATGGAGTGAGACATGGATAAAGAAGTAAGAGATCAAGTACAAAAAGCAAATAGACTGGCAGGATGCCTTAATAACACTATATGGATGCCTTAATAAACAGACACATTGACAGTGAGATGAAGTCAAGAATTTATAAAGCCACTGTAAGACTAATAATGACATATGCCTCAGAAACAAGACCCGACACAACGCAAAGGCTACTGAAAACTGCAGAAATGAGAGTACTGAGAAGAATTACAGGAAATACGCTGAGAGATCGAAAGAGAAGTGAAGACATTAGAAGAAAATGTAACGTACAGTGTATAAATGGACACAAAATAGAAGGAAGGAATGGAATAACCACATAAGCAGAATGTGGAAGAAGAAGAAAAAAAAGTATGTTCTATTCAGCCCCGCCACAAAAAGTATCATCTTTAAACTTATTTTTTTGAATATATTTTTGTCAAAAAAATATATTTTTGGTTTTAAAAGGGGGCATTTAGCTAGAAAATTTTATTTTGAAGAACTTTTTTGTAGATGTATGTGCACGAAAATACATAGAACTAGTGCATAATAACTAATTCACCCATTTCTCAAAACGCACTCCTTTAAATGGTATCACTCATATGTGGTTTTTTGCTTGGTTTTTTCATATTTGGGTTTCAATTGACTATATAAAACAATAAAACCCCTGTAACGTTGTTGCTTTCTAAAGTACATAATCAATAGCCTATACAGGGTGTTTCAAAAAGGTATGTCATAAATTAAATCATGCATTCCGGTGACAAAAATAAATTGATTGAATCTAACTTACCGTAGTACAAAAGTGTACACAAAACACATTGCCATTTTTTAATAAAAATGGACATGTTACTTTCTTGTTCTGAAAGCATTTTTCATAAAAAAGAAACAACAAAATCTAAGCGCACAAAAAAATTTTAAGGGGGGTGTGCAGCCCTAAATCACTCCAAACTTTTAAGCACATTCAAATCAAATGAATTTTGTGGCATCATTAGGTTAACAAATTATTTTTAAAATTTTTTTGCCTCTTATCACTTTTTTCAAAAAACAGTTTTTGTTGAGTTGCGGCCCTTTTCATTAACCTTTAAAAAATTTGCGTGCAACTAAATAAATGGCTTAAATGAATTGACAAGTACAAAAAATGTCTATAACCTCTATAAATATGATATTACAGTAAATGTTTAAAATGATTCCCATTTTCTTCAATACACATTCGGTATCGTTTTAATAAGGAAAACAGAATGCGCTGAAAAATCATATTTTTGTGACGAAATTGATTTGCAGCTTCAATTTATTCTAAGCCTCAATTGTTGTTCGTCCTCTATTGTTACAGAATACACTTTTTCTTTCATAAACCCCCAAAAGCAAAAGTCCATGGGGTGAAGACCTGGACTTCTGGGTGGCCAAGAAATAGGTGCTTCACGACTCCTTCCAATCCACCGACCAGGATACTGCCTGTAAAGGTATTCCCGGACTTCATTACTGTAATGCGGTGGAACGTCATCTTGTAGAAACAACATACTTTGCCTTATTGCAATATTCACTTCTTCCAAATACTCTTGTAAATCGTTTGCCAAGAACTGCAAATAATGTTGCATCCATTATTGGACGGCCACTATTGCCAGCAACTTGCGGTTGGAATGTACCCGTTTCCTGTAAACGACGATCGATGGTCAGAAATAATCGTCTATTCGATTTCATTACTAGACGAATACATCGAAGTAATGGAAGATATATTTAACAAAATATACGAAACAGGCATAATACCAAATGATTGGCTGACATCGGTGTTTATACCACTACCAAAGAAGAGAAACTCCAAGAAATGTGAAGACCATAGGATTATTAGCTTGATGAATCATATGTTGAAGCTTTTCCTACGTATAATACACAATAAAGTATACAATAAACTAGTCGAAACACACTGGTCAAACTCAGTTTGGTTTTAAGAATGGGTTCGGAACAAGAGAAGCACTTTTTTCAATACCTGTGCTAGTTGAAAGATGTAGAGATGTCGATTCTGATGTATACTTGTGTTTTTATAGACTTTCAGAAGGCGTTTGACCTGGTGAAACATGATAAACTAATAGATACTTTAAGACCATGTAATATCGACGATAAAGACTTAAGGATCATTTCAAACCTCTACCAAGAACAAAAGGCTAAAATCAGAATAAAAACCGAAACATCTGGAAAAATCAATATCGAGAAGGGAGTAAGACAGGGATGTGTTCTATCACCTTTTCTGTTCAATGTTTACTCTAGAAGATATTTCAGAAAGCTTTGGAAGGCACCTCGGATGGTATAATTATAAACGGGCAATGTATAAATAACCTGCGATATGCTGATGACACTGTCATACTGGCAGATAATGCTGAAGCCCTGCAACGCTTAATGGACCGAGTAACGACAGCCTGTAGAGAATTTGGAATGAAATTGAATACAACGAAGACAAAAACGATGGTCATCAGCAAGCACCAAAACAGAAGGGTGAAGGTCAATGTCGACGGGACAGATCTGGAAAGAGTAACAAGAACAAGCAACACAAAAAAGAATCCAAGCATTCGAACTCTGGTGTTACCGTAAAATGCTCAGAATATCCTACATGAGCCATACGACAAATGCGGAAGTCTTGCGGAGGATGAATAAGGAAAGAGAGCTTATGCTTATAATAAAAGAACGGAAAACACAATATTTTGGTCACATCATAAGAAATCAAAAGTATGAACTGCTCCAACTTATAATCGAAGGCAAAGTCAATAGCAGAAGTGGACCAGGAAGAAGACGCAACTCTTGGCTTAAAAACCTACGGCAATGGACGAACATGACCTCCATAGAACTATTCAGGGCTGCTACAAATAAGATTAAATGGACAAATGTAATGGCCAACGTCCTTAAGGATAAGGCACCGTAAGAAGAAGCTTGGACACTTAAAAAATCCAACATTAAAAACCTAGAAGCATTCGAAATGTGGTGTGCCGACGTATTTTGAAAATATCATGGATGGGTCGCAAAACAAACGAACAAGTTCTGGAACAACTAGGAAAACAATGCGAAGTTTTAAATTCCATAAAAATCAGGAAATTGGAATACTTGTGGCACATCATGAGAGGTGAAAAGTACGAACTACTAAGGAATATAATGCAGGGTAAAATCAAAGGTAGAAGAAGCGTAGGAAGACGTAAAATCTCGTGGCTGCGCAATCTCCGTGAATGGTTTGGATGCAGTTCAATTGAACTATTCAGGCGAGTAACCAATAAAATTATAATTGCCAGAATGATTTCCAATCTCCGATAGGAGTGGAACTTGAAGAAGAAGAAGAAGATTCGATTTCATATTTCGATTGGGGTAATTTACTACATAACGCCTTGCTTTTGCTGCACCATTTCCTTGACATTCACCTACGATATTCCCGATAGTTTATTGAAATCATAATTTAATCTGATCCAACTTACCCAAAGTTAAATGCATATCCGCCATTTCCTGAAATTTGTAGGCCATTGTAATATCAAAAGTTTTAATATTAATCGTATATATCACACATATCACGCAGTAAATGATAGCTTCAAATTATTGACTATTATTGATATTGAACTGTTTGTAATTATTGTATCCGTAGAAACTAATTGTAATTTTATGGCCAACTAGGAAAAAACTAGTTTTTCGAAAAAGTTTTAAAAATAATGTGTTAAACTAATGAAGCCACAAAATTCATTTGATTTGCACGTATTCAAAAGTTTGGTGGGAGTTAGGACTGCACACCCCCCTTATAATTTTTCTGTGCCCTTAGATTTTGTTGTTTCTTTTGTATGAAAAATACTTTCAGAACAAGAAAGTAACGTGTCCATTTTATTACAAAATGTCAAGTAGTTTAGAAGATAATGCAAAAAAACAATTTTTATTTTGTAACTTCAAAGGGCTGTAACTTATGTACACTTTTGTACTAAGTTAAGTTGGATTCAATCAATTTATTTTTGTCCCCGGAATGCGTGACTTAATTTATGACATACCTTTTTGAAACACTGTATAGAGAGAAAGTAACATGCCCCTTGTGATGTCATTTCATCTTTTATTATAATATAGTTATCATAACTAAAAGCAATTTTTGAGTTTGTCATGCATTCAGTTTTGTTTTATAGATATTTTCATGTTAAATATAATTAAAGCCAACCCTAGTAATTTAATAGGTTACGAGATACAGTTGTTAAAAGTGTGTATTTTTCTCCAAAGACACAATAACCAAACGTTGAAAAACTGTTAAATATGCGCACTGTAAACATTATTCAAAAGAAGCGTACGCCTCGGTGCACGCTTAATCAGAAAAAACGTTATTTAAATATGCGTGCAAGCGTGTTTGTTTAGTTCATTTGTTTTTGACATTTTTTAACAGATACAAATTACTTATAACATTACTTTTGATGCATCGTTGTGTTTCTTGCGTAGTAGTATTCTAATTTGTGGACACGAATAAAACGTGTTTTTGGAATGTAATGAATGTAATTCGTATTGAGAGGAGAAAAAATATTTCTGTTATACTACAGTATTTCAAAGCACAAAAGTTATACATATCAGTACCTTCTTGTTTCAGTTTCGTACAAATGTGTATAAAAATAATATGAGCACACCGACAAGCTTCTAGTAAAATATAGATAGTTTATTGGTAATACTAAAAAAAATGGATTTAAGTTTATTGTGGAACTGTTTAAAAACTCGCATTAAAAAAATTATTGATACCAGAAGAAGCATCACAAGCTGTTGCTTTACAGGTTGATGGGCGGAACATTCGTTACATCGCAAATGCTTTAGGAATTTCTCGAAGTACAGTGTTTGATGCCATACAAAGATTTCGGGAAACAGGACAATACACCAGGAGGGCAAGTCAAGGTAGACAAAGAATCACAAGTCAAGTTGAAGATCACTTTCTTAGGTTACAACGTTACGTGATCGTACATTATCAGCACCAGTACTTTCTCAACGATTAAATGATGTCCATAGACACACAGTTTCTGTTTATCCGATTCGAAAACGCTTAAATGAATATGGATTAAGGTCCAGAATACCTGTCACGGAATTTCTATCAACAGCAGATCATCGGAGGCAATGTTTACACTTCGCTCGCGAACATCTTAGAGTGGCCGCACACAGAAAGAGCAAAACTGTTTTAGTCAAAATCGTTTTTGACTAAACGAGTCTGATGCTGATGTTTCCATATAAATTAAATAAGCTAACGCACACTAATTAGTCATGTGTCTAAAGCATGTTTAGGCTCATTTAGTTTCAGTGAGTCTGTTTGATGTTGATTACCAGATCGTCGTTTTGTGTCGAAACATTTCATTGTACGCAGGCGCAACGTGATTTTGGAATTCCCTTCTTGAAACCGCTCGAGTAGTCAACAAGAAGCATATGGAAACAGAGATATTTTGCTTGTTTATATTGTGTGTATCATGGATGTGGACGCAAAAAAATTAATTGTACTGATTGCCAGATATAGGCCAGACCTCCTATATATAACTATCAATTAAAAGACCCTTAATTGTTGAAGCAAAGATTGGAGAGTTTTTTAGCAGTCCTTTTCTCATTTATAGGATGCACCCAAAATTGTCTTTTATTTTGCGTTTTTTTGTCCTTTAGGAGGAACCACTGCCAGAAACTAGTGTAATTTCGTCGTTATCTGTCGAAATCTTTAATAAAACTGATTGCAGTATGGTTTGTGCAAACATTTGGTTTCTCTTGAAAACAAAATGTTTCTTGTGGAAACAAAAACGTTTTCGTTTCAAACAAAAACGTTTTTGACTAAAACAGTTTTGCTCTTTCTGTGTGCGGCCACCCTTAATTGGGATGTTGACATAGGAGTGCTTTGCTTTTCACGGATGAATCAAGATTTAACATATACTCATCAGATGGATGGCCTACGATATGGGGAAAAGCTGGTGAATCAGCAATGTTTTTTTACACTGGTGGGCAGGCATTTCCCCAGAAGCTCATACAGAACTTGTTAGTTACAATTCAAGGGGGCAATTTGAACGCTCAACGGTATATTCAACAATTTTTGGAAGATCATGTGCCATTTGCCCTATTTTGTTGGAGAAAAACTTTCATCTGATGCAAGATAATACTCGTCCGCACATCGCAAGAATAACACGGGATTACTTGGATGAAGTTGGCTCTCGTTTATTACCACGGCCAGCAAGGAGTGCAGACTTAAATCCAACAGAGTCTGCATGGGATATTCTGTGACGGTGTATTCGACGTAACCATGGTGAGTTTGAAACCATGAACGATTTGGGGCAAGCAGTGACAAATGGGAGCAAATTCCTCAAGCAGACTTTGCTGCCTTAATCCAAAGTATGCCTGATTGAATGAGAGCCGTGACAAGGGATCGTGGATATACGTAATACACTCTATTAAATATCGTTTTCCTTAAAAAAATGTTTATATTAAAAAAACATTTTCTTTCTTTGCAGATTTTCAAACTTTTTAAATGGTTTATTGTTTATGTGTAACATTGTTGAGTTGTAATAAATTTGACTTTTAAATTTTGTTTATTATTAAATACTCAATTTTGGAAACAGCTTAAACTTTTTTTAAACGGCAGTTGTTAGGAAAAATCCGAGTGTCCGGTGTGCACCCCAGTGTATATATAGAATGAAAGTTACTATGATACGCTGTTAATGTTAAAATAGTTTCCCTGGATACTTGTACAAGATTTCTGAAAATGAAAAGTTGTCGAGAAAGTTTTGTAGATAAATTAACTATATGTTGTTCGCAGGTTAATTCTGCATCCAAGTGTACCCCAGAAACTTAACCTTGGTTGCATATTTTGGTAGAGCAGTATGTCCAATATCAGCGTTATTTTTTAAAGTAAAATTAACACTTGGCATTAAGAGTTGTTAGAGAGACGATTAGTTAAAAACCAATTGAATAAGTTTTTTCAGATGTCTGGTAATAAAAGTGTCAAATTTAGGAGGCTGATAGCTTAGTGTCATATAAAGTAATTTATATATATATATATATATATATATATATATATATATATATATATATATATATATTAAATTGGCCAAATATATGGTCTAGGAGGACAAATTCGTTAAACTTCCCAACTTCCCGTGCTCGAATCGGTATCACCAAAGTGTTATGATCATTTCGGCCTATCCCAGCCATCGTCAGACACTTGGGCTGATACAAATTCAAACACGGAAAGTAGAACGAATGTCTCCTAAAGCTTCACCACTGTAGTGGTTTGCGAGCAGAGGCGCCACCTGCTTTGGCGGCCGTGAACGAAAACGATATAATCACATCGTTTTCTACCTCTGGGCTATGCGGGGGCCTCTACTTTGACACACAGATGATCCCGATATGGATTTGCACGAAATAGTGGATATCATCTGACAATACTGAACCGTACAGGAGGTTCATAGACAGCAAATCGGCAGTATAATGGTATGGAGTGGCATCACTCTTGATGGAAGAATCAATCTCGTTTATCTGGAACGGTTTCTAAATACAACAGACTAGCGCGATATTATTATTGAACCCATTGTTTTACCTTTTACACAACAAGCTGGTCCTCAATTTTAATTAATGCACGACAAAGCGCGTCAGCGTACTACCAGGGTCATGTGAACATTCCTAGAAGATAATGAAATTGTGGTTTTACAATGGCCTGCACAATCGCCAAATTTAAACCCAATTGAGTATCTATGGGACATATTGGGCAGCCTCATTTTATAACAAAATAATGTCTTCAATACAAGACAGCAACTTTTTGAGGCTCTTTCAATGGAGTGGAACAGAATACTGTAGCTGGACATTGACCATCTGATCATGAGTTTGCCTTACAGATGTAACACATTAATCAACAACTGTGGAGGTCATACACTATACTAACTTAACCTAAACACTACTTTGTTGGGAATTGAGGGGTAACAAATTAGTTTTTTAATTTTTTTATGTAATATTTTTTGACTTATGGAGATCTCTTTTAATTTTTTTTAAGAGCTATTGCAATAATTCTAAGAAACAATGTTTATTTTATATTCTGGATACTTCTTTATAACGTTTTATTAAAATTGTTTAAAATAAATTATTTGAAATCTTTCTGTAATCTCGCATTTTGTTTTGTCCCCTAGATTATTTTGATGTGTGTATTACAAAATATTGATTGATTTATTAAAGTTGTTTGACTTAATAAAAGAGGTTGGACATTTAAATTTTAATAGTTTTTTAATAATTTTTGTGTTAAATCCACAGGGATCTTTGCTGGTACTATTTTTTATTTCTGAAATAGAAATTTTTATTTCAGAATTCAACATCTCTAAAGTTCACTAGCTGAAAACTAAAACACGGGATATTTTTCTGTGGTATACAATCAAATAATCACCAAGAGTTAGCTGAGTAGTTTTAAGTTGTATTTTGTTTTATTATCTTAGCAGTAGAACAGAAGTAGTTATTGAAACTAGTTTAGAATCGTTAGTGGCATTATTTTTATGCCTTACTAAGTTTGCACAGCTGGTTGGGAGTTACCATTTGATATAAACATACCATTGCATTCATTTTTGCTAGTCTGTACTGTACTGTAATTCAATAAATTCAGTTTTTGAAAAAAAAAATTGCTCAGTTTGTGTGAAAATGTATAGAATATTTGACAAGTAGTCGATGCATTTAGTCAAATGCATTACTTAGACAATAGATCACTATTATATTTTTAACTTACAATATTGTGCTCGAGGCTCAAGCCACTTTATAAAGTACCTACACGTCTCATATTGCACGTTATTTCGGTTCTTTTCAATGAATTGAAAGTAAAAATTAAAAAGAATACTCGTATATATATATATATATATATATATATATACTATATATATATATATATATATATATATACTCATACATTGTCATTTTATTATGTACACAATTTAAACTCATGCAAAATGGAAGTTAAATATAGAAATATTATTCGTTTCCATTGATAAATATCGGACTAACGATTGTTTTCTTTTCCAGGTAAGCGAAACATCAACAGAATACTTTCTCATTTGTACCGGTAAGTGTATGAATAGTTTATCAGTTAATTATAGAGAATACTAATCTAAAATTCATTTATAAACATAGTAATCGTTTCGCTTTTCATTCGATATCATTCCTATTTTATATGTTATATTTGTTGGCTAACTGATTGTGCATTAGTAGTTTAACAAAATTGATAATTTATATGTATATATACATATAAATTGTATTTATTGCTTTACAATGTTCGACAGCTTAAGATCCCTGATCGCCATTCAATCTCTTTCATTCCAATTGCTATATTCACGCTTCCGTCTCTTCATTCTTCATCTTTCCCACATATCCTACTTCTTCTGGGTCGTCTTCGTCCTGGATTCGTCAAAACCTTGTTTGTGTATTTAAGTGTTTTCCATTTGTTGTACTTGAAAGAACCATTTAAGTTGTTTTTCCATTATATCATCTATTATTATATGACTTACTTTCGTAATTTATCGTAATCTAGAGTCCTGTAGATTCTTGTTTAATTTACTCGATTTTTCTATTGCAGAATAGAAGAATTTTTCTATTCTTTTTTCCTGTCATTATTGTAAATGCGATGTGTTCTTCTTGGTTCCTAGTTATTTTTGTTTTTAAAACATTCCATCTTGCTTCAATGTCTTCAGTGCTGTAATGTACTTCAATAATCTTTGCATTGTTGGAAAATATACAACACAATCATGGTCTCCAAACCAGGGAAACCAAGGAACAGCGCTGAATCCAATAGACCAATATCAACTTTAAACCCTTTAGGCAAGATCTTCGAGAGGCTCCTGAAGGAAAGACTCGTAGAACACATAGAGACATCATCCCTAACTTACCTATATTATCCCTAACTTCCAATTTTCCAATTCCACGCGCTGCTCACTCCGCACAAGATGCATTGATAGAAGCAGCAACCTTCATTTCTCAGACATTGAATGAGTACAACAGGCAAGCTGGCACGCTGGACTGATCGAGAAACTCCATTAAGCCGCAACGCCTAATCGATTCCTGAGAATAATCCAATCTTACCTTTTCGCTCGGGCTATAAGAGTCAAAGTCAAAAACCAATTATCCAACGCATTCACTCCTCTCACAGGAGTAACTCAGGGATCAATAATCGCGCCCATACTATATACAGTCTATAACAACGACCTTCCAATCCACCACAACTCGTCTGAGAGTATCCTGCTGTACGCTGAAGATACGACCCTACTTTCCTCAGGCCCTTCAATGACCGATGGTAGAGGTATCTCTGTGTTCAATAGAGCACAAGCACAACTAGACGAAATCACTAAATCTATCCAAAACCCAATTGATCCTATTCAGAAACCCTAAATGCTCGCGACTGGAGCTAAAACAACGAAACCATATGGTGCTCAAAAGAGTAAGACTTCAAACCGTCTTGGGTGTCAAATTACAAAGACACTCAACTGGAACGCTGATCTTAGAAACACCTTGGAAAATAAAAAACATAGCCAAACTTTTAACATCACTAAGTGGCAAATTCGGAAACACCTTTCAAGTTACTCTCTTTTAAACAAAAGACAACTAAATCAAGACATGGCCACAGAGGAAAATTATGTGTAAAAAATATGACTATCCGTCAGCATTAGTCCATCAAATAGGAAATGTATACTCTATCTAATGATAAGATACTCAATCTAAGTAAGAGGTACATTCATTAGGTTGTTACAAACAAGTAAACATATAATCTAGTCAAACTGTCATCAACAAATAGCAAAAATAAATATACCACCTGAGCAAGACTGCGAGCAAAAAACCAACCTAAAACCCAGCTTCTATCATATTTTTCAGCCAAATCACATACTCTTAATCTCTCTATCCAGACCCCCCCCCCCCCCACATACCTTGAAGAGGCGAAGGCATACAACGAGGTTTCATAGCGTTTACCGCATACTTCTTCGCTTGGCAATTAAAAAAAAATTAAATTGCCAAGTGTTTCTCTCTTCGACAAGAACCCATTACAGTGCGTACTGGTTTCGTTATTTCGCGTTTCCATTTCTTTCTCTTCCTTGAGATGTATCTTTCTTTCTTTGCAATTTGTTTTACAATATCTATTTTTCTTGCACTTTTCTCTTTCGACTTTCATAAACCTTTTGAGTCAAAAGTCATTACAAATGAATTTTTGGTCTCTGTAAACGTTAGCACCCAGGTAGATGATTTTATATAGTTCTTAAATAAACTTATCCAGGTAACTTTCATGTATATAATATTTTGGGATGCTGTTTAAGATTACGAATTTCTTACTTGAAGAATTTGAGGATCTAATTCAAAGGTAGTTTCGTGGACCTGTTTAAATTAAGGTAACAGGATCAAAAATACGAATTTCGATGGTGAGTGTTGTTAATCTTCCTAGAGGCACAGAAATAAGAAGACTTTCGGAACTATTTTTAAATTCCTGTATAAAACCTACTTCCATAATTAGTGCAGTTCGAGAGGTGTTCTTTATTTACTCTATTGTTAACAAACTGAACCTTTAAAATAGAAACAATAAAATTCAAATGTTTTTTTTCTTGAAAATATCAGACAACGAAAGGAAACATGGATTAATAAATAGAAACCATGTAAAAAAAACAAAAAATATGTATTATTTTCTTCAAACCATTAATATTATCAGGGCTCTGGCAGAAATACTTTTTTTTTAATTTCTGATGATGACTGCAATTTTCAGTACCTATCAAAAATTAACAACCGGAAATACCATTAAATTAAATCCAAAAAGCGTCTTATCTAAACGTATCGACAAAAAGTTATTTGATAAGGATACAGATTTTTATGAGACAAATAATTAGATCGTCGGCGACGTAATAGACGTCACGAGAGAAGAGAGAAAGAATGCAATGTTTGGAAGATACGGACCATCGTGCTTCGTCAGCCAATGACCGGCACCGGATGCTAATGCACCACAATAAGCACACATGTACACACTAGTACAGTGGAAATAGCTTCGTACCTGATCTGTAGAGTTTGTATTTAAAAACATAAAGCATCGCAGAAAAAGCGCCTTTAAAAGTATTAACATTTTATCAAAAAAAAAATGCATTTTATTATACAAAAGAAACATTAAAATAAGCATATAAATTTAAAAATAATATTGAATAAACAAGAAAAATGGACACCTTAGATAAAGGAAAGCATGTCATTTTTGTTCAAAATATGAAATAACTAAAACTGATTATAGGTTTTATCATAAAATTTCGGCTGCTGTCTCTTCTTCTTTCAAAGTCCACACTGGTTATCGGTGTATACTTATACTTTGCTAGTACTACCAGATTCATATTTATTATGTCTTCAACGTGTTCTCCATTTAAAATTGAAAATACTTTCTTATCTTTTGAAATCTTCCGGTTTTTGTTATATATTGAGTTTTGTTTATACACTCTGGCCAATTTTTTCAGGAATACCTACCATCATTTTTTCATAACTGTTAATTTTTTGGATCGACTCAACTAATGACATTTGCTGTTTCTCCTAATATTTTATTGTTTCACTCACAAAAGTTGCTTTTCATTATAAAATCAGCAGATGATCATCAGCATGTCTTGTGTTATTAAGTGGCTCACCATTTATTATTAGACCCTCATTGACTTCGATCGACACCAATGATGAGATGGCTTCACTGTAACTTAAACAACAATGGTGATAAAATACACCCCTGGATATCTTCAGGCAGTTTATTTTTAACTTTCACTTTCGCTGTTTGAATCCAATATAGGTTACATACAATTCTAATGTCTCTACTGTCTATGTTTTTTTAACAAAATTTCTTTTAGCCGGCTATGCTGCACTCTGTCAAATGCCTTCTCAAAATCAATAAAACAGGCGTATAATTTCTGATTCGTATCTAGGCATCTCTGCCAAATAAAAATATTACTTATGCCTTCATCTAATTTCTTATATATTTATTGTGAATTACTTTTCAAACAGTTTCAAGACATGACTCATTAAGGTTACGTTGCGATCTTGACTGCACTCTTTTGCACTTTGTCTATTGGAGCCATTCTTTAGGTATTATACCTCTTCTATATATGGTATTAAATAGATCCAAAAGAAGGTCAATAGATTCAATATCCACAATTTTGAGTAATTCGATGGGAATTTCATCAGACTGGAAGATTTACCACTTTTAGCTTGCTTCATCGCATATTCGATTTCTTCTCGTATAATGTCAGGCCTAGTATTATCTTTAAATTCTTTTGGTGCTTCTGTTTTCTCTTTGTCTTTAAACAGCTATGTTATATATTGTGTCCATGTCTACATTTTCTGGTTTATATCAGATATAAAACACTTCAAACACAGATTCTGTTATAAGGGCACCACTTTCATCTCTTAGTTGCCTAGTTTGAAGTGTTTTTCTCATTCCTGTTAGTTCTCTAATTATTTTATGCATGTTAAAAAATCATATTTTTTCCTAATTTCTTCCAGTTTTTGACATGTAACATTATCTATTTACCGTCTTTTATTTTCTTTTTAATTCATCGATTGGTATCATTATATATTCAATTGCATTTTTTGTTTTAAACGATTTTCTTTCATTGATTAATAGTAGTATCTCTTCAGTCATCCAGTCTTTATGTTTTCTATTGTTTGGTTTTAAGTTTTCATTTACTGTTTTAATTATTGCTTGTTTTATATTCTCCCATTTCTGATCAATGTTATAATTACTTTTATTCAGTTCTTGGGCATTCTGTAGATTTTTCATTCTTACGGTTTGTTCCTTTATCCCTTTTAATATCAATTCCACTTTGTGTGGATTTTTTAATCAGTTCCAATTTAACCGGACAAAATTTTACATGTAAACACATTTTTCTTTACTTTATTGACCATTCAATAATTCGTTTATCAATTGAAAAATGCTGACAAAAACATATACATGCTATAGAGGTAACATGTTGCCTCTATAGTATTTATTAGCTATTGTTGCAAAAAAAATTGGAAAAGTTGAGAACTCTTTGAAAATCTGAACTACTTAATGTTATACACAATATAAAATGCAGAAGATGAAACGAAATGAAAATATCCTTTTTTTCTTACTTACTTTCATCAAATCTATTGATCGGGATCATATAGATGAAATGTTCTTTTTATAGCTGCTACGATCTTAAGTTTTGGTTTTTTTTCCGTTTTTCTATTCATTTTACTTTAAATTTCTTTATATTCCAGAATATTCGTCTCTCTGTGCTTGCATTTTTTTGTCTTCTGTTTTTCCCCATGGGTAATACATAAGATGATTTATTTATCTGTATATGATAATATATTTTTTCTCTTGGTTCTTTGGTTTTGGACTGTCATTTATAGATTGATATATTATAAGAATTTCTCTTGTGAAAAATCTTCAGATGGCACAAATTCGGAAGAATATTCCTTATTACGTAAAATATCGGGCAATACTGACTACTGTATTTCCGGGAATAAACCCTAAGAATTATAAAACAATTTTATCTAAATTCTATGGTGTTTCTGATGTTTCGCTGCCCTCTATAAAATGAATTACAGAAAGGACCCCCCGACACTTTTCTTATGTATAGGTGGTTTCAGTCAAATTGTCTGAAACTTTGCAGGGAGGTAGCTTTGGTCAAGCAGATCCAAGGTTCTCTGTGTCCCAAGACTCAGAAATCAATTGTGTCTGAGTTACGGAGGTTCAAAGTGTCGGTTTTTAGTCCATTTGAATCATACATATTTATATAATATACAGGGTGTTCGTAAATAACTGCCACAAACTTCTGGGGTGATTCTGCATGAAAAATAATGACAGTTTGCTATAATATAAACGTATGTCGGCAAATCAAACTGCTTAAGATATGCAAATGAAATTTGGTGGGTTTTAAGAGGTAGTTATTGCTTGTTTTTGTCATTAAAAATGTTATATTTAACCCACTCTGTGGCTCAGTGGTAAGAGCGCCTACCTTTAAACCTAAAGGTCGTGAGTTCGAATCTCATCAGGGTGGATAAATTTTCGTTTATTAAAAATTAATGAATGAAAATAATTTCTATCCTTGTGCGATCGGTACTCACCAGAGGAACCGCAGACGTTCGGATACAATTAGCGTCTCTTAGCAAAGACAATGACGTCGACTTTGCTAAGTATCAAGACAATTACTCTACACACACACACACACACTACACTAGGTACCTGACTGTACCATGCCAATGATCATAGTTGTCGAGGCATTAACTCAATAAAAAAAAATGTTATATTTATCAATGCTTAAATATCAGTTTTGAATTCTTTGTTTAATTTGTGACAAAAATTTTTATATAAACGCTTATTTTTGCACGTATAAAAATTTTAAAATGGCGAAAAGCTACCAAAAAGTTCAAAATAACCTTCTGAAACGTGTAACAAGATTTAATTCTTGGCGTCACTGATTATCGTATTCGTGCGAATATTCCTGGTACATTTCTTACTTCTGTAAAAGTGGTTTCAGTTAAATTAATTGAAACTTTACAGAGAGGTAGTTTTGGTCATGCTGATCAAAAGTTCTTATTGCCTTAAGACTCAGAAATCGGTTAGAAAGGCTATTAGCTATAAGGAAATCGGAAAGACTATTTCTAAGTTATAGAACTTCAAAGTATCGGTTTTTGAATACGGCATCTGAATCTCAATAAACACGAATATGGTATCGGAATGGCATTTCTTAAAGTTTCCCTGTCAAAAAAAAATTAGATCTCATATTCGTGTTTATTGAGATTCAGATGCCGTATATTGAATGTCTGGGACGGCACGTTTCCAAATTCATAATTTTGAAAAATGGTCTAAAACAGACACTTTGAAGGAAGCTCTTTAACTCAGAAACAGATGTCAATCTTAGGGCACTGAGAACTTTTGATCAGCATGAGCAGAGCTACCTACGTCTCTGCAGCTTATGCATCCTTTCCTGCCCTTCTTTCTCCGATTCTGTGTTTGATTTGACACTGTTTTGTGCGAATAAAGACAAACTTTTAATGAGAAAAGACCGCCCTCTGTAATTTCTGATCTTATGCCTATTTTTGGTTATGATATACTGATTCCTTTTTCAATATTTATGTTCTGCTTAAGTGGCAATTCAATGTAAAATATGCCACAATATAATAGCTTCAGAACCTAATTAATAAGCTCTACTTTTAGTAAACGCTTAGCATTAATTCCATCGGTCTAAAACACATGCGGTACCATCAGTGGCGGGCTTGGGTTTGAACGACCGCCTATACTTCTGGGTCTGGGTCCAGACAGGATGCAACTACGCATTCCGATCTCAATTCCGAAACGAAACCAGGCCACAAAGAGATGGCGCAACGTGTCTTAATGTTTATGTTTATATCATGAATACAAGGTATTGAAACAGTATCGAGATATAGATATATAAAGTTTGTTTTCCTTTAGAAATACGATGGTCAAAAGAAAATTTATTTAAAATAATGTATTATAGGTATTTGAGTGTTGTTGTGTAAAGGGCACTCATTAAAAATAATAAATTATAAAATCTCTAGAAAATATTAAATTTATAAAATGTAGAAAATGCATAATGTTTATAAATCGGTCCCAAAGGTTAACAAAACTGGTAACGGCATTAGGATATGAAGGCAACGAGATAAAAGATATATATATATATATATATATTATATATATATATATATATATATATATATATATATATTTATAATATATATATATATATTATATATATACATATATATATATATATATATATATATATATATATATATATATATATATATATATATAGTATATATATATATATATATATATATAATATATATATATATATATATATATATATAGTATATATATAATTTCTAATACAACAAAGGAAAAGCTATTCCACATAGGGCCGTCCAGATAGTGATTTTTGTGTACTTCGAAGTTGAAAACACCTAAGACAACTGGCTGCTAGATGGACTACTCTGCTTTATCACGAAAACCAAGATGAAGTTGATCGACTTCGCTTGGTGTTTAGTTAAAATTGTAGCATGGTTAAACATTTTCGCGAATAATTTTTTTGCTGCTGCAACAAATTCATAAACAATTTGTTGCAGCTAATCCGCATTTAAAAAAAATTTTATATAAATGTTATTTATGACATGCTAGAAAAAACCAAGGTACGCAAAAAGTTGACTACAGGAAATGTAAGGATACTTAAAAGTAAAATAAAAATTACAAATTGCCCAAATTCACGATTTCAAACAACAAAAATTGGTCAGGCCAATGGATCCATGGATCCAATGGAGCCAAATCCGCAGTCATATTTTCCAATCACTCATACACACACACGCACACATCGTCATCAACCTAATGTGTCCACTGCTTGACATATGTCTCCTTCAGCTCTTTTCATATGTCTCTGTCTTTTGCGGTTTGCATCCAGTTACTTGTGCTTCTTGCTACCAGATAGAAAGTAAAATAGACTGCAATACAGTCTATAATCTCTCTCCATTACGGATGTTGGCTACTAGCATGGCAATTCTAACTTTATTGACCGCAGCTCGAAATAGTCCTGAAGTAATCAAGGAAAACCATTTTCGTAAGTTCTGGAGCCAAGACATTCTTCTTCTTCCTGGTCTCCTCTTTCCGTAGACCTTTCCTTGTAATATAAGTTTACTTACTTACTCCGTGGCGTTAGAACCCTTCATGGGTTTTAGCCGACTCGACAACATGCCTCCACTGTTTTCTGTCTTGAGCAACCTCCATCCAATTCTCCACGCCCATAATGCTTAGGTCTCCTGCTATATTATCTTGCCACCGGAGACAAGGGCGTTCGCGTGGTCTCCTTCCATTTGGGACTTCCTTCCACACCAGTCTTACTGTTCGTTCGTCAAAATGTCTTCTGAGGTGTCCTGCCCATTGGAGTCGTCTGGACTTTATTCCTTTTATGATGTCGGCGTCTGGGTAGAGTTCTTCGAGCTCTTTGTTAGTTCTTATCTTATATTGTCCTGATGCTTCATCCAGCACAGGACCAAAGATCTTCCTTAGGATTTAGTAATATAAGTTGCAGCAGGTTATATATATATATATATATATATATATATATATATATTATATATATATATAATATTATATATATATATATATGTATATATAATCTCACAAAAGAATATACTGGCTGAAGAATGTGCCGATGGCGCACGATAGAGCACAACTTCGCTTTTTCGAATGGCCGCATTATAGGTCAGGCTGCATTTTCTATTTAAAATGTAATATAAAGAGAAATAATCCCCTAACTTAGAGAGCAAGAGAAGATCCCCTAATCTTAGAAAGAAGAGAACGGATAACCTAACAATTGTTTTAAACGAAGTTGGGAGGGATTAAAAAAAATATGTAATAATAATAGTGTATTAGCACTTAATTATATTATTATTAATAATATATTCGCCACGCAGTATCAGGGTTTGGCTTACGAGTTTTCTCCATTCCTGCCCCATTCCTGTTGGTATTTCGCTTTTTCTTTCCAATTGCTTACATTTAAATACCTCAGGTTCTTATTAACTACATAACTTCATCTGGTCCTAGGTCTTCCTTTTCTCTTTTTACCACCTATTGTAGCATCTAACAAGATTTTTGCATTTTAACTTGTGCCATTTTTTTTTGACGTGCCCAAATCATCTAACTCTCTGTTTGTTATTCTTGTCTACTGTTTGTTTATAATTTTCCCGCCAAATATCTTTCGAAGTATTTTTCTTTCTCATATTTGTAACATCGATCGCTCAGTTTTTGTCATAGTCCAGGTTTCCGAGGCATACATAACTATTGATCTTATTACAGTTGTTTACGTTCTTAATTTAAACAGCAACTGCTAATGTTATGGGTATTAAGATCAGAACACGACGGGCTGCCAACATCGGAAAGACTGGTAACAGAATAGCATCCTGGGAAAAACGACTGCTGAGGAGGATTGAATTACTGCTTAGGGACATTGGACAAATAACGGAATACATACGAGGAGTAAGAAGTATAAAAATCATCAAAAGAACTGAAGAAATATTGTTTAACAATCTAAGACACTCACGACATGATCTAGAAAACAACACACTTCAACAATGTCTGGACACATTAAAACAAAAACTGTGTGTTTATTCAGGCCAGCTAAGGAGACACAAAGTTAGCATAAAGAGAAAATGCGATAATATACTTTTTGAGCTTGCAGAGAAGGCGGTTTTATAAGAAACTTAATTCCACTGTGAAAAATGAAAACAAATCATACCCAAACATTCGCGAGTTTGGAGGAAGTCAACTTTTAACGCCAGCTATTCATAACACCAATGCTGAATGGATTGAAGACACAACGAACAACTGTCAGCATTACAATAATGTAATATTCCGTACGAACCTTTACCACTGAAGAAGTCTCAAATTTAATACTATCAAAGAGCTTCATAACTTGCAATCTTCTGGACCAGACGAAGTTCAAAACTTTTGGTCAAAGAAGTTTTTGAGTGTTTATGAGTGTTTGTCAATGTTGATTAATCATGTTATCTCTAATCCACAGTGAATACCATCATTTCTTACACAAGGAACCACTTATGTAATACCAAATGACCAAAATAACACTCAAGATCTAGCTAAGTACCGCCCAATTACTTGTCTTCCTACTTTGTACAAATTGGTCACATCCTGTATAGCCCAGCGTATGTACCAACACTGTGCTCTAAACAATATCATATATCCTCAATAGAAAGGATGCGCTAAGGGTAACATGGATTGCAAAGAAATTATCATCAAGTTATCATCAACTCTGTCATTTCTAACCAGGCATACACCAAAAAAGGAATCTTTTTACTACCTTCATTTACTACAAGAAAGCCTTTGATTCAGTGACACATTAATGGCTTATAGATATCTTGAAAATATATTAAGTCGATAATACTATAGTGACCTTTTTAAAACATAATGGTGAAAATAATATCGAAACTGAAGATATCCCAATTAACCGGGGCCTTTTCCAGGAGGGCTCGTTGAGTCCACCTTGGTTCTGTCTAGCGATGAACCCACTATCTTAGCTACTCAATTCCACTGATTCAGGTTTTAGCATCAAAAATAATAATACTGTGGTGGCGAAGCTTAATCATCTGTTGTATATGGATGATTTGAAATTAATGGCTTCCACTCAAAACCGCCTAGATCAGATGCTAAAAACTGTAGAAACTTTCTTAAATGATATCAGTATGCACTTCGGAATAAACAAGTTCCGTGTACTAACTATTTTGTTAATCATTTTTATTGGTTGTTTAATGTCAGCTGTATCTTTCTATCGTAGGCATAAATATGTCCTCTCTAACTATTTTGGCGTTGGTATCTCCACGAACTATTTTGAGATCATACTTGAGGATGTTCTGATATAATGGGTCTCCCAATAAGAATGTCCTGATGTTTTTTTTTTAATGAAAACGGTAAAAAATGCTGTAAATATTTTAAATAAAAAAATGTTGTAACGCTGTAAAAAAATTTATATTGCAAAATATAATAGATAACAATTATGTTCCGAGTAACATATCATTCAAATGTCCACCGCGACTACGTTTGCAATAACGAATCCGATGAACCCAATTTTCTGTCACTTTATGCAAAATATCCGCATTAATCTCACGAATGGTGTGCTCTATGTTCCTCTTAAAGTCTTCAATAGATTGTGGTTTGTTCACATAGACCAATGACTTAACATAGCCCCAAAAAAAATAATCCAACTGTTGATCCAACGAGGATCTAATTACACATCCTAATTTGTAACTATATATTAATGTAAAACAACTGTAAATTTATAACATTTAAAGGGTTTTGACCCATATATTTTGGTGGCTCATAGCATGTATACCCAGTTTACACTGATGATGGATTTAACAATCCGAAAACGTTCTGTAATGTAATTGTGATAGCCCATTTGGGCATTTTATTATATACCTTTTATAAAGGATTTGAAATAAATGATGGTTCACCGAATCGTTTTCATTACCTAGGAAACCTTGTATTTCTTCGGCGAATTTTCTGGGTTTCAGCCACTTACTATCCATTTCAGTGGTTAACGTGGAGGGATGATAAAGAGGAACTCTGTCAAAATTATTTTTGCAAACCATGAAAATCCTTTCCAACTTTTTTTAGAGAGTTTTCTTGTTTTTACCCACCCACCACCAACATTCACTCCTGGGCGGAAGAATCGTTTTCATCACACACGAAGCCCTTTATAAATGTTTTCAGCGAATTTTCGGGTTTTTAGCTACTAAACCCGTATTTTAACACCCTACAATAAGGACGTTGTCGTTCTTACATATTATCATTTAATCCGTGTAACTAAAAATTGTTCTGTTATATCAGAATCTATTCTTCCTCTTTATATTGACTTCAAATAAAAAAATGCAGTCTGACCTATAGAGGGCCAAAGTTTAAATGTCGTTAGTGGTAAGTGCATTATTTAAAGGTAACATGCCATTCAAAAAAGAAGAATATTTGATAAAAATTACCACATAAAGTAGAAAATAAGTTTCTTTACCATTTCGGCTTTCAGTCGTACATAGAAGACTAAAATAGAACTTTTTAATTGTTTGCTACATATTAAGCTCACATCAACGTATGTTTATAAGACCAAATAGATTTTTATCACTTTTGTTGAAAATTGAACTGTCAACAGTACTCTGAAATATTAATTAGACTTCATACAGTTAGAAATTCAGATTACGACAATATTAACCTAAGATTGCCAAAATTTGATTATTTTGACGTCTTATAAACAAAGATTTTTCTGTCATCATCCAAATAACGTAAACAACGCATGTTAACGATATCTTAATGGATTTCTTATGGGTCAAGCATGCAACCTTTGAATACTTTGAACTGTCTATGGAAAAAAATACGCCGTAAAAACGGTTGCACCACAATAACAACAAACATCAATATCAACATGCGATAATTTTTATCTTCATATATACTGCACACGCATACCGCACTGTCGTAGTTCCAAATTTTATTAGGTTAATGAAACACTTAATTCTAATGCTTAAAAAGTTTGTAATCACTTAAATCGACATTGTAGAAGAACTGTGTGCACCTCAAATTCCCAAATTTGTCAACAAAAATATCTCGAAGAAGCATTCAAATATACTATCTTTAGAAGTTACCAGAGCAATTAAACATTGTAAAACGGGAAAAGGCAGTGGTCCAGATGATGTACAGCTGGGTTCCTAAAAAAACTGATACGACTCTTATTAAGATTTGATTATTTTGAGCAGTGTATTTGATTGGTCTGACATTATTATATTTATTATGACAGACAAATAACAAAATAAACAAACAATTGATAAATTGTAGTAAATAAATAAATTGTAATAATTATTAAGGTCTAAATTTTGATATTATTTTGAATTCCTGCATTTTATAAAGAGTATATAAATGATAGATTTTAGATAAAATAGGGTTGTTGTTATTATTTTTATTATTATCAAAGAATAAAAGAAACGACTTAACTCAACGATATATTAAAGCAAGAATTGTAACCAAATTAAAAGAACCACAGTTTTTCTATTAATAAAAAATTGAGAGAACAAGAAACTCTCGAAAGAAAGCGAGGGTCTGGAAGACCAAAATTATACTAAATTTAGACTTGTAAAAATACCATTAATATTTTTTAATATCTTCATCAGCATTGATAACAGCTTGTAGTCTTCGGTCCATCTGCGTGAAAGGAACTATGAAATTGTCTTCTTCAGAAAGCACTAAATATTGAAAGTGAGACAGAGGAAACAGACATTACATACATTGTATGACATCATTCTGAGAGTATGGCAACCACAGAAAATGCCTAGAGAATGGAATGAATGGAATACGACATAATTGGCAGGACTTTAGTGTTTACAATTTGTAATAGCACACTTGGTTTCTTACAAGAGTTTACTCTTGGTAGCGGTGGGCTGCTAAGTCGGTTCGTTCCATTAAACTCTTGTACGACGCGTGCCATTTCATTGACATATTATTATGACTATTATTATTATTATTATGAAATTTAAATAAGTGAATATGATAAACAAATATATGACAAACCAAACGTTTTGATTTCCGATGAATTTTCCTAATAGCATTAGGTAGTGGGTGGCGGTCCAATTTTATAGTTTATTTTATGAACGAGAGAGTAATTAGCATAATTTTAACTGGTACCTCTCGACCACTCCATGGGCGTGCTCAAGATTAATTGAAAAATTACTTTGAATAATTGTAAAAAATAAATGAATTATTTCAGTGTTATAAAGTGTTATGTGTATGTAAACAAAAGTGACCTCTTTTATCACACACTATATTAGAACTGACTGGCCTACATTAAAAAGGGTTTTAAAAAATTCACATTTTTTTTAATTTTTAAAAATTACAAACGAGAAAAACAGTTTTTAAAAACCGTCTAAGGTATGTTAAATAGAAGAATAAAAAATATTAATATAAAACTTACAGCTACTTGTTACAAATCCAAATCAGATTCAGAAGATGAACTTTCAGAACCAAGATTTATAATAACTGGCTCGATCATTTTATCAGTAATATTGTCCAGCTTCCACATTTTTTCCTCTTCTTTAATAGTGTGATTTACTGCCTTTTCCCAGTTTTCAGGTTTTACATTATTTACGGCCTCCAAAAACAACTGTTTAACATCATGAATTTTAAAAGTGGTATTTTTTCTTGAAACTTCACTCTTTATCTGTGCCCATACCAGTTCAATCGGGTTTAATTCACAATGATATGGTGGGGATCTAAGTACTGTCATTCCACGATTTTTGGCAATTTCATCAATTTCGTATTTTTTAAATTTTTCTTTATGAAGGGCACACAACGAATAAAGTTCCTTTCTTATAGATCCGGGATGGTACGTAATATTTTTTGAACTCAGCCAATTCTGCAAGTCTTTTTTAACCACTTGGTTGTGGGCAGTCCTTCTATAAGTCTGGAGTGATAACTTGCATTATCCATTACTATTACACAGTTCTTAGGAAAAAGATCTATCATTTGTTCGAACCATTCTTGAAAGACATCAGCGTTCATGTCTTCATGGTAGTCACCGGTACGAGTTGATTCAAAAGTTAATAAACCACCTTCAACAAAACCGTCTGAACTGCCAATGTGTACTATTATCAGCCTGCGTCCCTTTCCTGATGGTGGGTTTAAACCAGTAGATAAGTTATTTACAAGAGCGTGCCTTTGACTTGTAACAGTTTCATCCTGCCAAAATTTATTTGGTGTATGACCCTCGTTGATCCATGTTTCATCAAGATAAAATATTTTTCTTTTTTGGTTTCTCATTTCCTTTATGGTTCTTAGAAAATGTCTTCTCCATATGACAATATCGCTTCTTTCTAATAAAATAGACTTTCTGGGATTCTTTTTCCAGCGGAAGCCTATTTCTTTTAAAAGTTTCCATAACGTACTTCGACTCATTTCTGGGTAATCCTTATCATCTCGAACTGAGACAAGAACTTTATCCAATGTTGGAAATTCTTGTCTAAAGAAGAAGTCATGCACTTTCCGTCGAAGTCCTTCTTTAAAATGATATTCTATTTGAAATTTTGGTTTCCCTGGAGCATTACGTGGCATTTGAAAACTACCACATTTCTCTTCTTTAATAACTCTGTAAATCGTAGATTTCCCAACACTAAGTGTACTGCTAACTAACTCAACGGTCTCATCAACACTTTCACATAAACGTTTGTCTGTAAATGATTTAAAACAATTAAATATTAATGTTTTTTCATTAACTGTTAAAGGACCAATTTTTCGGCGTTTACACGGCACTTCCAAATTTTCCATAACACTAGTATACACAATAAACTGCACCTTGCAACTGAAGTACCTACTTTTAGTGAACTGTTAAGAATTTTGAATACGCCCTTGGACCTTCCTACAAAATGGAAAAACCCACTATCACATTTTCTGTGGAATAAGTTTAGAAGGTAATTATCTAGTCAATTACTGTCGTAGATTCCTGGAATTAAAGAATTAAATGTTTGATTGTTGAAACCCTTACTTCGTGGAATGCACTCATTTCAGATAAAATAAAACGTTTTATTTTATCTAAAGAATTAAACTTTATTTTGCAAATAGGTAGGTACTTATTAAACTTTTATTGGTTATATATAACCAATAAAATAAACATCTTACATTTCTTGCAAATTCATTAGTACCTGTTAACCTCCATCACTCCGACACTGGCAACCTTATTTAGGGATTAGTAACCCTCACAACTATTGTATTTTATTCTGCTCCAACCTTTATACCTGGTGGTCATACTCAATTTAAAATTGTTTTCCTATATACTTCTGTAAACTTGTTGACAAATATCTGTTTTTCATTGAGTCACCCTTATCAACAGTTTAGGGATTTGCATACATAATTTATTGTTTTATTACTCTCATATATAAAAATACACTATAACAAACACCAATAATACCAAAACAATTATACTTCTTTCCCTTTTAAATAACCAAATAAAACATTCTTGTAGCTTTTAAAATAATCTACAAACTCTTTTCAAGCCTTCCGTTTTAAAAAGTGTTTTGCTGATTTAATTTTTATTTTATAGATATAAAAAATCAAATTTTTACTAAAAAAACTGTTTTTTTTTTATTATAGCAATTTTACTATATCTTTATAGTTATTGTGTTGTTTGAAAAAGGGCAATTTTTTGAGAAATTTCTAAAATAGACTAAGGTTTAGCAACTAAACCAGTTAAACTTCCAAAATACGATGTTTATGTATAAATGAACTAAATTTTAAATGAACAACGAATGGTTCCAACCAGGGTGGTTTTAGTTGGGGTAAGTTTGTTATTTTCTGCGTCACAAAAACATAAGCGGACTTTATTTTAGTTATAACTTACCTTAATTTCATGCAAATCACTTTTACCAGTGGTTATTTCAAGATATTAAAAGTTATTTTGAAGATATTAAAAAAGGTTCAAAGTTTTCCATTAAAAACCTACCGTTTTTAGCTTATTCAACATCATTTGTTTGGATTTTTGTATTCGATGAATAAAAGTCTGCTTTCAAACAACCATAACTTTGTTATTAAAAACAAATCTCTTTATTTTATACGTTTCATTTTATATCAAAACAGTTTTCCCGATCAAATCTAAATGTTTGGATTTTTTCTCGAAAACCGTTAAACATGCTTTTTTGAAGTATAATTTATCATTCTAATTCTATCAATGATATAAGTGCGTAGTTCATGTTCAAATTGAATTCAGTTTTGATTAAAAAAATAATTCGTGCTGTTGCATAAACGCATCAAACTGCCGTAAATGGGTTAATAAATCTCCTTTTTTTGCTTTAATTATTATCGGTTATGATATCTGTATTATTTTGTGCTGTCTACTTAGTTTAGAGATGCAATAAGGTTAAGTATTATCATTTAAATGTTTTGTAAATCCTCCTTATACCTGTAATGCACGCCTCTGTTGCCCACACAAATAATAAAAAGCTGGATTATTATGAAGTTAAATATTAATTTTTTAAGGTTACGGTTGTATCTACGTTCTTCACAAAAACTGTTATGAATGGAAGCTTAACGACATGAGATAAGCATTTACATCATTCATTTGAACTCGACTAATGATAAGAATCGTGTTATTGTTTTTGTTATGATAATAATAATTGTAATGAGAATGGTTTCTGTAATTATTTTTTTCCTTTTTGCGTGAATTACAACGATATTATTTAGAAGTAAATAGTCTATCTCAATTATAATGAAGTTTAAATATCCATGCCTGAGATACTCGCGTTAGACTAATATTTATTTTTAGGTAATCCTCGCGGAGTTTGGTACTCTCCAATTGTGTTATGGAAGCCCTAGTCTTCCCCAGCATCCCTTTCCTCGGCTTATCTCCAGTTATTTACTCCCAATATCTGTCTAGCATCGGTTCTCACTTTGTCTATCCACCCCTTCCTTGGTCTTCCACTGACTGATATCAAAGTTTTACTAAGCGATCTACTAGTTGTTGACCTGCACAGTGCAATCTTTGTATTTTTGCATAATTTGCTCTAGAGGGTTCTTTGCAATATTAACATAACTCGTGGTTGAACCTTATTCTCCACATACCGTTATCTATATAGTTTCCAATTTCCTTCTCAATATTTTCCTTTCAAAAGTACTAATAAGATAATTTTTTTTTGTCATGATCTATGGTTCTGTAAAATAGGTGGCTATTGGTCGCATGTAGGTTTATATATTTTGAACTTTACTTACCCATGGGTGTCTTTTTATTCAAATATCTGCGGCAGAAAGGAGTATGCTCTCTTAGGAAGCATTATCTTTCTCCTTACTCATTCTTACTACCTATCATTATACCAATTCATTACTATCCCTAATCATACTCCTCACTGTCGAAAACCAATTATCCAACGCATTCACTCCTCTCAAAGGTGTACCTAAGTACTTGGGTGTCGAATTTACAAACTCTCAACTGGAACGCTGACCTTAGAAACACCTCGGACAATTTTATGTCACATAGTACCTTTTTATGTACTATATGAACCCTTTTGTTTATAAAATATATATGAAAATATTTTAACGTTTAATGATTATTGCGTTTTCATGGTCACAGCGTATTTGGGCAATTGTATCTATAAGCTCGAATAACTATGAAGATAGTCTAATCTAACAATACGTACAGGTAATTCAAGAAAAATCATTTGAATACTGTTATATTTTAGCTTTTACCGAAATTCTTCCAGTCGTACATTTTCCAATGCAAATTATAAGATTCATTATGATGCATAAATTTTCAATTAACATTGTATTATAAATAAATTTTAACATCACTAACTACGTGACAAATCGTGAGAATCTTAGAAAGACTAGCGACAAGAAATATGTAGAAAAGGTCATTAACATCACGCCAAGTATTATATAATTGACAGTAATAAACCGGGAATAGGAAACGGGTAAAATAATTTGGGACAGTTAAGAAACTGACTTATTATTTTTAACCCTTAAATTTAAACTGAAGTATGTGCCAAATTGTTCAATACTTTTAGAAAAAAACAAATGAAAAAAAAAACAAATAAAAAAAATATCTAAAATTAGTCTAATAATACTTTCGTATTGGGGTAAAAATAAGTGGCTAGTGACAGTATTTAATTCCAAACTGATGACTGAGCTTAATCTACATCCTACAGAAGTTGTTGACTAAAATGGTTTTTATAGTGTTTCGAAAATATCAAGCATTGATTCAGAGCCATGCACAGCTTGGATTGAACAATGTCGATGTTTAGTAATTATTTCTTTGATGCACCCCTTCTTTTACGTCTAAACAGTTGGTTTATTTCCCTCCTCTCTTCTTTAGTCAGTTTTGTCTCTACCAGCAGAGTTGTTTAGTATCATCTATTCAACAATGAATTTATTTGTTTGCCACATGCTGTTGATTTAAGCTGTAAAAATTATTTGTTTAATCAAATTTGTAATAACGCTTGAAGCGTGGAGCTTGACCTTGTAATTCATTTTTAAAGCACGTAACAGATCAGAGTTTGAGTAGTCGGCAAAAACCAAGCCAGAGGGCCCATCGTGTTTTGTGGTTTTACTTCCATCTATAACTTCATTTCGTTCATGTATATCAACTTTATTTCACACCTGATCAAAGATTCTGTTCAAGAGTCCTTTCACATTGCTTATTTGACTAATTTCCGGATTTTCCATAAAAGGTTATAATTTAGTGATGTGTTCGTCTTTTCACTCACTTCTCATCACTTTTATCCCTTGGAAAATTTGTACTAAACTGCCTATGTTCACGTAGGGGGGTCCTATGTAACATGGGGGTCCTCAGCCTCCGTACTCAGATCATCCGCTCTCGGACTTGTATACTCGGTGGCTGAATATGCTTCTCCGGTATGGCTCAATAGCAAACACACAAAGATTATTGACACTCAATTAAACCAGACAATGCGAATGATCTCAGGTACAATTAGACCCACACCGAACTATTGGCTTCCCATTCTGAGTCACATTCCACCGCCGAAACTGCAAATAAGTCATTTTCTTCTTAGAGAACATCGAAAAATTGAGGCTAACCATCAACTACCCATACACCAAGATAAGTTTGATATCGAATTAAACAGACTGCGCTCCAGATATCCTCCATTGCTAAGAGCCAACTCCTTACATCAGGAACATTTCAACCTGACCAAAGCTTGGAGAACACAATGGGAGAGCGACTCACCACAGGAAGCACATCAAATGGCCTGTATCGATCAGAAACCGCCAGGCTTTGAACTTACCCGCAATACATGGACAACGCTAAACAGTATAAGAACAAGCAGCGGTAGATGTGCTGACAGCTTATATAGATGGGGAAAAGCCCTTACTCCTGAGTGTGACTGTGGTGCGCAACGACAGACCGTCCGTCACATTGTTGAAGAATGTCCCCGAAGGCGATTCCCTGGAGTTTTGGATGAGTTCCTGAATGCGACCGAAAATGTTATACATTATATTAATAATACATTAGATGTTCGTTTGTAATACTTCATGTAACGTTTTATATTGATTTTTTAATTGTGTGTTCTTATTGTATGCCATACGATAAATAAATAATTTGTACTAAAACTAAATTAGAATCAAAACTTAATTAAAATCAAAACCAAAAGGAATGTACAACACAAATAAAGTCCTTTTAAATGTTTACGTCTTTATTGAGTTCTCATCGGCGTAATTTACTTCTTAGCTTACCGGTACTTATTTTTCACAATACCTTATCTAATTTTGTTATTACAATATTTTTAAAAAGAGAGAGTTCTCGGGAGTTTGCTGTATACTGTATACGTTTCAAAAATCGAACATCGAAACACTTCTGTTGTAAGTGCTAGGTATATTTAATTAAAATTAAATTTAAAAATCCGTAAGGATTAAAAAATACAGAATGTTTTCGGACTAATCAGTCCATCTTCAGTGAACTTTTGTAAATAAACGTAAGTAATACGTTTTGTAAGTAAACGTAAATAACCGCAAATCCAAACAGTGGTTGGGTTTGCATTTATGAAACCATACTTGAAATTATTAAATTATACGGCAGAATGCCGATGAAATTGGATTACTAATCGGGAACATAAGTCTCTACTCGAAAGAATTATTTCTACATTCGAACCGTCGGAATGGAACATGCCAACTTAATTAAAATAATTGTTGCTTTTTTATTGTATTATGTTTATACAACGAGACAGCCAGGACATCGAGTTACTTGAGGGATATCATATAGAGGAATAAATAGATAAGCGAAGACAGCAAAATTCGGAAACAAGAGATGAAACATCGATTACAAAAAGACTGATGAGACATACAGCAATGAAAGTATTAAAAACCATAAGTGGAATTTCTCTCAGACATAGAATAAGGAATGAGGATAGATTAAGAGAAACTGGAGTCCAGAATGTAGTGACGGACGCGAGCACGACAACGCAAATGGAGAAATCATGTCGACATAATGGACCCAGGAAGAATCGCGAAATGGGCAAAAAACTTAATACAAAAAGACCGCTAGGAAGAGGTGGTATGACATTAAGATCACAGGAGCTGAGATGATAGAATAAACAGGACCATGTCCTACAGGAAGAAGAAGACTTACTTTATTCAATTTACATACTGAATACCAAAACAAGGAAATTATTTATCGGTTTTTCTTTTGATCGCTAATTGTCAAATTGCAGGGAATCTGTTTCTGGCCCTACAACTATCCGATAACGTCCAAATAGATCTAAGCATGTTAAAGTGTAAACGGAAACAGACTTAAAAGTCTGTTTAAAAACAGAAAACATTTATGTCTCCTGGCGCAATCAAGTTGACAATGAAAACACTTGTAGAATGTGAAGATTGAAGAAGATCCCCGGGCGATGTGTGGAATTCTTGCAATCTTCTCCTTTTCGCCACCAAAGGCATGTCCTTTCCATTCCTTTTAGTTACATGCATGCGTCAAGTGGCACGAAAATATTCACTTTGTGAATGTGCCCTTATGATAATTTTTATAAGACAAGTAAAACATACAAATAAATTAATTATGAATGTAATTAATAATTGAAAGCATTAAAAAAATCTCATTATTGAATTCCCATGCATATAAAGATCGAAAGATTAAAATATTCGATGAATCATTATGAATAATATATACGTATTAACACCTAGGTAAGACGGTTAATACGTGATTAAAATAATTGAGTGTGCATTTACGTCGTAATAAGACTATGTTTTATATTGTTTTACCACAATGTATATAAGTGTCCATTTCTGTATATTTGTATCTAAAAGTGGGACCTAAAAACATACAAAAGGAATTTAATCGATCACTTCAAAAACAGTGCAGGGCTAAATCATATATTTTCGGGAATAAAAAAAACTCATTCTTCTTACGTACTGAAGAATCAGTTTTTCGCCCCACAGATCTATTTTAGTACTACTTTAGACACATATTGGTGACACAAATAATAAGCAAAAAAAACATTCCAATCTGAGTTATAGGGCGCAAAATATCGTGGATATTTACTTAGCATTTGAACTCAGCATTTAGAGAAAATTTTAATGCTATCATAGGAAAATATATTTAGAGACGTCTTGTCGATCTTCGTATGCCTGAGGATAGCAAATGAGCTTGAAAGCTTCTAAACACCAGATATGCTGGTGTTTAGAAATGTAAATATAAAGGTTGACGTACTCCGTGCTGACGTAAAGTCGTGCTCCTTCTTCATATGCTATTTTAAATAGATCTAAGCTATAGAAAGCTTTTCTGGAAGATCTATATTTTTAGTTTAGTGCAAAGGACAGCAAACGATATATAATATATTGTTTTCGTTCATTGTCATCAGATTAGATAGCATTTTTGTACCCTGTCACTAAGGTTGGAAAATATATGTACGCGTCTCGTTGGTCTTTGTATTTGTCAATTTACGTTACTTTTTCATGTCCAAACGTGATCATTTCAAGTGTTCGACTCAGAATTGGGCACAATTTATTACCGTGGTGTTGGGCCTTCCACAGGTCGTCCATTGTACATGGAAACGGTCATTGGTTACACTGGAGCAGTTGGTATATGGGCTGTCGTTGACCCATGTTGCTCTGTTGGTCTTCATAGCGGCCACGCCCGATCTCATCTGGTTCAGTATTGTCCATGTCCTCTAGTCGCAGTTCAAACCAGTCGGTCTGTTTGGTTTCGGAGGATACCAGTGTGGAAGTTCCTCGGGAACGCCACTGAGAAAACATTTCCCCGATTTCAGCCGCAGGTCGTCGTGTGAGATCTATTCCACACCGAACATCACATGTCTGTCGTCAAATGACTGCCTGAAACGCTCGGTATACTCCGTGGTTCGTCCTCGTAGGCCCTCCATTCCCGCACACTGATATAGTTTCTCAAGCGGTGTTGCTTTTAGGCACCCTATTGTTATCAGTATGTTTCGTTTAGGGCCACGCCCACTTTCTTAACATGTGCCAATCTACGCCAGACAGGGCATGCATACTCGCTCGTGGAGAAGCTGTGACCTCGGCTGTAGTTAGGAGGACGTTTGGCTGGGCGCTTCATTTAGAGTAGAGGATTTTGGGAAGCATGCTGTTATGGGATGCTACCTTCAGAGCTGTCGTTTGGCAGTCTGCTTTATATGTGAGTGTTCTGGCCAGCAGACTTTTTGGGAGGTGAAATACAAATTTCGTTCCTGGAGACTTGTATATGGAAGTAACTGTGTAATTGTCGAGTTCGACGGAGAGGATCTGCGCTATCCTGGTTTCTGTTGTCGGTTTTTTTGACAGTCAGGCCGCTTTTTGTGCAAATAGCGCTGCCGTGTGCTTGTGTGAGGGATCTCAATGGTACGGTTCATCCCATCAATGTTTGGTCGTGGTTCGTTTTGTGGACGTACAAGTCAGGAGACAACTTCATGTCATCAGTAATTCCCTCGATATTGATCGAGATTATCGTCAGAAGTGGCTCCTCTGAAAAGAACCGTATTTGATGCGGATGGTTCATCTTGAGCTCTTTATTTCTTCTTCACGCTTGGTGTTGGAAGGATTGGCCGTTATTTTTATAACGGCCATTGATCGGCCGCGGATCATTGCCAAAAAAGCAATACTCATGGAAGCTCCTTCCTTGTCTCCCGTATTTGTCAAAATTGCCATGAGTTGTCTGTGGAGTGGTGTCATACCCGGAATTTATGCTGTTCTTTCCTCATCGCGTTAAATGAATGGTAGCAAACATCAAGACCACTTTTTTTGTACCGCTTATGTGCCCAATACCTGAAATGTATAAATTTTAAATTCTTTAGCTACATAACTTCAAAACATTTTTTTTTGACTTATAATTTTATTAACAACAATTGGTTCAAAAGTCAATTGGTTGATCAAAAATGTAATAAAACATTGTAAAAGTTTAAATAATGAAATACGATAAATTCCTAATAAGTCTAGTTTGAAGTGTTGATTGATTAAACAAAAATATTTGTTTATTTTCGTTTATTTTATTATATCAATGTTATTTCCGTCCTTTTAGGAATGCCGTTATTTTCAAGTTATCACTTCCGATTGATAACAAAATACGCGCTTAAATGTCTATAGGGTGGTCTCTTAAAGTATTTTTGTAGCGACAAGCAGGAAATAGCTTAAAACCTACTGTAGTGTGACCAACACCAATTCAATCGAATTCGGTACAAGGCTAAAAAATACCTGAAATCTGGGACTTTTTAATGAAAATCGGGCCATTTTTGATTTTTTTTTTTAAACAAGGACTGTAATACCATCATGTTATTGATTATTTTTATGTTGACAAAATTATTTTTAATGAGATTAAGCCATAATTGGTTATAATAATTATATTTTTGTTAGTTTTTGACGTTTCGACTTCCAATCTGGAATAATTCTCAAAAAATGAAAAATTAAAAAATCAACTGATGTTGGATTTCCACGTTAAGTAATGTAACCTTAGGTTAACATAAAAATGTAATTATCATTACAACCAATTGTGGCATAATCCCATAAAAAATATAATTGTTAAACATCCCACAAGAAATTATTATTTAAATGGAAATAAGCCACAATTACAGGTTAAAGTAAGTTTATTGACGTTTCAATTTTTACTTCGGAAATCGTTCTCAAAATGCATTCCGTAGTGGAAATTGAAACGTCATTAAACTTACTTTCACGTGTAATTGTGACTTATTTCCATTTAAATAGTAATTACTTTAAAATGCCACAAGAAAATAGCTTCAGAACAATATTATGCCACAAGAAAACAGCTTTAAAAACGTTTAAAAATCAATCCATTCATATTTTAAATTGACCTCAACGAACAAAATATATTAATTCTTTGCACGAATTAATCTGATTAATTTTTTTTAATCATATTGATTTTTTAAGTCATAGTATTGTCTTGCGATGAAATGTGCTTTAACAATGACGGCGAATCTTTTATAAACTTATAGAAATCAACACATTCATATTTCAAATTAAATTTTACCAACAAAATGTTTTTTAAGGTTTCAATGCCAAGTTGCGATTTTTCAGCTGTCCATATTTTTGTAATCGATGAAAAAATGCGCTCGACGTTTTGTCAATAATGTGAGCCTCACAACTGATTCCCATCATATTTGGATTCATCTGTGATTTAGTTGTAGTAAACATTGTTTTGCCCACCTCGGTTTTTACCACCAAAATTACTATTAGTATTATCGCCGCAGAATGAAACTAACGTTCTTGAGATGTTGTACTTTTCAAGAGTGTTCCTCAAGAGCTGCACAATAATATCAGATGTTTCTCCATCTTCAGCCGTAAAATTCAAAATTTTCGTCTTCATGCCTTCTAATGGAACGAAATATCTCACCACAACGGGAACATCTTTACGTTTCCATCGTTAGATGCATCGGTAATTATACTGACGTATATTGCGTTGTTCATTGCATCAACCAATTGATTTTCGATGTACGGACCAAAGAAGTTTTTAACAATTGCCTCACATTTAGTACGAGCTGACTGAAATTTGGTCAATCCAAAGCAATTCCAAAATATTTTCGATGAGCAATCAGCTGAGCGAAAGTTCTTTTCCTTAATGTTATACGTTCAAACTTCCTAGGCTTTTCTATGTATGATCGTTCAAACACCTTCCCGAGCTGCTTGTTCTAAATCAATATTGCTCGATGTTGCTGTTGCCTTGAAAAAATTACTCAATTTTTTGCTGCTTGCCGCGGACCTAATATCTCTTTGATGCTTTCACTGTTGATGTGACTCACTACATCCGCTCTACCACTGTGGGCGATCGAAAATTCGGATCCACATTTTACGTCACTTTTTTTTCAAAATGGGAATTATTGCAATGTTTTATTAAAATTGCAATAACGTTTTCTCTACCACATACAACCACATAAACCACATAATACCGCGATAAAATGAATGTGTTTTGGATGTGGTATTAGTATTACACTCTAGAAATTTTCGACTTTTTTTCGACGCAACAATTCAATTCTTATAAGAATAACTTATTTAAAATTTCAAAATAGAATTTTACCAAAAAGTTAAAAATTCGGTTGGCCCGGAAGCATTGTCCGGGACGCCGGGACACGACTTCGTAATTCGGGCCATGTCTCGGATTTTTCGGGTAGTTGGTCACACTAACTATAGGTAAAAACAGATCAAGAGATTATTTTGGTGGTATTTTCGGATGTGGTAATTTTTTAAATAAATTAATGAAAGAATATATATTTGTACCGCTCATCAAATCAGTATATCCTTAAAACACCATATTTTAGTAAGAAAAGGAATTATCAAAACCATAGCAAATATACCAAAGGCAGAGGTTCTATCAGATTACAGAGTAGTTCAACATAAACATTCGATGGTAAGAAATCAAAAACATTATGTTCGACAAAAACACCGTACGATATGAAGTTGTAGATGATGGCAGGACCATTAAGGAAATAATAGAACTGGTGTGACTCTTTGGGACTGAATAAACAGAAAAAATATAGATAGTTCCCTGAGATCTCGTATTTAAATGGACTCGTTCACTTACTTCCGCCATTATATTCATGGTTACAAACTTCTTTTTCTTCTTTTTATTAGACTCTATTCCGAAACCTTTGATATCCATCTCGATTGATCTGTTCTTTAAAATTTTTAAAATTTCTGAGGAGGAAGGTCTGGGACCTGGTCTTATGTTTTCCTCAACTATGAATGCAATTTTTGTTTTGAGTTTTTTTAAACTCCGATTTTATCTGGGATACATTTTTCTTTTATATTACCATATATGTTATGTTCTCCTTTATTATGCCTTTTGATCTCCTTTTTTTATACTGTAGGATATACCCATTGTACCATACATCCGGTATTTTTTCTGCATATTGTTCAATGTGTGCATAGGTTCCTTGCCATTCTTTGTTGTTTTCTTTTGGTCTCCTTCTTTTAACTTTTCTGCTCCTTTCTTTGTACATATGTATCTCTTGTGGTACTTGGGTGCTCAACTTCTCATGATGAGGATTTTCTTTTCTTCCATGCATTTTTTTGTTTATTGTTCCTTTGCGCCGATTTGTTTTCAATTTCTTCCAAAGCTTCTAACGCGGCTTATTTATGAATTTTACGTGCTCTATTTTTAATATTACTAAAATCGAATTCCCGAAATTATTAATCCAATCTTCTTTAATTAGGGGTGTTTTATAGATTCGTCTTGTAATAAAGGTATATTAAATACTGCTTCTGTATTTTTGATGTCCCCTTCTATATGTTGTCATTCTTTATTTTTAGCCCGAGTTTTTAAAATTTGAACAAAACTTAATGTTTTGTTGAATACTAATAGACTAAAAAATTAGAAGAGTGGGCAATTTAAGTCCATAGTAATGACTGTCTGAATAAGGAACAGACATAAAATCTAATGAATGTAAAAAAAGAAAAAAAATTGACTTCGTATTAAGAATATTTTAAAAATATTTTTATAAACCTTAAGGTGAGATGTGATAAAGTTTACCATTCGACCACTCTGTAAAGAGTGAATCCTTAACAAAATATTTTCCATTTAAACAATTTTGGCCCATAATATTTGTATTTGATTGAGTAAATTGAAACGTATCGTATATTTGATAAAACATGAATGAAACTCGTTGTTGTCTTTCTCTTTTTTATTTTCCTCTTTATCGGATTCCAACAAACAAATTCATCTGTTATTTTATTTATCCCTGAAGATATCGCTTCGACTGCGGCGTTCGATTAATATACCGGGTCACTTCGTCCGAAAAATAAAATAAAAAAACATTTTTTGGTTTTCTACTAAAAACATTTTAGTTGATTATTAATTTATTAAATATTTTACTTTTGTATTGTAACAATCTGCAGTGCATATTTATTGCTAGCACTTTTTTTATTTATGTGGACTTAATCTTTTAAGATTAATACCATAAAATGGGTACAGTGCTATCAGCATTCATTCATCTTTCATCTTTTATTATATAGTCGATACTCTATAGTACAATTCATAGAAATGTGATACAAATAGACTGATCGTCTATACATTTCTATTATGACATAATGACGGTCCTAGGTCCTAGATTTTTGTTTCGATACAGAGCAGCGGCAAGCCGCTTACACATATTTCGATCTCTTTAGGTCTCCTCAGAGCGGAGTAACCATTACCATGATTCGAAACAAAATCTATTCCCGTCGTAGATAATAGTTATCAAAATAACTATATACGGACGTAACTACGCCATCTAATAACAAAAAGAAAAATCGTACTATTTCTACCTGGCGAAATCGAATTCAAATTTTTACCACTGTGCTTTCTAAAACTTGCAAAGCAAACAGCGTGATAAATTAACACGTATAAGCGGCTTGTCGCTGCTTAATATGGAAACAAAAATCTAGTACCGTCATTATGTTTTATTTCTTTATTCCGTTTGGAGTACCAGAAATTGAATTCACTATGAATTTTGACCATGATGAACAGCATGTTGAATGCAATTTTAGATTCCCTTGCCGAGTAATTTATTAAGCTATTTGCTTTGCAAGTTTTAGAAAACACAGTGGTAAAAATTTGAATTCGATTTCGCCAGGTAGAAATCGTACGATTTCTCTTTTTAGTTCTATTATACATTACCATTTCCCCATTCTGATAGAGAATACTGACGCAAAGCAGTTCCTGCATCTTTTAGTGTGGATCGGGTTTATCGACCACGTGATCTTACAATATATGGGTGAAACATACCATTTTATTAGTATTAGATTACATTGTTGCTGATTTTTATGTAGGATGTTAAAATTTTGAGTAGATTCATTGTATGGCAACGTAAGCTCTTGACGAGAGTTACTAGTCCTGACACGTAGTCTCTAAACGAACTTTCATCATCATTCCTCAACCTCTTGCATCCACTGTTGGATATAGGTCTCCTCCATGTTCTTCCACTGTTCTCTATCTTGCGCCTTCTGTATCCAATTTCCGACTGTTTCTGTCAAGTCGTCCACCATCTTTTTGGTGGTCTGCCTTGGTGTCTTTTGTCTTCTCTAGGTCTCCATTCTATGAGTCTTTTGGTCCACCTATTATCATTTAAACGTGCTATATGTCCAGCCCATCTCCATTTGGCTTGTGCAATTTTTTCTATGACATCTGTCACTTTAGTCCTCTCTCTCACTATCCTATTTGGTACCATATCTCTTCTAGTTATTCCCAACATTGCTCTTTCCATTTTTCTTTGGGTTACTCTCAATTTATTTGCAGAATGTTTGGTTAAAGTTATTGTTTCGGAACCATATGTTATTACTGGCAGTATGCATTGGTTGTAAACCTTTTTTTTCAAGCCAATCGGTAGCGTTCCTTTTAGAATATCTCGCATCTTGCCAAATGCTGCCCATCCCAAGCCTATGCGACGCTGGATCTCACAAGTTTGATTGTCTTTTCCTATTCTAATTTCATGCCCTAAATAGATATAGCTAAAGACCTGATGTACTTCGTTCCCATCTACCCTCATCACATCACTTGGAACTAAATTGGTCATGTATTTTGTTTTTTCAAAGTTTATGTTCAGGCCTATTTGTTCTATTGCCTATCCATTTCGTGAGCTTCATTTAAACTCTCGGCTATAATGACAATATCATCTGCAAAACGCAAGTGGCTTAAGTATTCACCATCAATATTTATTCCCCTTTTAGCCCGATCTAGTTTTTTAAAGGCATATTCCAGAGCTGCAGTTAATAGTTGGGGGGAGATGTTGTCGCCCTGTCTAATTACTCGCTCAATTCTTTATTTATCGGTAAAGTCATGGAGTTTAACAGATGCTGTTGCGTTGTTGTATATATGTTTTATCAAATTTGTATATCTATAGTCTACTCGGCTTTGTTCTAATGCTCCTAATACTGCCGGTAATTCCAGGGTATCAAAAGCTTTCTTGAAGTCTATGAAAATCAACGTGAGTGGTTTATTATATTCAACACATTTTTCAATTAGTATTTTAAGTGCTTGTAGGTGGTCATTTGTTCCATAACCTTTCCTAAACCCAGCTTGCTCCTTAGACTGATAGAAATCTAATTTTCGTTCTAAACGTTTTGTGATGATCTTGGTAAACCATTTATAGAGATGTGACAACAGACTTATCGGTCTATAATTCTCTAGGTCTGATATATCTCCTTTTTTGTGTATTAGGATAGTAATTACATTGTTCCATTTTGTAGGGACAATACCTTGGTTAAGACATAGGTTGAATAGTTCAGTTACTACTTCCAGTAGTTTCTTGCCTCCTACTTTAACAGCTTCTATTACTATTTGGTCATCTCCCAGAGCACTTCTTCTATCGTTATGGTAGGCAGAAGTTCGGATCCTTGGTTCATTACTCTGCGTTCTCTAATTTGTGTTTTGTCTTCTTCTGTTAACTGGCTTTTGTATAATTCTTCATAGAAGCTTTTTGCTATCTCTACTATTCTCTCTCTATTTGTTGTTATATTACCTTCCTTGTCATTTAGTTTAACAATTTCCTTTTTACCATCACAAAGCGTTCTTCTGAGTATTTTCATATTTCCATTTTGCTCAATCACATTTTGTATTTTCTCAGTATTATACTTCCTCTGATCTTTACGAATTGCTTTTGAGATATCTCTCATACGAACTTTAGGTAGCAACTAATCAAGCTGATATTGTAACAGTCCATGGTTCAAAGAATAAAAGGTCTGATATTCCGGAGTGCGAAATTTGTACGAGTTCGCGCATTACGCCACAATGAGAGTGATTTGAAATATTCCCCGTAAGAACATTGATGCTTGCATTTTTAAACAATTAAATCATTTTATAGGTTAATAGAGTTTCTATTGAACTATTTTGGACTTACTGAAATATAGGTAAACAATTAATAAATAATACAGTAAACAAAAATAAATCTGTAAAATAAATTAATTTTAAAACTTTTTTTTGTATTATTCGATTTTTAATCATAGGAAGGTAATTTTCGTAAATTTTAGGATCTCTCTTTTGATCGGCTTGTCTTATTTGGCGTCAGCCTCAATGAGCGGATAAAACATTCGTCTATTTACACGTAAACAGATGAAAATAATTGATCAGTAATTATCTGTAATAAAATCGACAAAATAAATGAAACACAAGGTTTTAAGTTACAATTTTCTTTACAATTTTTTTACACTAAAAAGCCTACAAATCAACTTAAATCTCACAAAACACCATAAAATCTACAACAAGCTTACCAAAGAAGCTAAAAAATTGATAAAATTTCCGTTATAAACAGATAAATTGCAATGACTCTCATTGTGACGTCAAGAATAGGGTATCTGCTGACAGTGGCCTGCGCAATATCATACCTGTTATTCTTTGTACGATGGTAACAGTAACCGGATGTGTGTTTCTTAATGTGCATCTAGTAAACATTATGCATAATTGAATATGTTAAAAAATTCTCACAAATATCAGTCCATATTGCTTTGTTTTATACTTCAATAATTTATACGCTTTTAAAAAATTCCTTTTCTTTCTTACTCTTAGTAGTATTATATAGAGTAGAAACAACCGATTTGGCTAGTTCAATATCTTTTCTATGCTGATTCGATTGCTGTTAAAAATGGGACTATAACCGCGTTAGACTATGTGCCCAGATATCCAAAAACAGTTTAATCTAACATAAAATAATGGCAAGGATAACCGCTTACAATAAATGTTTTTTTTCCTTTTAAATAAAATACTTGAAACTCTGCTGCTGAAAACATAAAAAATCAACATTTGCAAAGTAGTAGTAAGACCAGTAGTATTCTATCGGGCAGAAACTTAGAGCCTTATAAGTCAGTGCGATCAACTATATTGATGGGAAAGAAATATTAACGAAGTTGCCGTGATATATGCAAAATGTGACCTGGATAACGAGATCACAGTAAGCAGGCTAAAATGAGCAAATTACATGGAAAGAATGCATTAAGTGCGATCGGTTAAGAAACTATCGAAGAAACTTTGTTAAGAGGCAGATTACATCGACTTCGCTGAATCGACGGTCTGGAAGATTTGACGAAGCTGGGAGTCAGAAAATTACAAATATAGATATTCTGATCATATTGTTATAATATATCTTGTTTATTTTATATCAATTCAGAAATGCAGAATACTCTCTCTTTCATATCTTTTTTCAATTGATCAATACTATTCGTTTTATCATTTTGTCATAACTTACACGATTACAATTGACCTGACATTACTAAATCGGATGAATCTTTGAGGTAGAGCTGCATCGAAACTTCTTTGTTTAAAGAGAGACATACTTTTATTCATTCTAATGAAAAACAACATTCCTTATACAGAATCACCCTGTATAGATCAAATCACCATCCATCCATCCGACCAACCAGTATCAAGTTCTTGGAAATCGTTCCTCGTAGTCTTGACGGTTATCTTGGAACATAGTTATCAGCTTACCTCATCGCTTGGTTTAAGCGTTAGCGTCGTAGTAGGTTGCTTGTTAAAGCCGTCGAGAACCTGTAACGTCTAAGGGATGTGTCGTTATTTCATTGCCGTTATTAAATCACTTAACTTTTACTATAACTTTTACTTTACAAATATAGAGTATGATAGTATATTTACTATACAAATGTATAATCGTACTTATATTGTTAACATAGTAAAAAATATTATAAATAGTTGCTTTTTAAGTTTTAAAATGAGTCCTGTAGTGAATATTTTGTTTTATATCAACCTACTTGTTTATAGGAAATTCTCATTGCTAGTAAATACGTGTATACTGATGGTAAACCATAATAAGATAGGGAAATAAGCAAAAAAGACCCTATTCGGAACTTTGACAAATCCAGGTATCTAAATTTTTTTTAGTAATAGGCCAATATAAAAAACCCTTTACGTTCTCTGAAGAGATTTCGGCGTCTTTTTTTAATTATTGACAATTTGGTGTAAAAATGTCATCTTTTCGATTTTTTACTTACCAACAAAAAGGTTAATATTTGGGAAAATGATTTTTTTGCCAAAAAATTCGTTTTTCTTCAAACGTCAAATAATGGTGTCATTACTTAGCTAACTTGACCCTGTCAAAGTGTGATGTCTCCGCCGGCAGCAGTTTTTTTCCCATTTCTTCACGGCGGAGGGAAAAATGTTGTCATGGCAACAATATGAAACATGTCACAAAGCAACAATACAAATGTCATTAACAACAATTAAACATCATTTTTATTTATAGTAATATTAAAAGTACAATTAGTTAATGAGGCATTTTCAAAATTGAAACTGTGCAAAAATGTTCCCGACTCTTGATACGCATTGGTAATTGTTGATGATACTGATGGTCGAGAACAACTTTCAGCAATCATTCCTGATGTTGGCGAATCATGAGGGTTTAAAATGTTTTGAGCATTATCGTTCTTATTTCTTATTGAATCCTCTATATATCCTTCGGCAACCGTGCTTGATTTCCAGCCCCCATGTCGTTTGAGGCATTCTAGATTTCCGCCTCCATCAATTAAAAGTGTTGCTGAAGTTCGTCGGAAAGAGTGACGCGTGTATGCGCTTGCATCGTTTAAATTTAAATAACTAGCTACTTTTTGGGCTACTGCACTGATCGAATGTATTCCCATGACGCTTCGGTAACACTTTCCATTTTGGTACTTGATAAAAAATCGGTAAAAAAATTTTCAGGCCGCAGTGATGCATACTTTTTGTACAGTTTAATGTAGTTTTGACCAATTATCGTAAAATATCTAATTTGTCGTGTTTTACTGTCTGGGATTTTGATAATTATTACATTTTCTTTATCCTTAATTTCCACATTCATCATTTTTACCATTTCGTCGCATCGACAGGCGCCGGTAACCCCAATTACCAAAACAATCTGAAATATTTTTATAATTTAGTAGAGTATACTACATGCTTTGCAATATAATTTTTTTTACCTTTAATCCTAAATACAACTTATCTGGCGCTTCAAGCAAAAGTTATCAAACTCGTCTTTAGTGAAAACTTTAGACTTCTTTGCAGTATATCCTTCGCTTGTTTTTTTCAGATAGGCACGTAACTTTAAAAATTTGCTTATATCCACATTTTTTCTAATAACTAACTCGGATTTTATCATAGAGTATAGTGACCACATTGTAGATTTCCATTTATTTTTATTTTCCATTATATTAAAATATGCCAGTAAAACGTCTTCGGTAACTTGCCGTACTGGTCTTGTATCGCACCACTCTTGGAAGTGCTTGTACGCTAACCGATACTTTATTCCGGACTTGGAGGGCCCCAAACGTGCTACTGCATCATTAGCCGCGGACTCAATTTCGTTTAGGTTTTCCATTTTCGCACTAAATGTGCGCTTGCGGTTGCAACAATAATAAGCTGTCTTATTGTTGTTGCAACATCTATGCAACATGTAGACGACTTTGATAGTTGTCACAGTTAATTTCGAGTAAAAATAGCGTATGAATTGACTATTTATGGTTGAAAATTGATACGTTTGTAGAAAAAATAGTATACTTTATTCGGAAAATAAGCGACTTTTTTTGACTTGCCCTCTATTACGCGCCTCACTTCGTTCGGCGCGTAATATCGGGCGCGTCAAGAAAAGTCATGCTTCTCCGCCTCATAAAGTAATATACTATTATTCTTTTCCTAATTCTCGCTCCACTACATTTCAGCGAAATCCGACGAGAATATTTAATTTTCTGTTCGCGGTATTTTGGGTTTTACTACTTCTTCTTGGGAAGTACCACGATCCACTGTGTACAAACTTATAAAAGACGGTCCAGTATTGCGAGAAAAAAAAAGAAAGGATTCTGGTGCCCATCGCGTATTACCGAATTTTCCTTTATCAGCTATACGGAAAACAATCTATCATATGTATTCAGTGAATTACTTACCAACTTTACATAAACTTTTGAGTGAATTAAGAAACAAAGAAATAATCCGCTAGTGTCATAAAACTACTTTTTGGAGGTTTTTAAAATCTAACGGTTTTATGTTTGAAACAGTGAATAAACGGCAGGCAATTATGGAATCCAGGCGTTTAATATAGTGGAGGTTCGAATATTTGGAGGGTCTAAGGTCTTTTATGAGTGAAGGAAAGAACTTGTATTATTTGGATGAAACTTGGTTCGACACCCACGATATAGTTAAAAAATTTTGGACCGATGGTAGTAAAAATTTACTTCACCAATGTTCCTCCCTCTAGAGGGAAGAGAATTTTTATTTTACATTGTGGGGGAGAATCAGGATGGGTAGAAGATGCTTTATTACTGTCTGCTAAGAGTGTGATTGTCGTTTAGATTATCATCAAGATATGGACAGTACTTTGTTTGAAAAGTGGTTTGAGCAGCAATTACTACCTAAATTAAAAAGAAATAGCATTATTATTTTGGATAATGCTCAGTATCATTATAGACTAAAGCCTAAAATTCCAAACACTAATTCAAACAAAGCTGAAATTCAAGAATTTTTATCAAAACATGAAATATATTTTATGGATTCTTACACAAAAAACAACTTGTAGACTTATTAAAATTAGTTATATGTGAAAACAATTATGTTATCGACAGGCTAGCTCAAAATTATGGTCATAAAGTATTAAGATTACCTCCTTACTATTGTGTACTGAATCCAATAGTATTGTTGTGGTCTCAAAAAATAATGTGAGGGAAAATAATAATTCTGCTAAATCTCTTAATACTCTTTTCTACAGAGTTGGAGACCACAACAAAACTATTGATGTAATAAAAGCAGTGTCGGACTTTTTTGGCAAATATGAAGTCTCTTGGCAAAAACTGTGTATATGCGGTATATCGGTGTATGTACGGATGGCGCGCCTTCAATACTTGGTTCTCTCTCAGGCTTTGTCCAATTAGTAAGAGCGAAAAATGCTGATGTTACTGGGATACACTGTATCACTTCCAAATGAACTTAATGCTGTCTTAAAGTGTATTAAAGTAGTGAATTATATAAAAAAAAGCAGTACGTTGAATACTTGACTTTTTCAAACTCTTCTGAAGATTTAGGAAGTGATCACAAAACACTGGTATTTCATACAGAAGTACGAGGATTTACGTTGGGAAGATTAATAATTGACTTTCGAGATGAAGTTATCACCTTCTTGGAACATCAAAAGCAAAATGAACTAAGCGTGGACTTCAAAAAACATTGTATCCAAGTAACATTGGTTTATTTGTCAGACATCTTTGATTCGTTTAACAGCCTTAACCTAAAACTACAGGAGACTCAAATATAGTTACTAATAGTGATACGATCAAGATGTATATTGAGAAATTGCAACTTTGGAGGCGTAAAATATGAGCAAACCCCTGCAATTATTCAAATTTCAGTAAAATAGAGTGAATCTCAGAAGAGACATGCTTTAAGGACATGTATGAAGGATCAAGTTTTAAAATCCAAATATCAAACCATTATGGGCAAACCTTCATTTTGGTTAAAATATTTCAACGTGTATCCTAGTGTATCACGGGAAGAAATCAAGATCTTTTGGATTAACATATAAATGTAGAGTATACACAAAATATCATGGAGGTTGAAATGTGATGTCTAAGATTTTGTTATTTGAGAATGTGCCTTCGTCTAAAAAACTAAGAGATATGAAATTAACATTCACAATTTATCTGGGTAACTAATTACAACTATATAAAATATATAGCCTTTAAAAGTATTGAAATGTATTGGTATATCTAAAAGATTAAAATAAACTGAAATTTTAACAAAAGAAAAATGCAATTTACAAAATATATTTTGTAGATCCTCTAGAACTGTTGTATCCCACCTCTATAATTCGCGTATCGCGTTTGTGTCCTCAATTCTAGATTTGAATAAATATTTGAAATAAAAAACGGAAGTTCACCTCATCCTCGTTCATTCATTCACCAGGTATAAATAAATACACAATACACCGAGACCGAATAGATAAAGATGATGATAATGCGACTTATCTCAATGACGACATTTTTTTAAAGGTTTCTTAGGCTAAATTGAAATAAAACAGTACAAAAAAGGTTTAACATATTTTGTTATTAGGATAACCAACGTTATAATGATGTCATAGTTGTCACTGTGGTCTTTCCCATTAGATTATTTATTATAGATTACTCTATTAAATTTAAATATGAAGTCGGCCACTTATTCTGTTGAGAATATAAATCATTACTAGTCTAGTTCTTCTTACTCTTCTTCTTGTTGTTGGACATGGTTCTGTTCATTTTGTCATCCAGCTCTTGTGATATTGATGTCTAGCTGTTTCACCATTTTTTCGGGGTCTTCGTTCTGATATTTTTGTATTGTGTTTGTATTTTTTCCGATAATCTCACTTTAATTTCTTAAAACGCTGCATCTTTACTCTCTCAAAACCTTTATAGTTACTCTTCAATATATCACTAATACAAGAAAATTTTCACCGACATGGTTATTCAGCTTTGTTGTTCTTATTTTTAATAACATGGAACTTGTTGATACTAAGATGTATAGACCAATTAATATTCTATCAATTATACCCCAAACCATTTGAAAAATGATTAATTACATATTTAATACGGCATTGTAAATGTATTTTCCCAACTAATAAACGAGCCTTCATTCCTCAATGCTCCATAACAAGAAAGTTTTTAGTCTATTCTTCTTCTTCGTGTATTGCCTATCCATTTCGGATGGCAAATACTAAGCCAGAAGACACCAGGGTAGTGCCGGATTAACCGTGTTCCGGCTAAAACCTTAACCACTGTTCCAGAGAGGTGGTCTTGCCACTCAATAAACAACTAAAAATTTATATATAACCATACCTATTACCGTAAATCAGAAAATGTTTAGACGTTAGACCATAAACTAATAAACAATATTAACTATAAATTTTTAGATCCCTGGCTTAATTTCCTCTTCTGTTCTCCTGTTCCTTTTTCTTCATCACTCCAGAAATTAGACAGTGTACTTCTCTCCATTCTTTCTCTCCTCTCAACATAATGTTTACAATATTTCTTTCATTCAGCCCGAAACCTATTGGCCTCTCGAAATCTCCCATCTCATTTGCCCTTCTCTAGCAGTTAAAAATGTGGGCGGAAGCATCCGGTACCGCACAAACAGTACAGTCTGCCGAGGCAGACCGGTCAGAAACTGCGTCAGGAAGTAGGACATTCCCACCACGGTCTCAGATCGTGAATAAGCTCCTTCGTCCATCTTGCCTTTCCACTATCATTCGCCCATTCTCTCTGCCACTCTACTATCGTTCTTTCTCTTCCATTCTCATGTATATTTACATTTATCCTCCTTGCATACATCCTGGCTCGCTCTTTACACAACAAAACGATCGGTATCACCGCTCCAATGACATATAGGGCCTCATTAGAGACTGTCCTATATGCACTAGACACAGTGTTTAGTACACTACACCACACAGGGGCAGCGTAGGTTACTACCGACTGGAACACTCCATTTACCACCTTTCTTTTGGTGCTTCCTGGGCGGGCCTCCAATGTTTGGCATCAACTGTATCAACGCTTCCAGATTTCGGTTTGCAGTTTCTACTGTCTTTTGGATGTCTATTCCGAACCTTAGACCTTCCGACAACCAGACTCCCAGATATTTAATTGATTTAACCGGTGCAACCTCCACACCCTCCACTATAAAACGAAGAGAGGATCTTTTCCGGGACCCTTTGAGAACTAACACCTCAGTTTTCTGAGGCGCTTGCTGTAGATCGTTCTCTCTGATCCACCTATTCATGCAACGCAGGGCTGTATTAGCCGCATTAGCCATGTCCGTTTTCTGACTCGCCTTCACAACCAGTGCGAGATCATTAGCATAAGCTACAAGAGTGCATCTCCTTGGCATCTGTAACCTCAACACCCCGACGTACAGGACATTCCACAGGATGGGACCTAGTACTGAAACTTCTGTGGTTGTTGTGTTGAACGACGTACGTAGATTATTCAGTCAGGAAATCTCGTTTTCCTTGTACTTTTCCTTATATAATTAATTGCAGCAACCCATATCTTTCGGTGTTCCTCATGATTTGACCCGGGTATTCGATTTTGGTTGTTTTTATTGTGATTGACGACTCTTTTCTTTTTTGCATTCTTAATAAAACATCCTGGTTAGTAACGTGGTCGGTATAGGATGTCTTCAGGATTCGACGATAAAGCCACCTTTCGAAAGTCTCAATTTTCTTGCAGGTAGCGTTTGTGAGAGTCCACGACTCAACTCTGTTCAGATAAATTATGGTATTCGAATTGCTTAGCCATTTTTTGAAATGCAGATCTTGCTTTCTTTATCCTACATTTGATTTCTAGGGAATGGTCCCAATTTTCATTCACGTTCGTACCAAGGTAGATGTATGTTTTTACTCTTTCTATTGGTTGACCACTCACACTGATTCTTTCTATTTGCTATTCCTTCTTAGAGATCATCATATATTTTGTTATCTTAATATTCAGTGAAAGTCCATATCTCTGACTATCTTGGTCTATAAACAAGACAATCTCAGTTCTGTAAGGAATAGGCATTAAAATTCACAAGAATTTGTAAATCGGTAGCTCATATTATTTTACAAAATTTAGAAAGGCTGTGTAAATATCTTCTTCGCAAGTTTTATCTTCCAGAGGTCGCACTGGTAATAATTCTTCTTTGGCCGACTTACTCTGCATCAAACTGCAGAGAAAAGTACATAGATTCCATACTATAACTTTTCAGTTAGAATTCCAAAATTTTACTCATAGTCTCGATTCGTCTGGTAACAGTTGGACGGGCTACCTGGATCTTTTTTGATGGCAGATAATTATAATATGTGTTTTATTTTTGAAGTCATCGAATAATACATTAGCCTCTTTAGTAAATGTTTCTTTCACTACGGTTCCATCTTCGAAAGCTTTCTTGGGTTGTGCTAGTATTTAGGGAAATTTAAAAGACGTGATTATTGCAGCGACTGATTGTTGGCCTAGTCTAGAGAAGATGGATTGCCCTCCCTTCAAACTACTTTTTAAATCTTGCAACTTTCGTAATCTTAACTCAACCTGAGGAAAATCATTTTCATACTTTTTAGGCAGGATTTTATATTGCCTTTCTAAGTTCCCGCGTTTGGGCAGTGTCACTAAAGATCGACAAACGAAACAAACGCACTTATTCTTGACATAACAACAAATCTTATCACAAACAAAAATGGCATTTAAATATTATGTTTATCTTGGATTAATAAGGGGTTTTTCTTTGACTTTTCTCTTTTTAATGTCTGTATCTTTCATTATTATTGATGCATCTTTCCATTAAGGTCTGTGCTTGTTGTCCCAGGCATGTTTGCATATCTGGGATTTATCGAAATCTGCGTTCTTGACTATGAATGCTTCGTGCTTTATGCTCGTTTATTCTGACACTTAGTGGTCATGCGCTTTCTCTCACGTAGAAATTATTGCATTCACAGGGTATTTTATAGATGCAGTTTTTTATCTTTATTGTGTGTTTTTGGGTTTGGTTTTGGACAGGACATATCTCAATGCTTTGGTTGTTTTGAATGTGGTTGTGATGTTGTACTTGTATCCGCTCCTCTTCAGTATTTCTAATAAGCCCTTGACGTATGGTATTGTTGTCACCTTCCCGTGAGTGTTTCTAAACTGCTTATGTTGTTTTCTTCAATCTTCTGGAATTGCCTGTTTTCTGAAATGCTTCCTGAAATGCATATTTTTATTAGAGCAGGTGCCTCGGGCTCTATTATATAATGATTTTATAATTCCTTCTTTATGTTTACATTTTGGTTGGAGTGGTAATTTAAATATCTGTTGGTTTCCTGTATACTTTGGTTGGATACCCTGTGTTTTTTTTTCTGTGATTAACACGTCCAGAAAAAGTCTGCCAAGTACTACCCACACATGGAAAGGAAGAATATAAAGTACTATGCAAAAAGAAACTGGAGAAAAACACCAAGTCCAAAATAAACATTAGTAAAGACGAACTCAAAGCTATCAAAGCCCTAAAAGAAGATGAGTCCCGAATAATATTACCCGCTGACAAGGGCAACGCAACTGTAATTATGGATAAAAGTTAATACCAGGAGAAAATTCAAGAATTGGTAACAAGTGGACCTCACACCAGTCTAAAAAAGATCCTACCAAGTTACTAAAAACAAAATATGTAAAACATTACACAGGAATACCTGACAGACTATCAAAGAAGAACATTAACACCACACTAGAGCAGGACACCACACCATCTCTTTTGAAAACGAAACTTCAAACATTAGTTAATTAAAAAGTTATTTTCATGGCAACCAATAATTTACTAATATAAACATAATATTTAAATTAGACCTACCGCAAGAAACTATTTTTAGAACTAATTGACATGTTTTTCCTTTTTTTCCGTCGCACTCATTTTGCGTTTTAAATATTGCTATTTTAGATTGAACTCCATTATGCTCCGTCGCCACAGCTTCATCATCATCAGCCGTTTTAAGTCCACTGCTGGATATAGGCCTCCCGTGAATAATTCCAATGCATTCTATCTTCAGCACCCTGAATCCAGTTGTGCTGAATGCGCTTGATGGCATCTGACCACCTTGTTGGAGGACGTCCTCGTTTACAATAAGCATCGTGTCTAGGTCTCCATTCCAGAATTTTCTTGGTCCACCTTCCATCTTTTAATCTGGCAACATGCCCCGCCCAGTTCTATTTCAATGTTGTAATCCTTTGAACTAACTATTGTATTTGATACTCTGTCTCCGAGGGATATATTCAACATTGACCTCTCCATCGCTCTCTGTGCCACTTTTATTTTATTGATTACTTTTCTGGTAAGTGTCAATGTTTCTGCTACATATGGTAGAACTTTGAGTACACATTGATCAAAGGCCTTCCTTTTCAAGCACATGGGAATATCTGATCTAAAGACTTCTCTCAGTTTTCCGTAAGCCACCCATGCCAATCCTATTCTCTTGTTTAGCTCCGTTGTTTGATTATCTCTTCCTAATTTAATCTCGTGGCCCAGATATTTATTTTTATAACTATACAATGCAGCTTATTATTTATCAAATAGGCATTCGAGAAGAATCGGTAACATTCGCCGAACGCGTGGTTACATTACTTCAGAAATCTGGAATATTTCAACAAGGGCCTGATTAATTCTGTTTCCTTTCACCATCGACTCCAAAAGCTGTGTTGACCGCTGATGTTGACCATTTTTATAGAAATCAGTGGACTTATTAATAATAATAAATATTTAGAATATTAATAAGGGCCAATTGTTCGAACGCTAATCAAAGCTTGATTGTAATCAAATATTTAATTGAAATCAAGTACGTCACATTTTGGGGTTATGTTGACTGATTTATTTTATTCAATTTTATTATTTTGTGTTATAACTTAAAAAAAAACAATAGTTAAACTCTTTCTGATGTTAATTTCATGTTTTCATTTACAAATCAATAATAATAACTATAATAAGCAATTTTTAATAATTTTGACATCTGCTGTGATATATTTGATTGTTATTAAATATTTGATTACAATCAAGTTTTGATTAGCGTTCGAACAATCGGCCCTTATAGTAACATAACCATCGAGCAAAAAGACAAAAAGGGAATCTAATCGTTATGAATAGGAGACCAAAAATTATAAAAGTGTCATCTTTATATGGCGGACATATCCGGGAATGCAAAGACGCCAAATTTAAATTTTACGACACTTCACAATAATCATACAGTGGTGTAGGTGTTCTAATTTATCTAATGGAACTAGTAGAAAGTTTCAAAATTTTAATATAATATAATTATTGTTTTAATTTTCATGTTTTTATATTTCATATTTTTATAAAGTCATAAAACAGTAGCTATAAAATATTTTTCAGAATGTGTCTTAGACGAGAAATTAAATAATAAAACGATAATAGTCTAAAATATGACACAATTGTTAAAAAACTTAGCTTTCGTGTGACAGTTAAGACAAACAATAAAATAACCCAACTAAATTTGATTTCTTAAACTAGGAAAGAGACTCTCTTTCCTTGTTTAATGTAGCCTTTCAAAATGGCACTTCCCTTCTAACAATATTTTTGCCCCCACAATTGTATTAGTTTATGATTTAATTTATTATTAGTTTTATTGTGGAGCTATATTTCTTTTGCCGAGGTATATTTGCTCTGTTGTGTTTTATATACGTTTTAACCAATTGTAATTTAATTTATTCTAATGTAGGTATCTACTTACTGTACTACCTAACATTTTACGATAATTTTTGGTTCTGTTTTTAATAATGATAATGAATTTATTCATGTGGTGATCTCGTAAATAAATAAGTAAATAGTAAAAAAAATAATTTTGTTTAAATTTAAGATTTTATTCCTTGATCTTAGCAGTAGCATTGTCTAATGTTTTATGTCATTTAAAGATTACAGTTGAATTACAGCTGAAACTTATTCTTCGAATGAAATTCAAACACCTGTTTTTTATATTCATATAAAAGCCAACGTTCTTTTCTCTAATTTTAATGATGCTATTCTGCTTTAGTGCTTCACTTCATTTCCTCTTATCAATTTTTGCCAATAAATCATCCATGCCTGTTTCTTTTTTTTTTCTTCTCATATACAAAGTACTATACTTGTCTTTTTTCTCTGCATCTATACATTGATCAAAACTTTCAGGCTAGTTTTGAATGCTAGTTTGTTTATGTACAGCCCATTTATATGGTTTGATTTTTATTTTGGTATGTAGGAAGATGCCCATCTGTAGTTTTATCTACCTTCTTCTTCGTCCTTCTTGTATGTAGACTGTAAAGCCTCTTTCTTCTTCAATATTAGCCTCCTAAATTGTTTAAATTATCGCACCAAGTTTTTCTTGGTGTGCCAATACTTCTTCGTCCATTTGGTGACTTATCTCGTGCTATTCGTACTATCGTATCCTCTGCTATTCTACTAATGTGTTCGTTCCACTCCTGTTTCAGTTTTGTCACCCATTCATTTATGTCTTCTATATTGCAGGCTCGTCTTATCTTTTCGCTTCTCTCCCTATCCAACAGACTTTTCCCTGTTATTCGTCGGAGTATTTTCATCTCTGTTGTTTCTAGTGGTCGTGTCGTTTTGATGTCAGGTCTTGTCTCCGCCATGTATGTTTGTGTCTTGTCTTATATGTTTGTTCTTCCAGATTGTCATTAAGATGTCCCACCGCTTTACTTGCTTTCAAGCTTTGTTGTCCTACCTCTTCTTCAATATCTCCGTGACTAGTTATATCTATTCCCAGATATCTAAACCTTACTTCCTCCTTTAATATTTTCCCATCAATTTCGATTTTACATAGTAGTGGGTATTTAGATGTCATACATTTGGTTTTTTCTATCCATAGATAAAATAAGATAATAGTGATACCTATACATATTCTGCCTGTGTCATGTTCCGTTCTCAGAAGTTTCGTTTTTTATATCCCAGCATCATTTTTTTAATATAGTAATGTTCACTAGCAAATTATTTTTCTAATAATTTAAATTTTTCTTTACCTTTTAAAGATAAAATAATCGTTTATGATCTTGTATGCGTTGTCTTTGTCGGTCCTGCATAATTTTTTACAAAATTTTTATATATTAATTTGTAAACTTCGCTTGGAGAACATTATTAACATATCTTTACTGCTTGTCGGTTGCTTACCAAAATACTCTCAATCAGGAACTGGGGCCCCTGTAACAGAAATCCGGCAACATTTTGTTGTTTGAGGCGCGGTGGTGGCCGCTGCACAAATCATTGAGATCAAGCTTGCGGCGAGTATATAGGTACAGATATATACATACTACAACGTACCTTCATGCTTTCCCACGCTGATCTCCCCACACCTAATCTGACGCGCCTCCTTTCGCCCCCTTATACAAGGCTAACTGTGAATGTGATCACATTGGTCACTGCTATCGTGTCGTATTAATTAAAATAAGTTGTATACTGTTTCACGAGGACTACCTTTTAAATGTTTACGAAAGTTAAACAAGGTTAAAAAATATTTTATAAGACACTATTTTATTGCCTATTTAAAAATTTTTCTTTTAAATTCGTACATTATATACATGCGTTCAAAGGAATTCTCGAAATGTTTTCTTAATTTTTTTTATTCAGCTCATTTCAGAGTAGCATAATTATGTTGTCCTTATGGGTATGATAGGGGTGATACAATGGACCCGTCTTAGGGGGTCTATGTGTCTGTAATGCTCATAAGTGGGCAATGAATGCCCCGATTATCTATCATAACCATAACATAATCTGTTTAAACTATAACTAAGCTATAACTAAATTTTTCTAAGCTTAAGTCTTACCCAGCAGTATTTCTGTAGTTCCTATCAGCTACTTCCGATTGTTTTCGCCCATTTTAAAAATAAAAAAAAATAGTGAAAACTTTATCCACGTCTATCTATTCGTCCGTCTGTCTGTCCGTGAACACAACTCCTCCATTCCGGTTCTACTTCCGAAGAAGTACTTCCTAAGAAGTTCTACTTCTGAAATCTCCAATTGCTTGTTTACACTAAGATTAACTTGTACACTACCTCACTATTCTCTGCATTTGTGATATTACTTTACTATCTTCACCATCTTTAAATGCCTTATTTATGGAGTCTAACCACGACAAAGTATTGTCGTGGTTAGACTCCATAGCACTGGCAGAAGTTCTTGAGTCAGGATGTTCTTCGTCGTCCAGCACCACTTTTCCCTAGTATATATTTCACTGAATAATTACATGTAGTAATTCATATTTAGAATTTCTCATCACGTAGCTAAAATTCTGCAATCTTCTCCTTTTTACGGTATTCAGAACCTCTCTTTGTATTTGTTTAGACGCTGTAAAACTGCTTCATTCGTCACCCTGTCCATCCACTATATCCTCAACATTCGTCGGTACACATTTTGAAAGCCTCAATTATTCTTATTCATCATATTAGTAAATGATGTTTTATCTTGCTCTGTTTTGTTTTTGATTTCCTTAAATAAGTCCCACTTTTCATTCACTCAATAGTTCAAATATTTGTATAATTGTACTCTCTCCACTATCTCTCCATTAATCCTGATATTAGTTAGATCGTTAGCTATATTTTTATTTTTTCACATTTAGTTTTCTCCTATTAATTTTAAAACCCATTTGTTTATGGGAAGAGTCTGTAAACTTCACTCATATGGTAATCCTCTTGAGTCGTCTGATCTAATCCGTGTGTTCAAGTAGTTGGAAGGCCTTGAGGTTGATGTGACGATGCAGTCTATCTTAGTGGTCCCTAGCGTGTTTAGGTATAGTTTGTCTAACGATATCAATTCGAGGTCTTTGCTGATGTTACTGTTTCTATTGTATTAAGGAGCATCAACGATATCCAACCCTATATCACCCTATTAATCCTATAGTGTTGTGCGAAGCGGATTATACCAAGTTCTACTCCAAACGGGCTTGAGTATTTGACTGTAGTGCAGCAAGTTGATAATTTAGAGGCCCGTCTAAGTAACCAATACATTTTTTTTTGTATTTCTTAACTGATGCTGTGCACCTAAAACTTTAAAATCACGAGAAGTTATATAGAAGCTATATGATGATATCAGGTGAGGTTAAATTTATCATGTTAAAAGGAGTTCATTTTATAATAGTTTTGTTCGGCAATAACATCACTAATGAGATTGGGTCAAGGGGCTTTTTTCGGATTCGTGCTATTTTTTTATTTCTATTTTTTATTTAGTTCTTTAGGAGTAATATGGCTGGATGGTCATTTCATCATTCGTTTTAATTTGCTCTTGAAATTGGAATTACTCTTCTGCGTTGGAAATAATAACAAATGCACATTAAATAAAAAAGGATTTTATTTACTACAGAAATGTCTACTATAGCTCGAATAGAACCCTTATCGAAAACTTCCGTAAGGTAAATTTGAGAAATTATTAGAATTCTTACGTTAGGTTCATCCCCTGATGACCAACTCTCCAAGGTATTTAAACTTTTTTGACTGTTTTCTTTTTGTTTTTTAATACAAGAGGGTGTATTATTGATGTTTGTAATTAACTCACTTTTATTCAATGCTATTTTTAGGCCAGTTTTGCTGCAATTGATTGGAGGGTAGATAATTGAGCTTTAGCTTCATTGATATTATTAGCTAAAAGGGCCTGGTCATTGGCAAAAGCTAAGCAGTTTACTCAGATCCTTTCTTTTGTGTCCAATTTGTATTCCATAATTTGACGGTATGGCTGTTGTCTATTCTCTAATAATCTACTCCAAGACAACAGTAGTTTCATAGTTTTTTCTAATTAACCCAAGTTCGAAAAGGGTATTCTTTATTGTTTCTCTATTGATTGAGTCATAGGCTACTTAGAAGTCAACAAAGTTCACAACAAAAAATGTTTATTTTAACTTACCATACGTTATTGGTGACTTACTATTTCCATACAGGACCTTGACGTTATAAATCCTGGTTGGTACTCGCTCAGTTGTTGACTTATATTAGATCTGCTTTATTTAACAACCTAGATACAAGATGACTCTTGTAGGTTACTGGGAGCAAATATATTCCACGATAATTCTTTAAATCACTTTTATTTCCTTTTCATACACTATATGAATAAGTGCTATGGTCCAATCAGAGAGTAGAGTTTCTGATTCTCCAATATTAAGAATAGTGGTGAATAGTGTAAGATCAGCGAATTTTTACATTTCAGCCAAAATACAAACTTCTCCACCAGATTTGTTATTTTTATGCCTCGTTTTGACTTTTGTTGAAGACTCTCTCAGATGATGAAGAATCGTTTCAGTATCTGATTCTACTATGAGTTCCTTGATTTCGTTCCAGGTCGTTTTATTTGCCGTATTATGGAAAACGCCAATATTATTGGACTTATTTGGACTTTCTGGAAATTTGTTACTAACTTCTTTTAATTTGTTGCAATCAAATTTGAGAGGTTTATTCTTTGTTGACGCATTCAAATTCCTCTTTTGATGACATGGATGGTATTCATTTTTACTAGTAGTAAGTAATTGCGCTGACCCCTTCAGTCAGCAGTCGCACTTTTGACCAAGAAATGCATAATCGTCCAATATTTTACAAGGAAGGATTGAACTAGACCCAGAGGGAGTGGTAAGTAATTATCTGAATCAATATTGGCATTTCCCAAGACTTTAACATTGAGAATTTCTTTTGTAGGTTTCTAAAGATAGCCACATGATCAAGATGGTACTTGTCAAGCATTGGGTTGAATCAATATTGGCATTTCCCAAGACTTTAACATTGAGAATTTCTTTTGCAGATTTCTAAAGATAGCCACATGATCAAGATGGTACTTGCCAAGCATTGAGTTGGGATGTTTCCAGGTTTTGGCTTTTCGTGGTATATATTTGAAGTATGTGAATTTTAAAAGCTATTCATAGTTCTTTCAGATATCAATTAGACGTTCTCCATTTGTATTTGTCCTTCATTATGCTGAATAATCACCAACAATACTATGATATTATTTTTCTTGATGTCAGACATTAGAAATGTTGCACATAAAATTATTAGATTTCCTTTTAGCTACATTAAAAATCCCGCAAACAGAACCCCGTGTAGTGGTAATAAATGACAAAAGAAAGAAGATTGCAGTAGAGGGTGCCTTTGCGATTTTCAACAGAAAATTTAGTTTAGCTTAATAAATATTATAAAGCAGAACTGTTTATTCGCCGAAGCACATCCCAACCTTTATTAAATAATATCGATCTAGTAGTAGTTGTTGCAATTTAGAGTTGTTGTTTCATTAGAGTTGGTCATTTCTACTAACTTTTGAGTTTCTCTAATTGAAATTAATCTTTGATTTGATTAGCGTGGCTACCTTTTACTGGAACAATATATTCCGTAATGACACTAAGTGATGTTCCCAACAACAGGAACGTATAATAGGTTAAAAACAGAAGTTAAATAATACAGTGCTTGAAGGTTAGTTCTAAACTAATACATATTTATATTAAAGAGATACATTTGGATGTTTATTTAAATGTTTTGAATCGACTGCTGTAATTTGTTGTAGTCAAAAACGTTATCTTCAATTTCTTGCAAAATCTGTAGACCGAAACAAATATAGTCCATTTATTCTGAGTGACGTCCATCTATCCATCGATTATAATTTATATTTTCCATAGATTGCGCAGTGCCTATTCTTTTTGTGTAATGTGTGTTTATATGCTGTATATCCGCGGATCCATATTTGTGTAGTCGGCGGACCAAAGGAGACAAGTCCAAATTTGATAGCCTTGATAAAAACTGTGAAATAATGTAGAAATTAGAGGCATAGCGAGGTTTTGTCTGATTTTTTCTCTCTAGAAATAGGGACTATTTGATTAGATATAATTGGGACTTCCAAAGGTAGTTGATCCCCTCTTCTGTTGAAATCAATAGTTTTAAATGGGTCTTCTATATTAAGGCTGTCTATGAATTGAACTATTGCGAAGTCTTTCTTATATCGAAGCCATCTTTTGTCCAGCCATCGGAATTGACAACCATCACTGTCTTTATTTCTTAGTACCATGCAACCTTTAAGTAAAGATGAGAAATCAAAGAAGTCTAAAAAAATTAATGGGAAAATCCCAGTAGTTGGCTGTATACCATCGTCTAAAAAACTTATATAGAGAAGTTAAAACACTTCACGTTTGTATTTAGGTATAAAAAACCTAATTTTAAAAGTTTTTAAAAACTGTTTTTTTATACCTAAATACAAATCTGAAGTGTTTTAACTTCTGTATAAGTTGTATCATTTATTTGTCAATATTTGAATGTCAGTTTTCTTCTGGTACCACAAACTTATGATCCATTAGCTTAATATTATACTCGGATCTATTCAATGCCCACGTAATCTGGCAGATACATAGGAATTACGGTTTTGTCCCCCACATGTGTGAATAACAAATTACATGTTCTGTCTCAGGTGATACGATTATTTACAGGGTTTTTTTGTACAGACAAGATGCTATCTGATTTGCCCCTCTACCTGCAACAGATTCATACAACATGTAACAGCTTTCTCTGTACTGTTATCATAAACTGTTAAATTAAACCTCCACAGCTGTCTCTTATAAAATGTAACAGATGATTTTAATTCTGGTGTTGGTAAGCACTGTTGTAGTCCAAAGTGTATGACCTCAAATATGGAACAGGTTTGTCAGTTTCTGTATCTTTCCTTTTTTCATCATACGGTTGATAAGCTTCCATTTGATGAGATTTGTGGTCTGAAGAGAGTTTTTCTTCCTAGTCATCTTTACAAATTTTTAATTACATAATAAATTTCTATCTATCTATCTGTATAGCCCTTAAAATCCATCCTTGGATATAGGCCTCCTCCTCCTTCTTCCATGCCTCTCTATCTTGGGCAATTTGCATCCATTTTGACCCGGCGTGTTTCTTCAGGTCATCTGACCATCGCATTTGTGGCCTTCCCCTTTTACGTTTGTGATTCCATGGTCTCCAATCTATAATTGTTTTAGTCCATCTTTCATCTTTCTGCCTTAGGGTGTGTCCGGCGAACTTCCATTTAAGCTTTGCTACTTGGGTTGAGACATCTTTCACTTTTGTTTTATTACGGATCCATTCGTTTCTTTTTTTGTCTGATAGTTTAATGTTCAGCATTTGTCTTTCCATGGATCTTTCTGTCTTTGCTATTTTTTCCATATTTTCCTTTGTAAACGTCCATGTCTGAGAGCCATATGTGAGGACAGGGAGTATACATTGATTGAAGACTCTCGTTTTTAAGTATTGGGGGTATTTTGAATTCTTTAGAATATAAGACAGTTTTCCGAATGATGCCCAGGCCAATCTTATTCTTCTCTTTATTTCTTCGGTCTGATTTTCTTTATTTAATTTAGTGATTTGGCCTAGATATATATACTCTTTTACTTGTTCTATTTTTGTTTGTGCCACTGTATAATGCATCATAAGTTCTTCTGGTTGATTAGTCATGGTTTTTGTTTTACTATAATTCATCTTGAGTCCAATTTTTGTCGATTCTCTATCTAGTTCTTCCATCATTCTTTGTAATTCTTCACTTTTTTCTGTTATTAATACAATATCATCAGCATATCGTAAATGATTCAGATTTTGCCCGTTTATATTAATTCCCAAGTCATCCCAGTGTAGTCGTTTAAAAACATCTTCTAGCGCTTGGTTAAATAACTTGGACGATATGGTATCTCCTTGTCTTACTCCTCGGTTTATTTTAATAGGCTCCGTTTGTTTCATTAGCTTAATAGTTGTTGTTGCCTTGTTGTATATATTTGTAATTAAGTCTGTATATCGGTAGTCTATTCTGCTGTTTTGTAGGGAATTCTGTACTGCCCAGTGTTCCACACTATCAAATGCCTTCTCAAAGTCAATAAATGCCATGTATAGCGGGATATGATATTCGTTAGTTTTTTCGATTAAAATCTTCATCGTTAAAAGGTGGTCACTTGTACTGAAGCTCTTTCTAAATCCGGCTTGTTCTCTTGCCTGGTATCCATCTAATTTAGTTGTTAATATATTTGTTAATATTTTGGTTAATAGTTTGTACATCACATTTAATAAAGTTATGGGTTCTTTAGATCCTTCATTTCCTGTGAATAAATTTTGATAGATGTGGGCGCAGGTGTGGACTGACTGAAGAATTCGTACATTTTTTGTAAAGTTATGTGAAATGGTAAGTACTTCTTCGAAGTGTCCTTTCGTGAATAGTGACTTTCGTACAGTGGGCGCAGGTGTAGACTGATTGAAGAATTCGTACATTTTTTGTAAAGTTATGTGAGATGGTAAGTACTTCTTCGGAGTGTACTTTCGTGAATAGTACTTTCGTACAGTGGAAATGACAGTTTATGATTTTGGTGTCTTTCCTCTTTTATCTTCTACATCAGTACCTGGGATCGTAAATTGTATCTTACTGGCGATAGTTAAAATAAAGTTTTTGCTTTCGTTGAAAACGTTAAGAGGACAACCACGACAGGTAGACTTCATCTTTCCTTCCTTTTTTCCATTTATAAAAAGATAATAAACCAAAGTTATTGACATTTAACCTTGTTCAGATCCATTGTTCTTGTTCGATGTGAAGCAGGTTCTTTCACTTGAATAAGAGTGTATGTTGCTCTCTTTGATTACGAACCTAAACTCCAATATTCATCAAAACACCTTTTTAACTCGTTTGCATTAAAGCGATCTTTACATTTCATTCGACATGAGCTTAATACCTTGACTTCGCGTGAACGTATTGGTTTGTATGTAACGTAAGATAAGCTTTTCCTAAATTTCGCTGTAATTTCTTCTCAGCTTTGCGTTTCCTTGTGCTTTGTTTTTCTATACGGTGCATACTTATACATTTCACACGGTGTAATATTAACGAAAACATTGAAAGTGATAAGAAACGTGAGAAACGCAATGTAATAATATTAACGAAAACATTGAAAGTGATAAGAAACGTGAGAAACGCAATGTAATCAATACCAAATTACAAATTGAATGAATCATTTACATAATATCATTTTTTCATAACTCCCTCAGTCTTTGTACTAACCAGCAATTTCTCTGATAACTGTACCTATCAATTAAGTCTAACGTTTGGTTAGGTATACGCCGATCTAAACGAGATAAATGGACTTGATTGGTTAAGTTCATATGGATGAAATTGTGAGTATAAAAAAGATCACTCACTATTTGATAGGGAACCACATTTTTTTATTCCAGCGGTAGATAATTTTTTTTTTTCAGGTGATTTTAATAAATCCAAAAATTTTCTCAAAACTTGACTTCTGCATATGTCCGCCGACCACACATTTATTTTAACCAATTTCTTCAATAACTTTATACTATATTACTTACAGACGGTCCGAATCTGACCATATTTCTCTAACCAGATCGATCTTGACTAACTGTTCGTAGACACCTAGTTTGTTTAATATTCTTCAACGACGTCGATTTATTGAAGATAATTTATTTGTCGATGTCTTCTGTCCTCTGCGGTTCCTCGATAGAGTTTCTTAACCGATGGCTCTTCCGCCATTGTTTCCGTCTGATGTGTCCGTCTTAATTCTGTTATATTCGTCTTATATTCTGTTTTAATGAGAGGGTCTCGGAATCTTTTATACTCTCTTAGAATTTAGCGAGAATTCTTTTTGGTAGAATTGGAGTATATTTTTTGTATTTTGTTAATGGAATTGCTAGGTTTCAAGCTTCTTGTAGAAGACTTTCAATTTTTGAGATGTTTGTTTCAACTGTTGACGAGAGATTACCTAACTCTGGGATATTATGAGTGATGTAGTATTGGAGTAGTTCCCAATTGGCCTTTCTGTAATCGCTATTGTACAAGAATGGAGTGTTTTTGTTTGGGTCCATAAGTCAGTTTTGACTAAGAGTTGGAGGTGGTCTAACGTTATTGAGTCACCGATCTTCGAATTTGTTCATGATGCTTTCAGTACATAGGATGTGATCGTGTATAGACATACCATTGTGCCCAAAGAACGTAGCTTCAGTGTTGGTGATTCTATCGATAGGCAGATCTAGAAAGAGCTCTGAGAGATATCTGTCGTTAGGATTAGTGAAGGACTCACCGAATTGTCGAAATTGTGTGTGGAAAAATACTCACTCAGAGGTTCAGAAAGGGGCACTTTTGGATGTCATATAATAAGGAATTACAGTGGTGATTGTATTTCTTTGGAGCAGGTCCACTGCGAGGTAGTGGATGTTTGGGAGTTGGATATGTGAAAGGATAGCTTATTACTTAAGGTCGATTCAGACACATCAGTCACGTCTCGTCACAGTCCTGGCGCCGAACCGAACAATCCGTCATACAAAATATTCTTTAATAGAAATATGGCCCCGGCATTCACATTCATCAGGCGACGAACAGTTTCCCAGCTGTCAGATAATTAATAGTTCTGTGACCAAACAGGACCGGTTCGGCGCCGAGACTGTGACGGGACTGATGTGTGTGAATCGACCTTAATGAGACAAAACTTGAAACGGAGCTACAACCAATTAACATCATTGTGTAAGGAATAAAGTTAGAAAGAGTCCATAATATCAGCTATTTGGGTGCCAACGTTAACGATAACTGGGATATGGGCAAAGAAATAAGAATACGCATTGAAAATGCCAGAGCTGCCTTCTTTAAACTAAAAAAAAATTCTTATTAAAAGAGATATTACATTAAACCTTAAAATAAGATTAATACGCTGCTACATATACTCTGGTGTTACTGACGCAGTTCAAAGGATTACAACATTGAAATGGAATGCTCTAGGCGGGTCATGTTGCCAGATTAAAAGATGGAAGGTGGACGAAGAAAATTCTGGAATGGAGACCTCCAACAAGGTGGTCAGATGACATCAAGCGCATTCAGCACAACTGGATTCAGGGTGCTCAAGATATATTGCATTGGAATTATTTACGGGAGGCGTATGTCTAGCAGTGGACTCAAAACGGCTGATGATGATGATGACATATTCTCTACATTGCTGGATGGCATAGAGACTTAAACCCTTATAGAGATACTAATGACAAAATTGGAAGCCTTTAAGATGTGGATCTACGAACTAATATTACGGATAAGTTGGGCTGATCTAATAAGAAATAAAATGACTCACACCGAATGAGAAAGAGCCCAGAAATAACTAAAACAATAAAAATTAGAAAGTTACAATATTTCAGCCATGTAGCGAGATATCCAGAGGGATATAACTTTAGATTATGCTAAGGGTAGCATCAAAAAACATTCGCTAATTTGTTTCGGACTGCCGTAAACAAAGTTATTATTGCCAATACGATCGCTAACGTTTGATAATCGTAAGAAGAAGAATATTGTTGAACCCTTATTTGGATTTATGTACAGGTACTAATGAATGCTTCCTCGTTCATTTGACATTTGTCCCAGTTGTCACTTTCACAATTATATTAACAAACAAACAATTATGTTAAACTAACATCTTACTTTCCCCCAACGCTGTTCACACCTTCTCTCATTAAGAATATCATCGAGTGTAACTTTTTTAATTTTTTTTTGTAGTGCTTGAGCAACTTCCTCTTTTAATCATTTTGGACACACACCATCGCCGTTATAATCTCTTCTGGTTCCATTGGTTCTCTATCAAACTTTGGGTTAATTAGTTATGAAACTATTTCTTTTATTTTATTTTTACATCATTGTCATCATTTTTCATTTGGTTCAGTACTTAGCACCTGGGGGATTTTGAAAATTGCCAATTCTCATCTAATTTTAGACAACAATAAAATTATTGTAATATTAGCTATTTATAGTAAACATTTTCATTCAAATCTTGTAAATTCAAATTTAAAAACGATATTACATGAGTTGTTATTCACCGTCATCATATTAACACCGATGTATATGCTCTGCAGTGTCCAGTTAATACTATGCGGTGAATGTGAAGAAAACAAAAAAACGAAATAATCGAATCGGCGTGGCGCGGGACAACAACACATTGGGCTCAATGACTCTTCTGCGAAACTGCGCTGCAAAATATCTAAGCATCTCATACTATCGAGGACACCACCTCACTTTTTCTTCTTTTCCTTCTTTTATTTGCCTCGTACGTCCAAAGATCTGGTCCGTTTTCAGTGACGCTGAGAACCCGTGCCGCATTCTGAAAAATAATATACAAGAACTTTATGCATTCTTTATTTTACCCTTATAGTATTTTAATAGAGCATTATGAGGGAAACGTTTGTAAAATAACTGAGCAAAAACTATCTAAAGATGCGCCAACTAATTTTTATATCAGTATATTATATTCTTCAACTCAGGATCTTAACATACGGTCAGACTGTAAAGACAGGGATAAAGCTTCAGAGATAAAATGTTAATGATAAAAATAAGTAAATTGTATGTAAAAAAAAAAAACAAAACAAAAATACTCGGAATTATCTTTTGTGGAAATCCAGAATTTTAATAGTTTTAAAAGTTTTTTCTACTTGAAATGCACTATTATATTTCTATACTAATTTATCTTGCCCCAAATTTAGACATAGATGTCTTAATACCGATTAACTTTTTCTATTTGAAAGCATCTAATAATCCCTGAGTGACAAGTCTGGGTAATAAGACTACGTAAGTTGAAGCCATTGCTATTGCAAACTCGTATGTAGGTGCGTTTATTCTGATGGAAAAACAGTTTATTCTTTACTAAATCAGTCTGTCTAGTTTTGATTTCTCAGAAAATTGGTATTTAAGATACTCACCATGTCTGCGATCTGATGCAATTTTAATCGACCGACGGTTATCGAATATAATACTGAAAACTTTTTTTGGGAAAAATACAAGAAAGCTCGGAAAGAACCAAAGAGAATAAAAAGGGAAATATATCAGCAATCACGGAAAAAGTTTATTAGACCAACAGTGGATGCTCTCTCTCTCTCTCTAGTTCCATCCCTTATTATGGAATATTGGGCGCCTATGCGTTTCTTGGCCAAAAGCGTAAAGTTGTTGACTGGTCGGGAGCGCATCTTCTTTCTTGTTCATTCTCTGGATAAATTGTTTAATAGTTCCTTCCATTCTCTTCTATTTCTTGCTCTGTTTTTGACTTCACCCCATCTTAGTCTAATTTGTTTGTGTTCCCTCGTAGTCCTTTTATAGCTGTTGTCTGATCTTCCTTTCTTTCTTTTTTCCTCTAGTAGGTATTCAAGTGCTTGTCCCGCTATGTTGTTTTAATCTTTACTCAAAGTAGGGCCCATCCATTTTCATGTTTTTACCCTGACAGTAGTAGATATGTTGGTAGTAGTTTGTTTTGTTCTTTCCCACAGATTTGTATTAGTTATTCTGTTGAGCCAGTATATTTTCAGGATTTTTCTTAATTTGTTTACGGAAGTTTGTAGTTGTTTAGTTTCGTTCTGTTTACCTGTTTCTGCTACTTAATGGTATTAGAGTTTTGATGCAACTATTAAAGATTTTAATTTTTGTTGTTTTCGATATTTGGTTTGTTGCCAAATTTTATTTAAAGCATTGGATGCATGTTGAGCTTATTATTCTCGTCTGTATATTTTTTTATATCCCTCTTCCTTGCCATCACAAATATATGAACTTGTCTATTTCTTCTACATCCTTACCTACTATTTTTTAAGAGTTTGGTTTTCTCTGTGTTTGTTCGGAGTCAGATCGTGTGAGAGGACTGTGTCAACTTGTTAATTTTTGTTTGCGTACGATTCTGGTATTCAGTTAGCAGACAGAGGTCATCTGCAAGTTCAAGATCTTCTAACTATTTGAATAAGTTCCATCTGATGCCTGTTCGATTGTCAGTTACTTTTCTCATTATCCAATCTACTTTAATAAGGAGTAGGGTAGAGGATAGTACACAACCCTGTTTGACTCCACTTTCCAGGGAAACTACAAAACCAAACTGGATAGCCACTATGGCTATTTCTATTACTTCACCTGAGTGTTCCAGTTTTAGTTTTGTATCTTTCATAGACAAGTTTAATAGTTATTGACTTTTAATGCTATCCCATATAATTTAAAATTTTCTACATCTGTACCCTATTTACACGGTCGAAGGCCTTTTCAATGTCGATAAAACTCACATTTATATCTATACTCCATTTAATTTTTTGTTCCAAAACATTCGTAATGGAACTAAATTCCTGTAGTTGGCTGTATACCATGTATCACAAAAATTTTATTTAAAAATTCCTTTATAAAAGTTATATTATTATACCTTTTTATAACGGAATTTTTAAATAAATTTTTTGTTCCAAAACAGTTCTTACGGTGCAAATCTGGTTATTGGCTTTTTTGGTTATTATTATTATTACCAATCCCTCCTTCCGCTCTTTTGGTAATTCTTCGTCAGTCCATATCTTGTTCAAGTTTATGTAAAATTTCTATTGATTGCTGTATCTGTAATAGTAGCTATCTCAGTAGCTTACTCTCTCTCTCTCACTCTCTCTCTCTCTCTCTCTCTCTCTCTCTCTCTCTCCTCTTTCTCGCTCTCTACACTCTCTCTCTCTACTCTCTCTTTCTACTCTTTCTCTAACCAATAACCAATTTTGATGACACTAAATGCGTGCTAGCTTATTTTTTAATGATTAACTTAAACAATTATGTTTAATGTCCCTCTTTTTACTAACTTCACTTTTACTTAAATTCTCTACTTTTGCCAACACATACTCAGTATGGATTCACACCAATACCTATTTTATCTTCAAAAAGGGGGACAAATCGGACCCGGAGAATTACAGAGGAATTAATTTATTAAACACAACACTAAAATTAACAACCAAAGTGATAACAAAAAAAACGGAATGAAATTGTAATTCTAGCAGAAAAACAACAAGGTTTTTGGTCTGGAAGATCATGCACTGACGCTATATTTATAGTGAGACAAGTGCAAGAGAAATCATTAGAATACATCAAACCGACATATTTATGTTTCTTGTATCTTGTACCCATGAGAGATACCTCGAGAAATAATCAAAACGATCAATAATATCTACCAGAACAATACAATAAAAGTAAAAGTAAAAGAAGAACTAACTGACCCAATTGAAGCTGGCAATGGGATAAGAGTGAGAGATTCCATGAGTACTCTATTGTTCAACCTGATCATGTCTGAAATAATAAAAAAAGTAAGAACTAAAAATAAAGGATACCAAATGGGATAAAAAACAATCTAAAATAATCTGCTATGCCGACGGCACAATATTAATCTCTCAAAGTGAAGATGATTTACATCTGCACCAATTTAATGTAACGCCAAAACATTAACATGCTAATTTCCACAAAACAGACATAATGCGTGGTTATAACAGTAAATTTACTAAGATATAAATTACTGCTGAACGGTCAGATAATGGAACAAGTGATCGAGCAAACAGAACTGTTCACGGACTTAGATGGGCTAGACACATTGCTAGGATGTCAGATCACGAATACACGAAGAGATTAACATTTTCAAAACCAGAGGGCACAAGAAGCCGAGGACGACCATGAATGAGATGGATTGATGATGTGGAAGAAGACCTACAGATGATTCTAATGGTTACAAGATGGAGGGAAGTTGCTAGGAATCGACAGGAGTGCCGACTTCTTTGTGAGCAGGCCAAGATCCACAACGGATTGTCGAGCCACTTATGATGATGATGGAATTTAAATATCTAGTCATTAAACATCTAGTTACGGAAAGCTCAAAACAGAATAGGAAGACAAAAGTGAATAGAGCAAATAGAGCTGTAGGTTGCTTGAATGCACAATATGTAGAAATAAAACTATCGTGAAAAAAATAAAGGCAGAATTTACAAAACAGTAATTAGACCAATAATGACGTACACGGCAGAAACATGACCTAACACAGGGAGGACAAAAAAAAATGCTAGAAACAGCAGAGATGATAATACAAGTATACGACTATGAGATGCAAGGTGAAGAACATCAAAGACTGGGTAAAAAATAGGAGAGTAGAATGGAACGATTCAATAAGCCGAACGACAACAAATAGAGTAATAAAGACGGCAAGAGACGGTTCCTCAATAGGAAGACGATCAGTAGAAAGACCACGAAAACGATGGAACGACAACTTACTGGAGGCACATTGAAAAACAGACAGAGTCATGTCTACACAAAAAGAAGAAGAAAAGAACCATTTTATCATTTCAAACACTAAATTATAAACCAAAAGGAAAAAAATGTAAGCTGTTCTATAAAAATATAGATCTATGTTTGATGCAAAACCGGTAACAAATGACTAAACTCTGAAGTGGAAAACTATTTTAGTCGTTTCCGGGATAGAAACAGTTCTTGGACATACATTGAAAACGAACAAGTAGATTTTAGTAGTTTTGAATCGAGTTCTGCTTGAATTTTAGTTAATGTTGCTGTTAAAATGAAAGCATTTTGACACTGGTACCAACTCATTTGAGTTTTTTTCATTGTTTGCAAAGTCAGATGAAAGGTTTATTTTGGATGAACTGTCAAAAATTAAGGTTACGAAAAAGTCTAATTAACAAATTGGCTTCACACTGAGCTTATGTCCATATTAGTCTCTAAATTTTTTGTAATAATCTACATATATAACCTATAACAACAAATCAGCAAGGCAGCTGTACATAATTATACTAAATATTAAAATAAAAAGTGGTACAGTAGGTGAAGCTTCATACTATGTTTTCTGTATTTTTAAGATTTAAGTAATATTTTTAAAATTGATTTGAATTGAATTACACGATTTACAAACTTTTATTTATTTAAACAATTTTTATACATTCAAAGTACATAGAATTGCTGTTAATTAATATCCTTGTAATAGATTTACATAAAAAATTAACTATTTAAATTTAAAAAATTACATGTTGTATAACGGACTCTCCTTCTCATGTAAATGGACTCTTCTAACTATTTCTATTCGCTAATTTTATGACGATCGCCTCAGCCTTCTACGACAGAGAAAAATTAATATACCGCCAGTATAGAAGCTTCACTTCAAAAATGAATAAAAAGAATAATACTTTATCTACAGACATTCTCAGAAGCACATAATAATAAATCAAGGTCATTCTATTTTCATATGGAATCATCATATTCATTGGGCAATGCTTTTCAAAAGTAAACCGTTGAAACGTGATTGTAAAATTTTGAAATAATCTAGTGAATCTAGAAGGGACATTAAAATCAATTAGATATAGAAGATCATTGTAAACTATCCTGGAATCCAGTAATTCATGTAGAAACAAAATCAGCATGTCTATACCTCAAGGAAACTTTAGGAAGGTTTAATGTGTGTCTAATTTTGAATTCCAGTGCACTTAAATCCCGGTGCAGTATAAAACTTAAATTCCTAATAAATTTGATTTGAGCTATAAGAATTTCTGATTGGCAACTTCCTGGAAGGAAAAGACGCTTAAGTAGGACATGTGTGTGATGAGGATTGATATTGGTCGAAACTTATGGTGAAATGTAATTAGGGAAGCCGACACCGCATAGAAATAAAGGCAGAGATATTTGCTATATAATAGAAAATTCCGTTAAAGAAATCTACATTTTGAACATTTTGATCACTATTTTACTTCAGTGTCAGATATTTAACAAAAATTTTAATTTGTTGGTTGAATTCAAGTAATGCCAAACATTTTCCCAGTATTTCTGCCGATTTTAAACGAGTGGCAACATCGTTGATTGGTTGCAAGTCGACTGCATCAGCATCTCCTTGAACCGACGTCCTTGTGTTGGTCGGTGCATTCGCGCGGCGCGGGTCGCCGAACATTCTTGCCCATTCAGGAATGCCCCTGGGGCCTCACAATGAACACAAACATACCGCCAGCACCCCCCACGTGTATACAAGAGAGAGTAGTGGCATCAATATTATCATCTTCTACTCTTTACTTACAACTCTCATCCTCTCTCGTACAATAAACTGGCTCCTCGTTGTTCTATTGGAACTCCGCCCATCTCCATCGTATAATATTGGACATCTCTCTGTTTAGGTACCTTTAAACCGACCATGTGCAAGATATCGCAGTCACCATCGCTATGTGGAAGAAAGCGGGGCAACTGTACCGTTTTTTAATCGAGAAAACAATTTTGGCGGGAAATATCTTAACTCCGCGATACTATTTGATTGACGTTATATCAAAAATTTAATCGTTCAGGAATAAAAGGATTGACTCTCTTTAAATGTTATAACAAATTAGTGGAGAGGCACACTTTATAAAGTTTAAATAAAAATATACATCAAATAATTTCTGCATTACTTAAATTACTGGAAAATATTGAAAAATTATTTATTTAGTAAAAAATATAAATATTAGGGTTGAGAGATATAAATATACAGTTTAGAACTGGAAGATAAAAGCAGAAAGGAAAGTTACCACTTATACCACTACCTTATTTGTAGTCTTCAAAAAACACAGTTATTTTTAATTCAATGTATCCAAGGTGAATAGCACCTAAGCAGTGCCTTCTAGTGGAAACCATAAATAGGTAGCCGATCTTCGTTAAGTTGGTATTCACTCTGCCGCCAGCTGATGAGCTATGATTGTCGCAAATAAAGTCATGATTCGTCATCGACCTTCTTCACGGTCGGTAATCATCATAGCTATTCGGACTTTTGAGACGGCTGCTTTGAAAATTTTGATGTACATCTGTACCACTCTCTTAGGTTGCGCAGCTATGACATTCTACGCCTCCCTATGCTTCTCTTTCCTTGGATCTTTCCCTGCAGAATTAGTTAGCGCAAGGTGTATTTCTCTCCACATGTAATATGTCCAAGATACTCTAATTTTCTTGTTTTTATTGTATTTAAAATTTCCATTTCTTTATTCATCCTTCCCATAACCTCTTTATTTGTGACGTGTTCTGTCCACGATATTTTCAGTATTCTTCTGTACACCCACAGCTCGAATGATTCCAGTTTTTTTATTGATGTCGCATCTTAAGTCCAAGATTCAATTCCATAAAATAAAGCCAAAAAAACATAGCACCTCGCCAACCTAACTCTTAGTTCAAGTTTTAAATCCCTGGTACATAGCACTCTTCTCATTTTGTTGAAATTTGCTCTAGCCTTTTCTATTCTTATTTTGATTTCCTGATTGTCATCGACCAGGGTATAAGTAAATCCCAATTTTATTTCAGGGAACAAATGTAAAAGAGATTTCTATATAAAAGCTTCTATACGTTGTATTATTTTTTCTCTATAGTAAACTGTTGACGCGAGCTGACGGAAGTAGCGCCAGGGTATAAGCTTCATAGGAAAGCTGTGCTGTAAACAGTTGTAAGAGTCCATTTACGCGACGAGGAAGTCCGTTATACGACATTCAATTTAATTAAAATCTATAACAAGTATATTTACAGCGATTTTATGTAATTCTTAAATATTATTTTTGAACCGAAATAAATGAAAGTAAATAAAAAAAATAATAGATAAATAATAATATTTAATTTTAAAAATATTATTTAAGTAATTTCAGAAAACATAGTATGACGCTTCGCGTTAGTCTACAGTACCGTCTGCTGTACCACTTTTTTTTAATAGAGACTCAAACATTATATTTATAAAAAAATCAGATATCTCTACAAAAAGGACTGATGGAAGAAAGGAAAGACAGCTAACTCATCATCACTGGCTCGACAACCCTTTTTGGGTCTTGGCCTGTTCAAGGATTCTTCTCCATTCTGACCTGTTTCGTGCTTTTTTTCCAGTTTTTAATTTTTAATGTTGTTATATCATTTTCTATTTGTTCTACGTATCTCAGCTACGGTCTTGCTCTTGTTCTTTTTCCTACTGACACTTGTTTGAATATTTTGTTTGGTATTTCGCCTTCTTCCATTCTTTCCACATGTCCAATCCAACGTAGCCTTCCTATTTTAATGAATGTTATGATATCCGGATCCTGGTATATGTTGTATAGTTCAAAGTTATACCTTCTCCGCCAAATCCCGTTTTCTTTTGTGCCCTTATATATGTGTCGCAAGATTTTTCTTTCAAAGGTGGCTAATAACGTTTCCTCCCTTTTAGAGAGTGTCCAGGTTTCTGAACCGTATGTGAGTACCGGTCTTTGGTACTAAGTTTGGTACTAATTAAGGTTTTGTATATTTGGCATTTTGTTTTTCTGGAGACGTTATCTGATCTTAGTTGCCTAATTAAGCCATGGTAACATTTATTGGCAATAAATATTCTCCTCTTCACTTCCTCTGCAACATTGTTATCAGACGTAACTAGGGATCCTAAGTATGTAAAGTTTTTTACCGCCTCAATGTTGTATTCTCCTATTGTTAAATTTGGCAGCTGCCTTATTTGTGCGTGTTTATTTGCAGGCATATATTTTGTTTTTGTCTGATTGATTTTAAGACCACCATTTTTTGCAGCTCGTTCTATTTGAGTGAATGCCTCTATCATTTCTCTTCTTAGTCTTGCGATTATGTCAACATCATCTGCAAATGCTAGTACTTGCACGCTTTTATTAATTATTGTTCCTCGGGTATTAACTGTTGTCTCTTATTATTTTTTCAAGTATGATGTTGAATAATATGCATGATAGAGCGTCTCCCTGGCGTAGTCCCTTCTTCACATCTATTGTTTCCGTTAATTCGTTTTGTATCCGGCTAAAGACAGCTAACTCCCTATTAATATATTTGCTCTTTATGTGAAGCACAAAGTAAAAATCCGAAGATTTTTACTTATTGGAAACCAAAATTCAAAAGTAGATAACCAAGGCGGGCCTCACTATAGACATAGGGAAAACAATGTGTTAGAGAGAGAAGGATCTTTTAGTGAGTAAGAGTGAGATAGATGATGTCACGTCGAAGGAATCTCCTCTACCGTAATTGAACTATTGTCCGCTAGGTGGCGCCGCCATTTTTAATCCAATTTTAAATTAAAATATTAAATAAATTAAAAATTTTAAACAAAGGAATCTACATCACCGACTGTCATACTTCAGCTATCCGCTAGTTGGCGCCGCCAAACATTCGCCATTTTTAGTCCAATGTTATTCTTTCCGCAACTGCCAATTCTTCTTCTTTTTCCGAAGAGTCATGGACAATAACGATTGTAGGTATGTAGTGTCTAAACGGCTGAACGTAGAGGCATGAGCAAGATAACATGTGATAGACGAATAGAATTGAATGGTATAGAAAAATGAAACATCATATCATACCATAAAGGCATTAGATATGTATATTTACGCCTATTGGTCCGATCGTAACATATAAGGCGTCGTCGGAAAGGAAAGAAGGCGATAGGTACAAATCTATAAAAAAGTTATACGTGAAGATGAACTATAAAGGTCTTAGGTATGTGATCCTACACGGCTTAACGTACTGGGATGTGCGAGATATCATATGATAGACGTATAAAATTAAATGGTATAGGAAGATTAAACATATCATTATGCCATAAAGGCATTGGATTTTTAACAAAATAGACATATTTTAACTGGATATTAATAACAAAGAATTAAACTCTCAAAACTGTCTCAATAGACTAGAATGTATAGTGAAATTAAATAGCATACCATAAAGACATTAGATATGTATATTTACGCCTATTGGTCCGATCGTAACATACGAGGGGTCGTTGAAAAGGAAAGAAGGCAAGAGGTGCAAATCTATAGAAAGATTATACATGAAGATGAACTCTAAAGGTCTTGAGTATGTGATCCTACACGGCTTAACGTACAGGGATGTGCGAGATATCATATGATAGACGTATAAAATTAAATGGTATAGAAAGATTAAATATATCATTATGCCATAAAGGCATTATATTTTTGACAAAATAGACATATTTTAACTGGATATTAATAACAAAGAATTAAACTCTCAAAGTTGTCTCAATAGACCAGAATGTATAGTGAAATTAAAAAGCATACCATAAAGACATAAGATATGTAAATTCACGCCTATTAGCCCAGTCGGAACGTATAAGGGGTAATTGGAAAGGAAAGAAGGCGATAGGTGCAAATCTATAGAAAAAATATACGTCAAGATGAACTATAAAGGTCTTAGGTATGCGATTCTGCACGACTTAACGTACAGGGATGAGCGAGATATCATATGATAGACGTATAAAATTAAATGGTATAGAAAGATTAAACATATCTTTATGCCATAGAGGCATTAGATTTTTGACAAAATAGACATATTTTAACTGGATATTAATAACAAAGAATTAAACTCTCAAATCTGTCTCAATAGACTAGAATGTATAGTGAAATTAAATAGCATGCCATAAAGACATTAGATATGTAACTTCACGCCTATTAGCCCAGTCGTAACGTATGAGGGATAATTGGAAAGGAAAGAAGGCGAAAGGTACAATTAGAAAAAATTAAACACAACACGTCATAAAAAACATTAGATATATAAGTAATAGAATAAAAAATAATAATACATTTTTTTTTTGTACATATACACATATCGTATATCTAGTTTCTATCCTTGAAGGAATTATTCTTGTAGTTCCCTATACCAATACAGTTGCCCTCCTTCTCTCCGAATATGGACTTCTGGAGCATCCAAAAGGTAATTTCCTGTAATGTGCTGTTCCATAAATTCAGTATCATCACCGGCAAGGGGTTTCGTGGACCATGTATATCGCTGAACGTATGATACATATTCGAGCCCTGCAAAGTACCGACATGCTGAAATAAGCTGTTGCTTGTTATGTACCAATACAGGATTGATGATTCCCATTCTGAAAATTTTTAGAACAAGTCTGTAAATAAAGTAAATTCAAAAATCGCATCATATTTTTTATACCGCATATTTTCAGTCACATATTTATTAAATCATACTCTCTACAAAACAGCAATTTTTCCCAAGATTGAAAATAATTGCAAGAAAACTAAAATTTAACAATACATGCTAAGAAACTCATAATAAAACATAAATAAAAATTTTGAATCAAAAGTCTTTTAGTTTAGAGAAATTCGACTGAAAAAATTACATAATATGCAAGTTATGACTATAATCAAAAACGAGATATTGGAAAAGAACTAACATGTATGAATAAAACTAAAACAAAATGTGCCTCTGGTGCGGGACTAACCTGATGCAATGAGTATTGGGGTAAAACAGAAACAAACAAAAAATGTGTCTAAAACAGAAGGTTTGTAAGAGAAAAAAGATCGTAAAATTTCAAATTAAAAGAAGTTTAGAATAACTCGACAGAGAAAATTACATAACTACGTATACAAATATAAGCGAAAATAGAATGAAATATTTGAAAAGAACTAGTATGTATGAACAAAACTAAAAAATGTGTCTCTGTTGCGAGACTCTGACCTAATGTAACGGAAAACAAAAAAAATATCTAAACAGGTCTGTACGAGAAAAGCAATCACAAAATTTCAAAGCAAAAGACTTTTAATTTAGAGTAATTCGACAGAGAGATATTAGGAAAGAACTAGTATGTATAAATAAACCTAAAAATGTGTCTCTGGTGCGGAATTCTAATCTATTGCAAAGAGACGCGAAATAAAACAGAGACAGAAAAATGTATCTAAAAAAAAGGTCTGTACTCGTAAGAGAAGAAATAACGCAAAATTTCATAAGTCTTTTAGTTTAGAGTAATTCGACAAAGAAAATGTATACAAATTACGAATATAATAGAAAAAAGAGTGGATATTATAAAAGAACTACTATGTATGAATAAAACTACAAAACGTGTCTCTTGTGCGAGACTCTAACCTGATGCAACGCTACGATACGCTGGAAGGAAAAAAAATCGAGACATACAGATAAGAACTTAGAACCATAAACTGTATTGTAATTTAAAACATAAAAATAAAAAATAATTTATAAAGAATCATTTACCTATATATTAACTGTAATCAATTTAACAGACTAGGAACTGTTGCTTTCTTGTTTTCTTGCTTTCAAACTAGAATAGGTACTAATATTTAAGTAATTCCCGAATTTCCAAATTTATATCAATGTCTAGCAGTAATAGTTTCTTTAATATTCTATTAAAAGATCGTTAAATATTAGTTTTATAGCGATTATCCACAATATTGGTGGAAAGTTTGTAGATAATATGAATTAACTTATATTTTATTAGTGTATACTTATTTTCCCAAATTGCATGTCTTAATATAATATTTGTACGTAACACTCGCATTATTTTCGTATTGACATTAATTACAAGTTACGAATGTAATCAAAAATACAACGATATATTAGAAAAAAACTAATATGTAAAAATAAACCTAAAAATGTGTCTCTGGTGCGGGATTCTAATCTGTTGCAAAGAGACGCGAGATAAAACAGAGACAGAAAAATGTGTCTAAAAGAAGCTCTTTACTCGTAAGCCAAGAAATAACGCAAAATTTTATAGCAAAAGTTTTTTAGTTTACTGAAGGTAAGCCTTCAAGTAAAAGCATTTGGAAAGCGAGGAATTGGGAGAAGAACCCGAGGAAATGGTTCTTCACAACAACTAATATATTTAAAGTATCAGTTAATAAAATAATTATATTCAGAATGATCGTCAATATTCGAAACGAATAGACACCAAAAGAAAGAGAAGAAAATCCATCTGAGAGATGTGCGACGATATGATCGCATTTAATAAATAGAATTGAACGATATATGCAAATTAAATATTATAAAAGCCTTACATGCAAATATTAGGATTTAGCCAACAGATTACAATGATAGAAAAATCATACGGGCATTGTAATATTCCTATAGTTAAAATTGATATACGGAAAAATTAGAAACTTTCTTAACTGTCTTATAATTATAATTGTATGAAACCAAACTGGTTTATCAGATATTTTGGCTTCTTCACGTATCCGTCAATTGCTCTCTACCATATTTTCTGTCTGTGTTGGGTCTATCTGACCCAGTAGCCTTCCCTTTCCTTATTTTTGAATTGCTTAAACCATTTAGAAGAGAATTGGTATATAACAAAAATAAATGGCTCTTCCATTGCATAGATAAAATCTTGTACGAACTTTCTGCTTTTATCCAGTCTTGATTTGTAGATTTTTTCGTTTATATGTGCAACATGTTTTAGTCTGATTTTGGTCTTTTTGTTTCTGTTCTGACTAAAATATTAGTTCTATCTTTGCTTATATTCGTAACTTGTGTACACGTATATATGTATTCCCGAATTTCCAAATTTATATATAATGTTTTATCCTAACTCTTCAAAACGATCCTACAAAACTTTCTGAACCACGAATCTGAGACTATAAGCCAAGGGTTCATAGAAAAATTCATTTGTACATTTAGTACTCTACAATCTATTGCATCAGATCAAGAATCAGATTTTATGTCCAATCTTTTCAAAAATGTAGCAAAACTCTTTTTAATATTCTACTATAATCGATTCAATAAAGTGTCTAAAAGAAGATCTGTACTCGTAAGCGAAGAAATAACGCAAAATTTTATGTCAAAAGTCTTTTAGTTTATTGAAGATAAGCCTTCAAGTAAAAGCATTCGGAAAGCGAGGAATTGGAAGAAGAACCTGAGGAAATGGTTCCTCACAACAACTAATATATTTAAAGCATTAGTTAATAAAATATTTATATCCAGAATGATCCTCAATATTCGAAACGGATAAAACCAAAAGAAAGAGAAGAAAATCTGCGTAGAGAGATGTGCAAAGATATGATCGCATTTAATAAATAGAATTGAACGATATAGGCAAATTAAATATTATAAAAGCCTTACATGCAAATATTAGGATTTAGCCAACAGATTACAATGATAGAAAAATCATACGGGCCTTGTAATATTCCTATAGTTAAAATTGATATACGGAAAATTAGAAACTTTCTTAACAAAATACGTCACGCTAATTTATATATTATTATAAAAATGCAATTAATGATCCATTACAATGTTAATTTACTACTATTAGACAATGATATAAAATACACGAAATTCAAGAAAGCCAGTGTATTCCAGTTCCAGTTTAATTCTGTTCTGTTGGTACATTGCAAATAGAAGTAAGTGATAACTATTGTTTTAATTTATTGATTGTTTTCTGATTTTTTTGTTTTTGATTATATTTGTAACATGGTATTTTAAATATTATTTTTATGTGCTGTTAGATTGAAAACTTAGTCTTTTTTACACTAAAATACTTTAGAGATCTTTTTTTCTCTTAGATATATATTTTTTTGTTGTTTTATTTTATCTTCTTTGTTCCTGTATTTTTCCTTCAACTGTCTTATAATTATTATAATTGGATGAAACCAAACTGGTTTATCAGATATTTTGGCTTCTTCACGTATCCGTCAATTGCTCTCTACTATATTTTTCACGGTGTGACTAAGTAGTATTCTTTTGTAAATATACACTAATACACTGCTTTTCCATTCATCTGGCGTTTGTCCAACTTTTATAATTATACTAAATAAACCTGTTGGCCATCTTGTTTCTGTCTTTGATACTGTATCCACAGTTTCCCAGGAATATCATCTGACCCAATAGCCTTCCCTTTCTTTATTTTCAAGTGCTTGAACCATTTAAAAGAGAAGTTGTATATATAAAAAAAATGTCTCTTGCATTGCAGAGATAAAATCTTGTGCGAACTTTCTGCTTTTATCTAGAGTCTTGATTTCTCGATTTTTTCGTTTATATGTGCAACATGTTTTAGTCTGGTTTTGATCTTTTTGTTTCTGTTCTGACTCAAATATTAGTTCTATAAGGCAAATGGATGCTTCTCTGAGGACATTATAATACATCATATTTTTTTATTTTGCAGATAATGGCGTCAAAGTTAGAAAACTTGTGCATAAAATCAATATGTTGTAATATTACCAATCTAGCAAACTTCATTAAATATTCACCACTACCATGGATATTGACTAAAACGATTGCAAATAATTATTCCGATTATAAATGGAATATACTAAACGAGCAAGCCCCTAACGGACCTTTTGCCGACATTCAGTTTGTTGACTGTTCAAATATAATGTCACCACGAATGAGAAATGCAGTTTTATCAGCCAATGAATCTGATCATGGATATGATGATGATAATGAAACGTGTGTATGGAATTATTTTTATAGAATCACTAATTATAATATTAATGTTTGTAAAAATTGTTTTAAGAAGTTCAACTTAGCTCACAAATTACATAAAAAATCGTTACGTACAGTATTTGAACATTATCATATTGTTTTTGAGAGTAAGTTAATGCTATCAGAAGTATATCAAAATATGTTTTATTGGTGTCAGAGTTGTTTTAAACAAGTTTTATTTAAAGTTAAGGAAATGGAATCATGTATGTATTCACTACACCATGCATCTCCACAAAAACATAGATTTATTAGTTCAGATGATAGTGATTCTAGCATAGATACTTTAATTGGATATTAAAAACTAAAAATTACTTTATTGTACAATATTGTTTTTTTTTCTTCACCCTTTTGAAAATATGAAAATAAAACACAAGTGATACATAAGTACTATTTATTAACAACTAAAGTTATCCAAGTCATTTACAACTTTTATTTTATAATAATATACATATTCTCTCATAGCATGGCTTAACAAAGTATCTGGTGGAGAAATTTCACAAAACGCAGTTATAGCTTCAAAGGGGCCATATAAACTAGTATCAGTACAAAAATTCTGTTGCATAACATATACAACATTTGTATAATATGCATAAAAGTTTAAATTTTCCACCATCGATATACGATGAGTTACTATACTGTGGTGTACTTGTAGAATTTGCGTGACGTCATTTTCACCTAGATAGTATTCCACGCCATCATTTTCAATGACAAGGAACTTGATTGAATCCAACACCAATTGTCGTATTTTGCAGTAGTCTCCACACTGAAACTCAATAAGATCATACTTATCTGCATAGAAAAAAATCATTCATCTTTTGTGTAAACAGTTTAATTATGTTACTCCACTCAAATTTGTCTATACTAATTCTTCGAACATCGAATAGTTCTTCCTTTATGATATGTTGAAATAAAATGACGGATGACGTAAAATGTCTAGCTGGAGATAGACCAACTTTAATTATGTAATTATCCAATGGAAAGGAGGCTTCTAACAAGTAGTACCTATGGTTCGTTCTTCGCAGCTTCTTCGAATTTTGCTAAAAACTCGGTCTAGGTCAGCACCATAATTGATTTTACTTGATGATGAATCATCTAATACCACTATAGTACTTGATGAACTATAACCACTATCTTGAGAGCTCATGTTGAACTAGCTGAGAGCGATATGAACTAACTGAGAGCGAGGTTGCTGAGATTTAAACTAGGACATAAACAAACCATCGACGAACAATTTTCCGTTCCAATTTTAATACTAAATGACCTCGAAAATAATTATTCCAATATCATTGATTTAATCTTATTCTATAAATCAAATTCGATTTCAATCAACATGGAAGTTAAAGTCGATCAAATAATACATCACAGATGTTATTCTTATCAGCATCCATCTGCGTCGTATGTAGGAAGATATATTAAATAGGTACCTATATTGTTAAAGACATCTGTAAACTCGCAAAATATTTCTGTTACTAAGACGATGTTTAACTCTTTTTTAACGTTTTTTAATTGCTTTTTCATGGCTTTTCTCTCGACGATAATTTTTCTATTTTAACTCTAATGCTAAATGACTTTGAAAATTAATATTCCAATATCATCCATTCAATCTTATTTTCTAAATCAAAAACAGTTTGAACATAACATAACTCGAACATAAGTCGATCCTACTATGTATGAATAAAACTAAAACTTGTACGTATATACAAATTATGGATGTAATCAAAAATACAACGAGATATTAGAAAAGAACTAATATGTATAAATGAACCTAAAAAAATGTGTCTCTGACGCGAGATTCTAATCTGTTGTAACGAGAGGACGCGAGCTAAAACAGAGACAGAAAAATGGTTCCAACAAGAAGGTCTGTTAGAAAAGAAATAAAGAAAAATTTCAAGCAAGAGTCTTTTAGATTTAAGTCATTTACAACTTTTATTTTATAATAATATACATATTCTCTCATAGCTTGGCATAACAAAGTATCTGGTGGAGAAATTTCACAAAACGCAGTTATAGCTTCAAACGGGCATGCTGACATGACGCTGCGTCTTCGACGCTTGCACCGAACTTCACGCGCAGCGTGAAGTTCGGGGCAAGTCAGCGTCATGTCAGCATGCCCGTTTGAAGCTATAACTGCGTTTTGTGAAATTTCTCCACCAGATACTTTGTTATGCCAAGCTATGAGAGAATATGTATATTATTATAAAATAAAAGTTGTAAATGACTTAAATCTAAAAGACTCTTGCTTGAAATTTTTCTTTATTTCTTTTCTAACAGACCTTCTTGTTGGAACCATTTTTCTGTCTCTGTTTTAGCTCGCGTCCTCTCGTTACAACAGATTAGAATCTCGCGTCAGAGACACATTTTTTTAGGTTCATTTATACATATTAGTTCTTTTCTAATATCTCGTTGTATTTTTGATTACATCCATAATTTGTATATACGTACAAGTTTTAGTTTTATTCATACATAGTAGGATCGACTTATGTTCGAGTTATGTTATGTTCAAACTGTTTTTGATTTAGAAAATAAGATTGAATGGATGATATTGGAATATTAATTTTCAAAGTCATTTAGCATTAGAGTTAAAATAGAAAAATTATCGTCGAGAGAAAAGCCATGAAAAAGCAATTAAAAAACGTTAAAAAAGAGTTAAACATCGTCTTAGTAACAGAAATATTTTGCGAGTTTACAGATGTCTTTAACAATATAGGTACCTATTTAATATATCTTCCTACATACGACGCAGATGGATGCTGATAAGAATAACATCTGTGATGTATTATTTGATCGACTTTAACTTCCATGTTGATTGAAATCGAATTTGATTTATAGAATAAGATTAAATCAATGATATTGGAATAATTATTTTCGAGGTCATTTAGTATTAAAATTGGAACGGAAAATTGTTCGTCGATGGTTTGTTTATGTCCTAGTTTAAATCTCAGCAACCTCGCTCTCAGTTAGTTCATATCGCTCTCAGCTAGTTCAACATGAGCTCTCAAGATAGTGGTTATAGTTCATCAAGTACTATAGTGGTATTAGATGATTCATCATCAAGTAAAATCAATTATGGTGCTGACCTAGACCGAGTTTTTAGCAAAATTCGAAGAAGCTGCGAAGAACGAACCATAGGTACTACTTGTTAGAAGCCTCCTTTCCATTGGATAATTACATAATTAAAGTTGGTCTATCTCCAGCTAGACATTTTACGTCATCCGTCATTTTATTTCAACATATCATAAAGGAAGAACTATTCGATGTTCGAAGAATTAGTATAGACAAATTTGAGTGGAGTAACATAATTAAACTGTTTACACAAAAGATGAATGATTTTTTTCTATGCAGATAAGTATGATCTTATTGAGTTTCAGTGTGGAGACTACTGCAAAATACGACAATTGGTGTTGGATTCAATCAAGTTCCTTGTCATTGAAAATGATGGCGTGGAATACTATCTAGGTGAAAATGACGTCACGCAAATTCTACAAGTACACCACAGTATAGTAACTCATCGTATATCGATGGTGGAAAATTTAAACTTTTATGCATATTATACAAATGTTGTATATGTTATGCAACAGAATTTTTGTACTGATACTAGTTTATATGGCCCCTTTGAAGCTATAACTGCGTTTTGTGAAATTTCTCCACCAGATACTTTGTTAAGCCATGCTATGAGAGAATATGTATATTATTATAAAATAAAAGTTGTAAATGACTTGGATAACTTTAGTTGTTAATAAATAGTACTTATGTATCACTTGTGTTTTATTTTCATATTTTCAAAAGGGTGAAGAAAAAAAAAACAATATTGTACAATAAAGTAATTTTTAGTTTTTAATATCCAATTAAAGTATCTATGCTAGAATCACTATCATCTGAACTAATAAATCTATGTTTTTGTGGAGATGCATGGTGTAGTGAATACATACATGATTCCATTTCCTTAACTTTAAATAAAACTTGTTTAAAACAACTCTGACACCAATAAAACATATTTTGATATACTTCTGATAGCATTAACTTACTCTCAAAAACAATATGATAATGTTCAAATACTGTACGTAACGATTTTTTATGTAATTTGTGAGCTAAGTTGAACTTCTTAAAACAATTTTTACAAACATTAATATTATAATTAGTGATTCTATAAAAATAATTCCATACACACGTTTCATTATCATCATCATATCCATGATCAGATTCATTGGCTGATAAAACTGCATTTCTCATTCGTGGTGACATTATATTTGAACAGTCAACAAACTGAATGTCGGCAAAAGGTCCGTTAGGGGCTTGCTCGTTTAGTATATTCCATTTATAATCGGAATAATTATTTGCAATCGTTTTAGTCAATATCCATGGTAGTGGTGAATATTTAATGAAGTTTGCTAGATTGGTAATATTACAACATATTGATTTTATGCACAAGTTTTCTAACTTTGACGCCATTATCTGCAAAATAAAAAAATATGATGTATTATAATGTCCTCAGAGAAGCATCCATTTGCCTTATAGAACTAATATTTGAGTCAGAACAGAAACAAAAAGATCAAAACCAGACTAAAACATGTTGCACATATAAACGAAAAAATCGAGAAATCAAGACTCTAGATAAAAGCAGAAAGTTCGCACAAGATTTTATCTCTGCAATGCAAGAGACATTTTTTTATATATACAACTTCTCTTTTAAATGGTTCAAGCACTTGAAAATAAAGAAAGGGAAGGCTATTGGGTCAGATGATATTCCTGGGAAACTGTGGATACAGTATCAAAGACAGAAACAAGATGGCCAACAGGTTTATTTAGTATAATTATAAAAGTTGGACAAACGCCAGATGAATGGAAAAGCAGTGTATTAGTGTATATTTACAAAAGAATACTACTTAGTCACACCGTGAAAAATATAGTAGAGAGCAATTGACGGATACGTGAAGAAGCCAAAATATCTGATAAACCAGTTTGGTTTCATCCAATTATAATAATTATAAGACAGTTGAAGGAAAAATACAGGAACAAAGAAGATAAAATAAAACAACAAAAAAATATATATCTAAGAGAAAAAAAGATCTCTAAAGTATTTTAGTGTAAAAAAGACTAAGTTTTCAATCTAACAGCACATAAAAATAATATTTAAAATACCATGTTACAAATATAATCAAAAACAAAAAAATCAGAAAACAATCAATAAATTAAAACAATAGTTATCACTTACTTCTATTTGCAATGTACCAACAGAACAGAATTAAACTGGAACTGGAATACACTGGCTTTCTTGAATTTCGTGTATTTTATATCATTGTCTAATAGTAGTAAATTAACATTGTAATGGATCATTAATTGCATTTTTATAATAATATATAAATTAGCGTGACGTATTTTGTTAAGAAAGTTTCTAATTTTCCGTATATCAATTTTAACTATAGGAATATTACAAGGCCCGTATGATTTTTCTATCATTGTAATCTGTTGGCTAAATCCTAATATTTGCATGTAAGGCTTTTATAATATTTAATTTGCCTATATCGTTCAATTCTATTTATTAAATGCGATCATATCTTTGCACATCTCTCTACGCAGATTTTCTTCTCTTTCTTTTGGTTTTATCCGTTTCGAATATTGAGGATCATTCTGGATATAAATATTTTATTAACTAATGCTTTAAATATATTAGTTGTTGTGAGGAACCATTTCCTCAGGTTCTTCTTCCAATTCCTCGCTTTCCGAATGCTTTTACTTGAAGGCTTATCTTCAATAAACTAAAAGACTTTTGACATAAAATTTTGCGTTATTTCTTCGCTTACGAGTACAGATCTTCTTTTAGACACTTTATTGAATCGATTATAGTAGAATATTAAAAAGAGTTTTGCTACATTTTTGAAAAGATTGGACATAAAATCTGATTCTTGATCTGATGCAATAGATTGTAGAGTACTAAATGTACAAATGAATTTTTCTATGAACCCTTGGCTTATAGTCTCAGATTCGTGGTTCAGAAAGTTTTGTAGGATCGTTTTGAAGAGTTAGGATAAAACATTATATATAAATTTGGAAATTCGGGAATACATATATACGTGTACACAAGTTACGAATATAAGCAAAGATAGAACTAATATTTTAGTCAGAACAGAAACAAAAAGACCAAAATCAGACTAAAACATGTTGCACATATAAACGAAAAAATCTACAAATCAAGACTGGATAAAAGCAGAAAGTTCGTACAAGATTTTATCTATGCAATGGAAGAGCCATTTATTTTTGTTATATACCAATTCTCTTCTAAATGGTTTAAGCAATTCAAAAATAAGGAAAGGGAAGGCTACTGGGTCAGATAGACCCAACACAGACAGAAAATATGGTAGAGAGCAATTGACGGATACGTGAAGAAGCCAAAATATCTGATAAACCAGTTTGGTTTCATACAATTATAATTATAAGACAGTTAAGAAAGTTTCTAATTTTTCCGTATATCAATTTTAACTATAGGAATATTACAATGCCCGTATGATTTTTCTATCATTGTAATCTGTTGGCTAAATCCTAATATTTGCATGTAAGGCTTTTATAATATTTAATTTGCATATATCGTTCAATTCTATTTATTAAATGCGATCATATCGTCGCACATCTCTCAGATGGATTTTCTTCTCTTTCTTTTGGTGTCTATTCGTTTCGAATATTGACGATCATTCTGAATATAATTATTTTATTAACTGATACTTTAAATATATTAGTTGTTGTGAAGAACCATTTCCTCGGGTTCTTCTCCCAATTCCTCGCTTTCCAAATGCTTTTACTTGAAGGCTTACCTTCAGTAAACTAAAAAACTTTTGCTATAAAATTTTGCGTTATTTCTTGGCTTACGAGTAAAGAGCTTCTTTTAGACACATTTTTCTGTCTCTGTTTTATCTCGCGTCTCTTTGCAACAGATTAGAATCCCGCACCAGAGACACATTTTTAGGTTTATTTTTACATATTAGTTTTTTTCTAATATATCGTTGTATTTTTGATTACATTCGTAACTTGTAATTAATGTCAATACGAAAATAATGCGAGTGTTACGTACAAATATTATATTAAGACATGCAATTTGGGAAAATAAGTATACACTAATAAAATATAAGTTAATTCATATTATCTACAAACTTTCCACCAATATTGTGGATAATCGCTATAAAACTAATATTTAACGATCTTTTAATAGAATATTAAAGAAACTATTACTGCTAGACATTGATATAAATTTGGAAATTCGGGAATTACTTAAATATTAGTACCTATTCTAGTTTGAAAGCAAGAAAACAAGAAAGCAACAGTTCCTAGTCTGTTAAATTGATTACAGTTAATATATAGGTAAATGATTCTTTATAAATTATTTTTTATTTTTATGTTTTAAATTACAATACAGTTTATGGTTCTAAGTTCTTATCTGTATGTCTCGATTTTTTTTCCTTCCAGCGTATCGTAGCGTTGCATCAGGTTAGAGTCTCGCACAAGAGACACGTTTTGTAGTTTTATTCATACATAGTAGTTCTTTTATAATATCCACTCTTTTTTCTATTATATTCGTAATTTGTATACATTTTCTTTGTCGAATTACTCTAAACTAAAAGACTTATGAAAGTTTGCGTTATTTCTTCTCTTACGAGTACAGACCTTTTTTTTAGATACATTTTTCTGTCTCTGTTTTATTTCGCGTCTCTTTGCAATAGATTAGAATTCCGCACCAGAGACACATTTTTAGGTTTATTTATACATACTAGTTCTTTCCTAATATCTCTCTGTCGAATTACTCTAAATTAAAAGTCTTTTGCTTTGAAATTTTGTGATTGCTTTTCTCGTACAGACCTGTTTAGATATTTTTTTTGTTTTCCGTTACATTAGGTCAGAGTCTCGCAACAGAGACACATTTTTTAGTTTTGTTCATACATACTAGTTCTTTTCAAATATTTCATTCTATTTTCGCTTATATTTGTATACGTAGTTATGTAATTTTCTCTGTCGAGTTATTCTAAACTTCTTTTAATTTGAAATTTTACGATCTTTTTTCTCTTACAAACCTTCTGTTTTAGACACATTTTTTGTTTGTTTCTGTTTTACCCCAATACTCATTGCATCAGGTTAGTCCCGCACCAGAGGCACATTTTGTTTTAGTTTTATTCATACATGTTAGTTCTTTTCCAATATCTCGTTTTTGATTATAGTCATAACTTGCATATTATGTAATTTTTTCAGTCGAATTTCTCTAAACTAAAAGACTTTTGATTCAAAATTTTTATTTATGTTTTATTATGAGTTTCTTAGCATGTATTGTTAAATTTTAGTTTTCTTGCAATTATTTTCAATCTTGGGAAAAATTGCTGTTTTGTAGAGAGTATGATTTAATAAATATGTGACTGAAAATATGCGGTATAAAAAATATGATGCGATTTTTGAATTTACTTTATTTACAGACTTGTTCTAAAAATTTTCAGAATGGGAATCATCAATCCTGTATTGGTACATAACAAGCAACAGCTTATTTCAGCATGTCGGTACTTTGCAGGGCTCGAATATGTATCATACGTTCAGCGATATACATGGTCCACGAAACCCCTTGCCGGTGATGATACTGAATTTATGGAACAGCACATTACAGGAAATTACCTTTTGGATGCTCCAGAAGTCCATATTCGGAGAGAAGGAGGGCAACTGTATTGGTATAGGGAACTACAAGAATAATTCCTTCAAGGATAGAAACTAGATATACGATATGTGTATATGTACAAAAAAAAAATGTATTATTATTTTTTATTCTATTACTTATATATCTAATGTTTTTTATGACGTGTTGTGTTTAATTTTTTCTAATTGTACCTTTCGCCTTCTTTCCTTTCCAATTATCCCTCATACGTTACGACTGGGCTAATAGGCGTGAAGTTACATATCTAATGTCTTTATGGCATGCTATTTAATTTCACTATACATTCTAGTCTATTGAGACAGATTTGAGAGTTTAATTCTTTGTTATTAATATCCAGTTAAAATATGTCTATTTTGTCAAAAATCTAATGCCTCTATGGCATAAAGATATGTTTAATCTTTCTATACCATTTAATTTTATACGTCTATCATATGATATCTCGCTCATCCCTGTACGTTAAGTCGTGCAGAATCGCATACCTAAGACCTTTATAGTTCATCTTGACGTATATTTTTTCTATAGATTTGCACCTATCGCCTTCTTTCCTTTCCAATTACCCCTTATACGTTCCGACTGGGCTAATAGGCGTGAATTTACATATCTTATGTCTTTATGGTATGCTTTTTAATTTCACTATACATTCTGGTCTATTGAGACAACTTTGAGAGTTTAATTCTTTGTTATTAATATCCAGTTAAAATATGTCTATTTTGTCAAAAATATAATGCCTTTATGGCATAATGATATATTTAATCTTTCTATACCATTTAATTTTATACGTCTATCATATGATATCTCGCACATCCCTGTACGTTAAGCCGTGTAGGATCACATACTCAAGACCTTTAGAGTTCATCTTCATGTATAATCTTTCTATAGATTTGCACCTCTTGCCTTCTTTCCTTTTCAACGACCCCTCGTATGTTACGATCGGACCAATAGGCGTAAATATACATATCTAATGTCTTTATGGTATGCTATTTAATTTCACTATACATTCTAGTCTATTGAGACAGTTTTGAGAGTTTAATTCTTTGTTATTAATATCCAGTTAAAATATGTCTATTTTGTTAAAAATCCAATGCCTTTATGGCATAATGATATGTTTAATCTTCCTATACCATTTAATTTTATACGTCTATCATATGATATCTCGCACATCCCAGTACGTTAAGCCGTGTAGGATCACATACCTAAGACCTTTATAGTTCATCTTCACGTATAACTTTTTTATAGATTTGTACCTATCGCCTTCTTTCCTTTCCGACGACGCCTTATATGTTACGATCGGACCAATAGGCGTAAATATACATATCTAATGCCTTTATGGTATGATATGATGTTTCATTTTTCTATACCATTCAATTCTATTCGTCTATCACATGTTATCTTGCTCATGCCTCTACGTTCAGCCGTTTAGACACTACATACCTACAATCGTTATTGTCCATGACTCTTCGGAAAAAGAAGAAGAATTGGCAGTTGCGGAAAGAATAACATTGGACTAAAAATGGCGAATGTTTGGCGGCGCCAACTAGCGGATAGCTGAAGTATGACAGTCGGTGATGTAGATTCCTTTGTTTAAAATTTTTAATTTATTTAATATTTTAATTTAAAATTGGATTAAAAATGGCGGCGCCACCTAGCGGACAATAGTTCAATTACGGTAGAGGAGATTCCTTCGACGTGACATCATCTATCTCACTCTTACTCACTAAAAGATCCTTCTCTCTCTAACACATTGTTTTCCCTATGTCTATAGTGAGGCCCGCCTTGGTTATCTACTTTCAAAATCTTATTTAAATCTGTGCCTTCTACGATTTAGAAAGCAAGCAGACGATGAATGGACCGACATGGGGAATGTGAAATTGCATTTCACATCATATCGATTCATCTAAGCAAAAACCTTTTATGAATTGGCTTCTAATATTCAAAATACAAGTAAATAAATATGTAGAACAGACTGTGACTTCTAGAAGGCTTCTTACTGAGTCGCTCTGATGCGTCTCGAAACGAATTTTCGGCACTGTGCGTGAAATCAAGGCTTAACTGTCTATTCTATGTCTTCTATCTCTAACTCTTTATATGCTTTGCGTTGTCAATGACACAATACATCCGTGTCTTACTCCTCTTCGGTTTTAAGTTTTCTCCAGACGTCAATTTCTGAACTGAATTCATCATCTATTCCCGTATGCGTGTTGCTACTTAAGTTTTGTCACTCCTGAAGGTACTTTTTAAAAAAGCCCTTTTAAAGGTACAACTAACAGAGTCACAGCACTTTATTTAATTAAATGACAACTCACTTTAAAATAAAACTTCACAGTACTTAATTAATTGAAATTAATTGGAATTGAAATTAAGAAGAAATTAATTGATGACGACCTGTCTGCAATATGTGTCAAAACTGCTGATCGGCAGGACTATTGAACTGCAATACCGCTGACAATCGGGTTTAATGTATCGTAATTTGCTGTGTGCTGTTCTGCGTGTTTATTCCAGTGAGCATTTGTTATTATGTATGAACATGGTGAAAACGTGCATGATCCTTTATCTAACTGACTAGGCACCTCGAGCTAACTTGGGATTTGAACCAATGGGCAGGCTAGCTGCAGGAAATCTGGAAAGACAGATTTCAATGCACTTCTCGAGAAGCAATAGCAGTATTGGTCTGCGCATTTAATCACTTGCAAGAAATATTTCAATTTACTTTTTGCTGTTAAAGGTTCCTGGATCCTGTAAGATATCTTCAGGCTTTTTATATTCCGACGAAACATTGTAGTTGTTAATTTTATGTTTTTTTTCCACTTTCGATAATATTACAGTATGAATTCAATTTCACAGCACCGACTGCAGCAAGCTGTTTCCGTGTATTACTGATAACGAAAACAAAATAAAAAGGAAGTACAATAAAGTCAAAGGATTTCCCACTAAAATATAACAAAACGAACAAAATAATAATATTGTACAATACATTCGAGCGATTCCCGTAAAACAGAAATGAAAATTATTGCCAACTTGGGAGTTTTTAATTCCATAGTTTTTTTTATTTAAGTAAAAAAACAATGTTACGTAACGTGTTGTTCGAAACCTCCTTCTCCTGTAACGCACCGCAACGTTTTAAAAATTGCCTTATATAATACTTGAACGACCCTTAGGATACTCTGATCAAAAAATATTGGATTTTTACCGTCGAGTTTATACAATTTTATTTAAAATTGATTTCGCCCGCGTAACCGATTTTCAACATCGCGGGTCGCTTCAACCGTTGTTTCTGAGAGAACTGTTCATTCTACTAAAAAAGTGTTAATAGATATTGTAACGTTATAAACATAACATCTGTATTAATTTATATTTAAATAATTATTTTATTTTAATTTCTTTATTAATTTATTAATTTCTTAACCTTCAATTTCTTTCTTACTATTTTTTCTTAAAAAAATAGTTGGCGCCCTCTCTCTTTCTGTCCGATAGAATATAAATATAAATATCCAAATATTCTGTTCTATGTTGACAGAAGAGCTAATTTCATCATAGACATATGTCCTATATATGTTCTATGGCTTCTGGGTTTTTCTTCATTGTAGTCCCCACTGTTTGTCAATCAGCTTTCAAACGTTTTGGGATATATTTTTTTTGTCTGTAATTGAAATTTTTAAAAGAAGGTAAAAATTATTATTATTAAAAATTATTATAAGGTTCATTTTATGGTCCGCAGAAATCTCTTGGGTTTGTGGCATAATTTGTGGAATAGTTTATCTAATTATTTATGGAATAATTTGAATAATATATGGAATTTATGGAATAATGTAGAACTAAATCACTGCAGCTGTCTTTAAGACCTACCCACATACTCTGGAGTAGTGATGGGCGAAATGACTCATTTGAATGTTTCGAATCATTTGAATTAACTCACTGTGATGTTTCGAAACAATTATTCGAAACATTGAAACAATTGACACATTTTACCCGATACTGTAACTTCATATGTTCCATATCATCAATTCATTGTCGGTCGCTTCTGTAAGGCACATGACAGCAATGTGTTTGTTAAAGTATTGTTATGAGGATTGTTAACCGATTAGGAATTTGAGCTTGCTAAGCACAAATTTATTGGTTTAGGTGTAGGTTAGAGATATGTTTAGTCTGGTCTTATTTAGTTAGTTTTTTCTCGATGACTCGATGTTTCGAAACAGTAACATTTAATGTATCGAAACATTGAAACAGTTCTGTGACTCAACTCATTGCTTCAAAACCCTACCTACCCACATATTCTGGAGCCAACATCTTAACAGAAGCAAGCAACCCATTAACGCCATAAGTATCAGTTTTAAATTTGTTTATTGTAAAGCTTTAGACAGGGTTGTTTTTGCCAACTAAATATTATTTTGTTTCATGTTGAATCAATATGATTAGTTAAATAATTGTTTTATTTGCTACCAGCTGAGGGTTCATTGTTTAATTTATAGTTTAAAGACAAGACGAATTCACACTTGAGAGACTGAGCTAGACGAAGCATAGACGATAAGCTCCCATAGTTGATTGATGTATTATTTTATAATAGTAATGGTAATCTTATCGTTAAAACATTTTTGTTTAAATTTATCTCAGCTACATTTTTTATTTGAAAAATTTTTTCTACTGCGTACAGATTCTTGGTAAATCGATTTTCCCCTACGAGGGGGATTTTAGGGAAATGCTAGGTGGTAAACTTTTTGCGTATTTTTTGGGTCCCAAAATTAACATTTTTATCAAAATTCAGCTTGTTCGTATGATTTTTAGAGGTCAAATTTTTAACGACTGGACTATATAGAGTGAAGGAAAAAGTTTTTTATTTACGCAACCGTGTATTACTTATAAATTATTAATACATTTTTAAAAATAGTTTGAGTACATGATTTATTAAAGCTATCGTTTCTACTTTCTCACAGACCTCATATAATATCCCTATCAAATCCCTAATGCGTCAACTTCTGTGTTTAAACATGTCTAAAACTGAAATCTCGAACTAGTACTCTACCACATAAATGTTCTCTTCGCGTATAATTACAAAGAAATAAAGGATAACAATCGTTACCAAACGTATCTCGCGTTTTATCCTTTCTAGTTGACGAAATGAAATAAATAAATCGTAACATTTTTTGCGGTCGTTTCGGCATACCATTTAAAGCAACTTGTTTAACTTGACGCTGATTGTTATACGAATGTACAATGCTGGTTTTGGATTAATATTTCCTTTGGTATTCGAGTACTTTGTTGGCAATAACCATCTTTCAATCGATAAAAAATAACATTCGTTTATATTCATGCCATTAATAAAATACAAATTCTTGTAAATGTTGCCATTTAATTTGACTCTGGTTTAAAAATTCAGATTTTTTACTTTATTTAAAAAATCCCGTCTACATATTCCATCTAAAAATCCTATGAATAATACGTTCTACGTATTATTCGTAAAAAGACTGGAGAAAAGACGCAAAGACCTGCAGAAAACGCTATAGCACAAATGAGCGTTCTGTATATGCCTTTTTAACAACAATCGTGGTACAGGCATATAAGCACTATTATATACTTCCTCAAACCATACATAGATAATATTGGCACTTTTTTCAATGTACGTGACAGAACTCTTTTAGTTACCGTGTGTAATTGTTTTATCATTTTAATGTAACTTGTTCGGAGACCTGAAGATGACCAGAAAATTGTAGTGGTCGAAACCGGTTGTCCTAAGCTAAATGGCATAGATTGTCTAAAGTGAGTAAGTCTAAAATTTATTTCTACAAACCTGATTTCTCATGTTTTCATATGTAGACAAAACATTTTCTTTAAAAATATAAAATTTACTTAATTTTCAAGTAAATACTTCTTGTCCTTATCGTTTTCCCTCATTGTTTTAGCTTTCCATGCCTCCTTAAATTTTAAAATATAAATGTTCAACATCAGTATATATCGAATCACTGTACATTTTCGTACTCCTCAAAAGGTTACAAAGAAGTCAAAAGGATTATCCACTTCACTTTCCTTTTGTTATATGTTTGATTATCTCTTGAGATATAAAACGATACTGTTATTTAAGGTTTTCTTATGATCCGAAACGCCATCGTTTGATATAGCGTTAAAAGCTCATCGTGTGCTATCGAATAAATATATATTGTGTAGATGTTTGGAAAGCTACTGTTGTAGAATTGTTTTTTACAAAGACTTTGAAGATTCCTTCGCTTTATTACTCTTGTATTGGAATGTATTTCTCGTATATAATGATTATTTCATAAATAATTATTTTCTATAGCATTTAGAACATATCATTAAGGTTTTATTATGACATAAATTGTTTGTTTTAAGCTTAAAACTCATACTTGGACCTTCATGATTTGTACCTGTTGTCAAGTATTTAAGAGCATTTCGGAGACTTTGGATTAAATAGCATGTAATTCTGTATGCGTGAAAGCGATAGACACATAAAAAACAACAAAAACATAAATATATACTGATAAAGAACTAGAAGAAAAAAGTGATACAGGAGGCGGTATTGTAGATTAACGCGAAACTTCATAATATGTTTTTTGTACTTTTAAAATTTAAATAAAATATTATTTTTAAAATTGAATAAAATAATTTTATTATTTATTTATTGTTTTTATAGATTTTACTAAATTTAAAAAACTTTACATGTTGTATAACGGTCAATCCTCGTCACGTAAATGGACTCCTCCAATTATTTACTGTGACTACTATTTCGTAAAAAGTCATATTTAATAAATCCTGATTTCGAAATCTCTTCCAAAGTATAAATAGAACAGTTCAACTTAAAATGTTTTACTAACAACTCTTTTTGTCACACTTTAATACAATTTTTGAACTGAAACTGTAAAAATTCGACATTATATTTATATGAAATTATTTTAAAATGAGAAGTGTATAGAATAAAAATTTAAGCCCGATTTTATAATGGCAACCTAAACTAAGCCTTAACTAATGTTTACTTTGGTGCCACACCCAGTTTCATAATACTTACAGTTCCTTTTATTATTAAAAGTAAACTTAGGTATTTAAATTAGTAGGTTAGTAATTGCGTTCATATCAGTTTTGCTTTATTTTTGTCGAAATAACCTTATTTTTCTTGTTGTATGGAAATTTTTGTGTAAAATTTTTAATTGTTATTTATTATGTCTATCAAAAAGAAGCAGTTCTCTAAACAAAATGGGGAACTTTTACTTATTTAGAAAGTATCCAAATATAAATCAATTAAGTATAGAAACCAAGAAATAATACAGTATAACCAAAAGTACAGAAATTGCTGAACTAATATAGTTATGATATTAAAATTACTAAAATAAATTAGCTATAATATCATAATATCCTATAAAATGTATGTTAACAGAGGTGAAAGTAAGTCTAAAACTTATACATTGTAAATTACCTCAGAAACAAAACACTTGGTTTAATAGAAAATATTTTTTTCGAAATTTTGAATCTAGTTCTGCAAAATATTGTCTAATACACATTTTTACACATTTCCCCCAATTTCACCTTTAAATTGAGGCTTATTGTCTTCTTTTTTTTCTTTTTATGGCCTTAATTAAATGGTTTTCTTGTTGATCTAGATTATGATCTAAAGGAAACAAGAGTCCATTTTCTATGGCGATGAAATACTGATCGTGCTACTCTTACATTCATAGTCCCTTTCAAATTCAATCTCATTATATTTTTAAAAATTGGGAATCATCGCTTCCATACATTGTATTGCTTTTCCACAATATTCCTTTTCCTTAGTATATAAATATATATATATATATATATATATATATATATATATATATATATAATATTCATTTTTGGATTAATTCGAACTTAAAGAAGATATAAGCATTATTTTTAATTAAAAAAAAGTAACATTATATACAAACTTAAAACAAAGATTTTCAGAATTTTTTGGTTATAATATATGTGGTTGACAGATTACCATTTATATCTACCATCTAAGCTAAAGTTGGGTCGTAGTAAGTATTACGAAAATGAAATTTACACTTTAGTGGACTTTTAATTTATTTAATGTTCACTTTAAATTAATCATGATATCGGGCGTTATTAAACAGACGATTTTATATTGTGTTTAATTAGATGGAATAACATTTATGATGAATTTTAACTTTCAAGAATCGTTACGAATCGAATTTTAGTATCGATCTTTTAATTTTTCTTTTCTTACTATCTTTTATTGACAGATATACTTTTAATTTTTTACTTTTCATTTAATATCTGTAGTTTGTTAGTTATTTTTTGTTTTACTTTAAACCTGCTCAGAGTATAAAAAGTAAACTACAACGCCAGTATACGTAGAAGCTTCGCTTCAAAAAGTTTTAAGACAATGTTGAAATTTATAGAGTTATCAAATGTACTTGTTTTCAATTGAATCGTTTTAAATATTTACTTACGTGTCAAATCAACGTTACCATATAATACAAATTGAATTTAATATATCTAGAAATGCTTGATAAATTATAATTTTAATTAAAACAACATTATGGTAAATCACTTTGTTTTATTACATATTCTGCCAGTAATAGGCATACGTTCAAATACATCGCGAATAAATTGGCAATTAAAATTGATTCGTTTACACTTTATTCGGTACACTTCGAATATCGTCCCTAAGGTTCAATAACATGTCCATACAACGAGAGGAATGCCATTGCTGAGTATAAAGTTAGTTGGAAACGTAGCGTTACCGTCTTATCCGAATTGTATATATTGAGCCTGAAGCTACTATTGGGTCCATTCATGAGCTCTTCTGATCTAATTTTGCGAAACATTCGATTTGTAATTGAGTTAAATTCCTTTCTATTTTCTATCTAGTTTTGAATTTGCATATTTTTGATATTATCTCTGACCTGGTCTTTTCATCTGAACTTACTCGTACCTTGAGGTCTTAAATTTGATGTCACTTCTTCCTTTTCTTTGGATATGACTGAACTATTTTCGCCTTTGACTGAACCTTAATGTAGTGAATATCTTCCACGTTCTTCTGGGTCCTAATTTTGTTATTGAATAATAGCCTTAATTCTTTTTCTTGAATTTTATTCGGTTCCAAAATTTTTAAGAGTATTCATTCCCAGAATTCTTAATTTTTCTTCATCTTCAGCAAAACAAAAAGCATTTAACAGTAATGTACACAAACTTGCATGTGGTGAATGCCCAAAAAATTACATCGGTCAAACTGGTAGAACCTTAAAAACATATAGCAGAACACAAAACACATTTTACGTACGCACTTCACCATCTAGATCATAATCATTCTTTTAATGACCAAACATACATTACTTGAGAAAGGCACTCTGCCCAAACAGCTGTAAGTTATAATAAATTTTGTTGAAAACATAAGTTTTTAGTGTTTTATTGTTAGGTAAAATGAACTTTCAACAAGTAACGGTCGAATCAATCATATATATGTATATATATATATATATATATATATATATATATATATATATATATATATATATATATATATATATATATATATATATATATATATATATGTCGATCCGTTGGATTATTCTACTGTTTCAGAGGTTTCTTCTCTTGTTGAAATATTGGCTTTGTGAATAACGAGATATACAATACGTGGCCACGTAGTTAAAACAATTTACATACATTTGCGTCAAATTGAGAAGGGGTCACAGGGGCTCGAGTATAAACAATTGTATTAATTTATTTTGAGCAAACATTGCTGTTGCAAAAATTAAACTTTCAAGTTAAGATGTAAGATATCGTAAGTATGTTTGAAGAAAGGCTAAACCAAAGAACATACAACCCCCGCGTGGGATCTTTGCAACAGCAATATTTGCTCAAAATAAATTACTACCATTACTACTTTATACTAATATTTAAAGAAGCGCTGCATAATTTGGAATGGGGCGTGAAAGTTAATGGAATTCTGATAAATACAATCAGATATGCAGACGATACAGTTATTTTAAGTGATGACATGAATGGATTGCAATACCTTTTAAATGCCATTGATACAGTGGGAAGAGACTGTGGCCTAAACATAAACTGTGCAAAAACGTTTAGCACATCAAGATGCACGATTATATGTTGATGGTCATATAATTCAAAAAGTGTCCAGTTTTAAATATCTTGGTTGTCATATTACTGAACAACTAGATCCAGATCAAGAGATAAAATGTAGAATCGAGATAACCCGCACGACATTTTTAAAAAAGAGGTCATTCTTCTGTAATGATAACTTGCAACTTCAACTTCGAAAGTGCATGATTAAATGCTCCATTTGGTCAGTCCTCTTATACGGTGTCGAAGCATGAACATTAAAAATATCGACCATTAATCGTCTGGAGGCCTTTGAAATGTGGCTGCACAGACGTATACTAAAAATTCCATTGACGGCTATGCTGACAAATGTGGCAGTCCTTGAGAGCAAATGCTGCTCGCGAACTGCTTGATAACATCAAATGTGGAAAGATGGCCTATTTTGGACACGTAGTAAGGGGAGACCGATATAATATTCTTCAACTTATTATGATGGGTAAAATCGAAGGACGCAGAGGAATTGGTAGAAAGCAGGCCTCTTGGTTGAGAATATCAGGGAGTGGACAGGAATAAAGAAAGCTGAGCAACTATTTAGAATAGCTCCAGACAGAGACAGTTTCGCCATGTTAATCGCCAACGTCAAGGGGACTTGATAGGGTACGTTAAGAAGAAGACTACTTTATACACGAGCCCCTGTGGCCCCTGCTCAATTTGACGCAAATTTATGTAAATTGTTTTAACTTGTCAATATTAATACCTCCACTTGACTTGTAAGGCATTGGCAAAGCAACACTTAACACTTAACATTAAGCAATTCTTATTATTTATTTATTTATATTTTAAATAAATTCAATAAATCATTATGTTTAATTTTAACGCCACTTGTTAACCTGTTAACAAAACATACGTTGTTTACTTATGAAAAACCTGTCAAATTCACACCTAATATTAATAATAAAATATAAATGAATGCCATTTGATAGTAAACTTAATAATATAAACTAAATTAATGTTTAAAAATAATAATTTTATTTGTATGAAATTATTTTAAATCGAGAATTATTATAAAAAATTAAACAGATTCACACATTCATTGTTGATATTAATCGAATAACATTTATGCCTTTCATTAAATTTTGACGAATCGAATCTTAGTGACAGTTGTTCTTTTAATTTTTTTACTTATTTAATGTCTATATTATGTTGTTAGTTATTTTTTTTCAGTTTTTAATTTAAAATTGATTCGAGTGTATATGATGACTAGAAACGAATTGATCGAGAGTAGAATCGATGCCAAGAACCGCTACTCATGATGTTACCCGTGACGACGCCATCTTGTGGGGCTAGTTCCGTGACGCTCGCCTCAGCATTTTACTTTAAAGAAAAAAAATGTAATACAACGCCAGTAGCAAAGCTTTAGTTAAAAAAAGAAAAGAAATAAAACATTGAAAAACATAAATAACTAAGACCGATATCAGCAAGCATTGCAAAGATAATAGAGAGCTCATATTTATCGGAAGCAAAAGAGCTGCCAAAGAAGAAGATTTAATCCTTATCGAATATTTCCGTTCCGGTCCGGGCCAAGCCGGACCGGGCACATGGGCGACAAGCTTAATTCGTAACTGCGTAGTTTCTCTCGTCCGATCTAATGATACTTGAGCCGGTAGATGTGGCAACGTTACCCGGAATGCACTTTAAGGAATGTTTTACTTTGTGCGTGTTATTGAACTACGAACGGCGTGGTCACTACTTCAAACAACAACAACAACAAACCCAAGCTGGGTTTGGAATTCTGCCCTGCGTCGCCGTCAGGCCACTGCCCACTTAAGGACTACACTTGTTTTTTACTGAAACTTGCATGCGCTTCATATATTCAGCTTAAGATTTTTCTCATGGAATCTTTTGCTGTTTCGATACCGTACAAAAAATTCGAAAGACTTTGTATGAGCATAATTTGTGTTAAAACGTCAACGTTGGTGTTAGAAGAGTATTTTATTTTGCAATAATACATATTTCCAGATACAGATAAATATTAATGACAATTATGGAAGAACCTTTGTTCTTCATTAGAATTCATAAGTCCATCTCATCGAATTATATAAAATATCTTTATATTTGGCAGGAAATTGCTTTTAATTTTTCTGTTCTTGGATTCATTTAAGAAATTCATAAGGTTTCCAGATTAGTACGTTGCTAAGCATGCTATTTTATCAAGTTCAATGTATTCGAGATTCGAGCCCCTTCCCATATCAGTTGGCCCAACGTTAGATTGATAAGAAAATTAAATTTTAGAGAACAAAAATAAAAGCACAGCGTAAATTTTAGAAATTCGAGGCCTAGTTTTTACCGAGTGCTGACAAAATTCTAATGTAAACGAATGCCATATTTCCTGCAATTTTGCCTTTGTCGGAATTGTTAGAAATACATGCCATGGTATGCCATGGCATGTATGCCATGCCAAGTGGTATGCCATGATCTTCAATCCATTTTAAACTCTTTTTTGAGGTATGACAACCTTCGTCGTCCTGTTGGAAGACAAAATCTTAGATTTTATTAAACGATGTTCCATAATTGGTAAAAGAGATTCTTCTAAAATATTGTCCGTGTTTACAATCCCATCGATAAAATGTAACTTTCCCTCACCTTAAGACAACATGCTGTCCCAAATCATGACAGATGCAGGAAATTTGACTTTTTTCTTCAGACAGTCGGGATGGAAAGCTTCATTTTTCTTACGAATGACGCGACTCTTACTGTATCCAACACACACTTCAAATCTGAACTCATCACTCCATTGTATTAAATCCCATTGTGACCGAGTTCAATCTTTATGCACTTTTGACCATCGTCTATCAGTCTATTTTTCTTTGGTTGTAATGTTAAAACTGGCTTTTCCTTAGGCTAAAATAAAATGAAATTTGTTAAAAACAATTCATACTAATTTTTTCAACTATAAAACTTACTTTGTAAGTACCAAATCCTAATTTGTGGGCCTCTCGGTAACATGTTGATCTAGAAGCGTGTCTTCCAATAACGTCACTCCATAAAACGCCTAACTCCGTATAATTTGCTCGTCGATTTTTCACTATAATGCGTCTTAATGCCCTTCGATCTACTTCGGTTATTTTACTTTTTCGCACATTTGTAGGTTTTTTGACCGAACCTGTAGTTTTGTATCTTCTGACTATATTTCTTAGACTATAGCGCAACAATTGCAACATATTCGCGATTTTGGAATTGAATTTTAAATAATTAAACAATATAATAATGACTGAACACATTTTCTCATCGATTACTTTACCTCGACCCATTGTACAATCCACAAATGGCAAAAAGCTTTACAATGCTACAAAATACATTTAAGATTAACTGACAACATTATTGTTTTGATGTTATTTTTCCATAGCTCTCTGGATTTAACGTAATTTTGAAAAAATTAACGTATAGCATTTTTCATATAAAAAAGCTTGCACGTCACACAAGATTTACGTCGTCAGAACCCCACAGCGTTGCCAAACATCAAAATAGTTAGTAAGTGAGGAATTTTTAAAATGTCAACTATTTGTCAAACTATTATATGAGAATGTTATTTAACGGAAATGCTAAGGGGATATGTCACCTTAACACATTGTGCTCTGAGAGATAGGAGAGTCACCAGCAATTTGCTAAAAAATGAACTAGCAGATGTTCGAAATGTCACTATATCATCTCGAACAGTTAGAAGACATTTACATGAAGCAGAATTCAGCAACAGGAAAAAGGTAAAAAACCCTTGCTTACCAGAGAACACAGGGTTCAGAGATTAAATTTTGCAAGATTGTATCAAAATTGGACCATCGATGATTGGAAACGAGTTCTTTTCTCCGATGAGACTAGAGTAAGCCTAAAAGCTTCAGATGGTCGTGACCGGGTATGGGGAAGGCGAAGAGAAAGGTTTGCTAGCTGCAATATCTCTCCTAAAGTATCTTTTGGTGGTGGCTCTAAAATGTTTTGAAGCTCGTACGGAGTTGGTCCCCATAAATACGAGGTCTATGAATGCCCATTATTACTTAAACAACATTATTGTCGAACATGTAATGACTTTTGCTGCGGTTCTTGGACCTAATTTTTTATTCATGCAAGACAACGCTCGTCTTCACGTATCTCGACAGGTTACCACCTAGTTACCATACAGCTACCTAAATGATGTTGATATTCCATTATTAGAGTGGTCACGTAACAGTCCGGACATAAATCCTATAGAGCATATATGGGACTATCTAAAAAAAAGATTGGAAGTCGTAGACCCACTGTTGCCAATGACAACCAACTCATTGAGGCCGTTATTGAAGAATGGGAGAATATTCCGCAAGCTTTTGTTGAACATTTCATATCAAGCATAAGAAGTAGAGGAGGGCCTACACGGTATTAGTGTTAACCCAGATGCATTTTGTTGTGTTACTTTACATTTTTTTTTTTTTTTTTGATTTTGTTCTTTTTACAATTTGGAGTTATGCTAGCTTATTTACGCATTTCCGGTAAAAACAAATTTTTAAAGAAACGATAAGGCAAATTAAGGTCATGATAAAGTCATATTGGACTTATTTGTAGGTGTTTATTATTATTTAAATCTAACTTAGTTTTATTTTGTGTTCATATTGTAAATATTTAGATTAATGAAAATGGTGCGTTAATTTTGTCCAGGAGTTTATTTAAATACATCTAGCAAAAATTATAACAGTATAAAATTATTAAAGTTACTATTAGTATTAGTATGATTAGTTGACTTTAATGATAAATAATTAATTAACGGAGGAAAGTTATTCTAAATAATAATTTATAGCTAGGAAAGGATTTTAGATCAGCTAACCCTTCAAAAACACACACGGCGACTAACTGAATTTCTTTTTGACGAGGACCTTAATAATTTCACGATACTAGAGGGTCGCCAGCATATATGGAGCGTCGGATTCGTAGAGGTTTTGTTCGTGCTCTTTGGAGTTTTGTGGTTAAAACTCGAAAAAAAGGTGTGCAACTTTGTGGGAGAATATTTAAAGGATATTTCCTTTAAATAAAACTGACTGTTACTACCAGTCGATGCCAAAATAAGAGGATAAATTAAGACGAATAGGACATGTTTAATGTCAAAACGTGTGTCAAATGAATAAGAAAGGAAGACCAAAAGGGGATAAAGAGGAGAAATTAGAAGAGGAGAGTATGGAGAAATTTAATCGAATAGCTGACTTCGCATATAGATAAAGGCAAAAAGAATGATGAGTCTTCACTTTCCTTGGAAATGACGAAAGTTAGCTACCATGTCACTTTTATGACAGGAAGCTTTTTGAAAAGCACGAAAAATGATGTATTAAAACAGGTAAACATCTGGTATGAGATATTCCGAGATACGAATATTATGTTAACGAGGGAATAATTAAACTAGTTTAATTTAACAGAAATAGTCATTTTTATGCAACAATATACACAAAAAAAGGAAAATCCAGAGGAACTTTAGGAAGAAATTTAAAGAAACAACTCCTGGCAGTAGCAATTGTTTTATTAATAAGTACAGTTCATCTCGCTTAGAGCATCTTAGAAATTAGTAAGTAAAGAAGAAGGCATAAAAATTTATTGGAAAACTCGCACTAATAAGATAAGTACTACAAGCGACAAATCTTTAAGACAATAAATGAATAGAGCCAAACTTAGTGATTGGAATGCCAATTCGCGATCTCTGATACAATTTGCAAAATTATTCTTAATCTTATATCTGATTTATAAATTTTATCAATTTTTTGATGTTTGATTTTTATGTCAAACATTAATTTTTTTTTGTGGTTGGTATTGAATTTGATGTTTATGAAATAAAAAAAATCACTTCTATTAAACTTTTATCGCCTTCGTACGTCTCAATTTCGCCTTATATTTTTACACAATTGGTGTTTACTGTAGATTGTAGATAATAGACGAAGTAATGGATTCCGTATTAGAGAAATTGCTTTTGGAAAAATACACGTGCCGATGACGCATAGAAAACCGTCAGTTGATGTATATAAATTTGATATATTGATGTTGATATTTAAAATTGAGAATTTTATGAATTTTTTATTGCGAATTCACCGGATTTTGCAATTATAGATCCTTCACCAATTTTTCAATTCGCAAAAAGCAGTAAAGTTTTTATTTCATGAGATTTATATTATTTAAACTATATTTGAATTGTGTTGGAAATTGTATAAAACAATGCATTAGTGGATCGTTAAGTCCCATTATTTTTCTTTCGCATTCGGATTATAAGTAGGGGAGCAAGGGGCTAGTTGTAAAAATTTTCATAAAATCAAATATATCTTGACTTTGCGATTTTTCCAATTATCACTAATTAAACAATCAACGACTACTTAATTCGTTCTCGTGAAGTTTTTACTGTTTTGAAACAGACTAGGTTGCCAAATGATGGAGGATAGTCCGTATAATCCTTTGCCTTCGCTCTTGTGATACCCCGCTATTCTTCATCAGGTCTTCTTCTTATTGTGCCGTCTTTTAACGAAAGTTGGCGATCGCTTCTTTAAACGCTTCCCTATCTTTTGCATCGTGGAATCTATGTTTAACACTAAGGTTAGTCCAATCTCCGACATTGCTCAGCCAACATTTCTTCTTTCTTCCTTGCATGATGACGTGTAGAAGAGAATATTTATCATTTCGAAGTATGTGGCCCAGATACGATGTTTTCTTCATCAGATTGTTCTTCTGCTTGATGTGCCTATCGTTACGAATGTTGACGATCATCATGGCAATCTTTATCTTATATGCCGCAGTGCGACAGATGTTGTATTGAATCAGATTCCAAGGTTCTTTAACCAAGATGTTCTTCTTCTTCCTTGACCTCGTTTTCCAAATATTTTTCCTTACAGGATGGCTTGAATTAGAACGTATCTGGATTCGTTTCGCATAATATATCCGAAGAATTGTAACGTTCGAGATTTGATGGTGGTCAGTACTTCTCGGTTCTTATTTATTCTTCTGAGGACCTCCTCATTTGTGACTCGATCGGATCACGGGATATTAAATATTCTTCGATATAGCCACATCTCAAATGCTTTTAGTTTTTGGCACATATTATCGTTCAAGGTCCACGATTCAACACGATAAAAACGAAAAGAGAAGACGTAGCATCGCAACATTCTTACTATGGTGTCATCTGCAGATCTGATGTTGTTTATCCGGTAACCATTTAGTAGAATACATTTTTCAGTTTTCTGCAAAGCTTCTATAAATATTCTTTCGGAGTACACATTGAAGGTTAGAGGAGACAAAATACAGCCTTGCCTCACTCCACGCATGATTGTCACATAGTCAGTGTGTTCACCTGCAACTCTGAGAACTGTCTTATTCGTCATTCATCAGGTACACAACCTAAATCCAACAACAACTTTGAAATTTTCTGAATTATGAGGTTTCTTAAGCTATTGAAAAAACTATTCCCTTTCTGTTTTTATTTCTTGGATGATATGTGGTTTGGCCTTCCGATGGATGATCCTTGCTTTAGACTCCTTCAATTCTTCGCGGTAATTTGACGAGTGTGTGAATGGGATATTTCATTTTTATAGGTGTATAACTATATTGTAGTGATATTTAAAGTATTTTATAGCTAATTTGACCATACTAACCATAGATGTATAAACACAGATGGACTCCGTTATTTACATAAAATTGTGAAGTCAAAATTATTTGAATAGGTCACATTCTCAGTACCTTCAGCTGTTGTCACGTTTTGTTTTAAAATTTCTTATTCGCGAGTCGTTGAAAATATTACTCCGTATTTTATACTCTACAGGTGCTATTAAACCAAAATAATAATTTATTGGCTAATATATTTAATTGTAATCAAAATATAAAGTGTGCATATAGTGTGCATTATCATTTAATAATAACGTATAATTTAGATATCAATCAATTATTTTATATGTAGAAGCACTGAAAACTATTTATAAATGGCAACGGTTGTTTACATTTCTCTGTCTTATGGATCTACGTCAAACTTCAAATGCTGTTCCATGTTTGTTTACTTTTTAGTAAAAGTGGTTTTTCGATATTTTGGCTGTATTTGGAGTGATATTTGTGAAAAGTGAAATAAAATAAAAGAAATATTTACATCCCGATCTCTCATTTCATTTGTAACTACATAAAATTTACATTATTTAAGATGAGGAAATGAGGAAACGTGTTTGGGTTTATTCATGTTCATTAATGTGTTAAATAAGATATGTGGTAAATAATAAGTTCATAAAATTGGTAGACATTTTTAAATTATAAGTAGACATCATCTGATTAAAAAAGATCTATTTAGTACCTTTTTAATTCAATATTTCTCATGGATGCAAATAAATTTAGTGAAATGAATAAAACTCATTTATTTTTCTATGTAGGTTTCCAAATAATATTGACGATCGAACTATTTTGGTAGCAAATTTAGGAGAAAACATAAAGATTTTTTATTGTAGCATTATTTTGATACCTATTAAAAATTAACTTGAATTCAACTATATTTTATTGTATTAATTTTAAAGCAAATAAAATTGTATTTTAATTTTTCTATAAAGACGTGATTTGTTAATATTTAAACTCTCGATTTTTTAAATTCTTTGAACGTGTTTTTATACATTATTACTACTTCCAATTTTTAAAATCTGAATAATTACCCGCGAGTAATAATTCAAGCACGCTTATGCTCATTGCGGAAGCATCACATTCTATCGAAGCTTCAAGACAATGTGTGTTAAAGGTATCTTATTGCTGTGTTCATCTATGTTTATACGTCCATGATACTAGCCAATGTTTTTCTTCTTATTTTTTATATTACTGTAACTTTTATTAAAAAAAAATTATTTGTTTTGGAATAAATTTAAAACTAATGCATATTTTTTGATTTCAGGTAGGATTTTTTTATTTTAATCAAAGTAACTATCATCCACAAGATATTATTAAAAATGGTAAGTAACCATGATCCATAAAATATTATTAAAAATAAAAAAGATAATATTGAAAGTAATTGTTAAGTTTAAACTTGTTTACTAAACATCAGTTTATTTTTTTATAATTTTTTTTAACAACTCGAGAACGACTGGACCGATTTGGCTAATTTTGATTTTGAAATATTGGTAGAGGTGCAAGGAAGGTTTAAAAGACGAGAAAATATGATGAAATTGTAAGTAGAATAGTAAAAACAGCACATTTTCACATACAAACAGTTATATTTGTATGTACAGCCCTCCCTCACTAGTCCGACACTTTGAAATCCGACGTACTCGGTAATCCGACGCGCCGCTACGGGAGACAAGTTCCGTGTTTAGTTGACTTTCGTAGCGGACGTGCACGTGCATTTCATTTTCCCTGCGCAGTTAGTTCAAGTGTTCGCGTACAAATAGCAAAATGGCAAGCACGAGTGGTGTTAAACGGAAACACAAAACATTAACAATATCCGAGAAGTGGGAAATTATTAAACGTATAGATAGCGGTGAAACGCCGACTGCAGTAGCGAAATTTTATGAAATTGGACGGCCTACGATTTATGATATTATAAAGAATAAAGGAAAAATTGAAGGGTTCATGAAGTCTGTTGAAGACAACCCTTTAAACAGAAAAACCCTCAGAACAAGCGAGTTTCCTGAGGTGGAAGAAGCACTGTTTATTTGGTTTAAACAAAAACGCACACGGAATATCCCTATATCCGGAGACATACTTAAACAAAAGGCTCAATGTTTCTACACAGAAATAACGAGGAAAAATGACTTTCGTGCTAGTCATGGATGGTTCGAGAACTTTAAAAACGCCACGGCATTCGATTTATGAAGATGTGTGGTGAAAAGGTGTCTGCTGACAGGTCTGAGATTGATGCCTTCATTGAAATGTTAGACAACAAAATTACTGAGCTTGGTTTAGTTCCTGAGCAACTGTACAACGCAGATGAAACCGGGTTGAATTGGCGACAGCTCCCGGCAGAAACATTTGTAAGTGGCGAGGAAAAAAAAGTTTCAGGAAGGAAATTGCAAAAAGAACGACTCACGCTTATGGTGTGTGCGAATGCATCAGGCACTCATGCATTAAAACTGCTTGTTGTAGGAAAATCAAAAAACCCTCGAGCATTCAAAAATGTAAAGGTTGAATCTCTGCCAGTAACTTACAAGTCACAAAGTCGCGCATGGGTGACAAAAGAAATTTTTCGTGACTGGTACACCAACAGCTTCGTTCCACAAGTTAAGGCTGAACTAAAGAAGAACAAGTTACCTATGAAAGCCCTACTTTTACTGGATAATGCACCAGGACATCCTGATGCTGGTGAATTGAAAATCAAAACTGCTGATGGCTACATTGAAGTCATGTACCTACCGAAAAATACGACAGCTTTAATTCAGCCCATGGATCAAAACGTGATAAAAACCCTCAAAGCTCACTATAAGAAACGCATTCTTATGGATGTTGTCAGTCAACCTGATGCTGATATTCCAGCGATTTTGAAAGCTTTTAACATTAAAGACGCCATTTTGAATGCTGCGTATGCTTGGCAGCAAGTAAAAAGCATAACACTGATAAAATCGTGAAGAAATGTATGGCCTAACAACCCATGTCTTACAACGTATAATCCTACATCCAACAGCGATTCAGAACCCGTTTTAGAGGCTACATTGGAACTTTGTAATGAAGTGCAACTTGCCCCCGCATCGGTTGAAGAGCTTAGAACATGGATCATAGAAGATAACCTTGATGCTGACATGACAGACGCAGATATAATTCAAGAAGTGACAGCAGTTGATGACAACGTGATCGAGGACGCAGCGCCAGAAAAAACCTTCACCGTCAGCTGTGATGAAGCTGTATCGGCAGCTAACACTTTGTTACGTTGGTGCCAAGAGAGAGATGTGGACATGAACAAGATTTTAGTGTTAAAAGGTTTGCAAGAGGCAGCAATGGTGGACTGTTTTCAAAAAAAGAAACAGAAGGCAATCACGGACTTTTTCAACAAGTAAATACATATTGTGCTCTTTTTTGTATGTAGTTTTAAGTCTATGTACATAAATTAAAATGTTGTTCACTTTATTCTGTGTTTTTAATATGTCCCTTGAATTTAACGATGAATAATACGTTGTTTAAAATGACGGTTATATCTTTGTGGCAATCATATTCATTACAGAATAGCCATTTTCCATAATCCGACATTTTTGGTAATCCGACATTACGTCGGTCCCGAACCTGTCGGACTATCGAGGGCGAGTTGTACTTCTTTGGATTGACGTTCTTTTTATATACAAACAGTTACATGTATACTCCTTTGGATTGACTTCACCAAAAATGGGGAGTTCCACTCACCCCCGGGGAGATTTTTTTAATCCATTATAATGAAAATATAAATTATGAATAAATTCTATAAAATAAATATTATATTAGATAACATACAACAAAGAATAACGATGAAAGGTTGATAGATATATGGGAACAATATAATATAAGAATAACAACTACATTTCTTGCGCTCAAATATATACATACATAATATACTTGAAACACCTCTCCAGAAATCGGAAATCGATTTTTAAATACATCGCAACTAGATAATCAACATTGATATTATTCGACGTTAGATTAAAGGAAATAGCTGAATGTGGAAAAAGCGATCGTTACCTTTTAATAAGAACTATAAACCTAATAATAAGGGGGAATTATCAAACAGCAAATAAAAATAACTGAACAATGATTACAACCTACAAAGTCTAGAAAATGACTAGCTTATAGTACTTGCACCAAAGGAGGTTAGATGGAAAACTTATAGCAAAGAACAGAACAATAGAAGAAAATTAGAAACACATAACGAATATCATCGAAGAACCAGCGGGTGAGGCTCTAGAAACTCAAGCACGCAGAAAACAGAAACAGAAAATAGGTAAAGATGGGGTGCCTAGAAGGAAAAAAGTCAATAAAAAAATGCCAATATATAGACCAAATGATAGGAAAGTTAAAAAGCTCCGAAACCTGGAGAACACTAAAATCTATGAAAACATCCACTACAAATAATGTAGAATTAAGCAATATAACAGAAAAACCTACTGACCTATTATGATATAAGGGATAAGAATATTCAAGTAACAGGTACAGGAAACATTCCTTTCCCCTTATCTTATTAAGTAGAAGAGAAATATTAAGAAATATTATAGAACATGATATCTGCGCAAAACAGCCTGAACAACAATACGGTTTTAGAGCAGTACTTACCAAAGAAATAGGGAAATACATGCAGCCCTGATAGACTTTTTAACGATTTAACGCTCAAGTAGGCAAGCAAATAATATCCGGAATTAAGTAAAAACATAACGAGAATGTTAAAAACGAAAATGCAGAACTGATGATAAACTTCTGCGCGAATTTTTTGTAATCCCCTAGGCCTCTCCTAATTTTCGCCATTCATCTCTGTTGTTTGTAAGACGTTTTTCATTGGCCCCGCAGTTCGTTTAATATCGTCGCTCCATCGCATTTGCGGTCTTCCTCGTGGTCTTTCTGCGCAAATAACGAACTTAAATAAACAACAGATTATTTGATTACAAAGACCAACACACATATACATTTAATGGCACCAGTGGCCAAAGCTTCATTACAGATTATGTTATATGACATCAATTCAACAGATGTATATAGTTATCGACCACAGTCTACTACTATGTTAGGTAAGAATTTTCATGAAATATAACACACGCAAGAGAGCGGCACCAACACAAACAAAAATCAGAGTCGAAGGACTAAATCCACGAAATCTGCAGCTTTTTATCCGTTTTAGTAAATCGATTGTTATCTGCCGCTACTGCATAATTATAAGTACTTTACACTACTCATTCCAATTTCTATGTGAGTGCTCCCTCACCTGACTCACTGTTCTCATTCACTCATTTCACTCACTCACTTATTTCGCCCACTCACCTCGCTCACTCACTTCATCACACTCAGTCACCTCTCTCATTCCACTTAATGACTCAGCTCACTCACTCCTAAAAACAAAATGAAATAAAAAATAAAAAACGCAAAAAATATCATACCTCCCCCCTTAAGAAAGTTAAAAAATAGAAAATTACCAGGAGAGGACATAATACCGAACAACCTCCTAAAGTACGGAGGACCAGATCTGACGAAACTATTAAAACTAATCCAAAAAATAATTGAACAAAATATCATAGAAACTATACAACAATGGAGATCCTAAGGTTCCTAAGTATTATAAGATTAAGCATCCTAATACCTCTCTTCAAACAGGGAACAAATTAGACCCGGAAAACTACACAGGAATCAAGCTATTAAACACTAAAATGAACTACTAACTAAAACACTAAAATTAACAATCAAAGTGATAACAAACAATCTTAATCAAATTATAACACTAGCTGAAGAACAACAAGGTTTTAGATCGGGAAGATCATGCACTGACACTATATTTATAATGAAGAACGTGTAAGAAAAATCACTAGAAGACAACAAACCGGCATATTTATGTTTGGTGGACCTGAAGAAGGCATTTGACAGGGTCAAAGTCTTGCTCAACCTGATCATTGATGAAATAATGGAAAAAGTAAGAACAAAAAAAGGATACCAAATGGGAGAAAAACAACTGAAAATAATCTGCTATGCAGACGACGCAATACTAATATCTCAAAACGAAGATGATTTACAACATATGCTGCACCAATTTAGTATAACCACCAGAAACATTAACATGATAATTTCGCAAAAAAAAGTCAAAATGCATGGTTAACAGCAAATCTATTAAGATGACGGTTCCCCAATAACAAGACAATCAGTGGGAAGATCACGAAAACGATGGAACGATAACTTACTGGAGGCACATTAAAAAGTACACTCATATCTATATAAAAGGTAGAAGAAGACTTATTATTTCAGAACTTTTTCGCTTATATTTTTAAGCTTTCTATGATTTCAGGCATTGTATATTTGACTTAGACAAAAAAGTATCTAGCGATTGTTAGTATCGTTAAGTTAATATAAGTTTTGCGAAGTAGACGTCACCTATTTCTATTTTTTATTCAGTAGGTGAAAAAGAAGAATGTTTAAATGAGTGGTGGCGTTGGCCGCTGACTGTACAAGAATACCAGTCAGTTAGTGCCAGTGGCAAGCCCGATGGCCTGAAGTATGTGGTGGACCGCATTTCCAAGAATTGACCACTGAACTTAAAGCAATGTGCCGCTAAGTCGTTTTTAGTAAAGTAGATTATTTACCTGAAAGATGGTATGATACGTTTACGAGAGACGGATATAACTATAAGAGATAGATTATAGACAAGAGTTTTGTTACTAAACAATACTAAACAAAATATTTTAATTTACAATTAACGTTCCATTTCATTTCATTTAACAAAAAAAAAACGAATGTCAAAGATATTTTGTCTGTCCTATTCTACAATAGATTGTTGATTAGGTACTTAATCGTTTCAGCACGAGTATACCTGTAGTTTGCCTGCAGACAGAAGATCGCATTTGAATAGCTTTTTTGCTTTCCGAAGCTCTTTAGCTCTATTTATACTTAATCTAGAACTTCTCCTATAATGAATCTTTGACCTTGATCCATTAGATTAGATAGAGCTCCGGAGGCTAGGCGAGGTCGGAATACGTTAGGCTGTTTTAGCTCTCGGGCAAAGTTAGGACCTTAAAACTCTTCTATAAATGTTTTCTTAAGTAATCTACTACTGAGGAGCCAAACAAGGGTAAATTTTCGAAATACACTATGCCTGTAATTACAAATGATTATAATAGTGTATTTCTAACGCAGTTTGTGTTGTTTTCTATCTTTCAGTAGTCTTAACAAAAATCTGCATTCTGTAGACGCACTTAACATTTTTCGTTTAGTAAAATAAGTGCAAATTATTTCTTTTTTTTTTAATCGTATGATAAAGCGTGTGATAAAGTTTATGATAAAGTGCCTCCAGTGTTCTGTGGTGGATACTCAATTAGCAAGGAGTTACAAGTGAGTTTGCGAAGATCATGAGGGATGTGTATGATGAAGTAACAATAGATCACATGCCATAAGCCAGTTAAAAAATATCCGTAAGGAGCGCTTAGGTCGAGGTTTGGTATTAAATCATAACTTCATATTATTGTGAAATTAGTGAGCTATTAATTTAATCTTTAGTTTGAACATTTTTGGATAATGGATATTTCAACGTTAAAAAACAGTTATTTTTTATTTTCTGTCTCATAGTTATCCTATGAAATAACGCAAATTAAATCTTGTTAAAGTCTTATATTATTGTTCTGAAGCTATTTTCTTGTGGCATTTCAAAGTAATAACTATTTAAATAGGAATAAGCCACAATTAAAGGTTAAAGTACGTTTATTGACGTTTCAATTTCCACTTCGGAAATCGTTCTCAAAATACAAAACGTTTTATATAATATTATAATATGTAAAACTAATTAAACAAATATATGCTGTCCCCCAGGAATTCAATTGATGAATATAGGTAGATCTATAGATAGGAAAATAATTTTCATAAAGTGTTACTTATTCTATTTTTAAAATTACAAATCATGTAATTAATACTAATATTTGTATTTTGAAAACGATTTCCGAAGTGGAAATTGAAACGTCAATAAATTTACTTTAACCTTTAATTGTGGCTTATTCCTATTTAAATATTAATTAAATCATAACACAGTTATAAATTATTTCATTCATATATGGGAATAATTTAGAAGAAATTATATCTTTTCTTCCTTTTTCCTCTAAAAGATCTGATATATGAAAACCCCTGTCCACTAAAATAAATTCTCATTATTTCAAAATTATTGTATATACTCATTAAATTAAAAAGAAAATGTCTGTAATTCATGTGATAGGTTCCACTTGAGTTAAACGATAAGAAAACACGATAAAAAACTCAACTATTAATTACAGTTAATGTTGGGTTTAACAGATTTCTTTCTGTACTAGAATTGATGACGAGAATGATATAATCTGTAGCTTTAAGTTTTTACTAAAATATCGTGACTATCTCCACCTCGCAATTATTATACTATTCACCTAGCAGTTGCAATATAAACAAATGCAAATTATTGACCCAATTTTTCTGATTAAAATCTCATAGTCTAAACATAGTTCAACTAAATAATTGTTTTTGTTCAAATCTCAATTAAATAAACAATAGTTTAATTAAAAAAATTGTCTTAGGACTTTATTTTGTTAGCGTAACACATCAGTTTTGAGAAAATATACACTGTTTTATTATATGAATATCTATGAGCTAGTTTCTATGAAAAAAGTAAACACATCGTCTATTTTTGACATTTTTAAGTATCAATCTGTAATTAAGTTCAAAACATTCAGACTTAAGATTCGAAACAGTATCTACAGCTTAGTTGAGTGGTTAGAAATTCTGAACTTTTCAGAGATCCAAATGTTAGTCAGGAAACCTTTTTGAGGCAATAGTAGAGTGGAGAAATTATAGTTTTTATGCAATAATATAAGAGAAACAAGAACATATTTTGTCAACTTCCATGTTTTTAACACAACACAAGGATTAATAGATTTATTTACGCATGAGAATCAGGTGAGCCTTAGTATTTGGTTTAATGGTGAAGTTAGGACACCTGGATCCTGGATCCAGGATCATGTTGAGTTCACACTGTAAGGAATCTCATATAAATATTTTTAACCAATCTCTGGATTCTACTAACCTTGTCTAGTGAATATGACTATTAGCTTCGGAGTGCAGATCACCAACTCATTTTTGCAACACTAAACCAAAAATTCAAAGATCTGAAACAAGAGGCTATCACAAATAAAGTATACACCACAATTTAAAAGTCAATGTAATGAAAGATTGGAAAATATTTTACCAGCCATGGGCACTGATGATTCCGGAAAGATTTGGCAATCTTTTAAAAATACCTTAATACAGATCGTGACTGAGTGCGAGTCACAATCTAATGCCGACTCAACCGGACCAAAAAAAATGGGTGGATAGCTTCAAATATGTTTTTGGCCTTGTTGAAGAATCCAGAAATCTCAAAAATGCTGGTATTGAAAACCCTCTTAGGAATTCCCAGTATTGACAGCTATCTAGAGCTATTCAGGCTGTTTGTAGACGAGACAAGAAGAAGCATATAGAGAAAATCTGCAGGGAGTTTCAATAACATGCCGACACAAATAATACCAAAGAACTCTTCGATAAAGTCAGACGACTCACAAGTAAATTCAAGCAGAAATCTTGGTCTATAATGAAGGCAATGTACAGACGGATTTGGACAAGGTTATAGATGTTTGGAAGGCGTATTGTAAGTCTTTATACGCCGATACAGATCAGATATCCGCGGACACTCGTTATGTACTTGAACGTCAGGCGTCAACTTTCCACTCCCCTTCAACAGGGACATATCACACTCATCTTTTAGAGACCGACAACACAATCTTTGAATCAAAACCTGACATACTTTTTTCTGAAGTTTAATTTTCTCTGAACATTAGTAAGTCAAACAAAGCAGCTGGCTACGATTTCATTACCGCTGATGTCTTACAGGCGCCTAGCTTGACGATTGGAGAAGATTGAAGACCATAATCATACTTCTACAAGAAAGTTTCAACAAATAACTGTAACAATTTTGGACTACTAGTTTTAATATCACACGCCAGTAAAGTGATCCCCTAAAACCTACAGCGTCATCTAGAAAACTTTATAAGTTGACAAAAAAAAATTGAGGCGCGATTTGTGAAGGAAAGCGGTACCAGAGAACAAATCCTTAATGTAAGAAACATAATAAAAAAAACCAGAGATTTGATCATAAAAATTAGATGGGACAAACTATGGAACATACTGATGACAATGGGTGTACCTTAACAGTTAACTCACCTTATTAATAAATTGTATCAATATATCCTGCCATATATTCAAATGGACGGATACCTATCTAACGAATGCACTTTGGAACAGGGCGTACGCCAAGGATGCATTTTGTCTCCCTTATTATTTAACATCTATACAGAGTTCATAATGTGCAGAGTTTTGGATGGGTGCGAAGGATGAGAAAACGTAGGCGGTGTCAAGATATCTAACTTACGTTTCGCAGATGACACTAAACTTCTAGCGTCTACTCCAGAAAAGATTACTAACTTACTAAAAAGAATTAGGTAGAAAGTGCTAACTTTGGTCTCACGCATAACTAGCGGGGTGTAAGGTAGTCTTCTCTATGATATAGTTTGGAGGTCTAGTTAACAACAGACAGTTATGAACTCTAAATTCCAAGACTAATACATGTAGCATGACGTGATCGTCTCATTACTATGACAAACAAGAAGAGACTCGTTTTAACTCTGGTCTTTTCCATATTTTACTAGGTATGCGAGACATGGACAATCAGAGAATCAGATAGACGACGCATAGACACATTGGCACAGAAACAAGAAAAATACTTACGACGTCAGAAGTGAGAGCCTTGAGATTAGTTACATGTTGAGAAAACGTTAAGACATAATACCAAGTAACCAAATAAGTAATATCTGTAAAATACATGATATTGTACGATCATGAAGACAGAGAAGACTGAACTTAACGATTTAAGACCAATCAAATTGTACCATGGAATAAAGACCTTTAAAAATATCTATATAAGAACAGACCTAGGGCGTATTGTAAGCCGAAAAAGAGATGGTAAACACAAAAAATTTCCTGCCGATCTTCCTTCAACAGAATATGTGAATAATCCTCTTGCAATAAAGAACTCCCATCAAGAGGTAGCTAAAAACTTTCCATCTCTTCATAGCGGTTCATAATATACCAGACCAGACCAGATCTTATACTAGTTAATAAACGAACTAGGCAAACAACACTTCCGATATGGCGAAAGGTCTGAAGATACAAATAAGGAGGCAAGGGAGAATAGAAAGTACCCAGATGATAACTAGTACTCTCTATAGCACTAGTGTCATTCCGAAGAGCCTACTTGAGGATATCAAACAGCTCTTAGTGAACGCCTCTACAGGAACATACAAAAAGGGAGATGTCCAGATGTGTAACAAAAATTTTCCAGCTTAACGTATCATCCAAGGCTCGATATCACAGAAAGACCCCTTCTTCACCCATAGATCAATCGTTTTGAAAACGTAGGAATCTACAATGATTTAATTTTCTTCTTACAGGAAGAAAGATCCGCATGGCTCAAATCTGGATCACAATGTTACAATATATCATTTCATAATTCCCTACATACGCTACTATCCCGATAATATGGTATCTTTGTTGCGAATATGTGAACGTCAAAATTAAATTAACTTTAAAATGAGATAATGCATACAAAAGATTATGTATTTCTCAATGCACATTTTGTGGCTCTAGCTATCTCAATGCACATACTGATTTTACAGCACGGACATTTTCGTGATTATTATATGAATAATCTTAACCCAAATAATTTCCAATGTTCTCTTATTAGTTTTTAGGTTTTACACAGATTTTAAATTAATATTGTGTTGGTACATTCTTTCATTTTGATCCGTGAGTTAGTGTAGTTAGTACGAGTATTACATAATATAACATATTTTAATTTGACTTCGCTAACATTGTTGTTATCATTTTTTTCTCCATTTCCTATTATGTACAAGTTCATCTACCTAAGCCTCGAAAAACATACATCTTTGGACATAGACTGTGTGTTTTTTTCTCCAGGATTTTCACTACTGGACTATTTCACACCATTTTTCATCATTTTTGGTCCAGTATGTTGTTTTAAGTCATCTGACCATAATTTGTGGTCTTTCTCTTTCTCATTTTTATCTCCGCGATCTCCAGTTTATGAAATGATTTCATCAATCCTCTCTTGTGCTTGCCTCATTATAAATATAGCATCAATGCATGATCTTCCCGACCTAAAACCTTGTTGTTCGTCTGCGAGTGTTATAATTTTATTCAGTTTATTTGTTATCACTTTGTTTGTTCCACTCCTATTCCTCTGTAGTTTTTCGGGCCCGATTTGTCTTCCTTTATGCTTTAGGAGTTCATTCGGTATTATGTCCTCTCTTGGTGATTGTCTATTTTTTAATTTTCGTAATGCTTCCTTTACATCTCCCTCCCCAATGGTTATTTCTGGTACTCAGTTAAAGGAGAAAATTAATCAGCTTGGTTTGAAATAGTTTTATAAAACCTATTTGGACAAAGAGTATTATCCTGCAGTTTACAAACATTGTTTGTCGATGATTTCGCTATTTGGAAATACCTAAAGGTGTGAACAACTTTTTAGCCCAATGAAGTATAGTAAATCTCGAATGAGACCACGATTCACTGATGATCATTTGGAAAACTGTTTGCGGATAGCAACAACATCAATCGACATCAACATTTATGTACTTAGTTCTGCGATGGTTTAGTCCTAAAATGAAGAGTATGACTACTGGTCAATCTAATGTTTAAATATTTTGAGCTATATTGAATATCGGTACAAACACCACCAAATAATTTAAACAACTTTTACCATTAAATATTTTGGAATTTCAGTAAGTTTTTTATCAGAATACTCAGACACACAAGATTTGATTTTCAAGCTTTTCATTGCACCCATAATTACTGGAAGAGTAGTTTTTAACAGCGAAAAATTATCGCTTGTGTATTTTATGGCGTACAACTATTAAATCAGGAAAACAAAAATATTCTTGAAAACGAACATTGTAAAGCGAAAATTCTAAATTAATTTTTAAGTTGCGGTTTATATCCTACAAGATAATAAAAGCTGAGATAATCAAATAGCACCTAACGATTTGACATTACTGTAAAATTCAAATAACCATGTTGCTATCTTGATATAACCGTTTTAAAGATCAAGAAGTAAATAAACAAAGATTCAAACAAAAGGTAAAATTATCCAAATAAATAGGTATATTTTCCGCTAGAACGAATAAGACTGTTGTCTAAAATGGAACGATAAGGCACTGCACTATTTTCTTGTTGTTCTTTCATTTTATCACTGCTTTGATTCCAGAAGAATAGAGAAAAGCATAACTCATAGGAATTTATGTGATTTCTACATTTGGAAGAATACAGGGTGTTTTGATGCTTGGACTACAATAGAATCGTGAGATTAAGGGATTAGGGGAATTTAAAAAGAATTATGCTGGGATACACTACATGTGCAGTGCACGAACAACTTTTTCTCGGCAAAAAAGGCAAAATAAAAGTTATTTAGGTATCGAGTAATAAATAAATATAAAGTTTTTTCATAATTTATTGTGTAGTGCAGGCATGAGCAGCTTCATTATGGAGCTTAGCCAGGTTTGAAAACTAAATCATTACATCTCAACATTTTATTTTTGTTCTAATCACCTGTGTTTCAATATTGCAGAATCATGAATGTTGTTTTCTTCTAAGTCCTCTTTTCACTCTAATCTAACTTGCAATTATTTAACTTGGAATTTAACTCCAATTCATTGAGTGACTCTCAAGAAGTAGTTCAAACATGCTTTTAGATTTACTGTTTCTAAAATTGTCTCTTTCTGTATCTCTTCATTGGTAACATGCTTAAATGCTGCTTTTCTAGCATGTAGCGTTTAATACCCGTAATTATAAACTGTATATTTTGTCGCAACACTACTTTCGGAGTTTGCCAATGCGTATTAGCGAATATACAGAGACACTATGCCTGAAATCAAGTCTTAAGTGCCTTTACATTTATTTACTTTTTATAAGTATAAGAAACCAGTTCACGAAAGGTGCTGGCTAGATGGATCGATATGTTGTGAAATGCAATTTTAGATTCTCCATGTCGGTCCTTTCATTGTCTGTTTTGTCTTGTAATTTATAGAAGCCACAGATTTAAAGAAAAATCTGAAATTTGGTTTCGACAACCAGGAAATCTTCGGATTTCTACTTTTTGGTTTTCTTCTCACATGTCGCTGTAACATCTTTATTCCCCTTTATTGAAGCTATTTTATTATTACTTCTTTTGACGGAAAATATTTATTTCACGTTCAGGACTTCTCTATCAGTCTCTGATGAGTCCTGCTAAAATGAAATACGTATTAACGAATATGCAAAGGCACTACACATGAAATCAAATCTTAACTGCCCTGTCTTTTCTTAATACAAATATGTTATCTTGGGATTCCATTGAGAAAATCCAATTTATTATATATCTGAAAATGCATGATAGCATCTCTTCATACGGGACTGTTCAAAGCAAAAAACTGTGTCATAGAAACCGCACTATCAATAACCTTCAAACGGAGTATAGTAATATGATGTATTCTCAAAATTTGATACCAGTCGATTTGAATCTAACCATGTAATGAGATGTAGCATCATTTTCCAATAGTTTAAACTCTTATTTAATTCTTGAACAGATATTATTTAAAATTGGATTAGAACCTCTTTAAAGAACAGTTTCAGAATCTCTTTAAAGGATATATATTATGTTTGTGAACGTTTTGATGTTGTGGCTGATAATATTTTTCCTAATCACTATCTATCAATTTATTTTCCTTTGGTATTTACATTAAAGAATAATGGCTAACTTTTAACAACATAAATGCGTATAATATGTTTTTTTCTAGAATTAAGCGTGGTCACGTTACAATATTTATTTCATAAAGTGTGTAAACATCGCCGAAATTTTCGAAGCGATATGCCCTCGTCGGGACAGTAAACTCTTTCATATAAAAAATAAACAAGGAGCTTATAAAACACCAGCGAAGCTATAATAAGTAGGTAGGTTACTCTACTAACAAGCCAAGGAATTTATTTGAAGTGTCGGCTTGCTTGAATAACAGAAGACCAGTTAAGTAAGCTACACAATAAAAAATTTAATCTTCTTCACTTATAATAAGTATTTGTCAAAGGAAATTTCTGAGATAAATAAAAAATAGGTATGTGGTGCCATAAATATATAAAAGAAAGTTAAAAAGATGTAAATGTATTAACAAAAATATCAAGGGACAACAGGTCACAATCTAATAATTTTCTGAATGAAATATCGTTTGACGTAGCCGAAAAAACTGCAACGTTAAAAGAGTTTCGTTGTTTCATGTGGTCAATGGACCTCCAAATATAATAAAACCGTGAAGTGCTACCATTTAAAAGGGTGTGTTTTTGAAAAACGACTGAATTTGTCCCTAGGTGCATTTGGGTGAATTCTATGCAGTTTTCGTACATATACATCTACAAAAAATTGTTCAAAACATATTTTCTATCGAAATGTCATCTTTTAAAGTAAAATAATTTTTTTTACAAATATATATTAAAAACGAAACAATAAACAGGAACGCACTCGATTTTTCTTTTTTGTCCCATAACTTTTTTCCACGAGGTTATAGGCAGCTTTACAGAAAAAAAACTGTAGGATTTACAGTATCCGAGACACGATTTTTCAAAGTTTACCACTTACACTATTTTTGGTGTATTTTTTCTATTTTTTCGCAAACATTGTTCTATAACTCAGTATTTTTTTCATATAGTTTATTGATATATAGGGTGGTCCTTAAGTAATTGTACAAAAAAAACCGCATATTCTACACTTTAGAATATTACGATTTAAGCCAAATTGCTTTAATAAAATGTTAATATTAAGAAAGATACAGGATGTTAAAGTGGTTAAAGAAGCAGTTTACAGGTTAACAGGTTTAAAGAAATTTAAAATTGTATTTTTCGCTATAACTTTCTTGATATAGGGAAATTATAATTTGGTGCAAACTTTAGTGTAGCTGATAGAGGGCGCCACATATGTGGCATACATTTGCACTTAACTTCTTCAAGTTACCGGTATTTTTGATAAATTAAAGATACATTATTTTACCAAAAAAAGGTATACCTGTTAATAACTTCAAAACAACAATTTTCGAGATAATCGCATTTTACAAATCAACTACATAAGTCAGATTATGTATCAGGCAACGAAAGAAAATTAGACAAAAACATCAGTACTTCTGAATTTTGTTATAAAATACTTTTAATAAAGTTAATAGTTAACGAAATAATAAATAAAATAAATATTTCAGCAGGATAATTAATAATAGGTTTGACAAAATAACAGAACAATATGATTTTACATCAAACACGTTACGTTTTATATTAAATTAAAATCATAAACATTTTATTTACAAACGAAATTAAAAAATAGTTACACTAAATAACATTAAACTTTTTGTGAAAGTAAGTGTTCGATATTTCCACAATTTTCTTTAATTCATTTTGTCAATACATTCCCTAAAAGATCGTCTCATATTAAATAGCATCATTGGTTCTAAAGAAACTGCTGCAGTACTTATTAAAAGTATTATAAGTATAATAATAGTTATTCTTTTGAGATTTTTATTAATTAAATAATTATATTAATATCTTGACCACATGACTTAAGTATGTGACTACCACGAACAATCCAACGTTCTGGAAAGTTGTATTTAAATACTGTTCTCACTCCCCTTTCTCTGTAATGTAATCCGTCTTGTATACCATCTTGTATAAACCACATATTTCGCCTTAAGTTTGATGACAATTCTTCCAATAAATCAATACAATTATTTTATAAAAAATGTAAATAAATCTCACCATTCAAATTACAAAAAATCATGGCACATGCTAATCAAAATTACCAATGGTTCCAAACTATACGTTTATTTAAAATGCATATTTAAAATGCTTGTCGTATGGTTTGGAACCATCGGTAATTATTTTTTATGGGTATGTGAATTACCTTGTAATTTGAATGGTGAGATTTATTTACATTTTTTGTAAAATGATTTTATTGATTTATTCGAAGAATTGTCATCAAACTTAAGGCGAAATATGTGGTTTATACAAAATGGTACACCATTACATTACAGAGAAAGGGGAGTGCGAACAGAATTTAAATACAACTTTCCTGAGCGTTGGATTGTTCGTGGTAGTCATATTCCTTGGTCATGTGATGAGATATTAATATAATTATTTAATTCATAAAAATCCCAAACGAATACTTTATTATTATATTAAAGTTATTATATATTATACTTTTAATACTTATTATAAATACTGCAGCAATTTTTTAGAACCAATGATGCTATTTCATATGAGACGATCTTTTATGGAATGTATTGACAAATGAATTAAAGAAAATGGTGGACATACCGAACACTTACTTTGTACTTGTACCAATATTTTGGGAAGGCATTAGGTCGCAGGTCATTTAAAGTTATAAATGTTGTACAAATATGTTTGGCCAAAGAGTTCCCCTTATCCTTGGGAAGTTTATCTTACCTGACTTGCCTGTACCGATAAGAATTGACGGCATACTTTCTAAAGTTGTTATTATATTGTAGTATTGATTTATATGTAATTCATGCTGGGTCAAATGACCAATTAAAAATCTCTTATGGGCTTCTAGTCTTAATACGTTTAAGATTTTTGTATTTTCTTGAAAATGTTTTCTTATATATAACAAAAAATTGTAAAAAATTTGAATATTCATGTTTACATCATGTAACAAAGTATGTGTGGAATCGACTTCACTTTTTGTGATTCGACAGCAATTTTTAATGCATTACATATTATAATTACGATTATTTCGCTGGTTATATACAATACATATAATATTAAGAAAATAATGAAAAATGTAGAAAGAGTATTCAAAGAAATATGATTTAAGAACATTTTATCAATGGCGCCAGATAATAGACGATCATTTTTTGTTCATCTCAGTTCTCTGCGAAAAATATAAGACCAAATATACAGAACATTCCACCATCTATCATCATAAAGCACATCAAACCTTTCGATTACTTGAAAGAGAAAACATCAAATTAATGTCTCATTGTCGGTATCCACCTGATTGATCACCAAATGATTTCCTTTTATTCCTCGTTAGTCACAAAATTTTAACAAAGGTTTTTAATGAACAGAGACGGGCTAAGTATTAAAAGTATTTTTTGTGTACCAACGTTGAGAATAAACATCTTTGGTAATATATTTTTTTATTTATTAAACACCTAAGCTGTGTTTTTACCACTGAAATCTGGCCACAGTTGACCAATTATCAATTATTCTTCATTGACGTAAATTACTAAATCATACTTAAATTCTAAGAGCTTAACCCTATGGTGTCCTCTTTTTTTATCTAACAACTATGCTCTGTAGCTGCACTATATTATGATACCAAAACCAGGGAAATTATAAAATAAAGTTAGTTAAATATAGTTAGTTAAATAAAGTTAGTTAGTTAAAGCTTATATAGGCCAATGTCACTTTTACCAGTGATGTCGAAGCTGTTTGAGAAACTTACGCGAAAAGAATGAAGAAATTTAAGTAACTTTTTTTATACTCTTCAATACAGAAGTGATTTCGTGATTTATTATTTCATTACCTCCAAAGATTTCAAGTCGTCCAATGTACGTATATTTATTAAAAAACTAATTACTAAGTTAATCATAGCTCGAGGCTGACAATAGGCAACATCTTGGTTCTCCCTTTCTCCACTGTGGTGGTAGCAGGTAGAGGTTGAGATGATCCAAATCTGAAGTTAAACGTGAGAGGTGGCTGAACAGAGTTAAAAGAACAGCAGGAGAAGGATTGGCTTTCCTCTTTCTGTTACGAACTGAGTAATTGTTCGAGTTTTGGCGAAAAGTTGGATTCAAATTAGTAGGTGCATTAGAAGTAGATTGCGCAGATGTTAGCGACATTTTATTTTGTGCAATATCAGGAAAATTTTTATCGTAATTGAGGAGTTTTTTTTATCGAAGTAGAAGAGGTCCACTTTTCGCGGGGGGTGTGTGGCATATATAAGTCGCGCCCCCTACACACAAACTGCGTAACTTGCGCCTTTCCCCATTCACACACTCCTAAATTCCTCAATCTTTGACCGGAAGGTCGATAAACATTTCTGACGGAGGGCAGCAGCGACCGCCAGTACCAAGTTAAGGCCTATAGGAAATTATCCTGAACCGGCTTATCATTGGAATTTCACAAGCAGAGCTGTAACAGCAGAAAGGTTGTGATACTGCGATGCAATAGGGCGGGGGAAACCATTGCATAATAATTCCCAAGAAAGTTATGCGTGATGTCATCGAATGGAATGCCTCAGATGTTGTCACGCAGCCCGGTTGACGACCGGCGCTACCTTGAACCGGGTCAAGTAGTCTAAAATTGGCCACCGGCCACACAAATGCTAGTGACCAGGCATCGTGTGGAAATTCAGCTACTGGTCTACAAAAAGATAAAGTAAAACTCAGGCAGCTGCTAGTGACCAGGCATCGTGTGGAAATTCAGCTACTGGTCTACAAAAAGATAAAGTAAAACTGAGGCAGCTATTGAAGGTCGGTACATGGAATATACAAGGGCTAAAAACGATCACAGGTAAGCTAGCAATTATTGAAAACGAGCTAGCAAGGTACAATATAGAAATCTCTGGACTAGCTGAAACTCATTGGTTAGGAGAGGGTCATTTTAGAACAGACAATGGCAATTATATTTACTTCTCTGGCGGTGAGACCCAGAACCATTCTGGTCTCACCAAGATTCTTCTCTTCTTCAGATGCAAATCCACTAATGGATGTTAGCGATCACATTTTCCATTAACTCTCTATTTCTTGCAATATGTATCAGAGATTGTATGTCGTTAATCCCTGTCCATTGCCTTATGTTTCGGAGCCAGGACATTTTCTTGCGTCCCATTCCTCTCTTGCCTTCAATTTTACCCTCGATTATAAGTTGGAGGAACTGGTATTTTTCATTTCGCATGATGTGACCTAAATACGCCGTTTTCCTTTTCTTGATGGTTTCGAAAAGTTGGCGTTCTTGGTTTATTCTTTTAAGGACATCTATATTTGTGATTTTCGCTGTCCATGGTATTTTTAGGATACGGCGATAAAGCCACATTTCGAAAGCTTCCAATCTGTTTATATCCCTCGTTTTGAGTGTCCAGCCCTCTACGCCATATAGCAGCACTGACCATACGTAGCACTTAGTAAACCTTAGTCTCAGTTGAAGATCGAACTCAGAACAAGTCAGTACCTTCTTGAATTTTACGAAAGCTTGTCGAGCTTGCTCAATGCGACATTTTACTTCCCTGTCCGATGCCCAGTCTTCAAATAGCCACGATCCCAGGTATTTAAATTTACTCACTCTTTCTATGGATTTACTATTCAGTGTTATGGAGGAGTTTTCAAATGCATCCAAGTTTCTGGAGATGATCATGAATTTGGTCTTTTTGGTATTAATCTCTAGTCCCATTCGCTCACTGTATTCTCCGATTATAGTGACAAGTTGTTGAAGATCGACTATGTTGTCACAAATTAAGACACCATCATCAGCATATCGTATGTTGTTGATCAATACTCCATTCACCTTGATTCCCATCTCTGCATCCTCCAAAGACTCTTGAAATATGGCTTCTGAATAAATGTTAAATAAAAGAGGGAAAGCACACATCCCTGTCGAACGCCTCTTCTTATATGTATGGGCTTAGATATAGAATTGTCTATTTTAGCTGTGCCGTTTGATGCCAGTACAAGTTTTCAATGCATCTTATGTCTTTTTGGTCTACATCAACTTTCTTGAGAATCTGCATTAACTTGTGGTGTTGGACACGATCAAACGCTTTTTTGTAATCTAAAAAGCATAGGAACACATCCTTCCTCTGATCGTAACAATTTTGGACCAGTACCTGTGTTGCTACTATTGCTTCTCGTGTTCCTAAACCTTGCCTAAACCCGAACTGGGAATCACTGATGTCCCATTCACATTTTTTGTATAATCTTTGATGTAGTATTTTTCAGAATATCTTTAAAGTGTGACTCATCAGCCTAATGAGTCTGTGATCCTCACATCTTTTTGCATTGACTTTCTTGGGCAGGGGAATAAAGGTAGAGCGTAACCACTGTTGAGGATAGCAGCCAGTTTCATAAATTAAATTAAATATTTTGTGTAGTGCTGAAATTCCCCTTTCATCTAGTAATTTGAGTATTTCTGTCGGGATCTCATCTGGTCCAGGTGCCTTATTGTTTTTTGAATTTAATATTGCTTTTTCTATCTCCTCTTTGGTGATTGAAGGGCCAGTCAGCTGGTCGTCTGTATAAACTTCACTCATGGGTCTTTCGTCATGGAAGAGCTCCTGGATATAATTTTCCCATATATCACTTTTCTCCTTTTCACCCAGCACTATCTGGTTATCCTGATTAACTATGGTAGTTGGTCTTCGTTTTCTGTATATTCCAGCAGTTTCCTTAAGCTTTTTATGTAAATTACGGTCGTCGTGTTGTCTTTGTAAATGTTCTAGATCGATACATTGTTGCTTAAGCCATTCATTTTTTGCTATTCTTATTTTTGCTTTTATTTGCCTGTTAATGTTTTCATACATATTGCTGCCATCTTGGTTATTCTTGTGTCTTCGTCGTTCTTCCATTAGTAATAGTATTTCTTCTGTCATCCATTTTTGCTTCTTGTTATTTCGTTTGTACCCTAAGTTGTTTTTCATGATGTCTGTTACAGCACTTGTAATCGTATTCCATGTTGGTGTTATATCTTCGGTAATGTTTGTCGTTAATATTTGAATTTGTACGTTTATTTCATTGCTTGTTTTTGCTTTCACCAAGATTACAAAAGTCAATTGTCGAATTTAAAGCTGTGAACGATAGGATAGTACTCATTAAACTGGATGGCTAACCACATAAACTTAATATCATACAAGTTTAAGCGCCAACCAGCACATCAGATGGCATAAAGATCGAGGAGTTCTACGAAAAACTGGAGACCACAATCGCTAACATACCAAATAAAGAACTTACTATAATATGTGGCGACTTTTGTTTTTGTGTAGTGTTGCCAAAAGTTGGCAACACTACACAAAATGACGACTTAAAGAATGTACTGGGAAAGTTTGGCATAGGGCAGAGAAACGAAAGAGGAGACCGTTTAATCGAATTTGCTATCACAAACAACTACTCTATCATGAATACTCGATTTAAACACCATGTACGTCGACTTTATACTTGGAAAAGTCCTGGAGATAGATTTAGAAATCAAATAGATTACGTCCTCACTAATATTCGCTGGAGATCGTCCATTCAAAGAGTCAGATCATATCTAGGGGCGATATGCGGATCCGATCATACTCTCCTCGTAGCTTAAGTAATGCTTAAACTTAAATCACCCAACAAACAAAGAGAGATAAAGAGGATAGAACTAAGAAAGAAAGACTACCTTCTACAGGAAGTACAGAAAACTATGCCCTCTATTCGTAACGGAACATCACAAGAAATATGGGAGACTGTTAAACATTGCGTAACAACACCAGTGGATCGCTCAAAGAAAAATAATCCGGTGAAACGGAAACACTGGATAACAGATGAAACTCTTAAAATAATTGAGAATAGAAGAAATCTCTGTAAAAGTGGTGTACATAGTGAAAGGGAAAAAGCTAGTTTAAGAAACCTCAATAAAGAAATAAAACGAAGATGTAAGGCCGACAAAAAACAGTACTATCAAAGTATATGCAAAGAAATTGAGAGACATGGTCAGAATAATCAGAAGAGAGATCTATTTAGAAAAATACACTACCTGACAAGAGACTTCAGAGCCAGAACTTGGGCCATTGAACATAACACTGGAACCCTGAGAACAAACAGAGAAGACATAGCAGAGACATGGAGATCGTATTGCAGGGACCTATATAAAGATGATCAACGCCAAGAGCTTGTTAGCCAAATCTCTGAGGAGGTGGAAGAAGAACCTGATATACTCGAAAATGAAGTAAGACAGGCTATCAACAAGCTCAAATATAACAAAGCACCAGTTCCAGATATGATAACAGCAGAAATGCTTAAAGCCACAGAAGAAACCGGAGTAAAGTTACTTCATCTATTCTGTAACCAAATATGGCATTCCAAACAATGGCCTGAAGACTGGACAAAATCTACAATAACGACCATACATAAAAAAGGCAGCTTCCATAAATGCAACAATTATAGAACTATCTCTCTTATATCCCATGCCAGCAAGATAATGGTACATATAATCAATGAGAGACTGAAAACATTCCTTCAAATAGAAATTCCACAAGAGCAAACTGGATTTACCAAAGGTAGAGGCACTTGAGAACACCTGCTGAATATAAGACAGATAATCGAGAAATCTAGGGAATTCAACATCCCACTATACATCTGTTTTATAGATTACCGTAAAGCGTTCGACAGGGTCAAGTGAAGACACTTATGGCGAATACTAAAAGAAGTAGGCGTACCACAACATCTAATTACGCTTATAACTGAACTGTATGAACACACTACTGGATCAGTTAAAGTACTTGACACACTTTCGAACGAATTTCATCCAGAACGGGGTGTCAGACAAGGATGTATACTATCTCCACAATTATTCAACATATATATGGGGAGTATATTATGCGAAGAGCACTTGAAGGATGGGAAAAGGGCATCTCAATAAATGGTCATAAACTACACAACCTACGTTTCGCAGATGACACAGCCCTTCTTGCAAATAGTCAAGCTGAGCTGATGAAACTTATACGACTGATCGAAAACGAAAGTCAAATATTTGGTCTGCAATTAAACATATCAAAGACAAAGATCATGATAGTGGATAGACTAAACAACAATCATCCACATATAACCACAATTGACCGGTTCGAGGTTGTGAGCTCATACTTATATCTGGGATCATTAATCACAAACACAGGGTCATTACAAGAAGAGATTAAACGTAGATGTGATCTAGCAAAAGTTGCCACAGCAAAAATGACCAAAATATGGAAGGACTGTCAAATTTCAAGAGCGATAAAGATGAGGTTGATCAACTGCTTAATATTCCCAATACTGACCTACGGATGTGAATCTTGGTGAGACAATCGGAGAGAAGAAAGATAGACGACACTGAAATGTTCTGTTGGAGACGAATGTTACGAATTCCTTGGATTGACCGTAGAACAAATAATTCAATTTTAATAGAGCTAAAAGTTAGCCAACGACTCTCTAGTAAAGTCCATCTCCAACAATTAAAATATTTTGGGCATGTTATGAGAGCAAACACAGAAAACATGGAAAGACTCATAATACAAGGAGAGGTAGAAGGCAGAAGACCACGAGGAAGATCCCCAAAAAGATGGAAAGATCAAATTACAGGAATATGCCAAAGACCTATTCATGAATTAAAAGAAATGACCAGAGACAGATATCTCTGGAGACGGACAATACACGACATCACGTCGACCACTACACTCCCCCTGGGGGGTCAGGATTGAAGAGAGAGATCCCAAATTAAACCCTTGCTCTCTAATAAGTGACTCGGAATAAAGGCTTTTAAAGTTTCTTCCTTTATTTACTAGTATTTATTACATTTATTTAGATATTTGCATCATGTATAGAAGCTACTGCCACCTTAATTCTGTTCCTAGCAATTCTCCTTACTTAAGGACATTATAAATTTCCTAGTTTCTTGTACAAAATATGACCCTATTGTAATTGGAAGTAAGCGACCAAGATCGGTGTTTAGGAGCGTCAAGGACCAAGCGTCCTTTTAATATAAACGAAAATCGTTTCAAGATTATACTGTCTGAATTTATGTTAAATCCTCTATTGGGTACCACATTTTCTTCGGGTTCCATTACTTCAGATGACCTAACAATATTGTTAGAGGCACTTAAAAGTGTCCTCGAGACTATGTCATCTTCCATAGGGGAAGTGACACATTTTTAAGCATTATGAGTGTTTGTTTTTATTAACACTACAATTATTTTAAAAAATCTAGCCGAATAAAATTAGTTTTAAATCAAGCGGAGTTGCTTTAAATCCAAGGAATTAAAATTTAAAATGCAGAATAATTAAAAATACGTATTCACACTTTGACGGTTATTTGACAATTTTTTCATTATACAACGAAAGTGTAAAAGTATGTTACTGTAAGTAGCTATACAGTGAACTGCTAAATTATGGAATATTATCATTATTTCGAGAACCGTCTAGTTTTGAGGGAAATCCCAAAACTGGTCAATTTTTGTTATAAAATACCCATCTTATATCGTACATGGAGTAGGGATGACGACACCGTTGTAGTTGTAGTGACGTAATCGTTAATTTTTTTTAAATAGAAAACGGTATGATGCGACACCTCATTTAAACGAGAATTTAATTCTCTATTTTGCGACATTACATTTTTAACTAGAATATTTTTTTAAGGGTACAACATCAATTTTTTTAAATTTAAATTCAACTAAATTACAACTAATGATTTAATTCATAATGTACTTTAAAGTAACCAAATTATGCATAACAATTATTTTAAATTAAATGTTCGAAATGCCATCCATCGGTTCCTGCTATGACTTTCTGAAGTAAGTACTTGCAAAAATAAGTAAAAATAATAATGGACACAAAAAGTTATCTCATAAACACTGAAACTTTTTGTCAAATGTAAATTTAAGCAAGTGATAGTGGCATAGTTACTGTAATATTTATTGACGTAAATGTCATGAGTTGTCAATTGTAATTTTTACTTTTGAATACTAAATTATGGCTCACCAAAATGAAACACAACGCATAGAAATATTAATTCTTAGCGGATGCGGGGATAAAAAAGAGCACAGAATGAGGTATGCAATTGATTCAACTCAAAATATCCAGACAGACCCATCAGCCAATCAACAATAAGTAAAATAGTAAGAAAATTTGGAGAAACTGGGCACGTTAAACATATTCCAAACGCTGGGCGTCCTAAAATTGAAGACAATGTGAAACTTGATATTTTATTAAATGTACTTGACAATCCTCACAGTAGTTCAACACAAATTTGTGAATATACTGGAGTTTCCCAACGATCGGTATTACGTATGTTAAAAAAAGAAAAATACCATCCCTACAAAATTTAACTACATCAGGAATTAAAGGACAACGATCTCGATCGCCGGCTTCAATTTCCTGAAATTATGCAGGATTTATGTATCCGCAATCCACATTTCATCAATCAAATCCCTTTTTTTTCGATGAAGCCACATTTTTTATATATGGTACCATGAATCGTCAAAATGGCAGATATTGTAGTCAAGAAAACCCATATTGGATGACTGAGTCACACACGTAATATCCTCAGAAAGTAAATGTATGGGCAGAGATCATTAATCACAGAATCATTTACCTTTTTTTCTTTGAAGAAAATCTAACAGCAAAACGTTAAACGTTATTTAAATTTTTTGAGAAATCAAGTTATACCTGTCCTTGCTAACATGTATCCAAATGCCAATAATCCAAATTTACCTAGAGAAAATATCTGGTTTCAACAAGATGGAGCCCGTGTCCATTACGCACGTGAAGTACGTCAATTTTTAAATCATTGCTTTCCCAGGAGGTGGATCGGAAGATGCGGTTTTATAGATTGGTCAGCAAGGTCGCCAGATCCTTCTAGACTTTTTCCTGTAGGGTTACATAAAATCAAAAGTTTATGTCAATAGACCCCAAAACTTACAGGACTTACAGGAAAGGTAGAATTAAGCATGAAATGAGTCTAATTACTCCAGAAGTTATCCGCAATGTATTTGATGAATGTGTTCGTAGATTCGCATATTGTCAAGAAACCGATGGATGGCATTTCGAACATTTAATTTTAAATAATTGTTATGCATAATTTGGCTACTTTAAAGTACATTATGAATTAAATCATTAGTTGTAATTTAGTTGAATTTAAATTAAAAACAATTGTTCTTCTACCCTTAAAAAAATATTTTAGTTAAAAATGTAATGTCGTTAAATAGAGAGTTAAATTCTCGTTTAAATGAGGTGTCGCATTATACCGATTTCTATTTAAAAAAATTAACGATTACGTCACTACACCTAAACTGGTGACGTCATCCCTACTCCATGTACTTTATAAGATAGGTATCGACCTATTTCGGGATTTCCCTCAAAACTCAACGGTTCTCGAAATAATGATAATATTCCATAATTTAGCCGTTCGCTGTATAAAACAAACCTAATATCTAATGAAATTCTCATTAGATATTGGCTTTTGCAACAAAATGTCCACATTAAAAAAATAGTAATTTAATTATATCACGTAAAACTTTTTGACTTGTTTTCGTCAAAAAATCATAAAAACTAAAGTTTTAAATAGACTATTATTGCATTGTTAATAAAATAATCCAAGGTTTATCTGTATCTAATACTTTAAAGAACCAAGAGAAAATAAATTATTGATTACATTGCAGATAAACTCTAAAGAAAAGTTAACTAAAGACCTAAGTTATGCTATCAATACGCTTTAAGATGCTTTCTTGTTGTGTATCCGCAATCCCGTAAATTCCTCTTTAATCTTTGCAACAGTTTCCTGACTTTTATCTCCCTTTTTTTGTTCTATTTCGCAGTGTAGCAAATGTATGCTAATTCGTCTGCGGATCCGCCGTTCCTTGATCTCTAAAATTAACGAGAGAACCCACCGCCGCGTACCTACTCACAAAATATCTACCTATACGGTTATTTTTCGATATTATCCCATCAAAAAGAGATCAATACTATCTTTAGTGGAAAAAATGCGGCGAGCAATACGTCGTGTATGCAGGACCGTGTTGTAACGGAAAAAATATTTATTTCAACATTTTTTTTAATTTCTACAACTTTTAAGTTAAATAACATGCAGTTATACAGCCTAATTTATGACTATTTTTATATCATCCTTTACATACATAGCATCAAAAATATAAAAAATGACCAATATCATATTTGCACGTGCATAGAAACGTAACTAATAGGATCATTGTTTAAATCAAATAGATTAGCACTTGTTTATTTTTGCGTTTATCCCCATGTGCTATGGCTTTTTCAATCACATTTCTCTATGGCAGTCAGTTGGTTGGTATATTGAAAAACGACCAAAGTTAAATGACTGAAAAAGTGGTAATTGACAAAATTCATAGATAACCCGCTAATTTTTTCAATATACTTTCATTAACAGAAGCAGAAACAACTTTTCATATATACTTTTCAAACAACGGAAGTTGTTTTCCGATTTTCCTGTCTGACGGGTGAAAGTGGTCGATTTTAATATTAACAAAACATTTATTAACTTTGAAAATAAGGCTATTATCGAGCACAAGTTAATTAAATCTAGCCCAAGTACTTTCGCTTAAAATAGCAGCTTCAGGGGCATGTCGTCAAAATGTGAACTATCCGGCAAGCGTAGAATGTGGAAACATTAAAAATAACATAAAATTGTACAAAACACTTATATTATGTTATTTTTAATGTTTCCACATTCTACGCTTGCCGGATAGTTCACATTTTGACGAAATGCCCCTGAAGATGCTATTTTAAGCGAAAGTACTTAGGCTAGATTTAATTAACTTGTGCTCGATAATAGCCTTATTTTCAAAGTTCATTTATTCGAGCATTCAACCTCATTTCATAAAACATTTATTATTAACCGTTTTTCTTTCCAAACATTTTTTGTTTTTAAATGAAATATCGAATATGATTTACTAATTATCTGATAGTGAGATAAGGTCGTTTTCATATAATTTTAAAAAAATTTAATATTACATTGATTTTTCTATCGAAGACGGTATCTTCGATACAACAGAGATATGCATCCATCAAAAATAATCGACATAAGATGCCTCAACTCAGCAGATGTAGGTAGCGATCATAGCCTAGTATTATGCAAAATAAGAATCATCCTAAAATACTTCACACCCAAGAGAGAGGCACCAACACAAACAAAAATCAAAGTCGAATGACTAAATACGGAATAGTAGAGGAAAGCTGGGAAAAACTCAAAAATAACATCATTAACGCGGCAACAGATTCACTTGGAGAGAGGAAAGTAACGAACACTAACATATCAAAAAAGAAAACACCATGGTTTAAAGAGGAAGTGAAGACAAAATGTGAAGAAAAGAAGAAAGCTATTTTGCAATACAGAACACAACAAACATAACAGGCATACAACCACTATAGACGAATCAGAAATGTAACGAATACTTTAGTTACACAAATAGCAGAGTTTCTCAAAACAGATGGAACACGACTTCTACGGAACAAAAAGAAATATGGAGAATGATCAGAGGACAAAGAAAAGATATGAACGAACTAATAAATTCGAAACACATTCAGATGGAAACATGGGTAGACTACTTTCGATCCCTATCTTGGTAGATTCTTTGTAAATCGATTTTTTCCGTTTTTGCCCCTACGAGTAGGAATGATTTTAGGGGGAAGTCAGGGGTAGGAGTAGCAACCTTTTTCGCATATTTTTTCGGGTCGTACAATTAACATTCTCAGCAAAGTTCATCTTGTTGGTATGATTTTTAGAGGATCAGTGGCATTTTCGTCCTTGACAACTGGAGTATAAATAAAGTAACTTATTTATAACAAAACTAAAGCATCTTTGAGATTTGGTAATACGTTTTTTAGACGTCTCTATTCAAGTTATATCGGTTTAATAAAAGAATGAAGAAAATTTCCGTTGGAAGCCGAGAAAATACATTTTTTTACGTATACCGATTTTAAACGTTGAAATTCAATTATCTTCAACTTTTCTACTTCATTAAAGAGGTCAGCTGTACTTCATTTTGAAAGCATTACCAGCGACCCTCCCGAAGAACAAATAAAACCATTTTTTTTATTATTTATAAGCTTTAATAATTCATAATTAAAATGGCGTTAATGTCATCCCTTAATTGTTATAAACAAATAAGCTGTGAGTTTAACAAAAAATGTGGCTAACTTTGGCCCTAATTGACCCATTGAATTTAAAATCCCTTCGAAAAATATGGGCCCTACAATACGTCGCTTGCTTATAAATAGCAGACCAAACTCCAAGTTTCTGTGGATATAAAGGCGTTTCAATAAAATAATTCGGGTTATCTGCACTCCGCATCCGCATTTTCTGAGAATTTCTGTACCTAGAAAGATGAAACTAATATTCATCAGTAAATCTATCATCATTATTATTGAGCTGAAGCTATTTTCTTGTGGCATTTTAAATTAATTACTATTTAACTGGGAATAAGCCACAATTAAAGATAAAAATACGTTTATTGACGTTTCAATTTCCACTTCGGAAATCGTTCTCAAAATACAAACAGTAAATTAAACAAATTTTGTTTTTTATTCTAGTCTTGTTCTAGTTGCCAATGAATCATCACTCTCTAATTTTGTCTTGATTATACTTAAAGTCTTATTTAATGGTACATTCGTAAATAAACTATTTATGTCAAAACTTACCAAAGTATTATTTGAATTAAATTCAATATTTGATAATTTATTTAAAAAATGTTGTGTATTTTTTATGAATGTGTCATTTTTATTTGTAAATGGTTTTAAAATATTTAATAAAAATTTTGATAGTTCACTACAAGGAGAATTCATGGCACTACAAATGGGTCTAAGTGGTATACTCGTTTTATGAATTTTCGGTACTCCATAAAAATGAGGAGTCTTACTGTAATGAGGTGTAATTAATCCTCTCTGATAACTTGTTAAAAAATCTTTAAACTTGAATAAATTTCTATATATTTTGTTTTCCAAAGGCTTTGTTTAATTAAAAAAACAAAATTTGTTTAATTTACTGTTTGTATTTTGAGAACGATTTCCGAAGTGGAAATTGAAACATCAATAAACGTATTTTTATCTTTAATTCTGGCTTATTCCCAGTTAAATAGTAATTAATTATTATTGAGATTGTTCAGAAACCAATTACAAAACTTACAGAAGGCTAGCCTTTGGGGATAGTCGTTTAGGGTGATTTGCTGGAAGGCTTGTAAACGATACGGATGAAATGTAAATCCTGCTTAAGAATACGCTGGCAAGTTCCATATGAAAGATCTACCTATTGATGTAAATACCGAATTGATGTATGTGGTTGTTGTTCAATAACTGTTCTGACTAGTTCGATATTTCCTTCAGTTCTGCCAGTTTCCAATAGTTTTGCAAAAGAATTCTTAATGAACCGCATCATTGGAAAATTCTTTAACAAAATCTTCCATAAATCTCAGTTGGAGTAAATCTATTCTCCGTTAATTCTTTAGCAATTTCTAAAATATATTTCGAGCATGGATCGCTTTTCTTCATCCGTAAAAACCATTGTTAATAATAATTTTGTTTACTAAAACTTGAAAACTCAAAATTGTCGTAAAGTATATCTGAATTAATGATAGACATGCGCCGTATAGCTATCTTCTCTATCCATAAGAGCTCACTATGATGACAAGAATTTTGGATAAATGGATATGTAGCCTTTTAATGTGTAATACGACGACATTTATAAAATAAATTGCAGAGATTTGTCTCTGAAAGATCTAAGTGTTTTTAAATATATAAAATATTTTTTTTCTTTTTTATTTCTTTGATCTCCGGTTATATAAATAATAACAATTTTTGTTCTTATTTTCGTTCTTAATATCTTAATTTTCCTTTGCTATTTCTCGGTACTCTTTTAACTTTAATACTGGGGGGAATTTATTGAATTGTTATTTTCTATTTCTTTTGCTTAATCACTTTTGCTTTTTATTTTATTTAAAGTATTTTAAAAACGTTGACTTTTTTGGTATTAGTTACGTTGATTGATTACTTTGCGGTCTGCCCCTCACAGCGAAATAATTTCAGATCGGCAAATAAAATAAAACACATTGTCGGGTCGTTGATTTTCTAATAGATGCCGACGAATACACCGGAAATTCTTTTGATATCCACTCATCCCAGTCCACGCCTGTACTTGTGTACTCCTTAACATGATAAGCGGTAATCACACATACCTGAAAAGAGGAAAGGAACCTGTTTTCGGGGTTTGAAGGAGCATTCTTTTGCATGATAATGACAGGGCGGCGCTATTTTACACCACACACACTCTCCTTACATACTTACGATGTAGTCGACGAATCTTAATGTGTAATATTTTGATAATATGCGCCGGTTTTGGAAACAGTTATAGTTACCAGGGCATGTAAGAATTTGAGATTGTCTCGTTAAATTCATCGAAATAATGGTAGCCACAAAGTCTTATTTAAATTACAGAGATCGATCATTACGTTAAGTGTGAGCAACAATGTATGATAGTTTTAGAGCTAAAGGGCAAACTATTATTGATACATGCTGTTTGTATTGTATACGTACAATAAGATCATCGTCACAATTGGCTCGACAATCCCTTGTTGATGCTGGCCTATTCGCAGATAAATCACCACTCCCGTCATTTCCTAGCAGCTTCACTTCATCTTCTGACCCTTAGAATCTTAACCCACTTCTATGTGGTCGTCCTCTACTTCTTCTACCTCTTTGTGCATAAAAGTGGCAATCTCTCCGTATACTCATTATCTGGCATCCTAGAAATGTGTCCAGCCTATCTCAGTCTCTGTTCCTTATTAAATTTAACAATATATGGATCTGTGTACAGCAGGTATAATTCAAAGTTATATGATATAGACCATTTTCATTTACGGCCCCAAAAATCTGAGACCGAGACCAAGAGACCAAGTAGTCCCTGATCGCTTTGGGACTAAATACAGCGTAATTGACCATGATATTAATCACAGAATATGGTGAATAATACTTCAAAAGAAAGTCCTCTTCTACGGTCTAGAAAGCTGGAGTCTTAGGGACAGCGCCCACCAAACTGGCGTGGCAGTGGCAAGTAGCAAGTAGCACGCGTCTAGCATGTTACTTAAAATGTAACCAATGAAAACGAATGATTCAGCGCTCACAAAAATAATAGTGACGTCATTCATTCTAATAATTTGTTTGCATTGGTTACATTTTAAGAAACATGCTAGACGCGTGCTACTTGCTACATGCTACTTGCCACGCCAGTTTGGTGGGCGCTCTCCCTTAGTGAGAGCGCCCACCAAAGTGGCGTGGCACGTGGCAAGTAGCAAGAAGCACGCGTCTAGCATGTTAATTATAATGTAACCAATGAAAACGAATGATTCAACGCACACCAAAATGACAATGACGTCATTCGATCTAATCATTCGTTTGCATTGGTTACATTTTATGTAACATGCTAGACGCGTGCTTCTTGCTACTTGCCACATGCCACGCCACTTTGGTGGGCGCTCGCCCTTAGTGAGAGCGCCCACCAAAGTGACGTGGCACGTAGCAAGTAGCACGCGTCTAGCATGTTACTTAAAATTTAACCAATGAAAACGAATGCTTCGGCGCTCACCAAAATAATAGTGACGTCATTCATTCTAATAATTTGTTTGCATTGGTTACATTTAAAAATAACATGCTAGATGCGTGCTACTTGATACTTGCCACTGCCACGCCAGTTTGGTGGGTGCTCTCACTTACAGAACATGCAATAAAACAATTAGAGGCATTTGAAATGTGGTGCTACCGACGTATGTTAAGGTTCTCATATATACACCACACAACTAACATAACTATTCTCCAGAGGCTGAGTGGACAAAGAAATTATTAACACTGTAAAGAACAGAAAATTCTCATACTTCGGCCACATAAGACAAGATTGAGGGCAAGAGAGGCCCTGGACGTAGACGTAAATTCTGAATGGCCATTCTTAGGAAATAGACTGGTCTAACGTCAACTGATCTATTTCAACTTGCTGAATAGAATAAGATGGGTCAATGTGGTCCTTGATCCAGATAATTCTAGTATTATCGGATACTCGTGTTTTAACCGTTACATATACATCATTCATGTACATTATATTTCACACAATCAACTTATATATTTTTTGTTGCTGGTAAGTTTGAAAAATCCAATGCAGTTATAATATATGCAGTAAGTATATGCGCTTCAGTTAAGAGTAGACACAAAGATACGTGTTTTATCTTTTTTTTACAATTTATAAAATTGTTCTGAAATCTTTTGCTTGCGGCATCATTTTTTTAATATTTCGTTGGTAAAAACTAAAATTATTTTGCTAAAAAACATTTTGGCTTCCTAAATAGATAACTTACAAAAACTACTACCAATCTGAAAGTCGGAACGGTTGGTAATAAGTTTATTTTATAATTCATTCCCTAAGAAATATTTCATAACCAACGTGTAGCCTACCATTATCAATTGTTGCAACTTTTGATATCCAATTACTTCTCAGAATACTTCAGAAAAAAACTGAAAGTCTATTATTTACTTGAAGCATAATGCAAACATTAATATCGCTCCTTGTATTATGTTGTATACAATAGTTTTTCGATCGCTAAACGACATCAATGTTGAAATTTATTTCATATCTCCAGCATACAACAATAATTGAATCTGACGAAATTATTTTTTTGTATGGTTTTTGGTGCATCAGTGTAAAAAACAAGATATATTGATATTATTTATTTTTTCGCGTATGAAATTGGTACACTATCATTTCCTGATTTGAACAGGTTCCGCAATATGGGCCATATATGGTAAGTTTTGATGGTGTATTGAAATTACAGGATGAAAACGTACTTTGAAAACAGGTTTTTAAGGAAAATTCTACCTCGCAGTATTCTAATTATATATGGACAGTCTTTGTATATGGATCGGAGAACGGATGCAGGAGAGTAAAATACTAAAGACAATAAAAAAGCAAAAACCAGTAGGAAGATCATCACGAAGACCAAAACTGATACATGGCACAAATGGAACAAGATCTGATAAGTCTAAAAATAAACAACTGGAAAAAAATATAATGAAATGTATCTAATCCATTATATGGAAAATTAATATGGTGGATTTTTATTTGGAATTTGAACGTGTTCTAATCAAACTTACATGACCATGTAATTTTTCATGACTGTGTCGGCATTATAATCCAGTTTTAAAATTAAACTGCTAAACATAGGCCTTTTCCCCGTGTTTCCAACCTCGTTTATCTTGCGCTGCTCTCATCCAGTTTTTATTTAGCCTTCTTAAATCGGCAATTCATCGCGTAGGCGGTCTACCGACGCTGCTCTTGTCTTTCCTTGGTAATGGGAATTGGAATGGTCTTCCCACTTCAATAACCTCTTTGTATGTATCCTGCCCATCTCCATATTAGTTTGCATATCTTTTCGCATATTTCGAAAGCAAAAGATTGCCTTGTTAAAATGTAATTGGGCAGGATACGTAGGAAGAATGGAAGACAACCGTTGGACGAAGCAAATTATTGAATGGGCCAACACGAAACAAGAAAAGTAGAGGCAGACCTCAATCCAGATGGACTGATGACATCAGGCGATTAGCTGATGGCGAATGGATGGAATAGCTGTTGATGATGATGATTTGGTCCTTCTCCTGATTTCTTCGTTTTTTATTTTGTCACACAGGTTATTCCTAACATGGATTCTTCTCTGTATGACTCTCAGTTTGGTAGCTGAAGCTTTTGTTAAGGTAAGTGATAGGACGCATTGATTTTATCATTTTCTCTTCAGGCATGTGGGCAGCTCACTTTTAAAAGTTTCTTTCAGTTTTCCATGTGCTGCTCACCCAAGACCGATTCTTCTCTTCGGTTCTTGGTTCAGATTATCCCTGCGAATCATAATTTCATGTATCACGTATTTATATTTATCTGCGAGTTCTATTTCTTACCAACCAATACTGATGTTCTGGTTGGGTACCAAATTTATCATTATTTTTGTTTTTGAGAGGTTTATATTTAAACCTACATTTTCTCTAGCCACAAAAAGTTCCTGTACCATCTCGGTTGCCATTTCTAGATCCTCAGCTATTAAGACTGTATCATCGGTGAAACGTAAGTTGTTTAAATATTCTCCATATATTGGAGATTCTCCATTCTTTTGGAGATTCTATTTGGATCTATATTCCCTTTGTCAGCCAATCCAAATTCTTAAAAGCATGTTCCAGCACAGTATTATAAAGTTTAGGTAACATTGGGCCTCCTTGTCTAACCCTTTCGTATTAATTTTGTATTATACTTCGCATTGTATAATCAGGAGGAATTTCATCTGGTCGTGGGGATTTTCTTATTTTCGATTGTTGAACGGTATTTTCAACTTTTTTTGCAGATTTGTTATCTGATGAATAGTTATAAGCTGTTGTAACTGGTGTCCTTACATTAACGAAAGACTTGAATTGATTTTTTTCTGTAGATTTTAATTTTATTATTGAATCATAAAGTACTTTTGTCGAAATTTTCTATGTCCATTTTTTATAAATGTGGCCGAATTTCGTTGATATTGCCTTGAATTTTCTCCTTCGAGACTTTAGATAGACCTTTGTCTTCAAATAACCTCATAAAAAGAAATCCAATAGTGTTAAATCACACGATCTAGGGGGCCAATTCTGATCGCCGACTAGGAAAACGTCTCATTCAGTAATTAAATTGTTTCACGGACTGTATGGCATGCGGCATCGTCTTGTTCAAACCACATATCGTCCACATCATTAATATAATTTAAACAGAAAGAACTCTGTTATCATGTTGTGATATCGAGCAGTAGTAACAGTCACTGTTTGACCAGCGTCATTTTCAGAACTTAGTTCTTATATCCCCAAATGCGCAAATTTTGACGATTAACAACGATTAACACGGCTTAACGATTAAAAAAGCCATAAAGGTGAAAATGTGCTTTATCGCTTACGATGGATGCTCGAAAATCAGCATCCACTTATTGGTGTTTAACTCTCTTCGCTGATAATGGCCATTATGCTTCAATTCTTGTGTCAGTTGGAATTTTTAAGTATAGATATGCTGATCTTCAGTGAGAATACACTGTAGAGAGCTTCTTGAAATTTGCAATACTTGTCCACGACGCTGAATTGATATTCCTGGACTTTCACCAACACTCTTACGTACTGCTTCGATATTGAAATTTGAGCGGTTTATTTTTGGACAACCAGTGTATTTACCATCACCAATTGAGATATATCCCGGAATTTTTCAATTACTCTCTTTACAGTCGACAAAATTAAATCAATATTCCGACACTCAATTATACGACATTTTCAAACTTTGACCACTAAACTTTCATTGTGTTTAAAATATTGTTCAACAATAAAAACGTGTTATTCTTTCGTGTCCTTTTTTACCAACCTTAAACTGTCGGCTGTCAAACTGTTTTTGTTTTTTGTTGCCAACAGTTTACTGTACAATGACGGTAAATTCAAATCTCGCGTGAATTTTAGGACACCCATTATAAGTGGTGGATGTCCTACTGCCATTCGTTACAACAGTCTTCAATCAGTATTAGCATTGCGTATTTGTCTGATTAAAGAATCTATAAAAACTGGCTGAATGACAAATATTTATGCAACAAAAAAAAATGATATCTAATGATTTCTCATTTTAGCGTCAATTCGGCTAAACCGAGACCTTCCCTAATAAATTTATTATTCATTTTATCGTTTTTTGTCATTTAATTCATCCATCAATCCCCACTATCCACACTTCTTCAGAAGTATCATATGGTCCAATGTTTTACCTTTTTTCAGTTTTTGCAATGTTTGAACAACTTCTTCGTTGGTTACTTAGGTCACCAAATTCTTTTTTAATAAACTGCCAAAGTTATTTTTTCACCATCCTGTGACACTCTTTTCGTGTACTTGTATTGTCGTCCTTTATACATATAATTTAAATAAAATCTTTGCTTTTTAGTAATTTCTAGTAATTTCAGTTTCATGACCTGGTCAATAAATTAATTTTCATGAATTATCAGTATTAATAATAAAATAATAAAAATCCGTAAACTAATTTTCGAAACCAAGTTAAGATTTTTGCTTTAATTTGTGCCTCCTAAGAACTGCAACGCAAAACAGACGCTGATAAAGATGTTATTAGAGATATGGGGAATCTAAAATTTGCATTCCACGACCTATCTCCGCTACTAATCTCCATACTTCTACTATAGTTTGGGTTATTCAATCAACGACTTTAGTTACTAATCCGTGACTGCAATAGACTACTTTACTTTTACATCAGTTTAAGTTGTTGTAGTTTAAGTTTGTATTAAATTGTAAAATGTAAAATTTTTGGCAAGCCTCTGTAAAGATTTTCATACTTTTAAAATATCTCTTAAATATGAATTCCATATTTTTACTGTTAAAACGAAAATAATTCTTTTGAGTTCCTAACCCGATACGTTCCACATTGTATTATCCCTTCAGGTCCGCCCTTGTTAGCGGCTATCTTCTTTCCACTCCATACACACTCCACACAAATCGATTCATCAGCAGTGCAGAAGTTTTCCTCCACTGATCCACCGATCCACCGATATGCGATGATATGGCGTCAACAAAGGTGAACGACCTTGAAAACATTCCACTTTACCTACCATAAAAGGAATTGATTTTTTCAGATGTACGATCTATTTTTTAATACTTACATATTTGGACTGTCCGTTTGCCTTTTAGAGTTTTTAGAAAGTTTCCGATGGCGTCTGTTTTATTTAGCTACGCAGTTTACCAAATATACGGGGTGACCTCAATTATTCCTCATTTACGATAATAAGCTTACTTAATACTAAGCTAATATATTTTACTCAATACAGTCTTCTTCTTTTTAATGTAGTCTAGGTAAATTATCATATAGGAGATATTTGAATTACACGAAGTTATTTAAGAAGAATCATTAATAGTAAAAAAAAACAGAAAACTGATTATTTGGAATTGACTTTTAAGACCCTTTTTAGCTTTTAAAAAAATTCAAGGTTTCCGTGATTTATTCATTATTTCAAATACAGTGTGGAAACCACTTATGGAATAAAATTGTTTGTGTTACTCTGAACTCTGGAACACGTTAACTTTTAAATTTAAATGTACAGGGTGATCCACGCAAGTCTGGCATAGTCCACAATCCTTATTTTTAATGAAACACCGTGTATATTTTTATGTTTTTAAAATACTTTTAACAACTTAATTTCAATGAACTATATCATGTAGCGTCTATAATGAATAATACAAGGTGAAATTTTGAAATTAATAATTTATCACGTGTTAAGGTATTATTTTAAATTAGCTAAATACAGACAATAGACTTCTACTCGTAAGTGTCAGTACACTGTATATTAGGGAGAATTTCTGTTTAGTAACCGTGTTAACATTTTTTGTCGTGAATAGGTAAAAACTGTATAGATATTCTGCCAATTAAACTAAATCGGTAAATAATGCGGATTGTTATCAATCAGTTGACATGTTGTTGACATTTTACATTAAAATAATAAATTCTTAATTAAAAACTAATTTCTTGCAGAAATAAAAATGAAATATTTAACTAAGGCCCACCGAATTGAGATTTTAATGATGATCGGTTACGGGGAGAATTGTAGAAGTCAAGTTGAAGTAGCAAACTTATTTAATCAGAGGTATTCTCAGTTACCTAATATTTCACAAGGTACTGTGTCTAAAATTTACGCACAATTCAGACAACTTAGACATATCAAACCATTAAAAAGAAAACCGAACTTCATTGAAGATGAAGTGAAAGTGGATATTTTGTTGTGTCGCAGAGAATCCAACGTCAAGTTCACGTCAAATTGCACGTCAAAATAATGTGTGTCACACAACTGTCCTAAGGTGTCTCCATGAAGAAAACTTTATCCATATAAATTGACATTTGTGCAGGAGCTAACAGAAGACGATCCGGATCGTAGAATTGATTTCTGCAAAAGAATGATGGATAAAATTAACAAATGAAATAGCTCTTGGCACAATTATTTTTTCTGATGAATCAACATTTACATTGAACGGAGAGGTAAACTGACAAAACTGTAGATATTGGTCAGCGGAGAATCCTCATTGGATGCGTGAGACACACACTCAGTATCCTCAAAAGTTGAATGTTTGGGCAGGTATTATAGGAGATCATATTATTGGTCGTATATTTATAGATGATAATTTGACAGCGGAAAAATATTTAAGCATGCTAAGAGACGATGTTCTTCCTTAGTTGGCTAACTTATATCCCAATCCAATATGACCGACCCTACCGCATGAAACTGTCTGATTCCAGCAGGACGGTGCAACAACCCATTATGCTTTAATGGTGAGAAATTACTTGAATGAAATCTTCTAAGTGCATTTGATGAAGGGGACTATTGAGTGGCCAGCTAGGTCGCCAGATCTTACGACTTTGGATTTTTTGTGAGGTTATCTCAAGAATAAAGTATATGCAACACAATCAACTATCATTGAAGACCTCAAAAAGAAATGATAACTACAGAAATACGGAATATTTCACCTCAAACTTTAAACAAAGTTCGGAACGAGTTTTATAGGAGACTGTGTTATTGCGAACAACAAGGTGGAGAACATGTTGAGCATTTATTTTAATGTAATCCAATCAATTACCTCGGGTATTCTATGAATTCATTGTCTTGAAGAAAATACCTAATTTCAAAATTTCACCTTGTATTATTCATAATAGACCCTACATCATATAGTTCGTTGAAATCAGGTTGTTAAGAAGCTTTTAAAAACATGAAAATATACAGGGTGTTTCGTTTAAAATACAGATTATGCACTATGCCAGACTTGCATTGATCACCCTGTACATTCAAATTTATGTCTAAAAAGCGTACATTTAAATTTAAAAGTTTAGGTATCTCAACGTTTTTTATTATTTTCTATAATAAGGACACAAACAATTTTATTCCATAAGTGGTTTTCACACTGTATATTCAGCAAGACAATGCAGAAGTCGTTTCTGTTGGCAAAAAAAAAATAAGTCGGCTACTTCATTATGTTATTTGAATACATTTCTACAAAAATACGTTTCTTCATTAAAATGTTTATAAGTAATCGGCTACAATGGTGGAGTTCTATACTTACAAAACAATTTGTAGTTTTTTTGATGTTCTAAAAACTATAAGATTACTTGACATTCAGAGCAAATAACTTAAAAAAAACTTTTTAAATACACCTGTACCTATACCTGATAGGAGATATTCTTATTTGGTTTAAGTAAGTGTTTTAAATATAGTTGGAATGTATCATATACAAATATTTACAATTGATATTTTTTAATTAATTAAAAAACATGATGATTCAAATAATTTCGAAGAATTAAGTTGCACACAATTTTGTTTTTATTTTTTAACATCTTGCAAGAAACTATATTATCATATTATTATTTATGTTGTAAAGATAACGCGTACATATCTAACGTTAAGTTAAAATAATTACTCATCAGGTTTGTTGATGTCGGGAATGTCTTCACCATCAAAACTTTCAGATCCGTTATGGTTAAGAGTTCAAAATTAATTGGTTTTAGTTGGTCAATCTTTTTTATTGTCGATATGTCGATTTATCTTTATCCTAATTTATCGATGGATTAGCAAAACTAGGAGTTCTTATTATGGGGTCTTCTCATTACCTCTAATAATTCTTGAGTACATCTCATTACGATCTGGTTTCATATCAAGCCCCTCGAAGGGTTTTGTCCGTTCAGCCTTCTTTTTATTCCAGTGGTGGCATGGAGTTTTATTGCCTCAACATCCATATGAATATGTGGTCCCTACTAGGGACTTTTTGCTGCGAACCTGATTACGTATATACCAAGGAGCAGGATCCACAATATTCCTTGGCATCGTTTGGACTACTTGGTAGGTAATATTGAACCAAAATATCGGTGAGAACCACAAAAGTGCAAGTGGTGGATGCTGAAAGATGAGAGTGAAGGGCAAAAATACTGAAAAAAATGTGCTGAAACATTTACAGGAATTTACAGAATTTACAGGAATGTCGCAAATGTTATTAGAGATATTGCTATTAAAATAAGTAAATAAATTTAAGAATAAAGAGTCCCGGTATTGGTGAAACGAGGTTTAAGAAAAAATTATAATATACGCAGTGGTAGATGAAAGGTCACAGAAATCTTGAAAATTATACGGTCACCAAAAAGACATACAAATTTATACTATCGACTTGATACTAGGGAAGGCAAAACAAAGATATTGGTTAATATCTTCTTCGCACATAAATTTGGATTTATCATCAGAAAATAAGAAAAAAGTCGTCATCTAATTAATTTTAAATATCAAACCTTAAGTTCTCGATTTTCCTTCTTCAACCAGTTATTCACTGATAAATCGAAGTCGGAACATTGTGTAGCATCTGCCTTTGTAACAAATAATGAAATAAAGAAATATAAAATCAGCGGAAACTAATAATATCTTAACAGGAGAACTTTTTGCAATATATAAAGCCATATGCCATAAGCAATAATGACTGACTCACTAAATGATCTAGAAATCATCTCTAAAATGTATCTTGTGGCCAAACTCATTAGACAAGATTTGAACAATCGAAATCACGGTAACATGGCTTTCCTGAGTGCCATCTCATATTGGAATCACGGTAAACGATCTGAGAGATAAATATGCACAAGAAGCCTTAGAGGACGCTACTATTGAGTTCTATCCAAAAATTTCAGCGACAGATCTCAAATCATATTTCCACAGCAAAATAGTTAACATCTGGAATAGTAGATGTCACAAAAAACAGGCAAAATTACTTGAGATAAAAACATTTCAACCATAGTCTGATAGTTCCACCAATTATTGTTTTTTAAGGTGATCGTCAGGCAACTGCGGTCTGGTTATTGTCGCCTTAGTGGGCGTTCACAACGAGGCCCTGACCCTTGCTATGATCATATAATCGTACCATAATCAATCGCCACGTAAAATAAATGCATTATTTTAAATGCGAGCGTTCACTGTCACTGCCATGCTCTAGGCGAGGATACGATACGATGGTCACTGTTATGAATGTACCCTTACGCATGTAAGCCCGTTACCCAATACGGAAAGAGGTGAATTCGGAATCCCGGAGAATTTGAAAGGACTATTCTTAAAGTACCATTCTTATAAGAACTAACAAAGAGCTCGAAGAACTTTAACCCAGACGCCAACATCATAAAAGAAATCCAGAAAGTCCAGAAGACTCCAATGGGCAGGACACCTCAGAAGACATTCTGACGAACGAACAGTAAGACTGGTGTGGGAGGAAGTCCCAACTGGAAGGAGACCACGCGGACGCCCTCGACTCCGGTGGCGAGATAATGTAGCAGGAGATCTAAGCAGTATGGGCGTGGAAAATTGGATGGAGGTTGCTCAAGACAGAAAACAGTGGAGGCATGTTGTCAGGTCGGCTAAGTAAGTAATTCTTAAAGTACGGTGCCAAAGTGATTATTCAATATTTAAAAGCAATAAACTATTTATATAAAATTTGATTATTGTACTATTCTATGGTTGTTTATACTTTTTCTTTTTTCGCTAATAGCCATACAGGCTGATGTGGGTTTGTAAATTAATAAAAAGATATATAAAATAGCAAACATAGAGCAACGACGTCTCCGAGATTAATCCTAGTTTACGAAAAGGATGTCAAAAAGATATGGAAAAAGTACTTTCATAGTTTATTTAATGAAGAATTTGACAGAAACCAGTTACGCTAACGAAAACAGTTACAGCAATGGCCAGCAAAATAACAAACGAGGAAGTTGTTCAAGTAATTAAAAAAATAAAGAAGGTAAAGAAATTAGACCAGATGATATTACTAGGGAAGTCTAGACAGCATTAGGAGAGATAGGAACAAATAGGCAGAAAGATTCATTTAATTAAACTATGAAAGTGGGAAAAATGCCAGATCAATAGAGAAGCAATATACTAGTACCCTTTTACAAAACAAGGGAGATATACAACAATGCACAAACTGAATGCCCATAAAACTACTACTTACAATATCTGACAATCAATAAGGTTTTATGCAAGGCAGATCAATAACAGGAAAAATACAGGAATTAAGAAACGGGTTTTCTTTTCATACTCAACTGATAAGTAGCTCCTGATCTGTTGAGAACAGCTTTATTCGCCATCCGTGATATTTTTAGTGTTCTTTTGTACAACCACATTTCAAAAGCATCTAAGTAACATTTAATGTAACATTTAATCATGCGTTTACGAAGTTAAAGTTTCAAGTTATCGTTACAGAACGTCTGGTTCTAATTGTTCGGTAATATAACAACCTAGATATTTAAAATTAGATATTCTTTTTATTGGTTGTTCATCTATTTGGAATTGTGTATGATGAGAAGGTGTCGCCGGAGCGGCCAACCAGAAAGAAGATTATCACTCTGACCGGTCAATTACAAATGGTTTTATTAACTGCGTTGTTATGGGTCTACCAACGAAAGATCGCTGCGGAGTTGCAAACAAGAAATGCATAAAATGACAGCACATCTTCCGATCGGAATAACCGAGCGACGCAATGCCGACATCCAAAACAAACCAAACTACGTCATGAAGAGGTGTCACATCTAGAACACAACAACAAAAGCAACCAAAAGAAAAGACGACCAACTGAAAGAACAACAACACAACGATGCATGTGCCGAGTGCCATTTCAACTATTTCTGCGTTTATTATTACCTTAGTGAACATTTCTTCGAGTTAAGAAGACTTCGCTTCGAAGACTATTACAAAAGCTCTTTAGTGTGTGACTAAACACGAATAGGAACCGGTGTTGTTGACTGTTGGTCTATCTTTCGTCGAGGTGAAGAAAAGTCCGAGAACGAACTTATAATTAGCTCGCAGAAGGCAGCTAACAGCTCGGAGAAAACACTCCCTGTCCGGATAGACATCGATCTTTGAGATAGGGAAAGACAGGTTGTCTTAAAGCTATTTCAGATTGTGTCGAACTGACACAGCGTACCACTAGACCACCGAAAGTTAGGAGTAAATAAAAGCCCCAGGCAGACTTAGAAATTACTCCTCAGTCGGTGGCTGAGCTGAAGTAGCACTTCTTTGCTCATCGTTCACAGCGAAGGTCGAGATGCATCAAGAATGTCCGAATACCTCGGGGGATGGTCCGACCGTACGACTAAGGTAAGCGACTAAATACCATGTATTGTGTTTTATAGAACAATTAATTTTTAGTGCCATTTCTCGACCCATCGTATTAATCGAGTTTAAAAGACATTTAAGTCATATACGTCCATCGCTCAATATAACAATTTTATATCAATCCTAACAATTCGAGGAAATTTTACTTCCTTCTGTAACGCAATTTCGAAGGTTTTCTTTCTTGAATCTTTATCCGTATCACTGTGCAGGTAGTCATGTGTTACACTCCACGAAACAAAAGCTGGAGATTTTAGAGGCGACTTGAACGCGCTAGATAAGTACTCTATGAGAGAAAAGGTGACTCTGTCGTCTATGTACTATATCTATGTCTCTCAGTTTAAGTACGCAAACACAAACACTTGGCTGTTAAAGACCTAAATAATGCTCCATCACGATGGACAACAGTCATTTATAAAGAAATTTAGAAGTAAAAGAAAATACAGTTAAGTTTTTATTTCGGTTTACTCTTTATGAGTACAAGAAACCAATTCGCCAAGGATTTTTACTTAGATGAGGAGGTATGTTGTAGATTGCAACTTCCCTATGTCTTTCTTACACCGTTTTCATCGTCTATTTTGTCTTGCAATTTATTGAAGGCACATGTTTAAGCAAAAAAATTGAATTTTGGTTTCGTCGAAGAAATCTTCGCATTTCTACTTTGGAAATTTAGAAGTATTTTAAGGATCAATCTTGACCTCTTTTATTTTAAAGTTCTTCTTTACGTGCCATCTCCATTTAGAAGTTTGGCTATCATCATTGCTATTTGGAACTTAGATACGGATACACCGTATAGTTGATGGGAAGTAACAACCAAATCATCGTCATCATCATTCTGGCGTTACAACCCTGCGTGTGTCCTAGCCTCCTCAAGAATTTCTCTCCAGTCGTCAATATCCATCGCTTTTCTCCGCCAAGCACGTATTCCCATATTTCTCACGTCTTCATCGATGATATCAAAGAACCTTGTTCTGGGTCTTCCTCTTCTTCTCTGACCAATGGGTCTATCAAGGAGCGTTTTTCTAGCTGGGTCATTTTGTTCCATCCGCATTGCATGCCTTATCCACCTCAGACGTCCTATCTTAATATGTTTTACGATACTACACTCCATTGTCATTCACTGCTCCATAGATTCGCCTTAGTACTTTTCTTTCGAAACATCTTAACATGTTTTCATTACTTTTACTTACTTTTACTTGAGCGCTCCCAGGTTTACAAATTCGTTCACTGTTTCGATGACGTCGTAACAAGTGGACTTAGGATTTGGGTTTGCGTGCTTATTTTCATATACTTCGTTTTGGTGGTGTTTATTATTAAACCCATTTTTGTAGCTGATCCTTTTATCGATTTTCTTAAATATAGCCGGCTAAGAGTTATTTCTCCCTATACTTCTCCTAGACATATTTTTAGTTTTAAACTCAATTTTTATTATAATTTTCTTCGTTTAATTGTTCTTTTCATTCACATATGTTCCTAGATTCTTTTAATTTCAACTCTTTCAATCTGCTCATTATTAATTTGGAGGAAGTTAAATTTTAATTTTTTTTTTCTTTGATACAAACATAAATTTAATATTTCAAGTCCCTTGTTCTTTTAAACTTCTTCTTCTTCTTTACGGGCCATCTCCGCGACGGAGGTTGGCAATCATCAGGTCTATTCTGATCTTAGATGCTGCCGCTCTGAATAGTTCGATTGATGTGCATCCGTACCATTTCCTCAAGTTACGCAACCATGAGATTTTTCTCCTTCTTACACTTCTCTTGCCCTAAATTTTCCCTTGTATAATTAATTGAAGTGTGTTGTATCTTTCATTACGCATAACATGCCCCAGGTATTGCAGCTTTCGTGTCTTGATGGTTTCCAATATTTCCATTCTTTTGTTGACTCTTCTCAGGATTTCGTTGTTTGTTATATGCTCGGTCCATGATATCTTCAGAATTCTTCTCTACACCCACAGTTCAAATGCTTCCAACTTGTTAGTAGTCAACGCGTTGTCCATGCTTCTATCCCGTATAGCAGAGCTGAGAAAATATGGCACCTTGCCAGCCTAACTCTCAAGTCTAATTTCAGTTCTCTTGCACAAAGTACCTTTCCCATTTTATTGAAATTTGTTCGTGCTTTCTGTATTCGAACTTTGATTTCTTTGGAGTAATCGTTTGTGTGATTAATTATTGTGCCAAGATAATTGTAGTTTTCAACTTGTTGTTTTACCGTTAACTGTCAGGCTTTCGTCATTATTTTGGGTTTTTGATATCCTCATAAATTTAGTTCTTGATGTTTATTGATAATCCATATTCTTCTCCATACTCAACTATCTTGTTCATTAGCTTTTGGAGGTCTTGGAGGTTGTCTGCTATTATGATAGTATTGTCCGCATATCTAATGTTGTTAATTGGTGTTTCATTGACCTTTATTAGTGCTGTTTCTCCTTCAAGAGCTCTTTTCATAAATTTCTTCATAGTATGCCTTGTATAGTAGTGATGACAATACACACCCCAGTCGCACTCCTCTTTTAATTTCGAACTCTTTTGATATGTGTTCAATTATGCGTATGTGTGCCTTCTGTTTATAGTATAGATTTGCTATAATTCGAAGGTCATTGTATTGTAAACGTTTTGCTTTGAGAACGTCCATTGAAGAAGCATCTCTGGATTAGTACGTTGAATGCAAAGAGAGCTTTATGGATACCTACGCCTCTACGGAATCCAAATTGGGTTTCTTCAATATCCATATCAAGTATTTGGCAAATGCGTTTATGGATGATCTTTAAAAACATTTTAGGTGTGTGACATCAGGCTTATGGTGCGGTGCACGGAACATTCTCTAACATTTTTCTTTTTTGGGACACAAATAAATGTTTATGTCACCCAACTGATAAATTGGGTAAGTCACCCAACTGATAAATTTTATTAAAGAGCTTTAAGAGGACATCCATGTACTCATTTTCTATTATTTTAAGAATATCAATAGGCAGGTAATCTGGCCCCGGGTTCTTTCGGTTTCTGGTGTTCTTTAGTGTATACAATATTTCTTTCTTTGTAATTTCTATACTTCCATATATTCTTTGCATCATTTTAGCTTTTCGTCAGTCCTTATCATAGTATTTCCATTTTTCCTCATAGTAAGTTTGTTTTGCCCCTCTTATCATTTTTCTGATTTTCATTGTTAATGATTTTGTAATTATGACTGTCTTTGTTCTTGGCCTGTCTTTAGTCCATCCTGCCGAGTATTTCGTCAGTCATCCAGTTTTCTCTCTTTCTTATCGGTCTTTTATCCGATCTTATCGGAGATCTTTTAATATCTCTTTGCATGGAACGAGGAGGCAGTTTTTAAATGTTTCTCACTGTTAGTTTATCTCGTAGGTGTTAGTATCTGATTTATCAAAGTTTTCGTATAGTTTGTGTTGGAGTTTGTTTTTTATATCAGTTTCTTTCAGTTTTCTAACATCTAGTTTTGGAGTTTTTTGGGGCTTTCTAGTACGTTTGAGCTTAAGCGTGACATTAGCGATTAGTGGGTTATGGTCTGATGTGACATCTGCTCCTGGATATTTTTTAACTGATTTGGTGATGTTACGATATCTAACGATATGTTAACGATTCCGGTTTATCTGCTGGTTAGCGATATATATATATATATATATATATATATATATATATATATATATATATATATATATATATATATATATATAATATATATATATATATATATATCTATATATATATATATATATATCTATATATATATATATATATATATATATATATATAATATATATATATATATATATATATATATATATATATATATATAACCACCTGATAGGTAATTAAAGAACATGTTTGTGATTATTAGACTTTATTCTTGGCAGAATTGTATTAAACGATCTTTTTCTATCGTTACGTCTCCTCTATTTTTCCAGCTCTTCCCTTGCCGACTTTTGCTTTGAAATCGTCCATAACTACCGTGATTTCTGGTAGAATGTTTCTACTTCATCTTCTGTTGCATCCGTCGTTGGCGCATATACTTGGATCAAATTTAGATTTGTGTGTGATGTCCTTATTTTTAGTCGCATCACTCCTCTTTCTGAGATTGGGACCAAACCCTCTATTGACTTGTTTACCCCTCTATCGACAATAATTGCTAATCCACGTCTATGCTGGTTGTCAATGTTTCCCGAGTAATATAAGGTACCAGTTTCTGTCGTAAGGTATCCTGAGTTAGGCCACCATGTTTGGCTTACACTTAATGTATTTATATTCATTCTTCTCATTTATTAAAGGATGTTATGCATTTGTTATGTTTCTGTCGTAAGGTATCCTGAGTTAGGCCACCATGTTTGGCTTACACTTAATGTATTTATATTCATTCTTCTCATTTATTAAAGGACGTTATGCATTTTACCAGGTTGATACATGATTTTGACGTTCCACGTACTTATTTTTGCTTTTAATAATTTTACTTTGTCTTGTTTCGATGTTTGGCCAGGGTTTCGCCGGTTAACTACCTGAGAGTCTTTGTCTGTTCCTCCCCTGGCGGATCTTGGGCTCCGATTCCTAGGATCAGTTCCTTTTTTTCTTTTAGTACTCAGTGTCATAATGATTGTATTAGAGATATCCAATTGGATCTTTAATTCAATGGTTCTCCTTGCCTTTTACATCCTTATGGCGTTGACCATTTATACTTGATTCATTCGCCTTTGGTGCCAATTTCTTAGCCTCACGACATAAGAGTGCCCTTCCACTTACCAACTCATCCGCCCGAAGTCGTTGATCAGATTATCAGACCAATGCAGTTGACTGGGTTGTGGCACGTGGAGCCATAAGTGAGAGTTAGTTGTCTTATGAGGACCAGTTGTCAAGAACCATCTCCCATCTGTGACGTTTGATGTGGTCGTTACGATAAAAATACTTTTTGGAGTTAAGATTTTTTAAATAGGTTAATTTCAACATCGATGCGTCTTAATGGAAATTGAAGTTGAAACCTTGGTCTTCTTCTTCTTGTAGTTCCTTCTCCTATCGGAGGTTGGCTATCATCACACCTATCCCTACTTTATTGGCGGCTGCTCTAAAAAGATCTACTGAGCTGCAACTATACCACTCTCTTAGGTTTCTCAGCCGGAAATTCTTCGTCTTCCTATTGGCATACTGCAAAACCTTGGTATACTGCAATAAATGTAATGCTTGGATACGTAGAATGCATGAATATAATATAAAATCTTTTCATACCAAGCTACAGATCAAAATATTTCCATTTTCCCGAATTAAGTTTAAAATTATGTTTAAAAATGTCGTAATTCCCTCGTATAAATTAAATAGGTTATGCGCAGATAAAAAAGATGTTCGTAGTAGGTGCAAAGTGCATCGCAATAAGAAATATTTTCTTGAATGGAGATCATCTAATCTTTATACGAGTACATGTTTGTAACTAAAACATTTCACAACATCCGTTTTATTTTATCAATCGAAGTAAATGTTCTGAAATCATTTACTGGTCGTTATCAATGACGTTGGAAATAATCAATAGTTGCGAATTAATAATTCGCATTAACGTTGTTTTTCGTTAGGTTTAATGTAGTAAGACGTCAATTTGATGGCGTTTAATTGAGTTTATTTTGCGCGAAGTTATTTAAATTATTATGACGTGCGCTTACAAATATTTTAAACCGTGACCATCTAAGTTTATTTCTTTTATGAAATAAGTATGTATATTTTGGCACATAGTTTGTCTATGCGCTATTGAATTATGGCAGTAAAATAAATACATTATGTCTGAAAAAGATTTACCTTTGGTCCAGTGTTTTCTTGGTTCTTCAGGGTTTGTTTAGGTATTCCTCTTCTACTTTATTCAATTTTAAGCATATTTAAATTTAAAAAAATACAGAAAACAGTATAAAGCTTCGCGCTAGTCTACAGTACCGCCTACTATACAACTTTTTTTTTAATTATTTGGACATTTCACAAAACATGTTACTCGTTTGCTTTCACTGTTAACATTTCTTACCATCCCTCGTCTTGACCTTTCTGCGTATTTTCTACACAAATCAATTTTTTAAGCCTCGATCTATTCCAACCAGATTAAAATATTCATATCTTCAATTTCGTCTCTGTTGGTTTCCTTTTAATATTTACGTTATTAGTTCATCTTTCTCTCTTGTTTGGACATGGGCGAACTATTCCAACCTTGGTCCTTTATGACAGATCATCACCTACCGAGGATAATATTTAATCAGCAGCCACTTTAGCAAAAAAAAAAACGAGGAAGACCGAAGACAATATGGCTTGATGGAGTCCAAAAGGCAATGTCCAGGTACGACCAGGAGACAGAAGAGTCGTGGAACTAGCCCATCTCCTTGTTTTAGACTTTGCACTATTTCAAAGCATTTAATAAATTCATTTTTATATGCGTACTATTGCTGTTGTTAAGTCCATCGTTGCTTTTAATAGTCGTATATAATTGGGGCTTGTTAAAGTTTTCCGAGGTGTATATATACAGTACCGTGGGAATTAATGGAATCATAGGTTGTTTTAATGAAAAAAAGTTTATTTAGAAAAAAATTATATTATAATAAAACTATAAAGGTAAACTTATTTCATTTAGTAGGAAATTAAACCTGAATGACCGCTTCTATCGCGCAGTCTAGCTTCGCAGATCGCCCATAAATTTTTCATGGGGTTGAGGTCTGCCGAATTACCCAGTCTAAAACATTAATCTTTTTATTTTTAAAAAATTCCATCATTTGCTTTGACTTGTGGCAGAGAAGCTAGTCCTGTTGAAGAATTGCTCTTCATTGGAGCTGACATTTTTTAATTTCTCTATCAAAACGCTGTTCCAACATGGATTTGTATTTTTGTTCATGTGTATGTTTAGAAGATGTTTTTTCTGTGGACGCTTTGCCCTTCTACCATTCTCCAAAAATCTTTATAGATTACTACACTTGGCGCTGCTAGATCTTGTTGGAGCTGTTGACTTGTTGGTCTTGGTCCATTTACTCTTTCAAAGTAAAAATCTTTCATCTGCTGGTGTTGTGTTTTTCTTTCTTCTGCATTTTCCTAACCTTTCACATTCATTGATCCCGTTTCTCGATTACGCTTCAAAATCTTGCCTACTACCTGTTGACCCACTCCGCACGTTCTTGCGATTTGTCTTTGTGACATAAAAGTGTGTTCGCGTTCATTTTTACAAAAATTAAAAAAAAATACAATGTTCTACAATCTTAAGAACCCTGCGTTGGCTCTTTTCTGTATTTCTCGATTTTGTTATTTCAAAAATTTATAAATTCAAATTTATAAAAGTCCCAATATCTCCGGTTTTGACTAATAAAAATTGTTTTTTTTTAATTTGGGCTACCTGGTTGGCTGGTATTAAAAAAATATTTTGCAAAATTTTACTTTTTTTCTATTATTATTAGTAATAAAGCTTATAAAATGATAGGTAACTTAAGTATTTATGTTATAGATATTTAATTATAAATAATATCTTTTAAAAATAAATTCTACAAAAAAAATTAATTTTTTTATTTGAAATTCAAATCTATATGTGTTAATTTTTCTTGAATTATGCTTATTATTGTTACTTTTAGCAAATTTATTTTAAATAAATTTATTGTGATTTACTTTGTATAATTATAAATAAAAATAATAAAATTAAGTATGTAAATTATACTAGTGGTTAATATACATATATACAGATTTATTTATAATTATACATAGTTTAATAACAATTAATTTGTGTAAAATATATTTGTAATGTTTTTGAGAAAAAATTAATTGTAAAAATAACAAGCACACTTCAAGAAAAACTAACACGTAAGATTTGATTTTGAAATTTAAATTTTGCAAAATATTTATTTTATATTGTTTAAACTAATTACTCGGTTAAATAAACAATTCACAAATTAACTAAATTCATTTTTATGATATATGCCGCTAGGTATTCCAAAAAAACATCAACTTTCATAGATAAAACCGGAGATATTGCGACTTTTATAAATTTGAATTTATCAATTAGGTTTTTAAAATAGTAAAATCGCTTCGCTTGTAAACCCTTTTATCTTTGGCGCATTATGGACAGCTCATTTTTAATTTTTTTTTGTCTAAACTTGAACTTAATCTTTCATATGGTTCTTTCTTAATTGCTTATTGTTTATAAACAAAGCCTGTGTGAATTTAAAAAAAAAGGGCTAACTTGAGTTTTAAGGATAGTTAGACATTATGTTTTTGTAATTCGTGTAAAAATGCCAATATGGCGAGTAAAAAAATTTCCTCCATAAAGTGTTAATCAAGCATTAATAAAGCAAGTTATTGCTTTTGAGTTATTTAATTGTTTAGTAACTAAAATCACGTACTTTTAAATATTTACAATATTTGATATAAACTCTTTAATATTTAAATGATATAATGTGATAAAATATGCTTTTTCTTCAATGTGGTGCTCTCAGAATTCATGTGGACCCAATAGTTTACACATAATAATATTGGATAATTAGACATCAAGAATTGATAAACAATTCAAATTTTTTAATGTAATAAGTATTAAGTGAAATTTCTTGACATTTTTAAAGCTGGTTTAAAATATTTTCGACTGGTATGAAAGATTTTTGCCTGGCAATTTTCGCCAATTAAATTTTGACAGTTAAATCACAAGACGTAAGTCGAGTGATCTTGTCAAAATTTCGTAAGCGAAAATTGCCAAAAGGCAACAAACTTCTTTCTCATTCATTTCTCAAAAATATCTTCTCCGTTCGTCTGAGATTTAATTTTGTTATTAAGTAATGGTTTTTATTCTCGTTCTTGAGTTTTTCTAGGTCCCAAAATTCTTCTAATTCTTCTAACAATCTCTCTTGCGTAGTACTGGTAACTTTTCTTCATCTCTTTAATTAGGAGCATTGTTTCCGCTACACGAGTAATGATAGCTATATTGAACGAAAATAAATTCGGAACATACGAAATATTATGTATTTCGGCTCAATTTTGCTGTAGGTAGTTGGCCAACAAAAGGTTGTCAAATAATTATATTATAAAAATCCAATACTTCAGCGGGCTGCTGGATTCTGAAATCATAAAAATTCAAAGCTACACATAAATCTACGATTTTATTATGCTCTCAAACCAGTTATCGCTTCTTTAGACAAGCCCTTCTTTGAGCGGTGTTGCCAACCTTCATTCCTTTAGATGTTTCTCAAATAAGGTGTTATCCATAAAATATTTACAAGAAAAAAAGAAAATAACTACAAACCATTAAGTTTATTTTGTTATTAGTCTGTTGTAGTAGATTGGTAAATACAATGAAAAATATAGACAAATATCCGATTTATTTAAAGATACGAAGAAGATATAACTCTCAAAAAGATCCGCAAATCGGATTATTACACGGCGATTGGCAACATTTACGCAAACAACATTGTTGCGAGACAGATAGTTAAACGATATTTTATACAATTTAAACCCAGGTATGGATTTATTTTTGTCCAAGTTTTATATTGGTCCACTATTTCAAATGCAGTTCAAACAGACATATATTAAATTGTATGATCCGTTTTAAATTCGTTCAATCTGTATATATATCGTGATTTTGGTGTTAATGGTAATGTTCCTTCCAATTATATAATATCTCGGAAAGCTGTAACATGCCCTCAAATTAAATAAGACTATTTAAAACAACGATGGACTTAACAGCAATACTGGTCCACATATAAAAAGGAAGTTATTGAGTGCTTTGAAACAGTCCAAGGTCTAAAACAATGAGATAGGTTAGTTCCAACACTCTTCAATCTGGTTCTTGAATATATCATAAGACATCTGAATTTCTGAAGGGCAAATCTCGTAACAACCATATCAGTACAACTTGTCACCTATGTTGAGATTTACAGCTGAAAAGAGCGGGAAAAAGAGAATATTCTAAAATAAAAAAGTAGAGAATGAAAGAGAGGACGTCGTAGAAAACGCCAGATAAATTAAATTATAAAATCAGATAAAGGCAGGGTGATGAATTACACAGAAATGAAAGTGATATCGAGAAACAAAAAATAACGGTCACAAAGAGCAGACACCAATACAACAAAAAATTCCATACGACAATTAGACAAAAAGTCAAGGAATATATAGATCTACTCTTCTATTCTTCTCAATACACAGCTGTTGTCTTAGATTTTAGCAAGTTGATACCATAATTTGAATAAATTTTTATCTGTCAAAAGATTAAATCATTAAATCCTTACATTTTCTAATCTTCGTATTTTTATTCAAATGTTTTGAATTAACAATAAATATATAACAAGAGGAGAAAGCAGTAGTAGTAGTTACTGTTATAATTGTATACTGGTGGTTAGTTTGTGAGACCTTCAATGAAACGATTAGTCGGCAGCAAAAATTCGTTAATTGAATCGAAAGCTGTTTCCCACACAAATGATGCGAGGTCCTTTCTTTTTGGTTAGTTAATAGGCGTTGGTTGTTGGTTGATATGACGTTGTGTCCGTGTGTTGTTTTAATGAATGGAATCGCGTAAAAGTGAAGAACTATTTTTTGAATGAATGAACTCGAAGTCATTAGAGAGTGAGCGCAAGTGGGAGAAAAACAACGTGCAGGCAAAAAGGAGTGGGTGTGAGAGAGAAAAAGCAAAGTAAGGAGGTAGGATGGATTGCGGCGTCTGTATCCGGCCGACTAGTGGATGTGGACGTGGACACGGGTCACGGAGATGGTGACGATCAAACGAGGTCTGACGCAAATACACACAACACGATAATCACGAATATGTACTCACTGGAATTTTTGATAACTGGCACACTGCATTTTAAATATTTAAGTACAACAAAGAATTTCTTGACTCATTATTGAATTTTGCCGAAAGATATTACAATATATCGACAGATTTTTTTTAATGATTTTTCTTAATTTCAGTTAGCAGTTATAAAATCCATTTAATACAGAGCCGTACTCTCATCGCACGTTATTATCAGCAGAATAATTTGAAAATATTGCCTTTTCTAAAATTGTCGTTATACTTACTCCGTACTATTGGAAAAGATTTTTAGTCAGAGGATTTTTAGTCCACATCGGAGATTCCGCTTCTTCGATATATCCAGATTGGTATATTTTGTAGGATATACCAAAATCTAGAGGAGGTATAAAAAAGAGTTAGTGTATGATTGTTAATGTAAGTATAGATAGAGGGCAATTATTTAAAAATGTCGAAAACTATAGGGTTAAATATATTCTTTATTAAGAAAAAAATTTAAAAACTTTATTAGAACAATTTATTAGATAGATTATGGTAAGAGTTCAGTGGCGTACGAGATTTTTTTAGGCGGTGTCGCTATGGAAATATACTACCGACTTGTGTTTTTTTATGTGGACACCTATATATTTTACCATTTTTCGTTTACATTATTAATTCTCTTTTACCTGATATGACATATATCTTTATTTTCAGTTGGAGACGAAGACGTACAGCCTGTCACATAAGCTTCGTCGATTATCTTCCGTTTTCTTCCATTGAAATCCCAAACCCTTTATAATCCTATATAGGAAACTCAAACTTCCAGTTCACTCGTACGGATCTACAAGCCTTTTTTGCAAAAGCTTCAATAATACGTGACAACATTTAGTCTCATGAAAATGGTAAATTGTAGTTTCCAAGTATGTCACAGTTCCTTTACGTTGAGCAGATATTGTAGATGGAAAATCTTGTGAATTATTTGAATCAGATTTTATCAAAATATTCGCTTGATGAAAATTATCCATTCTATTGTGTATACAGACACTCCAGTAGCTTCGCTCACTAGTTGTTTAATATTGGTTAGAATAACTTCAGGAAACAGTGTTTGCATACATTTAAACACTTTGTAAACTATGCCTTAGGAATAACTGATGGAATAACTGTGGAAATGCTAAAAAAATGGGGGAAAACTGCAGTGGAAGTCCTTTATGTACTAATGAATAAAATATTGAACACAAAACAAATACCCACATATACAAACTGTTAACTAAACTACTAACAAACAGATTAACAACTAAGTTAGATAATACCAGTCAAGAGAGCAAGCCGGTTTTAGAAAAGGATTCAGTACAAGCGACCATCTGCTTACGATAAAATTATTAATTGAAAAGGCCAACGAATATCAAATCCCAATGTATATAGCATTTGTTGACTTTGCAAAAGTATTCGATAAGGTGAAAGTAAAGAATTGGGCACTAAAGGACTCTTTACAAAATGGTAGAATAGACTACAGATATACGGACTTAATTTCCAATCTATATATATGATCAGACAGAAACAAGACAAGAAAAGACAGAAAACCAAAGTCACCGATGTGGTGCAAAAAATCATTAAAGTTGAAATGGGAATACGCTGGACATCTAGAAGCGATCTAAACAAATGGCACAGATCAATTTTAACCTGCAGACCATACCAACACAAAAGACCCAGAGGCAGACCTCCTATGAAATAAACAGATGATCTGAAAAGGACTGCCGGGAAAAATTGGCTACAAGTAGCGTACAATACAAAACAATGGAAAGGAAGACTTGAAGAGGCTTATGTTCAGATGTGGACGTGAATGGCTAGACGAAGAAGAAGATATATGATCAATCAACAACATCCATTAAAATAGTTAAACAAACGGAGCCTATTAAGATACGGCGAGGAGTCAGACAGGATGAACATATCACCCAAACTATTCAATCAAACTTTGGAAAAACGGGGTATTAACATAAAAGACCAATACTTTGAATCACTTGAGATATGCAGACAACATTGTATTAATAACAGATAAAAGGGAAGAATTACAAAATATGATGAATGAATTAAATAGCGAATCAACCAAAATAGGTCTACAAATGTATTATCATAAAACGAAAATTATGACCAACTAACTAGAAGAATTAATAATTACAATTGCACAAACAACTATAGAACAAGTAAAAGAATATGTATATTTGGGACAACTAGTTAAATTAAATAAAGAAAATCAGACCGGAGAAATAGAAAATACCCCCAATATTTAAAAACAAGAGTAAAAAAGGTAAAAAAGAAATAATTAGATTTACTCACAATCAGTTTTAATTTTACTACCTCAGACGACCGGTTTCGCTTTCTCAAATTTGCAAAGCATCATCAGGTCGGTGGTACAAATTAAATTATATTCTGAAATTATTAAAAGCCCATATTAGGGTGCTGTCTTAAAAGGATATAGATCAAAAAGTTATAGATCAAAAAAAGTTTTAGTAATTATGCCAACATTACATGTCTGTGTTAATTAATATGCATAAATTGCATTAGCAGACAGAGTAATAACGCACAAATTGGTAAGAGAAAAAGTCTGTTGAATTGTGATGCATTTAAAAATAAACAAAATACTACTTTACATTCCGGCACAAGAATTACTATATAGTGATTGGTCATTCATAGCTCAAACTATCCCTTATTAGGGATTAGAAAAAGTCTGTTGAATTGTGATACATTAGAAATAAACAAAATACTACTTACATTCCGGCACAAGAATTACTATATAGTGATTGGTGATTCATAGCTCAAACTATCCCTTATCCTCTCCTATCCCTATCCCTAATAAGGGATAGTTTGAGCTATGAATCACCAATCACTATATAGTACTTCTAAGTATAATTGGAGAATAACTAGTAAACCCAGGGAATGAAATTAAAAATCAAGTTAACGAAATCTGCACAAACAATAATTATGGAAGTAACTTACTCAAGAAATGTAAATAGAACACAGAATATATCTTGAAATTTTATGTGGCAGAACATTATTCCAATTATTCCAACGTCGGATAATTCAGATATGGCACGTGAAGAAGAAGAAGTCTTAACTATAAGCTTGTCTTGAATGATGCTCTAGAGTATCCCTTAGGATTCTAGTGCCTCAAGGATGCCCATTATGGATGAGTAAAATAATCAAAAATGGATCACCTTGTCTCTGTAAATCATCTTTCTCCTTTATATTCACAGTGTTTGGAAAAAATCCATAAAAGAAAAATTCAGCTCCTTGGAATACAAATAATTATCTTGCTATTCAGAAATGAGAGAGCTAGTGGGAACCAGAAGAGAGGCAGGCCAAGATCTAGATTTAAAACTCAAAACGAAGATGACTTGAGGAATCGGGGGTCAGAAGTTGGAAAGCCAGAGCGAAAGATAGGGGGGAATGGAGACTAATTCTTGAACAGGCCAAGACCCACCCAGGGTTGTAGAGCCAAAGATGATGATGATCCAGAAATGGATCTTTTTGTTATCTTCATAGATTTCGTCGACTTAATAGATGAAGCTGAAGATAAATTTGCAAAAAGTATAATTATTATACAGACACAAACATTACTTCGACCTTACACAAGGCCGAAATAAATTTAACTAATTTATTTAACAAAAATATTTTGCCTACCACAAAGGGTACCAATACAAGGGGTAGAAAATTGGGGACTGAAACTAAAGGGGTGGAGATAGGCAAGCAAAATAATCGCTACTTGTGCGAACGGCACTCAGGGTTTGGTAGGAGATCTGGGGTCGTGTATAAGTAAAAGATAAGGGGGTGGAATGGGGCAACTACAAAAAAAGAAATAAAGGGGTCATTAATCTCTTGGGATAAACAAAATAAAAATAAACAGGAAACACCTCAAGGAATTTAATATAGGGCGCCACTTGAGGTGCCTAATTATGCCTATTACAACCACTAGTTGTAACCAGGGAAATAATTATAAAACATCAAAAACATATCTTTTTCAAAAAACTCAAAAAAGGGTTAGTTCAAAAAAAATAAACAAAATGTTAGAAAACAAAATTTAACATTTATTTTTGTGTCACCACAAACAGTTACAACATGGAGAAATACAAGAATATATTATACAACATAATCCAAATTAATAAAAACTTACATGTCTTTGTTTACATAAGAGATTGCTACAAAATTTTAAATGGTTTCTAGGTTATAATATGGCCAATTTAGATTATCAAAATTTTTATGGATATCCTTTTTATGAAAATATTATTGAATTTAATCTTACATATGGAATATCTTTTATATAAAATAATCAAATTAAAATTGTCTTATAACAACAATGGATTAAAGCAAAATGTCATATGTCAACATAACAACTTGAGAGCAGATTAAATTATGACATTTTTATCTACGACAACATAATATAAAACTTTAATTATTACAAATTCTTTTATATTAATGAAAGCAATTATAAATGTCCATATAACTTGGAAAAATTAATATATTAAAAGTTACCTTAATCTTTTTTATAATCACTTAACTTTGAAAAACTTGCTACTATCTCTGGATTGGAGCTGCAAGGACAAAACTCTCAACTGAACACAAAAGGAAACCATTTCCATACTGGAACGAAGATCTGACGTAGATAGAATTGGATCAAATAGGAAAACGATAACAAACTGGTGGGACATCCTATATATTGCTTCAAAATTATACTATATTCTGGTATACTACACAAATTACTTTTTTTTTACTGCCACATATTTCCACTAAAGGGGCCAAAACAGAAGAACACAAATTTGACGGAGGAATTTGCGGATCCATACTTGCGATCCACACAGCGAACCAAGTAAGAATCTATTAGGTCACACCTGACTCTACCGGCGACCCAAGATCTTACTGACACTGCGACCCAATTAATGACAAAAAATTCGTTCATATAAATTGAAAATAAAACAAAAGCTGATATAACAAAACACAACGAAATTAAAACGTAAAAGATTCCACTTCTACAACGTATAAAAATTATAATGCGACTTCGAATAAACATAAAGAATTGCCGAAAAAGTTAAAATAATAAACAACTCTAAAATAGTTTAATTAACATCTAGCAATGCAAATACAATCATTGAAAACACTTTTGCGTATTTTAACTTGAAAGATACGAACTAACAAACGGAAAAGATTCTTCGTTTCATTTTTTAAACATATATAAGGTGATTTCAATATATTGCATATACGAAGGGATTTCAATATACTTCAAAGAATCAATAAAATTGAAAATGCTACAAAATATAACTTTTGAATTATAAGATTTTCCGAAAAATGTTTTTAAATTGTGTAAAAAAGTAACGAAAAATAACTGGACCGATACCGTAAACCACTTCAGAAAAGAGGAAGAAAGATTGTGGACTCTTATCCTTTTTATCTGCTTTAACATTCGTTTTATTTAACATAGTAATCTTTCTCCTCTTAAGACTTTTTGATGCTCCGAAACTGGTCCTTTATTTTAATTTTAATTTTTGAAGATTTGCATGCGTAATAAGCTGTCAATTGCAACCAAATAGACTTTAACACAAAATTTTGATATATAAAAGTTTGTTTTCAAAAAAAGGCAATATATGAATTTTTGTCCCTAAGAAAATAGAAAAATAGAATCGCTTTTTTAATATTTAGTAATTATATTCCATTCAAGATTTTACCTATTTTCATTCTCATACAAGTAGTGAAAATTCAGTAATTTTGGTTTATCAAACTAAATCTTGACTATTATATCTGAAGCTCGAGTTTAATACACTTTTAAGGGCACTTCTAAGCCACATAAGTGACCTCAGTGGGAATATTAGTGTCCCTAAAGGGCCGTTATCAATTTGGTTGTGGTAGAACGAATGAATTATTAGAGCTGCTGATAAGCAAAATTAAGATGTGGCGTCTATTCTGGAAAGTACTTACTACAATAAATTATTTTACATAGTAGTGGATAAAAATTCATAAAATTTGTTTTTTTTTTAAGTAAATTATGATAATCCGGGGTTATTTTCACCAGAGATAATCTCAAATTGAGACAAACAGAACTAATAATAATCATGATAAAAAAGTAGTAGAAAACAATAAGTATTCAGATAAAGAACAGTACACATAAATCACACGTGAATTTTATTTCGTATATCATTATAACCGTGTAAATAGTATGGTATAATAATTAGACCTAAAAGTGACATTTTAAGTAAAAGTTATTCTCCAACACCAGATTGTTCTATATGGTCCACATATAGTTCAGTAAAAAGTTACAGTATTTTGAGCGTCAGGTTTGGGGGAGTGGAGGGAGAAGTCGGTAAATTAGTAGTTTTTTACGTTTTTCGAGAATGTTTCAAAAACTATGGGGTTTAGCGTGAAGAAGGTTATCTACAAAAATGTTCTACGTCAAATCTAAAACAAGAAAGGTCATACGCATAATTGTTACATACATACATATTACTGAGGAAACTAATTTTTTTAACAGCATTGTGCTTTGTAAATGTAATTTGCTATTTCAGTGGCCGGTGGTATGTTAATTGTCATTCGACAGCACTAGAAAGCATTCGACAGTATCGAGAAATGGGCTTTCTTAACAGCATTGGACGACGCCAGAGTAGATTCAAGATATGCTGCCCTCCTTAAGAATATATACGATGATGCTACTTTTCACGTAAAAATAGATGAATGATATGGAAACTATGAAAATAGACCTTTGGCAAAGATGTGAGATAGGGCGCCACCATCTCACCCAAGTTATTTACTTTGGCATTAGAAAATGTCTTCAAAAAACTAAATTGGGCCGAAAAGGGATTAAAAAATAGATGGAGTATATCTTAACCATTTGCGTTTCGCAGACGACATAGTACTAATAAGCACAGATATCTATGAACTAAAATCAATGCTACAAGATTTAAATCACAAATCGAATCAAATAGGATTAAAAATGAATCTCGACAAACAGCATAAAAGATATTAAGCAAGAGCCTAGAAAACATCACGATATATAACATCAATATAGAAAAGGTAGAACAATATATATATATATAGGACATGCAATTAAAACGAAAAGGAAAATCAAACCCTAGAAATTAAAAAAGGACACAATTGTCATGGGCTGCTTTTGGTAAGTTGAGCTTCATTTAAAAAGACAGAAAAAATCCCAATACACTTAAAACGAAAAACCTATGACACTTGTATACTACCAGTTGCAACTTATGGATTGGAAACTATGGCAATAACAAGAAAAATGGCAGAACAATTAAGAGTAACTCAACGGGCCATGGAGAGGGCCATGTTAAATATAAGCATCAGAGACAAAATTCCTAACAACGAAATACGTCGAAGAACTAAAGTAACCGACATCATGGGAAAAAAGCGACATTGAGAATGGCAATGGGTAGCACATGTAGCAAGACCAGACACCAACAGATGGTCTTAAAAAGTGACATTCTGGAGACCTCGAGAAACAAAAAGAAGCGTGGAAACCCAAAGAGATGGATAGACGATAAACAGTATGGAAAGCATGATGAATTGCAAAAGATATGGAAGCGTGGAAGCAATTTGGAGGAGGCCTATGTCCAACAATGGATAAATGAAGGCTGAAGAAGAAGAGAAGAAGGTATGTTAGTGATGAGCCCTTGAAGGAACGTCAACCTCACCACCTTCTCAAGGGGCGCTACTTTTTAAGGATAAAAATGCTTCCACAGGCAGTTATATAAACCTGTGGTACAAAGAAACTTACTGGTGAACTTTCTATGGACAATGTCGCATGAATATCTTTCCAACAATAAATTTCAACAAAATAATTTTAAATATTCAAAATATTTCTTGTATAATAATGATTATAATGCAATGAGTTTCAAGTAAACTTTTTCATCAGTTCAAGTAAACTTATTCATCAGTTTAAGTAAACTTATTTATTAGTTTCCTCTTCTACATCTTCAACTATGATGGCTGTGTCCCTATTATCCACATCCTAAGCCTGAGGATTTGCTGCAGATACTTGAACAGTTTAGACCACTCTTTCTACAGTTACGATGTATTCGTCTGTAAGTGCAAGTACACAATATGAGAAGAACAGCTGACATCCAATTCGGACAGCAGCACGTGCTGTTGTAATTGGTGTCAGGTGTTTGTTAATCTTCTTCCAACCACACTCGAGCGGATTCTTCTTCTCATTCAGTCACTGCTGGTACCTGATGGTAGTTTCTTAATGAATTGTGGCATTAAATTCCGAAGTGGAGGGTAGTAAGGTAACTTAAGCAAAGAATGTATAGGATATAATTTGCAATAGCCTTCAAGTAAGACTGATACCGAAAACAATCTAGATCTTCCATGTTTCTTGGCACCAAACATTGCAAGAAGGAAATGCTTTCCGGCGATCGCTACTGCACTGGGGTCAGCTTTGGGGTCGTTGAAGACTAGAAGTTTTCTACGAAGACCGTCGTTGGCTTGCACTTTCCTAGACAGTGTAATTTTTCCCCTTCTTGTAAATAACTTATACCGTGTCACATCATATAAAGGCGTATATTGCAAGAAGTACATCCTTTATATTCCCAATGTCTCGCTGAATATCAGCAATAGTGTAAACTTTTTGCTGCTGATGCCTTTCTTTGATTTCTTTGGATTTCTTCTGGTGCGTGGACAGTTAATAAAACTAGTAGGTCTCTATCATCACCAATAACACAAGATTCACGTCTTTCTTACCTTCATCAATAGCCGTTTAATCACCTTAATGAACCAAGCAGAAGATAACAATAAAATTGATTATTGAATTATATTGATAGAAAAAAATAGAGAGAGGAGAGAGAGAGAGAGAGAGAAGTTTATTGGTTTTAAAATTAGTTTACATTTATAAAACACAACATGGCAAATATGTAGTACAAACAAGGTACAAGAATACATTAAAAATACTAACTATAAAATTTCCATAATTAAAAAATATATATCAATTAGCGCAACTGTCCTCAAAAAATTCCTCAATACTATAGTAACATTAATAATAAAAACTTGCTTGATGGCTCTTGCAATAAAAAATATTGCTTGAGTGGTAGGTAATTAAACACTTTCTTACCAGTGTAAATAAATGATTTTTTAGTTAATGTAGAAGAGGGAATTGGAAGTGGGATAACATAATTTAGACGAGTAGTTATAAGGGGAAACTGTCCGAATATCATCTTCATGTTTTTAAAAATTAAGCACGCTAATTCAAGGATATATGTATATGCAAGGAAGTGTCAAGATACCATGTTTCCGGAACAGAGGCCTGCATGATGTACCAAACTTGACCTTACATAAATATCTGAGTGCTCTTTTTTATAGCATAAAATTTCTACTGAAATGATGAAGAGAACAGCTACACCAAAAGGCAATACCGTATCTCAAATTAGATTCAATCAGGGCCACATAAACACTTTTTGCAATCTTGAAATCTAAATGGTGAGCAACTGATTTGACCGAAAAGCAACCCTGATGATATCTTTTTGCTTAAATATACAGTGTGTTGCTCAAATTTAAGTTTATTAGCAATATAGAGACCTAAAAATTTGTTTACGGTATCAGAACAAATGCCTTCATTGCCCAGAGTAATGTTGTTTAGATCATTCTTAAAAGAAATTAATTTGGTTTTTGAAAAATTAAATGTCAAATGATTAGCTTTGCACCACTCTAAAATATTTTGCATATCACTACTAATAATCTTGTTCAGTACCGTAGAGTCCTTGTTCTTTCATAAAATTGTGGTGTCATCTGCAAATATAGTAAACCGGCCATTAATGTCGAGGTTAGTTATATCGTTAAAATATATCAAGAAAAAGATCCCAAAAGGACCCAAGACAGAGCCTTGGGTACTCCACAATTCATAAAGATATTACTAGAGTAGCACTCATTGATTGATACAGACTGGCATCTGTCTTCCAAGTATGAACTGAACCACTTTAGAGCAGTGCCTCTAAAACCATATCTTTCCAGTTTATTAAGAAATATTTTGTGATTGACAAAGTCAACGGCTTCAGATAGATCACAGAAAACTGAGGCAGCAACATAATCGTTATTTAAGTCCGAAGTATAGTTTTTTCCATGAATTCAAAGATGGCATCATATGTACTTCTTAACTTAATGGACTGGAAACCGAATTGGAAGGAAGAAAGTAAATATGTGTTTTTGTAAGAACGTCATCATTCCGATAAGGACACTAATAAGCAGGTAAAATCGTAATTAACATAACATCCTTAGCACATTTTAAACAATCGCTAAGTGACCCGTTGAAAAAGATGTGTTAATTGCCATCGGCTAAAAGTTCTCAGAACATTATCAGGAAGAAGGGATAAAACTTTAGATGGGATATCATCCCAGCCTGCAGCCATGGGATTTTTATGCCTTGTATAATATTTTTTATTTCACGCCGAGTTAATGGGAAGAAAGTAAAAGGAATTTGTAATGTTTACACCATTTAAAAAATGCATTTGATCTAAAGAAGAATTAATTTTTCCAGCGAGTTCTGGACCTACGGAGCAGTAATATTTATTCAGGCCGCTAGGGTCTAAGTACTATCAATCAATCAATCAATAATGCCTTGTATTTCTCAATATAAAAAACAATACAATATTACCCTTTTAGTGACATTTGTTCTCCTTGGCACATGCCATCAGGAGGGTTGACAAACAAATATTCCCTAATTAATATACAAAAAATTACACGAATGCTTATTCTATCTAACAAGGTAATTAAAATTAATAAAAAATAAATTAAGTAAATATTCATATAAATGTTAGTAATAAACTAAATGTGATATATCCTAGTAAGTAACACTTCGCACTAGACTTAACAATAATAACAATGTATAGAAGTGAGGTATAGATTGCATTTGAAAAGATTGAATATCCCTTTGAGGGAGTGAAAGCTGTAGATACAATAATAATAATAACAATAATAATAACAATAACAAATATAAACCTCGACAAGCAAGAAAAAATGCGCACTGAGAGTAACCTCTGCATGGGCGACATCTCAATGAGATCAGCCAAGAATATGTCGACAATACATCGTCGAACTATTGGTTGACATCAGGAAAGATGTTTCCCGAAACTGAGGGTTTCCTACTTGCCATTCAGGATCAGGTAATTCCAGCTAAAAATTACCTAAAAATATATTGTAAGATCCTCAAGTCTAAAATGACAAAATGCCGATATGGATGCCAATCCCAAGAAACCATCCAACATCTTAGCGGTGGCTGCCAGGCATTTGTCGGTACCGATTATAAAGAACGCCATGACTCAGTAGGAAAAGTTATCAACAAGAACTAGCTGACAAACTGGGACTTCCCCAAACCGACCATCTTCCTTAGTATCACTATGTTCCCTGACAGAATGCTTGAAAACAACTACAAGCTATACTGGGACCGCACTGTGCTCACAGACCAACCAGTGGCCCATAATAGACCGGATCTCATACTAGTTAATAAAATTACCAGGCAAACAACACTTATTGATGTGGCGATACCTAACACTAAAATTTGCGTGTTAAATACAACGAAAAGATCGCCAAGTAAAGAGATCTGGAAATACAAATCAGGAGACAATGGAGAATGAAAAGTACCCAGACAGTACCTATTGTTCTATCTACTACTGGTGTTATTCCCAAAAACCTCCTAGCGAACATAAAACAACTGGGTCTAAATGAACATCTTTATAAGGCCATGCAGAAAGCTGTACTTCTCGCGACGTCCAGATGTGTACGAAAATTTTTGGGAGATACTCCAACATACCAAGTCACCTATGGCTCGATAACACGGAAAGAGTCCCACCAGAGCTCAATCCTTTTGATACCGTAGGTATCTGGGATGAGTGAATTTTCCCCTTAGAGGGAGTGTGAGCCGTATTGCTAAATCTGGAACAATATAATAACAAGATAGTCAAGATAGACAAGACAGATAAAAGATAATAGCTATACCAAACAAATTAATAATGCTAATTTTAATATTTTCATCTATATTGAACACCATGCTAATATATTTAGTAATTAAATAGGCTCACTAATGCCCATGCCTCCCTACAATAACCTGTTAACTCAGCCTTCCCTGCATCATCATAGTAACTACTTCCACTCTACTAAGTTCATCTCACCCCAACCACTTTAACCTAATATGTCTCAACACCGAACATTTTCCCAAAAAATAGTATCACATCTTCCCTATTCTTCGTGTAACACATTGAGCAAATCCTTATTTCATCATTTCTGCCAGGTCGATCATTCAAATATAGAACTCCACATCTTAATTTGAAGAGCCATCGAATGTCCCAAAATTTTCCATTTCCAGTAGATAATGCATGTTACCTTCTTCCCTAGTTCTTTATAGTGTCCACAAAAATTTGATTCGAGTGCACTATTCTCAGCCTGACGCTGTATCTCCTCCTTCTTTTTTCTATCATATTATCAATCATACTAGGCCAGCTATCTCTCCATTCTCATTCACACCTTACTTCAATACCAAATTTTTCTCCCATGCTCATCCAATCTTTCCACCAAGCCACACCTTGCTCTCATTATTTCTTTCAAAAAAAATTTTGGCAACCTATCATCGAATATCCTAGTATTTTTTTAAACATATTTTTGATGTAAATTCATCGTATATAGGCTGACTCTAGCAATACCTGTCTCCAAATCTAACATAAAGTTAGGACAATACCTTGGACAAGAAAACATTTTTTTTATATAAAATCTTCTGATTATTTCCACCTCATCGTACTCAAAAAGACCCCATACCGAGAACCATAAGTCAAAATTGATCTTATCACCGACTCATACACTGTTACTTTAGCCAAAAAGGGTGTATCAAGCTTAGACACTAACCTACTCAAGCCGTGTGAATCGGCCACGGTTCAATACTATATCAGTAGTTTTGGGGAACTTAAGCTCTGAGATTATAACTATACTCCAAGATTCCTTTTGTTTATTATTGGCATTTTCCATTCCAGATTTAAAAGATATACATTTGGCTTCCTATATATGGACCTGATATTTTATAAAAAATATATCAAAAATTCATCATTGCATATTATATGTTTTTTAATGTAATTTAATGATCTTACGAAAGGGATCCTACAAGTCCTTTAACAACAAATAAAAATACTGCCATAAAAATTATTTGACGAATTATGTTATTTTTCATCCTTAGCAAGAAAACTTAATCGTTTATTAAACGTTTAAATAATTAAAAGCTCCTCAAAAGTCATCAGTATCAAGTAAAAATCGGGCAACAGGCAACAGTGAACATACTCGACGTTGGCTCTGAAGACAGAGGCATTGACCTGGACCGGGCGGGCCGAGGGCCTGCGGCCGCCCAAGTCGAAAGCCAACTCTGGCTCTGTTCTGGCTTGGGTTTGATTGCCACCACCATTTTCTTTTACTTCATCCTCTCAGGGATGGATTTCCCGTTAACGTATTCAGTAAATTATGGCGATTTGTTTTATTTGTAACAACCGGATGCAAAAAATTTGCTTCTCGTTTTAAATGGTACAACGAATTAGCGCAGTTAAATATGTTATAAATACGGATAGCCGAAAAATAAATGTATGGTAACTACACTTTTAATAAAACGAAACACGCAAAAGAAATATGACAGTTTCGTTTTCACACGGTTAGAACTGAGACCAATGGGTAAATTTTGACTAACCTAAAACTAAAAGTCACCCTTTACCCACAGTCAGTAAAGTACTTTCTCGCATATTCAATAACTATTCCTTACTCTGTTTTCAGTTTTATATTACAACACTCAGAGGTTTTAACTGTCTTCCTCCAGGCTAGTTAACTCAATCTTCTCGGTGGGAAGCTCTTTCATGATTCTCCTTCTCTTCAAATGTCCGTCCGTTTGGAACGTGCTATTAATGGCAATTCTGACTTGTGGCAGGCGCTTCTGAAATTCGACCGATGTGAACCCAACCACTTCCGCAGATTTTGGAGCCACGAGTGTCTTCTCCTGTCTGGCCCACGATTACTGTCTATTTTCGCCTGGACAATCAATCTGCAGTAGACGGTACTTATCGTGTCTCAATATGTGGCTTTCTTTGTTTAATTGTGCTCACGATTTCTTTCTCCTTTCCGATTCTTTGGATTAACTCTATGTTGGCGATATGTTCGGTCCAGGAATATACGAAGAATGCGTGGGTACACCCACATTTCGAATGCTTCTAGTTTTCTCGTAGCGTCCTCAGCGTCCAGGCCTAGCACCATAGATCGGAAAAAAGTAGCATTAACTAACTATTTTAGGGAAGAGACAAATCCTTGCTTATGAGGAGCTTTTTCATATTGCTAAATGCTGCTCTAGCTCGTTCTATTCTCGCCTTAATTTCTATGGCCTGTTCCCATTTTGCATTTACGTTGGTGCCAAGGTACACATAAGATTCTACATGGTCAATTAGTATGTTACTTATCCGTAATTGTCGAGCAGGTTGTTGCTTTTTGCTTATCAGCATCCACTTTGTCTTCTTGAAGTTGAGGCTCAGGCCGTATTCCTCACTAACTGAATAAACTCTTTCCATTACCTGTTGTAATTCGTCTATGTACTGACAAGGATCACCGTGTCGTCGGCATATCTTATATTGTTCGTTAACTCGCCGTTTATTTTTATGCCCTCATTTGCATTTTCCATACATTTGTTAAATATTTCCTCGGAATAAATATTGAATAGGAGTGGGGATAAGATACACCCCTGACGGACACCTCTTTTGATCTGCACACTTCCAGTGAGTTCGTTGCCAATTTTTGCTCTTGCTGTTTGACCCCAGTATAGGTTTGCCACAATTCGAATGTCCTTGTCGTCAATACCTGTCTTTCGCAGAATATCTATCAATTGTTCATGATTGACATTGTCAAATGCTTTTCTAAAATCCACAAAGCACAAATACAGGTCCTTATCAACGTCTCTACACCGCTGTATAAGGACCTAGAGAGCGAAAATGCTTCTCTAGTTCCAAGTGCTTTCCGAAAATCAAACTGCGATCTATCAATATTTGACTCACATTTATCATATATTCTTCTATGAATGATCTTAGTGAACGCTTTAGTGACATAATTGATCAAGCTTATAAGCCGGTAGTCATCACAGATCTGGGCATTTGGTTTTTTCTTCGGCAGATTGTAATTAATGTTGACTGCAGCCAGTTCTCCGGGATTTTACCGCTATCATATATGTTGTTAAAAAGTACAACCTAGATTATCAAGGAACTGTTTGTCTGATTTAACAGAGGATCTTTAATATTTCGCCAGGGTACATTGTCCGGACCTGCTGACTTATTGTTTTTTAGTGCTGCAATGCCATCTTCTATTCTCCGATTTAAAAATTGAAGGTCCTGTATTCTCCTTACCCATATAGTTGATCATCATTTCTATCAGATGCAAATAAATTTTTCTATGTATGATTTTCCATGTTTCTAAGATCGTTGATGCTCCGAGATAAGATTTCCATCGCTATCTTTTATGCTGTTGGGTAACTTGTCATGTAAATTGTCACACAGTGTTTAGGATGGTATTCGTATCTATTTTAGTAATCTTGTTAAAAATCCTTTTAATTGTTGCTCGTTAAGCGTGTTTCATCCATTATTTTAGAATTTTCTACATAACTAAAAACAACATTCTTATATTGATCTATCCTGGAGCCACGTTTGGAAGATTATGCGCCTTCTTATCTTACTTTTAGCCAGATTTTTGAGATTCTGGGATAATGACAAGAAACCAAGTCCGGCGAAAGCATTACCTCAGCATTACTATGATGAGTATTGATAAAATCCAATAATTTTGGCTGATATCTTGTGAGTGTATAATACTATTAGCATAAATTATTTCATATCTGACGTGTGCTACCTAGAGCCTATAAACATCGATCACAACAAAAGTTTTTTCCAGTTTCAACAAATCTGTTCGCAGTTGCCAACTTAATGTTTTGATCTTCCCCTTTTTGGCAAATTTTAGGAGAAGTTTTGTCCTGACTAGCAAAAATACTCACAATTTGGCTTTAGCATCGTCCAACCTGGTAAAAAGTATTATTACGAATTTTTAACTTATAAGCAATTACAGCACAAACTACCTGATTTTTGACAAGTGTCAAAGTAAATTCAAATCTAAAGTAATGGTTTCACACTCTTATCTGGTAACGGTATCTGATATATAAAGTCATATAAACCGAAGCTTGGAACTCAGGCTATTACTTAGAACTTTGTTTTACTTTCATCATACATATATATTCATCAGCATTTCATCTGCACTCTTCTGGAAACTTAGATTGACTATGCAAATTCAATGGAAATGATAGTAAATGAGAAAAAAGCTTTGTTCAGGGTTTTGACAGATAACTTCATTCACCTTGCATCTCTTTACATTGTCTTATACTTGGGTCTATTTGAAGAATAATAGCTTACAATATATAAAGGATCTAATTTCTGTGATTCTTGAAATGTGTATCAAGAAATTTTGTCTTTAAAAGTAAAAAAAAAAGAATCGAAATCTTACAGATCAAACAATAGTACCTTCGTGACGAAATCAAAAAGTCTACAATTGGTAAAAAATATGTATGGTTTAGAACAGTTTTCCCAAAGTCCAAAGTCCATAATACCAGTAACTCACCAATATACAAAATTACAAAATACTTGAAGCAATTTAAGTCTTGTACCAGTCGCACTTCCTATGTTCGCAATTTCACACATTTCATTGGCTTGATTTCTTCCCTAAAAGTCTACCTCCGAGAGATCCATGTAAATTTTTATGTATCGTCTCTATTCATAAACACTCCCATCAAAGATTCTTTGCTTGTTTTACGACCAAGCTAGGTTATGCTACCGACCAATGATAACTAATATTTTATTCTTGGGCTGATTTTTCATTCTACTACATCATTTTCTTTAGGAGACAATTTCTTCAGAGAGTATCTGGAATCCCAATGAACACTCTCATCATTGCTGATATGTTCATGGAAGCGTTCGAGTCCTCAGTTCTGGAAATGTATTCGTTTAAACCGAAAGTTTTAGCTCCTATGATGAGATTTCATGATGGTACTTTCATTACATGGTATGACGATCATGAGACCCGCCCTTCTTCTCATCCTTCAATTTAAATGTAGGTAGAAAATCAAGGATTCCTTCTTTTCTTGTGTGTTCCGTTCCGTATAATCCGTTCCCTTTCTCGTATATTAATCGTCGTCTCGATTGGATTATTCGGTGTACAGAGAACTAAACTCATACAACTAAGTGTTTATCCATTACCTTTCCTGCATTTATTCCGCTGGTCATATAAGCAAGCTAGTTTTTCAAAAGGAGAAAAAAAAAAAAGCAGCAGGACCACCTTTCCGACTAGCCAGACAAAATGTAACGAATTTTTGCCTCGGACTCAACAATCTAAATTGCTTGGCAACAAAATCGATGTCATGTTAGGATTTTAGTGTTGGTTTTTACAGACATTCAGTCCATTCATTCACTGTCAAATCTTTAAAATATACATTATATAAACGATATCAATTTTTTTTTCCAAAAATTAGTCGCGTTTTTACATACACAAGAGTTGAAGAGATTTGGATACCATTTTTATAAATTCATGATCAATCATTCAAAATACATAGTCATTTCAGAGCAAACTTTTCTCATGCCCGTAAGTTACAATTCTTTAAACCCGTCCCTGATTTGTCTGCACTTCCCTTTTACTTTCGTTGCCCTCTGCATTACATAACTGCCTCCCTTTCATACTACTTACACATATGTGAGGCGACATCTGAAAAAAATTTTATGGCTCTTTTAAGTACTAACAAGATCAACGGCACTAACTCAAAAGTTACAAGACGACCAGTAATAAATTGCTTCCGAAATAGATATGTGTAGACACTGCGCATGCATATGAATAGGTAATCGTTTTGTTGATATAGCATTTAACATTTATCATTGTTATGTGAATATGGAACTTAATTGATTAAATAATATAATCGTTAGAAAGCTATTTTTCTTTTAATTCAGTTTTTAATACTACATATTTTGGAAAAATTACTCATTGTAAAATAAACTCATTATTAATGTTTTAACTTTCCATATGGTAAATCATTGCCAATATGTACGTAGGCATATATATATATATATATATATATATATATCAAATTATCTCGACCGTACTGTGTTAAATATTATTTGTAGTCTCAGCAATTGGTCTGTGTGAAATAAAACTCTATTTGTTATTTCTCAATATTTCGTCACGATTTTGTGACTTCTTCAGGAGAAAACTGTAAATTTATTATAATTATTATATGTAAACAAAATGAATATTTCAATACTTACAACTTAAGATTAAAAATTTTAAATTTTGATAACATATCCAATTAGATAAATGACATTTTTTTGATTTAATTTATTTGGGAGTTATGGTAACCGCAATATTTTATAGAGTGAATTCCCATTGTACAATTTTTAGCGAATAAGTTTTAATAAACAATTACATATTGTGACAGTATTATCCATATAATAAGGTATATATTATATGGATAATACTGTCACAATATGTAATTGTTTATTAAAACTTATTCGCTAAAAATTGTACAATGGGAATTCACTCTATAAAATATTGCGGTTACCATAACTCCCAAATAAATTAAATCAAAAAAATGTCATTTATCTAATTGGATATGTTATCAAAATTTAAAATTTTTAATCTTAAGTTGTAAGTATTGAAATATTCATTTTGTTTACATATAATAATTATAATAAATTTACAGTTTTCTCCTGAAGAAGTCACAAAATCGTGACGAAATATTGAGAAATAACAAATAGAGTTTTATTTCACACAGACCAATTGCTGAGACTACAAATAATATATATATATATATATATATATATATATAATATATATATATAAATATATATATAAGGATCACTCAGATGAGTGGTGGGTTCAATCGGTCAACTAGGTGGAGAAATAAAAGACAAAGTTGATACTACTTCATCTATTTAGAAGACGTTTCGCTATCGAATTCTGATAGGCATCATCAGTTCATCTAAAAATTTATTTACATTAGAGTACCACACATTCATGAAGAAGATGTTAAATAGTTACCTTAACATCTTCTTCATGAATGTGTGGTACTCTAATGTAAATAAATTTTTAGATGAACTGATGATGCTATCAGAATTCGATAGCGAAACGTCTTCAAAATAGATGAAGTAGTATCAACTTTGTCTTTTATTTCTCCACCTAGTTGACCGATTGAACCCACCACTCATCTGAGTGATCCTTATTTATATTGGATAGACGGTCGTACTCCTTTTTGCGATATATATATATATATAAATATATATATATATATATATATATATATATATATACAATATGTAGTTCACAAGGATCGTACTTCTGGAGGGTTACACATTTGTAAGCAACGAACCTGTGGCCTCCTCTTTCCCTCGTAGACCTTTCAAGTATTAGCTTGGTGATTTCGCGTAAAATAGTATATTACTTTATGAGGCGGAGAAACATGACTTTTCTTGACGCGCCCGATATTACGCGCCGAACGAAGTGAGGCGCGTAATAGAGGGCAAGTCAAGAAGAGTCGCTTCTTTGCCGAATAAAGTATACTATTTTTCTTCAAACGTAGCAATTTTCAACCATAAATAGTACAATTCATACGCTATTTTTACTCGAAATTAACTGTAAACTATCAAAGTCGTCTCGATGTTAGAAATTAAAATAATTAAGTCGTCGGTGAGATTTGAGTCTCCCTGGTTACAGTTGTTTGCAATTATTAAAGACAGCTTATTGTTGTTGCAACCACAAGCGCAAATTTAGTGCGAAAATGGAAAAACCTAAACGAAATTGAGTCCGCGGCTAATGATGCAGTAGCACGTTTGGGGCCCTCCAAGTCCGTAATAAAGTATCGGTTAGCGTACAAGCACTTCCAAGAGTGGTGCGATACAAGAGGAGTACGGCAAGTTACCGAAGACGTTTTACTGGCATATTTTAATATAATGGAAAATGAAAATAAATGGAAATCTTCTACAATGTGGTCACGATACTCTATGATAAAATCCGAGTTAGTTATTAGAAAAAAATGTGTATATAAGCAAATTTTTAAAGTTACGTGCTTTTCTGAAAAAAACAAGCGAAGGATATACTGCAAAGAAGTCTAACATTTTTCACTAAAGACGAGTTCGATAAATTTTTGTTTGAAGCGCCGACAATTGCAAAGCAATGTAGTATACTCTACTAAATTATAAAAATATTTCAGATTGTTTTGTTAATTGGGGTTACCGGCGCCTGTCGATGCGACGAAATGGTAAAAATGAAGACTATGGACATTGAGGATAAAGAAAATGTAATAATTATCAAAATTTCAGACAGTAAAACACGACAAATTAGATCTTTTACGATAATTGGTCAAAACTAGATTAAACTGTATAAAAAGTATGCATCACTGCGGCCTGAAAATTTCACAGAAATCCGATTTTTTATTAAGTACCAATATGGAAAGTGTTACCGAAGCGTCATGGGAATACATTCGATCAGCGCAGTAGCCCAAAAAGTAGCTAGTTATTTAAATTTAAACGATGCAAGCGCATACACGGGTCACTCTTTACGACGAACTTCAGCAACACTTTTTAATTGATGGAGGCGGAAATCTAGAATGCCTCAAACGACATGTGGGCTGGAAATCAAGCACGGTTGCCGAAGGATATATAGAGGATTCAATAAGAAATTAGGACGATAATGCTCAAAAAATTTTGAACCCTCATGATTCGCCAACATCGGGAATGATTGCTGAAAGTTGTTCTCGACCATCAGTATCATCAACAATTACCAATGCGTATCAAGAGTCGGGAACATTTTTGCACGGTTTCAATTTTGAAAATGCCTCATTAACTAATTGTACTTTTAATATTACTATAAATAAAAATGATGTTTAATTGTTGTTAATGACATTTGTATTGTTGCTTTGTGACATGTTTCATATTGTTGCCATGACAACATTTTTCCCTCCGCGCCGTAAAGAAATGGGAAAAAAACTGCTGCCGGCGGAGACATCAAACTTTGACAGGATCAAGTTAGATAAGTAATGTCATCATTATTTGACGTTTGAAGAAAAAATTAATTTGTTCTATCTTAAAAAAAAAACCGTAACGTTTAATTTTCATTGTTTAAACTTTTGCTGAGTTAAACTTTTGCTTCACTTCCATCTTTTAAGATCCAAGCAGCCATCTTTTTGCTGCCAGCTTTGAGATGTGGTGCTACCGCCGTATACTAAGAAGAAGTTGGGAGGATAGAATTACAAATGAAGAGGTAATACGCAGAATAAATAACGATCCAGAAGTTATTATGAATATAAAAAAGGGAAAACTTGAATACTTAGGCCACCTGATGAGAGGATAAAAGTACACATTCCTACAAAATATAATGCAAGGAAAATCCAAGGACGCAGAAATCCAGGCCGTAGAAGAATGTCCTGGATGAGAAATTTAAGAGAGTGGTTTTTTAGGCTGTACCACTAACGAATTATTCAAAACAGCAGTTAATAAAATTAGAATCGCCATAATGATATCAAATCTCCGATAGGAGAGGCACTCAAAGAAGAAGAAGCCATCTTTATAATTTATTATTACAATAATTATTATTTACAATTTTCTCTGTAGATGTAAGCACATTTAACTGATTTTAAAAGATTTGAGGGTATACAAGGCAACTATCGAACACGGTGATTAATTTAATCTTGCCCAAGTACTTTCGATCAATAGATCATCTTCAGGGGCATTTCGTCAGTTGCGGCCTATCCGACATGAGTAGAATGTCATAAATGTAAAATTTGGACATAACAATACAAAATACAATACAAGTATTTTGTAATACAATATACAATACAAGTATTTTGTATTGTTATGTCCAAATTTTACATTTATGACATTCTACTATGTCGATAGGCCATAACTGACGAAATGCCCCTGAAGATGATCTATTGATCGAAAGTACTTGGGCAAGATTAAATTAATCACCGTGTTCGATAGTTGCCTTGTATACCCTCAAAGTTTAATTATTCGAACATTCAACCTTATATTGATTTTAAAAGAATTGATCATGATGTATATGGATTCATATACGAAAGGTCATCATTAAAGGATGAAGTAGTAAGTATTTTTGTGATCTACATATTGTATCTTAATAATTGACGGTCGTACTCCTTTTTTCGAGACACACGAAGTTTTATCCTTAAATTTCTTTCCTGAGGTTTTATCAATCACTTTAATTGCAGTATCTGTAATCCTACTCATTTTAACATTCAGCATTTTCCATCTTACTTTCAACTCCCTTACAATATATGTTGTTTGATGACAGCCTTACTACTTATATTACCATGCATTCCTTGGTCCTGCGTTTCTTGTCATAAAATAACTTTTCATCAGAGAATCAACTTCTTTTTTCAACAGAGAATTAAGTAGAAGAACAGTTATTAAATCAATGATTCTTCACGGGTGCAAGTACAGTATATTCAACCAACTTACACCTCTAAACGATTAATGGAATTCACAGAAAACATTTCGTTGTAGTAAAAGGCACGGTAAACTGCACTGGAGTTCTCCATAATCTTTTTAATTACTTACTTTGTTTAGAATATTTTTGCCTGTATTATCAGTTAGAGTTGATTGTATAAAATCAGGAGCAAACACTCAAATGGAATTTTAAATATTATTGTTTATTTGGCTAATAATGAATTTATAAATATAATGGTTAATCTGCTGTATAGTTAGTTTGTAAATAACATTACAATAGTGTACTTACTGATTATTTAAATTTATAAATCATCATCATTGTCACTAAATTCACTGCCGCTATCATTATGTAAGTCTGTAATAACTGGATTAATTTTCACTAATTTTATTTCTCCCGGATCCACCACTACTCTATTAATTTTTCACATTTATTTACAGTTTTGGCCCACATTTCTGGAGTTGCAGTTTTAAGCTTCTTGCCACAATTCCCTAACTGCATCGCACTGCATCCACTGCATCCAACGTGATTATCATAATACATTTTACATATACCCCAGATGTGTTCAATGGAATTAAACTGGCAGTGATACGGCGGTAATCCGTAGTCCTTGATGTCCATAACTTGATACAATTTGGTCAACTATATAAACTGTTGGTTTTTCATTACGTTTCGAATTTTCCAGTAACTCTGATTTAAAGGCGTATTCCGTAAAATTAATATTATTTTTAACTAACCAATTTTTATGCTCGGTACGTTCCAGGACTGTTTTGGTTGTTTCTCCAAAATCTCCGAAATGGTAAGGTGCATTATCTAAAACTATAACTGATGGTTCACTCAGACTAGGTAACAGTTTCTCCTCAAGCCATTTAACAAACATATCCACTTTCATGTTTTCATGGTAATCAACAGATTTTGATTTTGAAGAAACAATCCAGTCATGTCTCATTTAAGTATACGAATGTTGCATTTTTAGATTTAAGTCTAGTATATTCTCTCAAAAATGTAATTCTTTTGTGAACCACACTACTCCTTTTGAATAAAAGTAAACTAATATTTTCTTTTTTGAATTTAACTCATAAATCTCTCAACACTTTCCAAAGGTTAGTCCTCTTATTTTCAGAAACTTGTCTTTCTCTTATTTTTGTCAGTAAAGTATCTAAACTGACATGTTTTTCGATATACATTCGATACACAATATTGCGAATTTCAAACTTTTCTTTATCAGGTAAGTCAATGCTCTTAGAATGTTTATGAGTTGTTTTCTTGTCTTCGTGATACTCAGTCACAGTACAGACAATCCTCTTTACAGTTTTTAGCTTACTTTTTACTTATCCCGACTGCGTCACAAATGCGTTGATTTATACATAATAATGAATCCGTAAAATAGTTTTCGAAACCAATTCAGATTTCTGCTTTTAATCTGAACCTTCTAAAAATTGCAAGGTAAACAGACGTTGATAAAGATGTTAAAAGAGACATGGGGGAATCTAAAATTTGCGTTCCGCGACATGCCTCAATCAACTAAGCAAAAATCCTTAGCGAATTGGTTTCTTGTACTCACACAGAGTAGATCCGAATAAAATGAAAAAGACAGTAAAGATTAGATTTCACGTACAAAGCGTCTATGTATCTGTTTATACGCATTTCGGCCTAATCGGCCTCATCAGAACAGCTATTCATAGGCGTTCTCAACGTGAAAAATAAATATTTTCTGTCTTTAAGAAGCAACGTTAAAATGGCTTCGATATGGACGCAAAACTATTTTACGGATTTCGAAAACTATTTTACGGATTTATTATCAGATGTCGCTATTGCGTCCATATCGAAGCCATTTTAATGTTGCTTCTTAAAGACAAAAAAGATTTATTTTTCACGTTGAGAACGCGTATGAATAGCTGTTCTGATGAGGCCTATTTGGCCGAAATGCGTATAAACAGATACATAGACGCTTTGTACGACGTACGTATTATTGATGTTTGATAAAAAGTTTAGAAATGGTTGGAAACCGTACATAAACCAATTAAAATGTTTCCCACAATTATTTTATTTTTAATACAAGTATTTTCATTTGAAAATAAAAAGTTAGATATTTTTACCCAAAACCATAACTCTAACCCGTAATCGCAGACGTTTTAAAAACGGTACACTCTAACAGACATATGGTCAATCTAACAACCACTATTTAAATTGACAAAATGTTCTAGTTTACACCGAAGAATTTTTTAACAAAAATTAAAAGTGATATTTTAGTACTAATTAGTATATCTACTAATTGTATACTACTTTTCATATAAATTATCCTTAGAACGGTAGTATTTGTTTTAGACAAAAATTATTAAACAAGTAGGTGAAAGAAATTTACGTTAAATAACATTATACAAGAATACTATTTAAAAAAAAATGTAACAAAATAAGCAAAACTATGAACAACGGGTTAATGACATAAATATTTATTTTATACCTAAAATTTAGCAAAATGTTAAACATTATGGAGAACACCAGTGCAGTTTACCGTGCCTTTTACTACAACGAAAATTTTTCTGCGAATTCCGTTAATCGTTTAGAGGTGTAAGTTGGTTGAATGTACTGTACATTAAATAAGAACAGAAACTTGATACATAAAGTACTACGAAAAATGTATGGAGTGAAAAATATAAATGATATATTTACCAGGAGAAGAAATATGGCCATAGTGAATGTATAAAATAATCTACAATACTATCACAAATAAGTGTACTTATAGATGACTGATAGATAGAAAAACAAGGTAAAAACGATCAAAACTAAAGTAATAATGAACTGTTTAAGAGGAAGTGAGGCGGAAGATGTAAAGAGTACGATGTAGAATAAGAATAGACAATGAATAATAACTGAATATCTGAAGGGAGTTGGCATTTTGTAGATGTAATTAACCAGTATGCAATCTGATGTTGTTTCGCTAGATCAACTATGGGATTACTTTCATAGAAGCATTCATGACGCCTGTGATACTTGTAAGTTTTATTTTTCGGCATTCAAAAACTGTTGTAATTTTGTAAACTTATGTAAAACTTTTTTCTTATTTTTGCGTTTTTCTATCAACAATAAATGGTTTTTCAATCCAGTACTCTTGTTAAGGAGATTATTTAATACTTTTTTAAACCCTTTTTGATCAGTTGATTATATACGGATCTTGTTCTTAGTATTTAAAGTAAATCTTATTTATATCATTTAAATTTTGCTTTTGTGTTGTTTTAAACCCATTATCAATCATATTTTTAAAAGAAAAAAATTAGCACACCTTAAATATTCCTAAACTGGACGCCTTCCCGATGTGAACATGAACGGTATTATTTTTCTAATCCGCCATACACGAAAAGGGTTAGCCACCCATACTCGAAGTAGGTTAGGGATTGGTGCGTGAGTTGCAAGTAGTTTTACTTTTAAATCGATTCAACAAGAAGTGCACTTTTACGATATCCTCCTACAATTACTATCCCTATAAAATTACAGTTACTCGTGGATACGATTACATTAACAAACCATGATAGTGTTTTTTCACCTTTGAAAACAAAATTATGCTTGTATGATCACTTCCTTGAATAAGAAAAATAAAAAACAAAATCCTAAAGGATTATTTGTAAACATTTCAAGTTTACCAGTTTTCTTTAACATTTTTATAAGCTGTTTTTTCAATAATAAATTTCAAATTGTATATCTATAACAGCTGTATAAATGTTGTAGTATACACAAAAGATATAACTCAAAGAATTAATAACATTTAAACTGAAAAACATGAAAAAAGTAAGCTCTATACGAAAAGAATAAGAGTAAGCTCTATACGTTTCAATTTTCACTTCGGAAATTGTTCTCAAAATACAAACAATGTTTTGAGAACTATTTCCGAAGTGGAAATAAAAAATTCAATAAACTTACTTTAACTTTCAATTGTGGCTTATTAAAATAATAATTAAAATAATAATTATAAAATATTATTTTATTAAAATAATAATTACGACAGAATAATAAACGAAAAATAAAAGTTACTGAAAGAAAACAATTAGGTTGGATTGTCCATATATGCAAGTGGAGGAAAGTAGGTTGGTCAAAAGAGTTTATGAGGCAAGAAGAGTAAAAACAAGTAGAAAGGAGAGACCAAGGAAAATTTGGACACAGCAAATAGACGAGATCAGAAAGAAAAGAAAAAAATCAATGGAAGAAATAAAATATCTATCAAGGCATACGAAAAGTGAAAGGGATGGATAAAAGAATAGCAGTCAGTAGCTGTCACGACTTTTATAGGTCTTAAGGAGAAGCTGAGCGGGGATAAAGGGGTAGAATGCGAAAACATGGAGTTGATTCCAGTTTACTCCAATTAGCCTCTTCTACTCAAATCCGACTCTCACCTTCACGCTAGTGTCCACTATAAACCGAGCAACCCAACTGGAGCTCCGGTATTAAACCCCGGTGGAAAGTTGGGTCGGAAACTGACGAGAACGGGTGAAATGGTCCTCCAAAAAGGGGGTTTGGCGTCAGGTTAACTACCCAACCCGGTAAAAAACCTTTTCTTATGAGAACTATAAAGAAAGAAACCGGACTGTTTGACCTACGACGAACTCGCAAACGAAATAAGGATAGTGCTTTAAAAATTTGCACGTGGAATGTAAGAAGTCTCTATGAGCCTGGAGCCACGGCTCTGCTCATACAAGAAATGAATAAAGCCAAACCATATATCATTGCTTTAAATGAAATGAGGTGGATTATCTCAGGTATCCTGGAAAAAAATAACTGCAATATTTATTTTGTGGACATCCTACCCAACACGAATTTGGTACCGAAGTTATTGTAAGCAAGGTCAAACATAATGTAATCGATTTCAAAGCTATTGATCATAGGATATGTCGAATAAAACTTAAAGGGAAGTTCGCTAATCTTAGCATTATTAGCATCCATGCTCCAACGGAAGAAGAAGAGGATGATGAAAAAGACATGTTCTATGAGACACTAGATCGAGAGTACGATGAGTGCCCAAAAATGACATTAAAATAATAGCCGGAGACTACTGCCAAAGTCGGAATAGAGAATATAATTTCGCCCACCATCGCAAAACAGAGCCTACGCGTAGACTCTAATGATAGCGGTCGCAGAATTATAAACTTTGCGATGTCTAGGAACATGGTAATAGCTGGAACACGATTTCGCCATAAAGATATAAATAAGGGAACTTGGAAATCTCCTGATAATGAAACGATTAACCAAATAAATCATATAATCATCTATGCAAGACACTGCTCTAACTTACTAGATGTTAGTCTGGTCTTTTAGAGGAGCACACTGATGTTAGTGTGGTCTTTTAGAGGAGCAAACATAGATAGTAATCACTATTTAGTTAAAGCATGATTTAAAGAGAAAATATCCAATTTAAAAAAGAGATCGGGAGAAGGAGAAAAAAAATCGACATTAATAAACTAAACGATCCGCGAAATAGAGTGCGAAATAGAAAAATCGCAGCATATCAAAAAACCAACGACACAGGTTCAACACGGAGAAAAAAAAGAAAAGTATAGACGTCTTAGAAGAGAACAAAAACGTATCCATCGACGTAAGAAGAGGGAATACGAACGGAACACTGTCAATGAGATACAAAGTTTATTCGATAAAAATGAAACGAGGAAATACTACAAATCCTTAAATAATAGCCGTCGAGAATTGAAACCACGATTAAACATTTGTAAGGACACTAATGGTCAAATTCTACATGATAAAAACTCAGTTCTTAACAGATGGGCACAACATTTCAGCGAACATATAAATATAAACGATATTGAAGGAGATTACAACATAGAAAATCAACAAAATCTACAACGTCAACTTCACAGTGAAGACCCAACAAGAGAAGAAGCAAAGAATATAGACGCTTAACCTAACGACCTAACCTAACGACCTAACCTAACCTAACCGTCTATATTCTTTGGAAGAAGTGTCAAATGACATCCTAGAACTCAAAGACAATAAAGCCTCAGGAATCGATGAAATCTGTTCGGAAATGTATAAAAAATTTGGTGATCAACTTTTTGCAGCAATCCATAAACTAATAGTACTTATTTGGCAGAATGAATTGGTACCATAAAAGTGGTTAAAGGGAATAAAATATGTCATAAAAAGGGTGATCGACTGGAGTGCAAGAACTATAGAGGCATTACTCTGTTACAAGAACAAAGTCAACTACACATCAAATTCAAGCACACAGGCAGATTCTAGAAAAGTCACTAGAATATAACATAGATACACTACACACCATCTCTTCGTCGACTTCAAAGCAGCCTATGATAGTGTGAAAAGAACTGCATTATATAATGCAATGATAGACTTTGAGATTCCACCTAAGTTAGTTAAGTTGACCTAATTAACAATGCAAAACGTAAGCTCATGCGTTAGAATTGAAGGAGAAAACTCTACGTTCTTTGACATTAATAATGATCCAAGACGCGCTTGCGTGTCTCCTCTTTAATATCGCCTTGGAAAATGGAATCAGACAATTCATTTTAAAATTTAAAAATCAGACAAATTTAATTATTAAATATTAGAATGAATGGAACTATTTTTAATAGATCAACGCAAATTCTCGAATTCGCTGACGATATAGTTATAGTGGACAGAAGTATGAGAGACACGGTGCAGTGTTTTACAAGGCTTGCGGACGCGGCAAGTGAATTGGGACTTGTGCTAAACCAGGAAAAACCAAATATATGTTGGTTACTTAAAACCTCTGAAATATCCAACAGAGAATTCAAATTAACAATCGTACCTTTGAGCAAGTCAAGAATTCACATATCTTGGATCGCTAGTAAACGCAACAAACACGGCAAGCGACGAAATAAAAAGACCTTAATACGACCTGTTTTGATATATGGGGCTGAAACGTGGATCTTATCTCAAAATTATAAAAAACTTGGTATTTTTGAGAGGAAAATTCTTAGAAAGATTATTGGGGCCGTAAATGAAAATGTGCTATGGCATCGAAGATACAACTTTCAACGATATCAGTTATAAACCGATCCAGATATTGTGAAATTCGTTAAAGTGCAGAGATTTAGATGGGCTGGACACATTGCTAGGATGTCAGATCGCGAATACATGAAGAGATGGATTTATGATGTGGAAGAACACCTACAGATTCTAAGGGTCAGAAGATGCAGGAAAGTTGTCAAGAATCGGCATAAGTGGCGAGTTCTTTGTGAGCAGGCCAAGATCCACAACGGATTGTCGAGCCACTTATAATGATGAAGGAGAAGCTGAAATAAAAATGTGGCCAATTGTGGATTGTTCTCTTTATCTGGATAAGGGCATATCTCATACAAAAGAATGATTAATTTTATTTATTTAAAATGTTTCGTAAGGCGTTGATTTTGGCCTTGTATTTTAGGTACTGCGGATTTATGTAAGATACTTGTATGGCGTTTGACTTGGCTCCCTACGGTGAACAAATTCTGTCGAGATTAGGCCAACTGCCACAAGATAAAGAGAATGTACCACCATGCTCTCGTCAACAGCCATATTTCGCTTCGTTGAATGAACGTGTGGATACAGCATTACAAGTTCTTTCTAGCATTATGCTGGTTAATAACCTAAGGGTATTACTCCTAGTATCTAACTTTAATACAGAAGAAGTATATGAAATTAGTGTTCTAAATGAAGATTGTTCTATGTCGTTTCAATTTTTTACAATGTTTTACAAAGGGAAAATTCCCAGTGGATGGCTGTATCGTCATCATCAACCTGTATGCGTCTACTGCTGGACATAAGTCTCCCTCAGTTCTGTTCATCTGTCTCTGTCTTGTGCGGCTTGCATCCAGTTATATCTAACATGCTTCAGGTCGTCAGTCCATCTAGTTGGTGGGATGGCTATATACCATTTTTTTTTTAAACTTACAAGGAAGGGTAAAACTTTCAGTATAATTGGCGTATTAAATTAATAAGTAAATATCCAAAAGAATTGCAAAACTTTTCAAAACGTTTTCGATCCTATTGGACCTTCATTAGTGATACATCTTATTAATTTAATTCTATCCACTGGAGTATTTCCAGAAGTACTAAAATACTCAAAAGTACTACCAATCTACAAAAAAGGTGATTCCTCAAAAACTGACAATTACAGACCCATAAGCATTGTTTCTACTTTTGGGAAAGTTATTGAAAAGGTTATCAAACAACAATTTTATTCCTATTTTGAGTCAAATAATTACTTTAGCAACTCACAATATGGATTTAGAAGTGCTCGTTCTACTACGAACGCGGTATTTAATGTTGTGAGCGAGGTGATTGAGGGGCTTGAACGCGGCAATCGCATAGCAATTTCTCTTTGTGACTTACCAAAGGCTTTTGACTGCGTTTCACACGACATTTTGCTCCACAAATTAAATTACTATGGAATCAGAGGTATCCCTCTCAAGCTTATAACTTCTTATCTATGTGGCAGACACCAGGCGGTAGTGTCTAAAGGTCATCTCTCTGATTTTCTATCCGTAAAACATGGAGTCCCACAAGGTTCGGTCTTAGGACCTCTTTTGTTTATTATTTATGTCAACGATCTGCCTAAATTCATATCTCCGTACAAAACCATACAATTCGCAGATGATACGACATACGTTATATCAGGAAAAAAATAATGATGATTTAAAAATGTCTCATGAGGAAGTTTCTACTAAATCTAGCTCATGGTTTGCTGCAAACAAACTAAAACTTAACTCTGATAAAACGCAAAATATGGTTATATCTGCAAGTAATTTACACAATGATCTAGTTAACAAAGAGACTGTTAAACTATTGGGAATAACCATAGATAATCGACTCAACTGGTCTGCTCATATCTCACACCTTAAGAAACAGCTATTAAGTTCATTATTTGTTATTTGCCAACTAGCAAGGGTTGTCAACTTTGAAACATTAAAAATGACATATTTTTCTTTATTCCACTCTCACCTAAACTATGGTTTAATTATATGGGGCAATTCAACAAATGCACTTCAAATTTTTAGAATACAAAAGAAAGCTGTCAGGATTTTAGCAGGGGTTAGTTATCTAGAACACTGCCGACCTTTCTTTATCAAATTCAAAATTATGCCGCTACCTACTCTGTTGATATTTCAAGTTTTAACTCAAATTCACAGAAAACGTGCCCATTTAATAAAGCAGTCTGATGTCCATGTTCACAATACGCGAAACTGTCACTACCTACGAACAAATCGCTGTAGATTAAGTCTTTCAGAAAAAAATAGTCTTAATTATAACTATTACAATATTTTACCAAAAAGTATAAAAGAGCTAAGCTGTAATAGTTTCGATAAAGTTATAAAAAAATATATTTTAAAACATTGTTTTTACTGCTCAGAAGAATATATGACTCATTGCAGAACATCCACTGAACTGCTTACCGTAACTTTGCCATAAATATTTTTCTGTTTAATTGTTTTCATGTTTGTATTATTTAATGTTTTATTATTTAATACTATGTATGTTTTTTTTTGACTTGCTACAAACAATATTTGTATATGTTATGTAGTTAAATAAATACTCTACTCTACTCTACATGAAAGTAAGTATATAATTCCTCTTTAATTTAATGCAAAGGGTAAAATTGTGACTGTGAAAAAAAATGGTAATTATTGAACTTAAAATTAAATGAAATGAAATGAAATAAAATAAAAATTATAAACCAAAAGGGAACATGCTGAGCTGTTACTCGTAAATGGCGACCACGTCTGAGTCAAACCAAAGTTACCAGCTAGTTGAGTTTGAAGACCAGGTAGAGATGATTAAGTTAGAGCTTCTGTAAAAGGTCATGACAGAGCAGTAGTCAAATGTTTGCTTTGTACTCGATCAGCGGACTTATGTACGGTTTGTAGGTGTTGAGTAACATGTTTCTTTTCGTAAGTCTGAATTGGTTGCTGGCTGTTTTCCTTACTTTGATCAGATTTATTTTTAGGTTAGGTCGCCAGTGTTCTGTACACTATTCTAAGCCACATTATCTTCGGTCTTCTCATAGACTGAGATTCATTCTCATTTTTGCATGTTCTGTAACAGATCGAATACCTTTCGCCACTCTAAAAATGTTCTCCAATTATTTTAATAGGATGACATAACTAGCAATACAATATAGTTTCGAGCATTGTCTTCATTCAAAAGATTTAATACGGCACACTTTTGTATGAATATCTGAGAATCTTACGTTCAAAGCAGTCCAGGCGCTCTTATCGGTTTTCGTCATCATCTGATGCATAAGTCAGCATAGGTTTAGTAACCACAGCAGAAAGTGCTTTGTTTATCAGTATTTAAGGCCCATATTTTGAGCGCCCATAATCTAACTACTTAATAAATAAAACTTTTATATTAGGTATTGATTTTCTTGAAGTCGACATTTCTTCCAACTAAAATTTCTATGTTCTAATTTCTAGTTCTAGTAAATGTTCTAATTTATATCGTACAATGTTCTGCTAAACTAAATGGTTACTACTCGTGTATAAATTTTCCTTAATTATTTCAAACGATTTAAGGTTTTAAAAGCATAAATGAAATAAATTTCGTCAGCAACCCGACACTTTCATCTCTTTCATGACGACGCCATATAATTCTGCTTAAAATCTTATAAATTTCTGATACCTTTTCATTAAGTTTCTTGAATGGTAACTGTTACTTTAAAGGAACTTAATAAAAAGCCATCTAAAATTTACGATTCGGGTCCACTAAATCAGTTCCCTTTAGGTCAGTTTAGATAGAAAAAAAAACGCCACTATAGGTCTCTTGATCCTTATCTTTCATTAATTCTCAGGATTTTCAGGTAGTAGAATATAACTTAGAGGCAATGACATTTTCTACGTTTAAAAACATTTATGTAGGTGTGGACTCTTTCAAAAAGAATGTTGTTTAGAAATATATCTTTTAAAATCAACTATCTGATGATATCACTTTACAGATGGTAATAGATGCATATAAAATGGGCACAATTCTAGAAAATATAGCACTTTATTTAGTATTTATACAGATAAAGAGAGAAAGAGGGAGTTGTCAACTCCAATTATGTTTGCAATAGGCTTACAAACATATTTGACTAAGTACCTATAAACATTTGCATTGCACTTTGACCCAAACTTTTTCCAATCAAAAAGGGTTTCTAAGTTTCTTATTTTTATTGGCAAACATAGGCTTACCTTCGAGTCAAGGGTTAAAAAATGGGACCCACAATGTGGTGTTCGTTAACAATTGATAATTTCATGCTATTCTTACTTATATCGGAGTCAAGAAGTTTGGAAATAAATTACAGTAAAACCTCGATATAACGGACTACTTGAGGGGGACGGGGTGTCCGTTAGAGGCGAAAGTCCGTTATATAAAAATATGTTTAAAATAAATCAAAATGCTTTTTTTGAAAATGAAAATCTATGTACACTGTATTTAGATAATACAGATGATATAAAATACAAACAATATTGTAATTAATTGTCTTCGGACGTTCGTCGTGAAATGACGTTGCTGTGGACATCGACGCGCTTGCTGTCGGTAATCCTGTTTTGTTTCACTTTCGATGTTTGCAGTTTTTTTTTATGATAAAATCTCTAAAATTACGAAAATGCGTAAAATACAGTTTAACTATTTGATGAATAATCAATTTATTAGATCGTCGAGCTGCGATCTTACTCATTTTTTAGGTTCATAACTTCGTCTGCTATTTCACTTTCAGTGATGATGTTATACCCAGGGTTACCTTCATCTACTTCTAGTCAATATAAAACATCTTCCTCAGCTGCATGTTCTTCGGCATTATTATGTATTGTCCTACAGAAATCAGTAACTTTCAACCCTTCTAAATCTATTTTTTAATTCACGATTCATTGCCTTTATCGCTTCTTCCATTAAAGTTTCACGAGCCAATTTCATTCGTATAACAGTATGTTTTTATTTTTTTTACATTTGACCGGATTATTTGTCCGTTATATCCGAAGTTCGTTAAATAGAGGTCGGTTATATCCAGGTTTTACTGTATAAGGTAATCAGCACCCAGCATGATTTTAACAGGTGGAGTTATACCTTTGAAAGACGAGCCTTGAAAGGCTCCTTGAAGAAAATTACCTATTGCATGACACTTTTAAAAAACAGTAAATAACTGTTTGTTCTACAAATGACCAATGTTTCCATGTACATATAGTCCAGTCGTCAGAGATTTGGCGTCTAACAATCATACGAACAAACTGAACTTTTCTGAGAATGTCAATTTTCGGACCCCAAAATAGATGCAAAAAAGTTTGACATTCCTACCGAGAGATTCTTACTAAATAAAACCCCTTGTAAGGGTTGGCGGAAAATATTGATTTACTAAGAATCTGTACGCCTTAGAACAAATGTTTCAAACAAGAAATGTAGCTGAGATAATTTTGAACAAAAATTTTTATTAGCACTTTTTCTGTAGAATGAACCGTTCTCTCAGAAACAACCCTTGAAGCGACCGGTGATTTTCAATATCGGTTACGCGCGCGAAATAATTTTTTTAAATAAAATTTGTATCAGCTCAAGGTAAAAATTCAATATCTTTTGATCAGTGTCTTATCCACAAAAATCAAAATTGGTTTTAAAGGTAAAGAATGCAGCTTTTGTATGCAATTTTTGCATTTTGCTGCAAATAAAGTCAATTTTCATAAATCTGATTTTTGCCATTTTTTACGATTCTTATGTGATCAATAAAATGTATCACGTTTTCGGTTTCGAAATTTCGATTTTGAGTTTTGGCGACAAATATGGAGGCGTTTGAAATATGCCTAAAAACGCTGAATTTAAACTTTCACATTACAAGCTATCTCTTAAAAGCATTGGGTGGAATTTGTAGCTTAAGAGTTTCGAAAAACGTACTTGTGCAATTCGAAAGAAGGTGTTTTAAATGTTTTAGATCGTTTAATGAAAGTGATACATTTTATTGATCTCATAAGAATCGTAAAAAATGGCTAATATCGCGCAAAGTTTATTCATTTAACAGGGTTATAGTGTACGAAATTGTGTACGAAAGCTGCACTCTTCACTTTTTAAACCCATTTTAATTTTTGTCGATAGGACACTCAGATCAAAAGATATCAAATTTTTACCTTCGAGTTATTACAAATTTTTAAAACAATGATTTCGCGCAGTGATTTAAACTGGCATTTAAAATCGATGGTCGCTTCAAGCGTTGCTTCTGAGAGAACGGATCATTCTACACAAAAAGTGATAATTTTTTACATATGTTTTTTTGAAACATTTTTTCTACGTCGTACAAATTCTTAATAAATCGATGCTTTTCATTCCCCTCCCCCTACGACTGCTGTTTACAGGACAGTCTGGTGGTTTAGGAGAGTGGCAAACTTTTTTCATCTTTTTTGGGGTTCCAAATTGACATTCTCCAAATAATAAATTGGATGTAATAAACAAAATTTATAAAATAACTATAATAAATATGTATATTTTTGTTACAGGTAAGAATCAGAACTGCCATGTAATTGAAGGTGTATATGTAAGTAGTTTTACCAAATATTTTATCTTCATCTTTCGAAGGTTGGCAATCATCAAAATTATCTGAACTCAACTACATCTTTATCAACGTATTATCAGATGTCGCTATTGCGTCCATATCGAAGCCATTTTAGTGTTGCTTCTATTACGACAGGAAAGATTTTTCACGTTCAGAGTGTCTGTAAATAGCCGCTCCTAAGATTACTTTTAGGATGAAATACCTATAAGCGGATATACAGACGTACTATACGTGAAATCAAATCTAAACTGTCTTTCCTTTTCTATAAACTCTGTTTACTGCCGTTTTAAATAGCTGGTTTTAGACGATCAATTAAACCAGTGTTTCGTCTCCTTCCAACGCTACGCGTTACTAAAAATCTTTTCCTGCACGATATTGTGCAGTAGATAGCAGGTACATAATATTTTGTATCTCTCATCACGTGACTTTGTCTACGTAAGATATTCTCGAATTCTTTTGTAAAGTCACATCTCGAAAACTTCCACTTGTCTTATCATCGCTTTAGTCAGAGTTTATGTTGACTCTCAAAGTTCGACTGCAAAAAAATGTTTCGTTTTCATAAATGAGAGTAACGTGCAATTTTAATTCTGGTTGTTAGTTCTATTCCTTTGCAAATTATTATTCACATTTAATAGAGTTAAAAGACTTTTATATTTATATACATGTTCGATATTTTGGACATCAATAGTAAGTTGAGCATTATTATTTGGATTCTTGTTATTAGAAACTTGGTTTTAACCATGTTCATATTTAAGCGATAATGTAAACTTGCCGTATAAACTTTTTGAACTATTTTTGTTGGGAATAAGCTACAATTTTTAAGTTTAAAATAAGTTTATTTTTGATGTTTCGATTTCCACTTGGGAACTCGTTCTCAGATTACAAAACATTCATAAATTAAACAAATTTTGTTTTTTGTTACTTACTGTGAAAAATTTTTCTAATAAATTAATTTTATCTGAATCATTCATATGACAATTCAGACATATTATACATTTTAAAGTCTTCTTCCAAGTATTCCAATTTCCTGATTTTTATGGAATTTAAAACTTCGCATTGTTTTCCTAGTTGTTCGAGAACTTGTTCGTTTGTTTTGCGATCCATCCATGATATTTTCAAAATTCGTCGGTAACTTCTTCTTATGGTGCCCTATCCAATTAGTGGATTTTGGCGACAATTCTGGAATTCTCCTCTCGATCTTGTGTGGCTCTAAAAAGTGCATGGACATCGAGATTTGTCCAATCCCTTATGTTTTTAAGCCATGAATATTTCTTTCTTCCGATGCCTCGTTTTCCTTCTATCTTCCCTTTCATAATAAGCTTTAAGAACTGGTACTTGGAATTTCGAAATATATGACCCAGATAAGCAGTTTTTCTTCTTTTTATTATTGGCAGCAATTCTCGTTCTCTGTCCATTCGATTTAATACTTCGACATTTGTTGTGTGATCTGTCCAAGGAATTTTAAGTAGTCTTCTAAATACTCACATTTCAAAGGTTTCCAATCGGTTCATCACATTGGCCTTTATGGTCCAGATTTCTACACCATACAGCAGTATGGAGTAAATGTAACATTTTACAAAGCGATATCGAATCATTAAGTTGAGGCTGCTGTTGCTTAGCAAGGTTCTCATATTAGTAAATGCTGTTCTGGCTTACTCAATCCTGCTACGTATCTCTATGTCTGGATCTAGATCTTCAGTTATTCAACTACCGAGATATCTGAACTTGGGGACCTTTTGGATGTTCTTGTTGTTTACTCTTATATTCAATTGCATATTTCGTGTTCTACTAACCACTATTAGCTTCGTCTTGTCTATATTAATCTTCAAGCCCACTCGTTCTCCTTCAGTGTTTATTCTATCTATTAGTCGTTGTAGCGCTTCTTGGCTATCAGCTATTATGACTGTATCATCAGCATAGCAAAGATTACTAATAGTCTGTCCGTTGATTGTGATTCCATCTTCAGTGTCGCTTAAGGCTCTATCGAAAATCGTTTCAGAGTAAAGATTAAAAAGGAGGGGTGACAGAACACGAACCCTGTCGTACACCTTTTTCGATTGAGAAATATGATGTAGATTCCAGTCCTACTCTCACAGATGCCACTTGATTCATATAAAGGTTCTTTATGATTTTAAAGTCATTCTCATCTATCGAACGTTCCTGCATCGAGCAATCTTATTAATTCTGAATGATTAACACAATCGAATGCTTTCTGGTAATCTATAAAGCATAGGAAGACATCTTTTTGCTAATCTCTGCATTTCTGAAGTAGGACAGTAGGACGTCGGTAACACCACATTTCAAATGCTTCTAGGTTTTTAATGTTGGATTTAAGCTTCAACCCCATAAAAAAGGGTAGAGAAAATATAACATCGAAAACATTCTTATCCAGAGCGATATATTGATATCGCGATTACATAAAAGTTTTCTCATTCTATTAAAAGTTGACCGTGCAATTTCAATGCGGCATCTTATTTCTTTTGTCTGATCAGTATCTTCTGTGATCCATCCTCCAAGGTATTTGTACGAAGATATTTGTTCAATTTTGTTCAACATTGTTTTCTTCAAATTTATTTTTAGTCCATATTCGTTGCAATATACAGATTGAACCAAATTAAAACGGAACATACAATTTAATACATGTCTGTTTGAACTGCATTTGAAATAGTGGACCAATATAAAACTTGGACAAAAATAAATCCATACTATTACTGGGTATAGACATTGTATAAAATATCGTTCAACTATCTGTCTCGTAACAATGTTGTTTGCGTAAGACGGGTTTGTCTAAGCAAGCGGTAATAGTTCAGGAAATGAAAGTCGAAAAAAGTTAAAACTTCGCAATTTTTTCGTCCTGCATTTATCCAGTTGAAATTTTAACAGAAGGTAGGTGATAGCCCAAGGATCAAAATCTATATCGAACCGAAGTGCGCTGAAGGGCTTTAGGGGTGAAAACTACCCCTAATTGTCAAAAATTATAAAATAACATATTAAACCTGAATATGGGTAAGATTTGGTTTGAATTAGTTAAATAATGATTATTTTATACTTTTGAATAGAGTCCCATCATATTTCAACCCTTAAAAAGCAACCCTTGTTAAAGATTAATGTAAAAAAATTACTAATTCTAAAAAAATGATTTCGTCTTGGATCGATTTGGATAAAAATTTGGATTTAAGCTCAATTCACCCGCTGCTTTATAGTTTATGTCATGCCGATGAACCCTGATTGTTCTTAGGGCTAAAAAACTACCCCTAATTTTTAAAAATTGTAAAATAATATTACAAATGTTAAGATGAGTGAAATTTGGTTTGGATTAGTTAAATAGTGATTTTTTAAACTTTAAAATACAAATTCATACATTTTCAACCCTTAAAAATCAATTGTTATGAGTGCTATAGGTAAAAACAATTTTATGCCAAAATTTTGCAACTTTTCAACTTTTGAAAATCACCATTTACAACATTGCAGTTTTTATAAACTAATTTTATAAGTAGTTTTAAGTATAAGTTTTTAAGTAGAATTAAATACAAAAAAAATTTATCAACATAAAAAGGCACCATAATTATATTCTTATACATTTACATAAATAGTTGGAAATATTTACATTTATAGGTAAAACAATTATAATATTAATTTTATTCGTCATCAATTACATCTTCATCGTGATCTATGTCATCCTCATCTTCTTCAATTATTGGTGGACTGTTATTGCACCCTTCATCTGAGCACCCAGAACAAGTAGAGTTACAGTATAAACCAACTTTTCTGCACCCACATGAAACGCCGCATCCTTTTTTGCATTGGCAAAAAGTAATTTTCAAAAGTTCATCAGGTTCAGGTTGTTTGTTCATGCGTACGGGTAATAACAAACCATCTTTGGAATACCATCCCCAATCTGTTGCTCTGATATTTTTATTGCCAAGCCATAGACACATGAGCAGATCTTTTATTCTGTTGTATAGGATTTCAAAATAAGAACGCTTACAATTTCAAATGTATAACGCCCCACTAGCTAATATACCGGTTTTGTAGATTATTATGCTCCGAAATGTACTGTACTATACTAATATAATTTTCCGGAAAAAAATTAACTGGTTTTTTAAACGTATTTCCTTTAATTTTTAACGATAGAGTGTTTCTTCAAAAACGATTTGTAGAGGTTTTTAAGAGCTACAAGGATCTGTGAATTAAATCTTTTTGGAACCCTTGGTTTTTAAATGGGGTGAGTTTAAAGGGCCCGAAAAAGATGGTGCTTGATCTTAAATCGATGCTTTAAACAGCTATATCTCGCCAAATATTCATTGTACAACAAATCTAAATAAAGGATAATTTTAGTAATTAAAAAAGCTACAATTTGGTAATTTTTATTTTTTTCATATATTCAGTATTTTCGGGCATATTTAAAAAAAGAAGGGTAAAAAAATATGAAATTGTAAATCGTTTCTCGCTTTAAGCTGTACTTTTTCTAAAACTAAGCATTTTAAATGGGTCAAACTTCTTGGACGTATTAACAATACATGTACAAAGGGAATTGCAGAAGGGTGAATATCGATTTTAATTATGGGGGTGGTTAGGGGGTTGTTTTCATCGATTTTTTCGTAAAAAATGAGGTATTGACCTTATTTTCATCATAACTCACTCAATTTTTGAGCTGAAGTCTTTTTTTATGATAGGTCTGTTTATGCTCTTTAAAAAAGGTTTTGTGAGTTTTCTTCCAAAAATGCATCATTTTCCCGATATCTGACTTTGAATCTTTCAAATTTGGCATTTGAAGAAAACCGCTGAACATTGATAGGCCGTATTTCGGTTCCTATTATATCGCAAAAACATTTTAAAAAATGAATTGTATTTGTCTTTTTAAAAGCTACAAATTTGTTCTCTACAATTTTTTTGATAAAATGCACCATTTTCGAGTTATTCGCGAAAAATCGATTAAAAACGTGGATTTTTTTTCGTCTAAAAGTTGTTACTTTCAATCGCGAATAACTTGAAAAATATCATTTTATAAAAAAAATGTATAGCACATTTTTTGTCTAGAATCACTTTTTTAATCGAAACCTGTAGTTAAAACGTAAAAAAAAATTTTCACCCCGGAGATGGGGTGGCAACCACCCCCTAGGCTTTGGCGCACTTTGGTTCGATATAGATTTTGATCCTTGGGCTATTTCCTACCTTCTGTTAAATTTCAAGTCAACCCACGCAGCACGAAAAAATTGCGAGGTGAAATGCTTCATTTCCTGGACTATAACTGGTTTGACAGCATATTAAAATCGTAGATTTATGTGTAGCTTTCAATTTCAGTTCAGAATCCAGCAGCCCGCTGAAGTATTGGATTTTTATAATATAATTATTTGACAATCTTTTGTTGGCCAACCAAATACAGCAGAATTGAGCCGAAATACATTATATTCCTATGTTCCGAATTTATTTCGTTCAATCTGTATATATTTAGTTGTTCAGCAAGGTGTTGCAGTTCTTCTAGTGTTCCTGCCAGAAGGACGGTGTCGTCAGCATATCTTATGTTATTAAGTACCTCGCCGTTTATTATAAGGCCCTCACTGACCTCGGCAAGCGTTTATTCTGAGATGGCTTCACTGTATAAATTAAATAACAAGGGTGATAAAATAAACCTGCGGACCCCACGGCGAATGTGGATATCCTCGGTCAGTTCATTTTCAACTTTCACTTTTGCTGTTTGGTTTCAATAGAGGTTACATATGATTCTAATGTCTCCACTATCTATGTTTTTATTTAATAAAATTTCTTCAAGCCGATTCTGCTGCACTCTGTCAACTGCCTTCTCAAATTCAATGAAACAAGCATATACTTCCTGATTTATATCTAAGCATCTCTGCGAAAGAACACTTACTGCAGACAGTGCATCTCGTGTTCCCAGTCCTTTCCTAAATCCCATTTGTGTATTACTTATACCTTCATATAATTTCTTATTTATTCTATTGTGAATTACTTCATTCAAGTGAAAATTCAAGACATGACTCATTTTAAAGTAGATGACTTTAAAATGATGTTGCGAATATTGTTGAATGGCGTTCCTGGGACGACTTTGTTATAAGATAGTTCATTGGAATATCTGAAATTACCTTTAACTTAGAATACCCTTCAGAAAAAATCAGAGCATATGATAAGAAATGCAATGATGACAGTAAAATTCTTCTGTTAAAGATTCATAGTAAATCATAATGAAAAAAGATCAGGATACTATCCTGACATGTTAAGTATTTGGTCTAACATTTAGTTCACTCTCAATAAATACCAAACTCTGATTTTACATGTATGTTAGTCATAAAACACAGTCACAGTCAACATTTTAAGTGAGTCACAAAATGTAATACAAATTCTTTGATTCATTTTTTTTCGATATCACGAAATCCTGAAACACGTATGACTTATATTTTTATTAATAATACTCTAAAAATGCAAAGTAGCGGATAATTCCAACAATATGGTCATATGTACCAAGAATACAAAAAAAAAATCGAAATACGGAAAAATATTGGAAAAAAACTCGCAAGTATTTATTATATTTAAGGGTAAGTCGCATTCTTCTTTTTTAGACTTAAACGTGTCTATTCTGATATAGTTACATTACTTTTTCCTTTCTACAAGCTCGTTTTTGTATTGTTTGCCAATGAACATCGGGTTTCAGATGTCAGAGATCACTTGGGTAATTTTTCTTTAGTAATTCGCATAGGTCAAGATTATCTTTTATCTTTTGTCATTTCGAAAGCTTTCTAACATCATATATTGGAATTAAAGTCGTTATTTGACATTTCCATTTTCATTACATTCAATTGTTCCTTCCATGCCATTTTGTTTAAAAAATTTAAACATTTCCGTTCTAATTTTGATATCGGTTTCTGGATCCAGGTCCTCTATTATCAACAATCAAGGTATAGAAAAGTATTTTTGTTTCTTTTATTGGACTGTTGTAGATTGTCGTGTCATTCACTACATAAATTTACTAAATATTTCTTAGTAAAGTTTCTTTACTCAATTCAACAATTCGATTTACTGTTAAGATTCTCTACAAACAGTGCTGAAAAATTCATGGACCAGGCAAGATATCAACATTCACTGAATAAACGTCTTCTAACTCGACGGAATATGCATCCGGCTATTTACACGCTTGAGTCCGTTAAAAAAAGTCCTATTATCGTAAACGAAAATTCCGAGTAAAGGCAGTTAGATAAATTAACGGGTGCGTTGTCACCAGCAAGATCTCCTTACGCGCTCTTCGTCTATACAGCGTTGCCGATGTCACTAAACTATTGCTTTTGTTTTTATCATTATTTGCCCTTAGTCGTGCCTATATGGAGTCACATAAATAGAGGAGTGGGTTTGCAAACAACCCCAATAAAAAATCTAAAATGTTATTGCATTTTTTATTCATCTTGAGTTAAATTATAACTATTAACTTAACATTCCTACAATGTCTTATACAAAAAGATGTTCATCATCATTCTGGCTTTATGACCTTGCGTGGGTCCTAACCTCAGCAAAAAGTTTTCTCTAGTTGTCCCTATCCATCGCCTTTCCCCACCAAGCACGTATTCCTATATTTCTAATATCTTCATCGATGTTATCTAGGAACCTTGTTCTTGATCTTCCTCTTCTTCGCTGACCAATGGGTCTATAAAGGAACGTTTTTCTAATTGGGTCATTTTGCTCCATCCGCATTATAGGCTGTATCCACCGCAGACGTCTTATCTTAATATGTTTTAGAATATCTGGTTCCTGGTATATTCTATAAAGTTCGAAGTTTTATCATCTTCGCCATACTCCATTTCGACACATTAAAATATGTTTTCATTACTTTTTGTTAGAGTCTAGGTCTCTGAACCATATGTTAGGACTGGGCGTATTATTGTTTTGTAGAGCTTTTTTCTTTTGTATTTATCGATATAATCGAGGATTTAAGAAGGAGATTGCTGTTGACTGTGCAAATTCTGTTGTTTATCTCTGCGATAGTATTATTTTCGTTAACCAGCACTTCCATATGTACAAATACGTTCACTGCTTGGATGACGTAATGTTTTGTAACAAGTTGTAGGATTTGTGGTTGCATGCTTATTTTTATGTACTTCGTTTCGTTAATGTTTATTATTAATCGCATTTTTGTAGGTGAGTCTTTTAGTGCTACATACACCTCTCGGACAGCATTTTTCGTTTCCATTCTCTCAAAAAAGTGTTTATACAGAATAATTCAATGAGTGTCTTAATGGAAATGTTTTTAATTTTTTGTAATTGTAATGTAATTACACAAGATAAGCAAGCTACAGATTTTATATTCTTTAACATCCCCTCTCCACTACGAAGGCTATTATCATGGCGAAAAAAAATTCACAACATGTTATACACGATTAATGCGTTAAAAAGTATATAAAAGTCAATAAATTGAAAGCACATTGTCTTTTTCTTCTAGTATCCTGTCTTTTTATCGAATTATAGTGGTGATATTGGGATAATTAATCATAATAATAATTGTATTTTCGGCAACTCGAAATAGATCAGCGAATATTTTATAGTACAACTTATGGAGATTTCGGAAAACTTTCTTCATCTGACTCAAATCTCTAGGCTTTGAAGTGGAGAAGCTTATGCTTCTCTGTTTTTCCAATTGCTCTAAATATTTCATCTTTCGAATCTTATCTTGTAGAGTACCTATCTACAAGTGAAGAAGACATAGAAGATTTACATATTGATGACAACGCAACAATCAAAGGAAAGGATAAATTCAAATAATTGGAGTTTATAACCACGAAAAAGGCAATAGCAGAGGAAGAAATTACACAAAGATTAGGACAAATAAGAACAGCAATCCGACAACTTAACTTAACAAAACACAGATTTATAAAACATTAGTGCGAAGTATTATGACATATGGGGCTGAAAATTGGATCATAAACAAGAAAAACAGCAGTAAGATAGTAGCAACAGAGATGGAATGCCTGCGAAGATGCTGCAGAGTAACAAGAATGGATAGGACAAGTAATGACGAAATAAAGCAAAGAACATCAATAGAAACATACAACTAACATATATAGAACGAAAAAGACTAAAGCGGTATGGACATGTAAGAAGAACTAGCGATAGCAGATGGATAAAGAGAATAACCGAATGCAGCCCCATAGGAAGGAGGAAAAAAGGAAGACCCCGAAGATCCTGGAGGAACGAAGTAGACGGCGCCATGAGTAAGATAGGCCTAACCGAAGGAGAATGGGACAACGGAGAGAGATGGAAACGGTTGAGCGAGGGAATGCAGTGAATACTGTAGAATCCCTGAATACATATCGAATCTTTTTTATTTTTGCACAAGAAGATTTTTCTTTTGCAACCAATATTTTCGTTCCAGTTTCCTTATTGATTTTGTTGAATTCTTCGATGGTTTTATTTTTTCTTGTTTTCCCCATCTCTTTCAAGATTTCGTCAGTCATCCACTTTCTATTTTGTTATTATTAGTTTAATATTTTTTGTCTTTTCCTCAATGATGGTTTTTATCAATTTCTAATGGTCTTCAATATAATGGTGTTCTTGCGTTTTTTTTATCATTTTTCTTCTACAGTTTGTATAATTTCCTTGTTATTACTTTATGAATACACTCTTGTTTATTCTATGAATCGATCGTTTCTTTTAAATGCTGAGTTTTATATCACTGATCAGTAAGTTGGTAGTTTGTATTATATATTCAATCTACTCATCATGATTGTACCTGTTAAGTGGAATACAGAAACAAGTGACCAAAATCAGAAACTTTAAATGAAATCAACTTTGAGAGAAAGAGCAGAAAATAGAGAGAAGAAATTAATTATATACCATAAATGGACTTCTCTAAAGCATGACTCACAACATTAATACTAAGAGTTAAATTACAAAAGATGTTTTTTTTTGAATAAAAATCAAGAGTACGAAAATATCTGCATGATTTCAAAAATACCTTATCAATTGTTGTTCTCTCAAGCAAATATTTTAATATTATTGACAAATGCGGCCCAATTTTATCGGTATTGACTATTGACATCAAATTGCTTAAACAAGACAAAAACAATAAAAACTTACGAAAAAATGCTACTTGTTTAATGACAAAACAACTAACAAACACAAAAACAATTTGGTTATTTGCCTTCCAAATATTGTTCAATTAATTAGGAATTCCCTATCCCTTTTCGGTAACGGCTGAAAAAATAAACTCTTTTCTAGCAATTCTTCAAACTGAAAATGAAGATACTGTTTAAAAAAAGACACCGATAAAAAAAAGTTTAATCTTTATTGGTATCGTTCATTCATATTCATTATTTTGCATTTCTTTTATCATCTAATTTCCATTGCCATTTTATTGGTGTCATAGTTATGTTGGAAATTAAAAACGAACAATTAACACAACTTCAAAATCAAAAATTTTTCTTTCTGGATCTCGTCAAATTATTTCTTCTTCTTCTTTAACGGATATCATCAACTAAGCCTCCAATTATATTTCCTTTATTTTTTCTCTTTTATTTTCATTTATATTATATTTTTTTCTATTCAGGGTTTTGGTTTGATTGTTAGGCAGTTGTATGTCAAAAAAGTAAAATAAAGCTACATTTTTCATTTTTACAAAGCCATGACAAGTGGCCAATAAAGATGGCAAGGCATTAAAAGGTATATAATTACTTTTAAGGCAGCAGTGGGAGAAGTCTTAATTACACCATCGGAGACTATTATATATATATATATTATATATATATATATATATATATATATATATATATATAATATATATATATGACTAACAGAATATTTGTCATTCACTCATTCACTTCTTCTGTACGTGTTTAGTATTGTTTCCATACTTTTAGAAACGAGGTTCAATCTGATTCTGACTGTATCCCCAGAACCCAATACTTCCCCAACAAAATTCTACTTTTAGGTAATATTTTCTAACACTACTCTCTGATGTTCTTGATAATCTATAATATGGAGATTTATTAAGCTCAGTTTTTGCTTCATCTTCAGTAAGCATTTAAAAGATATATCACACCTTCCACTTTGATTTTTGTAATCTCTCCGCTTTCATTAGTTTCTGTGTGCTTTTAAGTAGTCGAATGCCTCTTTTGGGATAATCTTTTAAAGGGGCACCTCAGGAGTAAAATTAGTGATCTGATCCCATACCCAACTAGATATTTAATAAATATTTTAACATGGTAGTTTTAATATGGCCATCATCATCGCCATCATCATCATCATCATCATCATTTGGCTCTACAACTGTAGGTTGGTCTTGGTCGCGTTTACTATTTGCCTCCATTGTTGTCGGTCCTGAGCAGCTATTTCCCACTGCTGCACTCCCATTTTACATAGATCACTGGCCACTGCGTCCTTCCATCTCTTTCTTGGGCTGCCAACTGACCTTCTGCCATCGGGCCTTTCCCAGAATGTGGTGTTCAGAAGTCTTTCGTTATTTGACCTTAGGACGTGGCCTGCCCATCTTAACGGTTTGCTTTAATGTAACGGACTATGTTTTCATCTCCATATATTGACTGGAGTTCACTATTGTTTCTTCTTCTCCCCTCTCCTATTGTTTCTTCTCTACAAGGCCCATAGATAGCCCGCAGTATCTTTTTTTCAAGAACCAGTAATTTTGTCGTTTCCCGCTGGTTTCAGCGTCCATGTCTCGCTTCCATACGTTATTGTGGGTCGAATTATTGTCTTGTATACTCTTATTTTTGCTGATCTTGAGAGTATTTTTGATTTAAGGATCGTCATTAAAGAGTAATATGTCCTGTTTCCTGCTATTATCCTGGCTGCCACGTCATTTTCATATTTGTTTTCAGATGTTATGATCGCTCCCAGATACTTAAACTCTTTGACGACTTCGTAGTTATATTCGTTAATTGTTACGTTTTGCCTAACCCTTGGTCTTGGGTTCTTCGTAACTACCATGTACTTGGTCTTACCCTCGTTTACCTTAAGACCAATTTCCTTGGCTCCGGTCTCGAATAGGGTGAAAACTTCTTTTGCAGCTCTGGTGGATTGTGCTATTGTGTCCACGTCATCCGCAAAGGCCAATAGTATTTTTGATCCTTGTGTGGCAAATCCGTTTGTCAATTGTGGCTGAGCTTTCCTTACTGCATGTTCCAGTCCGAAGTTAAACAGCAGGGGAGCGAGAGGATCTCCTTGCCTAAGCCCGGTGCCAATGTGGAATTCCTCCGACGTGGTGTTGCGAATTCTGATCCGTACGGAAGCGTACCAGCTTTCCAGGTACTCCCAATTGCTACACAATGCCTCTCTGCTAACAGAATCGTAGGCTTGTTTAAAGTCCACGAATATTTGGTGTACGTCGCGATTGAATTCCAGTTTTTTTCCAACACTTGGCGTAGGACGAAGATCTGGTCTATGGTCGACCTTCCCGGTCTGAATCCACTTTGATAGTCACCTATTATTTCCTCTGCGTATGGAGTTAGTCTTCTAAATAATATTGTGGATAAAATTTTGTATGTTGTATTGACTTACGATATTCCTCTATAATTGCGACATATTTGTTTGTCTCCCTTCTTGTGGATAGGTAAATTATCTGAAATAAGCTCCTTTTGCCACAGCTCGAAAAGCTAGTAAAGAGACAGCTTTTCTAGGCAGCATTCGCTCTTCGTCTATACAGCGTTGCCGATGTCACTAAACTATTGCTTTTGTTTTTATCATTATTTGCCCTTAGTCGTGCCTATATGGAGTCACATAAATAGAGGAGTGGGTTTGCAAACAACCCCAATAAAAAATCTAAAATGTTATTGCATTTTTTATTCATCTTGAGTTAAATTATAACTATTAACTTAACATTCCTACAATGTCTTATACAAAAAGATGTTCATCATAATTCTGGCTTTATGACCTTGCGTGGGTCCTAACCTCAGCAAAAATGTTTCTCTAGTTGTCCCTATCCATCTCCTTTCCCCACCAAGCACGTATTTCTATATTTCTTTTGTCTTCATCGATGTTATCTATGAACCTTGTTCTTGATCTTCCTCTTCTTCGCTGACCAATGGGTCTATAAAGGAACGTTTTTCTAATTGGGTCATTTTGCTTCATCCGCATTATAGGCTATATCCACCGCAGACGTCTTATCTTAATATGTTTTACAATATCTGGTTCCTGGTATATTCTATAAGTTCGAAGTTTTATCATCTTCGCCATACTCCATTTCGACACATTAAAATATGTTTTCATTACTTTTTGTTAGAGTCTAGGTCTCTGAACCATATGTTAGGACTGGGCGTATTATTGTTTTGTAGAGCTTTTTTCTTTTGTATTTATCGATATAATCGAGGATTTAAGAAGGAGATTGCTGTTGACTGTGCAAATTCTGTTGTTTATCTCTGCGATAGTATTATTTTCGTTAACCAGCACTTCCATATGTACAAATACGTTCACTGCTTGGATGACGTAATGTTTTGTAACAAGTTGTAGGATTTGTGGTTGCATGCTTATTTTTATGTACTTCGTTTCGTTAATGTTTATTATTAATCGCATTTTTGTAGGTGAGTCTTTTAGTGCTACATACACCTCTCGGACAGCATTTTTCGTTTCCATTCTCTCAAAAAAGTGTTTATACAGAATAATTCAATGAGTGTCTTAATGGAAATGTTTTTAATTTTTTGTAATTGTAATGTAATTACACAAGATAAGCAAGCTACAGATTTTATATTCTTTAACATCCCCTCTCCACTACGAAGGCTATTATCATGGCGAAAAAAAATTCACAACATGTTATACACGATTAATGCGTTAAAAAGTATATAAAAGTCAATAAATTGAAAGCACATTGTCTTTTTCTTCTAGTATCCTGTCTTTTTATCGAATTATAGTGGTGATATTGGGATAATTAATCATAATAATAATTGTATTTTCGGCAACTCGAAATAGATCAGCGAATATTTTATAGTACAACTTATGGAGATTTCGGAAAACTTTCTTCATCTGACTCAAATCTCTAGGCTTTGAAGTGGAGAAGCTTATGCTTCTCTGTTTTTCCAATTGCTCTAAATATTTCATCTTTCGAATCTTATCTTGTAGAGTACCTATCTACAAGTGAAGAAGACATAGAAGATTTACATATTGATGACAACGCAACAATCAAAGGAAAGGATAAATTCAAATAATTGGAGTTTATAACCACGAAAAAGGCAATAGCAGAGGAAGAAATTACACAAAGATTAGGACAAATAAGAACAGCAATCCGACAACTTAACTTAACAAAACACAGATTTATAAAACATTAGTGCGAAGTATTATGACATATGGGGCTGAAAATTGGATCATAAACAAGAAAAACAGCAGTAAGATAGTAGCAACAGAGATGGAATGCCTGCGAAGATGCTGCAGAGTAACAAGAATGGATAGGACAAGTAATGACGAAATAAAGCAAAGAACATCAATAGAAACATACAACTAACATATATAGAACGAAAAAGACTAAAGCGGTATGGACATGTAAGAAGAACTAGCGATAGCAGATGGATAAAGAGAATAACCGAATGCAGCCCCATAGGAAGGAGGAAAAAAGGAAGACCCCGAAGATCCTGGAGGAACGAAGTAGACGGCGCCATGAGTAAGATAGGCCTAACCGAAGGAGAATGGGACAACGGAGAGAGATGGAAACGGTTGAGCGAGGGAATGCAGTGAATACTGTAGAATCCCTGAATACATATCGAATCTTTTTTATTTTTGCACAAGAAGATTTTTCTTTTGCAACCAATATTTTCGTTCCAGTTTCCTTATTGATTTTGTTGAATTCTTCGATGGTTTTATTTTTTCTTGTTTTCCCCATCTCTTTCAAGATTTCGTCAGTCATCCACTTTCTATTTTGTTATTATTAGTTTAATATTTTTTGTCTTTTCCTCAATGATGGTTTTTATCAATTTCTAATGGTCTTCAATATAATGGTGTTCTTGCGTTTTTTTTATCATTTTTCTTCTACAGTTTGTATAATTTCCTTGTTATTACTTTATGAATACACTCTTGTTTATTCTATGAATCGATCGTTTCTTTTAAATGCTGAGTTTTATATCACTGATCAGTAAGTTGGTAGTTTGTATTATATATTCAATCTACTCATCATGATTGTACCTGTTAAGTGGAATACAGAAACAAGTGACCAAAATCAGAAACTTTAAATGAAATCAACTTTGAGAGAAAGAGCAGAAAATAGAGAGAAGAAATTAATTATATACCATAAATGGACTTCTCTAAAGCATGACTCACAACATTAATACTAAGAGTTAAATTACAAAAGATGTTTTTTTTTAATAAAAATCAAGAGTACGAAAATATCTGCATGATTTCAAAAATACCTTATCAATTGTTGTTCTCTCAAGCAAATATTTTAATATTATTGACAAATGCGGCCCAATTTTATCGGTATTGACTATTGACATCAAATTGCTTAAACAAGACAAAAACAATAAAAACTTACGAAAAATGCTACTTGTTTAATGACAAAACAACTAACAAACACAAAAACAATTTGGTTATTTGCCTTCCAAATATTGTTCAATTAATTAGGAATTCCCTATCCCTTTTCGGTAACGGCTGAAAAAATAAACTCTTTTCTAGCAATTCTTCAAACTGAAAATGAAGATACTGTTTAAAGAAAGACACCGATAAAAAAAAAGTTTAATCTTTATTGGTATCGTTCATTCATATTCATTATATTTGCATTTCTTTTATCATCTAATTTCCATTGCCATTTTATTGGTGTCATAGTTATGTTGGAAATTAAAAAGGAACAAGTAACACAACTTCAAAACCAAAAATTTTTTTTCTGGATCTCGTCAAATTATTTCTTCTTCTTCTTTAACGGATATCATCAACTAAGCCTCCAATTATATTTCCTTTATTTTTCTCTTTTATTTTCATTTATATTATATTTTTTTCTATTCAGGGTTTTGGTTTGATTGTTAGGCAGTTGTATGTCAAAAAAGTAAAATAAAGCTACATTTTTCATTTTTACAAAGCCATGACAAGTGGCCAATAAAGATGGCAAGGCATTAAAAGGTATATAATTACTTTTAAGGCAGCAGTGGGAGAAGTCTTAATTACACCATCGGAGACTATTATATATATATATATATATATATATATATATATATTATATATATATATATATATATATAATATATATATATGACTAACAGAATATTTGTCATTCACTCATTCACTTCTTCTGTACGTGTTTAGTATTGTTTCCATACTTTTAGAAACGAGGTTCAATCTGATTCTGACTGTATCCCCAGAACCCAATACTTCCCCAACAAAATTCTACTTTTAGGTAATATTTTCTAACACTACTCTCTGATGTTCTTGATAATCTATAATATGGAGATTTATTAAGCTCAGTTTTTGCTTCATCTTCAGTAAGCATTTAAAAGATATATCACACCTTCCACTTTGATTTTTGTAATCTCTCCGCTTTCATTAGTTTCTGTGTGCTTTTAAGTAGTCGAATGCCTCTTTTGGGATAATCTTTTAAAGGGGCACCTCAGGAGTAAAATTAGTGATCTGATCCCATACCCAACTAGATATTTAATAAATATTTTAACATGGTAGTTTTAATATGGCCATCATCATCGCCATCATCATCATCATCATCATCATTTGGCTCTACAACTGTAGGTTGGTCTTGGTCGCGTTTACTATTTGCCTCCATTGTTGTCGGTCCTGAGCAGCTATTTCCCACTGCTGCACTCCCATTTTACATAGATCACTGGCCACTGCGTCCTTCCATCTCTTTCTTGGGCTGCCAACTGACCTTCTGCCATCGGGCCTTTCCCAGAATGTGGTGTTCAGAAGTCTTTCGTTATTTGACCTTAGGACGTGGCCTGCCCATCTTAACGGTTTGCTTTAATGTAACGGACTATGTTTTCATCTCCATATATTGACTGGAGTTCACTATTGTTTCTTCTTCTCCCTCTCCTATTGTTTCTTCTCTACAAGGCCCATAGATAGCCCGCAGTATCTTTTTTTCAAGAACCAGTAATTTTGTCGTTTCCCGCTGGTTCAGCGTCCATGTCTCGCTTCCATACGTTATTGTGGGTCGAATTATTGTCTTGTATACTCTTATTTTTGCTGATCTTGAGAGTATTTTTGATTTAAGGATCGTCATTAAAGAGTAATATGTCCTGTTTCCTGCTATTATCCTGGCTGCCACGTCATTTTCATATTTGTTTTCAGATGTTATGATCGCTCCCAGATACTTAAACTCTTTGACGACTTCGTAGTTATATTCGTTAATTGTTACGTTTTGCCTAACCCTTGGTCTTGGGTTCTTCGTAACTACCATGTACTTGGTCTTACCCTCGTTTACCTTAAGACCAATTTCCTTGGCTCCGGTCTCGAATAGGGTGAAAACTTCTTTTGCAGCTCTGGTGGATTGTGCTATTGTGTCCACGTCATCCGCAAAGGCCAATAGTATTTTTGATCCTTGTGTGGCAAAATCCGTTTGTCAATTGTGGCTGAGCTTTCCTTACTGCATGTTCCAGTCCGAAGTTAAACAGCAGGGGAGCGAGAGGATCTCCTTGCCTAAGCCCGGTGCCAATGTGGAATTCCTCCGACGTGGTGTTGCGAATTCTGATCCGTACGGAAGCGTACCAGCTTTCCAGGTACTCCCAATTGCTACACAATGCCTCTCTGCTAACAGAATCGTAGGCTTGTTTAAAGTCCACGAATATTTGGTGTACGTCGCGATTGAATTCCCAGTTTTTTTCCAACACTTGGCGTAGGACGAAGATCTGGTCTATGGTCGACCTTCCCGGTCTGAATCCACTTTGATAGTCACCTATTATTTCCTCTGCGTATGGAGTTAGTCTTCTAAATAATATTGTGGATAAAATTTTGTATGTTGTATTGACTTACGATATTCCTCTATAATTGCGACATATTTGTTTGTCTCCCTTCTTGTGGATAGGTAAATTATCTGAAATAAGCTCCTTTTGCCACAGCTCGAAAAGCTAGTAAAGAGACAGCTTTTCTAGGCAGCATTCGCACCAAACATAGAATGATTAAAGCAAGTGAATTGATAAATTGTGCATCTGCAAGGAAACCTTTTTCTTCATCTTCCAACATGACAATTTCCCGGTGCGTACGAGTAGAATTGTTCGAGAATAATATATTAATGTTCTTCCCTAGCCTTCCTGGAGTCCTGACCTTCACTTCATCGAAAATGTATGGGTAGAGTTGACAAAGAAATTAAATGAAATCTTAGGCGACGGAATAATTGCCTTCCTATGGGAAGCAATTGAGCAGACTTGTGTGGAGCTTGTTGAATATAACATGAGGAGATTAGTGATATGAACAAAGTTGTATTGACAAAAATGCGGCTTCCACCCAATATTCATTGTGTTTCATATATGTTTATCATTTTTTTTTTATTTTTGCCTAAACCTCAAAGGGTCATCGGCGTAGTAAAATTTAAAATTTTACAATTGTAGTACGTTTATGAAATGTATTTGTATATTTATAATATATTGATAATATTGATATTAAAGTCTCTACATGAAATATAAAGGCTACTCCAGTAAAATACTGCACAATATCACATACGCAGTACTGTGGTTTTAATTTACTATCCAGCAGATGTTTATGGAGGATGGCGCTTTGACCTATTCTCAGACGAGATAGGGTGGTTTGATGTAAAAAATGCTTATTTGGGGTTGATTTTCAAAGTAATATAGAATGTTTTACTTCTCGTAGTTTGTATGTTGATTGATTCCACTTGGTCTGTCAAGCATTGATTACAAGTTCTTGATTACAGGTTTTACATCTAGATGTGAAATGCTTCTGCTTTCTGCAGCTTCTGGACTCGAGACTGCTAGTTTTGTTAAGGAATCTACTTCATTAGCAGCAAGTCCGATATGTGAAGGAATCCATACAAAGTTGACATTTATCTTCATAGTTTGCAGTTGGTTTAATGCTGATTTAATAAGTAGTAGACTTTGATGGCGATGATAGAAGTTATTTAAGACAGTTACAGAACTTAAGGAATTCAATGACAGGGTTTTTGATACTATTTTCTACCACAAAATTTATTGCACTAACAATAGAGGTTAACTGAGCTATGTAAATGGAAGTTAATTTAGGGGAGTTTAATTAATATTTTTGTTTTATTAAACATAAATAATGCTCCTACTCCCTCTATAGTTTTAGAGGTATCGGTATATAAAAAATCGGCTACTTAATATGTAAGGGTGTAAAGTATTCAATAGCCGCAGACCTACATGTACCGATGAGAAGAGCAGTTAAGCCTATTTTAATATCCACCACAAGGTAAACAACTATTTTCAAAACTATGATTGACAATATAATTATTTCTACACCAAATTTCTTGATTTTTGAATTTTTCACATTCTAGCTTGCTTTAGATTTGGCTACCATATTCTTGGTGGTAAATGTTAGATTAAATGAACATAAAATCTTTGTTAAGCCTTTTTGTAGTCCTAATTGTGAAATGTGGTATTATCGTAAGAGGCCTGGAATATGATGAATCGATAGAGTATATCAATATATATGTCAAGAACCATGACCTCACCCTAGAAATAAAAATAAGGCTTCTTAAATGTTATGTGTACTCAGTACTTCTGTACGGAGTAGAAACGTGGACATTGAAGGCGAAAACTCTATTAAAACTTCAGGCTTTTGAGCTGTGGCTTTACAGAAGGATCCTGAAGATACCATGGACAGACAAAGTCACCAATGAAGGAGTACTGCGGAGGATGAATACAACTGTGGATTTGGTCAACACCATGAAGGTCCGTAAGCTGCAGTACTCGGGACATATAATGAGAAATTAAGACAGATACGAGCTACTTCAATGCATTTTACAAAGTAAAATTGAAGGAAAAAAGGACGAAGAAGAATATTATGGCTTGCTAACCTGAGAGCATGGTATAGAAAGACCTCAACACAGCTATTTCGTATAGCAACCAACAAAGTCATCATAGCCAGAATGATCGCCAACGTTCGGAACGGACAGGCACCCTAAGAAGAAGAATATCAATATATGGTCAATACGAATTGTTAAAACGTACAATAAAAGGAAAACAGCTCCTGGGTGTATAAGATAGGGAGCACGGGACACTTAATAAGGTAAATACTAGCTTCATTTACAGATGTCAATCAAGTATTGCACAGAATCCAAATATGCTATACTTAAATGTAAAGAATTCCTTATGCACAAAATATTGAATATGCAAAAAAGTACGTATAGTGAAACAAGTGGCATTTATATGATATGTATTCATCTAAATAGGAGGGAGAAATAAGATACACGAAGTAAATCCAGACGACGTGAATTAACAGGGCCAGGGTCTCCAGAATTTTTTCCGAAGAAATATTGAAAGAGGTAAAACTGGCACTAGGGCGGGTGACCGGAAGGCACTTTCTGTGAAACGGTCAAGAGAATAAATTACAAAACTGGGTAATAACTACAAGATTTTTCCGAATAAGTTATAAAAATAGTATGGGACTTCAATCAATCTTAACCATATATATACGCCGAAAATATGAATGAAATTAGTATATCAATTAGGTATATCAAGTGTATTGCAGGGCTATAATGGTATTTCCTGTGAACTAAGTCGGTGGTAATGGCAATTTACTCACAACCGGCGCGTCAGCGTAAGTGGCATGGCAACCCTGTCAGCGCGCCATCTCGCATATCGTTCCGCAGTTTCTTTTAGTCGATTTGAAAGTGTGTGAAGGGAACGTAACTCTCACGGTCTCACGCAGTTGTTTACTTCGTGAAGACTCACACGAAAAATATGTGCGACACTAGTGTACTGGGACTTCTGGTGTTTTTACGAATCACAAAAAGGCGGGATTTCGTTACCACCGCGTCTAAACAAAATTTCATTCATTCAGTGACCTGACAGGATATTAATCTTCCTGATATGGTAAACAATCATAAATTAAGATGTGTTCACCACTTTTAAAACACATTTTTCTGATTAGGACAAAATGTAGACATCACAGTACGTTCAAAGTCGCAACGGTTAAAGTGTTTTTATTTTTTACGAACCGTTTACACAACATGATCCAGACATGTAAACAGGAAATTGTGCCAGTGCTTTCCAAGGAGGTAAGTTTTTATTATTTTGTTAATATGCGTCCATCTCGTGTGACACATAGTATTTGTCATGAAATGACCGACCGCATTAAATATTTTTCAAGTTGTTTTCCGTACGTACAGACCGTGAGAGTCTTCTTGGCTTTGGAATGCGCGTGTACCGTTATGAGAGGCAAACAAAACATAGCCCCTCTCTCCACCGCGACCCGCGATCCTCCATGTGCAATTTAATTGCGCATAACTAACATATTTCATTTGCTTTTTTCCGTTTTGATGGTTTCTTCTGTGACTTGTTCTTGTGTTTATGTATGTAGAGGCTAAAAATATAGACAATAATTCCGTTGTTTGGTTGTTTTGTCAATAAAAAGCAACGGTTATGTGCCACTTATCGATACACAGTTTTGCCTTGGGTACGTCGCGTATCTTTATTCCATTCATAAGATCGTCTGGTCTAGCATAGCAGTCCAAACTTTTTCAAGTACTTCCGCATTCTTTAAAAATCGTCGGTGTTGTCATGGATAATTGCATGCAACCTTCTAGTAATAACTCTTCACTATATTTGGTTTGTAAGTTTAAAACACTATCAATTTTACTAACACATCTTTCGCATACGTTTTTACAAAACAATTTATCAAAGAAAACTTTGTTAAATTGTATTTTTTAATGGTTATATCGGAAAATGTTTAGTTACATCGTTTCCTAATAAAAACCCAGTCGTAATATGTGAAACATATAGTTTTGAAATAGACTACCTTCATACAACGCAATTTTCAGGAAATCAATAAAATTTGTTTATCTGTTGCATCTGTTTTCAAGTCTCAAATGGGAATAATACCAGATACCTGCATGGAAAATATGAAAAAGTTTTTCCACACGAGCGGAAACTTTAAAATAAATACACGTTTCTAATTTTTCTACCATTCGTTAAGTTATATAAGCAATATTTTTCATTAATCAGTGTAATTAATTTTCTAAAAGCGTATAAGGTAGACCACGTGGATGTTAGTTTTGAAAATAATTTTTCACTTTAGCTTGTTTTGGATACAACCTGTTTTGATTTATAACAATTAATTTCTAGACCAGAATGAGTTAAATCTTCTCATTTACAAAAACCGGATGTAGCTGGTTTGAAAGCCAATGATTCATTAGCCCATATTTATTTAAATTGCGAATCTAGTCCTTTAAAAAACGTAGGCGAAATCATCTAATTCAAAATCTGATAAATATATAGCGTAACATTTTCCTGATACTAACTCGTTTATACACTATTAATATTGTAAACCATCGTTTCCTTGTTATATTCCTCTTTTTTTTTTGCTAGTGGTCTACTTATATACTCATTACCCATTCAAAGGACTTTAAGGAAAAATCACTACTCCCTTCTACAGTACATATACAAAAATCTGAACCATTGGCATTAACTTTTCTTGTTTCAATTGTATTGTCTCTGTTTCTCTCAATTGATCATGCTTTCTATCCACACAAATATGTATAAGAAAAGCAGCCTCAAAACATCTTCAACAGGTTTTTTTGCTCTTTGATCAATATGAACTCGTATAATTTGTTAGCCAGCATTTGTTAATTTGTTAGTTAATAAAACTCCAGCGTATGCTAAAGTCTCGTTGAAGTTCTTGATTTGATTTACTAGTGCTTAATTTACTTTCCCTTTTTGAATAATTTTTTTTTCTCTTCCACATTTTCGATTTCTGTTCACCTCAATCGATCCAGTGTCTCTTTTTGCCTCAAAATCTCTTGTACGGATCTTACACCAGACACCTTGGTAATACTTCTGAGTAATTGATGTAAGTAACAAGCTTATTGTTATTTTAGGAATAATAATTTCATTCTTCAAAAGTAAGTGGTAAATATCTCAGATTACTTTAGTAAAGGCAGGGTAACTTTTATAAACCAATGTAACATATGTAGCTTGGTTCGTACCATTGTTCACTGACGTGTCACAATTTGTCATTACTTTAACATAAACTTGTTCCAGATGCCAAAAAATGAAATTATGTTTAATTCGCTCAATTTTGTATATTTGTTGATATTTGTTATCTGAGCAGGCATCGGCCTCTAACTGTTCGCTTTGAGTGCATCTCACAGATACTCATGTGATTCAGGTCGGGTTTTCATTTCAGGAAGGTACGACATAATATTTTGATAATATTCTCGATATAAAGATTTGCTATTATCTACTGTAAATAGGTACGAAATCCTTGTAAGTATCGAACCAAATTGTTCACCAGATTATCACTGGTCCAGCACCAAATAGAAATCGCAAAATTTCATTCAGCAAATCTTATTGTGATGCGGGGCGATAAGTATGGCATCCTGCGACTCATAATGCAAGGAAAAATAGATGGCAGAAGAAGCATCGGAAGAAGACGAATTTCATGGCTGAAGAACCTGAGAGAATGGTTTGGATGCAGCTCAAAACAACTATTTAGAGCTACTGCCTCAAAAATTAAGATAGCTATGATGATTGGCCAACCTCCGTAGCGGAGATCGCACCTGAAGAAGAAGAAGAAGAAATCTTATTTGTTGTCTTCTCCAAACACGCTCACGTCCATCTTGAGCGTGTTTCATTCTAAAACAAAACGAAATTTACTAACTCTCTGTTCCCTGATGGGTAATTTCTGGTCTCCTACTCTTTAAACCTACCTTGAACTGACATCAAGATATTCTACTAAAAATCACAATAATGTTTAAAAAATTAAACTGGCCCATTTTTGTCCCAACAGTTTTTTATGAACTCAACACATATAACTAAAAATAAAACACCACAAACATACAACACGTCAATGATTGCGTTTTCATTATTGACAAATAGAATATAATCTACTTGAATGACAGTATTTCCATTTTAAATTAAAATTAAAGACTCCCGCTTGCAATAAGTATTCTTTATAATCAACCGAACCGACTACATAAGCGGACTTTAAAACATTTCAAGTTTCCTATAAATACAGGAATGTGGAATGTTAATATAAAATTTGATAATTATACTAGTGCCTTAAATTCGCCATTTCAATGGTCTCTTAGGTGTCACATTTGAGTGTATGTAATTATTTTTGTTTAATGGGTATTTTTCCATTCAAAACTACCCTCAAAAAAAATCGCTCAAAAATAACTACTTATAATAATAGGTGATTTCAATGCAAAAGTGGGAAGAGAAAAATCGTGAAACAATATTGTACCCGATGGTCTTGGAAAAAGAAATTCGAGCGGCGAAAAACTCTACATTTGCAGGAGAAATTTGGCTATAATGAACACATTTTTCAAACTACCACCATGCAGGTTATATACCTGGAAATCACCAAAAGACTGTAAAGATGGTACTATCAAACGAAATCAAATTGACTGTACATAATGGTACATCAAAGCTATGGAAATATCTGTAAAAAGCCAAAACTTATCCAGGAGCGGATATAAATTCTGAACAGAATTTGTTCGTAGTCGAATTTAGAGTACAATGAAAGAAACTGGGGACAAAACAGAATTACTTACAATAGAAGAAAAATCGATGATCCCGAAGTCAAAACTCAAATCATGGATAGGCTCAGCAACGCTTTACTTAATGTAACAAACAGCTCAGGAGTTGAAGAAAAAAATTAATAAAATTGGCAAGTCACGAAACATGTAAATACTGACATCAAGTACAAACAAGAAGAAATCCTGGATGACTGGTGAGATCCTGCAATTAATGGAGAAAAGACCAAAGAGCAAAATAGATTGTAATATGCACATATATAGGTCCATCAATAACCAAATTAGTAGAAAAATCAGAGAAACAAGAACACGAACTCAGAGATGAATGCAGAGACATCGAAATATCACAAACAAAACACGAAACATTGTAGGTAACACAAACGAAACAGAAATAATTGTAGGTATGGAAAAATTGCATAAAAGAATTGTTCTCAGATCTAAGAACAGAACAACAAATAATAACGAACACCATATCAGGCCTAGACATCCTTTTAGAGGAAGTGGGAGCAGCAATAATATCACTTAAAGATGGAAAAGCTGGTGATCCAGATGAAGTTCAGTCAGAAATCATTAAATTCTTCGATGAAAACTTCAGGAAAGAATTAATATCGTTTTCAAAGAGATATATAACACTCGAAAAATACCCAGAGAATGGTTGAGATCAGAATTTATAGTACATATTGTCAAAAAATCCAGAACAGTCAGTCTCATGAATTATACATCGGAAATTATACAAAACCTGCGAAGAATAATAATATCACCAACACAAGTGCTATTATAAAGATATAGAGATATGAATGGTAATGTGTAGCCCTGATTCAGTGATTATCAAAAGGCATTTGGCAAATTGTAATACTAGAAAACGATGGAATTTCTACAAGATAGTGGGATTGAACTCTATGTTGAACATGACCAAACCATCTTAAACTATGCTCTCTAATCTTGGCAACAATTGGAGCCACCCCTAGACTTACTCTAATATACTCATTTGTAATTTTATCCTTTTTTGTCACTCCACTCATCCATCTAAGCATTATTCTTTCAGCCACATGCATTCGTTGTTTCTCTTTCTTTTTAACTGCTTAACATTCAGTTCCGTACATTATTAATGGTCCTATGGCTGTTTTATAAAAATTTTCCTTCAGCTTCATTGGAATTTTTCTGTCAAACAACACACCACTTGCTTTCTTCCACTTTATCCATCCATCTTTAACTTACTGCATGCATCTCCATCTATTTCTCCATTTCTCTGTAACACCTATCCCAGATACTTAAAACTATTACTGTTTACAATCATTTCACCATCCAAATACTCTGTTTTTGTCCCACTAAGTTTTAATCTTTTCCTCCAGAGCTTGTCTCCACTGTTCCAGTTTTTATTTTATGTCGTTCACTATTTCCCACTAACACTACCTTAAGCACCACGGAATATTACCCTGTATTTTCGCTGTAATTTGATCCAGAATAAATAGGGACTAAGCACCGAGCCTTGTGTCCACCACAAAATCTCCCGTGAACTCTATCATATGCTTTCTCAAGACCATATGAGCGTTTGTTTCTTTATTTCCTGTATTTTTCCATCAACTGCCTTATAATGAAAATGGCGTCTACTGTTGATTTGCCTTGCATAAAGCCAAACTGATTATCGGATATTTCGGTTTCTTCACGTGTCCATTTGTCAATTACTCTCTCCCATGTTTTCATGGTGTCACTAAGCGATGACAATGAAATATACAGGTAAGTAAAAAAATAACAAGTGTAGTGAGTATATTTTGATATTTAAAATGTCCAAATGATTACTGTTTCTAGGTATGATAATTTTTTTAGATAATGATATGTGCAGATACTTGTGAGGTTATTAACTCCATTACTGGTTTCATATCAGTCTTATTTTTAACTTAAACATGATGTAATTAGATCCGTAAGTTGCATTTAATACCAACATTAATTTTATGTAGGATTCTTTTACATATCAAATAACGCTCTTCTTGAACTGTGATGAGATGATACAACGTGTTGTTATTTCAGTACTTGTAGAAGGCTGGAATACACTGAGGTGTTCTCAGGTCAAAATGAATGATTGTTTTCTTGGATACTTTCTCCAGAGTTTCTTATCATGATTTGCTTTATCTTACATAGTTAATATGCTTCAGAAGTCTGTGGTAAATTTAAGTTGTGGACTCCTGCTTAAAATTAATGTTCTATTACTATTATTAAGTCTACTAGGCTAAATCTGCCTTTGACCTTTCTGGTCAAGTGCTTGTCTTCATTCGCCAATCATCTATTTATAGAGATATCGAAAACAGCGTATTAGTAGAAGATATGAAATTTCAAATTTCAACTGTCTTTTGTAGCAGTATTGTACACCCTGGATAGCGATGGACGTGAGCTTGCTAGCAAACCAGGAAAGGATGCAGAATTCGTCTTTATCTTACATTACAGTGTTGCCTGTAAATATTGATTGATTGCCTCATATGTACAGAAATCTTGTTTACTCGAAGTATTGTTTTGAAAAATAATGACTGTATAACGAGCTGTTTATTACCAATTTCTCAATAGAATTATAAGTGCATTTCTGTATTCCAACATAATTTTTTGCCCAAACAACCTTTATTCTGGAGGAATACGGTGGGAGCCTTAATACGCCATGTCCATAGATAAATAATATAATATTGGAAATAGATAGGCAACTCAATGTATAAATTTCGTTTATTAGGACCCCTTGCGGCTGGGTCATTACTAATCATCTTTTGGAGGGAAATTCAAATGGACACCCCTTACATACATACCCTTTAGCGCCTCTTGCGGGCTATTTGGTTACTAATTAAAATTTACTGGAAAATATCTTACTATTTTCCGATGAAATAATCTCACATATATTATTAAAAATAAAAGGATATATAAAAAATGCACATTTTTTTCTAGATATACTTATATTTATTTGTTGTTTAAGATAAAACAGTTACAAACTAATTACTTAATATTTATTACACATATTTTCAGAAACAAACGTTAAATACTATTATTGTTTGCTTCCTGACAACTTACTATCATCATCCTTTTTGTAATTTTTCCATGATTTGTACACAACGGAACAATACAATAATTCACCATGTTTAGTTTTTTTACTAGCACATTACAAAAATTCTTTGCTACAATAGGTAACTCAAACTAAACTTTAAAAACTAAGTAACCAACTTAAATTAAAATTACTAAGAATAAATGCAAACTAAAGTTAAAGATAATAAAATAAAATTGAAAACTTGTAAACAAACGGAAGATCTGTCATTACTTTTGACAGAACTGACATTCGTAATTAAGCTTTGTTTGATTATTTTATTTACACCTCGAGACTGTGTTAAAATAAATGATTCGTTAAAGTCTTCGTGAGAGATAGGCTGTCATTTCTCTTTATTAACTGCCTGGGTCAAAGTGATGGGGGAATGTTCCAAGGTCATGCATATAAGTTTCCGGGGCATGGCCATGTCCGTTATTCCTAATAATGGAATCAATACATTTTTTACATATTTCGGTTTATATAATTTTATAATGGGCATATACATAGGTTTGGTGATCACCCGACTGTGTTTGGTGATCTCTTACATAGACAATACCTGTTACGTTTGCACTTTACGTCTGGCAAACCTTGGCACTTGGAGACGGGTTTTTAACTCATTCTGTTTGTTTCATACCACCTATTACTGCGACTATACCTTGAAAGTAAATACGTCTCATCAGCAAAGACAATAATTTTTTTTTCGTTTCTAAATTGTTTCCTTTTTTTTTCTAAATACTGTAACCGTAGGTGTCTTATATTATGTTTTTTTCCATTAAAACTTTTCGATTATTTGCTGTTTCCTTTCGCATACTTTCTTTGTACTCAAATTCTACAACAAATCTCTTCTGCATTTTATTAACAGTACATTTTTTCGTTTTATTAAAATTAATATTCTGTCTACTTAACAGACCTTGTTCAAGTTTTTGGAATTTTATTTGTGGGGATTTTTTCGTCATTTATTAGGGGGTGGCAAAATCGGATATATATTATTTGCGGATAATATTTTTGATGTTACACATAGAATCTCCTGAAAGTGCAACCCAAAAAATATCTGATTATGATTCTTATTAGATTATTTATTTTATCAAATTACCCGTCGTGCTATCGACACGTTCTTGCCCTTTTTTCAAGTCAATAATAAGTTGTTTATCAGCAGCTGTTTCTCGTTGAGCGAATTTTAACACAGAGTGTATTGTCACGAGCTTGGGCATTCAAAATTTTTCGCTTTAATTTATACTTTTGATCCATTGATTTTAATGAACAATTATAAGATATAAATTGAGGTTTTACAAAAAATTTGCCAACGTCGTAAATCGTTTCTACAGTGATAGTATACAAATAAACATTCGAGTTTCTCGATCAACTGAGCGCTCTGTGCCATAATTTGAAATCTGCTAGTGCGCACAGTATATCCACGTCAATTCGTGTTCTGGTTCTGTTATAACTTTAAATTTTTAAATGAACATTCTAAATGTCTTCATTCATAATTTTTACGATAGTTTTTGAAGAAAGTTATGCACATTCTGACCTAAATATTGTTCACTTCAAGTATGTTTTAGTCACTTCGAATATACTTTTGGTACTACGAACAGAGAAATATTTACAGTAGCAGGGTCATTCACCAAAGTTTAAGAAGTATAGTATAGATAAGTAGCAAAAGAACATGGAGTTAAAGTGTTGCGATTGCCATCATATCATTGCGAAACAATATTACTAAATAACGCGATATCAAAAATTGTCTCTGATAATTGACAAAAGGCTTATAACACGTGTCGTAGCAGAAAAAGCTCGATATTATAAGTCGAAGAGAACGATATATTGTTTATTTAGGTTGTAATAAATGTATGTGCTTGTGGTAAAGTAAATTAATTTTCTCCACCATTAAGGCCTGCAATTCTAGCCCTTAAGACTTGCTCATTTTCATTTTGCTTCGTTTTGTTCAAGTTTGTTGGGTTGCTCATATTATTTTTATAAATTTTCGTACAAACCTGAAATAAGAAAACGATCCATTTTCCAATTTAGATAACTTGACCTTGTTTATCTTTTTTATATTGTTAGAACTGTTTTATATATGCGTTTTCTTTAAATAATGCCACCTACATTGGCTTCTTTAGTATCTCACTCGCATCTATAGTCATCGAAATGGATTTAGTTTCAGTGAAAACATTCAGTCAATCGGGTACACACGATGATCATCCATTCATGCGGAGATTGTTTAGTAGATTAGATCGCTCAGTGAGGTTACTTTCTTTTTTTTAAGAGGTAATTTTTGTGTTGGATGCGACGTCGCGGTCACATAGAATGAATTGAGAGTTAGAGGAAGGTCGTTTGTTTTGCTGTATTTGTGCGTAACACAACGACCTCGATTCTGTGGTTGGCGATGCGATGGCTCCGTCCTTGAGTATTACGCATTGCGAACATTATCCTTCATTCACCGGCAAGTCTGTCTTGTTTATTAGTTGAGACTATTTCGTGTCAAACTATCAGCCCGATGCGTCTTATTAAATATTAAAGCCACAGTGGGATCATTTCATAAAAGTTTGGCAATAACAAAATCAAAAGTATTTGACATTTTTACGGTCAAAATGTGGGGATGCGTTTTCTGGTGTAGAACGTTCGGGTATGTTGTGACAACATTTAATAATGTTGAATCTAAAATTTAGAATTTTATGTTATATTCGGTTTGAAAATACATGATAGCAGTTTTTATGGCAGGATATTACAGTAGTGATTAAAGCAGAAAAATAAATATCAATCGGCATTGCATAATGATTGAACACATATTAAACCGGTGTAACGTTAAATTTTTACATGAAGTCGTAGATAGTACAAACTCATTACCGCAATAAAGAAAGGATTTTAAAATAAACCTGGAGAGATTTGCAAACTGATCGCTGGCCTACCTGCATTCCGTGCCAGTTAAGGACCATAAAATTACCTTTGACCATTTCTAAAAGCCAGGAATCTTCACTTAGCATTTAGTGCAGTTTGTCATAAACAATAAATTGCTAATTACTTCAAATTGAAATTTGCCAAGTGTCCAAAATCTCCAATTGCCAAAAAAGTTAAATTATGCCGAAAGTACGCTGTTTCCTTATAGCTTTCCTTTGAGCATGGACTGCAGTATCGAATATCTGCTAGCTACATGCCTAAAGTATAATAACAGATAACCTGGTCTAACTCCTGTTTGATGAAAACTTCTTTGTTTTCAATATCGTCTACTAGAACAAAGGTTTTTTGGTCCAAGACATTAGATTTCTATGATCTCTTACGACTAGATACTCAAATGGTACTGATTCTCAATCCATGTCTGAAACCAATTTTTTTTTCCTATAGTTTCGTCGCATTTATATCCAATACGATTTCGAAGTGTCCTAAGAAACTATTTAAGAGAGTGACATGAGACTGTCTGATGGTCAGACTAACGAAAGTGCCCTAAAATTCAAGGAAAAATTGAAAAATGACATGCAAATCAAATAACTAAGTTGACGACTATAGCAAATGTTCAAAAATATTTTCATTTAAAAGAGATCAGTATCGAAAACCACAGCCTACTCACGAATTTCTCCAGTCATCCTTATCCAGCGCCTTCCTCCGCCAAGCACGTATTCCCATATTTCTCATGTCTTCATCGATCTTATCAAGAAACCTGTTCTGGGTCTTCCTCTTTTTTTGACCAATAAATATGCAAGATAATTTTTTTAGCTGGGTCAGTTTGTTGCAGCATGGGATCTCCTTGTAGAAAACTGTTTAGTTCATTCTAGATATAATACAACCATTGACACATAATACAAACACTTTTATAGAAAACTCAAATTTCGTGCACACACTAGCAGAAACATACATTACACAACCAAACTTTGGGAATCACCATATGGAAACTTCATATGGAATCACTATGTATTTCAAAAACTAACTTTTGCGTTCAAAAGCGAAAAGATGCCTTATAGGGGGTTAATGGATGTGCAAATGGAAAATATTGTTCGTCTTGTGGAGTAAGGAATGTCTCAGAGGGACATAGCTGCAGTGGCAGGTATAAAACAGGACGTCATCAAAACCCTCTGCTAGGTTTTAGGAATTAGAAACGTTTAAGAATAGGCCAAGACGAAGTAGCCAGAAAGTAACAACGACTCGCCACGATGGTCCAAGTAGCTAGAAGAAACAAAACAATTTCGAATCAACAACTTTTGGAAGCTACAGATGTCAGTGTTTCATTTGAAACGATAAAAAAAGACGTCGTGTCCAAGGACTATCCAGCAGTAGAAAGTTACGAGTTCCCGAGATATCGCCAAGATTGATCGCCCAAATTGATGGTGACACACCAAAACTAGAACATTGGAAATTGGCAAAAGGTGAAACCAGGAGTTGTGTAAAATATGACAGACGAATTCGTGTACTGAGAGGGTAAGGAAAACAAGCTAGAATTGAAACTGTTAGATCTATAATCCACAAAACACCGCACAGGTAGTACAAGCTGTTCTTTAATAGCTATGGTGGTAGGACTAGGACTGACTACTAAAATAATATAAATAAAAACGATTTAAACATTATTCGTTTTACATTGAAATTTTTTATGCTGTTGAGTTTAAAACTAATAGTTTCAATTTGTTATTTCAAGAATTTATCGTTTTCTTTAATTTTTATGTATTGTTGATTAAATTTATTTAAAATAAATATTGATTGACTTCATATGTTGTGGTTTTGAGAGAATTGACTTGAAATAATAAAAAATATCAGATGATTCCATATAACTTTGGTTGTGTATCGATTTCAACTCTAACAAAATGCTAGAGTTTTGATATTGCCAGCCTATTCACAAATGTATCATTGGAAAACCTTAAAAATAATAAGAACCAAACTAGAGAAGGACGATACTTTGATAACTAAAACAACAATAAATGTATCAGCTATAATGGAGAAATTAACAGTGCATTGACAACAGCTATTTTCAATTAGACAACGGTTTTTATAAACAAGACTTTCGATTAGCCATAAGTTCTTTATTAGCAGATATATTCAGGTGGAGATCTCCATTGGACATCATAGAAGAATCAATGAAATTCAGCATGGAAAAAGAAAATAATAACCCACTACCATTTCTACCCACTTCAAACCACAAAGAAAACTGCCAACAAAATTTTTAACAAAAAATGATTGTGCATTGTCATTTATAAACAAGGTATTCTATAAGATTGAAGAAAGGAAACAACAAAACACTGAAAAAGATCAGAAATATTCACAAGAAGGAATTTGAAGATTCACAATACCATTATGTAAAAGGCTTGTCAAAAAAATCAAAAATGATAACAAATAAATACAATATATCAACATTTAAAACAACCAATACAGTGAGATCTACTCTTTCCAAAACCAAACCCAACAACACACAGGAGAGATCAAAAACTGCGTTTATAAAATATCTTGTAATGCATTCAGACATGTAAGATAAATGAGATTCATCAGGACTTAATGGATCCCAGATATCAAATCATGTGTGGGAGAATGGAATGAGCTAGAGTGCAGTGTCAGCAGTCAGCAAAAAGAGGTCCGAAATAAGATTATACCAACATTAACGTGTTAATATCATATCAGAAACAGATCATCTATAATAAACTACATAAGCACAGAAAGATCAGAATTTGATACTAATCCAAGGGTACAATATCTTTCAAAATTTCACTCAAAACATGGCTAATGTTTATAAGATCGGGCCGAGTAAGTTACCTGACAAATTGCTTTTTCCACCAACTGCTAATTATAAATATTTTTAGGTTAAGGTCGTTAATCAATGTTATTTGACAATTTTTTGAAAACTACACTCATGGACAAAAATATCGAATATTTTGGAATTTTTTTTTTTTTTTTTGAAAATAAATTCTGGTCAATCAAGTCGTTTATTGTGAAAAATAGTTTATTTTAACAATGTTTAATGAAAAATTTTAAATTTTTATGCGGAGAAAATTGCGAAAAAAAAATGCTTAATGCTAGGTAAATAAGGTTTTTTTTACTCTAAACTTAAATGCTAACTTAAATTGTTTAAAAAGTATTTTTAATTGAAACAAGTGTTCAAATTCCCCCTCTAGCTTTTATTAGTACTTGCATCCTTCTTGACATGCTTGTAAATAAATTTTGGACATACGCTTGGGAAATAGCATTCCATTCATCCTGTGCAGCAAGCCAAAGCTGCTCTATCGTATTTGGAATGGGATTTCTTTGTCGTATTCGGCATTTTAGAGATCTCATCAAGATAATTACTTACTATGGCTGCAGCATATGGTCGAGCATTATCGTTCATTAACATGAATCTGTCATATCCAATGTAACCAACATATGGCAAAACATGATCTTGTAGGATATTTTGAACGTAACTGTCACCAGTCATTCGTCCAATCACTTCCACAAGTGCGGTGCGTCCCTCCCAACTAATACCTCGCCAAAGCATTATGCCACCACCTCCAAAACTAACGGTCTGGGTAAGATTGCAGGTGGCGAATCGTTCTCCAACTCTTCTGTAGACGTGGTTTCGACCATTTGGTTTATATAATAGGATTCTGGTCTCATCAGTGAAAAGAACATTTTTCCAGTTGTCGATATTCCAATGAATATCATCATCAATCAGCCAATCTCGTCCACTGCTGGACATAGGCCTCTCTCAGTTCTTTCCAGTGTTCTCTACACTGGGCCGCTTGTAGCCAGTTTCCAATGAATATGTCTTCTTGTAAATTCTAAACGACGAGCTTTTTGATTTTGGAAAGACATAGAACTTTTGCAGGACGTCCAGGCTTTAAGTGATCTTCGTCTAACTGTTTTTGAGCTCACATTAACTTGTCTGACATTTAGTAGCTTATTTCTGATGTGCATCGATGTCAATGAGCGATTTCTTGTAGAATTAAGAACTAAAAAATAGTCATCAATTGCGGTTGTGCACCTTGTACGTCCTTGACCAGGCTTTCGTACAAAATTGCCTGTCTCATGGTACCTTTTTAAAATATTCGAAACTGTAGATTGACGTCTCTTGAGACGCCGTGCGATTTACTCCGTACTTTTTTGTGTATATATATATTTGTGAATCAAACTAATATAAATAATTCGAATTACTATGATTTTCTCCTTTTTTTTTCCTTTACGTGAAGAAGGTTTTTTATGATAAAATGCACGAATTAAACGCTGAATAAACGTCAAAATATTTTAAACCAATTGAGTATATCGGCCTACTATATGAGTAAAATCAGTAATCTAAAATTATTTTAAAAAATAGTGATTACAAAAAAAAAATTGAAAAATTCCAAAATATTCGATATTTTTGTACACGAGTTTATTTCCGGATCGGAACGTCAAAAACAATTATTATAAAATGTAATTCTCATTACAATCAATTGTGGCTTACTTCTATATAAACATAACATTTAATCATATTTATATTTCGTGCGATAACAATTAAAATAGTTTAACAAACACCTCTTATGAATTAAATTGATAAAAGTAAACGAAGTGAAGTTAACATCATTTAGTTAGAATAAAAGCTCAAAACATAGCACAAAGTCAAGCGTTTTCAATTTCAAACTGACACTTGTTGAATCGATATAAATTAGTTTAACCAGTATTGTTCCCGTTGTTTCCTATTAATTAGTGGAGCAACTTTAAAGCCAAACTTGCTTTTGTTGCGGGATAAAACAAAGCAGTTAAAACGTGTCAGATAAAATTTGCACACACAATTACTCAAGTTGGTTTATTTGCGACACTTATTTTCAAAGGTTTTTGTGAATAATATGGTCCGACTTTAAAAAATAATTGAAGCACCACTTAAATCTTTAAAATATAGTTCATATAATGTCATAAAAGTTATAGCACAAAATATTTATAGAATATTTTTTAATGAAGAAATTTATTTAAACACTAACTAGTTACCACACAATTATAACTCAATACTTAACTAAACTATACTGTTGAATTATGTGGAGTGGCCCATTCTGCTTACCATACGCAAATTTCTTCAAAAGCCTCTCATGGGGATTCTGGACGAAATTCAGATAAATTTCTCCCAGTTTTTCGTAAATTTGCCGTCTGATTGTTCTTCATAAAGCCCAAAAATCCTCTATTGTACGAGCCTGCGACAAGGTTAGAGAATTACTGTTTTTGGGAAAAACGTATGTGGTGGTCGAATCCAGTTTTGGGTACTCTGTATGGCATGATGCTAGTATGATGTCGTCATTAGCATGATGTTCTTGCACAAACTGAATTCGGAAAGGCAGTCATATTGATAACTGACTATTCGAAGCTACACCTCTCACTCTTTCCACAAAAGGTTGGTAAACTCCTGTTACAAATTGCGCACCAGACAGGGATTTTATCTGCAAATGTCGCTTTATGTTTGTATCTAACATTGTCGGAGAATTTTTCTACGTTGTCCGTATAAAATCCATTGTTTCCCTTCATTTCAGAACTACTTAGTGAAATAATTGTCGTCATCTACAATATTTTTTTTATTGGCAAGGTATACCCCAAGGAGTTGTGCTTGAGAGTATTTGGGGCACTTAAATCCCTTTCCTTATTTAAGATCATTACTCCTTAATTCCAACGTTATAGTACTCTTAGAAGGTCTGTATTGATGAGCCAGTCTCCTCGTTGACGTTCCCACCTGGTTTTTTGCTCTTCACGCCAATCTCTCTAACCTATATGCAATAAATGCACTTGGTCTTCCACTTTTTGGTAGATGCAGACATGGTATTCCCTGCTCGCACTTCGCTATTGTTCTATAAATTGTTTGCAGACAGCACCAGTTCGAATGGCTTCTAAGTTTTAAGCCTTCTTTTAAGTCAAGGATCTGCAGTGCCTCGTGATTATGGTGAGATTGGAGTCGCTTCTCGTGATTCATTTCGAACCCCTTTGATCTCTTCTTTGACTGTAGGCACCTTCAAATATCCACGGAGGTAGGTAGGCATTGCGAAAGATCCATGATGCATCTACAAGAAAACTTCAGGACCTTGATTTGGAATAGCTACTTGTGTTATGTTACTTATATCATTACTTTTAGTTGTAAAGTGTTCTTCCAGTATCTTATCAGGGAATGGTGAGATTATTTGTATTAATTTTTATTTATTCTCTCTAATGCTAAACTTAAATGTATCGTTTTATTTTCATTTCATTTTTTCTTCGGCATATCTGTTGACTGATTTATTTTATTGCAAACTTAATCGAATTCCTCTAACGTTTCGACCAACTACAAGAATGCTGTGTCGCCAGCGAAAATGGCCATGTTCGCATCTTGTTTTTGAAGTATACCACAAGTGTATATTATGGCCCCAGAATACTGCCCTGTGGTACTCTGTCTTTAATTCCCCCCATTTCTGAGAAAACTTCTTGTTTTTTTCTTCTGAATGTTTTGACAGTTAGATAAGATTTAAGAATGTCAACCAATTTGAAAGTATAGTTGCGGTAAGACATATTTATAGTAGAACGCTCAAGATTTGCAGGTTTTGATAGTTGTGCTTTAAGATATAGTGCGGCTGCTGGTTGTTCTGGTAATTAAATATGCTGTTTTAAAGTATTTATTTTTTACTTAGGTATAACTGTTTTAAGCAGGACAGTATGTTATGTGCTAAAATTAATTTTAACCGTATTCTGAAAAGAAAAAAAATGGAAGCATGTTTTAGCTCTTTTTTTATTTATTTTAAAATACAAAACCTAAAAATATAACAACTTTTATAAAACGGGATTTTTTTATTACTACGCTTGTAATTCGTCGAAATGTTCATTGCACAACAAGAAATCACTTAAAATACTAAACACTTAATTCATTTTCTCATTCCTCAGTATTTTCTGCGCCACTATCACCATTCAATTCAATCATAATTTTATTTACACCATTGAATGTGGAAGTTCCAGATCTTCTTATAGTATTCTTCAACTTTTCGGCGATTTTTTCTTCTAGTTTTCTTTGGTAATATTAAATACTTCTTTTTTAATTACCCCAATTACCTTCATATCAAATTTAGGAAATGTATTTCCCCGCCTTAATTGTCCCCAAATTAACTGGTATAGGAATGAACCGTAGATCTTCAATAAGTTGTTTTTTTTTTATAAAACTCTTTGAAATACAAATTATCTTTCAATAAGAAAAAGGGTTCAGTAGGCGGTATTGTAGACTAGTTCGAAGCTTTATATTAATCAACAAAATTGCTGTTTTTACTATTCTCTTTACGATTTTATAATATTTTCAATCAAATTTCTATCCAGTAGCAGTTTTTAGGTGTTTTTTGTGCAGTCCTTTATGTTATTAGTTTGTATTTTGAAGAAGAAAAATACTCATTGCAACACGTCTACAGATTGATTAAATTTATTGAATATGTAACAAATCCCTAAAAGACACTATAGATAAATTATGTGCTCAAATATTGTGGTATTTCATAAATTCGAACTACATTATACAATTCTGTCTGGTAAGTGTTAGGATGCAAATTCTTGCACGTTTCAGTGTATTATTTCAGCTTCTAAGAAGCTTTTAGGAATACTGTACATTATAAACTCCAGCATCCTGCCCACACGCAAAATCGTTTTTTCTGAGAATAACGTCAAATGTTCAGAGTCCAAGAATTCCTAAATAGTTCGTTGCACCCTATTTCTGGTACATGGACTACTGCAAAAGGCGCGAAAATGATTCGAACAATGACCTGAACGATTTTGTTCTGAATGCAAAATCACACACGTTTAAAATTCCTCCCTTCAACCGGTCTTTGAAGAATGGTCTACTAACGCCAATGACGTGCGAATTTTGACCAGGGGCTGAAAATATGTTGTTTCTTTTTCGTCATTTTAAATTTTGAGTTTTTTAACTAAATCATTTCATCTCTTAACAATGATTTTGTGAAATTTTTAGTGTAGTTTTATTTCTACATTTTAAAATTTGAATTATTAATAGATTTAAAATTGTTAACCTACGTAAAAACTTTCTAGGAAAAAAAACCTTTTTTTTAATTAATTAAAAAGCGGATTTTTGAAGAGGACAAACTGTAATAGCGTAATTAAATAATGAAGGAAATTATGTATTAAATATTTTACAAAAGTAAAGTAATTTAAGATCGGTTAGCAGTGAATCAGGATTTCCCACAGATAAAGGCAATATAAATATTTATTTACTCTGACAGCTAACATGCTCTTAAGACTGTGATATTGAACTGTGTCTGATAATTGGTGAATCCTTAACTACTTAATATTGTTCTGAAGCTATTTTCTTGAGGCATCTTAAAGCAATTACTATTTTAATTGGGAATAAGCCACAAGTTTAAAATAAGTTTATTGACTTTCAATTTCCACTTCCTCCACAAACATTAATATTTGTATTTTGAGTTATAATAGCCACAGGTGCTCTCAGTAAGTTACAACTGCAAGGTATCAACAAAACTGGTCTACAAAAGTAATTCCAAAACAGATAATAGGCTTTCCAAGTCTAGATCTTCTGGACTTATACATAGATCTAAGGAATGTGCAAATGATTTTTCAGGTTGCAGTAATAATGATTAAAGAAAGATATCGTAACATCATCAAATCAGTTAAAACATATCCAGGAGCAGATGTCACATCAGGCCATAACCCACTAATCACTAATGTCATACTCAAGCTTAAACGTATTAGAAAACCCCAAAGTACTCCAAAATTAGATGTTAGAAAACTGAAAGAAACTGAATTACTATTTAAATGGGAATAATCCACAATTAAATGTTAAAATACGTTTATTGACGTTTCAATTTCCAGTTCGGAAATCGTTTTCAAAATACAAACATTAGTAAATTAAACAAATTTCAACAAAAAAAACAAAATTTGTTTAATTTACTAATGTTTGTATTTTGAGAGAAACATTTCTGAAGTGGAAATTGAAACGTCAATAAATAAACGTATTTAACCTTTAATAATGGTGGCTTATTCCCATTTAAATAGTAATTACTTTAAAATGCCACAAGAAAATAGCTTCAGAACAATATTGAAAGAAACTTATAGTCCCTTATTGTTTTAAAATGGATCGTCGGTTTTTGCATCGAAGTCGGAGATAATGCTTGAATTGCAGCACGAGAGATATCTGTGGACCTACAGGTAACAAACTCAAATTAGCTATAGGTGAACGAATCTAGAAAAAGTTTCTATTCCGTACATGATTACTGGAACTGGAAAAATGCATTATCTAAATAAAAGCTTTACACTGTATATTTGTAAAGATGCTTCTCCGCGATAAAAAAAAACATTTGTCGTCCTGTAACAATTTTTATTTAAAACTAATATTTGAGAGTTTCCATCAATGACGAATTCAAATGGTTAGAATCATCCTAGCCAATACGACAGACATACTTTATTAGCCCATAGCTATGGGCCCGATATTTAAATCTTAAGACGTACACCAAAGAACTACCATACGAATCTACAATACCATAATCCGATTGTAGTGAGCTCCATAGGTCACTATGGGTATATGAAACTTGGGCGTTGACCAAAAAATCTGTAAACCGCATAGGCATATTTGAAAGAAAGGTACTGAGACGAATACTAGGCCCTATAAATGAGAACAACAGGTGTCTAATCAGATAAAATTATGAAATATATAAACGGGCTTCTAAAAAAACTGTTGAATGCAAGAATGCAGGCGAAAAGACCAATTGGAAGCCCGAGAAAGCGATGGGAGGATGATGTGGATGAGTATGCCAGAAATCTCCTTGACAGTCGATCGTGGAGGAAAATAACTACAGATCATAATGAATGGAGAGGTTTGCTGAGGAAGACAAGGGCTCGAATTAAGCTATAGAGCCATAGTGTGGATGGATGGATTTTAATTAAATAATTTATATTTAATTATAATTTACCAATAGCGTATTTATGTTACAAGCGTTTTACAATAATTTTGTACGTTCCCTTACAACTCTAACGTTCTCTAACAATTTAAAGTAACTTATCCCCTTAAAATTCTATGCACGGCATTGAGCCTCTATAGGGCAAAATGGACTTTAGACAGCCCTACCTGCCTATTTTATTCTTAGAAAATATTGAATCTGAAAGTGGACAGCAAAATCAACGTCCCGCCTAATTTCCCAGAACTTTACCTCTGATTTGAAACCGAAAAGAAAAAGCACAGCGACTTTTTGTGGGGCCCCGTAAGACATTTTATATACCTGGCCGATTCTAACGCCGAAGTCGTTGAACTCGATACAGATTTGCTTTTAATTTTAGATGGTTCAATTTCCCCGTCGATATTAATAGAGAAAAAATACGAAATTAGTTTAGTTTCGTATTAATGCTATTATCTTATCTGTTTGAGCAATATATATTTAGTTTTCGAGTTTCCAGAAAATAGCTTAACACTATCCTCCACTGGTACTCAGAAAATGTGCTATATATCTGCTATATATTCATATTAGGTATTTTTTAGTTTTTGGCGCATTAGAGACAGAATTACAGCCAAAAAAGAATAATATGAATGATAAAAGCGTAGGAAAAGTAAAGACGGGAAAGTGACCCCTCTTTTTTTGCCTATAACTGCAATGATAAACGCTTAGTGATGATCGTTCAATGTTCATTCGTGCTTGTATGAAGTTAAAATTAGCTCATTGAGCAAAAAATGGAGTAAAATATAACAATTACCTACTCAAATTGTTACGATTAAGATCGAGACGACGAAATGGTTAGCTATTTACACGGAATAAAAAAGCCAAATAAGACAGTATATCGTTTGGATTTACAGTTGAGATAACCTATTGAATAATTTGATCGACAGTATCAGGAGAATATGTTCTCAGAATATTCTTTGGCAACGACGATTATATTTAACTCACATAAGAACAATTTTTCAATTTTTTAGGTGTGTACCATCTAACAAATCTAGCTGTAGCCGATTGGTGAAGACCGTTCTATACTAAATCTTCAAGAATGAAAACGGAAACAAATAAAAATCGAGTGACTCTTGGTATCAACATTTCCACCGCCTGAAATACACCTTTCGAACAAAATTTTCGTCTTCAGTCCCTTCAGGAGCATATTTTTTACGTGCTGGTCTGATAAAACTCATACATAATTAATTTTAATTTCTCTATCTTCATCACTAACGATAATGTAGATTTTTGTAGTTTTACGCAATCAGTTATCGCAGATACGCGAACTATTAGCTGGTTCAAAGTTAGAATCTCGAAATGCTCTTACAGTTTCTTTCTAGCTTGATCAGAGAACATTCTTAAGTATTTGGCCAATTTCTTTAGCTGTACAAGCTCTCGGAAAAAATAGCATAATGACGATGTCCAGTTGTCCACGCTATTATAGCAGTCTATTCGACTTTCCTTCTACGTACAAATAATCATTCTCTTGTGATTATTTTCATTTAAAGTAACTGTCACAAGTCGTATGAGTTGTATTGGTACTCATAAGGTTTGCATTATGTATACCAGTACGCGCCTTATCACATAATCAAATGGTTTATGGAACTATATAAACAATATGTCCAGTTATACATCATACACCCACCACATTTTCATTGCTTGTAATGTCTTTCTCTTATAGACAGACAACCTTCTTTATCTTATTAACTGTCTTGTGCACTGGAAAAATTAGGTATACTCTCCCAATCCTATAGTATTTCGTCATTGTTCCTCATATCTCACAGCAACTTATGACGTACCGTTACCAAACCGTGTTAAGAAGAATGGGAAAAGAGAAGGGAAACACATCTCCTGGTTAAACAATTTGAGACATTTGTTTAACTGCACTTCTCTGATCTTAGAGCAGCGGAATCGACAGTGCGAATTGCCATGATTGTTGATCTTCTTTTCAACTACTACTCGTTCTTTGATTCCTTTTTTTCTAGCAGTTCAGTTTTGCTCACGATATGAAAAGTCATTTTCGCAGTCTTTAATAATCCTTTAGCTCCACAAAATACGGAAATAAAATAACTGCAGTAAGGAATAAAGAAATAAAATCACATCTCGACACCTCGGTTTAAGATTAAAAGAAAACCACCACATGAAACATGAAAAGAAATTATTATTAGAATTTAAATAATTTTTTTCTTCTTTATGAATAATTTTAATTTTGCCTTTGGGAATGAATATCTATTTTGTATCCTTTATAATATATGCCATTGTTTTTTCTGTTCATCTGTTTTATTTACTACTAACTGTCGTTTCATTCACTCGTTATTAGGTAACACAATATGGATTATGGTCTTTTTTACAAAGTTGCATTATTAAAGTCTACTAAATATTTTAATTCTAACAATAGCGCATTCATTTATTTTCTTATTCCTCCTGTGATGTACCGTCATTATGTGTTATCTCGTGTAAAGAAGTATCGAATTTTGCCACTTGTACACATCGATTCTATTTAATTATGTTATCAAGGGCGCCAGTACATTTGTCGCCAAAAAGATAAAAACATTCCTTATGCGTTTTATGCGCTGACGAATACAAAATATTATCTGGTTAGTAATTTTCTTGTAACTCATTTTTATATAATCTGATTCTTGCTAACTTTGCTGTTTCATTCACATTATTATCTAAAGACTTTGGCTACAATTTTGTTGACAAAGTAACTAATTAAAGTAAACTTCTATGATTATATTGAGTGTTTAATTTTGAACTATATATAGTTCAAAAGATTGTTAGATGATAAAAGTGTAATATTTCCAATAAAATTGACTTATTTCAAAGATACTATTTTCTCATTTTTATCTATTTTTTATTTAAAATTATTTGTCATACGGTCGCCGCGACTGAATCTGATTTAGTCCAATTGGGTCCTTTATATCGGAACTAAATTTTTAATCACTTTTTGCAAAATTTGCGGCCGTAACCGGTACTAACGCGGGAAATGTTATGTTTCAAGTTTCGACAATCGTCTTCGGATTATCGCTGGCTAACGCTAAATGAATTCGCACCTGAGGTGCCAGACAATCTTTATATTAGGCAAAAATAATTCAGAACTGGCACTGCTAATAAACGAACTTTACCAATTGATACTGTCATTAGAAATCACCGAGGATACGGGACCACCAATATTAAGAGAAGAAGTCGTCTATGCCATCAAAAACACAAAAGAGGGTAAAGCTACTGGACCAGATGATCTACCCATCGAACTTATTAAAACTCATCGATGAAGATGTTATTGATGCAATGGTTGAACTCTTTAATCTAATATATCAGATTGCCACAATCCCCAGACAATGGCTGCAATCGACCTTTGTAGCAATTCCCAAAAAGCCAAGTGCAACAACTTGCTCAGATCACAGAACAATAGCTTTAATGAGTCACACACTTAAAACATTTTTGAAAATAATTCACAGCAGAATTGTTAAAACTCTTGAATATGAAATTGATGATGAGTACAAGAGATTCTTTGTTCTGCTTGACTGTGCTGGCTCAGAGATGCATGGACATGAATTAGGACATGTACTTATGTTTTGTAGACTTTGAAAAGGCATTTGATAAGGTTCAACATAAAAAGCTGGTAGATGTATTAAAAAGCAAAAATATTGACAGTCGTGATATGAAAATTATATCTAATTTATATTGGAATCAAACTGCCAAGGTAAGAGTTGACAGCCAGTACACCGAAAATATCAAAATACAGAGAGGGTCCGCCAGGGTTGCGTGCTGTCCCCACTACTTTTCAATGTCTACAGTGAAGCGGTATTTCAAGAAGCGCTCTCAGACTCAATAGAAGGTATATCTATCAATGGAGAAGTTTTGAATAACTTTGCAGACGATACAGTAATAATGACGGATAACAACAATGGTTTACAGAACGTAATGCAACGCCTTAATGAACGCTCTCATGAGTACGGACTGAAGATAAATTTAAAGAAAACTAAATAATATGATAATGACTAAATCTGCACATGCAAATATCCACTTGAATATTGAAGATACTGCAATTGAGAGTGTTAATAACTATAAATACTTAGGAACATGGATAACATCAGATGTAGACCAAACCAAATAAATTAAGACACGTATTGAAATAGCACGTACATCATTCATTAAACTTAAAAAGTTTCTTTGTTGTCGGGATATAAGGTTAGAACTACGCCTGAGAATGCTTCGATGTTACGTGTTCTCTACTCTTCTTTATGGATTGGAAGTGTGGACACTAAAACAAGTCCATCTGAATAAGTTGGCCGCCTTTGAATTTTGGTGTTACAGAAGAATCCTACGAATATCATGGATTCAAAGAATGTCAAACGTGGAAGTATTTAGAAGGATAGGAAATGAGGCGAAAATAATATTAACTATTAAAAGACGAAAACTTAACTTAAAAGAGTACTTAGGACATGTGATGAGAGGGCAAAAATACGCATTATTACAACTTATTATGCAGGGCAAAATCCAGGGAAAGCGAAATGTGGGAAGACGAAGAATATCCTGGCTTAGAACTTAGGGAATGGTTTGAATGCAGTAGTGCAGAACTTAGAGCGACAGCCAGCAGAGTTCGCATAACCATGATGATTTCCAACTTTCGATAGAAGATGGAACTTAAAGAAGAAGACCAATTGGGAAAAGAACTTGGATCCAGTATACCAGTTGGTCGCGATCTTGATCAGATTGTAATTTCGACGTAAACAGAAAACGAAGTTTAACTGAGCTCAAGATGAAAAATGTCAGGTTTTTTTATCTACTATGGTAGATCCAGAACAACATCCACGAAGTAATTGTGAAAATTGGTGATATCACAATAGCGAATATTTACAAGCCTGTCCTTACTTGGCCGCCTATCCACATGATAATAATCCCTAAGAACATGTGCAACTACTATGACAATGGCACGTTTCTTTTTGAATGGTCAAAGGAACATGGTATCTCTCCTTTTCGATGCCGCATTTCTGGATCTGCAGGTTGAAGAAATGGAACGAATATAACCCCAATCTTTGTTTTGTTACGATTGAAAACAAAGGCCAACTTCTAATAGTCAAATCCACCTCATTGTAATCAAAAGCGGCACTAGCATCCCAGATAGAAAGCAAAGCTGATTGGCCTGCTTTCTTTAGTAATCTTGACAAATGCTTAGACTGGATTTCATAACTGTAATAGACTCACGTTGGGAATAATGACTAGAAAACATTCCTGAATATAATTAGATGAGCGAAAGATTGTATTAACAATTCTGTGAAAATAAACCAGCAAATTCCGGAGAAACTCTTTTAGAGCATTCATGGAGATGAAGAAATGAAGTGAGACAGTTGAAAACTGATGTTCAAAAACCAAGTAGAGAAGCCCGATCCCTGCTGCAAAAAGTCGAAGGTTCACATACCCATCAGAGCTTTCCACCAACCAACTTGGTAACTCCAAACTAAGTGTCGTCCCACGTAGTATCTACGTCAAGAACTCCTCAAAACTTCTTACACACAACTTAAGTTAAACCTCAAGACTATAAAACACAAGAGACTGAATAATGGTCTCCCACAAAGATCAGTGTTGGCTCCCGTACTCTTCAGCCTCTATATCGGACAGTCTTAAAACCACATTGAAAAAGTTCGGATATGCATCATACTACTGGACGTTTAGTAAAAGCCGTAAATAATTAGACACTACTGAGCAAATCCTAACAAACCACTTGGTTTTTCTCCACAGGTCAGTCAATTTAATTCAGGGCCTAACAAGTCATTGATCATATCTTTATAGAGCTCATCATTGGTTCAACTTTCTGACATACATCGTTTTTGAAAAAGTAAGGACCAATGCTTCCATCATCTTACAAAATACTAAATAATCAGTTTTTTAGATGTAATGACGTCTTAACAACCACTTGAGGATTATCTTCACTCCAAATTGGTCAGTTTTGGTTATTTATAGCCATTCAACTACAAATGGTCTTCATTGCTAGACTCAAATTTTCTTGTTATAATTAGGGTCAAAAACAATTTCATTTAGGGCCAATTCACCGAATTTACACAATGCTCGGTAGTCGTGACGCTTCTTGTACTATTTTTTTGGATGTAACCACGTTTTAACAATTGCATGAGGATTATATTGGCTCCATATGAAGCAGTTTTGTTTATTGCTTTAACCATTCAACCAAAAATGGTCTTGCTAGGCAAAATTTTATTGTGAAAATTAGGGTCAACATCAATCTCGTTTTGGGGCAATTCACCTAATTTACTCTTAATAGTCGTGAGGCTCTCGAATTTTGCAATCCCAAAAGCAAATTCTGCAAAATCGTTCATTATATGGACACATATCAAGTAATTATGCACTATGGTGGATGGACTCATTCGGGTCTTCCTCGATGTTTGATTTACAACAGCAATAGCTTCTTCTAATATCTTCTGGTGTGTACATAGATAGAAGTGTTAACGTCACAAAAAAACTTTTTAAACGTATTTAAGTAACAATTGCTCAAAGCTAAAACTATAAATCAGCTCTTACTTTACGAAAGAAATATCTCGATTTTTAAATCTCTATTTTAAAATCTAGTTCATTTTTAATTTTTATAGGAGGTGGTAGTTTGTAACAGACTATTCTGGCACTATAAAGAATGTTTTGTTCTTTCAGAAATGACAGTTGTGTGATCTGTTTTGATGAGGAATTCTGAAAGTTTCTTTGTTACGAGTAACCATATTCACAGTACGTGCATGTTCATTTACGTTGCATATTTGTAGGAAAATTTTGATGAAATTATAAATTTCGTCAAAAAATTGATATATGACAGTCCTAATCATGCACTATAATTTCAATGAACTGAAGTTTTTTGTACTGTTTTCAATGATAGCATAAAAATTAATGTTCTTATTTATTATTTTGTGTTTATTATTACATTTATGATAATATTATCAAAATTGTTTTATACTATCTCTTCTAATATTGACCTGAAAACGTTTTGGCACGTAGTAAACGCCATCGACACTATGCCAGACGGTTGTCGACCTTCACCGCTACACCCTGTATATGTATTTCTGGAAAATGAGTTCGAACCGACCTAGTATGAGTTTATTTTTAATTTTTTTGGGTCAAATTGTTGACTCAAGCGGCTAGGAATGCGACACAAATTCACAGACGGCATTTAAAATTTCCATTTAATAAGTCGTCGCTTAATCTATATATGAAAGCTAAAACTGAGTTCTAGCTAAATATAAAACTTCATAAATTCTCATTAAACTGTGAGTTTATCAGAAGACTTCAATTAACAATGCTCCAGTTCAGTCCAGGAAATAAAAGCTTCGTACGCCATTTTCTAATGCATAGTGCTATGCAAATATGGTATTATATTACGGATTAATGGATTAAATATTTAATTAAAGTATTTACAAGTTAATTATTAGCTATTACTAGAGTTTTTTAATTCAAAAAAATACTAGAGAAATTATTATTGTTTATATTCAATAACGGTGAATCCCGCTTTCACGAAGCTGTCTATTGATACATTTCAGTTAAGTATATTTCTTTTTGACATTGTAAATTGTAGTCAAAGCCGTCTTTTGTAGTTATAGGGCTGTACTTTTGAGTTTACAAGTAATAATAAACTTAATAGATCTTTATGTGGGCCAACTATACCCTGGGATAGGGTACCATTAGTAGCACAGGATACCGTAGGTCCCTGATTCGTATCACTAAGATCCATATAGACTTATGAGACTTCCTAAGACGGGTCCATTGTATTACCCCTATCCTACGGACCAGGTCCGTAAGGATCATACTTTATATGATTCAGAAAAATCCCTCATTTTGAGTCCTCCTCTGGCTGTTTCTTTTTGTATCCGTGTATATTTTATTCTCACGACTTGTAGTGCAATGCTGTCAGACAGTGCGGTGTGCCCATACTTTGTCAAAGATTAACTTCCCAGCTCCCTGAAGAAGATGCCTGGGATGCATGGCATGTGTGCTATTCATGGGATACGTGACATGTGTGCTTTGTGCATCCCATATGACGGGGTGTTATATCCCGAGATTAGGAAGCGCAGTATTTGCAGCACCAATCGCATCACATAAGCCAGTTTGGTGCGACTGTCTTATGATTTGTCATTTAAGCATGGTGTGGGTATGTGTGTATGTATTTCATGTTCAATCAACAAAGCTTAGAGTTTATGACATGGGAACAGACACTATGTTACGTTCTCAATTGATCTGCGAGTGAGTACTTAGTTATAGTGTACTCACTACTGTTCTATTATCCTATATAAAACTTCCCCACCAAGTCCCAGTCTGAAATCAAACTCAGTTTTGAGCTTTTTCCCTCGCAGCAGAATTTTGCGAAAAATTATACTGCAACTAAGAATGAAAACTGAGAACAGTAATTAACCTAGGCGATAATATGATCAGATTCATCAAAGCACAGATGCTGACACGACTGCGAAACATAGAGTTAAGAAAGCCTGGCTTTCTGGTTAAGTAAGAAAGTCAGGTAGGAGCTATAAACCGAAGACTGGAATTATTTTATTTAGCCTATTGCTACATCACACTTAAATTTTGTGTATAAGTAAATAGGACAATACATTGCAAAGAGTAAATAACAGTAATTAATTTTTACAAACAAATATTAGGTTGGCAAATATTATCAATTGACTAAAAAAACGGATGGTATGCCATTGTAGGATCTGATCGAGCATTCCTCCAGTAGATGTTTAACCGCCTGTTTTGCAGCACCGTAATCGCAGTTTGAAAGGGTATTTTGCCCCTCCTAAAATGTTAGCCGAAGCACGTGCCACAGTGTGTTCTGATTCTGTTCAGTGATGACTAGATTCGCCTTGGTTGTTCAAAACCCCCTGCCTGGCTTACTTGTGATGCATACATGGCATATTTCAGGTGTCAGGCGGTGCGTTCTTCTTCCAACGATCGGTTATCTTAAAGTTACTTTCAATTAGACTTCTTGCACAATCTAGAGGGTTGTTTCTTCAAGAAGTATTTATATCTCTATAGGTGATACCTACAGAGATATAAATACTTCTTGAAGACTACAGAAGAAGAATAGATAAGAAGATAAACTACAGAAGAAGAATAAAGATATACCAATGTGTCTAAAACGTAGAGTTTATGACAAATGTATCTTGCCTGTAACTACATATGGACTGGAGACCATGGCCTTCACAAAGAAAACCTTAGAGCAGCTCAGTACAACCCAAAGAGCAATGGAGAGGGCCATGCTAGGGATTAGTTTGAGAGACAGGATTCGAAATAACGTCATTCGTGAAAGAACAAAAATTACTGATGTCTCAGAACGTATTGCAAGGCTCAAGTGGCAATGGGTCGGACACGTTGCCCAAGATAATCCCGAAAAATGGACACAAAGATTAACAAACTGGAGACCAAGAGAGAACAGGCGAGGAGTAGGCAGACCGCAGAAGAGGTGGACAGACGATATCAAACAAGTCGCGGGCAAGCAGTGGATGAGAATTGCCAAAAGTAGAAATCGATGGAAGCAAATGGAAGAGGCCTATGTCCAGCAGTGGACGAACACAGGCTGAAGAAGAATAAGAAGAAGGTGATACCAACGTAGGAGCGGAGCACAGGATCGGCGTTAATTTCCTGTACTCCCTGACAATGTCATGTTCACTGTAAGGAAAACTATATAAGCTCATCATTGGTTCAACGTTCTGACAGGCATCGGTTTTTTAAAAAGTAAGGCTCAAAGCTTCAATCATCTTACAAAATACTAAATATTCCGTTTTTTAGATGTAACGACGTCTTATTAACCGCTTGAGGATTATCTTCACTCCAAATAGGACAGTTTTGGTTATTTATAGAAGTTCAACTACAACTGGTCTTCATCGTTAGACAAAATTTTCTTGTTATAATTAGCGTTAACAACAAATTCGTTTTGGGCCAATTCACCGAATGTATATAGTGCTTGGTAGACACTAGTGGTAACCTGGGGAGAAGAACTATAGATAATTAAGATCTTAGGTTATTAAAAACACTAAAATAATGGCAGTAATCAACAGTACGAGAACTATAAAAAAATGAATGGAAAAAATTGTAACTGCATTTAAATCACACGACAACCTGAGAAGAACTCTAGGAAGAGATCGACTAGAAGTGGAAAGTCTGTAAATACTGTGACTGTAGAAAGAATTTTCTTTTAACAGTCACGGTATTTTTAGGTCTCCCCTTCGCTCCCCTATATTTATCTCTCTCTCTCTCTCTCTTTCTCTCTCTCTCTCTCTCTCTCTCTCTCTCTCTCCTCATCTCTCTCTCTCTCTCTCTCTCTCTCTCGAGCCAGGTTGTATCCACCTCGAACCAGCTTGATGCTTTTGTTCATCCACCCACATCATCTGTAATCTCCCTCGTTTTGGGTTAAATGTCCTGGGTGTCCAGGTTTTTTTTGTCTCATAGTATGATCAGTATATAATAAATTTTGTAACTTTTCTTGTACAGGTATTTCTCCTTCTAACTGACAGTCTTATCTTGATCAGTTGTCGTTCCATTTTTTTCGTGTCTTCTCCATTTTATCCATATTAGCTCTTATAAATATCCATGTTTGACATCCGTTATGTAAGGACGGGAAGAATGCACTGGTTGGACAGTTTCGTTTTCAGTCTACGACCAATATTAGTGAAAATTATACTAAATATCATCAAGAGCCTTACTGCAGTCCATGTGCCCAAGAAATTGTCAAGGGATTTAAATTGTTAATTTATTGGACGACATTTTCAGGATCTTAAGCCTTAAATTTGCTTTTATTACAAATAAAATTTATACTAGGATACCTTTTATTAATTTTGTTTAAACAGAATTGTGAAAAGTGATTTTTAGATAGGTTCTCCAATGGAATCAGAAACGTTCAAATCATTTCTAATACGTTTCTAAGGACTCAACCTTATCCAAATTTTAGTACTTATAAAATTTTAAAAGCTTTCAACAAATAATAAAGATTAAAAAAAAAAACGAAGCACATGTAATAAAGACGTTGCATACCGGGAATTCCCTAGAGCAATGACCTTTTATTTGTGATGCGTGCGCTACACCTTTATACACAACACATCTATACATAGTGGTATATCTACTGCGTCGCGAAACTATTACATTCTCCTTCACTACGTTCTCATTACTTAGTACATAAGATTCACTAGAATATACAGAAGTTTTATCGTCATGATGCATTCTTATAATTTCTAGAATAAACGACAAAATACAATTTCTGATAATCTGAAGAGAATAGAGTAAAAAATGCGTATTTTTTAATTTATTACTACTTAATTAATCAGAGCATTCACATTTACATTAAACTTACATACTTATAACACTTATTTACAATAATATGCGATTATATTATCTGATTAAATTTATTTTTTTCACAAGAAGTATACAAAAATAGAGAGAGTAAGCCTCGCCACATTTGAGAGGTCTTTAACGTTTACACCTTGATGTTCGTTGTATTGGATCTTTGTGAAATAAACAATTTTAAGTTGTTAGGTCTTTGCCCCAATTACTATTTTATGATTTGTGAATTAGCCTCTTGTTCGTGATAGCTGTCAATACGTCAACATCCTCATTTATCTCATCCATAGTTTACAACTTTAAAGGTTAAGAGCGAAATTGAAGAATAAAATGATCTAAAAGACAATTTTACAATTCTATTAGGGTATCGCGGGGGCATCGTATAGAAAAATACAGCGTAAAAAACCCTAAGGGGGGCCGTGGTCCTGAATTGGCTGTTAGCTGTCAATGATGTAGATTACGTGAAGTAACTGAATGACACATTTACAGTCGCTACCAAATAATTGTAGAATTTATTATTTGCATGCCATTATGAAGTCATGCTATTTGATGGGACTACTAACAAAATCAGGTAGCAGATATAACTATAAATAAATAATCCTTTTTTTTTGTGATAGGTACCTCTCCAAACTTAACTGACACCAGTCAAATACAAATAACTTGGTAATAATCTTAAGATCATGCTTTCTGTAATAATTTGTTGGTAACTACAGTACATTCAGACATAGTCTGATGTCTACATACAGTACATGTAGACATCAGATGTAGACCAAACCAAAGAAATTAAGACACGTATTGAAATAGCACGTACATCATTTATTAAACTTAAAAAGTTTCTTTGTTGTCGGGATATAAGGTTAGAACTACGCCTGAGAATGCTTCGATGTTACGTGTTCTCTACTCGTCTTTATGGTTTGAAGCTTGGACACTAAAACAAGTTCATCTGAATAAGTTGGCCGCCTTTGAATTTTGGTGTTACAGAAGAATCCTACGAATATCATGGATTCAAAGAATGTCAAACATGGAAGTAACTAGAAGGATAGGAAATGAGGCGGAAATAATATTAACTATTAAAAGACGAAAACTTGAGTAATTGGGACATGTGATGAGAGGGCAAAAATAAAATCCACAAGGAAAACAATTCCTGTAGCTGGCTGTATACCACGTATCACAAAAAAAGAGGTTAATCTTTGTAAGTGGGTATATTTATTTAAAAACCGTTAAAAGGGCTACATTAAAAAACAAACGTTTTCGGACTAAACAGTCCATCATCAGGTTTAAAATCTGCTAGGTTAAAATGCCTGAGCCACCAAAATACATGGGTAAAAACCCTTTAAATTACTTATAGTTATCAAAGATTATACATCTTGTTGTTAAAAAACTGTGATGTTCATTATTAAATTAGATATGACTTCAGGTAACATACATTGTAAAAAGTTTTGAGATCAGAGCCGGGGAGAAAACCTCAACGCACGGAGAACAGGCAAAAATACGCATTATTACAACTTATTATGCAGGGCAAAATCCGAGGAAAGCGAAATGTGGGAAGACGAAGAATATACTGGCTTAGAACTTAGGGTATGGTTTGAATGCAGTAGTGCAGAACTTAGAGCGGCAGTCGGCAGAGTTCGCATAACCATGATGATTTCCAACTTTAGATAGAAGATGGAACTTAAAGAAGAAGACCAGTACATTCAACCAACTTATACCTCTAAACGTTTAATGGAATTAGCAGACAACTTTTCGTTGTAATAGCACGTTGTGTTAGCACGGTAACTGCACTGGAATTCTCCATAATATTTTTAATTACTTATAAGTACTTCGTTTAGAATATTTTTGACCGTATTATCAGTAAAGAGTAGTTAATTTGTATACAATGAGGAGCAAAACATTATAATTGTGTACTTACTGATTATTTAAATTTATAAATTATCATCATCGTCACTAAATTCACTACCGCTATCATTATCTAAATCTATAATCACTGGATTAATTTCACTAATTTTATTTTCCCAGATCCACCACTCTTCTATTCATTTTTCACATTTATTTACAGTTTTGGCCCATATTTCTGGTGTTGCAGTTTTAAGAGCTTCTAGTCACATTTCCCTAACTGCATCGTCACTGTATCCACTGCATCCAACGTGATTAACATAATACGTTTTACATATACCCCAGATGTGTCCGATGGGATTAAACTGGTAGTGATACGGGGGTAACCGTAGTACTTGATGTCCATAACTTAATACAATTTAGTCAACTAATAAACCGTTGGTTTTTCATTACGTTTCGAAATTTCCAGTAACTCTTGAAGGCGTATTCCGGAAAATTGATATTTTTTTAACTAACCAATATGTTCGGTACGTCCCACGGCTGTTTTGGTTGTTTCTCCAAAATCTCCCAATGGTAAGGTGCATTATCTATAACTATAACTGATGGTTCACTCAGACTAGGTAACAGTTTCTTCTCAAGTCATTTTATTGTCAATAATTGACATAATTATTTCACTTCACTGCCGGTAGCGAGAGAATTACTTGGTAGAATTAACTACACTCATGGGGAACTTGAGGAAAAACAATGAGGGAAATTCCACCAGGATTCTTACCAGAGAAACGGTCTGCATCTAGTAGCATATTTGGTTTCCAGAAGGATATGGTGTTGCTGTCGTATAAAACAGAGCCTTAAAAAAACGTACTGATGTTTTTTTTAGATTTTACTCCGGTGACTACATCGATTTGGAGTCTGGTGAACAGGTAAAACCTGAGATTAATACGTTTTATAACCTAGTTTGTTGCCGCTCGCCATTTGGAATTTACGGTTCCGGACGTTGCTGCTTTTAATTCAAATACATATAAAACTAATAGTGGACTTTTGAAGAATGTAGCATTTATCTGAATATCTGGCCAAAGCTTTGAATAAACCTCTGTTGGTGCGTGGTTTATCGATCAGGTATTTGCCAATTAATATAAGAAACATGTTAAGGCAATATTTGAATATGCTCCGAATTGAACAAAACCGAGAAGCCGCTCCAGAATTTTGTATACTTTGTCCAAGAAGAAAGAACAAAAAGTCAAAAAAACGATGTGTTAGCTGCAATGTTACTGTTTGCACAGAGCATGCTCAACGTATTCTGTCGTAAACGATAATAGCGATACTCCAAGCGATTTCCATTTTTGTTGTTAATAAAAAAAAAGAAAACTAATAACTAAACAAAACTTTGAAGGGATCGTAGTGTGAGAAAAACTCTCACACGCAAGTGCTCGCATAACGTTTTAGGGTGCAAGTGATAGATCCAGGTTTAAGCAAATCCATTTACTTGTCTTTTGTTTGTGTAATATTTTTCTTGTATATCTTCTAATGTATGAGATAAATTTTTGATTTCGTTCTCATATTTTTAATACCCTTTGAAGTATCAGATCCTGTTTCTTTTTCTATGATATATTTTCTTTTTGGATTCTCTGTTACAAACTTTTTTGTTTTTTTTTTTATTGTATCATTTGTGGGCTTCTGGTTTACTGTTCATAATTTATTTAGCACAATTTTTTTCCTATCATCCCCGCCGTTTCATTTCCGGAGCATTATTTTAAGATTTAGTCTTATAATCATTTAGACTTTGGTCGCATATGATTATGACACTGTTATTCAGTCCATTTTTGTGTCCTAGAACTGTCTTACTTAATAAACTTTTTTTGTTTATTTGATATTTGCCCTATTTGGCATTTTTGTACCCTGGATTCCATTATTTTTCGTCTCTCATATTATGTTATGGTAGTTCCTTTAATTTTTATAAGTTAAAACTGATGGCCTAAATAAAATATGCTCATTATGTTTGGTTTAAAACTTCTATCTATTATGCGTTTAAACATGTTAGCCATTACTATTCTTAATATTTCTCATTTCGAATTCTGATCTCACCTTCACCGTAACGTCTTATACGTGGATTTTAAAGCACCTGTTAGTTTTCTCGGTATTTGCATGTCGCCTAGGCATTTCCATATTTCATTTTCCGACAGCAAATCTATTAAAATGAAATACACTTCATCCTTCTCTTCTATTTTTCTTTCTACTATTTATCTCAAGATGTATGTATTGTCATTTGTTAGTCTTTCTGAACGTGAATGCCTATTGTGTATCATTCGCATGTTCTCGTATTATTTTTTCACAAAAAACTAAAAAAACCATTTATTATGTGATGTAAATAATCCGCAGCTAGATTATAATCTGATTAATTTTAGCTAAGAAAAGTATAGTAAGCAAACAACGCCTACTCTTTTATTTCGCTCAAATAATCGCCGGAATTGTTGGTTGATAAAACACCCGCTGACTTCTCATAAAAATCAATTCTTGGAACATTTCACGTTCGACTTACCCATCAAAATTTCTTATTACAAATTTACAAAACGGCGTCGTATATATCCCTGGCTACGTAAACGGTTATTTCGGGGAAACAACTCGACGAAAAACCCTTTGGGGAACTCCAGTACACTTATCGTTAGATCCCCCTACACTTCCATTGGAGTCGATCGCATTTTAGGATTTGAAGAATTCGATAGTGTACCTGAGTAGAAATAATTTTTGATTTTTGAATAATTTGAAGAATATTTACTATTTCCAAAAGGTATTCTACTTATGGCGGCGTTAAGTTATTGTAAATTATTCAATTTCTTCGATCTTATCCTCTACCTTTGGCATTTATGCATCTATATTTGCCTCAAATAACTCGTTTTTCGGCTGTTCGATATTTCTTGATAATTAGATATGTAATTCTATCGAAGTTTTCTTCTTAACCCTGAACTACTATCGTGGGGTCAAATTTGACACCAGGACTTGAAATTTCGTGCGCCACTGGTAGATAGTTTGGCGAACGACCTTGTTATTCTATGTATTCTCCCAATTAAGTACGTAGTTTAGCATGCCGCTTAGTAGCAAACGATCAGTGGGATAGTGCACACGTGTTGCTGAGTTCCGGTCGGATTTGACCCCACCATAGTAGTTACGTTATTATTATTTAAGAAAGTGAACATTCGGTTCACGATACAGATTCAGAAATTGACGTAAGTGACTTATCAAGCGACGAATGTAAAACAGCATCTAATAATGAAACAAATTTTTACTATGGACGGAACAGATATAAGTGGGCTAAAAATGCTCCGGCCCCATCAAAAATTCGCGCACAGAACATTATTACACACCTTCCTGGTCTTCGTGGACCTGCCTTAGAAACAAAACCATCCAGTCCACTTGAATCCTGGTCACTTCTTATAACTCCTGACATGTTGGCCTCTATTCTAGAGTACACAAATGAAAAAATTACCGAGCTCAGTGTAAATTATGGGGATACAATCGGATACATGTACATTTGTCGATCACCTAAACCAAGGTGAACTTAAGGCCTGACTGACATAACAGTTGCACTCATACAGTCCTCGAAGACATACCGTCTCAGGACTAGCAACTTCAACGTGGAGTCATATGTCGCCATGTTACCTAATCCATCGGTAACTCTATAATCCTAAATCATTATAACATTATTTTAAAACTAAATGTAATTAAACATCTGTAATCGGGTTTTTACCCACATATTTAATCTTGGTGGCTACATTCATGTACTCCTAGACACTGATGATGGAACATGGTTTCCGAAAACGTTTTGTCTTTTTAACTTAGCCCGTTTGGACCTAAAATATAACCTATTACAAAGGATTTTTAATTAAATTTTTAATACATGGTATACAGCCAACTACAGGAACGTAGATTCCTTGTGAATATTAGAAATGACTATTCGATATAGAGATGTAAAAATCTAGTAAGTTCTTGAAATTCTCTGCATTTTACTATTATAATGAAAGTCTTTCTAATCCGCCAGTTCAGTTGGCTGGTATCTTTGGTCAGACCCACACATGGTCACCGTTTTAGTAGTGTTCTTTATGTTCCGTTTCAATTAAATATAACCACATTAACTTCATGTTGCTTTAATTTTAACTTTTAAATCATTTAATATGTAATTTGAATGGTTTTACACCTTTTAAAGTGGCTTTTTTGCAAATGTTAGTTTTCACCGATAATGGTCTGTCGAAACGTTCTGATGAAAATTGTAGTCGTTTTGGATATTATCGTTATCTTAGTAACTTTAGTAGTTTTCAGTAGTTTTCATCGTAGTTTTTTTTAAACTATAGTATTCTTCATGATACTATAACTAAAAAGATAAGATATTGCACATAAATCGTGACGTCATTGGAGAGTTGCACGTTCGAAATGTCAGTTTTTTGTATGTATAAATAAATTATCTTTAATAAAAAGGTTGGGATATATATTTATATGTACGATTATTGTAATTATTGAACCTCTTAACTTATTTTCGTCTAGAAATTTTATCACAGAATGCATACAAATCCCATTTAACTTTAACAGGAATTCAAATTCTACTCTCTAATGACGGCATGCGCGAACTCGACCGATTTTGTGCTACGGGAAGATCCTGTCTTGTTAGTCATAGTATCATGGTATACCTACAGCTAACCAATGGGAACCTTTTCTTTTATAAGCTTATACGGTTTAATGTTATGTATTGTTGCTTCACCCATGGACTTAATGGTTAATGCGAACAATTAAATAAATACCAATCTAGTCTAATCAAAGTAATATACTACAGTAATAATAAACTGTCAAAATATCGGATAATATCAAAGTAAACCTAATTTATTACACGCTTATCATAATATATCAACTTGTCGGTTGTTAAATAATATATATTGTATTTTTTTGTTACAGGTGAGTTAACGTTGCAATTTAACAGTATGTAAGTAGCCATAATATACTTAGCTTAATATTTGTAAGTCAAATGAAAATATTATAATTGTAAGTTTTCTCTGTGTCAAGAACTTGGATGAAGAAGTATGCCGAGATAGGAAAAGATGAGCGAGAACAGACAACGACAAAAGAAAATATTATGGAACCGTTGATATATAGTTCTTCTTTATCTTCTTCTTTTTATGTACACATGACTCTGTCTGTTTTTCACTGTGCCTCCAGTAAGATGTCCTTCCATCGTTTTTGTGGTCTTCCTACTTATCGTCTCTATTGGGGAACCGTCCCTTGGCTTCTTTACTACTCTATTTGTTGTAATTCGGCGTATATGATCATTCCAGTCTACTTTTTTTTTACCCAGTCCTTATGTTCTCAACCTTGCATCTACGTTGTATATCTGTACTTCTAGCTCTGTCCAATAGTGTTTAACCATCAATTTTTCTAAGTTTTCATCTCTGCTGTTTCTAACATCCTTTTTTTCCTGTCTGTGTTAGGTCGTGTTTCTGCCGCATGTGTAATTATTGGTGTGATGACTGTTTTGTAAATTCTGGCTTTCATTTCTTTCCCAATACTTTTATTTCTCCATATTGTTTCACTCCTTCAACCTGCGGCTCTGTTTGCTCTATTGTCTAATTGAAATATTCGTTTTATTTCTGATTAGTTTATAGTGATTGTATGTCTGTTGTGTTCTGCATTGTAAAAAGGCTTTCTTCTTTACTTCACATGTCTTCATTACCCCTCTTAACCAAGGGGTCTGCTTTTTTGATATATTAGTGTTTGTCATTTTACTCTCTCCAAGTGATTCTGTTGCTGCGTTAATTATGCTATTTTTGAGTTTTCCCAGCTATCCTCAATGTTATCGTTTTCTAATATTTCATTTCCAGTAATCTTCTCTGATATTCTTTTTCTGTATAAATATTCCGTGGATTCCGTATTTAGTCCTTCGACTCTGATTTGTGTTTGTATTCGCGGTACTCTCTGGGGTGTGAAGTATTTCATGATGATTCTTACTTTTCATAATATGCACTAGGCTATTGTCGCTACGTACATGTGCTGATTTGAGGCATCTTACGTCGATTATTTTTTATGGATGTATATCTGTTATAACATGTAATCTATCATTTATCTTTGTCCATAGGTATTAATGAATGTAATATTTGTGTTGGTCTTTGTGGTGAAAAGATATGTGTTGTTTATTCTAAGCGCGTTATTCGTGCAGAAGTTTATCATCAATTTACCATTTCGTTTTTAACGTTCTCGTTATGTTTTTGCTTAATTCCGGGTACTACTTGATTCCCTATTTCAGCATTCAAACCCCATATTATCATCTTCCCTCAGACTTAATCTACTACTTGTTGCAATTTGCCATAAAATGTTTTCCTTGTGGACTTACTATTTTCTGGGCCGTATATTCTGATGATGTTCAGGTCTTTCTTCTCCATTCTTATCTTTGCTGTTACAATCCTTTCTGATATGTATTGACACTATTTGATGTGATTTTGGTACCTTTGGTGAAAGTAAACGACCAAGAGGAAGACCACAGATGAGATGGGTTGATGACATTAAAAGAATAGCCGGAACAAATTGGAAATATGTTGCTCAGGATAGGAATTGATAGGATAGGATTGATGGAAGGAGTTGGGAGAGGCCTATGTCCAAACATGGACGACAGAAGGCTAAGAAGAAGAAGAAGGTGAATTAGTAAGGCTACACCTTCTTTGGCACTGTCTTCTTTTGCTACTCCACAGTCCACTGTAGATTAGTAGGTATTTACCTAATTTTTGATTGTTCGTTTCATTTCTTCTTTGTTTCCTATAGAGCGCAAATGTCTGTCTTTTTTTCAGCAAGGTTATTTCTTGGTCTCTTGAGTTGAGCGACCTGTTATTGAATGTAGTAATTCTCGTCTAGGTTTTGGATATTTTTCGCTTGTCCTTATTTCTTGCTTCTATCATCTTCGTAGTATCAATCCTGTTCCGAGACTGTACATTTTTTCTTTGAGCAATATTTGTTTTTACGATTGTTAGGTTGCTAACCTTGCCAATCGCCCTCCACATTTTATACGGGCTTGGGACCGACTTTGGTTACCGTACAGCCACTCAATCCACCCCGTACCAGGCAGTGTTTGATATATAGCTAAGGAGATTAACACCGTATTTTCGGACGAAGCGATCTGTCAGATCCTCACCATCTAACCTTTGTACACTGATCATTACCTTCTATGCTGGTCCGAGACCATGCGGAGTGCTTGGTCTTTAAACTTTAAACATAATATAATTCACGTCGATTTGGACATGTCAAGTTTTTTTACAAAATATATCCTCAAATGTCTGACTATTGATCAAAAGCTTACAAGAGTATATCGCGGTCTATCTGTGATCAATTTGAAAAACATGCAAACATCTTAAGCCGTATTGTTACTATGCATGAATCTTGGATACATCTCTGCAACCCAGAAAGCAGCAATCGATGAATCGAAGCACTTCTGGTTCTTTCAAAAATCTGCTGGAAAAGTTCTTGCTCCAGTTTTTTGCGATTTCGAAGTAGTACTCATAATCGATTTTCTGGATAAGTTTGTCGATGTTACGGACCATTCTACGGAAAAATTATATTTTGTTTTAGTAGGAAAATGCCCCTGCCCAAAAATCGAGTGTTGCCATGTAAACAATTCGTAGTTTAGGGTTCGAATTACCCGAACACCTCCATTATTCCCCAGATCTGGCTCCGTCCGACTATCGTGTTTTTCCTATCGTCAATATCAATTAATTGGAGATTATGTTGATTATAAAATATTTTGACTATGTGTTAAAATATCCTGGTATATATAATTATAGAAAAAACTATCTTCCGAGTTTTCACGAAAGTTGATTTGAACTAACGATAACTGTTTCGGTAGCGACTTATTTTTCCCAATTGAAGGCAGGAAACATATTTGGTGTTTGACAGCGTGCCAACGGTATTCTGACTTTTCCTTAACTTATTAAAGAACCAGTTGTATATTATTGAATGCAGGTAGTGTGGGAAATTGTTGGGAACGTGACATAGACGGCATTTACCTATTACAAGGCTCATTTTTCACTAAATACCGTAACTAACCGAATAATTTGAAATAATTTCCGTCGACTTTCTCATTGTTTTCAGGCTAAATCACAGGATGTAATAAACTAGTCGAAAATGAATATATATTTTTTGAATTAGAAATTTCTCATTATGTTGCAACGAAATTAATTAAAATAGTAGTTAAAATAGTATCGTAAGCCAAAAAATAGTAACTTTATAATCCTTAATTTATAAAATATAGTAAAAATCGTCTTTAAATATTGAAACAGTAAACGTTTGTAATTCACAGATCTTTGTTCTTTTTACGATGCATATTTGTTCCGGATGTTGACGATTAACATGGCTATCCTTAATTTGCTTGCAACTATTCGGAATATTCCGGTTGTAGATTTGTTGAACCGTTATCTCAGGTTCTGCTGCCATGAAATTCTTCCTTCTTGTCTACTTTTTCCATACACTTTGCCCTGAAGAACTAGTTCTAATAAGCCCATGTCTGCTCATTCTACGTATAACCGGTACACCCAATAAATTCTTAAGACACCCCGGTACTATCACATCTTGAAGGCTTCAAGCTTTTTTAAAGAAGCGTCAAGAAACGTCCACGCTTTTATCCTATACTACAACACGATAGAAAAAACATACCATCTGAGGACTTAAACGATATATCTAAAGTTCTCCTGTAAATGGTGTATTACACCGTTTTATGTGTTCTTCCTTCAGTTGCCTCATACCATATTTTTCGTGTACACATTATCTTCTATAACCTTTTTTTACCAATAAGTGCTATGGAATCTTTTATTAATCATAATCATTTGATCATTTGATTTCTCACTATATGGTCTGGAGAATCCTGAGGCGATTTCCAGTTGTATGATCTTCTGCGTGGGAGCTTAAAATAGATATTAGTAATATCAAACTCGGGCATTTAGGTCACCTGTAATCAAGGTTAGATATTTTTTAGGGAGAGTTGCGTAATTCACTATCAAATATTCATAGTTTTTCACGTTTTATAGTCTTTGTTCCAAGAAAGTTTTTCCTAGATTTAAGTCGCTTTCTTGGTTTTCAAACTGGTGTATAAGTCATGTCGCTCGTCCGCGATTTGTTTAATTTGCTCCACGTGCTACATTTCTTCGTGTTGAGGGATCTGCAAAATCGCTGCTTTATATTGATTTGAGGGTGGCGTCGATTACGTGCATTTCCTTACAATCCTGCATGTTTCATTTAGCCCACTATCCACTTGTTTGGTGTGGAAAGGTCTCTTCCAAACAGGACACGCATACACATACTTGGGTTTTAGCAAGATTAGGTCTCGGGGAATTTTGCAAGTAGTAAACAGTTCTTGTGTTTAAGACAGTTTTGAGTTTCTCTTCTACTTCAAAACTTTTTCCTTGAGCATATATTGCAGGAAGTGCTTGGTTTCAGTCAGTGTGGGTTGGTCGTTTGTATATACATATATTAAAAAACATTGGTACTAAAACACTTCTCTGTGGGAGGCCAGGGAGACTCTCCACCTACTTTTCTCTCCAGCATCGCGAAAACATCTGTTTTGCAGTAAAGAATCGACGACCCTTCTACTAGATGGTGGTCGTTGAGAATGTCGTACAATTTGTGGAGCAATGTCTTGTGCCTTACTTCGTCATAGGCTGCTGTCATATCTGCAAAAGCAGCCTCTCTTATAAGTTTTTCTTCAATGTGTTCTTGTTGTAGGAGGAGGTGGTTGTCAACATTTTTTTCTTTTTTGGCCAGGATAAGTTTCTTGTATAGTTTGAAAAAGTGACACATCAGGGAAATAGGTCTGTAGCTACTGCAATTTTCTGAATCCTTCCCTAGCTTTAATAAGGTTATTATTTTTAAATTTTCTCCATAACGGAGAAAATTTAAAACACTGCATACTGCTTGCTGGCCATCGAATGTAAAAAATAGATTTGCTTCAAATTTCTAACGTATTAAATGAAATTCTATGTCGAATTTATTTTGCTACTGCCTTTTTCTTATATGTTAAATGGAATTGCTAATATGTCCTTACACAGTTTTTCGGAAATACGTTATGCTCATAAAGGGCAAGAGTTTTCTTGCTTCATCTGTTTATTTATTTATTTATTTATTTATTTATCTACAAGTAGTTTGCGAACAATAAAGCACCTGGACCAGATCAAATCCCTGCCGAACTACTTAAACTTTTGGATGAGGAAAGCATTGCCTGCTTAACCACTTTCTTCAACAAAATTTACAACGAAGGAAAAATACCAGATGATTGGTTAGAGTCACTGTTTATAACATTACCAAAGAAAAGCAGGCCCACCAAATGCAGCGATTTTAGACTAATCAGTTTGATGAGTCACACACTGAAGATACTCTTACGAATTTATACAAAACCGAGTATTCCTTCTATGCGAAAGTAAGATGGGTGATAAGCAATTTGGATTTAGAAACGGTCTAGGAACTAGAGAGGCACTATTCTGTATGCGCGTTCTATTACAAAAAAGTTGTGAATTCCGAAAGAATGTTTATGTTTGTTTCATTGACTTCGAGAAGGCGTTCGACAGAGTCCAACACAATACACTTTTCGACTGCCTACGGGCAGCAGGACTTGACCACTATGATATAAGACTGCTGAAATACTTATATTACAATCAAGTAGCCTCTATCCAAATTGGAGACAGTCCCACTGAAAAAATACCCATCAAACGTGGAGTACGGCAGGGTTGTGTTTTGTCACCCACTCTTTTTAATCTGTACTCTGAAGAAATCTTTAGGGAGGCTTTGGATGACAGACAAGAGGGAGTAAGACTAGGTGGAGAAGTAATCAACAATATTAGATACGCTGACGATACAGCCATTCTTGCAGAAAGTTTACAAGATCTCCAAACATTACTAAATCTAGTCAGTGAAGCAAGTTATCGGAGAGGCCTAAAAATCAACATTTCAAAGACAAAGTGGATGGCAGTTGGAAAGATCCATATAGATCAAGGTCTGCTTTCTCTTAATGGAGAAGAGATAGAAAGGGTAAATCATTTCAAATATCTTGGCAGCTGGTTAAATGTAAATTGTGACTCTGATGAAGAGATAATATCCAGGATCGAAATATCACGTAAGGCTTTTATGACCTGGAAACCAGTTTTATGCAACAGAAACCTGTCAATGAACATTCGTAAGAAGGTCCTGAAATGTTATGTGTGGTCGATCCTATTGTATGGTTGTGAGACATGGACGTTAAAAACCACAATGCTAAACAAGTTAGAAGCATTCGAAATGTGGTGCTATAGACGAATCCTAAAGATATCGTGGGTTTCGCACACTTCCAATGAACATGTTCTTCAAATGATCAACTCAGAACGTTGAAACGAATAATATATGTGAATTGACAAAGTTCAGAAGAACTGAAAGAGAAGGAAGGAAAATATTAAAAATATGGCTAAGCTCAGAGGAACAAAGTTAAACGGCCAAAGAGACACTAAATCTCAAGTGAGTGTTCGGGCTAGCTTCGATGCACTGGATTGCGGCTTTAAAGATACAACAGATAACAAGGATAATGAGCTAATGAGACAAGAAACGAAATGAGACCTGACAATGTCAAACGTGATATAACTAAAGAAGGTCACTGGGAATAAATTTATAGAAAGAGAACACTAAGAAGAGAAAAGAAGGGCGCCAACTCAACGATAGTTGAGATTTTGAATTAACAAATAAATCTGGAGATAGTAACCTGAAATACAAAAAAAACTAAATAATAATCTTATTTTGCTATGTTATATACTGGTTAGTAGAACTGAAATAAAACTCAAAATAGTAACAACAAATATATTTATAAAAAGAATGTATATAGATACATGTGGATAACCAATTTACATATAATGCAAAGCTAAATATACAGTGGTAGTGGGTATAAAGATAAAATGGGACCTAATAGCCCCTCCACAAGCAAATAGTCACTACCACTGGCCAGATAAAATGTAAATATTAGTATTAACAAGAATAGTCCGTTAGGGTAGCCGAAGTCTTAACACTAAGGTTAGTAATCTAAATTTAAATAGTTCTACTAAACTGATAAACTAATCAACGTATTGTACAGGTATCAACAGTGATAACTCTGTTACAATTATCTTAAAAGTGAGTTTTCAATACTCCTTATCTATTTATTTTAAAGTCCACATAAAATTTATTTCCCTCCCCAAAATATTTTAATATTATTACATCAAAGTATGTATTGTATTTATAACATGAAATCCAAGAAAATGAGTTATGGTCAGACTCACTAAATTCTTTAGTTAACCTAATAACCTATAAAAATGTCCTTTTTCCTCCCCGAATATTTTATATTAATTAAATTATCAAAGATATTAACCACTCATATGCATATGAATAGCTCACAGTGAATTAAATATACAATAGCAAATGGTCACAACAACTTATCTTTAATAACAATAGGTCCTCCAAACTCAGCTGGGCACATCAAAACTAGTTCATCATGGTGACAAGTCCATATTTTGGGGTTACTGCAAAATCCACGGATTCACATAAGCAACCTGCTAACCATACTTTGAAGTGTATATATATATTTTATATTGAATATTTAAGTGACGGAATCTAAAAGGATTAATTAGTTTAATAAATGTGATTCAATAGCTGTAGCAGCATGGATTCAACTTTACCAAGCACAACATTAAACATTAGGTTAGGTCCACATCATGTCAAAATTCATGAAGTTATTTCCATGGCATGACAGGAAATGAACATGCGCAAAAATATAGAAGGCTGTCCAATAATTGTAGGACCTATTATATTTCACCAAAAAAAGTTAAATAAAAATTGAACCAAAAAACTTAATGATAACGACGTGGACTAAAACAGAATTTAAGTTTGACTATATAAAAAAAATGACCTTCTGTTCTTGGCAAGTAAATCAAGGAAATTTTATATTTAAATTATTTCGGAACTTAAAAATAAATCTCTAGGAAATACTACACTGCAATGACTGCCATGAATTTTAGTGGATGATAAAGAGGTAATAAGTATGAAATAATATACTTACTGGAGAACGTGACACGCCAAAAAAATCTTCCTTTTTTAATTGGAACTCTTAAATCATTTTGCTTTTTTTTTTTTAAATTAATTATTTTTATACATTTACTGAGATATTATTATTACTTAATTGAATATTATTTTATTCTTCCTAGATTATTTTTATTTGTTCCAATTCCGTCACTTGGATTGACTGGCGTATTATCACGTCTGAGTTTTGACCATAACTGCCGGCACCTTTGCAAAATCCATCGGTCCCCACTTTCAAAGCCACTCCAGCGCGTGAGTAGAGAAAGGTCGATGTAAAATCGAACGCTGGCGGGTCAAAAGAAATTTCTTGAGGGGTTTAGTGACCACGATTTTAAATTGGACACTTGATTAATCAGTAGCGTAAACGCTACATTCTCCCTCATCTCCAGCAAAAAAAAAAAAAGAACTTAAACATTTTCCTCAACAGTCAACCATTTGCTCAGGAATTGGAACAACATCAAGGACGAAATAAAAAAAAAATGGAACGAAGAATCTGAGACGGAGTCATACATTTTTTTTTTCCTTTTTAATGAGATAGTGTATTTTAATTTAATAAAAACCAAGGTTAAGGAAAAAGGTATACATTTTAAGTTTAATTCTATAACCTTACAGATTAAGTTAACTTTTAACACTACTTATCTACATTCTCAAGTATTAGTAAAAACAACTATCGTTAAAACTACATTATAAGTGTGTATTAACAACCCCTAACAAAATATTCCCAAGAACCATTCATAACAACGAAATTCAAACAAAGTCCTATGAACTTTACCCAGCGTTGACACTAGAGCGACCAGATTCTATTCGTCACCATAGAGTTCAATGAGGGCCTAATTATTCAGGACTAGTTGAAACTACAAACCTAAACATATATATGGTTCGGGATATCAACATCATATTGAAAATTCAAGGTAAAAGATAATTCAATACACCTACTTGCTTTAGCAGCGGTAGGAAAACACACAATCGGTAAAGGCACAAGTAAGCCTAGATACTAGCAAGCCCACTATACTCATGGTATAGGGTATGCTAAAAAAAGGTAAATAAGATAACTGCAATCCCAACTCATAGTAAAGGATATGCACTAAAGGTAAAAGATAATTGCAAGTCCAGATCTACTCATGGTAGAGGATATGCACAAAACTCACTTCTACCAACTATACACTTGGTAGAAGGAAAGATAAAAGAGATCCTAACTGTAATACCCAAACTGTACTATTGACGTGGTCCAATTCTTTACTCACGACAAGAACAGTAAAGGACAGATTTTTAGGACTCTATAATCAGGATAAAGATAAGATATATATTCATAAGATATAGATAAGAAATAAACTTATCCAGGTAAAGGTAACTAATTTAAGGTAAAGATATGAGATAAACCAATTAAGGTAAAGGTACGAGATAAACTCAATTAAGGTAAAGATAAAGATACGCTCAAGGTAAAGATACGAGATAAACTCAGTCAAGGTACGAGATAAACTCAAGGTAAAGGTACGAGATAAACTCTACTACAGGTATGAGATAAACTCCATCAAGGTACAGATAAACTCAATTTAGGTGCAGATAAAGGTAACTCACATCTACCAATCCATATGACTAGTAGAGAGACAGGTAAACCAACTTGTATATAATAAGATATGTTAAAACTCAAATACTTTCGAAGATAATAGCATAGGAGATTACCTCCAAGTTAAACAGACTTACTCACTGCTGAATATCGGAACGATCCAATTCTAAATGACACATTCTAATTTCAACCTAAGAGACACTCAAAGAACAACTAATATGTATTGATATTATTTCTGAGTCAAGTGAGGGCACACATCCAGGGTGATCAATCCTGAACCCACGCTAAAACACCGACCCAGTAAGTAAATATGAATGCATAAGCTTTATGGCCATGGTCCACAAAACCATACAATACTATTTAAGAAAATATTTGTAATGTTTTCCGAATTATCCCTGTAAATATCTATTCAACTCAGAACTCAAGATGGGGAAATTCCCATATATCCATCCTGTACTCCTATGATATGCAGTTGGACTTTTAAGAGAAAACAAACAACAAAATTAACAAATCCATAAACTAAGATAATAACTAACATTAAGATAAGATAAAAAAAAAAATAGAAGGCAAAATAGCACAACATCTAATTATTTTGCTAGGTAAACAAAATAGATAAACAGATCTTAAGCAACCAAACTGATACAGAAGTGATAAGGGACCAGTTAATCTTCATCTGAAGATGAAGAATCAAAATTATCTGACAAGTTATGTGGACCTACTGTCTTATCTTCCAGTAAGTCTTTGACATGAAACCTTCCTAGTTTCCTGCCAGTGGAAGTTTCCTTCAACTCATAAATCAAAGGAGAAATCACCTTAATAACTGTGCAAGGTATGTACTTCTGACATAACTTGGCCGATTGAAAGTTAACTTTATCAGATTTGACAAAGTTCCTCTTTAAAACGGAGTCTCCAACTCTGAAAGATAAGGCTCGCTTTCTCAGGTCATACTGGCATTTATTTCTAGCATAAGATGCCTTCAACCGTTTGCGAACATCTACATAAATATCAGGAAGATGCTGAATATCGTCTAGGCGATGTAACTTATCTGATATTGTAGGAAAGTTATTGGCATTCTCGGAAATCTTACCAAATAATCACCAGAAAGAGGGACATGACGACCAAACATCAAATAAGATGGAGGACATTTGGTTATTTCGTGAGAAGAAGTCCTGATCGCTTGTACTATAGAGTGGATATGAGTATCCCAAGCTCTCTGATCAGGAAAAGAATAAGATCTTAAAGCGGTCACGATTGATTTGTTCACTCTTTCGGTATGGTTGACTTGTGGATGATAGTTCGCATTGTACCAGATCTTTTGGACATTGTATTTAGCCATGAGATCGCGGAAAGCCTTAGCCGTGAACTGTGGTCCATTATCGCAAGACACGATCTGGGGAACACCATAAATTAAGAAAACCTCATTCTCAAGATATTTGATAATGGATGAAGTAGTTGCCTTAGACATAGTATGAACCAAAGGAAATTTAGTGAAATAATCAACAACTACTAAGGCATACTGAGAACCTTTATAAGACCTAGGATAAGGACCAATGAGATCTAAAGATATAAGTTGAAATGGAAAATCAATCCGTCGATAATTACCCATTAAACCTGGTTGGGGAAGATTTGTCGGTTTGCATGTAGCACAGATTTTGCATTTAGCGATATAGCTACGTACAGTTTGACGCATCTTCGGCCAGTAATAGAGTTCCGATATACGACGGAAGGTTTTGTAGAAACCAAAATGAGCTGCAGTAGGATGGTCATGAAAAGTGGCCAAAACCTCTGCTCGATTAGGAGTTGGAACGACTATCTTCCAATCCGACATTCCAGTAAGTGCATCCATGGAACTTAAGACATGTTTATACAAAACACCATGTTCAACTTTAAAATCAGGAAATTTACCTGGTACATTCTGTACATCATACAACATTTTTCGATACCAGTCATCTGGTTGCAAGGAAGATAAATCTAACAAATTAATATCAAAAGTTCTGGAGAGTGCATCAGCGACTACTACACCTGAAGCTTTACGATGAACAATTTTATAATCGTATTGTGCCAATTTTAAAATCCACCTAGCCAAACGAGGAGATGGGTTCTTCATGCTTTGTAACCACACCAAACTACTATGGTCAGTTATGACTGTGAAAGAACGACCTTCAAGAAAATATCTAAATGTTCAATACCTGTAATTATAGCCAACAACTCTTTTTCAGTTGTAGTATAGTTTTTCTGGGCCTTATTTAACTTCTTGCTGGTGTAGGCTATAGGGTGTTCTTCTCCATCAACAATTTGATAGAGTACCCCACCAGATGCTGTGTTTGAACAATCAGTCATCAAATAGAAAGGCTTAGTAAAATCTGGGGCTACCATAACAGGAGAATTTGTGAGAGCCTCCTTGATTTTAATGAAAGCTTCATTAGCCTCAGGAGTCCACACAATATTTTGTCCCTTTTTCCGATTTTGAAGTAAATCTGTGATAGGAGACAACAAGGTCGAATAAGACTTAACAAATTTTTTATAATAACCCACCATTCCTAACAATCGACGGACCTGAGTGGTATTTTTAGGCACAGGAAAATCACGAATAGCTGATACCTTATCGGGATCAGTACGAAGACCCTGAGAATCTACAACATATCCTAAAAACTTAATAGACTCACGACAAAAGCTACTTTTATCTAAGTTAATAGTCAAATTTGCGTCTTTTAAACGCTGAAACAACTGCTGCAATACAGAGATATGAGTTTCAAAATCAGGAGTAATGACAAGAATGTCATCAAGATAATATTGACAAAATGGATCTAAAGCAGGACCAATTACCAAATCCATCAACCGACACATCGTCTGCGGAGCAGACACAAGACCAAAAGGCATTGTAGTGAATTGATACAATCCTTTTCCATTTACCGCAAAGGCAGTGAGCTTTTTACTCTCTTCGCTGAGTGGAATCTGTAAAAATGCTTTCTTCAAGTCGATAGATGAAATGAATTTAGCATTCTGTAACTTACTCAGGATGATATCTATACGAGGTATAGGATACGCATCTCTGTTCATGGTTATACTGTTAAGTTTACGTCCGTCAAAACAGACACGAAAAGTCCCATCTTTCTTTTTTGTCAGCCACAGAGGGCTACAAAAAGAAGAAGTACTGGGCTCAATAATACCTAACTTAAGCATTTCATCTACTTCCTTTACTAGGCTTTCATGCCAGGCTTGAGGCAAGGGATATTGATATTGCCTGAAAGGCTTGGACGAACCCACATCAATGTGATGTTCGATGAGATGAGTTCTACCCAACTTATTTTTCGAAGATATAGAAGAGAATGATTTGATAACACTATTTAACTGCTCTAATTCCTGAACATTAAGTCGACTCATATCTTTAACAGCATTGACACAAGAGATATTAAATGAAGACACAGATAAGGAAAATTCAGTAAAATTTAACTCACTATTAAAAGTTTTCAGAAAATCCATACCTAGGATGACTGAATTCTTAACTGACGGAATGACAAAGAATGTAACCATTCTTTTACAGAAACTAACACAAATCTCAGTAGTGAATTGACCTAAAATTGGTTGAACTTGACCATCAGCTGTAGTCACTTGCAAACTTTGATCTATTCCTATATTTACATTGGAATTCTGGAGAAATTCCATACCGAGAGAACCTAAAATAGAGATATTGGAACCTGTGTCCAGTAAAGCTAAACAAGAATGTCCTAAGATAGATATTTCAAGATATGGACGATTATCCTTGTTTTTTCGAACCAACAATGAGTTTATATCTAAATCAACAAACGAAGACAAGGGATTACAGGAAGAAACTACAGAAGAATTACGGTGCTCGTGCTCAACTAACGTTGTCCTCTCTTCGGTTGGTATTTGCCGTTCTGTGGTCTTTTGTCTTTCGGTGGAGGGTGAGATGTTTGGCTTGTGGAAGCTTGGGCATCCAGACTCGAGAAACTGGTTCCTTGGTTTTGAGGAGTTTGGACAGTGTTTGTATTCCCTGTATTTTGACGAGGAGTAGGAGCCAGGGCCAACCCACCCCTTCTGTCGTTTCCCGAACAGAATTGGCATTCAAATTTGCGGACACCTTGACGTCCACATCCATAACAAAACCGAATTCTAGGTTCAGAACATTCGTAGTAACCATGTCCTGACTGACGACAATTCCAACAGGTAAGCTTCGAATTAAAAGAAGAGACATTACCAGACCGAGAATAATTAGGCCTACCAGAATAGGATGAGTCGTTATTTCTGAAATTCTGATGGATAGGGGCTCTAGACACGCTGTCAGAAGACCATGACAAAACTTCCTCTAACTTCTTACACTTTTCTGTAAGATCAGCAATCGAGGGAATATCTGTAAGTGCCAGACTAGAATGGTACGATGGCAACAAGTTTTTCTTAATAATCCTGACAATATGAGGTTCAGAAAGAGGAGTCTCCAGACGTTTACACATACTAACAATCTCATTAATAAAAATTGTAACTTTCTCCTGTGGAGCTTGTTTACGAGACTTGATTTCGTCAAGGAGATTATCCTCATAGTTATATGGAAGAAAATCTGATCTGAGTTTGGCAACTAACTCTTGCCAAGAAGCAAAACTACCTCGGTTATTGAGGTACCAAGTAAAAGCTGAATCTTTAAATAAATCTGCAGCAGAAGAGTAACACTCTTCCTCACTGTTACCACGAGCTATACGCATACATTCTACCTTCTGTAAGAAACTAACAACGTTCTCATTATCTTGACCTGAAAAATGCACACCCCATTTATGAATAGGAGCAGACTTAACAAAAGGAAACGAGTTGACTGGAACACTAGCATTATGAGGAGTTGACTGTGCCTGGGGAATCACTTTACAATCAAGTTCACCTTCCAGAATCAAAACTCTGAAATTAAGAGACCTCTTCACTTCCTCCTCTTCCTCTGTTGTAGCTTCTAACAGATGGATTCTAGCTGCAACATGACCTAACCGAGAAGTATAACGAGCATAGGCAGTATCACTAGAAGAACCAACAAAAGAATTAATTTTGACCACCAGATCTGCAAGAGTATTTTCAGCAATCTCATCCTTAAAATTAAGATGGGAAGCTGACAGAACAGCGAAACTCCGATTGGATGAAGTTTGCTTCAATGCACCACGCAAACACTACCCTTTTCCTTTCCACCGTTGTCAAAGATGGATCGTTTAAGTGACGGACTCTCAACTCATACTCTAATTCAGGAGCTAACAGATGCTCTACCTTGAACGCAGACATATTACACAACAGAAATATACAAGAGAATGAGTAAAAGTAGGTAAAGTTTAACTTACTCTCTGTCCTCAAATTAATATTCTGAAGGGATACCTATACCAGTAATGTTTAATTGCTTTGGTCCAGCTATGAAATCCACTGAAATATACTGCTACAACACCCTAAGGAACCTAAAATTTCAAAATTGTTATTTTGAAGTAGTGACTCAACTTATTGGCTACTCCGGACTTGTAAAAATATGTGAAATGGTTAATTTTAAGTTATTTAAATTTTTAATTAATTTATTATTAATCTAAAATAGTTATTTAACAAATCTAAACAAAGCAATTTATTCAGTCTACACAGTATATAGCAAAACAAGTCAATTTAAGATATAGATATAAGGTAATGTCCAAAAAAAAATTGAATTGAAGTATAAAACTAAACGTTAAAATGAAAATCTAAAAGCACAACCAGTGAAAACCACAACAACCCCAGATCAAAACCAAAAGTTTAAGGAGATATATATTTTTTTTAAAGGAAGAAGTGGAAAAGAAGCCACACGTTGGGTCTAGCCAATTGAAACGAATAAAAATGTGAATTGACAAAGTTCAGAAGAACTGAAAGAGAAGGAAGGAAAATATTAAAAATATGGCTAAGCTCAGAGGAACAAAGTTAAACGGCCAAAGAGACACTAAATCTCAAGTGAGTGTTCGGGCTAGCTTCGATGCACTGGATTGCGGCTTTAAAGATACAACAGATAACAAGGATAATGAGCTAATGAGACAAGAAACGAATGAGACCTGACAATGTCAAACGTGATATAACTAAAGAAGGTCACTGGGAATAAATTTATAGAAAGAGAACACTAAGAAGAGAAAAGAAGGGCGCCAACTCAACGATAGTTGAGATTTTGAATTAACAAATAAATCTGGAGATAGTAACCTGAAATACAAAAAAAACTAAATAATAATCTTATTTTGCTATGTTATATACTGGTTAGTAGAACTGAAATAAAACTCAAAATAGTAACAACAAATATATTTATAAAAAGAATGTATATAGATACATGTGGATAACCAATTTACATATAATGCAAAGCTAAATATACAGTGGTAGTGGGTATAAAGATAAAATGGGACCTAATAGCCCCTCCACAAGCAAATAGTCACTACCACTGGCCAGATAAAATGTAAATATTAGTATTAACAAGAATAGTCCGTTAGGGTAGCCGAAGTCTTAACACTAAGGTTAGTAATCTAAATTTAAATAGTTCTACTAAACTGATAAACTAATCAACGTATTGTACAGGTATCAACAGTGATAACTCTGTTACAATTATCTTAAAAGTGAGTTTTCAATACTCCTTATCTATTTATTTTAAAGTCCACATAAAATTTATTTCCCTCCCCAAAATATTTTAATATTATTACATCAAAGTATGTATTGTATTATAACATGAAATCCAAGAAAATGAGTTATGGTCAGACTCACTAAATTCTTTAGTTAACCTAATAACCTATAAAAATGTCCTTTTTCCTCCCCGAATATTTTATATTAATTAAATTATCAAAGATATTAACCACTCATATGCATATGAATAGCTCACAGTGAATTAAATATACAATAGCAAATGGTCACAACAACTTATCTTTAATAACAATAGGTCCCTCCAAACTCAGCTGGGCACATCAAAACTAGTTCATCATGGTGACAAGTCCCATATTTTGGGGTTACTGCAAAATCCACGGATTCACATAAGCAACCTGCTAACCATACTTTGAAGTGTATATATATATTTTATATTGAATATTTAAGTGACGGAATCTAAAAGGATTAATTAGTTTAATAAATGTGATTCAATAGCTGTAGCAGCATGGATTCAACTTTACCAAAGCACAACATTAAACATTAGGTTAGGTCCACATCATGTCAAAATTCATGAAGTTATTTCCATGGCATGACAGGAAATGAACATGCGCAAAAATATAGAAGGCTGTCCAATAATTGTAGGACCTATTATATTTCACCAAAAAAAGTTAAATAAAAATTGAACCAAAAAACTTAATGATAACGACGTGGACTAAAACAGAATTTAAGTTTGACTATATAAAAAAAAATGACCTTCTGTTCTTGGCAAGTAAATCAAGGAAATTTTATATTTAAATTATTTCGGAACTTAAAAATAAATCTCTAGGAAATACTACACTGCAATGACTGCCATGAATTTTAGTGGATGATAAAGAGGTAATAAGTATGAAATAATATACTTACTGGAGAACGTGACACGCCAAAAAAATCTTCCTTTTTTAATTGGAACTCTTAAATCATTTTGCTTTTTTTTTTTAAATTAATTATTTTTATACATTTACTGAGATATTATTATTACTTAATTGAATATTATTTTATTCTTCCTAGATTATTTTTATTTGTTCCAATTCCGTCACTTGGATTGACTGGCGTATTATCACGTCTGAGTTTTGACCATAACTGCCGGCACCTTTGCAAAATCCATCGGTCCCCACTTTCAAAGCCACTCCAGCGCGTGAGTAGAGAAAGGTCGATGTAAAATCGAACGCTGGCGGGTCAAAAGAAATTTCTTGAGGGGTTTAGTGACCACGATTTTAAATTGGACACTTGATTAATCAGTAGCGTAAACGCTACAACGTCTGCTCATAAACATCATAAAGAGGAGAAAAACAGAATACTTCGGCCATATAATTAGAGGACCCAAATACCATTTACTTCGCCTTATAATACAAGGAAAAGTGGAAGGAAAGAGATGGATTGGTCGAAAGAAACTTTCATGGCTGCGTAATATTAGACAATGGTGTGGTTTCACAGTAGAAGAATTATTTCGCGCAGCAGCCGACAGAGAAAGGTTTCAGGAAATTGTAAGCATGATGACGGCCAACGTCTGAATACGGACACGGCACCCAAAGAAGAAGAAGAAGTTTGCGATAACACCTTTTTTAGAAAATTCTTCTCTAATACTTAATAATGATGTGTTTTTCTTGTAATTGTTTAACTTATGTTCCATAAGTTAAAAAAAACGTTTTAAAAAGTGTAACTTAACTATTAAAGCAATGTTGAATAGTGGTCCAACACACCCTTATAACTGCGATGTAGATGATATAAAATTAGTTTTTCTTCGTCCTAATGTGAGGAGTTTACTAGTGCAACCGATGGACCAAAGAGTGATCGAAATATGCCTATAAGAAGAGTGAAGACAAAGGTCTTCTAGGAGTCATTGAAAATACCAATATCGTTATCTACAGCGTTCCAAAAAGTGCCCTCTTCAACTTTTATTAAATCTTGGAAAAAACCTTGGCCAGACGTTGAGAACCTAATTGCGATCTCGAATAATGCAGAGACTAAAGAGGAATCATTACAGCCAGAATATGTGAAAAATTGAATTAGAAAATGTGATGATTCATTTTGAAAACGGATTTTTAAATGGTGAAGAAATCGTAGATTTAGCAAACAAAGAACTAAAGGAAAATAAGGAGAGTAGTGATGAAGAAGAGGAGAAAACGATTTCTCATGAAGAAGTCAAAAAGACAATGGATGGATTATTGACATCTTCATGGATGGATTACAAATTTGGTGCAATTTAATTCAATAGATAGCATTGAAATACAATGAGCAGCAACATGACTCAACAGCATTAGACTCATATTGAACTTCATAATATTTGCATATTCTAATCTCTAATAGTTTCCGATTTATTTAAAAAAAGCGAATTTTTTTTTAAATACACAAATCCTTCTCTCACTTCAAACTGAAGGTTTTCAAAACTAAGCATTATAAATCAATGAAGTCATAACAAAAGAACTATTAAATGAAAGCTCAGAATAGGCAACTGCTAACAGAATCACAAAACATGCTGAAACAAAGAAAAGATCTTCTGAGACAAAACAAAAGAGTCACTGCAGAATTTAAGGAACTTAATCGAGTAATAAAAAAACAGATAAAAGAGGACATTAAAAAACATCAAGAAGACTGTACAGAACAAATCATAGAGAAAAACCGAAGTCTCAAATGCACCAAACCGAAACTAGGAAGGAAAAACATAATAACCATTAAAAATGAACAAGGACAACTAAGAAAAAGTAAATCTGATATTGCAAACTCAATTGAAAAGTTCTACGCCGATCTGTACCGTTCCAGAAACGATCCCCCTAACTCCTCAAAGCAGAACTTGAAAAGGCAGATAACAAATGTCAACTCAGACGTGTTGCCTGAAATAAGTCACGAAGAAATAGAATGAGCAGTAAAAGAAATAAAAAAGGAATAAAGCTCCTGGAAACAATGGAATCCTAGCAGAAATGCTGAAGGAAGGCGGACAACAAGCCATCACATATCTAAAAATAATATTTAATAAATGTCTTTTCCAAGGCAACATACCCGAACAATGGAATATTACTAAAATAATACTAATACACAAAAAAGGGGACACCACAGACCTGAAAAATTATTGACCAATTTCACTTCTTTCACAACTTTACAAAACCTTTACAAAGATTATTACAAACAGGTTAACAAATAAATTTGTCGGATATCAACCAGTAGAACAAGTCGGATTTAGAAAAGAGTACAGTACCTGTGACCATCTATATACTTTAAAAATCCTAATAGAAAAGACTAACGAATATAATCTCCCATTATGTCTGGCATTTATACATTATGAAAAAGCTTTTGATAGCGTAGAACTGTGGGCAATAGAAGAAGCATTAGTCAACCGGATCGACTCCAGGTACAGAATATTGATACATAATATTTATGAACAAGCTGAAATGATAGTGACGTTGGGTAATGGAATCTAAACAAGACCAGTAAAAATCAACCGAGGAGTAGGACAAGGAGACACAATATCTCCAAAATTATTTACAGTTGCCCTAGAAGATATCTTTAAGTCAATAGACTGGAAAAAAAAGGGAATCCCTATTAACGGAAGATACTTGAACCATCTTAGATACGCAAATGATGTAGTACTAATAGAAGACACGTGGAATGCACTGAATACGATGATTTAGGAACTACACACAGAATCCCTAAAAAGGACTGAAAATGAATTTCAGCAAAATTAAACTAATGTCAAACAACGATGACAAACCTATGATAAACATCGAAGGGACAGAGATAGAACACTTAGATGAATATATAAGCAAAGAAAATCAGACTACCGAAATAAGCAGACGTGTAAAAATGGGATGGGCAGCATTTATAGGATGGCAAAATAAACATTGACATGATCAGAAAAACTCAGAGAGCTATGGAACTACAGATGCTGGCTATCTCACTCAAAGACCATAAATCCAATAAAGACATTCGTAATAGAACAAAAGTAAAAGATGCTGTCGAAAAGGCAGCTAAACTGAAATAAAAGTGGGGAGTGGTAATTAGGGGGTGATAACCTTTTAGGAGTGGTAATAGAGATTTTATAAATGATTTTTTCCAGCACTACAAAAAAGGTTGTATGTATGAGTTTTCCACGATAATCCATTGAATTCTTCATATTTCACGTTGAAACTTTAAATTTTGGCGTTTGACTAACTTTCAATAAGCTATTTCTCCGCTTGTATTGGTGTCATAGTCATAGAGCATACTTTTTGTTTTTTATAAGCTACTCTTTTTTAAAATGATTTTTTTTGATAAAATGCGTACTTTTTGAGTAAATCGCAAAAACCCATTTGAAAAAGTGTTTTTTTTTTGTTAAAATTGATATTTTCGCTTGCGAATAAGTCGTAACGACTTTCAGAAAAAAAGGTATACGATAAAAGTTGCTTAAAATTTGTTAATATATAATATTCATTCCCGGTGTTATTTTAAATAAAAAAAAATCCCCAATAAGGGCTGGCATTCCCCCAGGGTAAAAGCACCCTACGGCAGTGGGTCAACTTTGAAGTTGAGCGTAAGTAGAACCTGTAGCCAAATTTTGGTGCAAATTGGTGCAGGCTCAGAAAATTATGCGGAAAGATAATCATTGACTGGACTATTTGAGAAGTTCACAGTGCATCTTCTGCTGTGAATTTTTTGCATATTATTATAGAGTATTTTTCTGTCATTTGTTCATTCATTAAGCTTGTTTATTAATCCATCTTTTTCATGGGTTTACGCATCAAAATTTTCAGTTCATATACATAATTTCCCCTGTACTTAAAAGTATTTTCATAACATACCAAACAAATTTATAGGAATTCACCTGCAATGTTATATACACATATATTAGATTAATCCATACATGCAAACGCGTGACAGTGGAATTCTTCAACGGAATTCTTCTAATATTTATGCACCTTCACTAATTACTCATTGTTATTCTCCTATGACTCAATGAATAGGAAAGGTACGACTTGAAATACCACCAATAGTTCCGTTATTGTTATTATAACCAATCATTAAATTTGAATAAACACATTATGCATATCGAGAACTTGCATACCCTAAGACCATGGAATGCCATCGAAGCATCAGACAATATTGGGAGTGTCTAATAGCTCTTTATGCGGAGCTTGTTAAACCTAGTTTTTGTGAACTTTAAAGAATATACAAATGGGTAAATAAACAAATTAAAAAATACATGTTACATAGCTTTTTGTTAGGGGTTCATATCTAATTGCGCCTTTTAAACGAAATTCCGTATTCTTAACTTTCTCTAATTTCTCTAATTGCATTTATAGAGAGTGGCATAATGGGTACAAGGTATGAGTATAAATGTGCTCTCCAACCACAACTATTACACGTCTCGCTTTATTTGGAGCTCTACAGATGGTGGTACACCAGACAAAGATAAACACGAAGACAGAAAGGCATGCCCTTTAACCATATCTTCCATTCCACTACTGATTGCATACAAGTACGTACGCACCATCTACTTTGGTTGCCAGAAAACATAAATAGTAGAGAATCTATCAACGCCGCCGTGTGTATAATTCTTTCGTTGTGCCCAAATTGACTAAACAATATATTATATATTGTTACTGAATATATTTGCTACCATGCTCAATGCAATTGTTCAAAATGATAACTATAACGACATAAATAAACTTTACAGTCCAGCTGACAGAGTTTGATCTCTAAAAACGAAACGAACAAGCTGAATTTTGCAAAGAATATCAATTTTGGACCTCCAAAAGATGCACAACTTTGTCTCTCCTACCCCGGGCTTTATGATAAATTTTATTGATCTCATGAGAATTGTAAAAATGGCAAAAATCGAGCAACGTTCGTTTATTTAACAGATTTATAGAAACTGACTTCATTTGTGGTAAAATGAAAAAATTGCAAAAAGTCGATAACCAATATATCTACTAACATAAGTATGTATGACCAACATGGGTTGGTTATCAATAAACACTTGCTTTGAGTTTATCAGTTATTTGTTCACTTTTCTTATGACTTTGTTTATGTGTGACAACCTTGGGTAATTTACTCTTCAATTTTATGAGGAATAGGGAGTGATTGATATATAGGGGATCCTTGTTTTAGGTTTTTAAAAACTTTCAAAGAAAAGAGATTGGATTGTATGTATTGGGTTTGTAAAGACCAAGAGAGGTAGCAAATTGTCTCTTTTTTTTGGGTTAGCTCGAGAGATTGGAGAGCTTCTTCTCTGGTATGGTAATGTAGTTAATTTAAGCCATCACGGGAATTCAGAATACATCATAAAGCAAAGGGATCTTTTCAGAATTACTAGAACTGTGGTTATTGCCTTATTACCTATGTCTATTACCCACCACACGTCTAACGCAATATTTTTCCTTATATTCCCATTTGTAGGAACTTATAATTAGGAAAGGTAAATTTTTTCGTGTCAATTGGGACTGAAATCGCGAGAAACCCGTAATAATAATAACAAATAAGCCTCAAATTACCGTTAGTTGTGAATCAACAAAGCAAACCAACCGCAAAATGCATATTTTGACATCGGTAAATAAAATATAGAATATATTTTGCTACAGGTATCTTTCTATCGTAAAATTTATTACAGAGTGGTCGGTCTCAACGGACATTTTTATTGTCCATTGTGCATACACACGTAAACTATTAATTTAATTTTTTAAACCTTCATTCCATTAGTAAAACGGTATATGTTCATAGGTAAATACTCGTAAAAGTTCATTGATAGTCAACAAATTGTTTAGTGAACACCGTACCGTCGACCGAACAGCCACTTTCTAGCAGATTAGCAATCGGATTCTTGACATACCAGTCACTTCCTGAAATACCAATGGTCGGTCAGTTGATCGTTGCTCCGTATTTGTTTCTGGACTTATTTCTTCAAATAGATAAATTACTGTGAAATTTGCGCTGGCATTTGTTTCCCAGAAGAATGTTAATGCACATTCGGTCACCGGTGGCCATGTTGATTTGGTACGGTCGCTAACATAAATTGTTAACTGAACAAATTGTTTGAATTAATCAGTCGTTTAGAAAACGGTTGTTTATAATATGTTTAAGTTTATGTTAAGTTATGTTTAGTTTGATATATTCGGCTTTTTAGCAGTAACAACATACATAGAAGATTTTTGGCTTTGTTCTTCCTGTTGTTCCATTCAGTTGCCAGCCAGCAAACGTTTAATTTCCTTCTCTGTATTCCTAGCGATTATGACATTGAGTTGTGACAGTGCTAATTTATACTGTCTGGCAAGTTTCTTCTTAGAAATGTAACTAATTCCACATTCCCTGTGGAATCCATTTATATACTCTGCTGGGTGATCTACTCCCGTGTGCAGAAAGTTTTAAATGTTCTGTTTTTGCAATAATTATCTTGATTCGCTGTTGTACAATTTGTTTTGATCTTTCTTACTGATCTCCATACTCCATGACTGTGAACCACCTATTCTGGTTGTCTATATTAATGCAGAGCTATTTCTACATTACCTTTTTTTCTTGTCTGACCTTCTGCTTTACCCTTATTTGCACTTCTTCTTCTTCACGTACCTTCTCTGCCACAGAAGTTGGCAATCATCATTGCTATCCTTATCTTTGAGGTCTCTGCACGGAAAGATTGTATTGAATTGTATCAGAACCGTTCTCTGAGATTTTTTAATCGGAACAGTCTTCTTCGTCCTACGCTACGTTGAACTTGAATCTTACCTTACATTGTCAACTTTAGGATGTTGTATTTTTCACCACGGACTTTCTCACTTGGACGGTATATAAAATTTCATTGTCTTTGTTCATTGTTTCTTCATTGGTCACTCTATCTGTCCTTTATATTCTTCGGTATGTCCAAATTTTAAAAACTTCCAATTTATTCAAGCAGCGCTTAACTTCTAGCTAGTCAAATATCATGTATTATTGATTGGATCAAATATTATATATTGTGATTATTGCTATAAGGTACATCCGGAAGAGATTCCAGCAAAAAATAGAATTCTATGGAAAATGTCTTATTTGAAAACAGATCCCGCCTGGACTAAATTATATATTTTAAAAATCACTTTTTATAAAAACAAAACAGTAGGTAAAATATTCACATCAGATATTCTCTTTTCTTCCATTGTACTCTTAATGATCCTTATAATTATTCTTTTTTAATCAAAATAGCTGCTGTTCCGTTTTAAAGGAACTCACTTTAGCAGTGCTTCTGTGGCCAGGTGGCACTTTAAAAACTAGACCGTGCATTTTGCCTGAGCAAACAGTCGCTCCACTTCGTTCGCTTAAGTTTCCATTGTTCATCACCCTCGCTCATTCGCCAGCTCGCATTTTTATCAAATTTCGTCGCAAAGCCATCACCCCTTCACACTTTTATCATCGGAAAGCTATCAAAATGACTAACATCAAAGTAGCAACTAACTTTCATTACAGTAAACGTATGCTTTTACGTACAACGACGTGCTTATGGGTATAATATTGAGGGCTGAGAAAATAATAAGGTTTTTTATGTCAAATCTATTTGTTTCAATATATACGTTTACGGTAAAAGTAATCGTAAGACCTCGACTGCTTATATACCTAGTGATGCGAAAATTAAGAGTCATCTGTAAAATTGATGGTCGATTCTGGTTCAGTATCAGATGTGGGATAATTTATTCAAATCACTGCAGTAACTACAAGCAACCTAGTTTTTGAGGCCTATGAAATATCTTTCTGCACCGAAAGAGCTTTCTATAATAATCTATAACTTTAGGAAACATCGAAAATAGTTTGTCTAAAGTGGAAGTGGAACTTACGTGGTCAATGCAGTTATCAAATCCGATTGATTGGCTGGAAGTAGATTTGTCGTAAGATATTATGCAAAAAATTATTTAGGTTAAAGTTGGGCCGCCCAATATTGACGGGGTGCAACAAATTGATCTTTTTTTATTGGAACACCCTGTTTATTTTTACATTTTTGGACTCTTCTCGATGTTCTGTTTTTTTCAATATGTTTGACAGTGCTATAAGAGGTAATTTAAAAGATAATTACGTTTTTTTATTAATTTCGTATAAAACCATGTAGAATTTTAGAGTTGATCAAAAAATATATTTGTCTTTTCAATATTTTCAAGATTTTCAATATTTTCGAAAATTATTAATATAGCGAAGTATTTAATTTTTATATACAGGGTGGGTCGAAACTCGGAATGAGTATTTTGTGACACCCTGTATCTTAGTATTGTAATGAAATGATATTTTATGATACTTTATTTGTTAATAAACATTCCCTAGACTTAACTGCTTTAATTTGTGAGTAATTCGTGATTTTTTGTGCAAAAAATTAATTGGAACAAAAATTAGGTGGACTTCTATCAGGTTGTCCGTGAAAAAATACATAATAATTAGACTGATCCTTGATTTGTTAATAGTTAAAGATATCAAAATACCTAAGTAGTTAAAAGTGACATGACTTTTAATACACAAATAAAATTAAATGTAAAATAAAATATTTACTTAACAAAAATTAACCAAAAAAGTTGAATTTATAACAAATGTTCAAAATGGCATTCGTCGACTACTACAGTACACAATTGCAAGCGATCTTCAAAAGAGCAACTTACACTTTATTCTAATTCTCTTATTTAAGTATATCTTAGTTGCATCTGATGTTTTGTATAACTTATATTTTATTTAACCCCAAAAAAGGGCTGGTTTAACTTGAGAGATCGTGAAAGCCACCTTCTCGCTCTTTCATTGTATATCCACGTTCTCTCGCATATTTTTCAACGGTACTGTTAAAAATAATTTCGAAAATTCGTTTTCCAAAAAGTGTAAATACATTGATCAGTTTACGTGAACCTCGAAAAAGAAGGGTCCAGGAATTCCAGCCGAAACATTTAATGATAATATTGTTTGACTGTGGGTGAATTTTTTTTTTCAGCACCATTCTTGTAAGAAGTAGCCTCATCTCCAAATAAAACATATTCCAAGAAATAACGTATTTTTCCTGTACCCACCAACAAAATTCTACTCCTTTATTGGGAATTGCTGATGATAAATTCTTGTTGCTAGTAGCACCTTTTGTTATACCCTCCTAGCACAAAAGCTATAGATATCAATACGTCCCTCGTTACAAAAATTCATGTTAGTGATAGTAACAAAGCAAGAGAAACTACAAAAATAGTCTAATGTCAAATTTTTAAGGAAGTTTAGTGTCAATGTCATAGCAAACTATAGTTTATTTTTATGAACGAGAGAGTAATTAGCATAATTTTAACTGGTACCTCCGACCACTCCATGGGCGTGCTCAAGATTAATTGAAAAATTACTTTGAATAATTGTAAAAAATAAATGAATTATTTCAGTGTTATAAAGTGTTATGTGTATGTAAACAAAAGTGACCTCTTTTATCACACACTATATTAGAACTGACTGGCCTACATTAAAAAGGGTTTTAAAAAATTCACATTTTTTTTTAATTTTAAAAAATTACAAAAGAGAAAAAGAGTTTTTAAAACCGTCTAAGTGTACACCTACATTGGAACCGTATTTCTCCCGATCCGATATCTGGCGACGTCGGCCGACGTCGGATTAAAACCAAACTCAAGGTATTAAATCAGAGTGCCTATACTGCTTCGTCACGGAAGCAGTATAGGCACTATGGTTTAATACCTTGAGTTTGTTTTCAATCCGACGTCGGCCGACGTCGCCCGATATCGGATCGGGAGAAATACGGTTCCAATGTAGGTGTACACTAAGGTATGTTAAATAGATGAATAAAAATATTAATATAACACTTACAGCTACTTGTTACAAATCCAAATCAGATTCAGAAGATGAACTTTCAGAACCAAGATTTATAATAACTGGCTCGATCATTTTATCAGTAATATTGTCTAGCTTCCACATTTTTTCCTCTTCTTTAATAGTGTGATTTACTGCCTTCTCCAGTTTTCAGGTTTTACATTATTTACGACCTCCAAAAACAACTGTTTAACATCATGAATTTTAAAAGTGGTATTTTTTCTTGAAACCACTCTTTATCTGTGCCCATACCAGTTCAATCGGGTTTAATTCACAATGATATGGTGGGGATCTAAGTACTGTCATTCCACGATTTTTGGATATTTCATCAATTTCGTATTTTTAAAATTTTTCTTTATGAAGGGCACACAACGAATAAAGTTCCTTTCTTATAGATCCGGGATGGTACGTAATATTTTTTGAACTCAACCAATTCTGCAAGTCTTTTTAACCACTTGGTTGTGGGCAGTCCTTCTATAAGTCTGGAGTGATAACTTGCATTATCCATTACTATTACACAGTTCTTAGGAAGAAGATCTATCATTTGTTCGAACCATTCTTGAAAGACATCAGCGTTCATGTCTTCATGGTAGTCACCGGTACGAGTTGATTCAAAAGTTAATAAACCACCTTCAACAAAACTGTCTGAACTGCCAATGTGTACTATTATCAGCCTGCGTCCCTTTCCTGATGGTGGGTTTAAACCAGTAGATAAGTTATTTACAAAAGCGTGCCTTTGACTTGTAACAGTTTCATCCTGCCCAAATTTATTTGGTGTATGACCCTCGTTGATCCATGTTTCATCAAGATAAAATATTTTTCTTTTTTGGTTTCTCATTTCCTTTATGGTTTTTAGAAAATGTCTTCTCCATATGACAATATCGCTTCTTTCTAATAAAATAGACTTTCTGGGATTCTTTTTCCAGCGGAAGCCTATTTCTTTTAAAAGTTTCTATAACGTACTTCGACTCATTTCTGGGTAATCCTTATCATCTCGAACTGAGACAAGAACTTTATCCAATGTTGGAAATTCTTGTCTAAAGAAGAATTCATGCACTTTCCGTCGAAGTCCTTTTTTAAAATGATATTCTATTTGAAATTTTGGTTTCCCTGGAGCATTACGTGGCATTTGAAAACTACCACATTTCTCTTCTTTAATAACTCTGTAAATCGTAGATTTCCCAACACCAAGTGTACTGCTAACTAACTCAACGGTCTCATCAACACTTCCACATAAACGTTTGTCTGTAAATGATTTAAAACAATTAAATATTAATGTTTTTTCATTAACTGTTAAAGGACCAATTTTTCGGCGTTTACACGGCAATTCCAAATTTTGCATAACACTAGTATACACAATAAACTGCACCTTGCAACTGAAGTATATTTTGTATATGCCACTTGGACCTTCCTACAAAATGGAAAAACCCACTATCACATTTTCTGTGGAATAAGTTTAGAAGGTAATTATCTTAGTCAATTATTGTCGTAGATTCCTGGAATTAAAGAATTAAATGTTTGATTGTTGAAACCCTTACTTCGTGGAATGCACTCATTTCAGATAAAATAAAACGTTTTATTTTGTCTAAAGAATTAAACTTTATTTTGCAAATAGGTAGGTACTTATTAAACTTTTATTGGTTATATATAACCAATAAAATAAACATCTTACATTTCTTGCAAATTCATTAGTACCTGTTAACCTCCATCACTCCGACACTGGCAACCTTATTTAGGGATTAGTAATCCTCACAAGTATTGTATTCTATTCTGCTCCAACCTTTATACCTGGTGGTCATACTCAGTTTAAAATTGTTTTCCTATATACTTCTGTAAACTTGTTGACAAATATCTGTTTTTCATTGAGTCACCCGTATCAACAGTTTAAGGATTTGCATACATAATTTATTGTTTTATTACTCTCTCATACATAAAAATACACTATAGGTAAAATTTATGTTCGTATTAATATTTTTTATATTAACAAACCTAACTACTCTAATTTTGGTATCTCATCCACTACTAAATTAAGGAGCAGTGTAGATTATGTTTTTTTTGAAAAATTTGTTTCGATTGAATATTTTACGACCAACCTGATAAAATTTTACCTACTTTTTATTGCAGTTATTGTTTGGTTCAAAAAATCACGAATAACTCACAAATTAAAGCAGATATGCATAGGGAATACTTAACAAATAATAATGTATCATAAAATATCATTTTATTACAATACTAAAATACAGGGTGTTCCATATAAGACAACTCAGAAAATACTCATTTCGAGTTTCGAGCAACCCTTGCGGTTGGTCAGGCAGTAATGTTTCTATTAGAGATCTGAAACACATTTCCTTATGTCATGTAAGTTATAAAAAGCTAAGTATAGCAAGTATTAATAAGTGAGCATACATTTTTTATATATAAGTTGATGTATAAGTTCCATGCAATCTTGTATCTTCAGAAATATATCGAATGAGCCGAGCAAACTGACTGATCTGATTAGTTCAACAGAAGCTCCTTTAAAATACATCGTTGACACACACGTGCGTTGATATCTGAGACACCACGGATGTGTAAGATCTCTGACCTGTCTAGAACAGTTTTTTCTATAAGACGCCTAACAATATAAGATTACTTAAGATCAGTGCTGACGTACAGCAGTGAATTTTTGAGCTGTTAAAAATAAATAACACTGTTAACGATGTCGAAGAATGTAAGAAAAGACAAGGGTGAGAGAAAAATAAGATCGAAAAATATGGAGAAAGCTAATTAGAGAAGTCAATGGTTTTCCAATACATCAGATATACTGTGGCTTGTTAAAATCTCGACTCATCACATCAAATTATACTTTTTACTCTTTTAAATAAGACTTTTAATGCAAATATTAGTGTTTAGAATAGCTTGTTCGTGGTACTAAAATATTGATCGGTTTTAATTTTTTGCCTTCCAAATAAATCTTTTTCTCGTTAGTTGAAATAATGTTCTAACCCAACCTAATCTTGCTAATTATTCCTTGCTTTCCTTGCATGCATCCTTACGTCGCCTTATTTGTCGCCGATATCTTGTTTGTCATACTAAACTGTTGTTCGGTTTTGATTTTTTTTTTCGTTCCAAATAAATATTTTTCTCGTCAGTCGAAATAATGTTCTAACCCAACTTAATCTTGCTAATTTTTCCTTGCATGCATCCTTACGTGGAACTATTTGTCCTGTCTGATTTTTATCCACTTTGTGCCATATATTCTGCCTTTTTCCATTTGTCCCTTTATTTCTTGCTACTTTATAACAGCTCTAGTTTTATCTTGATCTTCTTTGTCATCTACCTATGTCATTTCGTATTTTAGAAATCATTGTTTTTCTTGTTTCTAGTCTGATAATTTCCTTATGTGGGATCTGCCCAATCATAACTACATATAACACTCTGGCGTTAATAGATGGTAATAGATTACCCCTGCTGGTTTGAGGGGATTTATCTGTGGTTACTATTCACTTGGTCAGCTAATTAAAGTAAGTCACGCATCGATCAGCATTTCATCATCCATCTATACGGTACACACCATGCAGTTTTTCACGAGCTGGTATTCCCGGCAATCCCGGTATAAGTGTACTCTATAGCTTCGTTTGTCATCATCAAGGTGACCTGTTTAGGCTCTCCATCTAAGCAACTTTATCTGTTCGTAGCTCGGAGATGAAGTTGATTTTTGTGCACCAAATATTATCATTGTTTCTTTGAGCTATTAAAGCTGGCAATGGGATAAGATAGGGATATTCCCTGAGTCCTCTATTGTTCAACCTGATTATGGATGAAATAATAAAAGATAAGAACTAAAAAAGGATACCAAATGGGAGAAAAACAACTTAAAATAATCTGCTATGCAGATGACGTAATACCTCTCAGAGTGAAGATGATTTACGGCTGCACCAATTTAATATAACCGCCAGAAAATTTAACATGTTAATTACCCCAAAAAAGATAAAATGCATCGTTACAACAGCAAATTTACTAAGATCTAAATTGAAGTTGGGAGGTCAGATAATAGAACAAGTAATTGAGTTTAAATATCTAGGCATCACATTATCTAGTTACGGAAAGCTCAAACCTGAAGTGGAAGATCACGTGAATAGAGCAAACAGAGCCGCAGGCTGCCTTAATGAAACAATATGGAGAAATAAAAATATCGGAAAAGAAACGAAAGGTAAAATTGAAAAAGGTTGTTAGAAACAGCAGAGATGAAAAGACTTAAAAACATTGATGATAAGACACTGTTGGATAGAGTTAGACGTACAGATATACGACGTAGATGCAAGGTGAAGAATATAAAGAACTGAGTAAGAAATAGAAGAGTAGAATGGAACGATTATATAAGCCGGTTCCCCAATAGGAAGACGACCTGTAGGAAGACCACCAAAACGATGGAACGACAACTTACTGGAGGCACAGTAAGATAGACATAACAGATAAAACAGAGTCGTGTCTGTATAAACAGAAGAATAAGAAGAAATATTATCAGATCACAACTCATCCCACAAAGAACAGTATACGTCCAAATAATAGCACACCAAGGTTCTCAAACAACTTTCTTATTGAAAGAAAATGCAAAAAAGTATTTTTGAAGTGTGTATATTTTAGGCAATTCCTAGCTGAGCGCTTTCGGCTTTACAAAGCCATCATCAGAGCTATGCTACAATAAAATGTTCTAATAAGTACTAATTGGTAAAGATTGTAATTTATAACTTACGTCAATTTTTTAAAATACCACTACAAAGGAGAGATCTCATTTCCTTAAGTTTCACAATTATGAATTTTGTAGGAGTTGGAATTTTTAAACATATAAAAAACATATAAAAGGTCGACACTGGACGTCACAAACACGTTAAAAATTGAAAAATTTTTTGTCATGGTACGGGTTTAAGACCCGACCATCTATTGATGTGAGGACGTAGACTGAATAGAACTAGTGAAATCAAATGTCGGTCCTTTTAAACGATTTTTCAAAAGTGACAGGTGACAAATGTCATATATAGGAAATAGAGATTGTTTTTTTATTCTTACAAAATTATTTAGAGTTTGGAATTACTACTAGTCATCAAAGACTTTCTAAAAATTAAGATTAATTAAGATTAATTTTTAGAAAGTCTTTGATGACTAGTAGTAATTCCAAACTCTAAATAATTTTGTAAGAATAAAAAACAATCTCTATTTCCTATATATGACATTTGTCACCTGTCACTTTTGAAAAATCGTTTAAAAGGACCGACATTTGATTTCACTAGTTCTATTCAGTCTACGTCCTCACATCAATAGATGGTCGGGTCTTAAACCCGTACCATGACAAAAAATTTTCAATTTTTTAACGTGTTTGTGACGTCCAGTGTCGACCTTTTATATGTTTTTTATATGTTTAAAAATTCCAACTCCTACAAAATTCATAATTGTGAAACTTAAGGAAATGAGATCTCTCCTTTGTAGTGGTATTTTAAAAAATTGACGTAAGTTATAAATTACAATCTTTACCAATTAGTACTTATTAGAACATTTTATTGTAGCATAGCTCTGATGATGGCTTTGTAAAGCCGAAAGCGCTCAGCTAGGAATTGCCTAAAATATACACACTTCAAAAATACTTTTTTGCATTTTCTTTCAACTTGTCATAAGTGTGTACAAAAAATATCAGTCTTTTGATTGTAACTTTCTTATTGCATGTCTAATTTAAATACTATGTTTATGTGGTATTAAGCCACAATTATTGGTTGTATTAAGATTATTATAAAAACATTCTAGAAAATGTTTTAACCAAATTTATTTGGTGGCTATGTCATAAATTAACATACTCGGCCTCGATCTTGTAGGCTTCTTTTTAGAGTGCCGAGTACAATCATAATGACTATTCTTATTTTTGAACTTGCTACTTCAACCTTCTTCAACCAAGAATTCTGCCTTCGGCCAACAGATCTCCTTTCTGGAATCTTTCCCTGAATTATGATTCTCAAAATTTCATATTTTTTTTCTCTCATCCCATGGCTTAGGTATTCCAGTTTTCTGGTTTGTTTACTCGTGATTAGTTCTGTTTCTCTTTCAACCTTCTCCAGTACTTCTATCAGTCCATGTTATTTTTAATACTCTGCGATATAACCAGAGTTCGGCATCTTGTAGGCAGCGCATGTAAATGACGGAAAAAATCTGAGGGTGCTGTTTTTACTCTATAAATATCAAATTATGACAATTTTGTGTATTTTTTGTGTGACATGTTTGTGTAAACTGTATCGTAGGTGTAATTGTATAACGTAAATAATAGTGCAATGCAGAATTTTGTATTGTGTGTTGTATGTGTATTGTGTGTAAGATTGTAGGTGATGTTTTTGGATCTACTGGTACTCCTTAATTATTGGTATAATCTTGTTGTTGACTTACTTCTTTTAGTATTGCAATCAAATCCTGCTACATTCGAAACTTCAAAAGGAAGTCGAAACGTCAAACACTAGCTAGTTTAAAAAAGGGATTTTCATTACAACCCATAATTGCCAAATTGGTCCTGGCATGGGAAATTAACTAGTTTTGCGACTCTTTCAAAATATTGCAAAAAATAATGTAAAGGCTCTTTAACATTTTTTGTTACTTTTTATACATTTCCAGTATCTGTTCCAGTCCGGAATTGTCCGGACGTGTTGAATAACGTCATATTTTTCATTTGATGCAATCTGCAAGATATTACATTTTAATTTCAAATACGACTTTTGCTGCTGAAGATTTGAAATGTACACATACTCTATTTTACTACAAGATTTGCAGTAAATTTTCCCCCATTAAAACACAGTCCAGGATATGATGCAATCCATCTACACATGTTAGACATATTTTTACTTAAGGCGCCAAATTAAACAGATTCACATTAAATGTGAAATTATTCGCAATCACCAAACGATCCCTAAGAGGGACAAATCTCATAAATTTGCTGGGAATACTTTATTGGATACTTAAATTAACCTACAAGTAATCTCGTTAACTCAACGTAGTTCTTTTATACGACCAACGGGTTTTCCCGTTTTGCGTATTGATGGATTAAAATTCTTAATGACCCTTTCCGTCTGGAACTATTCGAAATTGTACTCCAGCCGAAAAGTACTTGACTAGTTATTAAAACAAGTAAGATTTAAAAAAATTAAAATACTTTTCACTAAGGGCCGATTGTTCGAACGCTAATCAAAACTTGTAATCAAATATTTAATTACAGTCAAAAATTATTATTAAAAATTATAAATAAAAATTATTTTTTATTGATTCAAATGACAAAATGTGTAAAAATAATCAAAATTTCTTCTAGAAGGACTGTGGCCTTCAAATGATCAAAAAACGGGTTGCATGCTGCACGAATGTGATCTTCCGGTATTTTGGCTCATTCACGTATAATTACTTTCTTCAGCGCACCCATACTGGCATATTTTTAGTCCTCACCTTCCTCTCCAAAATGGACCAGATGGAGTAGTCCATCGGATTTGCGTCTGGTGAATTCAAAAGCCATTGTGTGGATAAAATAAAGTGTGGAACATGTTTTTTTAACCAGTCTTGGTTCACACAAGCTTTATGAGACGGTTCCGAGTCTTGTTGGAACGTCCATGGTCTACAACCGAAATGTTTGTGTGCCCAAGGCTCTACAGCAGCTTCTAAAACATTTTCCCGATAATAAGTTACATTGACTTCGACACCAGATTCAATAAAAACGATTGGAGAGCGTCCATCGGCGGTTACAGCTGCCCATACATACTTCGGGTGGCCGTTCGTAAGCTCAAACTTTCGTAGGTGCGTTCGGTCAAGTAAACACGATCATTTTGAGAGTTTATGAATGTCTCAATAGGAAAATGTCTCATCAGAGAACACTATGTTCGGAAATTCGCCACGTTCGTGCAGGCGTAACAACTAATTTGTTCTTTCAAGCCGAACTTTTTTTGCTTTGGTGTAAGATTGTGTGCTTTTTGGAACTTGTAAGGCTTGACCTTGAGCTTCTGTTTCAATATTCGTTGCATGCTTCGCTGGGATATTTTCTGTTCTTTGGCCATTTGATTACCACTACGACGTGAATTTCGCTTAAGTCGAGCCTTTACTTTCCGAACCATTTCAGTTGATATTGCTGTTTTTTTTTTCGTCCACCACCATAGCGTTTGGCAATGCTACCACTATCATTATAACGAGTTATGGTGCGATACACAAACATTTTATTCACTTTAAGGTGTTTAAGTTGACGAACACTAGCTGGTTGTGATTTTCCAGCCAAATATAACGCAATCATACTACTACGTTTAAATTCCATTGCGAATAACTTTTGTTGTATGTATAAAACTTAAATGCAAATGCGTTTAACGGCTTATAAACAATAAACTGAAGTTTATCAGGCCAACTTTGATGTAGCTGTCATTATCAATTTGCCATATATATGGATGTGAAGTTGGTAACAGTTCAATTGCGTAACCTTGTACATCAAAATGCTTATAATCCGGGCTTTAATAAATACTATACATAATTTGCAATGGATAAATTTTTTTCTGTTTTAATATCTAAAAACTAAAGAAATATTAACACGCCTATGACTGCCAGCAACAAAGGTTATCGCCTATCGGTTATATCTCGCGGCGTCGTTTATAGGAAAAGAAGGAGAAGAGCGCAAATCAATATGATTGGATATTAAATGAGCGGCGAGCGGCATGCCTCCAGAGATCTCCGTCTATGAAGTTAATTGTGTTACGTTTCAATCAGGACAAAGTGCATTTTCGCAAGCAACCCCTCAACTATCCCACCTTCACGGTCAGGACCGATCTTAATTTGAAAGAGTAACTGCGTAAGCGATGATGCGACAGGTATTGTTTTTTCATCTTCAAGCATTTAACAGGGTAGTTAATTAATAAGATATCTAGGGAAAATAAAAGTTTTATGTAAATTGTGTTTACATAGACCTAATACCAGAGACTACGAAGCCGAGAAAGCACTACTTAAGAAATCGAAAAATTACTGGACGCTATTTTTCAACTGAAATATCTGGGAGAAGTCAATAGAAAAAGTGTACTATCTCGTGGGTATCGAATTTTTACAACGTCATGGTTTTTTAATAACTTTTAAGCAAAAAAGTGACGTTTTTCATTACTTTCAATATTGTGAAAAAACTACGCACTCTATACTACGTTCCACGTTTAGAAAATAACATTGCGGAGATAGGGCCATGTATTTCTTATGGACGATAGCAACGCGGCGTTGCCACGACACACACAAGCACAATTTAGGGTTGTATAATTTGTATTTTCGTTTCCACAAACATGAATTAAATTAATGTTTTTTAACGTAATTGACCAAAAGTGCCCATTCGAAACAAGAGATGAAAAGTAGGGAAAATGATTTTAATTAGATAAATAGTATTTACAAAAGATAATTTTATTTTATCTTATTTTAATTATAGTAACGACAGTTTATTTGTTTTTCGGTGAGAATACGATATGCCATGAATCATAGAAATCAGTAGAAAATATTGGCCGCTTGGAATGCGTATATCTAATTACTAATTGCAACTTAAAATAATACGATGTGCGTATGTCAGTTATTTTATGCCGTTCTCTGACTACATAATGATAATAAGGCTTTTATTTAGTAGTTATTCTGACTTTACAGTTAAATGTTAATTGAAAATGAAAATTCAAAAATTAAGCAAAGGGAATATCTTGGACATCCGTGCAAAAGAGAGTGTCTGAGAGTTTTGGCAACACTGATCTCCATAAGCGTAATGTTATTTTCTTAACTTGAAACAAAGAATAGATGAAAACGTTCAGCAGATTTTCTTGAAATTACTTGCTCTTAAAATTAGATTTTCTGAATTAAAAAATGTTTACAAACAAAAAAGGCATTGCAAGTTAAACCCGAAAGTAAGCATTTTTTTCAATTGTTTATTAAAATAAATAATAAAAAACATTTAAAACACATTCCATAGTGTGTGAGTTTGTAATGAGTTTTTTTATGTAGTTGTAACGATAAGACTCCCAAAGAAAATGGAAATACTTTTATAAAGATAATACCTCAATCAACCATGGTAGCTTATCGTCTATGCTTCGCCTAGCTCAGTCTCTTAAGTGTGAAGTCGTCTTGCCTTAAACTAGGAATTAAACCATGAACCCTTAGCTGATAGCAAATAAAACAATTACTTAAATAATCATATTTAGTAAAAATAAGAAATAATAAACCCTGCCAATGCTTTAAAATAAATAAATTTGTCGATACTTATGGGTGATTGTGTGGTCTCCCAATTAGGCCCTCCTGATAGCTGCAGTTAGCTCCTCCAGAGCATGTTATTCCATATTAATCCATACGATATTCTGAAATTTCCCATTAAATCTCCAATAGAGTCTTCTATACAGCCTCTAATATACTAATAAAGTAGTAATACAGCCAATAAACCCAAGAGAATTCTGCAAACCATAAAATGAAGCTTATAACAATTTTTGCCTTTTTTTTATAGAAGCTTATAACTGCTTTTTGAAGAAAAAATAGTAAAAAAGAAGTTGAAGCTGCAGGAATTAATAAAGAAATTAAAATAAAATAATTATTTAAATATAAATTTATGTGGCGTTTATAACTTTACATAGTTACTATTTTTTTTTTGTAAAAGATGAGCCAGATCGGTAGAGTTTTTAAACATATTTTATTTGTTTATCTCATTTAAGACAAAAAAGGTCATTTTCAAATGGCTATACAGGTGCTTTGTCAATACTTAGAATGTTGATCCGATTCTCTTTAGATCTCAAAAGTTTATGTTTTTAAAAAGCATATTAACTTTTAATTGTTTGCTAATAAATAATTAATGCAGAATGAACTACCATTTTTCTCCTTATAAACAATTTTTACATTTACATAAAAACCAAAATACACCATCTGAAAGGTTATAAAAAAAACCCAACAATTTGTGAAAAATATTTAGTTACAGCCAAGACCAAGTTGTAGTTGTTGATCCATTAAATAAATAGATAGAAAGGATGATACATAGACACAAATTGCTTTTCGGTTATGATGGAATTACAGGCTACAAGTACAGAAAGGGTGCAGAAAAAAATATATGTATTAAAAAGAGCAGGCACATTCTTATATAATTTTAATCCTGCGATGTCAAAGCATGGAACTATAGTCGTCAAGAAAAAACTTCGAAAATCAACTGAGACTTTTTTTGATTATAAAATCAAATGGTTTGTCTGTACTTAAGGTAAAAATTTTAAAGAAGGACAAGGTGGTGTCCTTCACATGGTTTCGAAGCCTACGTTCCAAACAAATTTGGAAGCCGCACTGAAAAGATTTTATGATGAAAGATGCAAATAACAGAAAATGTTTGTTCCCATAAATCTTTGATAACGATTTAAAGAATAAATATCGGAGCAATAACAAAACAGTAACAGTTGGTCGACCAAAACTTGATATTTTTGAGAGTATGGAAAAAGTATATGATTATATTGATAGTTGTGAGAAAAAATACTATACAAGAATTCATGGAATGGTGAGTCAATTTTACACTAATAATTATGTGAAATAACCATTTTAAACGCGTTTATCGTGCATTCTAATAATATTTACTGAAGCGATAATTGTAACTTTTTATTGCTTTGTTTAAGCAATGTCTGGCATTAACATTGCCAGACATTGCTTTGTTCTCTCTTGGATCTTTTCTTTCAGAAATCTATATATTTCTCTATTCAATGTTTTTGTCTATTTTCACCAATATTGTAACTTACCGGTGAACTATATAGATTGTATATACGTGTAACAAATAATCGTTATAGATATATTTTTCATTCATTGTAAAATTGACTAAGATAACAATTTTTAATTCTTAACCAACCCTGTCTATTTTTGCTAAGGTTTTATAGAATGTATAAAAAAATAAATCTATCTAAAATGGATATTGGTAGATACAACTTGTATACTTCACTGGTGACATTAAATAAAAATATAGATATATTTACATAAAATATTTAAATTTAAATAAATTTTAATTCACTATAACGTTTGAGGTTTTTTTATACTATTGACTTAATAATTAAATAAAGGGCTATATTAAGAAACTATTGAAGCTATAATAACAAAATTTTTTAGACAAAGTTTTAAGGTAAAGTCATGCCGATAATAATTTTCTAAAAAAAAATTATTTTTTTCATTATTTTACGAAATATAGCCCAATATATGAAAACTCGACAATTTTTGCAAACTTTTTGCACAATGGAGGGTAGGGTAGGATTGTAAAAATTTCTTTAATTCGCAACTTTTCATCCTTGATTGACCGGGTTAATAATGTTGGTACAAATATTTCAGAACCTCGTAAATACGCATGCCCGAAAAAAATAAATGGATCTAAAAACATGCACCATTTTAATTTCATAGGAAATTAGGCGACAGGGTAGGATTTGCACGTGCTAGTGATATCGAGATTTACAATAAACATGAGATATTATGTTTCTCTAATCGTAAACATTCCATTAGCCAGCGCATTTTTATTTTATCTCACATTGAAAGATGTAATAACAATTTATTACAGACTTCCCCCGTCTTTACTGCCGAAAAGAATAGCTGTGTAAACATGTAAAATATTTACATTGCACTAATTTGGCTTATAAATAACCTTTTAAGAACTGAAAAAAATCTAGACTACAAATAAATGAATAACAAATAAATGTATAGAATATATAGAATAATAATAGGATTTTGCTTTTAAAATCAGCAAAATATGTTTATTCGAGACGAAAACCCCGAATTCCTTGGAAAAATATTTCCATGCGATTTTTTGCACTATCATTTTCATAAAATACCGCAGAATAATGTTCAAGAGGTTGCCCATACAAAAAGTGGTCCTAATTTATTAAACAGTTTTGTATAAATACATTTTTAGGTTGTGATAAGGCCTCAAACAACTAAAAACAATGTTTTAAAATCAAATAAGCCCAAACTAAAGTAGAACAAGGTTTGGTAAATTCAAAAATAATTGTGTTATTGAGCCTTAAGAAGTCATTTTTCGTTTTTATTTTTCAGTTTTATATTGTTTATTGTTTATATAAGTTGAAAACGATCAACGAGAAAAATTACAATAAACCTTTTTTATTCAGAATGATCCAAAAAACCTAAAAAAATTAACCAAGCAGATGAAATTGATTTATACAATTTGTTTAAAAACAATGATTGTTTAAATAAATTAGAACCACTTCTGCTGGTAAATTGAATTGTGAACGATTGTTCAAAAAAAAGCTGTTTCACTAACGCAAAAACTAGTTCGCCTGTCTCGCTACGATAACGCACTAAAGAGAACTGCATGTTTTTAGCAATGCCTGATATCATTGTTTCGTTCGTAGATCGACGTCACTAAATGATTACGTCAGGTCCACGATATTATGAATTATCTTTAGCAATCTCAGCGATGTAATGTATATCGAATGCAGCTCGAATTAGTGATCAGTGGATATCCCAAACAAGTACTCTTATGTTTATATTTTTCAACCACGATTGTTTGCATCTTCCTAGTCCTCGCTTGCCTTCTATTTATTAATTGCAAATGCTTTGCTTACCTTATATAGCCAATGAATGCTATTTTTATTTTCTTTTATGTTAGAAATCAATTTTTCTTTATTAAAACTTTGGAGAACCTCATCATTACATACATCTATGCCATATAAGACAAAAAATATTTTTGAAGCGAAGCTTCTATACTGGCGTTGTATATACTTCTATGCTTTTTTCTCTATAGTAAAATGCTGAGGCGAGCACCACGGAACTAGCACAAGATGGTGTCCTCACGGAACTAGCGCCACGGCTAGCGTCATAAAATAGAGGTTCTTGAGATCGATTCACTACTATCGATAAATTCGTTTTTAGTGATCATTATATTCTAATCAGGTTTAAATTAAAAACTGCTTGAAAAATAACTAACAAAATAGACATTAAACCAGAAGTAAATAATTAAATGATAATTTTTGTTAATAAAAGATTCTATTCGCAACGATTGTCAAAATTTAAAAGTAATAAATATCATCCGAATAATAACATTATTGAATCATCTGTTTTTTAGACCGATTCTCGTTTTTAAATAATTTCATATAAATACAATTAATATTTTTAAACATGTTCTTCGCGCTAGTCTACTGTGCCGCCTACTATAACATCTTTTTTTTGCTCGTAACTCTGAAAGTTGAAATATGAAATATAAAAAACTATCAAAATTCTTGCTTTAATCTTCCTAACTATGTTAGTTTTTCTCTTCAAAATATTCTATGCACAAAAATATTTGCCAACCAACTTGAATCTACGTACTATAATTTAAAATTGTGCCAAAAAATATATTATGTTGGTAACAATGGTAACAGAAAATAATTCACATTTCAAAAGTAAATTTGTGTCGATGTTGTTGAGACATGATAATACTGTACCTAAATATAAAAGCCGAACAAAATAAAAAATTTAAATTCTCAAGACCTATCCTGTCCCGAATCCATCTCCTGTTACAAATGCGTTTACTGAATAGAAAACTTTCTCCAAGCTTCGATGTTAGGCATTCTGATATTTTATCTTTCTTGGACAAATAATCTTTGTAGGGAAGAGAAATTGATAAATTCGAAAGGAAACCAAAAATATTAAATAAGTTGGTTCTTATCATTTAAAACTACAAAGAAGGCGAATTATATTATTTTTGGTAAATTTAGTGAATGATTCTATCTGTAGTGTTCAAAAAGAAGTTATCGCTCATACAATTCTTTAGTTGACTTTTTGATATTCATTTTAAACTGATGTTTGAAAGAACGGCGTGGCGTAAGAAAATTATACTATTAATTACTAAAAGGATACTTTGGACAATCTAAACATTCTTTAACATATTTATTCTAAAACAGAACTAATCACTGAAACAATAAGTGTCGTTGTTATAAGTTACGAGGTCTTTTGACTAAACTTTTATGTCATGTAAATGGTGTAAAAAAAAAGAAAAAAAAATACAACTTAGAAGTACATTTGACTACAAACTTAATTAATAATATCACAAAATATTTTTTGAAAATACTTTGTTGACACTGGAACATATATCGTGGGTAAACAAATAAATACAGAAAACTGTACCTTAATACTTAATGTATTAATTATGCAGGGTATAAAAAATCTTTGGACAACATACCTCATATAGACCAATTATTAGTCTTCTGTGAATTGTACAAAAAAAAAAAAATGTTTGTAAAACTTTGCTCCAAAAGCTAAAACTCAATCGACCATTTTCAACTAGTACCAAAACATCAGTTCGGTCTCAAAATTTTGGCAGCATATTAAAATATTCTATAATCCTAACTTCAAACTCGATACTGCTTTGTGACTTGTATCCCCCATTTTAACCAAATCAAAATTACTACATCAGTGCTAAACATTGCTTTTCCAACTAAAGGGAATCATAAAAGATATCCAACAACGGCTGAAAAAGTGGCCCATCAAACTTCATTTCAAGTACCTCATATGTCTTCATGTAAATAATTCTGTAATTATTTAATTATACATGAACAATGAAGTTTACATTAATATAATGTAAACTTCATGTAATTTTACGTTTCTGACTGGAATATTCATCCTAATAAGATTAAACGCACAATAATTATTGAAATAAAACGTAGAAAACATCTGTCAAATGAAAAGCAGACTACTGAGAAGATACTTCTAATTTGAAAGACCACATTTAAAATGGTTCAAAAATCCAAATAGAATCATTTGTAAAATAAAAATGAGTAGCAAAAAAATATATATCCAACCAGTTCATTCCTTCCTATTTGATATTTTAGTGGATTTCCCGCTTTCACTATTTCTGCTGACAATTTACTATTGAAATGACATGATAACCATGTCTTAGTTTGATTTGCTGTAGTTTTTTGTTCTGCTGTCCGTGATTGTTTTTTTTTGTTTAATTCTGCATCTTTTTCGATTACCACTTAATATCTTCAAAAAATTAGTTTTTTTAATACTTCTCAAGAAGAATCTAAGTATATTATTTATTTATCCTGGAATCAGCTGGTTTGTGATTGTTCTAGTTTGCAAATTCATGTTTTTCTTTACTGGCTTTACAACTCGAGGTGAGACTTCGCCGCATCCACTAAAGCCCTTCATCTTCTACGATCTCGCGCTTTCCCATTGTTGTATCCCCATCCTAGAAAAATTGATTTCAACATAATCCTTCTATCTTTTTCTAGGACTTCCTACTGATCTTCTACCGTCTGGTTTCTCAAAAAACACTGTATTTAGCACTCTACTCTGCCTTTCTCTGATCTTACCACATCTTATTCATGCAATATGAATTTGTAAATTCATGTCTCTTAAACTATTAATGGAGTTGCCAATTAATTTATAGACATTTATTTTTCTGTCTGAATATATACCAAATACTGTGAATTAAGGCACAATTTATTTACTATGCTAGTGGGTTTGGCTGGATATTAGCATCATCATTAGCATACTTAAATTTTCTATTTAGCTGTTATTCGATTAAGAAGAATGTATTCTTGTTGCACTCCTTACTCCGGTTTTGTATTTGACAACGGTCGCATATGTCCTCTTCTCAATACTCACATCCTCCTCCTCCTAAGTGCCTTCTCTATTGAGGTTGGCGATAAATATGTCAAATTTCTCTCTGTTCTGGGCTTGATGGATTAAGTCATTTCCTGTTGTGTGAGTCCAATCTCTGATGTTTCGGAGCCAGGATTTCTTCTTTCTTCCTATACCCCTTTTACCCTCGATTTTGCTTTCTAATATTACCTGGAGCTGCTCAAATTCCTTATGGCGCATTATGTGTCCTAGATATGACGTCTTTCTAATTTTGATTGTATTAACTAGATGAGGTCGTGAGTTCATTATTTCCAGTACCTCTTCATTTGTAGTTTTGCTGGTCCAGCTTATTCTTAGCATTCGGCGGTACATCCACATTTCGAATGAATTCAGTTTGTTGACGTCATACTGTTTTAATGTCCAGGTCTCACAGCCATATAGTAGTAGAGACCACACATAACACTTTAGTGTTCTTAACCTTACTCACATATTTTTAACTTAACATCATTATGGTGCCGAATAATTTATAACTTGCAGACATCTCATCTCTTCTTTTGGATCAATGGTATCAGCAGTCAAAGTTTCTCTCAAAAAAAAAAAAATACTACGTCGTTCAGCAGTGGTTTCAATAGTAGTCATGGAACTCATGAAACTCCTACTAGATATCAATCTGGGTCGATCCTTTGGCTAATCAAACATAGGAGGACATGTACCACTCTCTTGTTTCTTCTTTTTAATCTCAAAAACCACTTTTCCTCTACAAACGCCCAGATATTTTTCGATTCACGTATAGTGTGATTAAAGTGTTGAGTGTGGACAAAGCGGGCACGAACCGGAGAAACACGAAGCCATAGCTAAGTTTCTTAGCACACTTGGCCGATCTCCCCAACGAAATATTTCTTAAGGAAACTTAACTGTAGTGACTTTTAAATGTGGGCAGTGCTGTCCAATTTTTATAAGTGCATTTATCTACGACTTGCTTTTGCAATGGTATGTTCAATTTTCTCCTAACATGCCGGTTTTTGAGGTAATCTTGAAATTTTTTAGGGTTTACTCCCTGCCTCTTCGAAAACTTGCTAAGGTAATATGGCAAGTTATATGTGAGATATTTTAAAGGATAGATTCAATCATACATCTGAATTTACCACTATGCCATTTTAATGAATGCTTCATCGAGTTTTCTTGGATTTCAAGCTAACTTAGACTATTCCGAAGAATGCATTTCAACAGGCTCATCAGTCTAATAATATTCTACATTTTTACTGGTTCTCTTCTTAAAGCGATTCTCTATTTGCTATACTACGTTGAGAATTTGGTTGAAACAAAACTTCCCGTTATAAATCCAGCATCCTCTGGTATTAGTTTCTCATATGGTTAGGCTTCAACTCCCAATGTTTTTCCTTCAGCAAAAGGTGGTATGTTATTTTTATTCAGTATTGTTTTTTTAATAATTTTAATTCGATAGGTCCAGTTCTCCCAGTTAGTTTCCTCTTTCGGTTGTGCAGGTAAATACTGCTTTTATTAGATTCTCTCCGAGTTTAATATTTTCATCGGGTAATGATTCGTTGTTTCCTGGTATTGCTGCAATAAGGTTTTAGAATTGACATAAAGACCTGTGATATAATCTGCCCGACAACCTCTTGGGATATATTTGGTAGATTGCTAGTTTTCTGTTCAAGAAAACTTTCACAGTTTTCTGTTATTGACATTAGCTTAACTACTGAATCCAATTATTTGGTGAAATGTTTCCACTTTGCCGTTTTAAAGTAGAATCTTATCTTAAAATGAAATTTTCCAAAATCGCTGCAGCTAATATTTTAAAAATGATGGGTTCTCGAAATTATGTTCTGGAGATTGATTATGTAAAGATTTCTTGTACTGATATTATGAGAGTGTTAATAGTGTTAGTTAATTTGAACTTATCCTGCTGATGAAACTAATGTTTGTGTGAAGTGTCAAGGGGACACAAAAATGAATCGAAAATAAAAAAAATTTATTCTATTCACATTCTTAGTTAATGAGATATTCCTATAGTTAGTACTTGCTTTCCCATTCTACAGAGCTTCGAAATTTATTTTTATATTTTTAATAAATTATTTTTTTTCATTTCGTTTATACATATTTTATTAATTTTCCATTTTCCAAATGAACAACTTATTGTAGCTAAATCCGTTAAGCGCTAGAAGTTAAAAGGATCGGTTAATAATACTCTCTCCAACCCTTTCCTTTACAGCTTATGCAAGCGACTGGAGTGTAAACACTATAAAACCCTTTCCTTAGGGAATGAAAATTAAAGGTTGTGCATTATTTAACTTCTCGTTACTTTTGGTACGTGTGCAGCCAGCTCACTTGTTGATTCAGTTTTTGCTTTTATTTTTGATACATGAATTGCTGCAAAAAAGAACAGGCGACAACTAGTTAAAGAGATAGTCATGGGATCAAAGGGAGCTCGAGTTTATTAATTTCAACCATAAGAGATGAACAGAGGCGGCAAAAATGAGGTGTATCAATTTGTGAAAGTATAATTCTGTGGGAGTATGTTTCCGTACTAAATTTTAACGAAAATGATATTGGTTTCAGTGGTCCAATAATAGAATAAATATTTGAGTGTTTATGTACAGAAGAATACATTTTAAAGCACTGGTTAAGTCACACCAAGTATTTTTTGTTACTATCTTTCCCACAGATATATTGTAAGTTTTTTTCGATAACAATTATTTTCGTGTTCTATTGCATTGGTCTGATTATTGCTGCACTCTTATTTGTGTTTCTCTTTCTATTGCTAGTGTTTATTTCATTGTCTACTCCCAAATACGTAAACTTTTCATCTTTTCAAATCTGTAAACAGTGCCATTCTTTTCATTGGTTTCTATTTTCTACGTTTTCTTGTATATCTTTCATACTCATATATTTTGTATTATTTTTTTTTATTTATTTTCTTTTTTTATTGTGTTGTATACGTTTTGTGTTGCTTTTATTGCTGTTAAAGCCAAACACTGGTGTTTATTTGTCACTGCGTTTTGAAGCTTTGAAAATGATCATTTTTGCACTTTTTGATATCTTAATATGTTTATAACTCGAAAACTATGAATTTTAGAGAGAAGTTACTAGGGATCTTTTTTGCGCAGAATGAACCAATTAACCTAAAAAACTTAAACCTAAGATCTAACCAAAAAAATTAAATTTTACAATTTGTTTAAATAATTTTTCATCATAGATTTCGCTTGGCAACATGTACTTTTGTTACAAGGGGACTATTTAAAGTAAGATTGTCCAAAAATATGGAATGAAAATATTTTTCCTAGTCAGTGAGCTCTATTACCCGGACTATTTATTTTTGGTTATATTACAAGATCATTTTATAAATGCCATTCCTACCTACATCCAGAAATTAATGTTTTTGTTTTCTTTGCTGGGGCATTGCTCTTCCTCCCAAGGTGTTAATTAAAATTTCGAAGTATCGATTTACAAGTTTTAAGGCTTCGGAAAGTTTAAACGTTAAACGAGGTTGTAGCTTAGACAGTATTTAAGAAGAATATCGGATTAGGTTTTAAAAAATGATTAAAATATTTTCACGAATACCAACAGTTTTTTGGAGAAATTTACTTGACTTAACAAAGTGTTTATAGTGTTTAAAGGCAAGTATTCCATAAGAAAATATAATAGTATTTTGAGAATGATAGAAACATTGCAGAACAAGATACGAAATCAATGACACAACGATAAATGAAACTAGCGAAGTGAATCAAATCTTTCTTATGTGATCAATAAATCTTTTTTGTTTGCGGATACATAGCAGCATCCTAATCTTGTTTCTCTATTATGTTATAATTTCTAGCAACTTAGTCAGTTAGTCAAACCAACTTTCGTTGGTTTGACTAACTGTCGTTCGAAGCTGTATTACACCAACCTCCATGTGCATTTCCATATTCCAGATCCACACTTTAGAGCTAGAACCATTAAGTTTAACATCATAATGTTTGTTGTCATTTTTAGACAGTTTACCACGCTTCTTCGAGTAAAAGAATTATTGTACTGATGTTCCAAATTATAATCACTTATTATAAGTTTTGTCCCATGTTTTTGATTCTTTGCTTTGTACCCGATGCCATGAGCGTCTTCTTAGCCTTCTATCGTCCAACTCATTCTACTGATATCTATCCTGTCCAACGTTCTTCTTTTTTATTCAAGCTATTTTTTATGCCATCTATCACATCATCTGTGGTCTTCCTCTTGGTCATCTACCTTTGTAAGGTCTCCAATGTTGTATTGTGGTGTTCCAACGTTTGTTTTTTGTCTAGCAGTGTGGCCTACGAAGCTCTATTTGAGTTTGGCAATTTTTGTTCTAATACCCTCGACTTTTGATTTTGATCTTACCTAGTAGTTCCACTTTCTATCTTACAGTCGTATACCTAACATTTTTATTCTTTTCATTGCCTTTTCTGTTATGGCTAAATTATTCATATTTGCCTTGGTTAGATTTCAGGTTTGACATCCATGTATCATAATACTCTTACTCTACTCTTAAGTATTCAACTGAGTTTTCCAAATCCTTCCAATGCATGTCTTGATTTTCTAGCGAATTCCGCACTTTGATTATCTTTGAAAAGTTTCAGAATTTAACGTGGTCAAATTGATTTTGTCATATTCGTTTTTAAGCCGACGTATTGGAAGCTGTCTTCAAGTTCCTCCACCACAATTTGTAGTTTCTCCAATGTGCCATGAGCTTAGTTATTTTCATTTATCATTAAGTCGATATGATATTCTATGCTGCGTTGGAAAGTACAGCCAACATCTTGGATTTACCGGTCGTTAATCGACCAATAATTCAATTTGGTCAATCTATTAAATGTGTGTTATTTGTGACGTTTCCAACTTTACTAATGTTATCAATATGTTTAAAGATAATATTGAAGTGAACGTTGCATAAATAGTAGGTAATGATAACAATAAATAAACCAATACAACATACAACCATACCTAAATGGATAAAAAAACAGAAAATTTCTGAAATGAAATTAGCCTGAAAAGATCTACATCTAAAGGGAAGAGTCCAAAAAGAATTGTTATTGAATCAAATATATAATTAATTTTTAAAGTTAGTTGATTATTTTTACTAAATATTTTTATTTAACATTGCATTAGTTATGTCACTGCTGAAATACACGAAGATATTGTACAACAATAGAATCATTACTTCAAACTGATGTGTCGAAGAGCTTTGACTAACATTCGGGAATAATCACTAGAACAATATGCTTTCAGTTCAACGTATGTATATTGATGTGAAACCAATCATAAGTTTAAATTGATATCGGCTTATACAAGCTTATGATATGAAATATTGTTCCAATCAACTTTTGTTGTTTATATGCTAGGTAACTTTTTATAAAATCGTTTAGAAACTGCAGATCAGTTTCTTTAGAATTTTTTGTTTTATTTGGTTTTACTGAGTGTCAGAAAAATGCTTGGTCGGACCAATACATTTAGAGATTAATGCGCAAACATTTTTCGCCTCTTTATAAATAGTGATGATGTTCGGAAAGACTTCAGTAATAATTAGTATATACAATGAAATTTATATATATATATATATATATATATATATATATATATATATATATATATATCCGGTTTTTTAGGCGTTACGCCTGTCCGGTAGGGATCTATGGAGGAGTATCACCGAGCCGCAAGCCTTATCTCTTGCCGTACTGCTCCACCACAGGCCGATCAGATCCCAGCATATCCTAGTCTAAGCCGCAGATTCATCTAGAATTTTAAACTGCTGCGTTAGACTTTTTGTTTTCTGTACACCGAGCTTGGGCTCGATCCCACATCCACTAAACCATTCGACAGTGAGGCGAATGAGAGGCAGCCGCACAGCCCGCTGAGCTATCTGACCGACCAATGAAATTTATAACTAAGATTAATATCGTTAGGGTATTGTTCTGAAGTTATTTTCTTGTGGCATTTTAAAGTAACTACTATTTAAATGGGAAATAAGCCACAATTAAAGGTTAAAGTACGTTTATTGACGTTTCAATTTCCACTTATTGACTTTCCAATATTGAGAACGATTTCCGAAGTGAAAATTGAAACGTCAATAAACGTACTTTAACCTTTAATTGTGGCTTATTTCCCATTGAAATAGTAATTATCGTTAGAGTAATTAATATTAACATTACTCAGTTTCCGAGTTGGAATGCGGTGAATTTTACTTCGTCTAGCTTTTGACCACCTCTCTGAAATCTTCATCAAGACTGCCAGGCTTTAGTCTTCTGCTGACTCCTAAGATAACTTCACTATTAAAATAGTTTACTTTTCAACGAACTACTGCGCATTCTAGTAGATTAAATTCAATAAACTAAATGGTTGGCCTTTGTAGAAATTGGCCTCAAAAAAATAAATAGAAGGTCGAAGCTTTCGAAATAAGCAAGATGGGGGTGGGTCTACGTAGAATTCTATACGTGTTCTGGACACAACATAGAACCAACCTGTCAATTCTGGAAGAGCTTCATATATTATAATAAAGGCCAATAGACTCAGATAGGCAGGGCATGTGATACGCAGTAACGACAATCGCCTTATAAACAATGTGTTCTGGGAAAGGCCCGATGACGGAAGAAGGTCTGTAGGGCGGCCTAGAAAAAGGTGGAAAGATGCAGTCAAAGAAAATCTAGAGAAAATGGGAGTGCCACAATGGGAATTACTAGCACAGGACCAACAATCATGGAAGGCAATATTAAACGCGGCAAAGAGTTTTAGCGCCATTGATGATGATGATGAGGTTATGATGACAAGTAAACCGATTATAACTAATTTACTTCGGCCACATAGCTAGAAAAACGGGGACCATGGAACTGTTAATAGTAGAAGGAAGGAAAGGTAGAAGGTCGCAGTGGAAATGCACCTAGACGGAGACCATGGAGGGAAAGAAGAAGTGTACGAAGACTGCAATAAATATGTTACGACGACTTAAAAAGAACTACGGGACTAAATTGGTACCGGCTAACTCAGAATAAAGAAAACTGAAGAGCAACAAGAGACGTCTATATCGGAAATATAGAAATAGTTGAAGAAGGGGAAGAAACTAAATGAAAAAAAAATTAATTCAAAATTTTCATTTTTGTACGTAATTGGTTTAAAAAATCTTATATTTATTCATAACCCAACAAATAAAAACTACAATTTACTTCTTGTTGTTTTTGAATGTTTTTCCTTCTTTTCGTTGCTATATATCTCTTTAGAAAAATATTGTAATGTTAAAAAATTTTTTATTGACATAAATTGATTATAAATTGAAAAAATATATTGCAAAATTGGCAAAAACAATTAAAACATTGGCCTGAATGAGAACATATGGAGAATACAATTATCGGGAAAAAAATAAAAGGCATGATTTACAAAACAGTCATCAGACTGTTAACGTCATAAGACAATAACGACATACGCGGCAGAAACATGACCTGACAAAGAGAGGACAAAAGGATGTTAGAAATAGCAGAGATGAAAACACTTGGAAAAATTGATGGCAAAACATTATGAGACAGAGCTAGAAGTACAGATGTATGACGTAGATGTAAGATGGAGAACATCAAGAACTGTGTAAGAAATAGAACACTAGAATGGAAAGATCATATACGCCGAATGAGAACAAAAGAGACGATTCCTCAATAGAAAGATCAGTAGGAAGGTCACGAAAGCGATGAAACGACAACTTACTGGAGGCGCATTGGAAAACAGAGTCATGTCTACATAAAAAAAAGAGGATAAACACTTTTAGTTGGACATGTTTTTCGAAATCTAAAAGGAGTGGAAGTTTCGGTAAAGCTTTCGGAAGAAGTAACTGTATGAAACTTCGAAATTTACAAGAGTCGATTGGATTAATTATGTTAAGAAATCTTTTCGTATGGTTAAAGGAAACGTAGGTATATATGAAGGAAATAAATTGCAATATGTTTTAAACAAAAACTCAGTATTTTCTATTTTGGAAAAATTTGCGAAAGTTCATCAAGATGATCCTGTACCAGATCTTGAACTGCTGCCTTCCAACAGAAACAAGTATGAAAATGCACCAATAGATTTTGTTGGTGTTAAAAGAAGTTTTTAGATTTATAAACATTTATAAACACAGATAGAAAGAGTTAAGATTTAATGAGAGGAGCGACTGGGTAGAAGCCCTGGATCATATACTCACCGGGAAGATTCCTTATTAAGTGTCCACCAAAATCGGAATATCCTTTTATACTCTTCCTCAGATTCTTCATATATCCGTCATTAATAATCACTCTCTTTCATATTGTTAATATAGTTGTAAGTTTATGGCGTTCTAGTTTGTAGATCGTGGAATATCTTTGTTTTTGTACACATGTCTAGGATACTGCTGCTGTATTCATCTAATGAAGGTGTATCTGGTTAAAGACTTTTATATTTTGTCCAAATAATTTCTTTACCTTTTTTTTAATAATTCTTTGAGTGATGTTACTGTCTCCACTACTTCAACTGATTCCTTGTCAAATTATTCGTTTATTAAACTATCTTAAGTGTCCATTCCGTTGTGACATACTCTTTGTGTATAGTATTTTATTATCGTCCCGAAAAAAAATCTGAATAAATAATATATTTACGTGCTACGTACTTAAATATTTAAATAACACGATCAGAAAATAAACATACTTGTTAACCAGTTATATTACACATGCTTCGGTCGACAAAATAATGTATTATAATTACCGACACCGAACAATTGCTATTTACACCATCGCATCGATACACTTTTTATTGATAAAAAAAGGGTGGAAACCTGTGTGCATGAAATTCCCCCACAACGTTGGCCAGACTCTCTCTCGGACGTTCAACAGGTGGCTTTTTAATCTTTACGAACGTTGAAGTAACTAAATAACGCAGTATTTAATTCAGAATCGTAAAGCGGAAAAGGGAAGTATATCGATAGGGGGTACAAATTTACCCTATTCACCGACAGCGTGTTACAACTTGTTTCTGGTAACGAGAAATTTATGCAGTACTCAAAATATCAAACGATAAATGTTATTGAATTTTAAAAGTTGACACTCGAATAAAGGTTATTTTGGGAAGTTATAAAAAGAATTTTTTTTACAATGTATTATTTTTTTTATTTATACATCACATATATTTAACGCTATTTTTATTTAAATTTAACTTTTAATTAATCTAATTTCATCTTATAATGTCTCCACGCTATTATTTATCACGTCTTTTTGACTTTTTCCGTCCAATGATTTTTCTTTCCAATTATCCATGTCAATTACATGCAGATCTTCGTATATATCACCTAACCGTCTCTCTATGTCCCCCTTAAGTCTTCTTAATAGGAATACTTTTACTATTTTTGTCGTACTTTCCTTTTTTTATCCTCCTCATGTTCTAATACTTTATTTTCACTTTTTATGACTGTACTTTTTGTTCTACTCGAATTTTTGCACATTTTTTATAATTATTTGTTACTTGTTCCCATAACTCATATGCTTTAACAGAGTCATAAGACCACTGCATTAGTCTAACCACTGCTGTGGTTAAGTTTTAGAAGACGTTCGTTGAACTTTCCGAGTTTGAATTTGTATCAGCCCGAGTGTGTGATGAACCAAGGATGTTGAAATGAGTCCTAACATTCTATTGATACTGATTCGAGCACGGGAAGTTTAACGAATTTGTCCTCCTAGGCCACATACCGCTAATGAATCTGAGAGAGATTTTAACACCACTTCAATGTAGGCATTGAAGAGTAACCACAGGCAACCTTGATGAACCTTTTTGTATTTTGATATCTCAGGTGTTCTGATTGTCAACTCTTTACTGGGCAGTTAGATTCCAATATAGATGGGATCTATTATTTATATCACCACTGTCAATATTTTTGCTTTTTAGTGTAGGTATCTACAAGCTTTTATGTTGAACCTTTCTTCTTCTAAATGTGCCTATCTTCTAGAGATATTGGTGACCACATTGACCCATCTTATTCTATTCACAACAGCCCGAAATAGATCAGTTGACGTTAGACCAGCCCATTTCCTAAGATTGGCCTGCCAGGATATATCTCTACGTTCAGGTCCTCTCTTACCCTCAATCTTGCCCTGTAGAATTAACTGTAGAAGTTGGTATATATCATTACGCATGATGTGGTCGAAGTAACCCAATTTTCTGTTTTTTATGGTGTTAATAATTTCTTTGTCTCTTGTTAGCCTCTGGAGAAAAGTTATATGACTTGTGTGGTGTATATATGAGACCCTCAACACGTCGGTAGCACTACATTTCAAATCCCTCTAATCGTTTTATTGCATCTTCTGTAAGGCTCCAGATTTCTACTTCATAGAGGAGGACACTAAAGATGTAACATATAAGAATTCTTATGCGTAAATTGATACTTAAATAAGTTGCAGAGAATCTTCCTAGACTGTTGAAAGAGCTTCTGGCCTTTTCAATAAAATGTTTTTTGAAAGAAAATGCAAAAAAGTATTTTTGAAGTGTGTATATTTTAGGCAATTCCTAGCTGAGCGCTTTCGGCTTTACAAAGCCATCATCAGAGCTATGCTACAATAAAATGTTCTAATAAGTACTAATTGGTAAAGATTGTAATTTATAACTTACGTCAATTTTTTAAAATACCACTACAAAGGAGAGATCTCATTTCCTTAAGTTTCACAATTATGATTTTGTAGGAGTTGGAATTTTTAAACATATAAAAAACATATAAAAGGTCGACACTGGACGTCACAAACACGTTAAAAAATTGAAAAATTTTTTTTTGTCATGGTACGGGTTTAAGACCCGACCATCTATTGATGTGAGGACGTAGACTGAATAGAACTAGTGAAATCAAATGTCGGTCCTTTTAAACGATTTTTCAAAAGTGACAGGTGACAAATGTCATATATAGGAAATAGAGATTGTCCCTTTATTCTTACAAAACCATTTAGAGTTTGGAACTACTACCAGTCATCCAAGACTTTCTAAAAATTAAGTTTTTTAAAATTAAATTTTATGTGTTCATCACATCATACAGAATGACATCAATTTGCAAATTCACTCAAGTCAATGCTCAAGGTCAATGCATGTTCAATCTGACAGCCATCCTTAAGGAACAAGGGCTCAAATTGTTCAACAACACTACAAAGAAGAAACCTGGTATCGATGATATGCTATCTGATACCTAAGTGTACCAAGAACTGTGTGTCTTGATGGAAAATTGTAAGAACCTTGCATAAAAAATTTTTTAAGAATGTATTTTCATGTTTCAATTAAGAACAACTGTCAAATGAATTACAGCATCATAGATAGTTTAAACATCACAAACACTGTAAAAACCAACTTAAAAATGTCTTGTCTTTTTGCACTAAATCAGTCTTATCAAAAATACTATTCTAACAATAAGGTTATGTCAACTTTTCATACACAATTTAAACTGGTTAAATCTATTTCTAATAAAATTAAAACTCATAAACTTATAATAACAAAAGCTGACAAAGGAAACTGTCTTCTAATCATGTACAATAGTGATTATGTTAACAAAGTAGAATCTTTTCTATCCAACAACTCATTTATTCCACTTAACAAGAACCCAATGAATAAACTTATAAATGATCTAAAATCAAACATTTCTAATGCAACTAATTTGTTTCAAGAACTTGGAACTAACCCCAAAACTTTCATTCCTAGCAATCCTTTAATACCAAGACTTTATGGTCTCCCTAAAATTCATAAAGCTAATGTTCCAATAAGACCTGTAGTTAGTTTTGTCAATACCCCACTAGCTTCACTAGCAAAATTTATCAACACTCTTCTACTAGATCTACTTAATTACACTCCCAAATATACTATTGCCAACACTTTAGATTTAATCTCCAAAATTTCTTCACATACTCTTCCGAATAACTTCACTATGGTCTCCTTCGATGTAACAAATCTGTTCACCAATGTTCCCAGATTAGACACCATTCCAATCATCAATAACCTTCTACAAAGAAAAAACATTGACCAAAATAAAAGTTCACAAATTACTTCTCTACTCCAATTTTGCCTTTCCCAAGATTTCTTTATCTTTAACGATAAAATTTATAGACAACCAGAGGGTTTAGCAATGGGAAATCCTTTATCTCCTCTACTTGCAGATCTTTTTCTAGACTCTCTCGAAACTAACTTTGTTCATTCTCAACCACAAATAATCCTATGGTACAGATATGTGGATGACATTTTAGCCTTTATAGAAGGCCCACCTTCAGAACCTCACAATATTTTGTCAATAATTAATAATCTACATCCTGCAATTAATTTTACCTTAGAAGTAGAAAGCAACAACATTATCAACTTTTTAGACCTAACTATCAAAAAGAATACTTCCTCCTTTTCTTCTTTGCCTACACTAGAATTTTCAATATTCAGAAAACCTACTCAAACTGACCATATGATACCAACATCATCAAATCATCCTTTTCAACACAAGATGGCAGCTATTCAATGTTATGTCCACAGACTTCTTAATATCCCTATGTCTCAAGAAAATTACAATAAAGAAATCTCCATCATTAAACAGATAGCAAACAACAATGGTTTTCCTTCTACTACTGTTGATAAAGTCATTAGAAAATCTATACTCAAAAAGAGACTAAACCAAGCTTTTAATGTTGATAACAAATCCAACACTACTTCCATATATAGATCCTTAACTTACTTAGGACCAATTTCAGAAAAAATTTCAAGAGTACTTGTTAATAAAATTAATGACTTAAACATCTCCTTTAAAACCAAATATAACATCAAGTCCATCTTCAGCAAGACCAAAGACAAAGTTGACAAACTAAACAGAAGTGGCATTTACAAGCTGTCCTGTGGTGACTGTAATATGACTTATGTAGGTAGAACAATGAGAACTCTGAATCAAAGAATCAAAGAACACCTCAATAACCCAGAAAAATCAAACTTTGGATATCACATTAAATTTAATAATCATTCTTTTTCTCCTTCTGAAAACAGTAAAATTTTACACAACATTCCTAATAAAAACTTTAGACTCATGAATCTCTTAGAAGATCTAGAGATATCCAAAGAAATGAAAATAAACCCTGATTGTTGCTTAAACACACAAATCAACCTCAATTGCAACTATAAACCTCTTTTTAAATTATTATGGGAGACTTTAGAGGAAGAAGGGTGACCTCATGCAATCTTGTTATATATTTTTCATACTTTTATTTTTAAACAAATTTTAAACTTTATTAAAATTTACAACATTTTGTAATTCATTTGACAGTTGTTCTTAATTGAAACATGAAAATACATTCTTAAAAAATTTTTTATGCAAGGTTCTTACAATTTTCCATCAAGACACACAGTTCTTGGTACACTTAGGTATCAGATAGCATATCATCGATACCAGGTTTCTTCTTTGTAGTGTTGTTGAACAATTTGAGCCCTTGTTCCTTAAGGATGGCTGTCAGATTGAACATGCATTGACCTTGAGCATTGACTTGAGTGAATTTGCAAATTGATGTCATTCTGTATGATGTGATGAACACATAAAATTTAATTTTAAAAAACTTAATTTTTAGAAAGTCTTGGATGACTGGTAGTAGTTCCAAACTCTAAATGGTTTTGTAAGAATAAAGGGACAATCTCTATTTCCTATATATGACATTTGTCACCTGTCACTTTTGAAAAATCGTTTAAAAGGACCGACATTTGATTTCACTAGTTCTATTCAGTCTACGTCCTCACATCAATAGATGGTCGGGTCTTAAACCCGTACCATGACAAAAAATTTTTCAATTTTTTAACGTGTTTGTGACGTCCAGTGTCGACCTTTTATATGTTTTTTATATGTTTAAAAAATTCCAACTCCTACAAAATCATAATTGTGAAACTTAAGGAAATGAGATCTCTCCTTTGTAGTGGTATTTTAAAAAATTGACGTAAGTTATAAATTACAATCTTTACCAATTAGTACTTATTAGAACATTTTATTGTAGCATAGCTCTGATGATGGCTTTGTAAAGCCGAAAGCGCTCAGCTAGGAATTGCCTAAAATATACACACTTCAAAAATACTTTTTTGCATTTTCTTTCAACTTGTCATAAGTGTGTACAAAAAATATCAGTCTTTTGATTTAAAATGTTTTTATTTCGTAGCTGTGATCCCAAGTATCCTTAATATTGCAGCCCAAATAGCATATTTTTTGCACTCTTTCTAACGGTGTATCGTTAATTGTAATTTGGGCGTTGATGCCGGTGTTCTTACTAAAGATCATTATTTTTGTCTTCTTGCAATTTAATTTTAGGCCGTATTTGTTACATGCTTCTACAACGTTATCCATTATCCTTTGGAGACCCTGCGCACTAGCTGCCAGCAACACTATATCGTCTGCATATCTAATATTGTTTAGAAGTTGGCCATTTACAGCAATCCCATCTTCTGATTCGTCCAAGGCCTATCTAAAGATGTTTTCAGAGTATATGTTAAATAATGCCGGTGACAATATGCAACCCTGTCTAACTTCTTTTTTGACTGTGAAGATCTCGGATAGTTAGTTCATTTTCTAATCGTACTGTTGCTTTTTGTTGGAGATATAAGTTTGAGATCAGTCTTATATCCTTACCATCAAGTCCTGGTGTTTTTAGGAAATCGATTAGTTTCCCATGTGGGACTTTATCAAATGCCTTCTCGAAATCAATGAAACATGCTTACACATCGTAGTTGACATATCTGGCTCTCTGTATTAGAACTTGCAAACTAAAAAGTGCTTCTCTGGTTCCGAGTCCTGCTCTGAATCCAAATTGAACTTCACTCAGTTGTTCTTCTTATTTGTGTAGGTATATGCGCGAGTGAATGATAGTAAGAAGTACTTTAAGTACATGGCTCATCAAACTAATTAATATATGTTCTTTACATTTTCTAGCGTTGGCTTTTTTAGGAAGTGGATTGAATATTGATAGTAGTCAGTTTTTTTTTTGTAAGTAACCAGTCTGGTAGATGTTGTTGAATAGCTTCGTAAGAGCTGTGATTTGGTGTGACTCTAATAGCTTTAAAATTTCACCATGCACCTCATCAGGTCCTGATGATTTCTCATCTTTAATCCGCTTAATGGCCATAGTTACTTCTTCGTTTGTTATTTCTGGGCCGTAGGGGTTGTTTATTTCAGTCGGACTTCGTACTGCATCTTCGAATAATTTTTGCATATATATTCTTTCCATCTTCGTAATTTATCTTCAATGGTAGTCAAAATTAGGCCTTCTTTACCACTATGCCTGTATTGGGTTGTTTTCTGGTATTCTGTACCTCTTTAATTTTTTTGTGCATATTAAAATCGTCATGTTTGCGTTGTAGTGTTTTAATTTCCGTTTATTTGTCCGTCAGCCATGCTTCTTTTTTTCCTGTTATATCCTTTAGTATTGTCTCATGCAAGTTTTTGTATTCGTTGTCATTTCTACCTTTTAATTTTCTTCGGTCTTCCATCATCTGCAATATTTTTATCTGTCATCCATTCTTGCTTCTTTTTTCTTTTTGATTTTAGATATTCATGCGAAATTGTGGTAATACATGTCTTCATTTCGTTCCACTGTTCTTCTATGCCTCTGATAGTGTCTTCAACTATTTTCGCAAAATTCTTATTAATTTCTGTTTTTAATTTTTTCTGGGTTTCATTTTCTTTTAGTATTTTTATATCTATCTATGGCCTCATTTTCTTATGAATTATTTTGAGTCGTATGTTGATATTTGCAACCAATAGACTATGATCTGAGAAGACGTCTGCGCCTGGATATGTTTTTGTTGAAGTGATAGAATTTTTAAATCTTTTGTTTATGTTGATACAATCAATTTGGTTTCTTATGATTCTCCCTGGGGTATCACCGGGTGCTTTCCATGTATAAAGTCTTCTTGGATGTAATTTAAAAAGTGTATTCGTTACAACCATATGCGTCTCTTGGTAGAATTTGAACCTTATTAATGCCTTTTAAAAATCTACAAAACATAAGTACCATGATATGGTTTATGTCCATGCATCTGTGGGCCAGCACATTGAAATCAAACAAACTCTCTTGTATCCATATAATTTCTAAACTCAAATTGTGGTCACGAATTGTATATTCAGAAGTTGTAACAATTTTGCCGTGTATGATTTTCAAGAATGTTTTAAGTATGTGACTCATTAAAGATATTGTTCTGTGAGCTAGGCAGGATGTTGCACTTGATTTTTTGGGGCTTTCTACAAAGATATATTGATTGCGGCCCAATGTGGCGTGAAGATTGTGGCAGTTATATATATGCAATTAAAGAGTTCAATAGATTTGCCGTTTATTGTATTTATGATGCCATATATTACTTCCTCTAATAACATTGGTGGTTTTGTATCCTCATGGGATATCCTTCCTATTGAAGAAATCTTTCCTTGACATCAGTAATCACTACACACATTTTTAAAGATATTCGTTGTCGTGTTATTCCTACAACCTGTTCTTTCTTTGGTTTTTTTGGTGTAAATTAAATCGTACTTTGTATCTAGATCTTCTATTACATCTGCCGGAAGCCACCTCCCTTTTGCTTTTCGAATTTTCTATCTGATATTTTCTTAAATTTCTTTTTATTTGTTTGGGTGTTTTGCTTTATATTTTCTTCAGTCTTTCGTAAGATCAAGAATTAATTTCTGCTGTCATCCAAGGTTTTTTTTCTTAAAGTGGTTTGAGGGTTTCTGTTCTAACAGAGACAACTTCATGTTTTCAATTTATGGTCAACAGTTAAAGTTTCCGCATTACCCTCTTTGACCTTAAGTTCTCGTTTATTTTAAATTTCGTTTCCTCAAAGATTTGAGCCTCTATATTGCCATTGCCTTGGCAGTAGGGCTGTTTACAGTATTTAAAAAAAATCCATTAAAAGATAAAGATTGGACGTGGAGAACATGGAAAATAAATAACAGATCGAAAGCATAGAGCAAATTAAGAAAAAACAAAAATTTTAAAATAAATCTCTTAATGTTATTACCTCAGATGCAGCACGTAAGGGAATCAAAAGAGATTGATGAAAAATTAAATTCAAGAAAGAATAAACTTATGTTTAGAATTGCAATGTCTCTATGAAACTTTTATAGAAACGACTAGAATCTTAAAAAGAAAATTGAAACGACTAAAATCTTAAAAAGATAAAATTGAAACCAGCAGACCATTGGGATAGAAAGGCATAGAAAAATTGCAGATAAGGGCGGAGATCAAAGGATGTTTAAAAGTAATAACGAAAGGTCTTTGGGGCACAGTTTTTTCGAAAAAAGTTGCTATGTAGTAATAAATCTACTTTATGTACCATAATCCTCTAGAATCTACCCAATCTACGTTTCATTAATACCATTATGTATATCTGCCAGGAATGATACAAGAGATCAATTTTGATAGGATTTCTTACACAAACATGTGCGTATATTAATTGTGTTGCCATAAAATTTGTAAAAAATGACAAAGTCGCAAAAACAATTGGAAAAATTGCGCCGCAAGAAATTATAAAATTGGCCCATGCGGTCGGCCATCTTAGATAGTTGTCGCGGGGCGGAGTTTCGTTCTCCAATGAATCAAAGACATCAAGTGTGCCGCGAACTTGTTTCACCGATCATCGTGTACTACGTAGACCGCGACTCGCACTTATCTGCGATCTCAAATATGCTAACTTGGGTGTATTAGTACGGTCCAAAAATTCTTTCGGTACCATTCACCGGTACAGCCGAAGAGGAATCGGTAACCCTTTCAGATTGGATTTAACATTCAAATCTAAAATACGATCTAAATTACATACGGCACAAATAGTTTCTTGTAATTGTTCATTAAAAATCTTACAATCATTCTGGTTCTGGAAGAAGTGAAAAACGATGGGTTCAGATATATTTTCAGATTTAATTATGAAGCAACGACTTTTAATTGATCATTTACTCTTTTAAATCGAAAATAATTTTTAACTTTATCCCTTATATCCTACTTATATTTTTCTTACTGCATGAGGAGTAGCTACTTTACAAGCACAAGGTATTTCTATAGTTCAAATTAATTCTATTGGTCAATTATGTAGAATTACTTTCATTTTGCTTTTTTTATGTTCTATTCTTTTATTTAGTTATAGAGGATATAATGTTATTCTTGTGCTCTGTGATATAGAAGAAACTTATACTAGAGCCAGTTTTAGCCAATTTTAATTGGTTTATTGTTTTATATTTTGAATATTTTAAAGATATTTTTTCGAACCCTACGATTTACAGTAAAGAATTCTATCTCCTAAGCTGTCAAGTCTTTCTTTTTTATATATATATATATATATATTAGCCTAAAGTCAATGGATTAATCTTCAGGTGGAATATCTGCGATGCCGATAGAGAGAGGTGCCAAGATATTGCTGTCACAATTATCCTCCCAACTTAGTCCTAATTCCTTTTAGGAATGTGGACAACGGCTTGGAGCTTCTTCCCCTAGGTCTTTTTCCTTGAAGTTTTCAGCCTATTTTTCTGGCATAAATACTGCAAATATCTCTGTTGTATTCTGTATCTCTGTTAAGATAATAGCCAAAGTCTAAAGACAGGCATGGATGGAATCACGAGAAACAGCCTAATGAATTATTTATTCCTCAGGTATTCGTCCTACTCTTATGACATTATTAAATATGCTTGTTAACTAGTGCATTAGCTATGGTTAGCCGTATTTTATGAGCTTGTTTGCTGTTCCATCGTGCTTTGGAGCCTTTCTATTTCTCAGTTTCGTTAGAGCTTCTATTGCTGTCATTTAGCTGTGATGGTTCACGTGTATCAGATCTTTCATTTCTGTTCTTTGCTTTCTTATGAATCTTTATATTTTTTTTCCATCATATCATAGGAAAATTAGGAAATATGTGGTCAGGGAGAATCTGGAGAAAATGGGAATGAGACAATGAGAAATAGTGACAAAGGACCGACGAGCGTAGAAGGCAATATAAACGCGACAAATTCTCACGAAGAGTTGTAACGCCATTGATGGTATGATGAAAGCCTATGTTATCTGAAGTTAGGTAGATATTTCTTGAAAGTGATAATGTCAAATATTATTTTTATTATTGAATATTAACTTCTTTTGATCAGCGTTTGGCAACTTTATTAGTAGCAAATTGTTCTTTTAATTGTGTCTTATTTGGATTTGCAATTAAGGCGATATAATCTGCAACTTTTACAATTTACAATGAACTTTGATAGTTTTGGTGATGTGAGATAAAAGTGGCGCCTAATAATGAAACCTTCGGCTATTTCCGATCAATATGAGATGGCAAATGGCGTACCTAGTTGATTAGATTGAACAGTTTACTCATGTAAATTTCTTTTGTTATAATTGACTATAATACAATTTACTATTTTTTATTGGAAATATAAAATAAGTTTATTTTAACGTTTCGATTTCCATTTCGGAAATTTTTAAGAACGTTTTTCCCAAGTTGAAATCGATAAACTTATTTTAAAGTACACGTGTGGCTTATTTCCCATTATTTTTGTCATTGTTTTGTTGATATTATTGTTGTTAGCTTTTAAAGTCTTATGTATCATAGCATATTTTGTGATATTTTAAGTAATATTTTAAAATGGCGGACGAGCGCCATTTTGTAAAATTATTTTAATCGCGATCATATGCCAACTAATACTTTCAATCATGTGAACTCTCTTATGTCATTCGGTATCTTTCTAGATTTATGTAACATTATGTGGCGCCATTTAAAAATAATGACTGTGCAATGTTCAATAGAGATAGCGCTGAAAAATATGCACTACCCCTAGTAGTTTGATCGTTTTCGATAACGAAAATGCAAAAAGCGTTTGAGCATTTTGGTTAATTTTTTCAGTTTCTCATATTCTGATATACATTTTTTATAAAAGATATATGGAATGTAATATATCGATCATATATGGAATGTAATAAATATACCATCTGAAAGCTCTTGTGCTGCTCAGTAACCAAATATCTTCTTCTTCAATTGATATGTCCGTTAGTAATGATCATTTCCACTCTAGGTTTCTAACTTTCAAAACAGTTGTTTTAAAGGCCTGTTTTGAGCTGCAACCATACATATCATTCTCTTAGGTTCCTTCAACCTATATTGTCTGGCTGGTCGTGAACCTAAGACCAAAAAAAATTCTCTTAGGTTTTTTAGACTATGCTATTCGTCTTCCCACACTCCAAAGGGTTGTGGCATGTTATGACTGGGGATTTGTCCCTTGTTGTTAAGTATATTTGACAGCTATTTTAAATAAAGCATTTTATGTTTTTGCTTAAAAGAGCAATTTAAATGTAGACATAAAAATTGTATGCCAACGTTTAATTATTGCTATACTTTAAAAAGTTTTATCGAATTAATCTTCTTCAATAGCTATAGTACGAGCGGTCAGAGTGCAGTTGGAGAATGTCAGAGAATGGTCCGGGATGCGGAGAGTCGAATAACTCTTCAGAATAGCTCAATATAGAGTCTTGCCGTGTTAATCGCCACGTCAAGGGGACTTAATATGACACGTTCAAAAGAAGAAGAACGTTGCATAAAAGGCGGCTCCTAGTTAGATCTTATATATTCCTCTAAGGGAGAGCGCCCACCAAACTGGCATGGCAAGTAGCAAGTAGCGCGCGTCTAGCATGTTACGTAAAATGTAACCAATGAAAACGAATGATTCAGCGCACATTTAGTGCCATAAATCATACGGTGTCTTTTACGGTGTCCCTGCTTGTGGGTTTCATGAAGTATTTTTCCGTTTACACGTCCCACTTTTTTTGATTAAATCCACCCTGTTCAAAATCCGCTGCATGCATCTTCTTCTAGTTCCCATTGTTGTGTATTACCGATCCTGGTTGAGTAGTAACTTTATTATATTATTCATAACAATATTTTGTCTTTGGTCTATAAAAGTTTGAATCATTTTACTTCAGACGTATGTTTCACTGCTATAGGTATGTCAATATTTGCTGCGGAAACTATATCACCATCTGCATGACTGAAACACCATCATTTGCTACTCGTTATTTCATTCGTTATTATTCCATGGTAAATAATATTTTTTAATTTTCAGATATCTGGAAATATACTTTATAGGCATCTTTTACTGGACTATAATCTTTACCGTATAAGTTTGACGTAGTATCTACATCAAATAATTGATAACACGAAAGTATAGTAATTGCGGACATTGCTAAGAGAAAATTTTCCTTTAGATTAAGGAAAATCTAATGGATGGTTATTTGTTCGGTAGTCGTAAATACATCGGATGAAATTTAATAAAAAATTGTATCATAGTTTGACGTATTAGGGATTAGTCATCTCATGATATTATTAATGCGTTGTAAACAGAATATTATTTATATTTCAAAAGATAAGTTGTTTAAATTTGTGTTTTTTTGTTATCTTGTCATTAACTATTTTAAGGGAAAGATAACCAAAACTTGTGCTATGAATGTGTGCTTGTCCTAGGATACCTTTTTTTAAAGTTTATAGTTTTTTTTTAAACTGTTTAAAAAATAAATAATTAAAGGATATACATTGACTGGTCGTCGGCGGATTCAATTATAATTTTATGCTTGATTAAAACTGTTGGCTAAATGTCTGCTAGTTTTCATTGGTGGATGCTAACATTCGTATCAACTTTGTTTAATCTACCCTTTTAGTCCATCTGGAATCTCCTTTCTAAGTAGTCCATCTGTTGCCACGTGGGTTTTAGTCTACTTCATTTGCATGGTACCATTCTGTCCTCGTGATCTCCTTATCAACCATATTTTCTTTATACGGTTCTTTTCTTTTTAACACTTTTCTTCATTGTAACCCTTCTTTTATAGTTACCCTAAATATTGATTCCTTTGAGTATAAAATTCATTATCTTTGATTATACAAGAACAATTTAACATCATAGTTAATTCATAATACCGTAGATTAAGCGTAGATTCAGTTCTATTCAACAGTATATAGTTTGTTTTTGTAGTTGTATCTACCAGTATAACGTAGAAAGACAGGTTTATTTTATATGTATTTCTGATTAGTAGGAAAGAAACATAAAATGACTGAAAACCAACAGAAAATATCTGAAATCCAAGACAGAATACCTATGAGATCAACAAACAATGAAAAACGCTAAAAAGCTGTCTCTTCGTTTCATGCAAAGATATCTTAAAAGAGCCGATAGTACCGAAAGATAATTAAATGACAAAAATGAAAGATAATTAAGCCAAGAACAAAGGCAGTCACAAATACAAAATTATTAACAATGAGATCAGTAAAAAGATAAATAGAGATAGAACAAACTTACTTTGAGGAAAAATTTAAAGAGGTATAATTATCTTCAGAACAAATACGATCTATTCAACCTATGTAAAAAGGTTAAAGAAATGACAGGATTGCAAAAAAAAACACATTAGATAAAAACGGGAACAGCATGATAACGACTGACGAAAGACTAAAGCGATGAAAAGAATATATTGAAGATTCAAAGACAAAGGAGGAAACATACAAGACATATCTTTAGCAGAAAAAGAACAAGTAAAGAAATCACAAAAACAAGCGAAGAAAGATAATAAGATTATAGCTGTATTTGAAATGTTCTGCTGGAGACGAATGCTGAGAATACTATGGGTGACCAGAAGAACATATGAATCTATACCAGCTAAACATAAAGAAATTACTAAGAACACAAATATAAGAACAAATAATAACACTATTTTGAACTTATAATAACACTTTTAGAAGGCAAAAGAAGTCGAGGTAGATATTGTTGCTACTATGGGCTCTCCATTGTTAGAATTTACTAGAATGACAAAAGATAGAAAGACGTGGAGCAACATTGGAAAAATCTGCTAATAGCTTTATCTGTATCACGATATCTCTATCAGTTTAAGGACTAAGAAGAAGAAGAAGAAATATGATTAGTTAATATTCTGTTTTATTTGTCCCAGCCAAGCTCATTTGAGAATAAGCCTTAACAATTGGCATCCAAATAAAGTTTTGAGTTTTATTGATACACATTGACTCCCAACTTTCAAAGGCTAGTTATATTGTTACAACACATATTTATATTGATGTATTCACTGCAAGACGAAATTTAATCTTTTATTTTAAGTTACTTTTGCTAGCAAGTTGTTATTGCTATACCGTCTTACTAAAATAGATCCAAAAATTACAAATATGTAAGGTATATGCAAAAGATCTGTCAAGTCTTAGTGTGGAAAGATCTACGACTCCTTTATCTACAATATATGCGCTTTAAAGACCACATTTTAACATTATGACGTGGATAGAAAATGTCTGCGTTGATATTTAAAAATTTTTGTTTGTGGGTAATGTTTGGACCTCATACGATGTTTTATTTTTGGTTGAAAAAATGTAACTATACTTATAAAACTTAGTATAAGTATAGTATAAGTAGTATAAGTACTAAACCCTTTGAATTATAGGAATTTGCATAACAGAACAAATTACTGTGGTACTATAAGTCATTGCCCACCAAATAATGAAAGGTAACTAACTAAGCAGTTGTGAATAGACTTTGATTTTTTATCAAAGACCTACTAAATTCAGAGTAATGACTAAACAAACACAAACTTTCAAAATATAGAATGACTTCTACAAAACTTTTTTCATATAACTTATGGTTAACGTTTTCTTTTTCAGGCACAAAATAGCAAAAGCTGTATTAGACGAATTTCGAAGATGGCCTCCAGAAACTTTACTACAAGACTTACCAGAAATTATGAAAGTTCTTACATCGACAGCTGATGGTGAGTAAACCTTTAAAAGATCTCCATTTTTTACGATATACGATGAGATCAATCAAATTTCTTATTTGAAAAATTTTTTTCCACGACGCGACCTACACATTCTTGGTAAATCGATGTTTTCTTCCCCCTTCCCCCTACGAAGGGTGTTTGTTGGATGAAGCCCGGAGGTAGGAGTAGCAAACATTTTTGCATCTTTTTTGGGTCCCAAAATTGACATTGTCAGCAAAATTCAGCTTGTGCGTATGATTTTTAGAGGTTCAGTGGCATTTTCGTCTCTGAGGACTGCAGTAGAAGATGAAAAAAGGATCTTAGTGCGGCCTACTGGGAAAATAGTAAAATAGTAGAAAGGAGTCGGGGTCTGTTGAATTCTTTAGAAGGATTGCGACTCATTTACTAGCGCGATTCTTGTTTGTTCTATTACGAACTGTTAAATTTTTTACTTTACGAAAACAGTTAAATTTCTTTGGTGAATATACATTAGAAGGAGCAAAATTGTAAGCATATTATTTGTGGATATTGGATAGTACTCTGACTGAATGATTTGTAGCATGGGTAAACGATAAAATAGTTCATCAATATTCTACTGTAATATTGAGTTTAAAATTATACTTCGAGGGAGGATAATTTACTCGAGTCATCACTCGAGTGATGACCCTCTTTGCCTAGATAGTGTTGCAATTTGGTTTTAACTTTGGTGAAACGATGTTTCTTAGTTTTGTCTAATACATACTAATATTCAGTCATGAGATTTCTTAGACAAAAAAAGTTGGATGTCAAGTTACTCTGTCAGGCCTCTCAACATTGTTTCTATTTTATCTTGCCCACGGTATTTCTCTCCTCCTGCTTTCTATGAACCACCTAGTAGTACGACCATATTTGACCATATGTTATAATTTTAGGCTTCTTTATACTATAATCTTCATAGTACTACTTTAATTTACTGCGTGGTTGATTCTTCTTTTATATCCTCACTCTTTATCCCTCCTAAAATGCTTCTTCAGCATTTTCAATTCCCATCTTTCTAGCCGCTACTCCTAACTTTATTTAACAGCGATATTTGAGTTAAAAAGTATATGCTGTACTAATATTAAATAACTTTTTTTTAATCTTCCCATTCTGTGAAATTATTTTCGTAAAATAAATCTTTAAATGTAGTATCATCATTCTGGCTTTACAACCCTGTATGGTTCCTAGCCTCCTTAAGAATTTCTCCCCAGTCGTCCCTATCCATCGCCTTTCTCAGCCAAACACGTATTCTCATATTTCTCATGTCTTCATCGATGTTATCAAGGAACCTTGTTCTGGGTTTTCCTCTTCTTCTCTGACCAATGGGTCTATCAAGGAGCGTTTTTCCTGCTGGGACATTTTGTTCCATTCGCATTACATGCCCTATCCACCTCAGACGTCCTATCTTAATATGTTTTACGATATCAGGGCTCCTAGTATATTCTATTACGTTCTAAGTTGTATCGTCTTCTCCACATTTCATTGTCATTTACTGCTCCATAAATTCGCTTTAGTACTTTTCTTTCGAAACATTTCTTTCTTTAAATGTAGTAACAATCTAAAATTCTTTCAACAGTTTTCAACTTTTTTGTTATTAGTTGAATTCTTCATTATTCCTTTTACCACTTTGTCCTTAGCTCTAATAAAAGTAACATCCGTATCCACAAATTAGATAAAGACGAGAAATTTCTATAGTTTTTATTGTGCGAAAATCTGGATAATGCAGGTTAAACACTATATTCGTATTTCTTAAGGTTCGTCTTAACTTTTATTAATTATTTTCGTTTAATTTTCGATAGGATAGATTTGATTTCAATTTTCGGCAAAACAAAAAACAAATTACTTTCGACACATCAAGTTGGTCGACGTATGATTTGTATCCTGAGTATTGATACATTTTCGTATCGAATATCGAAGTTGTGGGAATTTATCTGCACAATTACTTCCATTAATCATAAATTGATTAGATCACCTGAGGTCCTGAGGCATGTAAATATAACAGTTCCGTCGTTTAACAAGGGAAGGGCCAATATGCATGATTTTAATTGATGCGAAATTGAATTACATGTTAAATCTATAGAATTGCCTCTTACCAGTTCTGTATCTGTCATTTTGGGTTTCACAAGTTTGTAAATAACTGCAATTATACATTTACACCCAAAAGGCTTGGCATATTATATATTATAAAATTAATTAAAAAAAAAACGAACAAATACACCAAACTAAAACCATATTCTGCTAAACTAGCTATCCTAAACAGTTTAGTTACCCTTACTCAGTGAATCTTGTCATGTGCAATTTTTTGTATAACACATTTGCGTAAACTAGAGGTAAAATGATTTTTCGAATAAGTGGCTAATATCTCAAGGAAGTAGATATTTTCATCTATGAAATTTGACTAATCTATTATGAAAACAAAACTAATTATCGATAAAACGATCATAAGATCAATAGTTCTCTATGGTGCTGAACTTTGGTAAATAAACCAAAAGAAGCAAGTAATGTTGAAAATTTGGGAAAAGGAAAGTGCTTACTAAAATATATGAAATAAGGAAGGATGAATATGTTTCAGGAGGTCCAACATTGAACTGATGTAGCTATACGGCAAGCTCTGATCACAAACATCAAATGCCACCATAAATAGTATAAATAAGGTAAAAAAATAAACAGAATTATTTTAAATAACATACCGGCATATTTATGTTTCGTGGACCGTAAGAAGGCATTTGACCGAGTAAAAGACGTTATCCACTTACTGTATGCAAGAGAGATACCTCTAGGAATAATCAAAACGATCGAAAATATCTACCAAAACAACACAATAAAAGTAAAAGTAGAAGAAGAACTAATCGACCCTATTGAAGCTGGCAATGGGATAATACAGGGAGATTCCCTTGGTCCTCTATTGTTGAACCTGATTATGGATGAAATAATAAAAAAAAAATAAGAACTAAGAAAGGATACAAGATGGGAGAAACACAAATTAAAATAATCTGCTATCCAAACGACGAAACTACTCTCTCAAAGTGAAGATTATTTACAATGTATGCTGCACCAATTTAATATAAACGCCAGAAAATTTAACATGTTAATTTACCCAAAAAAGACAAAATGCGTGGTTACAACAGCAAATTTACTAAAATGTAAATTGGATCTGGAAGGTCAGATAGTAGAACAAGTGATGAAGTGTAAATATCTAGGCATCACATGATCTAGCTAAGGAAAGCTCGAAACTGAAGTGGAAGAACAAGTGAAGAGAGCAAACAGAGCCCCAGGCTGCCTGAATGAAATAATATGGAGGAATAAAAATATCGGAAAAGAAACGAAAGACAGAATTTACAAAACAGTCATCAGACCAATAATGACATACGCGACAGAAACAAGACCTGACGCAGAGAGGACAAAAAGGGATGTTAGAAACAGCAGAGATGAAAACACTTAGAAAAATTGATGGTCAGACACTATGGGACAGAGCTAGAAGTACAGATATACGACGTAGATGCAAGGTGGAGAACATCATGAACTGGGCAAGAAATAGAAGAGTAGAATGGAATGATCATATAAGCCAACAAATAGAGTAGTGAAGACGGCAAGAGACGGTTCTCCGATAGGAAGACGATCAGTAGGAAGACCACGAAAACGGTGGAACGACAACTTACTGGAGGCACATTGAAAAGGCACATGTCTATATAAAAAGAAGAAGATTTGAAATAATAATCAAGCCGTTATTAGTGTTTTACATCTACTTTTTTTCAGCTTTTGACGTCTGTTGTATTCATATAAGGCTCAATTGAATCCTTTAATATCTTATTAAGATTATTTTTTAGTTCCTTAATTGTGCTGTGTGCATAGATTTATTTTTGGTTTGAGGAGTATTCCATTTCTTCTAGACTGTTTATTCTTTTCTTTCCTATTCATTTTAATTTTGGTTTTGCTTGATTTGATGTTTTTCGTTCACTGATTTTATGAAGTATAAATTTTTTCATTACCACGTTTATTAACACATTTGTGATAACAAAACACCAGAATACAAATACAAAGATAAAAGTCGGCATAAAAATGTTATAAACTGGCAACATACCATAGCATGTTACATAAATTAATAGAAATTCCCATGTCAAAAAACAACTTCGAGATAGAATTGAATATCATTAGACAAATCTTCTTCTTCCTATGCCGTCCCCATTAACGGAGGTTGGCGACCACATTTTTAAAATCTTCTCTGTCTTTTGCAACGTGGAATAATTCGTCTACAGTCATGTTTGTCCAGTCTCGAATATTTCGCAGCCATGACTTCCTCTTTCTACCTATTCCCTTTTTGCCATCGACTCTACCCTGCATGATCACCTGCAGAAGACTATATTTATTATTTCTTAGTATGTGTCCAAGGTATGCAGTCTTGCGTACTTTTATCGTTCTCAACAATTTTTTGACTCGACCCATTCTTCTCAGCACTTCCTCATTGGTGACCCTGGCAGTCCATGGGATTCTCAACATTCTCCGGTATATCCAAAGTTCAAAGGCTTCAATCTTTTTAACTATTTGCGCTTTTAGTGTCCATGTTTCTACCCCGTACAATAATTGCGACCAGACGTAACATTCAACAAACCTCAGTCTCAGCGCAATATTCAGATTTTTGTCACAGAACAATTGTTTGAATTTTAAGAACGCTGCCCTTGCCATTTCTATTCGTACCCGGATCTCTTGGTCTGGATCTAATTCTGTGTTGATGTAAGCTCCCAGATATTTATATTTTGTCACTCTCTCTATTTGCTGTCCACCAAGAGTTAGTTGTTCATTATTTATTGGACTCCTTTTTACTTACCTTACCTTTAGCACAGGTAAATGAGTATATCTATCTAGGACAGGGAATCAGAGCTAATAGAGAAAATCAAACAGCCCAAATATCGAGACGAGTAAGAATGGGATGGGCAGCGTTCGGCAAACTTTCTTACGTTCTAAAAAATCAAACAATCCCTCTATACTTACGAAGCAAGGTATATAACTCCTGTATCATACCGGTGCTCACCTACGGAGCACAGACATGGACATTTACACAGGCCAATTTGGATAGGATAAGGAAGGCACAAAGAGCGATGGAGAGACAAATGTTGGGTGTATCACTTAGAGATAGAAAACGTAACCAGTGGATCAGAACCAGAACAAAGACAGTAGACGCGATAGAACAAGCAGCAAAACTGAAATGGAAATGGGCTGGACACAATGAACGTCTCCAAGACGGACGATGGAACAATGCCATTGGAAAGTGGCGTCCATACAATGCAAAGAGATCAAGAGGCAGACCACAGATGAGGTGGAAAGATGACATCAGGAAACAAGGAGGTCCCACATGGCAGAGAACAGCTCAAGATAGGGAAAGATGGAGAGAACTGGGTGAGACCTATATCCAACAATGGAAGGATAGAGAATAGGTTCAAAAAAAAACAAATAGCAGCAAACAATGGCTACAACGAACAGATAAATAAAATATTAAACCAAAAACTGCATAAGCCCTGAAATTATTCTTTCGACCAACAGAGAGTACTTTTTGCTTGATGACGTATACAGGCAAGATATCATCAGAAATAGCCAAACACATAAAAAAGATAGTAATGCAAGCTTTCAGAACAAACTTAAGCAAATATATTAAAAACAAGGAGAGCCAAAGGAAAAGCACTTACATTGTGGTGTATACAAACTTACAAGTGGTAACTGCCGAACAACTTACATCGGTCAAAAGGGTAGAATTTTTAACAAACTGATAGCAGAACACAAAAGGGCTTTCAATAATACAAAAACAGATTCTACTTATGCACTTCACATTCTGGAAGGTCTTAAGCTATCATTATTAGAATCTATGGAAATTAACAAATTAAAAAATATAGATATAATTATTATGAACGACTAACTTGAGACAAACAGTTCTCCTCTCCTCAACTTATTTAGTTAAAGTCTATAAAGTAAAGAGCTCACAAATACTGGTAGTAAATTATAATAAAATTTGTGGAATAAAACAAAAGTTTTCAAAAGTATTGCTTGATACAATTTTTTTATTTGATTTGTTACGCCACTGCCTGGATATTTGAGCACATCCCGTTTGAGTTTTGTTATCGCGATTAGAACGGTCGTTTTATGCTTCTTCTGATCATTCTTTTCGGACTTTATGAGCCAGGTCAGGGAATGAGGATTGACTGACATGTTGTCATAGCGACATTTAGAATTGACCCTATGTTGTTTTCAATTTTCAGAAAGTCCTTATTTTCCAAACTCAGGTATTTATATTTCATGTCTATTTTACGTTCACCTTCGAGCAGTGATCTGAAATTGACAAATAATACTTGAAATCGAAAGTTGACAATAATAATTATATTGAGGCACTACGTGTTAAACCAGTGGCGGGATAAGATTGCATTTTGTTACAAAATATTTTATTAAAATTCGTTAATTTCGATTTTTGAAAAAAGGTTTAAAATGTAATGGCATGTGTCGCAAAATAGGAAAACAAAATAGTATATCGATGGAAGGCAACCCTATATACGTATTTCTGACTATTGGTTGTCTTCAGTACGGTGCAGCCAATTTAAAAAAGGAGCATCTTAACTTGGGAAAGGATCATAATCGATATACTATTTTGTTTTTTTATACTTTTTTGTTTTCCTGTTTAGCAAGACATGCCAATACATTTTACTTTTATTCTTCACTCGCACCTTTTTTAACTTTAACATTAATGTTTTCTCTTTCTTTCTCAAAACTAATTTCAATATTACAAATTACAAACACAGTTTAGAAAAGAGACATATGGTTCAGAATCCTGTGTTGTTGAGACTCACTCATGAGCCAAATAAAGTCATTTTTAACCCAATCTTACATTTCTCATGTTTGGCAATTGTTCACCTATTAACTCCAATAGATTTTGAATCAGGAGGATTACATGTATAGTTGTACAAATACCAAAATTTCGCCCGTCTTTTGAGTATTCATTATATCGGTCCTCTTCGGTCTAAAACTTTTGTGACTGTTGTGTTTTCCCATCAGCTGATTACATTCTTTACCTATTTGCTGTCACAATGACAGGCTTAATAAAACTTCCATACAATTCACAGTTGTAACATCTTCAAAAGAATCCTTACTTCAGTCTTCTACATAGTCTTAAAAACTCATTAAAATTTTCGTTCGAAATGTCGGTCAATCTCGGTCATTCTGTGTGTTTGTCCTCGTCTTTGGTCTATATGTTAACACTGATCTTAAGGTTATTTTAAACATTTTATTTTAAGCCTTCTAGAAAATTTTGAGGTCATTAATCTTCTTACGTCGTAGCAACACTTATTTTCTCCAGTCCGTAACGATCCTAAATATATGAAGGTTTATACATCCCAAAATTCCATATTAAGAAGGCTACAAAAGGATTGCGAGGTCATAAAGCAGATCAAAACAAGAAAGCTGGAATATTTAGGCCACATTACCAGAGGTGCGAAATATGAGATATTAAGGCTCATAATGCAAGGTCAAGGGTAAAAGATCCATAGGAAGACGAAGAATTTCCTGGCTGAGAAACCTACTACAAGAACTACAAGAAGAAGAAGAAATTACATATAATCAATTATTAGTCTAGATATCTGATTTATTACATGTCGTCGTTAGGAATGAAATATCTCCAATGTAAAAATATCCTAATTTTACAGGAGACATAAAAAACAGTTAAATAAGGCTATTTTATATTGTATTAAATTAGTACTTGATTTTTTTGGCCAAACTAAGATTGATATTGATATTAAGGTGAAATTGATTCCTTAAATCAGTACAAAGATTAAACTAATAAAAAAAATATTACAAACGCGCACATTGGAGAAATTATAAATGATTGAACCGGTACATAGCAGGAATTTCAAATATTGTGTATGGCATGTCATAGTACTATACACCTTGAATTTGGTGTTATTAGGGGAAAAAGAGTCATATAAACAGTAAAGTGATTTGTATTATCTTTATTTTAAATAAACAAACTTCGACATGTAGTATCAGTGTATTATATTTTTACGAACACCACCGAAAGTATTATTTTTTGTTGATTTTAGGAAGAGTATCGTAAAAGTGATGATGATCTTTTCAATAACTGATTTGAGGTCTTGCAGATGTTTGAACTTGTCTTCTGATATTTCAGGAGGTGTCTTGAGAGCGAGTTTTCATAAACAGGCAGGTCTTGGCTTTGTCTTCTGTGTGGTAATAGCTTCCAGTTATCTGAGTAATCAGTGGTGTAGTATACCTCTCCATTGGGACTATATTTTAATTGTCTTATATCTACAACTTGCGGATCTTTGGCATTTTTTCCAGGTCTTATTGAACGAAAGTTACTATCCAATAGCGTACTTTTTAAAGAACGTAAAATCTACGTTTTTAATATTATACGGATGTTTTGGCCGAGCAAGACGCATTCTAGCAATGTAATCCATCGGTGAATCAATTGGAGTTTGAAAGTAATGTTCCAAAGTTAAATGAACTGAATCTGCTTCCATCATAGTATGGCCTTTTTCCAGATATAACTGCTGTATTGTAAGGGATTTTGATCTTGCTGAATCACTTAAAGCACTAGCCAGAGTTCTTTTTCGATTTTGGTAGTTGCATCCATCTGAGATGAATACAAGAGTTTGATAGTTAGCAAGAATATTATTTATATAATCTATAAGACAAGATGTAAATTCATTGCTACTGACTCCACCATTTGCTGCATGCCAAACGTACAACTGGACATCTTCATCATTTAGTGAATAAATGGTGAAGTTGTGTACTTGGAGTTTGAGCTTATAATACGATTGGAAAGCTAATACTTTTGGACACGTTAAGAAACTTTGAATATCAACTGTGAGAACCAATTTTTCAGAATTTGCGCTACTTTTTAATAACTCTTTTGCCCGTTCTTCCTTCTTTCTGCTTTTGACATGTGCTGATCATAATCTTCAGTACTTATTGTCTTCATTTTATGTGCAACACACGTATCACATTGATCTTTCCTTTGCTTATTATGTAAGCCAATTTTCTCTGCTTCTAAAACAACTTTAAACAACTTGATATGAGCAACTGACTGCTTTCTATCATCGCACCATTCTTTATATAGTCTGTACATGTTATTTGTTGTTATGATACTGTTGTCAACATATATTCTTCTAGTAGATGCTCTACAATAGCTGCTAGTAGATGTGGTGAAGGAACTTTAGGAATATCTTGCAACCATTCCATAACATTATTTTCTTTGCAAATTTGTCTCATTTTTCTTGGAGTAATCTTGTTGAATGTTGGAATCTTGTAGACTTTCACTAGAAGTATCAATTTCATGAGTGGCTGGCTCCCTTGAGACCCATCGTTTCATTGTGTCTTCTCCTAAATTTAATGTGTTCAAAACATAACTCGGCACACCTTGAGGTAACTTCCGTCTTTAGAAACAAAAAAAGTCACGATCACTTTTCTTTTTGGACCGTTTGTCTGAATTTTGAGTATCTTTTCGGCGCCTTTGCACTGCTCTTGCCCGAACAAGATTTTTAACATAAATGCTTCTATGTTCCCACGACGTAAATGTCCAAATTTTTTAAAAATTCGTAGTCTATCGTCCTGCGTAATTAAAGAACATCTAAATGAGTGTTCTTTTAAACATTTTGGCGTTATAATATGGTTACATCGCTTCTTAACTGACATGCCATTCCGTCTGGTAATATGTTGTACATCGCCAAAAAACAAATTTTGCCTTTTTCTTGTTCCAATATAGTAGCTGCAGGCAAACTGAAATAAGAAAAATAATTATTACCTACTTAATTTAAGCAATAATGAGATGAAAGATTTCTAACCGTAGTAGTGAATTTGTTTACATACCTGTTTTTGGATTTTTCAATATAAATTTTCATTTTCAATAGGAGCAAAAGATATAATTTTGCCGATCTTCTTTAAGTGAATTTTGTACAACTATTTTAGTTCTTGTCTTGAAAACACTCATTTTGCACTGATATTATTTCTGCACATAGCTTATTTCAAAAAATTTGAGGATAGGAATTTGACAGATGAAGTATGAAATACCTCCAATGTGCAGATATTATAATAGATAATAGCTCCAATGTGTTTTTTAAACACATTGGATTTATTTCAGTCCAACAATTAATAATATGTTACATTGGAGTAATGCATTTTTATACATTAGCGAAGTTAGGAATCGGTACGCACATTGGATATTTTTCTAGACTGTAAAACTATTCATAGCGATTCAGAATAGTTTAAAATCTGATTTACTAGAAATTTGCACATTGGAGGTATTTCATTCCTAACGACGATGTGTTTCTGTTTTTGGATATTTATTTTTAAGGCTATTCCATTACCAACACAAAAGCTGTGGTCGCCGACTCTATGGAGTCGTTGTTTCCAACACCAGACTGGAGTTGTTTTCAAAATTGTTTTATACCTATTTGAAAAAAATCAAGCAATTGATATTCCAAGTATAAAAAAGCAACCAAATCTAGTAAAGTCTTTCCATAATAAAATAAGATCCATTGTACTAACACAGTGTAAAATCCAAACGTTTTTTGAAATGACGCCATCATTTACTGTTTTTTTTTTAATGTAGGTACCAGTTGCAAGTTTATGGTGCATTTCTTTTTTAGCGTCTTCTTGATTTTCTTTCATTTATGTCGATTGCTGCCCTAATTATTTGCTGTCAGTGAACTTGACATAATAAATTTTCCTTTTTCCAATATCCATTTGGAACCGAATTTTATAGTAACATAGCGTGGGCTATTTCTGCAAAATAGGTTCTCAAACTTTGATTTTTAAAATTTAAAAATGATTTTTTCGCAACTTTTGTAATGTAAACTGTCTTATTTCTGTTGAAAACTCTTCGCATAATTGGTATATCTGAGCTCACTATTATTTAAAAGAAAACTAAATGATTGAATTTGCTTAACTAAAGATATTTTTTGTTATTACTCATCTACTTCTAAGTATTTCATTAGTATATTTGCAAAAAAAAGAACACATTTTACAAAGCTTGTTTTACACACATCCTTCGCTGCTTACACTCTTCTTCGCACCCTCTCCCGTAGATCCGCTGTTGTATTTCATCGTCGACATCGTCGTTGTCGTTGTTGTTCTATTCTGGGGCGCGTTGAACTTGAGCCGCCACGTTTCCGGTAGAGAGAGGCAGGAAGTAGCGCACGTGGATCATTCTCAACGACGACTATCACCAAAGTCGTGCGTACAGGAAAACCAAGCGGGTTTAAATAGTAATAGTAACTTTATTATTTAATTCCACTAAAGGACCTGTCTTTATAGTAATAAATCATTTTTTCACTAAATGTAACCGGTCTAGTCGAAACTATATTAAAAGTTTAATACTAGGGTTTAATTAATTACAGATCTTTTGGTACCAGAAAACTAATATAAAAATTAATTGCCGACCATGCTTCCCAATGGTAGAATGCTTCCCTTTAAAACGTGATTATTTATGTAATTGAAAAAATATTTTATCTCGATACATAATTAACCTTCTGTTCTAATCATTCGTAGTATCATTTCTAGTATATTGACAAGAAACGAATACATCGACGTTTTAGTTGTGGGTGGTAAAAAAAGTTTTGTGAACATATGTGTATGTAAGATTTTCACAACGTCTGTAACTCAACTTATAACTATTGCTTAGAAATTGCTAGTCAATCCAGAACTTTGCTCAACCTTTACTTGAGTTTTACCTCGCACAAAGATATGTGCGAGGCTGTTAATTGAAGTACCTAACCACCTAGTTAACCTAATGATAAAAACTCAGCCAAAGTTAAAATACACGAAATATATTCAGATTCGTTCAAAACAAAGAAGGGAAATGGACAGAGCTGCATGCTATCACCATTATTATACAACATATTCTGAACATACAATGAGAAAAGTACTAGACTAACGGAATGAAGGAATCACTAAATGAGACAGAAAAATCAGCAATTTGAGTTACGCAGATGACACACTTATACTATCAGCGAATGAAGTCGTAATGCTTTCCATCACTGAACGGCTAAGCCGGATAAGCGAAGAATTCAAACTTCAGATCAGCACCAGAAAAACAAAAATAATGATGTTAGACAGATTCGACACCAAGTGTCGAATTTCGGAAGTGGTAAACCGATTTGTATTCTTGGGCTCCCTGATAACCAACAATTGCGATTGCTCCTCAAAAATCAAACAATAACAAGGAATACTAAGCTCCGATTGGCCAATACCCTTATTTTTACCATTGCTACATACGCAGCTGAGACTTTTTTTAATAATAAAGCTCAATAGCCCTGAAGGCCTAGGTCTGAAAAGTTTGTTTTTCTTAGTCTTTTATTGAAATTCTAATTTCATTTAAAAATTCTTATAGCCTTTCCATTATATTTCTTGTATTTCTTTACTACTTCCTTCTATTGTTTTCTGACCAATGCGTTTTCTTTCCAATTCTGAAGATTACTTTTTTGTAAGTCTTCATATACGCTGTCCTTCAATATCTTTCTTGGTCTAGCTTTTTTTTTGTATTGGCTTTCGTGATAGTAAGTACCATTTTCAGTATTCTTTCCTATTCTTTCAATATGTCCTAAACATCTTATTGTCTGTGCTTTGATTGCCATCGTTATTTTTGGTTCATTATATAGTTTTTCAAGTTCTTTATTACTCCTTCTCCATTGGTTATCTATTTTCACACCTTCATATATTGCTCTTTTCTCTTCTATCTTTCTAAAAGGCCTATTTCTAATTTAAGCACCCATGTTTGGCATGCATATGTAGTTGTAGGCCTAATAACTGTTTTGTAGATTCTAATTTTGTAATTTTGTTTTTCTTGATACATACTTGGAGCAGCTAATACATGGGCTGTCAAAAAGATCGTTAGGAGTAAGATCGAAGACTTCAAAGTGTGGATCTATAGAAGAATTCTAAGCGTTCTCTAAACAGAACATAATACCAACCTGTTAATTCTGGAAGAGCTTTATATCAAAGACAGGCTATTAAAAAAAGTAAACAGAGCCAACCTAATTTACTTTAGACCTATAGAAGAACAGGGACCATGGAACTATTGGTAGTAGAAGGAAAGTAGAACGAAGTAGAAGGAAAATCCCTAGACGAGGCTGTAGATATGGCGTAAGATCGCTGTCAATTTTGACAGCAAGCTAGTAATGTTTAGAGTGTCATAACACCCTGACAAGGATTCAAGGAATGTGGAGGAGATTAATTGAAGTCCTGCAATCAATTATTGAAGCAAAACATTTAGTCCATGCAATTCCCGAATTGTCCTACTTTCAAAACCGCCATTTTTTGTCAAATACTGAAACGAACAAATACCGCTACATGAGGTCAATTCATAGGTTCTACAAGACAGCTTACTGTGTCTACTTATTCTTCTTTGCTTATTCTATAGGGTTGATACACAAATGCATAACAAATGAGATTAGGTATACCGCATTCGGTGATTTCTGATCATATGTTATCCAGATACCTATGAATCCATATGAGCTCTGCGTACTAGGTTTATACCAGAATGGTCGGGTGTAGTGTAATACAGTAGTGCTAGAAATGTAAATATTTCTAATTCACTTGGACAATATACTTCTAATATTCCGAGAGAAAATAATATGAGGGATTTCGGATTCCTAGGCTAGTGTGTGAATGACGAAAAGAATTTGGTAGGCTGGCGGAACATAACAATGTCACACTGATATGGGTACCAGGTATTCTGGAAATACATGGCAATAACAGAGCTGATGCTTGCTAGAAATAAATCAGCTACAAAATACTTCGGTCCAGACCTTGCAGTGGTAGTGACAAAAAAAATGCTTGGGGACAAACAAAACATAACTCTTACTGAAACCCATGGCAAAATGTGTATTGACGGTCATTACTAAAACCTAGTCCTAGTCAATGCTAATGTATTTTTGGCTTCCTCTTACACAAAGTACCTCTTGGTAACATACAATTTGCTTATTGTTGATTATTTACCGGTGAATTAATTTTGAATTCATTTTACTAGTAAAATAAAATCTATCTAATCTAATGCTGTTTCTACAACCAGTTTTTCGCTTAAATAGTTGATTTTAGAAATATTGCTGAATTTCCACTCCTGTATTCGACCATTCTATAATAAATATTCCCGAACATAAAACGTTTAATAAGGAAGTGGTTTTGCAATCGGCATAAATGTATGTTTCGTCACCCATAACAATGCATCAATTAAAATTCGTTAGGAAGTCGTTATCGCGCTGATTTTCAGTTATTTGATTGGGAATGAATGACTTTTTTATCTGCTACCTTCGCTATTTAAAAGTTTTTTAATTCCCCCGACCCAACGCTATTCTTTTTAGCGGAATTAGATTAGATTTAAGCTTTAATCTCAATTTTAAGTTTAATTCGCTAATTGTTATATTTTTATACTAACCAGAAAAAATATTAAAATCGGGGAAGTATTAAGTTTTATGGACAAATGACAATGTATCTACGATACTGTGATACTAATATAATACTATTACTATGTACAATTGATGTCTAAAATTGTACATATTAATATTTGCTTGAAATTGTTTATTTAATTATTGTATTTAAACTTAAATGTTGGAGCAAGGGTGCATAAATCTTCCTACTTCGTCTTCCTTGGACACTAAGTAGCGAAGAGGCGTTTTTTATCTTTATCAACAATCTCCACCTATGAGGAAAAACTGATAGATAAAGTTCTATGTTGAGAACATCTTGGTTCAAATATAAATGACAAATGGGATATGGACAAAGAGATAAAAATCCGCATTGAACGGGCCAGAGTAGTTATCTATCGAATGACAAAAGTATTATGTGGAGGGAATATTAACAATAACCTGAAAATAAGATTTGTCAACTGTTACATCTTCTCGACATTATTGTATCGAGTTAGTATTAAATAAATTTCAAGCTTTCGAAATGTGGGTATATCGAACGCTGCTACGAAGGTTTTACAAAACAATCAGTAGTAGAAAATTGGAGTATTTTGCCCATGTCATACGACACCCAGAAGTCTCCATCTTATTCAGGGCAAAATATGTAAAAAAAGAGGTCTCTGTTGAAGAACATCATGGCTTCGTAACTTACGTGATAAAATTCACTACTAAAATAAAATTATGATAGCTAATATGAAAACCAACGTTCAGTAATGGACATGGTGTGGAAAGAAGAAGAATAACCGTCTCTACATCCGTTAAATTATTATTATTAGTGTTCTATATTACGTCTATTTTGTTCCTACTATTTCAGATTTCTTTATTAGTACACTGTCAAGACTAAAAACAATTTTACATTTTGTGAAGAACCAAATGTAAATTTATACAAACGTTGCAGTTTCTAAAACTCTTTGTCTAGCGAGCGAAATGTACTTTTTATTTACTTTTGATTTAGAATATTTTATATTACTGTTACGTTTTTCTATGAACAAACTTCTAAGGCGTTGTTCTTGTGGTTTTCTCAAATGAGAGGACTGAGTAGTGGTCCATTCCTCCAAGCAAAAGCTATTGAATTTCACAAGAATCTGATGGATGGAGGAGAAATCTTTTGTGCTACTGAGGGATGGATTGACTCATGGAAGAAGAAATATGGCATCCGATAATTATTATTATCTGAATATTTGTGGCACTGGAAGCAGCACTGTCAGACTTCATTAGTCTGACTGGGAGAGGATAGGCTACCAAAAAGAGCACTGAATGCTAGAATCCAGGGAAAGAGACCGGTTGGAAAGCCAAGAAAGCACTAGGAAGACACGGTAAACAGCGATACACAAGCTCTTTTAGGAGTCCGTGTATGATCAGCCACAGACAAGCAAGGGTGGAGGCAAAAAATAAAGGACGCCAAGGCTCAATTTGGGCTGTAGAAGAAGAAGAAGAATATTTGTGGCGAAAAACTTCGTGCTGACTCATCTGAAATTGGAACATTTTATTTAAAATTACAAGACAATATCCTGATTATTATTACAAGACAAGATAAGATCTGACTTCAGACCAAATATTTAACTGTGATGAGGCAGGCATTAATTTTAATATGCTTCGAAAACACTTCTTCTTCTTCAGGTGCCATCTCCGCTACGGAGGTTGGCAATCATCATAGCTATCTTAATTTTTGAGGCAGTAGCTCTAAATAGTTGTTTTGAGCTGCATCCAAACCATTCTCTCAGGTTCTTCAGCCATGAAATTCGTCTTCTTCCGATGCTTCTTCTGCCATCTATTTTTCCTTGCATTTTTCCTCGAAAACACTAGCTGCTAAAAATGAAGGAACTACACTAGGTAGAAAAGCAGAGAGAGTCACAATTATGATCTGCAGCAATGCTTCTGGTTCATTAAAATTAAGATCTCTTTTAATAGGAAAATCCAGAAATTCAAGGGCATTTCAAAATAAGTGAATTGCTTACCTACAATCTATAAAAACCAACGCAATGCGTGGATGGACTGTAACATTTTTAAGAAGTGTTTGTTTAATGACTTTGTACCAGTCAAAGCTTTGTTGTTGTTGGACAACGCACGATTCAGCCCAGACTTGAGTGAATTGATTAGTGGTGACATAAGAGCTATGTTTCTTCCGCTCAATGTGACTTCTCTCAGCCTTTAGACCAAAGTGTTATAGAAGCAACAAAGCTTCTTCAGGTACTGCTAAATAGGTTGGATGAAGGGCTGACTATAATAGACGCGTTGAAATAGATCACAGTTAAATAAAGATGCTTGCTGTTGGATTGCATCTGCATGGGACGACGTACAAGTGTTCACTATTAAAAAATTATGGAAAAAAATTATTTCAGATAGAAAACAAAACACTGGACCTTCAAAAAAACTGATGACTGTGGGGTTGGTCAACCTAGCCAATTAATTACCAGTTGAACAACCAATCGGAAACCACGACGATATCGATTAGATGAATGACACTAAAGAAATGGAATTGTTATCGACAGATGACGCAATTGCCGATCTAGTTCTATACATCATCCATGAAGAAGAAGAAAATACAGATGAGATCTCAAAAAATTTCTCATTCCGATGGATTGAAGGCCCTTGAAGCAGCTCTCGCATACATCGAGTAGCAAGAGGAATCGACGCCAGTAGACGTGCTTTTTAAAATATTAAATAGATGAGGGTACCTCCTTGTTATTTGGTCGATTTCGTTTTCTGTTAACTCACACTCGGTAATAATAACATTTAGATATAGTAAGAAATCCTATTTTGTATCCATAATATCCAAGGATTGCGTTTAGTCAGTCAGATCATTAATGAATGAAACAAGTGTCATTTGAAAGTCTTCCTTCCGAAATGCAGGAAGTTATGAATTTGATTTATTACAGTTAGCTTGATCTATAAATCTATACATTCTTATATTTTATTTTATTTTAGTCATTTGTTCAGTTGATATCTTATCGAGAATACATTTATGTATACATTTTTTATTTAGCAGGCATTTGTTTCTTAATCAATGCTTTTTCACAATACAATTCCGAACTTCTTGTAAGTTCACGGACCAATAAATAATCTCATCCACATACAATCTTTCTTTCGAAGCACTAAAAGCGACGATATGTTATCTTTTTATTTTATCTAATAACTAACAGCAGCAAATGACTGAAATGGTTGTGTTCTTTCCAAGTCTTCTTTCTAATTTTGTATTATCGAGTGTTATTCGATCGCAAAAACTTCCCAAACAAACTTACAATAGACTAGTCAGTTTCTTGACTTTATGCTGTGGTTGAACATTAATGAAGATGACATATCATCAGAGATGTTTTCGAAATGTTCTGCAGTAAAGGTAAATTTTGTGAGTTTCTTGGGTAGCCCAAAACAGTTCAAAATTAGGACAAAACCAAGTAACAGTATTTTAAAATAAAACCAAATTTTTGATCGTCTTTCTAAGAAACTCTCAGGAAAAGCTTGTAATTTAAGCAAACATGGAAGATAAAAGAATTTAAATTATATCTCATAAACCTCACTATCACATCGGTCCTCCAATCTTTAGAGTACAAGAATGACAGAACGATAAAAATGGTGTGCATTCGAAAGATTTTTATTTATGCGTCTATTTAGCACCTACATTTTTGCTTATATTTCTGGATTATTTTTCTACCCATATAAGTAAATAAATATCAGCCAAGTCGAAGAAACAATATCTCTGCATCCACATCGATGTTATGGGTTCTTTTTTTATATTGTCATTCTCTAAAAATATGATAGCAAATACGAAGAGAAGAAGACTACCTATTAAAAGAGATGCTATTATTTCTAAATAATAGCAAAACTTAATTTGTGGATATAATTTTCTCTCTCTTCACCATATGCCAATTTTTTTTAATGTTGACGGTCATGGTGATTTGTACACCTGGAATAATATACCTACTGTGTTATATATATCTAGTATACGTAATTCGTATGAATCTAAATATAATTTTATGAACCATCGTGGATTTTGGCAATTCTTTAATAATAATAGAACGCTTTTTGTGTCTCATTAAATTTGCAAAAATTCCGATAGTAGGTTTTGATATTATGGTATCATAAAACATTTTTAATAAGAAGTAAATCTCTTTCTCGTCAGTTTTGACCCTCCAAGGAGAGTATATTGGTCGTCTTGACGTCGTGTATGGTTAGTCTCCATAGATATCTGTCTCTAGTCATTTCTTTTAATTATTAGGGCATTGGTTTTTAGCAGATTCGTGTGATTTGGTCAGTCCTTCATGTTGGGTATATTTATTGATCCTCTTTTACTGCTAATTTGGGGATTACTGAACTTTAGCTTTCTTAAAATCGAATTATTTGTTCTATGGGTTCACGAAATCATAACATTTTCAAATAGAACGTTTTGAGTTTATGCAAATTGGTTCATCTTCCCAGCGATCTTTGCTGGATCACATCTAGCTTTTGTTTCCTCCTACAGTGTCCGTGTATTTGTGATCAATGATCCCATATACAACTATGAATCATACATCAAACCAGGCAAACCTGCTGGATGACCGTTGTATTTTCCGTATAAAATAATATTTAATATCAATTTTAAACTTTTTGCGAGAAAACAGTTTGCTCAAAACACATTGCTAATTTTTATGTCATTTCATATTCGGTTCTTCTTATATATTAAATAGTGGTGGAGATAGTATACATCCTTGTGTGGCTCCATGTTCTGCTCTTGCTAGAAGTTATTTGAAAGTGTGTCAAGCACTTCTAGTGGTGCATTTCTAGAGCTCAGTTATAAAGGAAATCAGGTGTTATGGTACCTACGCCTACTTTTACTGTACTTCATACTTGAACGGATTTTTTTACAGCTGCCGCTGACTCTCCGTCTCCAGTTTTCATTCTTTTCTATTTAAGGTACCATCCTCTACCCAGCTTTTTGCCGTCATAGCAGGTCATAGTCTCATTAACTCCATCCATCCAACTTCGGCGTGGTCGATCTCCTTTCCTTCGTTCTGCAGATACCCATTCCAATATTTTCCGAGGCCATCTGTCCTCTGGCATTCTGTTAACATGGCCAAACTAATTTAATTGTCTTCTTTCAATATTTTTTTGTATATTTCTGTCCAAATCCATTTTTATATGCTCATTTCGAATTCTCGTTAATTTTGATCTTAGACAACTCCTTATAAAATTCATTTCGGTTGCTAAGAGCTTGTTTCTATCTCTACACCTATTATGGTTTCCGCATCGAAATTAGATCTTCTATTTCACTGTTTCTGAGCTCCAGATATTCACACTTAAGTATGTTCATGGTAAAGCCTGTAGCTTCATAGGCTTTTTTTAGTTTTCTTATCATATAATTTATATCGTCTTGATCTTCGGCAATTACGATTTTGTCATCCGCAAAAAATAAATTGAAAGGCATGTCATCCATTACTCAGTAGGGGACTCTGTAGAATAGTTCTACATTTCATTAGAGCTCTGTTTAAATACATCTTGAAAATAGTATAACAGTGTTCATGGAGCGGTGACTCTTATTTTCTATTTTAATTTTAGACTGGTTATTTCTATAATAGTTGTGCGTAGCTCTAATCAAAACAGGACTAATTTCTAGATTTTGCATTTCTGACCATAGTCATATAGTGAATACACTGCCCCCATAATGCTTTTTCAAGATCTATTAAAGCTATATATGTTTATCTGTTCCGCTATCCTTTTTTTACAATGTAATTTTTCCACTAATTCACTACACGAAATCCTGCATGTTCTTCCGGTTGTTTATTTATAGTGTCTTCCTCGATAAATTCTGTCAAATTTCTGGAATAAATTCTTTCTACCGTTGGTATTACCCCTACGCTGTCTGCTTTTGTACCTTTTTTGTGGATACTCGAAATATAAGACTGTGTCCATTCTTCTAGAATGGATTCAGGTGGATCCAAGCTTAAATTCATCCTTACTTCCATAATTTTCATTTTGATATTGTTGAACGCATTGCGATCGTCTATAAAGAAGGATATAACGGGATATTGAATTTCCTTGAATTGTATATCATTTGGTTGATATGCAAAAGACGTTCTCGTTTTCCTTTACCTTTCACAAATCCGACCTGCTCTTTCGGTATTTCTTTTTGTAGGAAAGTTTTCAGATTTGTAACATTATATTGCTAGCTTGTGAGAGAAGGGAAATAGATCTGTAATTATCGCATCTTTGGAAGCTGTCTTTTTGTGTATTGAGGTCGTAGACTGTGTCCACTATGTGGCCACATTATAATAGATTGCAGGTAAACTGAAGCAATTTTGTTTCGGTTTCTTCTGCGATCTTCAGCATTTCTGCTATTATCATATCCGGACATTGTGCCCTATTGGGTTTGAATTTACCGCTCATCGCACTTCCTTCTATTTCATCATAGTTCTGGTGGACAAGGTCCAGGTTTTGTTCGTCTTTACATAGATCCTGGCAGTGTGATATCCACGTCTCTGCTATATCTTCTCTGTTTTTCTCAGTTTTCCGTGTGCTCTTTAAAAGCCTGAGTTCTGGTTTTAAAATTTCGTATTTATTTTAGGAAGTAATATATTATGAGAGGGTAAAGAGAAGGGGGCAAAGGAAAATGACATATGACGCAGAAGATATAACTTTGAACTATACACAGCATGCAATGAACCCGAGATCATAACATCCATAAAGATCGGACGTCTGCGCTAGATGGGCCATGTTGAACGGATGTTGGAGACTGAAACACCAAAACATATAATGAGCAAACACCAGTAGGGAGAAGGTCAAATGGAAGACACAAACTTAGATAAATGGAACAAGTGGAACAAGATCTGAAAACACTTAAGATTACCAACTGGAAAAACAAAGCAAGGAACAGAAAAAGAACGGCGCAAAATAATAGAACAAGCGAGGACCCAGAAAGGGTTGTCGAGCTACTGATGATGATATATAATGAGAAATTGTCAGTACGCTTCGAGATTATAATTAATTTTCTACTGAAACCTATGAATTTAGTTTAAGCGATTTCAGTGGTTTCTCTAGTTTTTACTCTTTTAGTTTAGATTCTCTTTTCTACTCTTACTCTTTTCATTAGTTAAACTTATGTCCAGAAGTAGTCGAAATAGAAGATTTTGCTTAAGACGTATATTGTTTAGATTGCAATTTTGTCCAATACTTATTTCATCATTTCTACCAGACTGTGCGAAAAATAATTTTAAATTGAAAACAATTAGTCAAGCAAATAAAGAAAAAGGAAGCGATTTATAAGTGTAACGCTCCTTATCCTTTTTTTGTCTGGGTATTTTTTCCAGCGAAAGGAAACGCAAATAACAATTTCCGGTAACCCCACCGAAGGCATAAATCGGTACTGCTTTGAAATGTACGACGTCGTCGACGTCGTTGTTGACGGGGCCCCCGCGGATTCCGACGACCAACTATTTACGTCCGAGTGCCGGATAAATTTAGACACAGACACCCCAATATCTTTTTCCTAAGGTAAAGTAGTGAAATTAATGTCTTACAAGATTCGTTTCAAGGAATGGTACAGACAATAATTTGCAATCTACTGGATTAGATTTTACCATATTTCGTGTATATTTTACATTAGATAAGATATTATTATTTTTTAGAAAAATTATTGTTAATACAGCAGAAATAATAAGTTCACCGACAAATTTAAAGCAAATAAGAAAAGATAAAAATTTAAATTATATCCGGCAAAAAAGCAAAAACATGTGGAATCAGCTGAGTCATTAACCGACATTAACACTAGGATTATTAATAAAATCACCACAGTGCAAAAATGTCAGATTTATTCATTTAAACGACAAAATATATGTTTTGTAAATTTCGCTACAGAATTAAGTCCACAGTAAAAACCGGAAGGAAGTCTGTGTGTAACAAGAAAGAAGAATACAGAGAACATAATACATTAATTAATAAAAAATAAGATGTATACGAAAACAAATTGTTGTGAAAGCTCAGTGCCCTGTTATCAAACGGTTTGATTTATCTTCAATTACTGCGCTAGTAGTATTTTATTTTAGTCATATTTTGTGAACTCCTAATCGTAATGTAATCTGGATTCAACATTATACAGGGAATTTAAAAATACCACCATATGTAGAAAAATGTACAAGCCGTTGACGAATCGGAAGTGGTTAGATATTTTCACCTCATGAAAGGTAGAATGACGACATTATTACATAACATTGAAAGTCGTACGTAAGGTCATTTTTATTCCGATAAGATTGGTAAATAGATACTTATCGTCCTTACTGAAATTTTGATTCGAATTCCTCGCGATATTTGGCCCTGAATCTTTTATTTGAATTGTCATACAGATATATGATAAAATGAAATCCGATGTTAAAAAGTAGACCAATACTAGTGTCTTGGTGCATTGTTAACGAAAGATGCAGAACAAACAGAAGAGATAAGATGGCGTATGTAAAATAGTCAGAGCCATTTTCATGAAAATGAAAAAAAAAATCAATAATGAATTATAATCTATGGAAAAAAAACACACCGATCTTTCTAGTTTATCCCTTTCTAGATTAGATCTTCCTTTGGTCTTTCAATTTCTGGCTTCCATCAGGTGACCTTTTTGGTAATCAGTAGATCGTTTTTATCATTTCTTCGTTTTCCATTCTTATCGGACCCATAATTCTCCTGAGGATTTTCCTTTCGAATATTCTCAAGCTTTCTTTATATGTGGGGCACCTTGTTTCAATTACGAATGTAATTACTGGTCTGATTACTACTCTGTGTATTTTCAGTTTTTTATTTCTGGATAAGTTCTTGTTCTTTATTGGTTTATGGTACCCCATTATATTTTGTTGCCTCCTAGTATTCGCTTCGTTACTTCTTCATTTTTCTTATTTTTGCCATTCACAATTACTCGCAAATATTTAAATTGTTTGGACAGTGGACATATCACAGACACCAGAAGAGAAATAAGAAAAAATTAGAATAGTTTGGTCATGTTACATGAGAAATGTCAAAATAAACTACTGCAGTTAATAATCGAAGGCAAAGTTGAATGCAAACGTGATCGAGATAAAAAACGGACTTCATGGCTCAACAATCTGCATCAATTTGAATCTGCTCTGTATGAAATTAGCAAAAGATCACTTCAATCAAGCTGCAACGAAAAAGAGGAAGTTTAGGCAATTGATTTTCAACGTTATATAAAGCCATGGAATGATGTCTTGAAGATGAAAAATATATATAACACTAGAATTAAGAACAAAATTGTTATTACACTATCCACAAGGAAAGTCTGTATGTATACCATGTATCACAAGATATTTAGTGGCTCAAAACATGTACACCTAATACTTTTTAGGACACTGATGATGGAATATGGATTCCGAAAACGTTTTGTTGTGATATAGCCCGACTGGGTTTTTAAATTATATACATTTTATAAAGGATTTTAATAAATTTTTTATTACACTATGTTTTCTCAACATTTTTACATGGTTTTGAACCTTATATATTCAAAAAAATAGATATAAAGATATTGGAGTGCTTCTAAATATGGTATTCCCCCATAATATTATAATATATACTAATGATATAAGAATATTATATATACAAGACTGAATACAGAACCGAAAGTAATAGAAACTCTAAGAAATTGAGTACTTTGGTATTTTAATAAGAGGAAACAAAATGCAATTTCCAAGACTAATAATGGAAGGCAAAGAGACAGACAGTTTCTTAGCTTAAGATATTTCAGAGTGTCCTCTTGTCATGACCTCCAGTCAATTATTCAGAGCATCATTCAAGTGGGATTATTGGCCAGTATTATTTCCAACTTCTGACAGAAGGACATTGTAAGAAATATAATTTCATGAAACCTGAAATTTAATCAGCTGTAATTTTCGATTTAACTGACGGTTTGTTAAACATGTCACTTCGTTTTTAAAATTCCAAAATTTGAACTTTAAACTCCTCTGTTGTAAATGTCTTATCCCTTCTAGTATATAAACCATGGACCATAAAGTTGAGGTATGTTCATCTCTTAGAGGGAGGAACCACATATTATATGGCTGTGTGTTGTGTTTGTGTGTGTGTGTATATATAGGTCCTCGTACACATCTGCTCTACGTAAAGACCCCCAATGAAGCAAGAAATCATTGCGCTTTGAATCGTTGTGTCATTGCACTCGCGCGTCTTAAAAGAGGCGCCGCGTAGAATTCACAGTCGCAAACCCCGTCATGCTCGACTTATCCCAAAGATTTCAGACAAATTGCCACTTGGCCGAAATTTTCGTGAAGATTTGTCTAGGTCGTCAAATTGAGTATTTTCTGTACAATGCTAGTTAGTGAGATACCAATAATAAGACAATAATATTTATTTAAAAAATAGTTGGCGGTTTATAGTTAAGTTCTAATATTATAGGGGATATAAAGTGGTAAAAGACCTCTTTTTTAAGAAACTTTTGAATATTTGGCGTTATAAACTTAATCGTAATCTCAATGTTACGTCCACAACATATGCCATCCCCAAATACCTATAGCCATTATCTTGTGTTATGAGCTGCTTGGATGGACTATTTTCGTATATCTTTTCTGATCATAATGTCATTCATCCACGTGTCGAGTTACCCAGTCGAGTGTCTGAAAAGAATATTTTAGGATGGCTGTGTGCAGTTTTGATTAAAGGTTGTGGTTTGCTTGACAGGTATTTAGTTTTTCACTGTCTGTGTTTAAGTCGTATGATATTCATAGAGTTTTAGTATACTATGTAGTCGATTAAGCAGTAATTTAGTTCGTTCAGAATTTTTCCTAGTTCCGTAATATCAAATACCCCCTACAAGTCATAAAATTAGTACTAAATAATCTTCAAGTCCTACTATTTTGATTAATATGTAGGTGATATTCTTTATTTTGGTATTATTTTATTGTTTTTCGTCAAAACATATAATCTCTATATTCTGACACGTACTTAGTTATAAAACTGTTCGCTAATGTCCAATGTATCTATTAGGTATTTCTACTTATATTTCATTAAGTAAGAAATCTCAGAAGATCTGCAGAAGATCGAGAAGCCTTCGCAATGGTGATCGCCAACGTCGGATAATTCTGATATGGCACGCGAAGAAGAGAAGAAGAAATCTCAAATTTCTGTAAAAAAATTATTTCGGCCTCTTAAAATGGTCGATGTCAAAATATTCACGTTATATATTTGCTATTTTCATCACTTCATCTTCTAAAAGTTTTGTCTTGCTTTGTTTGTTGGCTGGTTTCTTAAACCTATTTTAATTCCTAATTTTCTTTAAATATGACAATATCGACAGAAAAGATGTCTTAAAAAAGAACAACACATAAGTTTTTGTTCAATACATTGCAAAATAATCCTTTAGACATTCAAAAATAAAAAAGCTGTACGCCATTGCTTATAAACATATCGAACCAATTTAATTTTTTATTTGATATTAAAATAGAACTCATTTTAGAATAATAGAAATGAGGGAGATTGTTCTAGATGTTGAAAGTTGTTGTGACTACAATAAAAATAATACATCCTAAATAAATTCCGAGAGAATAGGAAGATTCTCCTTGAAACGATTAATATTGACGTCACTTTATAGTTTTATTTTTGTCAGTCATTTTTTGAATGTCTAATCTAATTATTATAAAGCTAATGAATGTATGAAACATTTTCCCGTTAAAACTTCTATTTCTTGTGAAATGACCAACCTATTTTTTAGAAAAATGATTAGAACTGCTTTGAAAAAAAACATGTAACCAAATTCTCGCGAAACGGAAATACTGATATTTTTTAGAGCTTTGAAAGATTACTCATCTTAACGTTCCACAAATTTAATTTTTTCGTGACATGAATAAAGCTGATTCATAGGTTGATAGGTACAATTCTAAAAAAGAAATATTTAAAAGTCAACACTCATAGATTAAAAGGGGAACCCAGTACTAAATAAACTGGAGACTTCAAAATATTTGGATAGTCTGGATATAAGAGGATGGATAACTGGCAAGGAAATTACAGAATGAGCAATGATTGCCCATATAAGATCATATTGACAACAAAAAAAAACAAGATAATGTCCTGACGTGTGAACTTTGAAATAGCCAAAACTAATTATCTAGTAAAATTAAGAGATTTGTAATAAATTCCTCATTTATAACAACAGAGCCAACACAAACTGTATATTGTAGGAAGGACGCTCCAGACATGGGCGGTGCTGCGCGAAGTTGAATGAAATAAGGTGAAACGGTGTGACAAGCGCGTACTACAAGAGCGTTCAACGATCTCTACTTGCCGCCGCGATACTAGCGCCTCGCAGCGGCAATGCCATCAAGTAGGCGTGCTCGGCATGGCTGTGAGAACGCTTCGTGTTTGCGTTTGTGATTTTTCTCAATTTTTGAAGAAAAAATCCATCAATATTTTCTATAACCAGTGAAAAAATGTAGATAAACATGTAGGGTAAGTCGTGAATAGTTTTTTAGTGCATATCTCTAGATATTTCAGCTGTGTTTGTGCAAAGCGTTTCCGGTTAACCTGCAAGAATATTTTGGGCTCAAATCAAAATGGAGGCAAACCGCGTGCTTCTACGTTTGCCGCTTTTTTTTCTTGTTGCCATTTACCGGGGTTATTGAATCATTTCACAGTGGAATTGTTATTTATTTTTTAATATTACTATAATATAATTTTATTTTAATAACGATAATTCTTTTACAATTCTAATAATGTTCTTTTTTGATTGTAGAATCGATCTTAAGGGTTGAATTACTAGAGCAAATACCTCACATTGCCGCACACGCCATAGCATGTTCGTGTACGAGTGAAGTGCCTGCATTTAAGAACATCGTCAGTGATCACATTATTCCTTTCGTTGTAAGAAGTTTAGGATGTTCAGAAAATACTCTTGTTACCCACTCGACTCTAATCCAATTGATAGAACAGGGTTTTATTTCAAAACTACAAGCCGAAATCCAAGTATGTCCCACAATTTTGGCGCTCACCAAGTTAGAAACCACCACAGATGTAAATACTAGTGCTATTAATGTAAGTATTTAAAGTGACTTATTAAATCTATTTTTTTCAAATTTGTTAGATCCAATAGAGGCTTTTGAGTTTACATATATATATTTTTTAATTAGTCTGCATTTTCTTGATCTTAATGCTCGGGTAGTGATCTAGTTCCATTGCTCCCATAAGTAGAACCAAGTATAGGACTGTTTTGGAGCAATTTGGAAATTATACTAAGAAAAATATGTATTTACATGTGGATACAAAAACTAATTTAATTTTATTTTTTATTTCTATTTTAGTTTGTTATTTAGTTTTCAGAGTATTTGCAATACTATTTAAGATTAAATTTTATATACAGGTCCTTGGAATAATGATGCTATTACCCGAATATTAAGAGACCATTTTAGGTTTAAATTGATGATTTCGTATATAACAGGTGGTTAATAGGATATAATTAAGTTCACATATCTTTTATAATATTTAAGTATAATCGGTACAGGTAACAATGCATCAAATTTTTACTCCATATCTGTTTATTATAATTTTATTTTATGATTGTAATTTAAAGAAATCTTACCTTAATAAGATATTTACTGGATAGATACATGCTTTGGCAACCTAGACAATTGATTTTTAAGTTAATAATATATAGATTATGTAGTTTAGATACGCTAGTGGCTTAATTCAAACTGTATATTTTTTGTTTTGTTCAGTTTATAAAAAAACTTGTTTAATTTTACAATACTAATATAATACAATCAATATATTGTAGGTTGTTGTTTTTGCACCAGGCATAGATTTCCTAAGAAAACAAAACATTGGAAGTTCAAGTTCGTAGCATTACTCAGATGCTAGTTTTTGGTTTGAGATATAGTTCTTGATTTTTTTTTTGTGAAACATGTGCTGTTCTATTATTCTAGAATCAATACTGAATATTGAATGCATTTTAGTTGTTCTAAAGATAATTTAAAGCTAATAGATCAATGTAATCAGTATAGTTAGTTTGTTTCATGTGATAGGAATAGAGTGAAAATGTATTTCTTGCTTAGGATTTGTAAAATATACTTCTGAGAAGCAATAGAGATAATATAGTATAGTATGATAATATCCAGTTCATGAATTAAAAAAAAAAAAATAGGATAACTGCCTTCAGGAACATGGATATAGTGGTTGTGCTTGCATGAAAGACATGGGTAGTGAGATGTTCATATTTTTTGTCTCACTACCTTGTCTTTCATGTAATTATAACGCAAATCGCTGAGCAGATTGGGACATTTTTGGGTTTGCCACTGCTCGTCAGAGTTGGCAGTTTTAGATTATTGAGTTCTATCACAGCCAGCTTTGATGAGCAGTGTTGGATTCATAATCAACATGGAAATTCTATGATTATTTATTTGCTTTCTACATGTTCATCAATTTGGTTGTGAATTCTTTTATTTTAAGATATCACAGCCACTTTGATGAGCTATGTGGGGAGTGCATCATCAGCTCATCTCATGAAGAAAGAAAAGTTAATGCCATAAGCGTCAACTTGGTTGTGAAACCTTTTTATTATTGGTATCACAGCCATTTTGACGAGTTATGTTGTTAATATATTCTACAAGAATCAAGAATAGTTCACTTATATGTGAGCACAATATGGAAGTCTTGTGTAGATGTAAGTGTTTAGGCTTAATTAGTTTATTAATATTTTTCTAGGTATTAAATGATTCAGCAGTTTTAATACATATGTACCCTAATATCATTTCTATTAGTCATTTGGAAATCTTATTTTTTTTATTGGTTAAATGCAGTTTTCTGAGAAAAATATTTTTCATCAACTATAATTACTTGGAGTTTGATTTTATTTCATGTTATTAGTGTGATTAATGAATAGTGATTAGTCATTTTCAAATGTATTGAAAGTTTTCCTATGGTTTTTTAGAAAATACCTGTTTTTTAATAAACTGGTAACTTTTAAATAATTGTAATAACTTGTGTAACATTTAAAAATTGTTAAAACTTGTTTGTATAATCTTAAGTACATAAAATTATTCTTGTTATACACAATTTTATGGTTAGTTCACAAATAATGTGTGTCAGTTTGGATTGCAAAATGGATCCAATAAGTTTTAACTGTTTGTGCACTAACCAATCATATGTACACCATAAAAAACATTGTATAAACTGAAAATGTTAACTTTTAAAAGCTTATTATCCTGTATTAATTAGGAGAAACTATGCTATGGTTAAATATATTTTGCAGTAAGGGCAGAATAAGCAGTTATTATAATAACAGGATTAATAGTGTCTTAGTAAATTTTTAAGTGGTTTAGTAAAATCAACAAATCATGAGGAATTATTGTTTAAATTGTGATATTTTTTGTAACTTGTTATTATTGCTCTGAATTATTAAATTTTTTTTACTAAACTGGGTTACCAAGGCATCAATCTACTAATATTTTTATGGCAAAATACGCTGTTTATATATTATAATTAAACAAATTATTTTTGGCATTTCCTAGAATGCAATAGTGCAATTTTCTTGTAGTAACATTTATTTATGTGTGTATGAGAATTAGGTGTATGGATGAGATGAATTGGATAATGTACATTTTAGCTTTAATTTTTGTTGACATATTTCTCAGTTGTAGCTTGTTTGGATTCTGGATATCTTTGAGATTCTTGAAGTGCAGTGCCGCTCATCAAGTGGTTGTGAAACGGATATCTGGCTCGTATCACAGCCAGCTTTGATGAGCGATGCAACATTTATGATCATCAATACAGACAGAATTTGTGATCAGTGCAGTTGCAGTAGTTTATGGTCTTACCATAGGAGGTGTAATATGGATGTAGGCTTTCGCTTATCAAGTGGATGTGAAATGTTTTTTAATTTCATATCACAGCCAGCTTTGATGAGCGTAAGATTGCATTAAAATCAACTTTTAAGGATTCCGAAATGGATATACTTGTAAATAATTTGTTTTTTTTTATTAAAATTGAATAAATATTCTTTTTTATTTAAAAATTTGTTTTATTATTCTCATATTTGCCAATACCATTCAAAATAAACTAGAAACTGTTAATTTGGAGATTGGAGTTCCTTGAACCCACAAATATTTATGATGTTTTGTGTAAACAAGTTGATAATGAAGTGACATCATTGTTTTAGTATTTAGTTTTCTCAAAATTCATTAAACTGAATTAAAGTTTGCAAGTCAAACTGGTTCATGGTGTAACTCCAAATGAATACTAAAAGTAGGAAACAAATAATTTTATTGTAAATGTCTAGAAAAACAGGTTATTTTAATGAATATTAAATAAAAATGGTCACTTTATTTTCTTTGAGTGAGAAAGAATTATTGATGAACCTCAATAACATTTGGAAACTATGTCTTACTAATGTTTGTTGTATATGGAATAAAGTTTTGCACAAGACCACATGTAGCATTTAACTTATTCCTTCACAATATAAAAGTTACAAATTACAGAGTAATTTTTAACATGTTTCAACCGGAATTTAAAATTATAAAAAAATTTTTGAAGGCAATCATTTTTATTCATTGATATTTTTGAAATAAGTGAAAATTAGAATATCTGAGCCATATGAGAAATAAACATAATATTTGTTGTAACTTGTTCTTCAAGTCAATCTCTAGAGAGATTCTTAGAGGTCAATATGATCAGATGGAAGAATGTTTAACACATCTACAACCAGACCATTTTGAATAATTGCCTGCAAGGAGAGCCATGTTATCTCCAACGCCTGGAAAAGTTTTTGAAAGTGAAGCTTCGTATTTGGTTCTTGTCGATTCTTCCATTTTTTTTCCTAAAATGCATTTTGTGCTCCAATCTTTCTAGCAACTTCTCTTTGGCTTTAATGTACACCCATGACTTGTGTACATATGAAGTAGTTTGTCTTACTACTGTTTGGTATATTTGGATATATCGCTTGCTGAGAACATTAGTGACGTAACCTCAAAAACGTAGTTTGTAGTAAAGTGCGTTTAAAGTTTTGGAGGAAATGCAATCTTTGATTGCTCGGTAGCTGACTGACTTATTGACGTATTTTCGATTTTATTCATCTAGGTAAGCTGACAGTTCACATAATACAGTCGTTTAACTGATGACAGGGGTATTTTGACAATTTTTTTTTTCAAGTTACGTCATTAATGCATTCAAGTACGTGGAACTTTTAAGATTTTGTGCGGTATTAGTGACGTATTATTTTATTAATTTGGATAAATTTATTAAAAACATGCTAATACAGTAACGCCTGTCAATAACAGTCACTAAAAATGACAGAACTATTGGCCGATATAAAAAGGTGGCCGCTAATACCAGGTTTTGTAGTCCACAAATTTTGGTTTGGGGAACTTTGTAACTTGCCGGCTAGTACAGGTGGCCAGTTTTGACAGGTGGTCGTTATAGATACCATTATAAATAAAAACTTAAGTATAAACATTCAAAACTTAAAATCAAAAATATTCCATAGAGTCGAAATACATCAGATAAAGAGAGAATTTTTCCAACGGAATATTATCCTGCGACCTTATAATTCAATGCATTGAAGAAAGGAGCATGTATAGGTGGTATAGATTTATTTTGGACAAGAGATTGTATGTCATCATACTTTTTCTTATTAATTTTGACTGGGGATAGATCATAATTTTGTAGTAGTTGAGTTATTCCGCTCCTTGTTTTATTATTTCTGATTATAACTTGTTTAAATTCTGTGCTGGTATAAGCAGTTTTATAAAAATAACGATCTGGATAATTTTTGTCGACTTTAATCATAACTATATCATTAAAGTTAAACTTTTCACCATTAATATTTACATTAAATGGCTGATTAGTACAATCGGATGTCATTTTTTTAAGTCAACAAACTCATTATGAGCCATTTCATTGATTTTAAACATACTTCCTGGTTTACTAGCAGTACTTATTATTGCTGAGTATTGAGCTGGTAGGAAAATGGGGCACGATTTCAAAGCTCGTTTGATGTTTTTTTCGATTATGGAGTGACTACTGTCACCTTCGTTTTGACCATGTCCCACTTCAAAAAATTTATGGATAATACTTTTTATTTTGAAATTAGTAACTGCATACAAAAAGGTGGTTACAACAAATTTATTTTTGCCTTGTCCTCCACAGTTATCTGAAAAGAAGACTACTTCCAAATTTTCAGAGTCAGCTCCATTAGCCGTTTTTCTTAAATATTTAAGTAGGCAAGAACCTATTTCAATGGATCCACGATTCCCTTCTCCTTCATGCCAAATATAGCACTCTACAGGACCAAGTCCTTTTTGTTGAAGGCTACAAACTGTAAAATTGTAGCAATTTAAACGAGACTTATAATAAAAGGTTGAAACGTCACCTTTAGGAAGTGGTAGAGCTACTTGTAAATCGAAACAAGCTACATGGTATAAGTTGGTAATATTGCTTTTGTCTGTATTTTTTTCTTGTCTGCTTAAGTTCTTTTCTAGAATATGAGATTCGTAATCATTTTTAAGGGCATTTTTACCATCCAGGTCAGAGTTCTCATAAGTTGTACATGTAAGGCACTGGTCTTTCTTTGGTATATGAAATGACATGTTAAAATCATAACTGAAAATATGCCTGTACATAGACAACTTTCCATGATTTTTCCCACTATCATTACTCCACTGAACACAATCACGGTACAGATCCATCACTGTCTTGCCTCCATTGATATACTTTTTCTGAGTATTCGCTCTTGTGTAATGACTCTCTACTGCAGGTATTGACGATAAGTGTTGATGCATACCTTTTTTTATTTCTTCGGGTACCTTATTTTTGCCTGTTTTACCCCTCTTTTCACTTTCCAAAAATCCATCTTGCCGTTTTGAAGCTGTGGTCCTAATGAATCTTTCAGTGATCCCTAATGTAGATATAAAATATCTCTCCCCTCGTACTCATTTTTGAGACAAATTGGCACAAATTTAATGTTTATAAGCAATTGACACCAATGATTAACTAGTTTAAGTCAACAGTATATTAGTATTAACTGATTTGTTTATCATGCACTACTGACGTAAAGCACGAACTCGTCTTCAATATGTTAAAAAATAATGCCTCAAGTTATTGCACTACTGACGTAAGTCAAGGTTCGTCACTAAGTATCTAAGCTTATGCTCAAACTCTTGTCACTGTCCAGCGTACACTGAGTTGCGCCACTAATGCATGCAGAAGTGGAACTAAAAGTCACAGAATATTACTGACGTATAGCGCCATCAAGTGATTTATAGTAGAATTATACTTCCGTCATTAAAGCATAATATTAAGTTCAATATTAGGAGTATGTCTAATAGGTTAAGTCAAAATTTGTATTTTTTGAGTTACGTCACTAATGTTCTCAGCAAGCGATATAATTAACTATTCTTCTACATTTGCTGTAAATTTACTACTTATAAATTAAGAAACTCGTTGACCTCAAATTCATAAACTTTATCTAAGGATATTGGGATCACAAAAAAGTTTTGCCATTCTGAGGGGAAGGCTATCTGTGCATACTATGTGGAATTTAATTTCTTCTGTGATACATTATTCAAGGTGTTTAATTTCAGTATTGTTACTGGTTATCCCTTTATATTTTGTGTTTTCTTAATTATCATAGTTTTCTTCAGATTTATTTTTAATTCATAATTGTTGCTGTTTTTGAGCAAGGTGTTGCAGTTCTAGTGTTCCGGCCAAAAGACAGTGTCATCAGCATATCCTTGTTAAATTGAGTGGTTCACTGTTTATTATTCGGCCTTCACTGTCATCAGCCAGTGCTAATTCACAAATTCACTATATAAATTAAACAATGTGGTAGAATACACCTTTGGTGCACCTCACAACAATCTGGGTGTCATCAGTGTCTTTTCCAGATTCCAATATCTTTTACATTTAACTTGTTAAACTGTTTCGGGTTGTTGCTGTTGTCTTTTGAGATTAGTTCTTGACGTTTCGTTAACACTAGGGTTGGCATCTTCTGGAGATGTTACTGCTTCACTTGTAAAGCCAGTCAGTTTCAGCTTACAAGCGAAGCAGTAACATCTCCAGAATATGCCAACCTCTAGTGTTGGAGAAAAGTCAAGAACTAATCTCAGAAGACAACGGCCTAACAGCCCGAACAAACAGTTTAACAAAGTTGTTTATAATGAAACTTGGAATGGTACATTCCAAATAATTTTTATTTATGGTTCACCAACTTTAGATACCCAACTAGTCAATTTCTTCAAAAAAAAAATTCTTATTCTTTCATAGATCTGTCAATCAATATTCTATAACTCTATAATACAGCTTCTGTTACTGCAAAAATGTTATCTGTTGTAGATCAAATTGTGTAGCAGAATTATACCTCTTTATTTCTTGTAAAGCATCTACTTTTTATGAATGCAGATAATACAATCATTCCACTGGATGATATTCCTGTTCTGATAATACTTTTGTATTCCTTGGTTCTATATAGAAGTATCGAATTTCTTTGTCAGATATCTAATTTTTTTTCAGCTCTACATTTTTTCTTAAACTTGCACTTTTCTTTGTATATAGTCCTGTTAATTGACTTCATTCTAAGTAAATAGCATTTTGCTTTTGATAAATCTCTACATTCCTTATTAAACCACTTCTTTAGTTTTGTTCTGATATCCAAGTGCTCTTTTTTTCCATCTCTCCAATTCATCTTTTTTTGTTTCAGTTTTATGCGTTCCTCATTATTTTGTCTTATCTTTTTAGTTTGCAGTTGTCGTGTCTGAGATTTCTTTTGTACATGTACAAGTGATAAGTGAAGCATTCTATCCCCTCTTGTGCTCAAGACTTCTGTTGATATGATTTTGTTTGATTAGGATATGATCTAACAGGTTCGTTGTTTTATCAGAGGGCGTCTTGAGGGAAATAAAAAAAAAACAGTCAGATGGAATTTGATTGGTACCTATCCTATATCTTGATCAATAGTTCTAACATGCAATTTAAATCATATCCTGTTGCTTTCCTATTTTTTTTTTTGTATGTTCTAGGTCTCTTATTAACTCACTTTTTAATACCTATAGAACCATCCGGCTCAAGAGTGTTCATGTAGAGCAAACAATGACGATATCAAGGCAAATATGCAAAATTAAAAGAATTCACAAATAGACTGGGGAAGTCAGCAGATAAACCTCATGAGAGCAAAGATAATAGTGATGTGGATATCCTTTTTCTACAAATAATAAAATAATAAAATAAAATAATATATGCAAATAATAAAATGAATTATACTTCTTTCTTGATTCTTTTTCTATTTTCACATTATAGTCCTCGAGAATTATCTTTATGATTTGATATTTTATTAAACTCTTCTGCTAATTATACATAGAATCTCTGCGCTCATCATCCTTTTCTGTTGTCTGTGTATTGTTTTCGTTTCTTTTTTTTTTCATATTTGGTAGGTGACTCTCATTTCGCTAAATCATAATGCTCTAATGACAGTGTGTTAGAATCTTCAGGAGGTTGGAAAGCCCCGGTGAAAAAAGGCTAACCTAGTGGTTTAAGCTGCTTTAAGATGAATCTGCCGTTTAGACTAGAATACAGTAGTGTCTGGGCAGTACAGTCTGTCCACATGGAGGAGCAGTAATATATATATATATATATATATATATATATATATATATATATATATATATATATATATATATGCGTCCGTAAAAAATAAACCGATAAGATTTGAAGGATCTGAATAATTATTTAGTGTGTAAGGAAATCTTTGACCACAAATTCTATAGGGTTTTTTCCTTGGATCCAAGTTGTCAGCACTGGCGACACGATTTGAAGAAGGACCAAAAATACTTCTATTTCGATTGTAAGTTGAAAAAACTTAAGGTTATTTCGCCACCTTTGCTATTTAAAATTAGGCCTCAAAAATTATGAAATGTATTATTGTTTCTTGGTAACATCTGTTTTGTTTTAGTGCTTTTTTTAAGTTGATGAGAATAACTATTAAAGTGACTCATTAGATAAATATCAGGAAGTGAGATTAGAATATACAATGACTTTCAAAAAAAAAACATTCCATTCAAAGTAGGTATTTGAGAAATTCGTTTCTTACAGGGTAATACAATTTATTCGGAATTAATTTTTCATAAAAACGTGGTATTCGATATTTTAGTATACAAAGATGTTGGTTGTTAAACAGTATCCATATTTTAAAATCTTTTTGAAGATTTCCGAATTAAATTACATTAATAAAAATGTAACTGAAAAAAAAAAATTATCGTCTTTAATTACTATTACCACTTTGTTAATGAATTATGGATTAGTTTTTATGTTTTTCGTGTGTCCAGCTTTCAAGTCTCACAAAACTATTTATTCACGCTGAATCAACCAGGGGCGTTTAGATATTTTAAAACTTTGTTTGCACTGTCGCCAGGTATAGAACCTGGGCCTTCTACGTCGACATACTAGGAATTTATCTCTATGTTTATCATCGTTTTCGGCGGGCCTCACCTCATTGCTGGCGTTTTTTTACATTACCGGTTATTTTTACATATATAATTCTTCCAGTGTGATTCTTCATTTTTCGGTTTTGGATGTGACACTATTCTTACAAGTTATTTGCCACGATCATCGCTCTGAGTCTTCTAAGAACAGAATATCACATTTGTTTTTAACACAAAAGTTCGATAACACAGCTTCGTTATCTACATATGTTGCTTAAAAGAAATTAAAACCATCATCGTGGTTGATCTCTAAAAAGAGAACGTCGATTTTTCCAATTCATTAATTTACAACACCTCGTTAATGATAGTTCGCTACAGATTTTCTTTCAATTAAATCGTCATCAGGGTTGATTTTGGAAGAAGCCATTGATTGTTTTCCATTCAGTATCTTTACAACTCCTCGTTGGTGATTCCTCGAATAAATTTCGAATTTAGGTTAGTAAATTTCGAAAATGTTAGTAAGAAAGTATGTGGTATTGTTCCCTGAAGAATTTGTGTGACATCGCAATTCAACAGAATAAGATGATGTATTTCATACTAGTGCTTTTATAGGATTCAATCTAAAAGTCCTTAGCATTCTTCTGATTTTATTATCATTAATCTAATTATCCAAATCACATCAGTTCGTGCCGTTTTTTTGTAAATATGGTCATGTTGTATAGTCGATCTGTTATTAGAGGTAATGGATTTTGACAAGAGCTATGACCCTGTAAATAACAGGTAAACTTGTGTACTGCTTCGGAATGACTCTTAGCTCTTGTCAAAATCCATTACTTGTACTATAATATATTTCAAAATTATTTTTTATGGAAATCGTTATCATCATCTTTGGCTCTACAGCCCTGGGTGGGTGTTGGCCTGTTCAAGAATTAGTCTGGTAGATCCAGTTTCTGACCTCTAGATTCCTCAAGTCATCTTCGACTTGAGTTTTGAATCTAGATCTTGGCCTGCCTCTTCCTGGTTCCTACTGGCTCTTGATAGAATATCTGTCTTTGGGGGTCTCCAGTGTCCATTCTTTCAAGGTGTCCTAGCCACCGTAGTCTATTAATTTTAATAGACCGGACGATGTTGCATTTTTCATGGCGTTTATACAACTCAAAATTGTAGCGCCTGCGCCATATCCCGCTTTCTTGTACTCCTCCGTATATGTGTCTAAGTATTCGTCTTTCAAAGCGGCCTAACAGTTCTTCGTCTCTTTTTACCGTAGTCCATGTCCCTGACGCGCATGTCAGGATAGGTTTAATAAGAGTTTCATATATTAGTATCTTGGTTTTTCTGCTAATTATGTGTGATTATGTGTTTTTTTATGGAAAGAGACATCTATTATCAAGTTTTTTTCTAACACAAACAAAGTAATAATCATTTCAAACACAGTCATAACATTTTATTGAAAAAAATAACCTGGAACTGATAAAACCAATATCAGTTTATATTTTCGTTTTTTTTTAATTGATTTAAAAATATTTTCTTATGCAGTGACATTGGCAATATGTTTTTATTTACTTGGAACATGATTATGTACCTATAATAAAGAAAACCGTTATTTTCAAGCCATTGTTTCTTGTACTTTTTTACGAGAGTAATTTTATTAAATATTATGTTTTTTTAATTATACGTTTGATATGGAGTAAAAAGAGTTGATGTAATATTTTTTATCACTACCTGCGATTTACTTACCATAGTCTGTATGTTCATGACTAAAGAATGTCTTTGCCATTAGATTTGTAAAACCAAATATATACCATTTATTTGGAGTATTCGGTCACAAAAAAGAAATTTAAATCTGTGGTCATGCCACATCCTTCTATGAATTACAATTTTTATAAATTGTGTCCGCGTACAGAAATATTTATATACGCGAAGTATAAAGGTTCGTTAAATCATTTATCTATGTAGTCATAAAAATGTATTGCTAAATACGGATTATAATTCAGTTCAATAAAAATAATTCAGAATACTCTATGCAAAATTACCTAATGTTTGACAATCTGCAGTTGGGTCAGTTGCAAGTTGCAAGATAAGGAATGTTCAATAAATGAGTAAAATAAATACTAAAGGCGATATTTTTTAAACCGTAAAAAATAGTAAAATCTGACCAGAGAAATATTAGTAGGGAGTATTTTAAAAAATATATTGGTGTAAATGGTCAAAACATCATCAGCAGTAAACATTCAGAATAACACATTATCTCTCTTTAACCCTTAAGTTCCTGAATTTTAATTTGTTTAAAAAGTTTTATTTTTTTGATTTCAATGTATATGGGAGAAGGTTTTAAAATAAAATTCATACACGTTTTTTCTGAATTATTTTTGATTGCTTAGAAAAATGCCGTTACATATATGTAATGCTAGGAAGATATAGGAGCAAAAATATTTAACATATTCCGTATTATAAATTTAAAAATAACAAACAAATAATATAAAATTAGATGAAAAAACATAATCACACTCAACAATGTTGCACTCAATGCATAATCCCACATTGCACTTGAACATGCAGAAACACAGGTTTCTGCGTTACATATATGTAACGCCAGGAGCTTAAGGGTTAAATACAACAGAAACCAATATAAACAGCAGAGTAACTATTAACGACATGAAAATCATACGAGGGTTATCATTATAGTTTTGTATATAGCCATAAAGACAAAAAACATATAGACTTAAAGTACTTTATTGAATACGATACACTTTTTCATACGTTCAAACCAATTGCTAAAACAGTTATTTCAGTCTTCAGTTGATACATGAACAAAATCGCTGTTTTGAAGGCATCGACAGCTCCTGGCGACTGGAATCGCTGCCCACGCATTGAATTCTTGATCTTTGGGAAAGTGAAGAAGTCGTTGGGACTTAGGACTGGGCTATACGGTGGATGGTTTAACAATTCGGTGTTTTGAAACTCCAAAAACTCTATTGTCTTTTGGGTAGTGTGAGTACTTGCATTGTTCTGATGTAGGACGATTCGCCATTGTGTGCTGCTTTGTCGGAGTTTCGCGATAACTTCTGGTAAACAAACGGTTTCTGGTATACCAATCAGAAGTAACCGTTCTTCCATCTTCTAAAGCAATTGTTGCCACATGACCAGATTTTTACCATTTGGTTGTGACCATTTTTTTGACGCACTTCGAGAACCGATCACTTTTGTTTTCCTTATTAATCCAACACTCAAACAGCGGATTGGCGTTTATTTTTTGATTTGTAGTTCTGGTGTTTTTCGACACCAATGTTTTCGACGCGAACCGATTTTTGCTCTTCTGTGAGTAAATGAGGGATCCAGCGAGAAACCAACTTCGTAACACCCAGTTCTCCATGTATGATCTTTTGGATGGAGGTCTTTGAAATGTCCAAAGATGCCTCTATATTTCGGTGACAACGGTTATCCTTACTTAGCTGACGAACCGCATCGAAGTTTTCTTGTATGGCTGCTGTTTTGGGTGGACCTGGCCTGCATTCGTCGCTGAGACTGGGCGACCGCGTTGAAATTCCGAATACCAGCGAGAAATAGTTGACCAAGAGCTATAGAGCCAAGACAAAATTAAGCTATAAACTTTGAAAATCTGGCCAAAGTAAGTTTTAGAACAACTCAAAACGAACATTTTAAGCTTGCATCGAATAAAATCCAATACATAAGTACGAAAAATCCATGTAGATTCACGAGATGCATATTACTGTGTCATTGTAAATAAAAAAAGGTATAGAAGTCTATAATTAAAATTTTCGCTAAAAAGTGGTGAATTAATTAGTTTATAAGAGTTTTAAACAAAATTGAGTTGTAAACGGTGGCATGTTGATTCTTTGACATACGCGCGCGCATTCGCTGCGAGCTGACCTTGCGCCTCAGAGCGCGTTATGAAAAATTCCGTATCTTGGTCAAAAATTAATGTACCAAAGCTTAAAATGTTCGTTTTGAAACAGATTTTTAAAGTTTATGGTTTAAATCTCATAAATAAAAGCAATAATTGTTAATTTATACAGGCTTATACAGGAGTTATACTTGAAAAAGCCCCATCAAATGCCTATTTTGCAATTTTTTTTTCGTGAAATTGGTTGTAACTCCGGTTCTAATTTGTTCATTTTTTCAAAAGGAACAATTTTCATTTTGGTAAAATTAATAGCAGATACAATCATTTAAACAAATAAATTGTTGATAACAATTTATCTGACGGAGTTTCAGCCTGGTACCCGTGAAAAATCGAATCTACGCACCAAAAAACATAACGTTAAGGTACCGAGTGAATACTCCCCTCTCTCCCTGTCTCCTAGACTAATTGTCGTTTAACGTAAAAATACATACGTAACGTAAAAACGCTGATACATATGAATCAGAAGCATGGACTACTAAAATCATAGAAGACGTAAAATCTTTGGAGAGGTTTATGAAACGGAATATGAAGATGCAGATACAACTTTTAGCTACAGAACATATTGCGGAAAGACTTTATTGTTGCCCATGCAGCAGCTAAAATGGAATGACGCAAGATGACGAGAAAATAAGTACTTACAACTGGAAAACTTAAAATTGTATGGCACAGGATATTTAAGAAACTTGGTGATATGTCGGAAAACCTATTTTATAGAACGCAATTAGCAAAATATACACTGAAAAGTGTGACGAGTGACAAGGTCCCGAAGAGCACGAGTTCGAGATGCTTTTAAAAAAATGTATTTGCAGCCGCGACCTCAATTTACTCTTAAGAACTGGTATTCTCAGGTTTAATTATGCTCAGTATACTAATTTTAAGAGGCCGATGTACCCTTAGAAATGCCCTGTGTAAAAAAACTAACAGTCTTCGGAATGTGGATCGTCAGTCTCAAACCAAAAAAAAAACTAAACAAACAGAAATAATACAATAAAAAATTAAATTAGAATACATAGAGAATATGCTCTGTAGTACAAATTGCTTTAACTTATTTTACAGGATAAGATTAATGGTCAAAGGGGTACAAGTCTTTATAGAAACTTCTTGGATAACAAATTTACGGCATTGGTATGGAACCAGTACAATAACACTTTTAAGAAAGGCATGAGACAAGTCTAAATAGGGTCAATGATTGCCAATTTTGACCTGAAAAAAAGTGGTATAAGGAATTTAATTAGTTTTCCGCCAAATGTCCTGTTGAATATCAAAACAAAGGGTATAAGTTAATTCTGGAATTCAATGGACGTTTGCCCTTATATTTTATATGTTTATATAATGAAATTTATATTCTCTTATTTGCCTCATTTCTACAGATTGATACCATATTTTCCAAGGAGAAAATTATCTCAATCAAGAATTTTAACTGTTAGGGGTAGTAATATGTAGGGTCCAATCGTTTATTTGGTCTGTATTACAAACTACTGAGATATATAAATATCTTTTGTATCCCCAAGAAGTGTTTCCCATCGTTTCAATGAGGGATTTCAGTTGTTTTGTAATATCTGGTCTTGTCGCCGACATATACGAATACATCATGGTGTATTTTATTTACATATTACACAGAGATTAAAGCTATATTTGTTTTTCTCGTTTTATAATGACTTTAAGTCTTAAGCATCTTAGTGTACTCGTGCCATTTTTCCTACTAAACTATACATTGTTTACAGATTGTGTCTAGGATTAGCTTCTCGTGCTCAACATACAATATGGTCGTATATAGTAGTGAAATGAGATAGCCAGGTAGTTGCTGGACATTCTTTTTCAAAATTTTTTATTGGCTATTTGGTTCTGAGTCCTCGGTTTTATTATTTTTGTTTTTTTTTTTTTTTTTCTATTCTGGTCACACGAACATGGGATTAATAAGAATAACTGAAGAGCTTCGAATATAGATTTAAGACCTATGATGGAAGTAGATAGGTCCTCGTACATTCAGTAGATCGTTTGTGATAGTTATTTTTAAACATTCTACTCTTAGAGGTTTGTTCACGGTGTAACATGCCAGTACTTTGCGTGTTACTGTTCTCTTGGTCCTCTGTTAGCAATTTGCTTAGCTCAAGCCGCATTACATCAAGTTCGAATAGCACTGTGGGGTCCATTAATATATTTAGATATCTTTTTCGTTTATGAGACCTATGGTGTGTTCATTTTTTCGAAGAATAATTTCTTATCATTTACATTATTAGCCATATCTTCGCCTTTTGGGGATCGGTTTAATAAGGACCATAAAAGATGCACGAAGGACATTGGTAGTCAAGAAGACCGGTAAATGAATATAAATCTATAAATACACTAAAATTAAAAGAATGTAAAAATACTTTTAAAATCAAGTTGAAAACGCAGTACGATAGCTGAAATTCCAAAAAGCGCAAGAAGATACAATTTTAAAAGGGCAAGTAAAATATGAAGGACCACGATCAAATGAAATAACAAAAAAATTCGAGAAGAGGAAGTACTTCGAGAGTGGAAAACAAGCATTACTACATGGTAAGGTACAGAGGAACTATAGGTTTCCAACAAAGTCAGAAAAGCAGCAACCACTGCAGGTGCATTAAGAGTCATTGCGTTGAGAAACAAGCATCTAGTATTGAAACTAAAAACAAGAGTTCATAAAACCTGCGTTCGACCAATAGTTGCATATGCCATAGAAACAAAAAAAATACAACAGGCCCTAAGAACAGCTGAGCTAAAGACTATAGTGTAGATCTATAGTAGGAAAAACTAAGACGCGATCGAATAAGAAACTAATATATGCAAAACTGTGATGCCTAAGATGTAGTGAGATGGAAAGAGAACTAAGAAGAAATTGCAATCAACCTTTAACGAGAATGGGAAGAAGATATAGAAGACATAAATGGATGGGTGATGAAACGAAAACAGGAGTGGAACGATCATATCAGTAGAATGGCAGAGGATAGAATAGTACGAATAGCACGAGATAAGTCATCAAATGGACGAAGAAATATTAGCAGACCAAAAAAAGATGGTGCGACAATTTAAACAATTTAGGAGGCTAATATTGAAGAAGAAATAGGCTTTAAAGCCTACATACTAGAAGGAAGAAGATGATATTGCAAAATATTGTCAAGTTTTTACAGGTTATATAACTAATGTATGAAAAAGAAGAATGTAAATAAACTACCTTGTTTAATGTCTTTGCCGGATATTGACTGCTATTACTCAATTATAGTATAAAAGTATATGAATCCGGTAGTATGTAATGAAGATAGTAAGCTGTGTAACGTTCCTAATGCCTAAAGTTGTTTTACAAGGTATTTATTTTATAAGACGTTAACCAAAGCAGCAATCATTAAACCAGGAACGTTTAATCGTTCTAACGCCTTGATGGCGCAACGCTAACAGCTTCAACTTACTGAGTGCCAAAAGTCGGAGTCGTGAGTTTAAATCCGGTCCGGATGAGAATTTTTATTAAAAAGAAATCTTTGTCGGATCGGTATTCACCCTTGGCACCGCAGTGGTTCGGATATAGTAATTCTTTGTAAAAAAATGATGCCGACTTTACTTAGTAACTAGGCATTTACTCCACATACGCACTTTAAATTAACTTTAATATCATAGGCAACTGGCTACACGACTAATTGTTCAAGCCATACAATAAAAAAAATGTCCGGTCGGTGGTCAAATACTCGACTGATTAAATAGTAAAGCTTTTGTCATTTATGTTTGGTTCATGTTTCATGTCAGAATTATTTTTTATGTAAACATTTAATTTTTATTGGATTGAGTGGTACGAATTAGCAATATAGTATAAAAACCAATTTGTACAACTAAAAACTTTTTAAATTATGTATTGGATAAATAATAACATCTACACTTCAAGTGCGCTTACATGCTTTTACCCAATACAATTAAATTAGGACCATTTTTGATATCCTAATACATATTTTTTATTTTTGTTTCCTGCTCTGAATGATATCCTCTTTTGCAGTTAATGAGCAAATTAGCTCCATTACTTGGCCGGGATGTAACGGAACGTGTATTCCTCGGGAGGTTCATAGACTTATGCTCCAGTCCAATATTTCACATCCGTACAGTTTGTGCGGCATATTTTGGAAATTTCGCCGCCGTAATCAGCCACGATTCGGTCGAGAAGATATTGGTTAGTTTTTATTTTTTATATATTTTTAAACCAAACTTTTATACTTTTAAAACCAAATTTTGAACAGGTCTTTGAATTTTTTTATATTTTACATTTAATTAAAAATGTTCGATGGCAATTGATATCGTTATCATATAATCAAGCCGTGAAAACAATTTAAGAATGTTCACAAAATTCGGTAATGAAATCATCTATTTCAGCAAAAATGCTTGTTGTCAAATGAACTATTTCATTTAGAAGAATAATTAGCAAAATTATTGTCAAGATCATTGAATTAGTATTTTGCGTTTAGGTTAATAATGTCGCTGATTTTATCCTAATTATCAACACTACCGATGCATTAGGATTATAGCATCTGCTTTTATAGTAATATGGAGCTGGATAGTCTCTTTTTTCTTTGTTTATTATTTATACGAAAATATTCTTTTGTTTTCACGATTTTCTGTGTCAACAACTTGTTTTTATTTTATTTATCTTTCTGCTTCGTATATTAATGTTCTCTACTGCATTCTACCATCATTTTCAATTCAAATTGATAATTCTTAATAATCTTAATGTTTTTTAACACACATTCCAAATTTCTCTAGAGATTTCTTAAATTTTTGTCCTTATTTCGAATTTTTATTTTCTTACTAACTCTTTTAATATTGGTATGTTCATGCAAAGTTTATCTTTTGTATCAAAATGTATGCTTCTACCCAATTTATTATGGAAATCGACAGGTATCAAATATCGTAATGTCAGATAAGGAAGTTCTTTGTGAAAGAAAAATAAATAAAAATAAATCGTTCCCAAGGTGAAGAACTCTATGATTTTCTACTGAAGTGAAGAAAAAATATAAAGAAAAGAAAATAGGCTTACATGAAATACATGTCAACCAAAATACAAAAAGCATACAATAATTATAAGACAATAAGAAACCAAACATGCACTTGTAGAAGAATAAAAACTGACCGCTGGAAAAGTTTTTCGAAAGAAATGAAACATAATTTTTATGGCCTACAAAAGGAAATATGGCGCTTTATAAAAGGCCAAAGAACGGTGGTAAGGGAACTAATACGAATTAGTTGACTTGAGAAATATTTGTTTATACAGAATCCACAAAAATATAAGATTTCGGTCAGTGTTTGCCGTTTGGTACTGCTACCTTTACTTGTTAAATAAGTTTTGTGAACATTTTTAAAATAATATCCATCAGTATTTTATTTACAAACCATAGTATTGTTTAACATAAACTAATAATTATTTTCTATTTCAAACCTATGGCCAAATTTTTTCATTAAACTTTTTTAGGTTCCAAAATACCTTACACTATGCACAGACGACGTATGGGGAGTGAGAAAGACCTGCGCAGAAGCCATAACTTATGTGTCGTGTGCATGCAGCCAGAACACAAGAACTCTCAAATTAGCTCCAACTTTTGGCGTCCTACTTAAAGATGACTGTCGATGGGTTAGAGTTTCGGCTTTCCACTCTTTAGGTCCTTTTATATCAACTTTTGCCAATCCACCTATAACCAAAATGGATTATAGTAACAATGGAGATTTGGTTTTAGTTAATGGAGAGGGTGCGGAGTTTATGTAAGTTTTGATTTTGCTTGTAATGAAAGTATCGTGGTTGTGATTCTTATTAGTGTGGAGTTATGAAGTTAGCTAGGGAAAATTTTATCGAGATTTAGAAACTTTGGAAATAATTATAAGTTAGAGTAACAGTAGAAAGACAAACTAGTTTTTTTGGCAAATTTTTAACTTAGCTGGACATGAATTTTCTGATGAGTTGACAACGCCCTAAAATATCTTAGATATTAACTAGCTGCAATGCCAAACACTGCATACTTCACAGTTAATTCAATAAGCCGTTCCTAGTGTGGTTGGTAACCGTACAGCTGGCAAGGCTAAATTCTCCTTATTTCTTCTTCTAGCAGTTCTACCACACCCAATAATCAACTGATGATATCGCTCGCCTCCACTCCGGTCTCCCGCCAAAAAAAAAGGTGATGATATCGGTCACCTCCACTCCGGTCTCCCGCCAAAAAAAAGGAACAGCCCAAACTTGAAGAGACTAAAGCTTAAACGAAGTAATCATAACTCGTTCTGGTTGTTCGTAGTAGTAAGACCTATTATTATCTAACTGTTCATTCAGTTTACTGTGTGGATCTCCCAATACATAAAGTGAAAATTATTGATAGCACTCAACTTTTGAGAAGAGACGACACCATAGTTAAAATACTCTCAAAAGCATGCCTCAATGTAACATTCTGCTAAAATACGAATATAACAGCCTTTTATAAGATCTCCCTTGACTTATACTGAATAATACCAATTATATAAGATTTAAATAAAGTTAAAAGTGTTTTATTGTCTTTAATTTTGAATGTATTTATCAAATTTCAGGATTTCTGTTACAACACCATTATTATCATTGCACGAAAGATTCAGCGTTAATAATCCAAAAGAAGACAACATTATGATGAATCCGTTAAACTCAGAAGAAATGGATTTGGAAGAGACCGGTTGGATTGAAAAATTCAAAGACGACGATATAGTGGGGAGTTCTTCAGACATACAAAGCGAAGAAAATAGTTCTAAATCTTCTGACACAGTTGCAAATGCTGACGGTAATGTTGAAAACCTAAACGATAAAGATTCGATAGAAGATCCAAAGTGCACCCCAAATGTGATAGTGTGTGATAATATTAGCGAAAAAATAAATAACCAATTAACAGATGCAATGCAAAATATTAAATTAATTGTAAATAATTCTAATTTAAATATTGAACATAGTACAAACGTTAACAATGAACTTAGTCAATTAAATTCGAATGTCACTACAGAAGATAAAATCACTAATACGAATAAAGACACAAATGACAACGAACAAAAGGTAAATATCAATAATAACGGTACTATAGAGGATGATTTGCATTTATTTTACTCACACAATTATTGGTATATTAGTCCTGAGTTGCCTTTAGATCCAGTTTTAGTCTGTGGAGAGGAATCCTCAAACATCTTAAATGGTGCTGGAGATTCAATAGTAAGTACCTTTTTTATTATTACTCGCGACAAGCTACCTTTCAATTTATATCTTTCATCAACTATGACCTAGATAATTTTTATAATTTCTACACGAAATTTTTGAAAACAATAAGTTGTATTTGATTTTATTGGCGTATCAGAGATAAGTGTATGTTTACACATCATTTTGGAACATAAAACTAACCAACTGTGCAATTAAATAGGTACTTTGGGTATAGTTTGGGAAAGAAACTGCATGCATGCGTAAATTTAAATTATTTTCGAACGGTTTAAAAATTCTCGTTACTTATTTTCCTGTTACTGTTATTCTCCTAATTCTTTAAAACTCTACTGATATTATTCGTCGTTACTGCATATATACAGAGTAGGGATAAAGCATGGAACCAAGTAAATATTTTGAAACCATACAGACGTTATTCATGAAATTTTGCATTCAAGTACACTGACACTTAAGGCTTGCATGTTCTCAAGTAGTAGCAATTTATTAGAATTTAAACTACCGAGCATAACATTAGGACAACCGCGCGATTTTCTTTCAAACAATTTTTCGATGAAACAAAAGTTTTAACGAAATATGAAGACTTGTTTACAAAGGTGAGTCCCTTTTCAATAGATAAAAATAGAAAAGGAGAGACCTACAATTAGTTTTAAAAGTTACAATAAAACCAATTGTAAATCTTTTCTATTTTACCTATCGAAATTTTAAGGACCTAAATACCTAATATTCCCTCTTGGCAGAGACCTTGCAAACTATACAGTGTCAATTTTAAAACTTACAATGGGCTATATCTCACGAACAAAAGCTGATATCGAAAATTGCTTGATAATGTTTCTAAGATAGTAAGGGGGAACTAAAATGATATGAAAGAGAACTCACGTCCATCAACCTCCTAGGTACCACCCTAAACAACCAAAAAAGTTTAAATTGCAAACCCTACTTGTGATGCATTATTGAAAATACTAAAAAAAGTGCTATCCAATGGTATAAATAATAATTATACAGGGTAAAGCAATAATTGCGAAACTTTTCTCTTAAATGGAAAATTTTGTAAACAAAACAGCCTATTTTCAAATTCTGCACGAACTTTGGCAAATGTTGTTCTAGTAATAGCGCGACATGCTTTCATAATTCTTTCTCGCAGTTTCCCAAGTGACGCAGGTTGAGTTTTATAAACAACTGACTTGGGGTAATGCAAAAGGTCAGCTGGCGGTAAGTCTGGTGACCTCTGTGGTCACTTACTAGGACCTCTCCTTCCAATCAATTTGTTCGGATAATTCATATCGAGCCCGTGCCTAACTGAAGCTGCATAGTGAGGGGGGCTCCATTTTGTTGAAAGTAAAGGAAATGCCTTGATCGTCCCTTTGGTTCTCTAAATTGCCTGAATTTGTGTTTTGTACGGGTGAAACTTATGAAATTTCAAGACCTTTCTACCAACTCATGTGAAAATCCCGTCATTGCAGGTACTTGACGTGTTGAGGCTCTATTGCAAAATTTCCAAGGACCTCAATTTGGGATGCTTCATTCAGTAATCTTTAGGAATCCCTTTTATTATTTTGCACTGATCCCGTTTCTCTAAACTTTTCAACTAAATCACGGACATACACGTGGCTTACATTTTTGTCCAGATGCCTTTCATGAAATATTTGAGCTGTTCGTAAATAACACTGGTTCTGGGAGGAAAATATGAAAATTATCTCCACGCATTCAGGTATACTATAAACCATCGCGACAACTACAGCTGAATGACAGTACCGATCGTACAAATGATGAAAACTAATGACATTTAAAATTCTCAAATAAACCAAAAATTAATGAATCTTACAGAGCCCAAAAAACAGATGTTTTCAACTTGTTTTGCAAAAATGGCAAATTAACTTTTTATTTAACAAAAAAAATCCGACAGGCTCATTAAAAATAATAGTCCGGGAGATACCATTAAAAATACAAAAGTCATAGTAAGCCGTCTGATATTATCACCATTTATAATTATTAAACAATTATACAGGGTCATCAGCAGAATCAACAAAAACCTCATAAAATTTTCCATTTAAGCCAAAGCACAGAATAATAAACAATCAGAATGCCCACTCTCAGATGCCTCCTTTGAAGTTTTTCAGTACGCGATCGCCATGTTGACACAGGCTCTGATTGAGAATCATATTTGGTGTAATGGGTCTTTATCGACATATGATTTGTGAGGTTATGTAATTGTTTATATTTATGTTTAATTATATTTAATTATTTTATATTTATGTTACATTTAACAATGTTAAAATAATTGCATAGTATGTCTATGATTGCCGTAAGTCAATTAAACCGGGTTAATTTTTCTTTTCACACCACATACATTTTCACTGAAGAACACTGGTTACCTTTAAAACATGGCGGAACGTCTGCGCGAACGAGATGCGCGTACTTAATTTTCCATTTTGAGTGGGCATTCTGATTGTTTATTATTCTGTGTCCAAAGTTTCATAATTATTGCTTCACCCTGTATAATTATTTATACCATTGGATAGCATTTTTTATAGTCTTTTCAATGATGTATAACAAGTAGGGGTTTGCAATTTAAACTTTTTTGATTGTGGTAGGTGGGGACTAAGGGGGTTGATTGGGGTGTTGCATTCTGCACATACGATGACCTCAATATAACAATTGAGATCATCCTGAAGGGGCGAGAAGATATTCTGGTCAATCCAGAACTCGCTGGTTTCCCCCTTTCGAATTGGTATATATATTCAACTAAAGAAAAGAAATCAAAGCCAGTGGACTGTATAAAACTCTATTTTAAAAAGGTGTAAAATTAAACATAATATACATACCAAATATACCATTATAATTAAAGAAGAATAATATATTACAAACGTAACTATTAGCTACTATGAAACACACCAACAGACACACCGAAAGACAACCATAAACCAACCCAAACAAAAAGATGTCGATTCTATTAAAAACCACTGACAAAACAAAAGACAAAACCTACCATAGCCACAAACATACTATACATTAAAGATAAAAAAACAAATTAATAATATTACAACAAAAACATAAAAATATGGATATATACCTATATATCAATGGTATAAAAACATACAAACAATACAATTATTAATACAAACCACGCATAAAATAAATCGGTGTTTACAAAACAAAATACAAAAATAAGAATATAGTAAATAAACCGGAACAAACGCAAAATGTAAAATTGACAATGTTCAATTGCGATCGCGGCACAAATGCGATGAAGTTCCAACAAATATCAAATAAATATACCAAGTGCACGTACTTGATATATGCAGCAAATCATATATAAATGGTGTATTGTTCCTTACCCCATGAAAATATAGCACTAGGGCTATCGCAAATTACGCCTTCAGCGGCCGATTTCAACTACACAAGTTTTATGCACATTTTCGTCTTTTTTGGTCAAAAGACCGATAAGGAGTCAGGTACTCTTCGTCTTTACATACACATGTTCATCGTTCGAGAGATACTTTTCGACTCTTGTTTTGTAACAAACGCAAACCCTTATTTTAGGTATTACACACATGTGGTGATATTTGGCAGATGGCCCGCCTTGCAATCTTTAGCCCTTAAAACGGCTGTGTCACTTACACGCAAATCTGGTTTTATAATATACGAGGAGAATAGAAACTATTAAAAAATCTTAAAGTATTTAAAAGTACATTTACACATGTTTATTTACAGTTGCGAAACTGCAACATGGGGTGAGTTCTCTTTCATGTTATTTTACTTCCCTCTTACTATCCTAGAAACGGTTTTAAGCATTTTTCGACATCAGCTTTTGTTCGTGAGATATAGCCCATTGTAAGTTTTAAAATTGATACACTGTATATTTATATATGTTTACAAAGCTTACCTTAAATCAGATTTTGGATCTTGTTCTGTCGAAGATTGTTCCATTCCTGCACAAGTATTTCGCGAGTTTTCAAGAATTTGTGGAGGGCCGGCACACGTCTCTGTAAGCACCTTCCCATCTGATCCCAAATATGTTCGTTGGGATTTAAATTGGGATTGCGATCAGGTCTGACAAATCGCGTAAATTAATCCTCAATAAGATAATCAGTAACTACTCGAGCAGTGTGGGGTCGGTCATTACTATGAATAAATGTTGCTTCGTCTCCAACTATAACCATAAATGGTAAAATATCGTGTTCTACGTCCAATTCTCGATAAAGACTAACTAGCACAATACAAACTTGAACACTTTACTCGCCTGGTCGTCTATCCTACTCTTTCACGTCTCTATGAGACCGTAATAGAAAATCGCGATGCATCTGAAAACAATACAAAACTCCAATTTGTTATTGGACAAGTTAAGTGTTCTCATTTAATTTAATATGACAGTTCGAAAAGGCAATCCAGCGGCTTGTATCTTATGATCCTCCCACTTATGCCACATTTCTGTCTTCTTGCAGAGTATTTCAATGGAAAACTGCCGTTGACGTGACGTTATGTTTTTCTAAATGCTAGTTAGGAGAAAACAGTCAACTTTTGTGCTGACCACTGACATCAATTAAGCCGCAAGAACAGAATTTATGCTCATTGTAAGATACTAACAATTACAGCAATACACAAATAATTCTCAATCAACAGATAAAACCACAGAACCAAAAACTATCATGATAATGGTTTATAGAAATTTCGATGAGGGGCCTTATAAAAACGACAACAACTTTTTCAAGGCAATCAATAAAGTGTGTTACACTCTGAAAAAATAACTTACTCGAAATAAAATAACTTTAAATTGGGAGGTGACCCTAATTTTATGCAGATCTAACACAACATAAACCTACTCATTTAATTATATTTATTTTAACATTTTTATTTCCAGTTCGGATATCGTTTTCAAAAGAAATGATAATTATTAAACAAGAAATTACTTTAATCTTTAGTTGCTAATTTGACAGGTAACTTACTTGGTCTCAATCTTGTAGGCAAAAGTTTTGCGTTGAAGTTCTGAGGGTGATAATTTACCCTCGAATTTATATCAAATTCTGTTTTTTGTGCGTTCAGGTAGTTGATGTATTTTTGCTGACTTCTTTTAGTATTAGCAGAGTCTGCTACATTCTGCTGATGGGTTTGCTACGGATTTTTCTTCTTTTGATAAGGAGTGATTAACTGATCTTCAGAACTTAGATTTGATCTTGAGAACTATGATTTTCTTTTGTTTGCTGTACCTTTATTTTATGACTAATTATGCATATTTTAATGGTACTGATTATCTTAGGTATTTTTGTGTATCTGGGATCTCTCAAAGTTTCTGTTTTTTAGGTATGATTTATGTTCATTAATCCTAATACTTAATGGTTTTGAGGTTTCCCCCAGATAAAAATTATTGCATTCATAAAGTATTTTATAAATGCAGTTCTTTGATCTCTCCTATGTGTTATTGTTCTGGTTTTGGAAGCAGTATATGTCAGTATGCTTGTTATTTTAAATGTGATGTATGTCTTACATAGCCTTTCTTTCTGATAATATATTTATATATTATAATTTTTCTGATAAGCCTTTTGGTATTGTTGTTATCTTAAAATTCCTTTTTTGTGCATCTTTGGATCGTTTATGGTGCCTTGTTGTTTCCTTTCTTCAATCTTGTGAAATTCCTTGTTTATAAATGACAATGGATAATTATTGTTTGTTAAAATCTTTGTTAGCTGGTTTTTGGATATCCTTTTGGATATTTATGTTATGGTTTGAGTGATATCTGTCGTTGCGGGTTGATTTTGTGGTTAACACCTCCAGAAATGGTAGTGAATTGTTTTCCGTTTCCTTGGTGAATTTGAGAATTTGATTGATTCTTCTTTACAATTAATGTTCATTAAAAAATTGTTCTCTGCTTCTGGTACATGAGTTCAAATGGGGAACACATCATCTATATATTTCCACCATACTGTGTGTTTTTGGTCATGTTTATAGACAATGGTTTTTCTCAAATTCTTTCATGGCTATATCTGTTAATATTAGAGATAATGAAGAGCTCATAGTTAATCCAAAGTCTTGTTTATAAGAATCGTTGTCTAATTGAAAATAGGTTTTCTCAGTGCATAGTGTTAATAGCTCCATTATAGTCGATACATTCAATTTTGTTTTTGTGAATATGTAGGCTGGTAATGTCAAATCTGACTAGCATGTTGTTGAGATTGTAATCTATTTCTGCTAGTTTTTGCAGAAAATGTTGTGAGTTTGAACAAGTTGGTCGGAGGAGTACATTGTCTTTGTGTATTTTGGGACGCCGTCTAGGTGTGGTGTCCTGCTGTAGTTGGGTGTTCATGTTCTTTGGTAGTCTCTCAGCTACTAAATTTCGATAATATTCTGTAATTATAGTATTCTCAAACGATTTGCTTATAGTTTTGAGTAGTGCGGAACGAGGAAGAAATATATAAATCTTACGGTAACAAAAACTTTACCCGTAATTGTTACGGTAGTAATCAAGTCTCTACTTAAACTCAACACCCCGGATAATACAAATTCACTTTATTGATAACCCTTAATCACCAAGTGGAATATTCTTGTAAGGGAATTGCTTCTTCCTTCAGAGGTTCAAAATAAATCCACTAACAAATAAATACTTTGTATGGCCGCCAGGTTAATTTATCAACCTATAAATATCTTCAGGTATTTAAACAAGTATTCTATTTTAAAACAAAAAAAAAAACGAAATATTTATGGTTCATGGATCATTCTTAAACAAAATTCATCCTGGGTGAACTAAATATTATGTGATAAGAATAAAACAACAACAACAAAATAACAATTATCATTTTATATGAAGGATCACGTCAAACAATTTGACCGAAAAATTAATAAAATCTTTTCAAATTTTTAAGAAATCCATTACAAGGTTGATCGTAAATAGATATTGAACCCTTGACCGAAGAAAAGAATCGGACAAAAAAATTATTACATAATTTCTTGCCCGATCACTTAATAACCAAATTCAACAAAAAAGCACCATAAACTTAATAAATTGTTAGTACCGAACTTCAGTTATATTATTAAACAAAAGAATTTGTAATTTAATTAATCCAAACGGACTCTAAAATTATCATCTTGATGCTATGATGCTTATGAACAGATGATACTTATAACCATATGAATTGTCCTCACTACACGAACAATTTGTTCAAACCATAAAATATCCAGTTCTCCACCCCAAATCAAATCATTCCAAACGTCTTCAATACCGGAACAAACCATAAAAATATCCACCCAAACTTCCAAAATCAAAATTCAGCAGTAGCAGATGATCTCCAAAATAAAATTCGGGTAACTTAAAAGGCCTACAGGCAAAACATGGGTATTCGTCTCGTACCTAACTGTGTTTTTCTACAAAAGAAAAATCAAAACTCCTTGTCACAACAAAAAGAATCTATAATGCCTACACTACACTATCGACGATGATAGCTAGTTTTATCTTGTGATCGTCTATGATCGGCACAATCTTGCAAGTGTCCAGTCCACACAATCTTATGTAATAGTCAATTCAGTTCAATTCTTCGGTTCAATTCAGTTCAGACAATCCACGGGTTGTAGGCGATCATAAGCAATGATGGTCATGTATAGCCGGGTATGCCCCCTACATCTACACAATCGTGCTCGTGCTTACTTGTCTGTAATCGCCGATTATGAAGAGGGGCCTTGATACTTACAAACGCTGTAGTTCAAAATTTAAACCGTAGATTGAACTCGAAATTAAGTTTTAATGAATAATTTATATGGAGACGGTCTACTGCTCCCATAAAAAGAAGTGTTTGTTCTAAAAATTATTTCAGCAAAATTCGAAATATTTTAAGAAATTGAAATTAAATATAACGGCAAATCAATTACATTGTATTGTATCAATTACTCTGTAATAGTGTTAAAAGACTTATTGGGAATATAGAAATTACCTAGGCCATAATTTTATTAATTTCATAGTCATTTTAATTTTAAAATTGACTTACAAAGTAAACATTGCAAAAACTCGCTTTATGTACCAGTCTCATCATAAGCTTCGATTTGGTGTAGCTAATTACTTTTGGTAGGACAAATCCCTATTTTGTATTATTTTTTTGCCGTAAGTATTGTTACTTAAATATTTTTTATTTGTGAGAAATTATGCATTCTCGTGTGTCTTTGTTCTTTTTTTTATTACTTTTTTTTTTGTTTTCATCAATGTCCTAACAGAATGGCTATTTTTGTATATGTCTAGTGTTGCTTTCAAATCAAGCATACAGTAATTGTGATGTCTGCTTATAGCATTATTATTACGTTACACAAATATTAGGTTAAGTATGGTGAAATTAAAAATGAATCAACCCAACAAATATATTACAAGAAAATTATTAAAATGTGGAAATCGATTTGAATTTACAGATGTATCTTTTACCAATAACAACTAACAAATATGAGTATAGAAACAAGAATAAAAATAGATTTTATTTGTTTCTATACTCGTGAGAAATAATATATGATAAACGAGCTGAATAAAATCAGCAGGCTGCAATCTTATGCATACAAAAAAAGAAAGACTCAAATCATGATATTATACCGCCGATATGTCCAACATCAGAACTACTCCAATCGTCAGAGACGAAAATACCGCTGAACCTCTAAAAATCGTACGAACAAGCTGAATTTTGCCAAGCATAATAATTTTGGAACCACAAAAAAGATGCAAAAAAGTTAACCACTTTTTCCCCCGGGCTTACCCCTAAAACCCCACTCGCAGGGGGGTAAAAAAAAATGTAGTTGAAATGGTTTTAAACAACAATGTTTATAAGTTTTTTTGTGTAGAATAAACCGTTCTCTTAGAAACAACACTTGAAGCTTCTTCTTCTTCCTTCTAGTATGTAGGCTTTAAAGCCTGTTTCTTCTTCGATATTAGCCTCCTAATTTGTTTAAATTGTCGCACCATCTTTTTCTTGCTGACTTATTTGCTGACTTATTTCGTGCTATTCGTACTATTCTATCCTCTGCCATTCTACTGATGTGTTCGTTCCACTCCTGTTTTCGTTTTGTCACCCATCCATTTATGTCTTTTATATTGCATGCTCTTCTTATGTTTTCGCTTCTTTCCCTATCCAACAGACTTCTCCCTAATATTCATCGGAGTATTTTAATATAGGTGCATGTTAATATAGGTCTAATTGCTGCTTTGTACTCGTAGATTCTTATTTATGTGTCTTGTCTTAGGTGTTTGTTCTTCCAGATTGTGTCATTAAGAGAACCCGCCGCTTTACTTGCTTTTAAGCTTTGTTGTCGTACTTCATCTTCAACATCTCCGTAACTAGTTATATCTATTCCCAGATATCTAAACCTTGCTTCTTGCTTTATTATTTTCCCATCAATTTCGATTTTACACCGTAGTGGGTATTTAGATGTTGTCATACATTTGGTTTTTTCTGTTGATATTATCAAATTGTATTTCTTAGTTGTATTGAAAATATGCGTTAATCTTTGGAGCTCGTCTTCTGTCTCAGCGATTAATGCGGCGTCGTCTGCATAACATAAGATTTGGATTTTTTTGTTCTCCATTATGTAGCTATGACCTTTACGTACTGCTTGTATTATTTCGTCCATTAAAGAGTAGTGGGCTTAACGAGTCAACCTGTCTGACTCCGCTTTGTACTGGTATACACTGTGTTAGTTTTCCATTTATCTTTGCCTGTATTCGATTATGGAGGTTGTTTTCGATGAAATGACAAAATTCGCGCCACGTTAATTTATTTAACACCTTTTTATAAAAACTGAGTTTATTCTCGACAAAATACAAAAACTGCATACAAAGCTGCACTCTTTGCCTTTAAAACACCTCTTGATTTTTGTCGATCGGACATTTGGATCCAAAGATATCAAATTTTTACCATTGAGTTGATATAAATTTTATTGAACATTGATTATGCGCAAGTAACTGACATGCAAAATCGACGGTCGCTTCAAGCGTTGTTTCTAGGAGAACGGTTCATTATACACAAAAGTGCTTCTTGCACTTTCTTATTTAAAATTATCTCAGCTAGATTTTTTATTTGAAACATTTTCTTCTACAGATTCTTGGTAAAGCGATGTTTTTGTGTTTCTACTCCCCCTCGTGCAGTTTTTATGGGGAAGCCCGGGGTAAACGTAGTAAACCTTTTTGCATCTTTATTTGGGATCCCAAAATGAATATTCTCTGCAAAATTCAGCTGTTCGTTTGATTTTTAGGGGTCAACTGTCTGACGACTGGACTAAACATCTATTTGCTTTGTTTTTTTTACAATCATGGTGAATCAAGTGAAAAAATCATTAAACCTTTCGGTATGATTTATTAAATCAAAAGTACAATTTTACACAACTCGTAGCGATAGTAGCTACTTTCGGGACTAATTTTTTTACTTTCGTGACGATTTTGGGTAGCTAGGTAACGACTTTGTCAATAACATCAACTTTGTATTTTATTATGACAACGCTTGTCGTTTAAGATTCGTGTGTTTTCGCTGTTTTTCGTGTATGTTCAATACTGCCACTTCTGTTAATATTCCTAACAATATCAATGTAAATAATTGTGTTATTAATATTCATAAGTAGATTTTTCTAATGTTGAATTCACGAAAGTAACTTTAAAGTGTTTAATAAAAGTTCATAAGTAAAGTTTATCCATATATTCTTTTTAACATACAAAACGTCTGCAGAAAAAATATTGTACGTAACACGATCCAAAAGTAATTTTACTCGCAGGAGACTCGCAGGATTCCAGAACTCGCCTACGGCTCGCCCTGGAAACTTCCTACTCATCTCGTAAAATATCACTATCGTAACTTGTTACCTAAATGACTATTTTTGCCTATTATTATAAAACGATTCTTAAACCATTTAAAGAAAAATAGTTTAAATAAAAGTTGTAGATCTTTAATTTTGCAAGTTTCTAAATTAAAATACATAAATAATTTACAGAGATTAATAAACGAAACCCTTATTTTTGAAGTAATTTATAAATGTTAATAACTTTGTTTTTGGTATAATGGCATTACTACATAAATTAAGAAAAAATAGTTTTTAAGTTATTCAATTTGTTGATTCCGGAGAGCGATTATTTAAAGAAATGTACTTGCCCAAACAGTGACTAATAGTAGATTTATTTAGCAGATCGCAATCGATTCTTTGAGGCTTCAATTTTAAGACATTAAAAAATCAATATTTTGTCAAATTTTTAATTAAACAACCGTTTGAAAAAGGGCCGACCTTTTAGAATAAACATTTATAATAACTTTGATAATTTTTGTGTCATAGGCTTGAAAGTAGGTTTACTGAAAAGCTGATGAAAAAGCACAATTTTTTAAAAAGAACCTTCTATGAACAATAGGAATCAAGATAGTAGTTTTTCCTTAAAATCATATTGTCATTGGTTACTTTAATAGTTAACATTAAGAGCTGAAAATTGAACAGATTAAAAATGAAGCAGATCTAGATTTTATGATCCAATTTATAGATGTATTAACAGAGAAGGTCTAAAAAGTTTAACCAGTTAAAATGATCGTACTCGTAAAATATCGCCACAATGGAGAGGTGAACTTTTCGAGCTATATCTCGGCTTCTATGGCACGCAGAACATTCTCATTCTTTTTTAAACTGAGACAGTTCGAGAAAATAATAAGACCTTTTTTATCTCTCGGAAAAATTGGAAAATCACTGAAAAATAAATTTACATAAAAAAGTTATTCAATTTTACTATTATTTCGTAAGAAATATTTAAATTTTAATAATTGTGTGGTCGGCGGACAAGTCCAAAGTTGAGTTTTTTCAGGAAGTGATAAAAACTATTTTAAAACTAAATGCATGAGTAAATGCAGTTTTTTTAAATTATGGATATAGGATATATGTATTACAATAAAAGTTAAAAACAACATAAATGTTATAAATTTTGGATTTTGATTGACGTGTCCAATTAGGTACGTTTTTCTTTATTGACTTTATTATCTTATAAATAAGGTATAAATGAAGTGTAAATTTTAAAATAAAAAAACATAAGTATAAATTACGAAATAACCATTAAAAGAACAAAGCATAAAGTTTGAATTCATTTATTTCTTCATCATCGCTTACAAGATCGGGGTGAGTATTTTAAGTTGTAGCAATCATATGCAAACCTTGATAAAAACTGTAAATTAAGGTAGGAATTAGAGGCAGTGCCGAAATAATGTCTACTTTTTCTCTCTAGAAATAGGGACTGGTTGATTAGTTATAATTGGAACTTCCGAAGGTAGTTGATTCCCTCTTCTATTGAAATCAATAGTCTTAAATGGGTCTTTTCTATTAAGGCTGTCAATGAATTGAAAGATTGTCAAGTCTTTCATATGTGGAAGCCATCTTTTGTCCAGCCATCGGAATTGACGACCATTAATGTCTCTTTTTTTTTAGTAAAATGCAACCTTTAAGTAAAGATGAGAAATCAAAGAAGTCTGTTTGTGACATTTTCATAACAGTGAATTTAGAGCTGCTTGAACGTACAAGTTGCATCCAGTCATGAGGTGAAATATTTGAATGTCAGTTTTCTTCTTTTTTTTCTCATTTATACTGTGATCAGTATCTAAGTCCAAGTGAGTGTGACGTGGTACCATAAACTTATGATCTATTAGCTTAATATTAGATGAGGATCTATTCAATGCCCATGTAATCATGGCAGATACATGAGAGTTACGGTTTTGTCCCCCCACATGTGTCTGAATAATAAATTAATTTTTCTGTCTCAGGTGGTACGATTGTTTGCAGGTGTTTTTACAGACAAGATGTATCTAATTTGCCCCTCTACCTTCAACAAATTCATACATGTAACAAACAACTTTCTCTGTACTGTTATCACGAACTGTTAAATTAAACATCCATAGCTGTCTTTTATAAAATGCAACAGATGATTTTAAATCTGGTGTTGGTAGTATTTTTAGCAGTTTTGTTATCTTTCCTTTGTTCATCATCCGCTTGATCAGCTTCCATTTAGTGGGATTTGTGGTCTAAATAGAGTTTTTCTTTCTGGTCATTTGTAAAATTTTTTAATTGCATAATAAATTTATCGTAGGTAAAACATGTTTCAAGTTTGGCTTAGAAAATGGCGAATAAAATTAAATGAGACTAAATCTGCACACATTAACTTTACAAATAAAAAAATAGAAAATTTCCCAGTTAGAATAAATGATACACGAATTCCTTATACAACATCAGCAAAATACTTGGGCATCACCCTAGACGCGAAGCTGCGCTGGAAAGTCCATGTCAAAAAGAAAAGAGGGGAGCTTGATATTAGATATAAGAAATTGTATTGGCTGATTGGAAAAAATTCAACATTGTCAATTCATAATAAATTATCCATCTACAAGCAAGTACTGAGGCCAGTATGGGTATATGGGTGCCAACTCTGGGGCTGTACCAAAGCTAGTAATCTACTTATTATCCAGAGATTTCAAAATAAAGTACTGAGAAACATTGTTGATGCTCCTTGGTATATCCGTAACAGCAACCTCCACCAGGACCTGGGTATGGAAACTGTGATCGAAATAATCAAGAGAACAGCAGCAAGTCACGAGCAGAGGCTGCATAGTCATGTGAATGTCGAGGCAATCCAGCTTCTTGACAACACTGAACTAAAGAGAAGACTCATAAGGACAAAACCATTTGAGCTAGTGTAAATGTGTAACAGTTTAGTGTAAAAAGCAGAGTATAGTGCTGTGAAGTTATTGCATGCTAGTTGTAGTGCATTATTTAATAGATAAAATAAGAGTAAGCCATAGGGTAAGCCCTTAGATTTAAGTATTTGCTGTTATTATGTTAGGTCAGAAAATAACTGATAATTGGTCATTTGTGACCAGATAGCAGTATACAAATACCGCGCAGGTGTTACTTCTTCGAAATGTGCTTTCATGAATAGTGACTTTCGTACAGTAGAAATGAAAGTATGTTTTTTTATGTCTATTCGTTTTTCTTCACTAATTTTCGTTTTGGTGTCTTTCCTCTTTTATCTTCTACATCAGTACCTGCGATCGTAGATTGTATCTTATTGGCGATAGTTAAAATAAAGTTTTTGCTTTCATCGAAAATGTTCTTATTTCTCCTAACGGAAATAAGGCTCCTTATTTCCGTTTATAAAAAGAGAATAAAACAAAAATTTTGTCCTGCATTTAACCTTGTTCAGATCCATTGTTCTTGGTCGATGTGAAGCAGGTTCTTTCACTTGAATAAGAGATGCCATGTATGTTGCTCTCTTTGATTACGAACCTAAACCCTAATATTCATCAAAACACTTTTTTAACTCTTTTCATAACATTTCATTTGGCATGAGCTTAATACTTTGGCTTTGCGTGAACGTATTGGTTTTCCTTCTAACGTAAGATAACCTTTTACTAAATTTCGCTCCAATTTCTTCTCAGCTTTGCGTTTCCTTGTGCTTTGTTCTTCTATACGTGCATACTTATACATTTCACACGGTATAATATTAACGAAAACATTGAAAGTGATAAGAAACGTGAGAAGCGCGATGTAATCAATACCGAAATTACAAATTGAATGAATCATTTACATATCCTTTTTTCATAACTTCCTCAGTCTTTTCGCTAGTCAGCAATTTCTCTGCGCCGATCTAAAACAGATAGGTAAAAGGACTAGATTGGTTAAGTTCGCCTCTCATCATCATCCAGCCTCTATTTATCACGTCCACTGCTGGGCATAGGCCTCCCTTAAACTCCTCCATTCCTCACGATTTTGTGCTCTTTGTTGCTAATTTTTAGTGATACGCCTGATGTCGTCGGTCCAACGTCTCGCCTCTAAAATGGATAAAATTGCGAGTATGAAAAAATCACTATTTGATAGGGAACCACAGGTATAACATTTGACTTGTATTTTTTATTCCAGCGGTAGATAATTTTTTTAGGTGATTTTAATAAATACAAAAATTTTCTCAAAAATTGACTTGTCTGCTATGTCCGCCGACCACACAATTAATGTATTTTATTTAAAAATCAAAGTTATAGACTTTTTTATTTAAAATGTGTCTAATTTAATAACGTAAAACGATGACAGATTTTTTCAAATAATACATTTTTAGCATTTGGAAAACAATTCTGCTGAAGGAAGTAAATCTGATAATAATAATTCAACAATTTCAATAGATGAAAGTGATGTTACAAACGATGGTAAGTATAATATAAATTGTTTAGTATCATTTTCCTTAATTTGTGTACGTTGTGTAAACTGTGTACGTTTTAAGGAAGTAATTCAACTCGTTTTAATATTTTTTCGTATATGTAATCTACTTGACACGTATAGATGACACCACTTTGCGGCTGCTGTCTATTTGAATCCTTCTGTCAATTTTTTAAAGATAGATAAAAATGAACCGGATGCCCGAGTTTTACCAACGAATATAGAACGTTATTCCCTAACAATAAAATGTTATGTCGGAATGTAAATAAACTTGGTTCGTAACCCGGTCAATACAGGCGCCGATAATAATTTTTTTTAGCAGTCCATGTACAAATTTTTGGTAATGCTTGTGAGATGAAGGTTCGTCCGAGTGACAGACCGTTCGGTTGATAACAAAGGTCGACAAACATTTTTTTGAAAAGCTCTTTTGATAATTTTAACTGATTTATGTGGTTTGTGATTTGGATATTCGAAAGACAAAGGTAATGCATATAAAAATATGTGAAGCCTTGTTTATTATTTTAAAGCATTCAGCTGTAGTCTGCTATCATTGTTGTACCCATTTTTCTTGATATCTCCTTTCTACCTCCTTCATATCTTGATGGAAACGTTCTCCTTGGAAACGGCACTGCCACCAAATTCTGAGGAAAACAGTCCAGATGAGAGTGGAGTAAATGTAGCTTTAGGCTCTGAGATATCCCAAGATCTTGAAAACGCTTGCATAACAAATTATATTTTTGTACAATGCGAACTATCCTGCTCTCTGTTAGTCTGACGTGGTGTAGGTAAACTCTTGATATGCTAGAAATCTTTTGATATTATTCTTTATAAATATTCCTTTCTTCAATTTCGTCTCCGGGAAATTTTTTAAACAAGCATTTGAAAAATTCTCCGTTTTTTGGGAGAGATTTGAAAAGCTGTTTATGATGTATTCTCTTAGCCCCTTTCTCACCAGACTTAACACCTGTGCACTTTTTCTTGTTTCCCAGACTCAGAGATATATTTGAATGGACAAAGTTTTGTTAAAAATTGCTGGAAAAGCTAAACAACAATTTTTTTAAGATTAGTCCTGGTATCTTTTTATGACACCTTGTAAAGTAAGAATAAGTGTTTTATTTATTTTTTCTCTAGGTACAAATGAAAATAGTGTTGCGGAGAAGCAAGAACCACCACAGAAAATAGTACCGCAAATTTTAGTTGATCACTACATAGCAATGACATATCCAATGCTATCTCTTAACATAGAATATGAAATGGCATACCATTGCGCATACTCTCTTCCAGCGGTAGTTTTAACATTAGGTAGCGAAAATTGGCATTTACTTGAAGACACGGTCTTTACCCTTGCCGGAGATATACAGTATAAAGTTAGACGAACAGTAGCTAGCAGTTTACATGAATTAGCCATCATACTAGGATCCGAAATGGCTACGAATAGCTTAACTCAATTATTTGAAGGCTTTATTAAAGACTTGGATGAAGTCAGAATAGGTATGTATTTTTTATTTTAAAAAATTCCGTGCTCCTTATATTATATAAAATATGTAGAGAATATCAGTAAAAGATAGATATGCATAATGCATATTTCGAGTACCTTAAATCTTCTTGTATGGCATGAATAAATTTGACAAATTGTGGGCTAAGTTTTACAGGTTTGGAATTTGGGAAGTAATGGAGGATTTTAAGCTTATCTTGATGCTCTTGTATTACAGAATCTACTAATGATTCTCGGGGAAATATTTACTTCCGTTCAGATAGTATTCACTTTTATTAATTTTGTTAATTATTATGTTCGATTTTGTCTATTAACTTTTTAATTGAAAAATGGTGCATTGGATTATATTTATCCATACAGCATTCATTTTACCTTAAGTGCTGTAACACAATCTTTACTATGTTATCTTTATAGTTAGTATAATCAGTCGTATAAATCCAATATCTTTTGTCGAAAAGTCAAATAATCATTTATATATTTGTAATATAATTTGTAATTTTTAGAAATTTTAAAACATTTAGCTGCCTTTTTAAAAGTTATTAATCCGGCCAAGAGGATCGTGTATTTACCTAGATTAGTAGAATTTTTACAAACCGACAATGAGTGGAATTGGAGATTTAGAGAAGAATTAGCCAAGCAATTGTTAGAGTTGATGGAATTATTTAAACCAGCAGATATTTCTAAACACGTCGGTGGAATTGCGATCGTTTTATTATATGATAAAGTAGCCGCAGTAAGAGAAGCCGCCTTAGCATTAGTAAGTATATTTTAGATGTACAGCTGGTTCCTAAAAAAACTGATACGACTTTTAGTAAGATTTGATCATTTTGAACAGTGTATTTGATTGGTCTGACATTATATTATATTTATCATGACAGACAAATAATAAAATAAACAAACACTCAACAAACAATTGATACCATATGGTAATTCATAAATTGTAATAATTATTAATGTCTAAATTTTGATGTTATATTGCATTCCTGCATTTTATAAAGAATATATAAATGATAGTTTTTACATAAAATATGGTTGTTGTTATTATCTTTATTATATATATATACAAAGATTTCCACAGTTTTCACTGTATTCCTTCACTCAACCGCTTTCTCCAATTTTTCCTGTTTAGCCAGTCCCCTTCCTATAGGTTTCTGCTCTGATTTTGGTCTGCTTTTCTGACATCTCCGTACCAGGTTAACCTCTTCTGTTCGATGTAGTCTATTATGTCGGAGTTCATTCCCATTCTAGTCTTAATCTCCATTATCCTCTGTTATTTATTCTATCTCTTCTTGTTACTCTGCAGCTTCTCCTTAGGAATTCCATCTCTGTTGCTCTTATTTTGTTTTTTGTTTTCTTATTTATTGTCCAATTTTCACACCCATAAGTGAGGATACTTCTTGTCATGGTATGATATGCTTTTTTCTTTGTTTTCATGCTGATGTCCTTATCCCATAGTACCGGATTCAATTTTCGTATGCAGTCTCTTGTTTGTCCTAGTCTATGTTTTATATCTTCCTCCGTATTATCTTTATTATTAGGGAATAAAACAAAAAAAAAAACAAAACATTGTAACAAAAGCGCAGCCACAGTTTTTATATTAATAAAAAATTAAGGAAACAAGAAACTCTCGAAAGAAAGCGAGGGTCTGCAAGACCACAACTATACTAAATTTAGGTATGTAAAAATAAACTTAATATTTTGTAATATCTCCATCAGTATTGATAACAGTTTGTAGTCTTCGGTCCATCTGCTTGAAAGGAACTATGAAATTGTCTTCTTCAGATAGCTCTTCCCAAACTTGTTGTACACCGTGCCCCAGCTCTTCAGCATTATGAGATATAAAATTACGCCGATACAACCGTTCCATAATAATCCCCCACACATTCTCGATTGGGTTTAAATCTGGTCTGTAGGTGGGCCATGGTAACGTTTTAATGTTGTTATTGTGGAGCCACGGGTTTATTATATTTGCAGTGTGAACAGGACAATAAATTATCTTGTTGAAAGATAAAATTATTTTCTGGATACAACTGTTTTACACTGGGAAACATGATGTTTTCTAGAATATTCAGATAAGTCTGTCCAGAAAACCTTCTATCAATACGCCATACCATTCCTATTCCTTTAGATTAAATCCATCCGCGCTAAAATGGCTAAATCTATTATCTCGTCTATACACCCCAATTTTTCCTTTTTTAGAAGATTGAAAAATTTTCTCATCTCTAAATATTACCCTGTCCCAAAAATCTTGATTTTGTAGCTGATGGAATTTTATTATTTCTTGCTGAAAATTTTTGAGGTTATATTTTAATTTTTGCAGGTTACAGAAATAATTTCGTATACATCTTCAGAACCGAATTTAACGCCAGGTTTTTTAATAAAGTTAGCTGAAACATTTGCTCATTCGAAGAAATGGAAACGTAGACAGACTTTTTGTCTAATGTGCATAGAAATATTGAAAGAAGAGGCCTTAGAACCAGAACAATTCGTTTCGGAAGTTATGCCACACCTGTTGGATCTAAGTTGGGATCCAGTTGCCAACGTTCGGCTGGTAGTAGCCAGATGCCTATCTAGATATATTTTAAATAATTGTAAGTATTTTCTTAAATCATATAAGTACATATTTTATGAATCAATATGACTTGAGGCAAATGTATGGAACGTTTGAATTATTTTAGAAACGGCTAACAGGATAATTTTGTTTTTATAACCTATTTCTAATATAACCTATCTTTATATGTTTGCGTTGTTGTCAGATCTTCTGTTTTCCCCGACATATATGTAACAAACTTTTTCAAATAAATCACGGTATATTTTTTTGTTAAGTAATTCTGAATATTTTTTATATATCATTCACTAATAATTAATATAACGGCTTCAAAAATAGATGTATGTGAGTATTAAATGTTAAAATTATCATTTATTTTGATACTACCGATAAGTTGAATGAATTGAACTAAACTAACATAATTTTGTAATAGTGTAGCAAGAGTTTAGGACCTTTACGAATCTGAAATTTCAATCAATGAATTCTGCTTCAGTCACTGATTGATATACAAAGCTTTTTATTTGATGCTTAACGTAAGCTTTTATGTATTTTCCATTTAAAATGTCTTGTTTTAAAAGCCGATACCATGAACCGATAAGAAATCTAAGTGATGCCATAGTATAAAAAAATGTTTCTCGTGAAAAATAGAAATCAACATACTGCTAAGTCAGCTCGCGTGCTACGTCACTGACCGAATGTTCTAAGAAGCTACCGCTGGCGAACTTATAAAGACCAATTTAGATTTTAGAGTCTGTCGATAAAATAAATTTGTACGGTTAAGTAAATATTATAAATTAATTGTGTTTTTAGTATTGGTGTTCAAGGACTGTAATAGTATATTACATAACGAGAGTTGTAAGAAGCTTATTACATGCGAGTAAAAAAGTTGCGCGCGAGCCGCGTAGCGGAGAGTGCAGTAATTTTACAAGCATGTAATAAGCTTACAACTCAAAATGTGTACTATACTTTTTCTACGATTATTTTCGTTTATAAAAATAAAAATTAAATTACCACTATATTTACACTGACAGATTAATAATTTTTAATCTGTCAAAATAGCGTCTGTTAACTCGTTTCCATGGTAACTCGACCAACCGACTTACGAGGCTTATGTGATATTAAACATTTTTATAAAACTGAAGCGTAATTTTTTTATTACGTGCTAGTCATTACGTGTTAGTATCTGTTATGATGCATTTACTTAGCATCCAAATAGTAGGTAATATACAATTTACTAGTAGGAGAGTAGAAAAAATAATTTAAAACAAGTGTTAGAAGACAGATTTGGTTATTTTCGTAGACATTTAATACAAGATAGACTGATCGTTGCAATACCAGCCCGTTCCCCCAGTGTGCGACAGAGAATACTGACGCAAAGTACTGCAACCTTTATTGACTTCCATTTTCTTCCCATTTACCTATTCCAAAAGGTTTTTACCCTCCGACACTGCGATCAGTGTCTTGTAGTCGCATAAAATATGTTTCAGTCTCTTTGTTGCATAATGTGCAGCTTAGACCTTGGATGTTTAGTCCCATCATATTCAGATGTTCTTTTGTGAAGTTAATAATCCTGCGATGATTTTGAGCTGCTACCTATTCATTTTGCGCAGTTCTGTGACCTTTTTTTTGCAGGTTTGAGTTATGATACTCTTCCCATGAGCTTGTGTAGGAATTTGTTCTGTGTTCTTTTTGTTTTCTTGGAATCCAGCCTCTTATTGGGTTTCTGATTGTGCTTTTTCGTACATCTAGAAACTGTGCTAGGCCGAAGTATCTTGTTGGTTGGCGATCCCCTTCTGGCTTCGTATCGGCTCTTTAATTGCCATCTATTCCTTGATGGCCTGGTACCCAAACAAGATTTAGATTGTTGCGTTCCGCTGGGTTGTTAAGTTCTTTACGACATTCCCCCACCAGTTTGGATGTAATCTTAGGATTGACTAAAGCTTCCAAGGTTGTCTTTGTAGTTATTGATGCGCTTGTTTGCGAAGCCCTCATTTTATTTATTCTTGCATAGTGCAGGATTGTATAGATCTCTATTTGGAAGGCAAATGTGCGCTTTCCCAGTGGTACTGATCTGTGATTGTTCCTATCATCACTGTATACTCCTGCTCCATCTGTGTACTAATATATATAAACTCCTTCTTAATTCTCCTATTACTATGATATGTAAAGGAGGAAAGTTCAATACGATTTCCACTGAGTGGAGTGCTTCTCATGGCACTCGTTATTCTGAGGCAAACAAGTCTTTGATTCTTGCTTATCCTGAGGATTGCACTTCTTTGTTGCACCTTTGACCACCATACAAAGATGTATATGTTATTGTGAGTTGTAACCACCATGTTGATATCTAATACATCATGTCCGGAGTGCGTCTGGCCACCAAAGAATACTTACCACTCTATTGGGTTATTCGTTCTAGATATTGGTTCTAGGTAAATCAAGAATCTCTTGTAACTCAGATATACTTTACCTCTACATTTAGAGTAATCCTATTGAGATTTAATGATTCTATGCCCTTTTTTCCTTCTTGTGAAGCTTACTGTTTTGGAATTTTAAGGACTTATTTGAGGATAATCCTACCTTTCTGGTACATATTGATACTACATTTAGGGCGTGTTGCATTTTAACAACAGTGTTGCAACAGTTCTGCCCTCTCTACTCTTTTTATCTCTACAGTTTTTAATTCAAAATAAAATTTCTAATTTTTTTTATTTGCAAATTACTTACCTCGACTACAAATTTATTTATTACTAATTGTTTGGCTTGAATTTTTAGTTAATAAGGGTATTTTGCCGGTATTAGCTAACATGTATATGACTTTGACTGATTTTTGTTTAACTTCGCAAAAAACTTCACATTTGTCCTTGTTTTTATTTTTGCGTCAGTTCTTGACCTTTAAATTTGGTCTTATTACGTTAGTTGAATTTTACATGTGAATGGCAGTTTTTTCTTTGAGTTCGCATTTTCTGCGCTATGGTACAATTATTTTAGGTTCGGGGGCCATATTATATAAGAAAAATTGGAAGTAGCTACAGATATAATGTTTCATGAAAAATATTAGATTACTCAGGAGATCAAAAGTCATAAAATATATAGGTTGGTCCGTGTGAAAAATAAAATTATCTCATATTATCGGGAAAACGGAAGATAGGACAACAACTCAAATACCATATGACGATCAGCCACATTATATTACAGCCATAGGGAAACCTGTTGACAGTTTCTAAAATAATTTAAGCGTCCCATACATTCGACCTACATTACCTACAAAGAATATTCGATAACCAGAAAACTCACGTTATGAAGCCATTTTGTTAAAGATTGCTATTAATAGGGCAAACCATGCTAATTTGTCTACCTTTTAAATGTAAGACTTATAAAAATTTATAATTCTAAAGGCTATATCGGGATAAGATGGTAAAATCTGCATTCGGTTGGATTTCTATTTGGGGTTGGACACTCGAAAGTACATATTTAGAAATCCCGTTAGCCAAATTTTTAGCTCCCTAGGTAGTCCCAGAGGTCCTCTATTGCAAAAAATTGTTTTTTCGAGAAAAATCCCTGGGGACACCTAGGGAGCTAAAAGTTTGGCTAAAGACATTTCTAAATATGTACTTTTGAGTTCCTAAAATCAAATAGGAGTTCAGCCGAGTGCAGATTTTACCATCTTATCCCGCTATAACCTTTAGCAGCTTGTGATACCATTGTTTATTTGTAATAAGTATGTATAAAGTTTGTACTATCGCAATCTGATTGAATGTTTGTTATGTTTCAGTATACTTCGTAGATTTATCCAGTGATCACTGCGAGGGACTAGAAACCGTCCTACGAAGACTTCAGGCTGATAAAGATAGTGACGTTCGTCAATCCGCAGAAGTGTAATTTGTTCATTGGTTTAAACAACTTTGATAGGATTTTATTTACCGTGGTGACAATATACAATTTAGAGATTGCTAAGTGTGATTTTTATTGCATATATCAAAATTTTTAAAATCTTTTCTAATCTATTTGATATATGAATGGTCTCTTTGAAAAGCTCAATAAAATAATCCCTTAATCAATTTCAATTTAAAAATGTAATGTTAAATTTCAAAAGACCCATTTTCTTCTATGTATAGAATTTTGTAAAAGATGAAAGCAAAGAGGTGAAAGTAATTTTACAATTAAAATAATGTACTTAACATAAATAAAATTATAGTATCTACTTTAGTTTTGCAGTATCTACGCTGATGATAATCTTCAAACCTTTATTATTAGCCTATATTAAGTCCAAGACAAGAAGGTTACTTTTTAAGTTCATGTATCATTTCTACATTTATGTGAGTTTTTCAGATACAGCTGGTGACCTTATAAACTTGACATCTTTGTAAAATATAATCATCTTTTATGTCAGTTAACACTGTACTTATTTGAATAAATTCCCGAATTAACAGTCAGATTAATATTAATAAGAACAATAATAGAAAATAATCGGAAAGAATTTAAGGTAAGTATGCACTTTTAGCGGTAGGAAGTAAGAGAAACTAGTAGGAGGGGCCACCAAACAAATTCGTTTCATAGATATATCTGTAACGCAGCGTTGCCAGGTCATCGAAGTCAGAAAATCTTATGCCGTTGTTCAAATTATCGTATTTTATAGCAAGGATTGTCGTATACTATATTGAACAAGAAATTAAAAAAATAGAAATAATAATATATTTAATTAAACTTTGATGGTACACAAGGCAAATATCGAACACAGTATTTAATTAAATCTTGCCCAAGTACTTTCGATCACAAGATCATCCTCAGGGGCATTTCGTCAATTGTGGCCTATCCAGCAATAATCGAATGTCATACATGTAAACTGGGACATAACAAATACACTAAAGACAAACAAACACTTTAAAATTTAAATTGGAGAAGCTACATTTTTATATTATAGAAGCCGGAGACAGAATGCTTTTTTTATATTATAGCTACAGAATGCTACATTTTTATATTATAGAAGCCGGAGACAGAATGTCTCCGGCTTCTATAATATTCATTTATTCGAACATTCAACCTTATATTGATATATTTAATTATTTGTAAATGAAACAAACAAATTGTTTAAAAGAAAAAAACTTATAAAAAAATATTATAGGATTACCGTTTAAATTTGACCCACTTAGAAATATAATTCAACCAGATTTTCAACTTATATTGGAATATCCTGGTATTGTTGAAGTTTCCTCCATTCGTCATCGATCTTTGGCATTGTTTGGAGGTCTTGAGGATTACAAATTTTGGTAAATTTTGTCATTAATGGTAAAAGACTTTGGCAACTGTAAGCTACTTTTATTTAGAGAGTATATCTTACTCATGACTGAATCTGCAAAATCATTTCTTTTTTATTTCCATACAAGCTGTAATCAAGAAACGCCGGCATCTTTGATAAAAATCCTGTTTCAATTCATCGTCTAAGCTAAATCATTATTATTTTGCGTGACCCCAATTCCTTGATAAAACTGGTAAATATTGACAAAATTTGACGTTAAAATTATTGGTTAAAACGATAATTATAGTACATCCGGCAACGCAGGACGTTATTTTAAGCAGTATTAAATTCGATCGGAAACATTCTGGTTTCAATCAGGAGCTAGGACCAAATATATTTTTATCTCTCTCTATTAAGTTTTAACATCTCTCTAGTATATTTGTTAGTATCTCTCGATAATTTTGTAATACGCTCTTTTTTGTAATAATTTTGTAATTTTGAAGGTTTTTCGCGCGCAATTGTGTGATATCAGCAACTTTCTTATCGTATAACCGTTTTTAGGTGATTTTATTCATTATTCTTGCAACGAGAGATCCTGCTAACAGTGAAACCAAGTTTAAAATTGATGCAACACACTGTATAACAATTTCATATTTCTAAAATTTTTTTCCTAAAGTAATTTTTCAAAGGTCAAGAGTATCTAAGCAATTGGTTATTATCCGCTTAATATGTTATTATGACTTAATAATTATTGTAGTATTAATAATTGTACTGGTAGAAGAAGATGGTATCATATCTCTTTTGGTAGCGCTACAATGTCCACAAATTTCTTATGATTGCATACAGATTACTCTTAAATATAGATAAATAACTAGACTGGCACGGAAAACATTTTATTCTGATTCCCTAAATTTTTACTTATTATTCACATATATACACTCATCCTCTACCTCTACAACAAACTATACGAATCTTTCAATATTTGAAAGTTTGCTGAGGGTTTTATTCTGTCAGCTTCTTCAGGCTCGTGCCTTTTCTTCTTTACAGTTTAAACAAACTCAAATCTTGACCCTTTTAATGCTGTTTCACCTTACGAACGACGTGGAAGTTACCCGGTGCTAGATACGGCGAAAAAAGCAGAAACTCTTGACAGACAATGTGGAATTTCCACACACTATGCGTGTGTAAACAGTTATGTATAGCTTGCTGAACGCATTCTTCGTTAATTTCTAAATGACGCTAACGTGCGACCTGGATGTATATCCACAATCACTCAGACGATCACGCGTTAAACGTTCATTTTCATACACTTATTTCGGTGGATTATAAGTTGCAGTAATGTTTTTTCCACGTTGCACGTGAAATTTAACACCAATTCGTTGCTCTACTGTCAGCCTTTTTCCGACGAAATAGATTATTATATTTTTCCTACAATTATACTGATATATTTACAGAAGCAAGAGATACTGTACAAATCTTTTCATCACAATTTGTTTTTGTGCGCATACGTCAGTATCAGCCATTTTTTCGTACTGTTTTTGGTAAGCAATATGAACATAAAAATAAAATGCAAAACTAATACAAAAAGTATAGTAGTTATTGAAAAAAAGAAACGAAAATAAAGGAGTAAGTGCCACAATTAGCAAATATTTTTTTTAATCGATTATGATATCTGTACGAAAATGAATAACAAAGCGGTGTTGTTACAGAGTATGTAAGAATGATACACGCTATAAATCATTTAACCACTATACATATTATTTTGTAAATTTTTTAATAAACAATCTCGTGTTATATCTACAATATTTTGTTTGTATTAAATTCAGTACTTGCTATTCAGTTCATGCATTTTTCATTTTTAACCTTAAAATAATAAATGATCTATTTTATTGATTATAAAGTATAATAAAATCGATTGACATGAAAAATTAGAATAAAAAATTATAGATATTATTTGTATAATAAACATGCTTAACCTCTAAACCAGCTCATTTCTTTTCCTTTTTGTGGACGTCCATGATATTTGAGCCACCTTTTTAATTGCATATAAATATGGGCTTCAACGGAATTATAAGTATTTGATGCACCATCAATGATTTTTTCTAATGATCGATTTAATTGTGGAGATTAATACTGCATTCCCTGTAAACCAGTTTGTTGTTGATCAAAACAGTACGGAGCTATTGAATTGCCGCTGTTTCAACATTGCGGCTGCGCTTGTGTTCGTCACATGATCAAAAGGTCTACTCGAAAGAGGCTGATGTATGTTGAACTATTTATCGTCTGTTTGACATTTTGTACATGCATACTTCTCTTGTAACAGCTTCAGTCTTGTTGTTTAATATGCTAAAATTTTGATGTGCACTGAAATGAACACCTCATAGGAAAATAAAGGAGATCGCGAACTAAATTATTTATTGAAAAACAAATAGAACAATCTACTTTGGTTTCATCTTTAGCGTAAATGTTCTGTGTATGTATTTTTAATATATTTCATTTCTTTATTATTTTGTTCATAGATTCATGTTACGTTACCATATCGTTTAAGAAAAAACAGAGGGGCTCATACTAATTTATCAATACATTGAAAAAGTTCATATTTAGTTTGTAATATTTTAGAAATGAGTATTATGCTTTTACAAATGTAAAATCATTAAAAATCCTATGCTAGGAGGGCCTTTATATTTCTAATATTGCCGATGATTATTTTCTTACGTTCAGTCTGTTAACTACACTTCGATGAACTGTATTTTTATCCTGTTTTATCAATAATAAGCAATATTTCACAGTTTGGATTACGGGAATTATGCCTAATTAACTCTGGTGTCCATTTTCCAACAATAAATATTATTTCCATTTTCCAACAATAAATTTGATATTCAGTTTTGCACCAGTTGATTTCCAAAAGACTGTCAACTGAGTTGACAGCAATAATAGACCTCTTAGGTCGAGTGGAAGGGTAGTTAAGCTTCCACTAAGATTAAATCTAAGCTAACTCAGTTAATAGCTGAGTTTTTTACAAGCTCAGCTTAAAATATTTCATTTTTTTGTTTTTTCCTTCTTTATTGAGGATCATCCGCTCTGACATTAATTGTCCAGGCGATACATAATAGTTCTGGTGATCATAACAGCTTCTTACTTTTTTTGTAAAGACTTATCCTGCTTATTCTATATGAAGCAAGACTGTTGAATATTCTCTTTCAATAGAATGTCAAGATTTTTATGAGAAAATAGTCTTTAATGTTTCTTTTGGTTAATATTACCATTTCCATTTTTTTCGCATTTATTTTGAGGCTGTATATTTTAAACGATAGAGTGTTAAACTATCACGAGGAAGGTCCTGGTTCTATTCCGAAAACATCGAGGTATTTTAAAAAATATCTTAATGCCCAAATTTTCAGCCTATATAAAATGAATGCCTTTCATTCAAATAGAACGACTACTATTAGGTTAAGGCTATATTTCTTACTAATTTTTATTCTTGATTATCTTGTCTCTGAAAATCGTTTCTTTTAAAACCAAATAAAATTCCAGTGGAATCCTAAGGCTTTTATAAATATGCGTACAGAGTAATTTTAAATTTTATGGGCGTGGGGTATACCCTGTTTCAGATCTATTTTTATCTTATCTTTTATATATTTCTTTACTAATGACGTCAGTTATGTTTTTGTAGCTTATACCCTTGCGGTATATTTTAAATGGTCCAATATATGAAACTTGGGAATAAATTCCGGGAAACTATCCCTCCCGATCGCCTCGTAAATAATAGGAATCTATGGAGTTTTCACGCAAAAATACGTCATTCCACGCATCTTATCATAAAATGATTAGTCAACTTAACTTATCGAATGATACTAATTATTTATTATACTTTCGATTAGAAGCAAGTTCATTGTATGTAACTGTAAATAGTGTACATATAATATACATTTGAACATTTATAAAGTTTGTAATCTATACTGAGCTCCTCTGTTAGAGATTAATTCAGTTTCTACTGATGGTTTGACATAATTTAAATGTACCGCAAAATATATTTTTCCATGTAGGTGTTGAAGGATCGTTAATTATTAAGAGGTAAAATTATTTTATTGAATATAAAAAACTATTGTAACTCGTCTATTCATCAGGGATTAGTTCAGTCAAAATTGCAGCATACACAAAAAGCATTAGAATTGATGTGTCCGAAGATTGTAAATATGATGGTTTCATTGCTGGGTTCTAAGAAAACTTTCTTCAGCATTGTTAAATACCTTCTTCATTGAAGCGACTTAAAAAAATGTCTTAATTTTACTTAACGACACTGACTTTAATTTAAACCCAAAATTAGTGACGTACCATTAGACTGATACAAGATCTGATTGCAAATAAGCATTTTGTGATAAAAATTAACTAAAAAATTTTTCAAGGCGAGAGATATTTAGGTTTCTTTTATATAGTTTCCTTGAGTTTAGGGTATAGATTTATGGCAAATAATTAGCATTAGTTCTCTTATGGGGATTTTGTTACAATAACTACTAAAGAAAGTGATTTTTAAAAAAGCTTTTGTAGTAAGGCTTTTATAGAGTGATATATGTTTGTACCGATTACTTCTTTTATCTCTAAATTATACGACCTAATACTAAAGGTTAGTGTTCCAAATCCGCTTTTTTGTACAATATTCCCCTTCTTTATAAGACCTAGATAGTTATGTTTCGATAGTAAATATGCTGTAGAAAACCGATTTTAGGTGTTTTAATAATTATCTAAGCTTTATCGGTTCTGTTGTGTATCGGTTTCAATCATTTATATTACATATATAGATATTTTCATTCAGTTTGTGTTCTGTCGACTAAATATTTAGAATTGTTTAGAACATTCACATTTCAAAGGTTTCCAGTCGTCTCATAGAGTCCAGTTTCCGACTCTACATTAATGTGAAACAAATATGAGATTTGAACTAATATGAACATCCAGTGATAAGGTGAAGTTATGAGGAGCTTTTTATTAGATGAAAGGTTTATCCAGAATTTTCAACTCGCGATTATATTTTCATCTCATGACCGAGCCAAGGTATTATAGTGTTTTTATGGCTTTGACTTTTAAAGGATTTTTACAAACATTATTCTTATACCGCACAAACGACAAAAGCCATACAAAAACTATATCCCGACCGGCGCGACCATTTCTCTTATATTAATAGCATAACACATCTTTATCTTCTTCTCGTAGTACTACAACCTGGGATGGGTCTTGGCTGACTGCACAACTTGCTTCCATCTTGAACGGTCGTCCATAATAGTTGGGTCAGTTGGTAGCACCATTGTTCTTAGATCTGACCATATATTGTCCCTCCATCGCATTCGTGGACGTCCTAAGGGCCTTCTTCCTGTGGGGGCTTCTTCTCCTATTAACGTGGCAAGGCGGTTATTAGGGAGTCTATGGACTAGACCAGCCCATCTTAGATGTTGGGATTTAATCACTTGGACTATGTCGTGATAAAGCCCAAAGATTCTTCTGAGGATTTTCCTCTCAAAACATCTAAGTTTTCTTTCAGTTTCTTTGGTCAGGGTCCACGTCTCACATCCATACATGACCACCGGTCTAATCACCGTTTTATATATTCTAATCTTTGATGTTCGTGTTAGGCTTTTAGATTTAATAGTATTGTGGACGCTGTACATACATCTATTTGCTGCCTGAATTCTTCCTTTAATCTTTCCGCGATATCGAGCATAACACATGCTCTGTAATAATTTTCGCCGAGTGTAATGAGAGATGTCACCTCATAAATCATCTAAATCTAAGTCTCTAAATGCCAATCTTCTTCGAACTTGTTAAAATCATCCTCACAATAACAGTGACAAATATATGAGTGTTTTCTTTCATAGCATAAAACCATCAGTAGAAAATAGTATTTCTTATTTTAAACCCTTGAAACAAGATTTTAAAAACGTCATACAGCATTTGATTATCCTCCGTATGTGAATTGCCAAAAGTACAATTATTAAAATATGAATATTTTAAATATTTTTCACCTTAGGAATACTACAAAATCAAACTGTGTTATGTTCCATAACCGTCTCAATATGGCAAGTCAAAATAATTTTAAATTTATATATGTTACACTTGTTTATGGTTTATTATAAGCAACTAAAAATAGTAATCAAATGTAAGATTTGTTTGCTGGTCAAATTGTTTGTCAATTCTTTTAATTCCTAATAGTAATATTCCCATGTTATTATAAATTATTATTTTGGTAACTTTTCTATGTTTTGTTAGACAATTTTGTGTAATTTGTTGTACTTTTTTATTATACATGTAATATATGTACGAATTTTTCAAAAAATATATTTGTCTAAATTCCTAATTGTGCTCTTAGTTTTATCCCTTAGTATCCTTAACCCATTACCTCACAATTTTTGGACCCAATTGCATTAGACCAGAAAAATAAGTTTTTCTCTGGACGTCGCAATAGCCAGGCATTAGACAAGTTTTTCTCTTACAAAGAAGAACAGGTATGTATGATACTCCTGAGTGCGCAATTGGGACGAGTTCTCGCATTACATCACAATGAGAGTGATTTGAAATTTCCCCGTAAGAACATCGGTGCTTGCATTTCATGTCATTTTATAGGGGTAAATTGGGTAAATTGTCTAGGACATAGCACAAAAAAAGAATAAGAAGAAGTAATTTTATAGGTTAATACAGTTTCTATTGAACTATTTGGGATTTATTAAAATATAGGTGTTTAATTATTTTGATTTAAAAAATTAATAAATAATACAGTGAACAAAAATAAATCTAAAATAAATTTTAAAATTTTTGTATTCTTCAATTTTTAATCCCAGGAAGGTATTCTTCGTAAATTTTACGAGCTCTCTTTTGATTGGCTTGTCTTATTTGGCGTCAGTCTCAATAAGGTGATAAAGCATTCGTCTATTTGCATGTAAACATATGAAAATAAATCTGTCATAAAATCGACAAAACAAATCAAACACAAGGATTTAAGTTACAATTTTCTTTAATTTTCTATATCTTCTTTAAGTGTTAGGTTTAATTTCTGAATTCTAAAATACATTTGAGACCGAAAAAGATGTGTAATTATGTTCCACAATCCTCTTCGACTCTCTTTTGGAAAGTTTTTCTTGTCTTTTATGTAGATTGATGAATAAAAGTATCAATTGTGTCAGAGAAAGAAAAGGAACGGCATCACTTTTCTACTTATGTCCTTTCTTTGATTCATATTACAACAATATGAAGTATTTGGAATAAATCCTTGAGGTTTTAGTATTAAATTTGTCTTCGCATGACAACAAGCAATATCCCAGTTTTCCACTGCCGGGTCCTTGAGAAAACCATGAAACCTACCAGATTATCAGTATCTTCTGTCTGGTTATGGCTCAAACAACCAGCTACTACACAATGCATTTTATGTTTAGCTTATAAATTGTTCCTAGCGAAAGTCACTAAAAATGCAGGAGGGGTATGAGTATGGTTGGGTATTAAGTACTGACTTAATAATAATTAAACATACCATATTTATAACTTCTAAAACACGAAATTATTGTCCATATATAAAGTAGGTATACCTACAAAGCCAGTATCACTTATAAAATCGCATAAAGAGTTCAAAATTTTCCTAATAATAATTTTTTTACACTAAAAAGCCTACAAATCCACTTAAATCTCACAAAACACCATAAAATCTACAAGCTTATCAAAAGAAGCCAGAAGCTAAAAGATTGATCAAATTTCTGTTATAAACAGATATATTACAATGACAGTAACTCTCATTGTGGCGTCAAGAATAGGGGATCTGCTAACAGTGGCCTGTGTAATATCATACCTGTTATTATTTATACCATGCCACGGTTCCGAGTCAACAGGAGTCCCAAATTAAAATGCGTCAGTAATCTTTTAGCGCTCGAGTAAGAACGTTTGTATTCTGACGACCATGTTTTTCTACACTTCTATAATTGAAAAGTGCTTTTCGTTTTTGAATCTATGAATAGGAATGAACAACTGGGCCCTTGGGGAATTATAAAACCTAAATTACAACGTGCAAAATTCACACAAGACGAATTATTTAAAATTCTAAATGAATCATTAAGTGATCTCAACATAATACACATTAGTGATGACAGGTCTGTGCCTTCTGAAAATGACTATTGCGTTGTATAAATAAATATTTATCTTGATATAATACTAGACAATAAAGCTTGCTACTGATGGGGAAGTATACTATAATATATATTATAGCTCATATATTACATTTCATATCGCCAGTGCTGCCAGATCTACCGTTTTTCACCTCGATCTATCGCTCTACCGTTTTAACACCTTATTCTACCGCATTTTTAATTTAAAGCATTAGACAAAACCTAATATACTTATATTTGATTGATGATTATCTTTTTGAGATTTTTTGTTTCTAATTTTGACATTGTTTTAAAGAATATGAGACAAAATTGAATTATACTCACGCCTATAATGTAGCAGCGATAAGTGGTAATTAAGAATGTATTGCAACATTTAAAGTTGAATTTTCTGGGATTTACTTGAATAAACATTGATAAAATCCCTGAATCCTCAGTGCCTGACTTGTAAAGAGATGATGATAATTCAGTATTATATTATAGTTATTTTTTGCACATATTCAAGTGGTCTGTGGGTAAATTATATTAAGTGTATAGTGTATATAATATTGTGTGACAGTGATAGCAGTATAATTGACACTAGTGCCAAAGTTGTAAAAAAAAAGAAAATATTCCCAGGTATATAAAATCTCATAGGAAGATGAAAGTAAATTTAAAGACAGGCTTGAAATTTATTTAGGTTCATTTTTTAATAAAAATTATGTTTTTAAAAATTTTGTATGTATTTTCTAGTGAAAATTCCGTCTTTCCATTGCTCTTTGGGTTTTTATGATTTTGTCCATGTTTGCTTTTGTAAATGTCCACATTTGGGAACCATAAGTGAGAACAGGGAGTATGTATTGATTGTATACTTTGATCTTAAGATACACCTACATATTGAAGGCCTCCAACCAGGCCCGGCTTAAGGGCCGGGCAAACCGGGCGCTTGCCCGGGGCGCCGCGAATGTAAGGGCGCCGAAGGCGCCCTTGCATTCGCGGCTCCTCAGCTTTGTCGACCACTAACAGCGGGCGATCCACTAAGTTGGTGATCCACTGCTTACTAACAGCTCTGAACAATTAACAAATAATGTGAGGTGAATTTTCCTTTTACTTATCTTGGACAGTTTTACTTTGGAAATAATTGGGTTAATCAAATTACATTTTTAACAATAACAACGATGGCTATACACCAAATACTAGATAGTTTTGATGGCAAACCAATCGGTAGGTAATTTAAGTAAGCCGAAAAATTATAAATATCGCAAAGGACGTTCGGAACCTAACCTCTCACCTCTCGTTCTTCCGCTAGTCGTGAGTCAAGAAAGCAGCGCGACAGTCAGTCGCACGATCAGCTGATCAGACTCCACGCAGGGTTGCAGACGACAAGCGCAACTTCGTAAGCCTCCTACCACTTCCTCCGCAAAGCGGTTTGGAATACAATTCTCTCGAGGATAAATGTGATCAGTAAACTGCTACAAAAAGAAGATTTTGATATTGCAGCCGCTATGGAACTGATAGCTTCTGTAAAGTCCTACTTTAATGAAAATAAGAAGTGACAAGGGGTTTGAAGAAATGCTTGTTGATGCTCGAGTTGTAGCAGAAAGCCTTGAAGTTGAACCATCCTTCCCTTCTGAACAACAAGTTCGACCAAGGAGAGTCAAGCGCCAATTTGATGATGAGGTACGAGATGAAGCAGTTGTGTATCCAAAAGTAAACTTCAGAAGTAAATGTTACCTCTACATTTTGGACACAACAATCGCATCACTTGAAGAGAGATTTTTCTTAGTTATCCACCCACAATAACACGTTTGGATTTCTTTACAAACTGAAAAGAGAAGACATCAATACTCTAATGACTAAATGTGCAGATCTGCAGATATCTCTAACTGATGGAGAGCACCGTGATGTTGAAGGACACCAGATGTATCAGGAACTCTTAGTGCTCAAAACAGTTCTACCCGACGATTGTGGAGATAAACCAAAGGACATTTTGAAATTTATTTCATCACATTCTTTAAGTGAGAACTTTCCAAACGTTTGTGTAGCTCTAAGAATTCTTCTTTGTTTTCCAGTAAGTGTTGCATCTGGAGAAAGAAGCTTTTCTAAACTTAAGTTAATTAAAAACTACTTAAGATCCACTATGTCCAAGAACGGCTAGTAGGACTGGCACCTATGTCTATAGAATATGATGTATTACAACGACTTGATTTAAGCAACATCATTAAGGACTTTGCTGAAAAAAAGGCTCGTAAACTTTGTCTTTGTAAACTAGACTTGCAATACTTACAGAAGCCTAACAGACTAAATTACATCATTACATCATTGACACCAGGCTATTGTTCATTGTTCTTTATATAATATTTTTAAATATAATGTAAATATACTTTACGTCCAAACTGTGTCCAAAGTCTTATGTTTCTTTAACTGACACTGCAAAATATACAACGCTTATGTAAAAAAAATGGCGTTGATTTACTATCCAATTACATTTATATGGTATTACACACTTTTTGAGTGTCAAATTGACACCGTCTGTGTGTCATATGCACATACGGTGTCAATATAACACACAGTTGGTGTCCAAATTACACACAGACGGTGTCAATATCATATGACACACACAAAAGATGTTAACATCCTGTGATGTCATGCTGTGTTGATTTAACACGAACATTTTACAGTGGGGCTATCAAAGGTCTTAACATCACCAGTTACTCAAAAAGTGTTGCAAACTTAAAAACAGCTGATTGTTGTTGTTTTTATAGGGGTTTTTACTAGGAGGGGGGGCGACTCAAAAGATCCTTGCCCGGGTGAAAATTTCGTCTTGAGCCGGGCCTGCCTCCAACCTTCTCATACCTCTTAGGGTCATTGTCCATGAAGGTCATTACCATCAATGTAAAATGGTTATCACAATAATTGATTTTAACATAATTTTTCTTTTAAAGCTAAAAATTAGAAGAATGGAACTGAAACTTTAGGTATACATGTTCTCACCTAGGTAAATCAATAACTTAATAGCATTTTTTAACAAGTTGAAAAATATTTATTATAAAAATCATACATTATACATGGGAACAATCTTAATATTAACACATTGTCATATATGAACTGCTTAAATTGAAATCACATAACTAGACAAATATGAGGGCAGACTTGTTCTTAAAGAAGTGATACCCAAAAATAAAATTTAATTCTTGTAAAAACCTTAAAAATCAGAAAATAATAAACTTTTATGCGATTTCACAGACAGTGGATATATACACTTTGTATGAACCATTTGATTTAATGTTTTCTAGTACTATGTTTAAGACTAATGTTCCTTGGATACCATATGCCTTAACAAATTATTTACAAACTTATCTACTTTTCTGACATCTTGAGCGATTTCCGTCTTAAACTGCAGACACTAAAATATTTATAAATTAAGTATATTTAAAAATTATATTATTAACAGAAACCAAAAACTTACCACTACATCATCAGTCATTTTAAGTATTAGATGGTTTTTTGAATGTGCATATTTCATTGTATATCTAACTTTTGATGGTGATTGAAGATATAATTTTTCGGCAGCCTTTTCAAATTCTTCCCATGATTTTAAGTAAGTCATTTCTGTTTTTCTAAATACTTTTTATCAATAAACTCAACACATGTCAGTTTACTCAAATAGTTGCATGCAGTTATATGTTGTTGGCTGACGTTGTTTAGACAGATAATTGACGCGAGGAGCAGTTCTTCTTTTTTAATTTAACGAGTCACGTAAGGGTGACAATTCAGTCAGCTTTATAAATTATTTGTGCCATTTTTTTTAAGATTTAATTTAAAATACCTATTATAATGATTATAGTGTACATAATATACATTATATTCTAAGCATGCATATATACAAGAGAAAATAAAGGATATCACACTAAGACTGAATGATATCCAACAACCACGATATCTCATTATAACGGCTAAAATCAGGTATGAAGCAATATCTAGTTTCTATTAGCTTCTTCCGGCATGTAGGGCTCTGTCGGAAATAAGCATTCATTTTCTAACTTTTCATGGAATAAGAATAGACCAAGAACGAACCAACAACCAACAGCAACATTGCAAAAAAAATCAACAAGCCCCAAGAACGGTCTACAGCAGTCGCTAAAATCCATTCTAAATCCACAATCATAGATGTAGGGTAATCAAGATTTTTCTTGTCACAGGGAAAGATCTATAATATAGCCTAATATACTGCCATAAAACAATACTCTTATATTTAGATCGACGGCATACCGTTTACTGTTATTCCAATTACATGGTGTTAAGGAAATTATCGATGGTATGGAATATATAGATAGACATAAACATATAAGAGTTATAGGGTGACTCTACATGACATTTTTTAGAAAACTTTCAGTGCTTAAAAATCAATAAAATAGATAAAAAAAACATTTTATGACATGTATGCTACAGACTATTTAAAGATGCTGTTCTTTGTGCACTGTGAAGAGAAGTTTCTATGCTGGCGTTGTATTACTTTTTCTCTATAATACAATGCTAAGGCGAGCGTCACAGAACTAGCGCTACGACTAGCGTCACGAAATAGCGGTTCTTCACATTTTAAATGGTTTCTAGTCATCATATATTTATTCTAAGCAGGTTTAAATAATTTTATTTAAATACAATTACTATTAAAGTGAATACTTCTTAGCGCTCGGTGTGATGTTTTGACGGGAGCGAAATCCTATTTAGCGCAACGCAAAACGAGACTGGTGTAGTAATCTTGCGGTATACTGTAATATATATATATATATATATATATATATATATATATATATATATATATATATATATATATATATATATATATATACTTATTATCATTTTATATAATATATACTGGCTAATCCGCGGAACTTCGTACCGCGTTAGAAATAAATAATGTGTCAATAATGTGTAACAACTGAAAATAAAACAAAAAAATATATTTATGCATGAAAAAGAAGTTGAATCAATTTAATACTTTCTGATAAAAATATTTTTATTTTTTTTGCGTTAAATAAATATACAACGACGACGGATTTTGGACACGCGAATAATTGACCATGCCCGAAACATGGAAACTCCGCAAACTTCCAACGGTTGGCTTTGTGATTTGTTTATTGTCATTGCAGAAGCCAAAAGCACGGAAAATTATAAAGTTATACGCGGGATCAAAACATCCTCGCTTGTATATTTTTCCTTGATGATCGTTGTCGCAATGATATTATTCATTAGCCTTTTCACAGTAGTCTCGTTTCATTGCACAGCCACAACTTTCCTGGAAGAAACTTCAGAGTAGTATCGACCCTCCCAACGAAAACTGTCGTAACTCATTTTTCTTAAATTTTTAGTTATTGCCATAAACAGATTTTACGATATCGAAATTTCTTACAGAGAATACTATAACTCAAATCGTAATATAGACAACACAATATGCAGTAATGGGAATGTAGTATCTCAACGCTTTCTGTACTTTACTGCGAAGAAAGTAGTATTATGGAGGTACTATAGTATTTGCTGTAAATATGTGAGAAGGAACCGAGATAGTTTGTTAAATCCATTTTCACATTAGATGAAGTAATAAAGAGAACCTTATTTATTGTTATAATAATTTTGGGATGACTTGTTAATCATAATACCCAAATAGCATGAGGTAAGTTGGTGTCATTATATTTATTTGAATATCTGCTTAAAATCTGAATATTCTACATAGCATGGACAGTAAAAAAGTTAATTTCAAAAGAACAATCTAGGTATTTAATAATTTAAAGGTTCCTTTTGTTTTTTCATTTAATTTTTTTGTTTTACTCAACGAAAATGAAAGTAACAATGACAATCATACCATTGGTATTGATACCAATATATTTCTTTCTAAATGATTATTCCGATGATAATTCGAACTGTGTTCCCTAAGAATCAAGGAATAACATAATGCCACTTAGAAGTTAATATAAACACGAAAAATAAATGAATAAAAAGTAAATAAAGTACAACAAAAGTACAGATTACAAACTATATTATATTACACCATATTTGTTCTTAAATAATCATCATCATCTAATTTTATCAAGTGTGTAGTTAAAAATTCTTCTACAGAGTCTGTGTTCCATTTTTCAATAGCAACTGTTTCTTGTAGATGTCCGTCCTTATCATACAATTTTATGATGGGATCGAGTCCTCTGAGGTATTTAATTTGTAAGTTGGGAAATTTATCAGGTCTATCACTTTTAATAAAGGCTTGAATTTGAGGATATGCACCAAACTTGCAAGTACATACTTCTAGAACTGCTTTGTAATAAACTTTTTTTGATGAATTAACTTCATCTGGGTGACAACATTCTTTACAATGATTTCTAAAAAATAAATACAAGATTAAATTGAAACATCTATATTAAAATTGTATAGTCTGGCAAATATTAAATGAAACTATAAATCGCAAATCATGCATCATATTTCGTTATTTCTTTGGTGGAATATAGTAAGATGTCAATGATTTTATTAACGTTCTATCTACAGCTATATAATTTGCTTTTTCAAAATTTAGTAAAAAAAAAAAAGAATTGCAAGCTCCATGTCTTGCTATATTGTTCAAGCATAGGCTGATCCAATACACCTGTGTATTATAGTCTAAGTAGAATATCCATTTAGATTTTATACTAAAACCAAAAAATATAGACGCTTATAGAAGAATTTTTCACTGTTATTTTTGAAAGTCGGCAAAGGTTGATCGCATGTTATGAAAAAGAATGAGAGGGTGGATCGAGATTTTAGTACCACTAGGGAGCGGTCATATCAGCGCTATTACTGTTTTTAAAACATGAAAGAGTGGGGCAACAAATGCAATGGATATTTTTATATGTAGATGCCGCGTGGCCGTAGAATAGGATTAAATTTTTGGGTTTTATAACATTTTTTAAAGAAAATAATATTTTAACTTTTAATAAATGAATTCTTTTAAAAACAATATTATGATTCAAATTTTTAATTTAAAGATGTACAAATCTACAAATATAGTTAAAAGTCTCTTCTAATAAAATATAAATAAAATTAATTCAATCAATAAAGTCATCAATCACTGGAATTAAATATTTCCAAAGTTTGTAAATTTAATTATTCCTTCTTCTTTGTTTTTAATATAATATATCATAAAATGTAAAACACAACACTGTTTTCTCTGCAAAATATATTTAATTTGGTACATTTCGCCTAATTTCATATTTCTTAGAAGAAAATAATTTTAAAACAACTATTTCTGTTTGCAAACTATTTATATTCCAAACATTTTTATTTCAAGTATTATTGTTCTTCAGATGATTTTAAACTTTTATTATATACCAAATGTACCTACTTCCATTCAAGAGTGTATTCTTAAGTACATCTGGTCAGCAGACGAATCTTTTCTCATTTTACCTCTCATTCACTGACAAAGAATATAGTCGCATGCATTCTTTGATATTTATTCTAAAACCTTGTTTTGTCGGTAAACATCGTACAAGTGTAAGTGGAAAATTGTCCAAAAAGTTTAATGGAAAGTCCTGAGAAAATAAAATTTTTAGTTGAAAAATTTTGAAATTTTTTAAAATGTTTTGTTAATTTTTGGACAGAAAGCAGTATAATAAAAATTTATGTGACGGTTTTTCGTTGTGTTGGAACAAAACTATTTTTAATTCAAAGTTATAAAATTTAAAAAATAAATGCTTTGAATATTGTAAATATCATACCTTTTTAAGTTTCAAAATTAAAAATTTAACACTTTAATATAACAAAAATAAAGATTTTATTATGAAAAAAACAAAAAAAAGCATTGTCAACTGTTCTTCTATAAGTGTCTATATTCTTTGCTAAAACCAATTAGCCTTTTTATTTTCTGGTCATCAATTGACCATTTGAACCATAAATTGTTGCAGTGTTTGAAGTATATCCATTAAAGAAAAGTGGAGAGCACACAGACTTAACGAACTCCTCTTATAATAGAAATTTTTTCTGACCTTAAATTATAATGTCAACTGTTTGATTTCAGTACAAACTTACCATTATCCAAATGTTCCGTGCATTCAGAACTACATAATTTAAAATAGCAATTAACTTCTCATGTTTAACAGTGTCAAATGCTCATGTTGAACAAACAGTCTCCAATGCTCTCTCATAATTGACAAAGCAAGCATATACATCAATATTTACATCTCAACATGTATAAAAAACCTTGATGCTAAATAACACCTTCCTTGTACCAAAAGCACTTTTAAATCTGAACAGATTTGACCTTATTTTCTTCACATTTGGTATATTAAGATCGTGTAGCTGTAGATAATATAAAATGATATAATAAATTAATACTCACACAAGTTCATCTAATTGAAATTTGACTAATTGATCACACGATGAACACAGTAAGTTTGCTTTGTGAAATCCAAGAGCCCAACAATCTTCTGCAGAAAACTCAGATAACACAAGTGACTAAAAAGCGATAAAATTGTTAATAATAAAATAAGTACATAGTACCATATTCTAGTAAAGTTTCCCAATACTTACAGGAAGTATCACAAATAATCCTATGACAATTAAACGCATTTTAATAATGCTTTAATTCAATGAGTATTAATGTTTAATAGTACTTTGGTCTCTCAAGATACAAACTCCAAAAAATTAACACAACATTTTTAACCAATCATTTAACTTGACGTGTTTCTTCTACGTTACTGTTGCTGTTACTGCATGTTTCGACTCAGTCGTTTCGACGAATTGGGAAACACACGAAAAGAAGAATTTAAGGTTTAACAATTTTAAGGTTAGGAATTAGAAATTTAAAAATTAAAAATATTTAAACATGAAATATTTTTACAAAATGTGTTAAAAGATAAATTAACATAATCTAACTAAAAATGTTTAAATTATGTAACAAATCGTGTATTTCACATTTATTTAGAATATCAAATTTGACTGAAAATTATAAATTTTGTCTAGTGACATTTAAATCACCAATTATAAGATTTAAACACGACGAACAAGTTAAACCCTCTCTACCTCGACCAGAAAAAGAATTACCAGATCATAGAAAAATTGGAAGAGAACAAGAATTATTTTTCTTCCATGAAATGTCTCCCGGTTCTTGTTTTTTCCAACCTTATGGAACTCACATATACAATACACTGGTAAATTTTATTCGAAGCGAATATAGGAAAAGGGGATATCAGGAGGTAATTTCCCCGAATATTTACAATACAAAGTTATGGCAGACTTCAGGCCACTGGTCGCATTATTCAGAGAATATATTTTCAATAGATATAGAGAATGATAAATATGCATTGAAGCCCATGAATTGTCCGGGACATTGTTTAATTTTTGACCACCGCATTAGGTCCTGGAGGGAACTTCCTCTTCGTCTAGCAGATTTTGGTGTGCTTCATAGAAATGAACTGTCAGGTGTATTAACAGGTAGGTATATTAGTTAAGTAATAGTAATTAATTACCTATATAAATGTAATAACATAAGGTGTAACATAGATTCATATCGTTTGTATCTTTTGTTAATGTCTATATTTGACAGAGAATTACCAAACAATATTGGGATATGGCAGTAATAACAAAATATATAAATAGTTTAAAATACACTAATGACTAGTCATTATTTCAAAAAGTTCAGTTTGTATAAATATACAGTAGTGTCAGCCACTAAAATCTTCAATTTACAAATAAACTATGCATTGACAGTATATAGAATAGGTTTAAATATGTATCCAATAGTTGTAAGATAACATAAGACCTGTATACTGAAGTTATATAACAAATACAGAAATTGCAAAAACAACATTCATAAGAGTGAAGAGTCTATTAATACCTAATGAAATTTATTAAAATCTTGTACTTCAAAGAACTTTTTAACAAAACTTGTATCATCTGTACATTACTATACACTGTAAAAACACAACCTGTGTGTGTGGCTCTTCATTAACTTGAATATCAAAATATTGTGGATGTACCACATAATAAACAGCTATTCTAATACAGTGGAACCTCGATTATCCTTCAGGGCACCGGACCAAAGGTATGACGGATAATCGAAAAGACTGTTAACAGAACATTAAAAAAACATGTTCATTGTATAACTCTCAAATTTTATTTGACAATATAAGAGGTATTTATGTTAGTACAGTCGAATCAATTTGATTTAAAATATTCCAAAATCTTTGTTTGTTTTATTATTTAATTTAAATCATTGATTGTTGTTCTCGAAACATCATACCTTTTGCTCAATGTGACAGCAGAAACAAATTTCTTTAGTTCTGCAATAATTTCTATTTTTTTTTTCAATTGACAAAACAACACGTTTTTGATGCTCAATATGTGGAAGGGTCCATTTTTCAAAACTTAATTGATCAAACGACTAAGTGACACAATAAATTTTTGAATTTGAATCAAAATGATATATGGTGACACCCATATATTGACTGTAATTCAATTGTTATTCAATCATTCCCTATTTTAATTAAAATTTAGTCAAGAGCCCTGGCTAAGAATAAAAATTATTTACATAAAAAAATGAGATGGTGGCAAAACTGCATTTGTACATTTCAACGAATTTCGTATGGCTTATCACAATGCTCAAGCAAAATGAATTGATGACTAAATTTTTACTTATGTAGTCAATATAACTTATGTATGGACCCTGACGGTTAACAGAGGTGACGGTTAGAGACAGATAATCGAGGTTCCACTGTATACATATGCATATATAAAAGAAGCACCATATTTGACAAAATAAGAAATACAGTAATCCCTCATTATCCGTGGACTCATCACCCACAGTTTCCGTCATCCGATGAAATAACTCATTTGCGTCACATTAAGTAGTAGGCATTTCACAGATATGTACATATTATAATGTACTTCTTCATATTTCGGGTAGGGTAACAGCAATTTACGATTCTCGTTTTAACGTACAAATCTTTTATACTAAAAAATGTCTTTGTCTGAAAGGAATAATAAAGATTTTGTTAAAAAGAAAAGATGTGTAATCAGTTTAGATAACAAAAAATTTAGTTGTTAGAATGTTTAGCTGTAGAAGAATCGTGTAGAAGTGTGGCAAATAAGTTTAAAGTGAATAAATATACTGCAAGGACTATTAAAGAATGAGAAAACCATTTGTTCCAGTGTTTTTATGGCACTAGTTCAAGCAACAAAGTAATTTGTTTTTCGCGATCTCAAACCTTGGAAAAAATGGAAGAAGCGCTGACCCTTTGGATCGAAGAGCAAACGAAAGAGGATGCCAATTAGCACACAAATAAAATAAGAAAAGGCTCTTTGTCTTTACGACAATCTAAAGACTGACAATGAATCTTCTAGTTTAAAAGCGAGTAAAGGATGGTTCAGTGAAAGCGTACCTAAGTGCAGATGTAGCGTCGGACCACAATCCTCTTGTAGCAAAATTCCAACTTAATTTAAAAAAGATACAAAAAAGCTACAAAAGTGATAAACTAAACATACAAAAATTAAAATCAGAAGACGTCAAAGAAAAACTGAAACAAGAAATGAATGCAAACCTAGAATCCACACCGGAATCAACAACCAAATATGCAAGAAAGAAGATTTAATGACAGAAGAAATCTTGGAAATGATGGAGGACAGAAGAAGACAAAAGAGTATCAACATAACTTAGTATCAACAGTTGCATAATCAAATAAGAAGGAAAATAAGAGAAGCTAAAGAGATTATTTCGCTGGAAAATGCCAAGAAATAGAAGACTTACAAAACAAATATGAAAACTTCAATCTCCATAAAAAAGTTTAAGAATTAGCTGTGATAGCAAAGCAAAAAAACCTCAAGCATACTATTCCATGACCAGAGACAGGAAAATATATATGAAAATAATCAGAGTAAAGACGAGGGACCTGACACAACAAAGTCATAAGTATGCATGCAGTAAAGTCCGTGACAAATAATAAAGCTGCTGGTCCAGATGAAATACCAAGTGAATTGCTAAAACTGGCCAATGAAAAAAACAAAGATCTTTTAGTCCAACTACTGAACACAATCTATTCCACAGGATTCATTCCATGTGAAATGCTGACATCAACATTTATTTGTCTAACAATAAAGTAAATGCCAAAGAATGTAGTGATTATAGAACGATCAGTCTAATGTCACATACCTTAAAAACTCTGCTAAAAATCATTTATAATAGAATACACGCTAAGCTGGAGATGGATATTAGTGATTCCCAGTTTGGATTTCGGAATGGAGTGGGCACAAAAGAGGCACTGTTTTATTTTAACGTGCTGACCCAAAGATGTTTGGATGTTAATCGAGATCTTTATGTATGCTTTATAGACTACAACAAGGCATTCGATAAAGTAAAACGTGATCGACTTATAGAAGTACTCAAAAACAAGAATCTGCAAGAGAGGGATGTAACATTGATATCAAATTTATACTACAGCCAACGATCAAATGTGAAACTTAGAAGAGAAGTGTCAGAAGTGGAGATAAGGAGAGGGGTCAGGCAAGGTTGCATACTGTCGCTGTTATTGTTTAATGATTTCTGAAGAAATCATACAAGAAGCTTTGGTAAACGAGACAGTCGGCATAAAAGTGAACGGAAGTTTAATTAACAACATTAGGTATGCCAAGTATAGAGTCATAATAGCCGACAACTTGGAAGACTTAGAAAGAATAATGAACAAAATATTAAGATATAGTGGAGAATACAGACTCTCTCTTAACATCAAAATAACCAAATTCATGAGTCAGAATTGAAAAAGCACATGCCAACTTCGTGAAAATGAAAAAGATTTTATATAGCAAAGATCTGACATTGGTCCTCAGAATAAGGCTAATTAAATGCTATGTACACAGTGTACTCTACTATGGAGCTGAATCATGGACATTAAACTGGAATACAATAAATCGACTTAACGCGTTTGAAATGTGGACATTTAGAAGATTGTTAAGGATTTCATGGGTAGATAGAGTCAGGAATGCAGAAGTGTTAAGGAGAATAAGCAGAGAGAGGGAAATGGAAAATATAATAAAAGAAAGGAAATTGCAATATCTCGGACATGTAATGCGAGGCGAAAGATTCAACTGGTTGAAGAACCTGAGAGAGTGGTTTGGTTGCAGCTCAAGGCAATTGTTCAGAGCAGCTGCCTCGAAGGTCAGAATAGCCATGATGATTGCCAACCTTCGTCGCAGAGATAGCACTTAAGGGAAAGGATAGTTCAAAAGATTTTAAAAAAGAGTTTCTTTACATAACGTCAAAATTACAAGAAGTAAAAGTCAAGACGGCAATCACGTCTCTCACTCAACGCAGTATTATCGTCTGCTCAAAAACTTCAAAAAAAGAAAATGAAGAAGTTAACCATCGTATCATATTTTAAAAGATGAAGTTTTTAAAGCATTCTGTACTCGTAATATTATGTACACATAGGTATACTTACATTTATTTAATATGACTGTCACTGCTTATTTTATTATTTCATCGTATATCTACATATTATGTACTAATATATGTATCCTAATTTTGATTATATTTCATATTTTTCTTTGGATCGTGGTTCCCTCGCCAACCATGGTTTCACCAACCGCGTCTTTCTCCTCGGAACGCTACCCTCGCGGTTTTATCTGGGATTACTGTACAGCAGAGTATACTGAAATAAATATACTATAGGTTTTGTCTTGGAAGGTGTTTTAATACACCTGTTATACTGATGCCAGTTGGCTAGTGTCTCCAACTGCAAAGCACCACACGAATATGACACAGTTAAATTAAAAATGTGAATACACTATAAGGGCTATAGCGCCACTAAAGAGATTAATAAAATATGCAACTGCTATCTGTGTTAAATTTTGATGTTGTTTGTCGCAATAATCCTTAGGCAACCAACTCCATTTGTGGGGTTAAATAAATCGCTTGTTTGATTAAACATACAATGAACTATTGTATCCTTAATCGTGAAGTGATCTATTGAAGTAACTTATTTTTTATTTTGTAGGTTTGACTAGAGTTAGAAGATTTCAGCAAGATGATGCTCACATTTTCTGCACTCCTGAGCAACTGAAAAGTGAAATAAGTGATTGTTTAAATTTTGTGGAATATGTTTATTCTACATTTGGCTTTACCTTTGAACTGTGTTTGTCAACTAGACCTGAGAAATATATTGGGGAGCCAGAATTGTGGGACTCTGCTGAAAAAGCATTAGAAGAAAGTCTTGTTCAGTTAAACAAACCTTGGCAGTTGAACCCTGGTGATGGAGCATTTTATGGCCCAAAAATTGATATAACCATTAAAGATGCGATTGGCAGGCCTCATCAGTGTGCAACCATTCAATTAGACTTTCAGCTACCCATTAGGTTCAATTTATTATATGATAGTGATAGTGGGGAAAAGAAAAGACCAGTCATGATCCATAGAGCAATTCTTGGGTCAGTTGAAAGATGTATAGCTGTTTTAAGTGAATCTTATGCAGGTAAATGGCCTTTTTGGTTATCACCAAGACAAGCTATGGTAATTCCTGTTAGATCGACTTGTGCTGAATATGCAAACGAAATTAGGGAAAAACTTTTTAATGCTGGATTTATGATAGAAGTTGATCTTGATTCCCACAATACTCTCAATAAGAAAATCAGGAATGCACAGTCTCAACAGTTCAATTTTATATTAGTGGTTGGAGAAAAAGAAAAGTCAAATGGGACAGTAAATGTTCGTACTCGAGATAATATTGTGCATGGACAATATAGTTTAGATGCTTTAATACAGATGTTTAGTGAATTAAAAAATAAGTTCGTTAAGAATGAGTAAGAGTTCTAAGAATAAATATTTTAAACAAGTTGTTCATTTTCATATTTTGTTTTTTTTTTAATTCTCATTGCAAGATATGTTCGTACTCTTTAATAGTTTTTTAGTTCTTTAATAGTTTGTAACATTTATTCGCATTAACCTTTTCGTTTTGTTTTTAAACACTCTAATGTTTGGTCACTTGTACTAACTTTTTTTCTGAAGCCATTTAAAGGTGGTGCCAGTTGAGACAAATGCACAAAACACTGCTGGGGTTTATTTTATTAATTATAATTAATTTAATTATAAAAAAAACAGTGCGCACTGTAAATATGAAATATGGGACCTAAAATATCATCCATCTTGTGATCAAAGAAATAATGATATAGCTAGATGCTGTAAACCAATAACAAATTTAGAATCAACAAGGGACGCCATGTTTGACAACAAATACATTTTAAAGAGGGATTTACAATCATAAATGAATTACAAGTCTAATACAATTAAGTGTATGTGAGATATTATCAATGAGCGTTAAGTTTAAGAGTAACTTGGAGACAGGTTTTATCTGACGAATTTAATGATTCCTTCAACTAATGTTTCTTATAACTTGATGGATAACTTTCTTTTTCAGTCCTTTAGATTTTGATGTCCTTTCATTTAGGGAAGTATTTTCTTTTTAAAGTGTTGAGGTCAGACAAATCTTAACTAAGATGACCAACACGAAAAGTAGGATCCATTTTTTATTTAATGTTATGTGAAGAAAGGAGTGAAACATCCATTAATAAAGAGAAGCAACATCTTGGAAGGCTTTATCATCCCCTTGAAATATATCCGACTAGTAAAAGCAATGATGAACTCAACAACAGCAATGGCCAGAATATATAAAGAACTTACTAAATGATTTAAAACAGGCCAAATACTGATCAATCTGGTTCTTGAATATGTAATCTTCATTACCGAAATGACAAATGGAGGAGACAGCAGAAATATTTTCATGGTTGACTAGTGGAACTAAAGGGATTTGACTTTAAATAAATATACGAAAGTACTAATACACACAAGAGCAATAGAACTAGAAATAAAATTGGAGTAGCGGACGATGTTAAATAAAGAGTTTCACTTTCATATATTCATATCAACATATTATGTTAACATGTAACATGTATATATATTAACATATATCACATCAAAATAATTTCCGGGACACCTATATTAATAGCTTTAAATCAATGTTAGTGTTTTATAATTTTATTAATTAATGCCGTTAATAATTATTCTGTCATTGCTGCTCCACAATATTTCAGTAATTCGTTTGGTATCCCGTCTTTACCTGCTACTTTTCTGTTCTTCAGGTTTTCCTCCGTTCTTTGACCTTTTATAAAGCGCCATATTTACTTTTGCAGACCGTAAAAATCATGTTCCATTTCTTACGCAAAAGTGATCCTTTTTTATTTTTCTTACAAGTGCATGCGTTTTGTTTCTATTTGTCTTGTAATTATGGTATACCTCTTGTGTTTAGATTGACATGTATTTCAGGTAAGCTTTTTTCTTTCCTTTACATTTTTTCTTCACTTTTGTACAGAAACATTGAGTTCTTCGCCTTGGGAACGATTTATTTTATTTATATTTCTTTCACCAAGAACTTGGTTGGCTGAGGCGCCAACTTAGACTTAATTTTTGCCCAGCTTTCTTCGGTTATTCTTTTTTGCAATAGGTATCTTGTGTAGTCATCCTGTACGCTTTCGACTTTTATCTTTGTGGTGTATTCTGGTGTTTTGCTATTACATATATGTGTTTTCATTCTGATTTTGCACAATACCAATTTATGAGCGCATCTTATTTCTGCTGATGTTACTGCTCTTACATCCAATATTTGAGAGGGCTGTAACTCTCTATTCGACAGAATATAGTCTATCATAGATCTTTGTCCTCTACTGTTTTCAAAAGTGTATTTGTAGTTTACCACTAGTCCCAATTCACTTGCCGCGTCCGCATGCCTGGTAAAACACTGCACCATGTCTTTCATACTTTTGCCCACCGTAACTATATCGTCAGCGAATGCGAGAATTTGCGTTGATCTATTAAAAATAGTTCTTTATTCCAATATTTAATTATCTGATTTAATTTTCCAAGGCAATATTAAAGAAGAGAGGCACCAGCGCATCCCCTGCCTTAGACCATTATTAATGTCAAAGAACGTAGAGAAGTTTTCTCCTTTAATTCTAACGCATGAGCAAGTTTTGCATTGTTAGTTTGGTCAATTAGGTGGGATCCCAAAGTATATCATTGCATCATATAATGCAGTTCTTTTCACACTGTCATAGGCTGATTTGAAGTCGACGAAGAGATGGTGTGTATCTGTTATATTTTAGTGATTTTTCTAGAATCTGCCTATGTGCTTGAATTTGATGTGAAGTTTACTTTCCAGCAGTAAATCCGATTTGATATTGACTAACAATATCCTTTGTAAAATTTTAAGTCTTTCAAACAATACATTGCCGAATATTTTATACACATATGCTAACAGAGTAAAGCCTATATAATTCTTACACTCCAGTTGATCACCCTTTTTAAGCAACGGACATATTATTTCCTTTAGCTACTCCTGGTACCAATTCATTCTGTCACATAAGTACTATTAGTTTATGGATTACTTATTGTCTTTGAGTTTTAGGATTGCATTTGACATTTCTTCTCTTGTTGGGTCTCTCACTGTGTAGTTTACTTAGATTTTGTTGATTGTCTATGTTGTAACCTCCTTCAATATCGTTTATATTTAGATGTTCACTGAAATGTAGTGCCCATCTCTTAAGAACTGAGTTTTTATCATGTAGAATTTGACCGTTAGTGTTTTTACAAATTTTTAATCGTGGTTTAAATTCTCGACGACTATAATTTAAAGATTTGTAGTATTTCCTCGTTTCATTTTTATGGAATAAACTTTGTATCTCATTGAGAGTGTTCTGTTCGTATCCCCTCTTCTTACGTCGATGGATACGTTTTCCTCTCTTCTAAGACGTCTATACTCTTCTTTTTTCTCAGTGTACAACCTGCGTCGATGGTTTTTTGATACGCTGCATTCTTTCTATTTGTGGCTACTTTGCACTGATGATCAAACCAATGATTTCTTTTTTCTGACTTGGTTTTTGCCCAATATTTCAACCGATTTCTGCAACACAATATCTCATATATTCGCCCATAGTTGGTTAATGTCTTCTTCTAAGATTTATGTCCTTATTTGATTCTCTATTTGTTGTCTGCATACATTTGCAATATCGGAATCTTTTAGTTTCTTAATGTCGATTTTTTCTCTCTTTTCTCGATCTCCTTTTTTAGATATTCTTTCTTTAAATCGTGCTTTAACTAAATAGTAATAACTATCTATGTTTGCTCCTCTAAAAGACCTAACATCCTGATGGATCCTTAGTCAAAAAACGAGTAACCCACATCTGTATCCTACCAGCTATACTATTAATTGTTGTTGCAATAATGCTCCTTTCTTTCTTTTAATGAAATTGTTTAGACTGGATGGGTGGTTGATACCCATGCCAAAAAACTTTGGTTCCAAATTAGGCTCCATGAACGTAATCATGTATTTAATCATATTTCCGTTCACTTATTTTGGAATTCCTAAACTATTTGAAAACATTCAAGAGAACATTGTTTGATTTTAATCAGTGAATGGATAGAGTATATCTGTGACGTATAAGTTCAATACGTAGAACTACTTATCACATGTAAATATTTATAACGGTTTAGTTATCTTTTCGTAGAATCTTATACCCTTATCACAATTTCATAACTTATCGATAAATTTTATCAAACGTATGATGAAAGCAGAAAATATTTTCTCGAAAAAATCTGCAAAAAGAGTTGAGATTTATTTTTTTAAGATGCCGTCTCTCGATTAGGTTACTAATCATTACAGAAAATTGTTATATCGATCTAGTGTAGTTCTTGGCGTTGAAGGCATTTTTTTGCTATTAGTGCAGTCATCAGAGAGATTTAACGTCGTATGATTTCTAAAAATCATGCGAAAAAGCAGAATTTTCCTGAGAATTGAGAGATGAGACCCCAAAAAAGTAAAAAAGTTTTTCACTCCTACCCTTGGGATTGACCCTAAACCCCCCTTGTAGGGTGGTGGGGGGGTAAACAGAAAACATCGATTTACCAGGAATCTGTACGTCCTCAAAAAATGTTACAAAGAAGACATGTAGCTGAGATAATTTTGAACAAAAATGTTTATTAGCACTTTTTGTGCAGAATGAACTGTTCTCTCGCTATTATAAATATCAGTTACGCTCGCGAAATCAATTTTTTAAATAAAATTCGGTTTCACTCGACGGTAAAAATTCGATATCTTGTGATCAGAATGTCCTATCGACAAAAATTATCATGAGCTTTAAAGATGAAACGTGCGCTTTCGTATGCAATTTTTGCATTTTGTCGCAAATAAGACAGTTTCTATAATGATGTTAATAAATAGACGTTGCTCGATTTTTACTTTTTACCATTTTTAATTATTCTCATGAGATCAATAATATTTATCACTTTCATTGACCGGTTGATGTAGAGTTTTCATTGCTAAAACCTAATCTTCAAAATCTACAAGACGAAATTTCGTAACTCGTAATTTTCCAAAACAGTAATTGAGACATGTCCTGTCAACATTAATAATCTCCATTTTTTTATTAAAAACTAGCGGACCCGACAGACTTTGTTCTGTCAAATAGATTTGGAATGTGGCAGTTTATTTCTTTAATTCTCCTGAACAGAACCGTCACCATGATGATAGGGCGGTATGTGAGGGTCAGCTCGGGTGACCTAAGTATATTCGCCTCGACGAACTTTAGACACCCTTTTGGACTTACTAAAAACTCCGACTGGGATGTCTGCCAGAGGGCTTCAAACTAAGAGGGGAACTTAAGGTTCAAACCTGATTGAAAAATAATCTAAAGGGATAGTGAAAACCTAAAGGTGACAAATATTTATAAAGTGGATGCTTCAATGACAAAACATAGAGATAATTATTTATTATTATTATTATTAACATATGGTTAATATCCGATGTAATAAAGAATAATAAAATAAAACGTATATATGTATTTTCAGTAATCTCTATTGTAAAGGCCGTATGACACTATGCATTTTCTTGTATCATTTCTTATATCGTTTCTAATATAGAAAGTTATTTATGTTTTCTTATATCGTTTCTTACACGTACATTTTTGCCCTGTATGACACTATGCAAGTTCTTTTACCAGAAATTGTATGTGATTTGGCACATGATTGGTCGAAATTTTGACACCTATAAAAATAGAACTGCAGTACCTGAGGACCCCAAGCTAGTGGGGACTGAGGACAGAAATGCTACTGATTATTTTTTAAAATACTGTGGTGCAAAAATGAAAGAAATAAAATGTCCCAATATTAAAACTAAATTGGAAACCACAATTTTTGAAGATATTCAACAAGCTGTAGTGGAAGACAGAAATAATAAATAATTTGATTGTAATAACTTATTTGTTTTTTTTTAATTATGTGTTTGAATGGCATGCTCTTGAAATTCTACTCTCTTATTTGGAGATATAAAATAATCTTTAAACTCATCACTAATTTTTAGAGCGGTTATGTATTGTTTTTAGTAAAACATCTCCTACTTTCAGTAGTTCCGATGCTATTTGATCAAATCCCTATGATTTATTGTTTTTCAATTTGGCTACTGATGTTCTAATCTTGGTTATTGTTGGTGGGCACTTTTCTTTGATGTTTGCTTGGTCTAATTGTATTATATAGGTATCAAAGTTCTCCTCCAGCCACCAATATGACAGAAGTTTTACGTTTTTGCGGCTTTGCGCACAAATTGGCGCATTTGTTGTACAAGAAAATGCAGCAGACACAAATTCTTGTATCGTTTCTGATATAAGAAACTATACGCTTGTATGACACTATCAATTTTTTTGTTATATCAGAAACGATATAAGAAATGATACAAGAAAATGCATAGTGTATGGCCTTAAATCAATTGAATCATAAGCATGTTATCAAAACGTCTTCTCCTTTATACTTTCCTTTCAGTATAGTTGCTTCTATCATGTTGTTCAATAATTTTTTTATTGCTAACCATGTGCCGTTGCAAAGACGCGGTTGGTTGATATTTCTCAACATTATAACTACCAATACAACCTTCAATTGAACTGATTTATACATCCTCAATTCACCTGTAATTTGTTCTTGAATTTTTGAAATTTAATTCATTTACATCTATGTTTTTTTGCAGCCAATATAGTCCGTTCGCTCAACCAATCATGGTTTCTGTAATTTTGAGCAACATCTGGAAACACCTTCGGGAAACAAACATCGGTTTCTTTGACATATGCAACGACGTGAAAACTGATGCAATTTATGTCGCGTTCCGAAACTAAAACAAAAGAAAGAATATTACTAGGCCAATCAAATGTATAGCTCTTACATTTTTTGACTTTTCAATTTGGTCGAGTTTACGATAGATATTATCACTTTTGTGTGAACGCATTAGTTCCTCCAACGCTAACACGCACACACACGAACGCGCACACATATACATTTTATTGAATTTGAACTTTGTGTAGCGACAATAAAGCGCAAATTGAATCATCGACGTTAGAAACACACCTACATTGTTTAGACAACAGTGAGTACTTGTAATTTAATATAAGCTAACAGCAATAAAGTTCAAATTGACTCTACATTTAGTTAGAAAATATTTGTATGGGAAAAAGAAAAGGGCTGTTTTAGGGTTTTTCCGGAAATTATTCGAATTTTTCATGCCTTAAAAACCATCCTTAGACTTTAAGGAACATTTAAAAAAATTGTTAAGATTGGTCCATGAGTTGTTGAGTTATGAGCTTACCAACAAATTTTGCGATTCATTTTTATATTATAGACTGTTTAGACAACAGTGATTGCTTGTAATTTAGTATAAATTTTATTGAATAGCAATAAAGTTCACATTGGCTCTACATTTAGTTAGAGCATATTTGTATGGGAAAAAGAAAAGGGCTGTTTTAATGTTTTCCCGGAAATTATTCGAATTTTTCATGTCGTAAAAACCATCCTTAGACTTCAAGGAACGTTTTAAAAAAAGAAATGTTAAGATTGGTCCATGCGTTGTTGAGTTATGCGCTTATCAACACATTTTGCTATTCATTTTTATATTGTAGATGAGATTTTCTTTCTCCCTGCACTCACATTTAAAATTTTATGGGCTTAGTATAGGTACACTTCCACTATTTATAATAATTTTTCTTTTTCAATAGTTAATTTCAACTGTTAATAGTGTGAGGTTAGAATTTTTGTGTTGTAGGTTTCCGACTATGAAGAACCTATAATCAAAATATCTTCTTCAGGGTCAAAATATTCCCGAGCTGAGCCAATGGACTTTTCATCAGAATAAATATCTAAAAAAAGCAACAGCTACTAGAAAAATGTATAAGTAGCTAAAAAATGTATGAAAAACAAAATATATAGGGAAAAATATGAGGCTGGAGGGTTCTAAATCAGGCTGTTTTAGTTTGTGGCTCTCCTGAAAAGTTGCATTTATGCAAATATGTTTATTTTTAATAACAAATTTAAATGTTCGTAAAAACGTCAAAAAATTTAATTTTTTTAAATAAAAACAAATTAATTAAGTTCATTCATTGCAAAGTTTGAGAACCCCAGAAGCGGTTTATAAAATAGTATTGTTCCTAAGTAAAAGGATAAAATAACATGTAGTCTTATGGGAGCAAGCCAGGGATACCTGATCCCTTAAGTATATTTGTTATGTGGAGGTTTTTTCGTTATTATGGCCTAAAACGATTTTCGGACATTTCGATGTATGAATGCTTTTTCTATCAGCATCATGTACAGCACGATTTGACCAACACTCTACCAATGCAATCAAATAGTATTATCCCGCATACATTTTTCTGTGTAGGCTACTCTATATAAGCATTTACCTGTCAGCCAATGTATTGTTGTTCCTATCCTGCCACTAGGAGGTACGCAGTTTATAATGAACCTAAGTATCATGATGTCTTTAACCTGATGGAATATCGACGACGGAACTCAATAACAGAAACCCTAATACTGATGGAGCTCAATAAAAGAAGCCCACTGGGGAAACAGAAAATGGTTAAAATAACCATTTGCAGTTTCATAGAAAGACATATCAAGGACTTTATTAATGGTGGCACCAGTACTATAGGTGGCGCAAGTAGGGTGATCAGGTTTTTCAACCATACCCTCAAAATGTTGCGTTACCTTGTAAAGACAGTTTTACATTATGCTATTTTCATGCTAGGCAAGAGCCATGCAAGACAGATCATGGAACTGCCACGACGGGCTAGTTGTGCTAGACGAAAAATTAGAACATGTTCTATTTTTCATGCTATTTTCTTGCAATTTATCGTTAAAATTCATGTTGCCAACATAACAATTTATAATAGATTACAGAATAAAACATAACCTTATCTCTAACTTTAGCGTCCCTTAGCCCACGTGTGTATTGTTGTGTTTTGATTTAAATTAAGTTTATTAAGTGGTGATAAATAGATATACTATGTCTAAAGTTAATGTAAAAACGACTGGGTGAGTCGTTGACTATGGATGATTGTTGCTACAACAGCAATATTCAACAATAACAATGTTTTCTTTTCTTTGGTTGACATCCTTCACCCTTTTAATAACCATAAATAGTGTATATTTATATATATTATTTTAGTACATAATTATATTTATTTAAAATAAAATAACCTCAAATTGATAAATATTTTCTCTAGTTGGCAACAATGAAAGTGGGATCTGAAATTGCACAGAAATATCTCTGATGTAAAAAGGTCAAGCTAGGCAAGAGATGTGCCATAAAATTGCATCAGAAATATCTCTGATGTAAAAAGGTCAAGCTAGGCAAGAGATGTGCCATGCAAGACGGACTTGCATAGCATGAGACTTGCATAGCCTAGATGTAAAGCTGCCTTTAAAACAATAGAACTTATCAAAAATGACACCAATTTGTAATATTATTAGTAGAATGTATAATAAAGAAATAAAGGCTAAGTGTGGGAGCATATAGTTATAAAATATAAAAATAGTACTGTAATATATACTGGGGCACTCCGCTGTCGCCATATGTACAACTACTGGGGCTCCGCTGTCACAACTGTACAACTAGCGGGAGGTTATATCCCCTATTGTAACATCTGGAACTAGAGGGTGAGAAAATCTTCACCACTGTACAACGCTGTTACCACTGTAATATACTGGTAATGAACCTTAAAGGATGCTTATCCCTGCGAGCGGCTGCAAGGAATACTGGTCCCACTAGTCTGGAGGGCTGGCTCGCCTTCGTGGATTTACGAGAAGGTAAGGAACTTCGGAATAGGGGTTAAGGACTTCTAGGTCTCAGGTCCTGTAAAGAGTTTGAGTCTATGGCTTACTTTAGAAGCCGGATAAATGTATAAGCCGAAATTTGGTACTCTTCTGGTCTCTGTCTGAATCGGTCGGAAGGAACATAAAAACCAATTTTAGAGTCTACAAATGTATTGAATATACTATGTGGTTTACAATTAAGTTAACAAGCTGTCAGATATAATTAATAATAACTCGTTCGGCGCGAAGGGAGACGAGAAGAGATCTTAGCAAGAAAGTAAAGGGATGACAATCTGTAATACTAATAATTTACTCGGGTTAGTATATAGAATTTTGTTACCTTTCGCGTATTTAGGCTCTAGTTAATGATACGCCCTTCAGTTCCTCTGGAAATCGGATTTCTTTCAGTACCCGACACTTATACGGAACTATACCCCGTCGAAATATAACAATCGCGCGTAATCCGCACCTGGTGCCGACTCTCGTATTAACAACCCTGCCCGAAGACACCGACTGCCTATTACTGATCGCGTACTGGACGCTATCGCGTCCGACCCGGAGCCGGCGATCACTGCCTGAGCGGGCAGTCACGGTGCCCAGCTATCACTGACTGACTCGCTGACCAATTTTTTTAGTTTTTATGTCCCGCGAACATTCCTAGTTTATTTTGCGATTCTGTACTGTTCCACGTGTTGGAATGTAACATGCGATGGTGTGTCGCTTCGTTGTATTAATTTTCACGAAGGTCTTCAGATTTCGTAATTCTTAAACATTCGGGCTTGTGTCGAACTAGGTCAATTGTTATTTTTTGTGTAATTAAAAATGTATACGTTACTGTATTTAATATGGATATAATAATAATTAATTGAATGATTATTATTCTCCCTATGCTACTAGCCCTTATTTTTTAACCCTTATACAAAACAAAAAAAAACCAAAATCTCATTAGAAATATGAAACTAAAAGAATGAAATTTACTACGCAGCCCCAGAAAAAATCATATGCAAATGTGGTTAGAAAAAAATAATAAACATCAATGAAGTTTCCTAATTGAACTTAAATATGAAAAAAGAAATATGAAAAAAGCACTTTTTTATTTTTATGAATCACATGAAACGATATTAAAATAGACTACGTAATTCAACTAACGAGGTAGTAACTGATTTGATTTTATCAAAATTTGCTAATTTAATTCAAACATTTTCAATTCTCCTCAATGAAATAAAACCGATGTCAAGGTCATGAAAATATTTTACCTAAATTGATGTCACACAATGATAATGCAAGTCTCTAAATTATTTTACTACACTTTCGAAAAACCAGTAAAAACTAGTCGGTGATATATCTCCCATTCATATAATAAATTAATAAAGTTTTATCTATCTACGTATATTTTTGTGCATCACCAAAAATAAACGTATTGATAAAGTTTATAGATAATTACGATACCTGTAAATAAACATTATTTTGATGTATGTATTACTTCCTATCGTTTTTTTAACAGTTAAATAAAATGTGATGAAGGTTAGGAAATTCTAATCTGATTTCAAATCCCCTATAATTATTGTCAATAAAGAGGGATTATTATATAATAAAGTTGGAAAACACTGGAAAAATTATCCTCTTTTTTCGTTAGGAAAAAAGAAAGGATGAATGAAGAGATAAAATTTAGGTTTATATATAGCTTGCAGGAATATGAAAACATTACGGTACACCGGGATAAGAGAAACCTAGAAAATCAGTAATTTCTGTTTAAGGCCTTCTACAAAATTTAGTTTTATATCGACTCTATTAGGTTACCGACAGGTAAGACTTACACCATTTTCTAATACTAAAGCGATGTTAAAACATAAAAAAAAAAAACTTTAAAGAACTTTTTTCTAACAAAAAATTTCAATCACGCGACATGGTTTCCACTTGCTCTACATTTTCTACATGGCGAGGGGCAAGTGCACAATCTATCCGAATTTATATATTGAATTCAATGCAAATCATTCTGGGGCAAGTTGAAATAATAAAAACCATTTCTAAATACATTTGTAATAAAAGTTTTAAAAAAAATATGGTTATTAGCGAACATTATAGTGATTTGGAGGAATAGGAAACGAAATTAAAGCTTGTTTGCCTTTTTATAAGTTGGGGGAAAAACTTAACGGTTTGGCAATACAAATTCCACTTGGAACTTAAATGCGACTGATATGTCTGGTACGTTAGGAAAATAATATTTTTCCGTCATTTTTTATGCATTTTAGAAGGCAACTACCTTTAACTTCAGTATCAAAACACTGCAAAATTTTAGCGACATAATAAATATATATTTGAGCCCCCTTTAACTGGAAATTTCATTAAATACGAAATAATTGGACATAGCCTCACGATGTACACTATATTTCGATTGGAGGGGTTGAACGCTTAATATATCAATATCTCAATGAAAGCATCGTCATCATCACTGCTGTCGGATTGTGTTTCCTTCTTCTTTATTCTTTCCATTTCTGTTTTATTGGATTTTACGGTCTTTTTGTCTTGTTGTATCTTCATGTTTGCTAAATAGTCAGTATGTGTTTATGATCTCAGCGTCAGAACAGATTTTCTTAGCTTTTGCTGGTTTGGTGGGGATTGTTTGACATGATCGAGTAAAATAGATTCGAAGGTATTTCGTTCAGGAAGCCTTTTTAATGTATGATTCTGATTATCATTTTGAAGATACTGTTTTCTCTTCTAACATAAATAACTTCTGACCAAGTGTGTTGCTTGGCTGCCACTGGTATTTTCGGACATTTCTTCTTGTTGAGGGGAGATCACCAGGGTCATTTCTATTTCTCACTAATGATCAGGGAAAGGAGGGCAAGATGACGATAGTAAGCTTAAAAAAATCCTAGAACTGATATTTTTCCTTGTATCGAATGCATGCAACTACAAGGTAATTGGCTGATAGTAGTACTTTACATATTAAAATTAGATTACCTAAGGGTTAATATTTCAAATTAAAATTTTAAAATTTATCTACCTATGTCATATTCGTCATCTTACCCTTCGTGGAGGGTAAGATGACTAATTGTGAAGGGTAAGATGACGAGGTATGCCTATTCTAAGAAAAAAGTCAGTTATATACATAATATATATATATATATAATATATATATATATATATATATATATATATATATATATATATATATACATATATATATATATATATATATATAGGCAGGAAAGTAAACAAATTAAAGTAAAATGCATTTATTTTGTAACTAATGCAGCACTTGTAGTAGGTCCTACATTTTTAAAAGTACCAATCACACGTCCATTGTTTTACCTTTGCTTCTTGACTATCCATTCCAGTGCATTCATCGTGAGCCCATTCCCTATACCTGCTGCAGCAATACCATAGCTCATCTTTTCCTCTTTCATTGCAGATTATGCAATCTCTTTCTTCCTCTGAATCGTTATCAGTGTCAGCATATTCCATATCTACTGACGAGTTAGACGAGTCGTCAAATTTTATTTTTCTCTTAGTCTTTTTCCTTTGCCTTTATCGAGAGTGAATTTCCTATTTTTTGCTGAAAATTAAAGTCTTTGCTTCGTTTTCTTTTCCAATTTTCTTCTGTTCTGTTATATCCCTTTTCCTCTCTTTTGCTAATTTGGAGCTTCCTTTTCTTCTAAAATCTTTACTATTGGTGTACTGGAAATAACGAGAGATGGTAATTTCTTTCTGGGTCGTTTTGCTCTCACTTCAGCAACAAGTAATTTAGGCAGACCATTATTCAATATATGATTTGATACATGAGGGGGTGTCCGACCAGCTATTCCTGATGTAGATGAAACAGGCATATTTGGAATAGAAATATCTAAAATTTCGTCAGATATTTCAACAGATTCTTGAGGTACTGTTTCTTTTAAAACATATATCGGTGACATTCCTTAAATATCTGGCATTTCCTCTTCGACCTTTACATATTCCAAAGCAGAGGTAGTTGCCAAACTATTGCCAAAGATGCCTCAAAATCAAGTATATCAAACACCTGGCTATCAACAGGATATATGCCAGTGGCTCTAAAACCACTAAGAGTATTTGAAACAGTTGCTGCTTTTAAGTACGCTTTCCCAAATAGGGTTGCAATGTCATACAATCTTGTAAGACGACCCGGATTACTGATCAAAAAATCTTCGCAAGCTCGTGAGTATGCTGCAAAGGGATTGTGCAAAGTCTTTACCAACCATTTTTTTTGTAGTATCTATCAGCAACACCACAATGAACGGCAAAGTCGAAAGCAATTTTTCTAAACTGATCCGTGGTTAATCCAAATGCCCGTTTATCTATATCTATCAGATCTAGTAGTTCTGGAATATATGCTTTTGAGGCTGCATTGGCACTTACCTGATGAGCAGTTATTTAAGCCATTGCTCTTTTTATATTTTCTTTCGACCAAGATGTCTGTCTGTCTTTCTTTTGTATATTTTGCCCATATTTAAATCTGAAATTGAAAGTAGGTATGACTTACTGTTAATTTTAGTTAATTCGGGTAAGATGACGAATAACTCGTCATCTTACCCACAAGTGTCATCTTTCTTTCTAAAAATCGTAAAGTCAAATTTATTATTCATAACAAATATTTTCTGTAAGTAATTTATACGTAAAAGATATTAGTTTCGAACAAAAAATACAACAGTTATCCAATACTTACCAAAAACCTTTAAAACCTTATTTTCGAAAACAATAATATTGTTAGCACTAACACAATATCAGTACCAACACTTGTATCATACTAAACTCTGGCCGCTAACGTATTTGTAGTCAAAGGCGAGAAACCTTAGAATATCTGTTCGGTCCTGACTGAAGACAGTGTTGCCAGAGTTGTACGTTGGAAAAATATCGGGAATTCGTCATCTTACCCGATTCGTCATCTTACCCCACTTTACCCTACCTCCTTAGAGTTATGATATAGAAATATTTTGAAAGCCTCAGGTTCAAATTTTTCAATAGGAATCACTGTATTAACAGAATGGGTACAATACAGGCCTTACTAAAACCACTTCTAATATGATTTGAACTCAGCTACTTCCATACTTGTGAAATAATAGATGAAAATATGGATTTCGGTAAACTTTGTACGTAATTTCTTCTTTGCCACTTTATAAGAGCTTCATCATACATTTGTTTTAAAAGGCTTGAACACATCCAAATCCATTGGCTGTACATGGCTAATATGTGGAGGTCTTTTTTCTTATTCACCTACTACTTTATACACGACCAGTATCTAGGCAGAAACATGGTTTCATCTTCTCAGCTGCTATATTCGAAGTGTTTCTTTCACCAAGTCAAAGTACTCTGCAATTACAAATATCTATACTTTTTTTACGGGCCACTTCAACTAATTGTGGCTTCTTTTGAGAAAGTCCATATCGGTGCTTGAAACTTAAAAAATAATCATTTCTCGGTATTGAATCTTTAAGTGGCGTTTTTATGTTCTTTAATTATTTAAATTACAATTCGATGGTTAAATTGATACCGACTTAGTAGATATACACTTGAATAGTTTTGCAGACAGAATTAATGACTGACTCTGAGCGTCAGTGGTAATATTAACCTAGTGTAGATAGTTTTTGGGAGATGGCAGTCACAGGACCGGATTATGATTTTTTTTAATCACATGGTTTCCACTTCCCTGGGTACCTTATGTAGAAATAAGAAAGACAAAAGGGGTATTACAACAAATGTTCGAATATAATATTAGCATTCTGGAAAAGATGGAATGGAATTGTAAAATGCAGCTCTCATAAGGTAATATAATAATTCTGCACCCGGACCAAGATGATGAAAACAAGTAATAAAGGGGAAGAAGTTTGAATACTGTTTTACTGTATTTACTTTATCGTGTCTTGACATTTTATTTATAGTTATTCACTTTGATATTATTTTTGCCAGAACCATTACATTTCATACAAAATATGGATAACCATATTCCTCCGTAGCATAATTAAATGTTTTCTGTTAAAAAAATAGAGAATCCAAATTAACAATTAAGTACACCCCAAAAATACTGCAATGTAACACTACTATATCAAAACAATGGAATTTTTAAATATTCAAACAATAAACAAAAGATACGACGGAAAAGTATCAAAAACAAATTAAACTGGCGATAGAAAATTCAAAATCAATATTAAATGCAATAGAACAGAAATAACTTAATATTACGAATCCACAACATCCCAATTATACTCTTGTATTAAACTACATAAACCTGATATTTACCGTAAAAAATGCAATAGAAAACATAAAATAAAACATTTTCAATTACCTAACAACTCCCGATTAATTTCATTTGCCGTAAAAAAATATTTTTCCTAGTATACCTCCTACAGAAACTTTTGTTTTAGTAAAAAACCTTTTACAAATCCAATCATTACATCTTCTTGAAACTTACATTTGGTCCAGGACTATTTTCAATTTATTATTCAAATATATAGAAAGAAACATTGCAGGTCTTATAATGGTAATCCTCTAAGCCCATTGACTATAAAGATATTTTCATGAATAATCTAGAAACACGCATTTCAAAACATACCATATTCAAACAGTTTTTATATTGTTGGAGATATATACAGACGATGTACTGGTATTGTTTTAGAGGAACTAACAGGCAACTGACCAATTCTTATCATATATTAATTCACTCCATAGTCATATTGAATTTATAATAGAAACAAAACAGAATCAATCCATAAATTTTCTATTTTTAAAAATTATCAGACTAAAAAAAAAACATGAGTTCTCTATATTTCACATACCTGATATACACAGATCCAAATATTGTAAAATTTATTAAAGTCTAAAAGCTGAGCTGGATACATTATTACGATTTCAGATGACATACAGATTGACATTCCCAAATTCAGAGGACAGAACAAGTGGAGTATGACAGCATAGAATATGAATTTATACTGCAGAAAATGATCTTAAGGGTTATAAGATGAAAGGAAGTTGCTACGAATCAATGGGGCCAGTGACTTCTGAGAGCAGACCAAGAACCACAAGTGATATTTGAGCCAATTATGATACTTTTGTTAAGCATGATTTCCTCTTTCTTCATGATTTTATTGGTCAGGTTTTCATAATTCTCTTATCTTAAATCAACATATGTAGTTTTTTCTTTATAAAATTGGTTACTGTTTTTTTAATTAACTTTGTCAACTGTATCTATTGTCAAGCATTGTATGATTGATTACATTAATTGTCTTACTACATTTTTTTATCTGCTCTAGCATTTTTTATGTTTTAGTTCCTCTATTATTGCTTCTTTTTTATTTTATTGGATATTCATTAATTTGGCTTATCTATAAGTATATTCTTCTATTTTCTTATCCAATTGATTTAGTTCTTTTCTGAATTCTCATTCTTCTTTTATAAGTTTTATTTATGATTGGATGTTATTTGCTTTTGTTGTTAGACTATGTACCATTAATATATCAATAAATCAATTAGCACAACACAATGATTATCCAACTTCAAGACAATACCTCAAAAATCTAAATCAATAGCAAATCAAAGGCAATAAAAGGCAATATTTGCTTAATAACATTTATTAAATAAATCATAAATAAGTAAAAAAAGTAATACAGCAAACGTTCTTGCACCAAATTTCTTTGCATCAATGTTTTAAAAAAAGTATGCTCTGAGTTTAATAAATAGTGTATGCCTACTATCTAAAAAATGATAACATACGTCCAATTGAAACATTCGGATAATTATTCTAAAATTCATTTTCAGTTTTAATGAAATTCTCTTTAAACTTGTTAAATTTCTCAACCAAAGTATCCAATGAGTACTCTCCATGGACCACATTATCTCTAGTACGGACATTTACAGTATTGCTAGATCTCTCCTTTTCTCCAACAACTAGAATGAAGTTGAATTGTGCCAGTTGAGCATTTCTGATTTTCTTATTCATAGTATCACCTGCGTCAGTATCTACTTCCACCATAAATCCTAGAAAATACATATTTTAATATCATACAGATATAAAGATTACAAAAAAATTTTAAGAAAAAAGAAATTATTTATTTTATTAATACAATAAGACCATTATACACAAAAATAGAAGGTACTTTTTTTGGCAATTTAAACAAAAATAGTTTATAGCAATTTATTTATTTGCATGCAATACCACTTGAAACATACTTGAGATTAAAAATAAATCAATGAGTAAACAGTCAAATTAGAAAAAAAAATATATCACTAAATATTCAGTGATTTTTTAGGAGTATATCAAAGAAGTATTTTAAGCCCATTACATTTTACTCTGACTGGAGACAAAACTATAAATACAGTTAATGAATAAAGAAAAATTTGACAATTCAGCAAATCTATATTAGATAAATGTTACGCTGACATTATCAGAACCGAATAAGAAATTATCTATATTTAAAATTTATAGAAGTAATATGTAATTAGGCTGGGAAAAACCAAACATTTTGATAATTGGAAAAATGAATGAATAAATAAATATACAACCCTGTAATAAATTTAATGATGAGCTTAAAATGTTTCTGGAGATAATATACATTTTTAGGAAATAATTATGATCATAAAATTTAATCAGGTATTACCAAATTTATTATTTGAAAAGAGAGGGTACCGAAAAAACTTTCCAATACAATAATTATACCTCGGCACATATATTGTTAACTTAAAATAGAAAATAAGTCAATCAATTGTAAATCAAGGGGAATATATTAATAACTAAATTATTACAATCAGCTCCGCTGCTTTAAAACAATTACAGCAAGCCCTACTCTTTTATAGCAAGTAATATAAGAATAAAATTTTTACCTGCACTGAATAGTTTATCCTTAACTTGTCCTGCATATTCATCATAAGTAGGGCCAACTGGAATAACCATAGCTTGCCTTGGGGATAGCCAGAAAGGCCATTTGCCAGCAAATGACTCAGTCAAAACAGCTATACATCTTTCTACTGAACCAAGAATAGCTCTGTGAATCATCACTGGTCTCTTCTTTTCTCCACTATCACTAACGTAAGACAAGTTAAATCTAATAGGTAGCTGGAAATCCAATTGAATGGTTGCACACTGGTGAGATCGTTTTAAAGCATCCTTAACAGTGATATCAATTTTAGGGCCATAGAATGCACCATCTCCTGGATTCATTTTCCATGGTTGACCAAATTTGTCCAAACTATCAGCTAAAGCTTTTTCTGCAGAATCCCATAATTCCGGTTCACCAATAAACTTTTCTGGTCTAGTCGACAAGCAAAGCTCAAAAGTAAATCCAAAAGCAGAATACACAAAACTTACAAAATCTAAGCATTTATGTATTTCATCTCTAATATGTTCTGAAGTACAGAAAATGTGGGCATCATCCTGTTGGAATCTTCTTACTCTAGTAAGACCAGTAAGGGCTCCTGAAAGCTCATTTCTATGAAGCACTCCAAAATCTGCCAAACGAAGAGGAAGTTCCCTCCAGGATCTTACACGATTATCAAACATTAGACAATGACCTGGACAGTTCATAGGCTTCAATGCAAACTTCTCCTTTTCTATATCAAAAGAAAACATATTTTCTTCATAATGACTCCAATGCCCAGAAGTTTGCCATAGTTTCACATTATACATATTGGGAGAAATTACCTCTTCAAAACCTCTCTTTCTGTATTGTTCTTTAATGAAGTTCGTTAGAGTGTTGTAAATATGAGCTCCTTTGGGCTGGAAGAAACATGAACCTGGTGATAATTCATGAAAGAAAAACAATTCTTGTTCTCTTCCAATTTTTCTATGATCTCTTTTTGCTGCTTCTTCTTGTAGATGTTCCCATTCTTTAAGTTTTTTTGGATCTGGAAAACTTATACCATATACCCTTTGAAGAGTTTCGGCATCAGCTTTTCCCTCCCAATAGGTAGAAGAGTTCTTGGTAACTTTAAGTGCTTTGATTTTTCCAGTATGTCTGACATGTGGTCCTCTACACAAGTCTATCAGAGGGCCACATCTGTAAACAGTAGTGGTTGGAGTGTTCACTTTCTCTCTAAGAATTCTTTGCTTGAACTCATTATATTTAAACATTTCTATCAGATCTTCTTTTTTCATTTCAAGTCTTTCAAATGGTTGTTTTTCTTTGACAATGTTTTTCATTAAGCTTTCAACTACAGGAAAATCAGTTTGAGATATACCTTTACTGTCTAAGAACATGTCATAATAATAACCAGAATCAATAGGAGGTCCATAACAAAGACAACCACCATATATTCTCTCGAGAGCTTCTCCAAGTACATGGGCTGATGAATGCCAGAAAACTGCTTGTGCCTCTTCATCATCAAATTTTAACAACTGTAAAGTACAATCTACTTCTAAGGGTCTGTCTAAATCCCACAAGACGTCATTAACCTTTGCAATAACAGTATTATCAGCTAAACCTTGGCTAATTCCTTTAGCAATGTCATATGGTGTGGTTTTCCAGCTTACACCTTCAATTATTTTGCCATCTGGTAACGTAACTTTAATAGGTTCTTCCGTTTTCTTTGCTAATTCAGCTTCATACTGAGCTTTTAGTTTATCCCATATTGCTAATCTGTTATCAATATATTCTGGGCGAGGATTAAGTTCTTTGGCTGCACTTGAATCACCCCCATTTTGAGCCGGTTGCTTGCTTTTCTTTGATTTAGATTTTTCATTTTTGCTTTCTGGTTTTTCTTTATTGTCACTCATTTTTTTAACTTCACTAATTTACTTATCTGTTCAACTGCACTATCAGTTTTAAAATGCGGTTTTCTGAAAGACACAAGACACATGTACTTATCAGCATAGAATACGAAAATACGTCACTTGAAATGATAAAATTTGTTCAAAGTGTTGCGTCATAATTATGACTATGACATTATGACAATTGTCTTCCAAATTCCAACTATCGACAAAAATCTATCACGGACGGACAACCAGATTGACACAAGGTCTGTTCCTTTGTTTTCTGGTGTAACACTAGATTCAAAAAAGTGTACAAGTGTTACACTAAGTCGTTCATTTGCAAGGTGTAGTGCTGCACCAATCTGTTCCATTAAAAAGTGTGATAATGGTGCCAATAAATCTAGACCTGCTTCTGAGAACTAGCGTCTAAACACATACCAACAAATCAGGCGATTCGGTATCGATATCAAATTCAGATCGATACAATCGAATTGAATTTAGTAGCTCGGAGTGCTGGTTATGTCATCGGGAGAACAATAACATAACCATAACCTAAATTATTAGCATATTATTAGAAAATGGTAAGTATGACTTAAATAAATGGAAGAATTAAAATTATTTAAATTAGTTTGCAACACGTAGATTACCTTATGTGTTTTAGTTAAAAATGCATTGCCTAAAGAAGCAGTGGAATTTCTCCCAACAGGTATTCAGTTGTCTGTTATAATCTATTTGTAACTCATAAATGTTTTTCAACTTATAGGATTTTAGATTGGGGTAGAATCAAAACAGGAAAACATTTGAAGTAGATTTGTGAACTAATAACTGAAGAACAGGAAAAATGCAAGTGCATATCTTATACATACTTTTAAAAGTTTACAAAGTAAATTTGTATTACAAAAAATTTAAGCCAGAAAATGAAATGTGCATGTTTATGTACCTATTCATTATTGTCAGATTCCAATATTGATTTTATAGCTCTTATTGTCATTATAGTCCAATTACTATTACTAAATTATAATTTTGTTATGAGAAGTACAAGTTTGAATAAGTATAAAACAGCATTCTTAAATATTTTTGTTACTTTAAATCGTTAAATATTGTAAAATATTTGACAGCACTTTCACACTGTTTAGGACCTTGTATTATTAGTGCTATGGTCAACCCTTACTATGACATTTATGTATGTATGAATTTATTTTTATATGGATTTAATATAAGAAAACAAAATCAAATAATCCAGAGCTTTAGATAAAAAGTCTTTAACAGTCATATTATCACTATGAGGTTACATGAGAGAAATTTTACAGTTCAGAATGATATCGTCATTCGTAAAGCAACAATATAGCACATGGGAAATTTTTTGTAACATTGATAAAAAAAAAGAACCAAAAAAAACAACTTTATAAATAAAAAAATTTATTAAAAGTCTGTTTTCCAATAAAACTATAAAATCAAATGAATATATCAGGCCATATATTTGAAGAACTTGAAATTCCATTTATGAAATGGAATATTGATGCATCATATTTGATAGAAACAGAATATGGTTAAGATAACTGGTTCAAATGGGTTTTAATAAAGATAAAATAATATATATTTATCAAGTACATCAGTCAAGAAATATAACAGATCTACAGTGTGTCACTAGGCACAATAACATTGTGAAAAAAGAAGCCAGTGATCAGAAAATACTTTAGTGTTGATGCTAAAAAAAAAGCATAGGACACAGTTTCTCTAATAAAACTCAAATTGGTCTTGTTCTTTCATACCTGGGCATAAATTTGTTCAATAAGGGTATTTTTGTGGTAAATAGTATTTTACATCACAAAACATTTGAACAACAAAAGGATAATCAATCAACACTTAAAACAAATTTATTTATTAATTTTTATAAAATAAAATGATAGCGAGGTCATATACGCCAGCTTTTAAGAGAAAACAAAAAGTGTACAAAACAACAGAAATGTATATCTGCACCAACTTCTAGCATGATTTGATATCATCCAGTTTTGATTTTAACTTTAACAAAACAAACACAAGTATTTGACTTTGACACTTGACAAACACACTAGGAAATACGATTCGATTATCATATTTTCCGAGTTGATCAAAAACTCTTATTTGAATGAATCGATATCGATCTGCCTGATTTGTTGTATGCTGTCTAGACGTCTGATCTTCTGAGAGGTGACTATGCATGTCACATGTATCATCCAACCAAATTTACCAAAAGTACCTACAAATTTTAGATTCATTTAATTTTTTAATTTTATTGTATCTTTAATCATTGCATTTTATCATTTTTTAAAGATTATTTGCTAATTGTAATAAAGTTTATTTAAATTTAAGAAGGAAAATCGAAACTAGAAGAAAACAAAACAAAAAAATCTATGTGATATCATCATCATTCTGGCTTTACATCCCTACGTGGATACTAGCCTCCTCAAGAATTTCTCTCCAATTCAGTCGTCCGTCGTCCATGTTTCATGTTTCTCTTTTTATTATATTGGTAAATACCTAAATATAAGATGACATCTATATTATCTTTATTTCTCTGATTGATTGCACTTATGAAATAAAATATTCAGTAGACACTCTTGTGCTCTTTCCTTGTCTAAGGAATGAACCTTTAGAACACTATTCTGTGACATGATCATCGAGCATTATTGCTCGATGGACATGATACTTATAGTACCATGATTCTGTGGTAATATCACACAACTCAGAATACCCAACCCACGTTGGGTTGGTGTGTTCTGTGCAGAGATTTACATATCTCTGGTTCTGTGGTAATATCACCGAACGACGTAATATTGCGCATAGGATTATTTGTCAACAAGCTTATGCGCAGAAATAGGAGATGATGATAAATTTATTTCTGACTTTCTGACGGAGTTGTCAAAATCAGAGGGTTTAGAAAAAGAAATTACTTTGTTAAAACGCCCTTTAATCCCAGTGCGGTAGTCATGTTTCCGTTTTATTTATTATTTGGTTAAAGTAAAATGGTGAATCCAATTTGAAATGTTAAATAAAAATCATCACAAGTAGGATCATTAACAGTGTTCAATTACCAAAACAATGAATTTGGAAGATTCAGGGGGAAATCTGGTTCTTGGACCAGAAACTGTTTATGGGACTCACGAGGACTCTCATGTAGTCATGTCTGAAAAGGTACAGTCGCTGGCTGGCAGTATCTATCAAGAATTCGAAAGGATGATAGCTAGATATGACGAAGATGTAGTCAAAACTTTAATGCCCCTTTTGGTAAATGTACTGGAATGTTTAGATGCAGCTTATCAACAAAACCAAGTAAGGCAATAATTTTGTATTATGTTTTATAAGCATCCTATAAATTTGAGTTTAAATTGTGACACTTTCTTTAATAAAGCATATGGGCAATATAGTTAGTTCTTTAAAGAATTAACTCATTACAATAATAATTTAAAATTAATTTATTTTTGTGGCTTCCTGTGATAATTCCTCTTTGGTATCATAACTTAATGTTGTGGTGTTTATTTTTCTATTTTACTTTGATAATGATTATCTTTGACATGTGCATGTGATATGTAGGTGTTTAACCAGAAAGTAAAATATCTGAAGCAATATTAGCATCTTTTAATACTTGGATAAAATTAAATATTTTTAAATGATAAATAATTATATAACCAAAATTATAGGAACATATCTACATTATTTTTAAGTGTGATCAATAACTTACTACCTTTTCCCATTTTACTTTAGTAATTGATTTGTCCTTCCCATAAGTAATTTTTATTTTTAATTTTTTTCTTTACTTTTTTCTCTTTTCATTTCTTACCTTCTTAATCTGTTTTTTTTAGTTTTTATTTTCAAATTCAAATTTACATTTATATATCTAAGACTATTTTTTAAGTTCCAATTACATTGTCTCACTCTTTAGATTCAAAATAAGTTCTTTTAGGCTTGTTGGTGCTAACATGTTATAGTACTTGTGTTCAACACCTACAGATTGTAGTTTCATAAAATTCAGAAATAGATGCAGTTTTTGCAACTATTTGTTTACTGACATCTATATTTTTGTCATTATTACTGCTTATTGGACATATGTCTTATACAATTATTTTTATTTTTTTTATTTTGGATCATTCTGCTAGGGGCAAATATTATATTATATATTTGTAATGTTAATAATAATACTCATTATTATTATATATAATGGAAAGTACCCAGACAGTACCTATTATTCTATCTACTACTGGTATTATTCCCAAAAACCTCTTCTTCTTCTTGTGGTGCCTATCCGTTACAGATGTTGGGTACTAGCTAGGCAATTCTAATTTTATTGACCACAGCTTGAAATAGTCCTGAAGTGGTCAAGGAAAACCATTTTCGTAAGTTCTGGAGCCAAGATATTCTTCTTTTTCCTGGTCCCCTCTTTCCGTAGACCTTTCCCTGTAATATAAGTTGCATAAAACTCTTAGAGAACATAAAACAGCTTGGTCTAAAGGAACATCTCTATAAGACCATTCAGAAAGCGTACTCCCTGTGACATCCAGATGTGTACTCCCTGTGACATCCAGATGTGTATGAAAATTTTTGGGAGATACTCCAGCATACCAAGTCATCTAGAGTCAATAACACAGAAAGAGTTCCACCTGAGCTCAATCCTTTTGATACCCCAGGTATCTGGGATGAGTGAATGTTCCCCTTACAGGACAGTGTGAGCCATATCACTAAATCATGGATAATACTTATTATTATTGTAAGGAAACAAGTTGAATAATGTTACCAAAAATCAAACAAGTAGTAGAAAAGAATAACCTTACCCATATAAAGAAAAAATCAACAAAAGAGGTATACATTTATTCATAAATGAAAATAAATTAAAATTATTATTAATTCTTTTTCTCCTTCAAGTTCCACTCCTATCAGAGATTGGAAATTATTCTGGCAATTATAATTTTGTTGGTTATGTGCCTGAATAGTTCAATTGAACTGCATCCAAACCATTCACAGAGATTAAGTAGCCACGAGATTTTACGTCTTCCTACGCTTCTTCTACCTCTGATTTTATCCTGCATTATATTCCTTAGTATTTCGTATTTTTCACCTCTCATAATGTGCCCCAAGTATTCCAATTTCCTGATTTTTATGGAATTTAAAACTTCGCATTGTTTTCCTAATTGTTCGAGAACTTGTTTGTTTCTTTGCGATCCATCCATGATATTATTAATTATTATAATAAAATTGGCACAAAATTCCGCCACTAAAAATGTTTGATTAAGTTTGACAATTTATAACTTTTTTATTTGTATTCCGATTTTCAAGATTGTTGCATCAGTTTGTAGGTACATGTATTGAAATTGTTTGTTATTATTCTGGTAATAAACAATTTTTGCTTGGATGGCATTATGCAGGGGTGAATGGAAGCATTGTATTTTCTACTAACTTTAAAAAATTCTGTGGGAAAATTTCATGTAAAATGTTTTTCATATTATCTCAGGGAATCCCTAAATTTTTGTTTTTTGAATTATATGAATATCTATTTTCTTGTAAGAGCTGTAATAGAAAAACTGCTTTGAAGTTTTATTTAATGAAAAATATTAAACAGACTAAAATTAATAACACAACAAAATAACAGCAACACAAAACAATTTGATAGCGGGTATATCCATCCCTCACAAGCAATGACTATTCACAATCTGTTTGGTATAGAATGAATAAGATATGTTATCCTTGTCTGGAGAATAGCCCGATATTCTTCTACCATCGCTAACCTTAACTGTACCAAATTTTCTGGAGGCCTAGGATGACAGAGGATTTTCAATTCATCCCATAAATGTTTAATCGGATTGAGATCTGGGCTTCATGCGATCTATTCCAACCTCATCCATATAATAATTTACAATATGGGCAACATGAGGTCTAGCATTATTGTGTATTAATTTAAACTGGTTCGCAAAGAAAGGTGCAAATGGAACTACCCCCACTTCTTCAATGTAGCGACAGGCAGTCATAGCTCCATTTTCAAAGAATACAGGATCAGTATATGCTTCTCTACAAATGCCTGCCCAAATCATAACAGAACCGACATGATATAATATTCTTGCTGATATGGTGCAGTCAGCAAATGCTTCATTTTGACGTCCTTAAACATTCTCCCGACAATCGGGCGACTTCAAACAAATCCTTGATTCGTCGGTGAATAAAACATAACCCCATTGTTGTATAGTCCAGTGGGTATGCAGTGTTGCAAACACCAGTTGCTGCTGTTGAGCTGAGGAAATAGTTATGGTGCTGTCTTCGTGAATGAAGTCCAGTTTCATCCAATCTTCTTCATATCGTTCTTTTACTTACTTTTGCATATCATACAATTTGCAGTTGATTTCTTAGAGACACAGCAGTATCTCTTCGATCTCTCAAGGATGTAACAACAATCTAACGATGATAAAGTGAGCCTTGGCATCTTGCGAATTTTCCAGTCTCCTAGTACCAAGTGAAGAGATTATTCAAGCAGCAGAAAGTAAGACAGGTAAAGCCCAGGTCCAGATAAAGTAACGCCAGAGGCAATAAAACTGATAGTAAGAGAGAAACCCGAATTGATACATAGAGTATTCAACGAACTTTTGAATATGCAAGAATTCCTAGATAAACTGAAGTTGACTAGACCCGTATTATTACTAAAACCCGGAAAGAACCCGGCGAAGTTAACTTATATAGACCACTATGTTTACTAGATTGCATAGGAAAATACTATGAGGGTCTTTTAAATAAACGCCTAGAAGAACTTAAAGTACTGGAATAATTTATTTGAGATAGACAGTATGGTTTTAGAAAAGCCAGATCGGTTACAGATGCGGTGAAGAAGATCTCTCTGACACTTTAAAAAGAATCAGAAAAAGATGGGCCATTGTCGTGATGTTTGATGTGAAGAATTGCTTTAACTCTGCAAATTGGTATCAAATACTAACAAAAGTATAGAAAAAAGAAAGTAGCAGGAGTGTCAGACTACCTAATACATATCACAAGGAAATACCTGACAAACAGATATTTAAATGTGGCATATAATGAAGATATGAAATTATCATCAGGAGTACTGCAAGGGTTCGTTTTGGGACCTACGCTATGGAACATAGTGTACAGCAGAGTATTAGAAATATACTATGGTCAAGACACCTGTGCCATAGCATATGCAGATGATCTCGCAATCCTAATAGAGACTGATATAAATATGGATATTAAAAATAAGATGACAATTTGTTACAGACAAGTCAACAGGGGGATGATATAGAATGACCTAGAGTTGGCTAGTAGCAAAACAGTTATAGTAGTACTATAGGGACCAAGACAGAGACCAAACCTGAGTTTTGATTTAAATGTTAGTATTATAGAGCCGAGAAACTGTGCTAAATATTTGGGCATACACCTTGTTTCTGACTTGAGATACATGAAACACCTGATGTAGTTCAGAAGGCTGAACAGGGAGCCGCTGCTATGATAAAGATTATGCTAAGCAACTCAAATTGTAGAATGCAGAAACCACTAAAGTTCCTGCTATGACCATCCTCTATTAAATCAACAATTCGAGCCACATCTGCTACTCCTAACACCACAATGATAAATAAGTTATTTTCTTGCTGTCACTGTTATTTTGCTGGCATTGTCATTTTTACAAATAAAAATGTATATTGCTATCTCTGTCATTTAATTTTTATCAGCATACCAGGAAAGATATTCATGTTTATAAGTCAATCAGTGCTTTTATGTACATAAAATTGTGCAGCTCTTACATGAAAGGAAATTTTTGGATAATTCAAAAAGCAAAATCTTAGGGATGCCTCCGAGATAATATGAAAGGACTTATGAAACAAAATCAGCTCTTCAATTTTTACACAGAATTATTTAAAATTAGGAGAAAATACATTCAAGCAAAAATTGTTTATTACCAGAATAATAACAAACAATGTCAATACATGTACCTATAAACTGTTGCAAGAATCTTGAAAATCAGAATACAAATAAAAATGTTATACATTGTCAGACTTAATCAAACATCAATCAAAGTGACTCAGTTAAAATGATTTTGAGAAACCAAAATATTTAAAAACATTTTTAGATTTATCATAGTTATTGATGATTATTCTTTTTTTAATTCACTTCAGACACATTACTTGAAATGAGATAAATGAGTAATACACATCCTAATATTTGTTTTAAATATTAATGTATTTTGGTATTATTTGCAATGCCATATTTAAATTAGTCACTGACCTTAAATCTGTTTTAGAGACCAGTAGCTAGAAATCTGTTTATCAAGTTTAATGTTGACATATTTAAGTATTATGTCATCTTTTTTCATTAAGTTAGTATTTACAGTTCATAATTTACATTACTAATATATTTGCTGTAAATCAGTAGGGTCCAGATAACATATCAACATTGTAAAATGTACAGTAAAGTACCGTGTTCAAATAATAAATATTTGAACTTACAGATAATTCAAAATATGATTCATAAAATGTAGAAGAAGTGGATGTAAGCACTATTAGGTAGTCTGCGTTGAAGATTATATCATCTAGTAGTCAATTTATTAAGATTAACTGCTGTCCAGTGAATGCAAAAATATTCTTGAAAAAGTACAAATTTTTATTACGTTTGTTAGAAGAGGTACAGGTATGTACATCGATGTGATCATGGAGACACAAGGAATAGCGGCGAAAGCAAGAGGCTGGAAGGTTATGCCAGACCGGATGTTATGTTACACCGGAACTGAACATCAGTACATCGTGTTCTCGATAACTGGAACGGGGACCACTAACATGGTCTGGGACGTCGGGGGGAAGATGCGGCGATGGGAATGACTGGAAAGTGTACGAGGAGCTAATTAAATGGAGAGTGAGCATAATGCAGGGTCAATAACCGACGCGACAGTGGAAAGCCTGGAGAGAGTCATTAAACAAGCAGGTGCTCACAGGACACAGGTGTTTTAGGGCCTACCTCTATAGGATCGGACACTGTGACACATACAATGTTAGATTGCAGCAGATGGATAGTGGAAAGGAACAGAGTGGAGAGAGAAACAGGTGTGAATTTTGTTACAGTGAGAGAAATGATTGAGAGAATGATTGAAAATAAATCAGGTTGGACTAACCTACACAGCTATATCTGTGCAGTGATCATGAAGCTAGAAAAGTGGGTCAGTCTGTATGAGTTAGAATGCGTGAGTCAGACTGTGGGGAAGGAGGAAATACCCGTCTGGGAGTGATGCCATACTAGGAGCGATGAGGGTCTTCTACACGCTACCTGGAACGAGACAAGGAGTCTCCTTGCTGATGAATAGAGTGTGGATGTGTATGAATGGGGAATGAATGAATAAAAGTCCTTTGTATCACCCCTATCACTCGGACTACACCATAAGGACCTGTTCTTCAGTTTTTCTGGGGCCTAGGCTAGTATATACTAGAATGACCTGGGACTCCATATCTGAGCTCTTCTTGCAGTTCGAGACATATAATCCTTTAGTAGTTTAACTCTTGTTATCTTATTTAACTTCTACTTTATTTTAACTTCTGGCAGGTTTGAGTCCCCTTTTTTGAAGATTGGACAAATTATTGCTTTTTTAAGGACATATGGAAAACATGTTCTTTTATGCAGATATTAATTAGCTTAGTAAGTGGAATTATTATATTTTTTATTATTTTGATGAACTTGACATTCAGTCCAAGGTTGTCATGGCTGTTTTTATTTTTTAAATTATTGATATGTCGTACTGTATTGAAAGTGACTATTGAAAGAAAATCGATTTAATATTGTACCGTTTTTAAATAAAACGAGCGGTTCGAATTTATATAAATATATTTATTTATAACTTTACAGTTCGGTAATATCTTATCAACTAAACTTAACTCCTAATTCCGTTACATATATATACCAAAGTATTATGTTCGAGAATATTCGGGACTAGTCCCACCTCTAATTCGTTATTCGACGGGTGGAATTTTACAGCGCTTGATATAAAGCCGACACTTCTCGATGCTTCGAGATGCGACCGTTAGGCGGCCACTTAGATGCTGTTAGCTGCTGAACGCATGTTCGTAACACTGCTCCCCTCTTAGATCTGAGCGTCCCGATCAGGAACTCTATCTATAGGTCCAGGATGGCGGAATCTACAGGACTCTCCAGCTCTGCATGAACCCCTCAGAAAGAAATAACAGTCTACTGTCTTTGAAGGACACGATCTCTTCGGATTAGTGCAACACACAGTAATTCTTACACCGGTTTCTCGGAAGATCACTTCAAGCATGCTTCTGACAATCTTCCAATCCAGATTATCTAGTGCATGGCCTATCTTGGGTAAGGCCAAATTCTTAATGTCGTAATTGCAGACGATTTTCTTCAAATTAGTTAGAGCACACCATATATCCTCGTAGGTTGCCCTGTCTGTATACGACTTCCTGGTCACCATATACAGCAAAGATCGAGAACCATCTTCTAATCTCAGTACTCTTCCAACTTTAGGCTGCTGGTTTTTTAACTCGTCCAAACGACCGAACTTCTTATAAAATACGGATGAGATTCCTTTAGTCATCTCAAGATCTTGGGCAACACAGTGGGCTAGAGAGACGTTATGCGGAACACTAAAAAGATCCTGCTGAACTTCTGTCGTCACGCCGAATCTAGCATTCTTTCTCTCTGCGTAATTTGACATAAACTCCTTAAAGCTTGGTCGCCGTTATCTTTGATCTCATGTTGAAGGGTTCGGACTTCTTCGGTTTCATTTGAGCCAGCATAAGGGGCAAGACGATTTATGTGAACTACTTTTGGTTTGCCTTTCGGCAACTTCTTAATTCGGTATATTACGTCATTTATTCTCTTTTTAATTTCATACGGACCCTCCCATTGTCTTTGCAGTTTAGGAGACAAGCCACGACGACGTTGTGGATTATAAAGCCAAACAAGATCACCTACTTCATAGCTTTCATTCTTGCATCGAGAATCGTATTGATCTTTCATTCTGTCACTGGCTAACTGGATGTGTTGTCGGGCAAGTTCATGAATGCTGTTCATTCTTAACTTCAGGACGATCGACATAATCTTCGCTTGCAACATGTTCTTCGGAAGGTCTGCAGCCAAACTCTAGGTCGCAGGGCAAACGAACTTCACGACCTAACATCAGGCAGGTTGGAGTCTGGCCTGTAGTTTCATTCACGGCCGAGCGGTATGCCATTAAGAATAAATGAATGTGCTGATCCCAATCTCTTTGATGTTTTGATACAACTTTGGACAGGTGTTTACCCATCGTTCGGTTCATCCTCTCGACCATTCCATCTGATTGAGGATGCAGGGGTGTCGTTCTGGTCTTATTGACACCAATCAATTTACAAACGTTTTGGAAAAGGTTTGACTCGAAGTTTCGCCCTTGGTCGGAGTGGATCTCCAAGGGAACACCAAATCGGCTAAAGAATTCTTTAACAAGTACCTCTGCAACGGTAGCAGCTTCTTGATTTGGTAGCGCATAGGCCTCAGTCCATTTCGTAAAATAATCCATGGCTACCAGGATATATTTATTTCCATCATTTGTCTCTGGAAGTGGACCTGCAATGTCGATTGCTACTCTTTCCATAGGACTACCAACATTGTACTGTTTCATGGGTGCCCTCTTTTTACCAACTGGACCATTACTAGTTGCACACAGTTCACATTTCCGGCACCATCTTCTTACATCATCTTTACAGTTCACCCAATAGAACCGTTCTCGAACCTTTTGCAGAGTCTTCGTAATACCAAAGTGTCCACCTGATGCACCGTCATGCAACTGACGCAATACTTCTGACACTTTACTTTTAGGTACAATCAACTGAAGCTTAGTTTCTGTACCATCATCGTTCTCAAAGGTTCTATACAGAAGATCATCTTTCAGCACTAGGCAATTCCATTGGCTCCAGTAACACTTGACTTCAGGACTACATGCACTAATGTCTTGCCAAGAAGGTCTTTCACTTCGACGCATCCAATCCAATACTCTTTTTATACATGGATCATCTGCTTGAGCGTCTTGTAGCTGTTGTGGCTGCCATTGATCATTAATGACGGTGGTTCGTCTCACGGGGCAAAGTCGTTCTTCTAATTCAAGACAATGATTACGATTTTCACTGTATGGCCGTCTTGATTGAACATCAGCATTTGAATGACTTTTTCCAGCCAGTGCTCGATCTGTTCTAGCTTTCTGACTGTTGTATTATTTTCTTGCACTTTGTGGCGAATGTGACCTTCGTTGTTACCATTCGAACATCTGGGTTCACGTCTCTTCGGCATCATGTTACGAACTACTTTCCGTACGATTTCCTCCAGACGTTTATCGTTTCGTTCGTCACTCTCTTCAGAGGTTCGTACTTGATAGCTCCGTGAAACTCGACTAGCTATCTCATGTTCCAAGGCAATGGCGAGCGCTTCATCTAAAACTTTCGGTCTTGCTAGTCGTAAAGCTTTCTGTAGTTCACTGTCTCTCAACCCATTGACGAAGGCATCTACAGCAATTTCTTCCAAAATGTTGTCTGGTACCTCGGATAAGCCAACAGCACTATACGAGCAACATCTGCTTCAAACTCTTGCAAATTCTCACTTGCTCGTTGAATTCTACTTCTTAGTTGCGCTTTGTAGACTTGTTGTAGATGGGCATCTCCGTAACGTTTGTCTAGTCGAGTGAAACAAGGTCTGGTAACATTTTTCTTGACCCTTAGGAATCGATCTTAGGATATCTGCAGCATCACCTCGTAAAGCAGCAGTCAAGGAAACAGCTTTTTCTTGTTCTGTCCAATGATTGGCTGTCGCAATAGCTTCAAATTGTCTAAGGTATATGGACCAAGAGGACTTTCCATCAAATGGTGGCAATTTGAATCTCATATGATGTGTCGTTTCGTCTCTAGGTGATTCTTCTTTCACTACCGGATCTAAAGCTACCGTATTAATTGGTGGTAGCACTTTCGTGTTAGTTATCATGGTCTCTAATTGTTTGATCTTCTCTTCTACGTCTTCTATCTTGTCGTTTACATTTTTCTGTATCTTATCGAATGTTCTTGAGACTTCTTCAAATTTCTCATTGTTTTGATTACATACTTCTTTAATAATTTGAGAAGTCTCGTCGAATCTTCTAGATACATTTTCGAATGTTTCATCAAATCTTTGGAAAGCTGTTTTCATTTAATCAATTTGGAGACGTTTCATCGAATCTTTTCATCATTTTTTTTAGAAGATTCTTCAATCATTTGCGAGACATTTTCAAATTTCTCATTTATTTTTGTTAAAACTGTTTCTTCTGATGATTGAAACTGGAATGTCTCTGGGTCATCTCCATTCTTGTTAAGAACATTCTTCAGTCGCTCCTGGAGGATCTTCTTGGACCCGCTGCAGTCTTCATCGCGTTCTTCTAATTGCTCACGCAACTGTTTTACCGAGAGTTGTACTAGCAGCATCTTTGTACAGGCACACACGTACTTTTATAAATGTTCTTTCGTACAAAGGTCACTACCGAACTACGCGGATGTTCCCGACGAACAATACTTTTCAAAAGTTTTAAAGTCTTTTTCAAAAGTCACTGCTGGATTTATGTTGAAACTCCACACCGGACACCAACTGTACCGTTTTTAAATAAAACGAGCGGTTCGAATTTATATAAATATATTTATTTATAACTTTACAGTTCGGTAATATCTTATCAACTAACTTAACTCCTAATTCCGTTACATATATATACCAAAGTATTATGTTCGAGAATATTCGGGACTAGTCCCACCTCTAATTCGTTATTCGACGGGTGGAATTTTACAGCGCTTGATATAAAGCCGACACTTCTCGATGCTTCGAGATGCGACCGTTAGGCGGGCCACTTAGATGCTGTTAGCTGCTGAACGCATGTTCGTAACAATATATTTATTTGAATTATGTATATATTTGATTCAGATTTGAAACAGGGATATCTTTGATCAACTTGAATGCTATCTGTGAAAAGCAACTATTAGATATATAACAAATATTTAATAACATAACTAAACTGAACATCAGTCCACAGTTCATAATATTATGACTATACAACTATTTTATGGCAAAGTAAAAAAACATTTAAATAAGTGATAGATTCGACAGTTTTTGTTTTCAAAACCTCCACAAAATTTATTCTATCTTATCACTACATCAGTTTCAGCAGAGTGCCTTTCTCAAGTAGTGGTTTTTATTGTTATATGAAAATACTTTCCTACTATCTAATATTATTATATAGCAAAGATTTACATGAAATTAAAAATAATGACAATCACTTCCAATTACAAAAATTAAGCTAATTCCCTTTAAATTTGTGTCAATTTCCATTAATTTATATGTAAATAAATAGCGTAAGTTATGTAATTACAGTACGAAATGTACTTTAGTACTTATATAAAAAAACAATTAAATGCCTGATGTATAAATTTGCACATATAACTCATTTTAAAATGAAAGTGTTTGCTGTGTAATGTAAATATTGTACTTTTACTTAACATAAATCAAAAGTTTAGGTTTATCTCTAATTATTTTACCGCAAAATATCTGCTAGGGGTAAAACTGAGTTATAATTTAATTAAAAAATTATTAATATTTTTAACACAATCCATGTTGACAGTTATTCCTAAAAGTGTTAAAATAAAATACTAAAAGTGGTGAATTAATTTTTTGTTGGGCAGCGGACTATTCAGATTACAAGTAGGTCAAATGAGAAAAGTTATTTTTACTTAATAATAAATCACATTATACAGAGTACCCCCGTTAAAATAGGCATAATGCTCTCACTCTCAGAATTAATTTTTTTTTACGTTTTATGTGATTAAAAAATAAGACCCTGCACAATTTTAACCTTCCCCCCTCTCCCCTCACCTTCAAAACGTCATATTTTCTTTTTTTTTCAGGTGGGAAGCAATCAATTTAAAATTTTTTAAAAAATCACACGCGTAGTTGAGGCTTTTAAAAAACATATATTTCAGATTTTTTCCAGATTTTTCCGTAAGGTGCACCACCTTCAAAAATTCGAATTTTATCCCATAGAAATCCCATTTTATAGATCTCAAAATAGATCACATTATAGTTTTTTATAGGTTATATATAATTTGAAGTAACTGAGTCCCTTAGGGCACTAAAAAATTGGGCGAAACACCTTTAGACCACCAAATGATGGTTTTTTCGTAGTTTTTACACGGTTTTGAAAGTTATTGCGGGGTTAATGATATTTTTTGAGATCGATACAACCTTGATCAATGGCTTTCCAATTTATATTGAAAAAATAAATGAAAAATAATATTTTCAGTCCGCAAAGGAGCATATACAACCTGGTATACCTAGTCGCATACAAAATTAGTATGCGAAAAAAACAGGTTTTTAAGTTTTTTTAGTTTTACTGGATATCAACTTTTTTCTTTTCTGCATCATTAAACAGCATGTTTTTAAAAATGTTATAAAATAACATGAGACGATGTATTTCTCATATTTAGAGAAACTAGAGATTTCTTGAAACATGTGAATTTTAGGGTAAAGTGTTTTACGAGATTTTACTGGATTTTTATAATTTTTTGCCGTTATACGCCATTAAATGACACGTTTTAAGTATGTTCTTTAAAGATGAAAAAACGTAAGATGATTATTTTTCAGCCGTAGAGAAATATATGCAACTTCATCTTATGCGAAAAACTCGGTAGGCTGGATGAAGAGCTATCTCACAGATAGAACTCAAGTTGTAAAAATTTTTATCATCTACTATCAATCTAACCTTTGGTGTTCCACAGGGTGGACATTTATCTCCTCTGCTTTTTAATTGTTTCGTAAATGATATACAAAAATTGTTTTTAACATAGTAATATTCTTCTCTATGCTGATGATCTAAAAATTTATAGTCATAAAAACTACAATGACTGTAGTTTATTACAGAATAATTTAAGTAGATTATTGGATTGGTGTCACTTAAATGTCTTGAATTTGAACATAAATAAATGTAAGGTTTTGCGTTTTTTTAGAAACAAACATCCGATTTCATTTCAATACCATATTGGATTGAATATTTTAGAGGTAATCACAACAATTAAGGAACTTAGGTAATTTTTGACCGTACATTAAGCTTCAGAGACCACTTTTCTTATGTTTCTAATAGATCCATGAAACTTTTAGGTTTCAGGAAACGTAGCCTCTCTGAATTTGATAATATTTATTGTCTGAAAAATACCTATCTACTGTTCCCTTATTAGATCGGTTTTGGATGTTGAAACACAAATTATCGTCAGACTACGAGACTGCAAATATTTTTCACTGGCTTTGGATGAAAGCTGTGACAGCACAGGTAATGCGTAGCTGAGCATACAGATTGAACCAAATTAAAACGGAACATACAATTTAATACATGTCTGTTTAAACTGCATTTAAAATAGTGGACCAATATAAAACTTGGACAAAAATAAATCCATACCTGGGTATAGACATTGTATAAAATATCGTTCAACTATCTGTCTCGCAACAAAATTGTTTGCGTAAGAGGGGTTTGTCTAAGGAGGCGATAATAGTTCAGGAATTGAAGCTCGAAAAAAGTTAAAACCTCGCAATTTTTTCGTCCTGCATGTATCCAGTTGAAATTTTAGCAGAAGGTAGGTAATAGCCCAAGGATCAAAATCTATATCGAACCGAAGTGCGCTGAAGGGTTTTAGGGGTGAAAACTACCCTAATTGTCAAAAATTATAAAATAACATATTAAACCTGAATATGGGTAAGATTTGGTTTGAATTAATTAAATAATGATTATTTTATACTTTTGAATAGAGTTCCATCATATTTCAACCCCTAAAAAGCAACCCTTGTTAGAGATTAATGTAAAAAATTACTAATTCTAAAAAAATGATTTCGCCTTGGATCGATTTGGATAAAAATTTGGATTTAAGCTCAATTTACCCGCTGCTTTATAGTTTATGTCATGTCGACGAACCCTGATTGTTCTTAGGGGTGAAAACTACCTTTAATTGTCAAAAATTATAAAATAACATATTAAACCTGAATATGGGTAAAATTTGGTTTGAATTAATTAAATAATGATAGTTTCGTGCTTTTCAATAAAGTTCCATCATATTTCAACCCTTAAAAAGCGACCCTTATTAGAGATTAATATAAAAAAATTAGTAATGCGAAGAAAATGATTTCACCTTGGAACGATTTGCATAAAAATTTGGAATTAAGCTCAACTCACCCTCTGCTTTATAGTTATGTCATGCCGATGAACCCTGATTGTTCTTAGGGGTGAAAACTACCCTTAATTTTAAAAAATTGTAAAATAATATTACAAATTTTAAGATAAGTGAAATTTGGTTTGGATTAGTTAAATAGTGAGTTTTTTATACTTTAAAATACAAATTCATATATTTTCAACCCTTAAAAATCAATTGTTATGAGTGCTATAGGTGAAAACAATTTTTTGCCAAAATTTTGCAACTTTTCAACTTTTGAAAATCACCCTTTACAACATTGCAGTTTTTATAAACTAATTTATAAGATATAAATTGAAAAAAGTAGAATTAAATACAAGAAAAAATTATCAACATAAAAAGGCACCATATATTCTTATACATTTACATAAATAGTTGAAAATATTTACATTTATAGGTAAAACAATTATAATATTAATTTTATTCGTCATCAATTACATCTTCATCGTGATCTATGTCATCATCATCTTCCTCAATTATTGGTGGACTGTTATTGCACCCTTCACCTGAGCACCCAGAACAAGTAGAGTTACAGTATAAACCAACTTTTCTGCACCCATATGAAACGCCGCATCCTTTTTTGCATTGGCAAAAAATAATTTTCAAAAATTTATCGGGTGCAGGTTGTTTGTTCATGCGTACGGGTAATACCAAACCATCTTTGGAAAACCATCCCCAATCTGTTGCTCTGATATTTTCATTGCCAAGCCATAGACATATGAGCAGATGTTTTATTCTGTTGTATGGGATTTCAAAATAAGAACGCTTAAAATTTCGAATGTATAACGCCCCACTAGCTAATATACCGGTTTTGTAGATTATTATGCTCCGAAATGTAGTGTACTATACTAATGGAATTTTCCGGAAAAAAATTAACTGGTTTTTTTAACGTATTTCCTTTAATTTTTAACGATAGATGTTTCTTCAAAAACGATTTGTAGAGGTTTTTAATAGCTACAAGGATCTGTGAATTAAATCTTTTTGGAACCCTTGGTTTTTAAAGGGCTCGAAAAAGATGGTGCTTGATCGTAAATCGATGCTTTAAACGGCTATATCTCGCCAAATATTCATTGTACAACAAATCTAAATAAAGGATAATTTTAGTCATTAAAAAAGCTATAATTTGGTAATTTTTATTTTTTTCATATATTCAGTATTTTCGGGCATATTTAAAAAAAGAAGGGTAAAAAATATGAAATTGTAAATCGTTTCTCGCTTTAAGCTGTACTTTTTCTAAAACTAAGCATTTTAAATGGGTCAAAATTCTTGGACGTATTAACAATACATCTACAAAGGGAATTGCAGAAGGGTGAAGATCGATTTTAATTATGGGGGTGGTTAGGGTGTTGTTTTCCTCGATTTTTTCGTAAAAAATGAGGTATTGACCTTATTTTTTTATGATAGGTCTATTTATGCTCTTTAAAAAAGGTTTTGTGAGTTTTCTTCCAAATATGCACCATTTTCCCGATATTTGACTTTGAATCTTTCAAATTTGGCATTTGAAGAAAACCGCTGAACATTGATATTGTATTTGCAATTGTATTTTTCTTTTTAAAAGCTACAAATTTGTTCTCTACAATTTTTTTGATAAAATGCACGATTTTCGAGTTATTCGCGAAAAATCGATTAAAGACGTGGATTTTTTCGTCTAAAAGTTGTTACTTTCAATCGCGAATAACTTGAAAAATATCATTTTATAAAAAAATGTATAGCACATTTTTTGTTTAGAATCACTTTTCTAATCGAAACCTGTAGTTAAAACGTAAAAAAAAATTTCACCCCGGAGATGGGGTGGCAACCACCCCCTAGGCTTTGGCGCACTTTGGTTCGATATAGATTTTGATCCTTAGGCTATTACCTACCTTCTGTTAAATTTCAAGTCAATCCAAGCCGCACGAAAAAATTGCGAGGTGAAATGCTACATTTCCTGGACTATAACTGGTTTGACAACATAATAAAATCGTAGATTTATGTGTAGCTTTCAATTTTTATGAGTTCAGAATCCAGCAGCCCACTGAAGTATGGGATTTTTTATAATATAATTATTTGACAATCTTTTGTTGGCCAACCAGCTACAGCAGAATTGAGCCGAAATACATTATATTCCTATGTTCCGAATTTATTTCGTTCAATCTGTATTTGTACGCTTCGTGACAGATAGTTTCGATGTTGTGGAGGAGCTATTAGATTTGCTCCAACTGGTCTCCACAACAGGACAGGATGTCTTGGATCAAGTGAAAAATGTTATTGAAGGTAGCAAAGTGAAGTGGTCGAAATTGGAGTCGATTTGTACATATGGAGCGCCTTCCATAGTTGGTCGAATCAAAGGATTTGCAACGCTACTTGAAAACTTTTTAGGAAGAAACGTTTTCAAATTCCATTGTATAATCCACCAAGAAGCGTTATGTGCCAAGGACCTCGATCTATCCTCGGTGATTGAGCCTGTATCGCTGTGTAAAATACATGCTCGAGCTGGTAATCGACGACGATTCCGAGAACTTTCTCAGGAAGAAACGGAGGAGGCAGGTGAATTACTCCTTTATTGCAGTGTTCGATGGTTGTCCAAAGGGCATGCACTGGCAAGATTTTGGAATTTGAAAAAGTGTGTTTTGCAATTTTTGGAAGAGAATGAGGAATTGTCAAACTAGTGCTCTCTGTTGAAAAATGAAGACTGGCTATGGGATTTAGCTTTCCTTGTGGACATAATAGGACATTTGAACATATTAAATTTAAGATTACAAGGAAAATATTGTATTTTTCCAACCTTAGTTAGCCACGTAAGCTCATTTAAAAACAAACTATCACTTTTTTATTCAGATTTTAATGAAAAAAAACTCACTCATTTTAAATTCATGAAGGAATTAGCCATCAAATTAAATAATGTTCCAAATTACGATAAGTTTAAAAATTTAATGGCAAGTCTTCAAAGCTCATTTATTACGAGATTTCAGGATTTGACGTTGACAATTATCCGCCCGAATTCCAAATGGAAATGATAGATTTGCAAAGTAATATTTTGTTGAAAAATAAACATAACGAGCTTGTGTCAAGTACATGTAATTCAAATTATATTGAATTTTGGAAATACTTTTCCACAGCTGATTTTCCATATCTTCACAATTTTGTTTTGCGGTATTGTTGTCGTTTTGGTTCGACGTATGTTTGTGAAAGAAATGTTTTCAATTATGAATGTTATTAAATCACAATATCGTTCAAAATTAACCAATAATCATTTGAAAAATCTAATTTTATTAGCTGTAACAAAAATTGACCCCAACATTCAAGATTTAATTAAGAAAATTCAGATTCACAAGCCACATTAACCACATAAACCATAAACATGTACTTTACCTAGTAATAAACAATCTTGAGTAGTTGATAATTACATTTTTTTTTATTTAAAATAAAAAATGTCGTAGAAAAAGTATAGTATTCTACTTGCATCAAACTGCATCATCGTGAGTAATAACCATCATTACATGCTCGTGGAATAATATACTATTGTAGCTACATATATTTTTTTTATTTCATACAAATTCCACCTACCTATTGAATTTTTTGTTGGAAAATTTTTGGTGGCACGACTAACTTTTCATAAACAGATAGTGGCACACTGTTAAGAAAGTTTGGCCACTCCTGCTGTAAATAAACCCTTACAGAGAATGTGTAGAAATGCAAACAAATTTAATAGTAATGATTTTTTTTTTCAGTTATCACTAAGTACTATTCACTAAATACTATTAAGATGATTTGTAAAAAAATGGCAAGTCCGTAAATAAACATTACATTACATAAATTATAAATTAAAGTTGCTATTATAATTGCCATTTTGTTTGTTTATAAAATACACTCCATAAAAGGCTTTTTCATATTATCTTTTATTTTTCTTTGTAAACAAATAAATTTAACTTATTATAGCAAGTGCAATACACATTTGTTTATTCTGAAACAAGGTCAATGTTTAAATTCCTATTTTGTATAACTTATTGGCAGTGAAATGACTGATAGGAAGGTGTGCGGAATAATAAGTTATTTCTTTCTTATAAAGTATGAAGTATGATATCCCAACAAAGCTAAAATTATTGAATAAATTTAATACTTTATGGGATTCACTTGAGGGAGGATAAATAGTTATTAATAATCTTAATCTCCCAATACACTTTTTATAGATCTATAAATCCTAATTTGATATATTTATAATGGATTTGCAATAGAAACAATAGGATTAGAGGATAAAATTAAATTTCATATTTCTTTTAAATCTATATTAATAATATTTTCACTCAACCCACTTCAGAAAATATTGCAAAATATAAACTACAGTATATTTATGACGAAAAGTTGCCATATTTTTATGTTGGAAATAAGACCATGTATCTTTTGTACGTCAATAAGTGAATTGGATATAAAGGCGTTGCCTTGCAAAACCAAGATATCTTTGGACAACTTTGTGCAAATTCTATCTATAAAATTTTTTCTCGTATTGTGGTCCGTAGCGTCGAATAGTAATTCCTACTTATTTTTTTACCATTATCAACAAAAGCTGAAAACGATGATGATAAGGATACTAAACACGATGTGAACCATACTGATCAAGGAATAATAAAGCCTGCTATCCATAAAGAAGTAACCAAAGTGTTCAAAAACGGCTCCAGAATTTGATTTAATAACGAGACATTCTACAACTACATAGGAAGGCCATCGTAAAACGCACAACTTCATAAATGCAATAATAAAGTTACAATATATATCAATAACGTGGAAAACAGCTGAACTAGATTACCAAACCAGGGAAACCAGTAAATAAACTAGAATTCTACATACCCATATCGTTTCTACCAATTATCACTAAATTATTGGAGAATATATTGTTAATAAGAATACAACCTATACTCTACCGCAAAGAAATTATTCCTTCCTATCGATTTGAATTCCGTAATAAATACTCAACAAGAGACCAAACACATCGCATAACAAATATAATAGTGAATATCTCTAGAAGATAATAAAATAAATTCACCTATTTTCCATATTCGGAAGTATGACCAATCAAAGAAGGAATCACACAGGCGAGTGTTCTAGGACCCTTACTACATTTATTCTATACAGTTCATCAAAAATTGCTGAAAGTATGAAAATCTAACTGTATGCGCGAACAATGAAGTGAGAACGTACTCTGAAGGAAAAAGATAGCCTGTACGCGCGGGTGAACTTTAAAATATAGGTACAATCGGAGACACAAATATGGAAACGTAAAGTTTGAATAGTTTCTAATAGGTCTCGTATACAATTATTATTACTGGCATTACTTTTCTTCAGTATATTTCAGTATATTTGTGGTATTTGTTCTACAAAGTGAGATGTAAAAAAACAGATCCAACAAAAACCGCTTGTGTTGCTATAAATTATGGCATTATAAACCAAAAATTATATTTTTATATTGACCATTTATACTTAATATTACCATTATATTGACCAAAAGGTTTCGGAGAAAAAGGGCGTAAGCAGTAGGGTAATAAAGTAGAAATAAAATCGTCTAATACATATTTTGTGATGCTCCTGAATCTATTATAAATGAAATCTGGCTGTCATCATTGTTGAGATTTTCAGCTGATAGGGCTGTGATAAAACTTACTTCATTTTCAGCTACTTTGGCATGTATATTCTGATTACTTTGGGAATTATTACCAACTCCTCTGCCACGGGAATAGTTATTTCCTCGACTGCTATAACCTCTATACTTACTGTGTTTTCTAAAACAATTATACACTAAATGACTTTCAAGTCCAGAAAATGAGCAACGAGATTTTTTATTATATTGCTTTGTATGAAATGAGGATTCTTCACTACTTGCACAATATTTATCAACTTTAATTCTGCGTTAAGTAATTTTCTTTGACAAAATCAACAGTTAACTTGTCGTTTGACGTTTAGAATACAGTAATGACATTGTCAAACGTATCTGTCATTGCTAACAACAGGTGACAAACTTTATCATCCTCCTCTATAACGGTTCTGGTCGATTCTAAGTCACGAATTAAACAATCGAACTCAACAAAAAACTTTTGTAACTCGGTGCCCTGCTTATATTTTAAGGTTAACAACCTTTACGCACATATAAACGGGAACAAGTACTTTTCTTTCAAAAACCTCTAAATTTTGTACCATTTCATAAGCTGACTTACAATCACAAATGTATTCTAAATGTTCATCTGTAATGATGTGACAATAATAGACCTTGCTGCTGCATCGTGCTTTTTATGTTGAGATTGCTCGTCTCTTGATAAAGACGCTAGATGTGTTGCACTTCTTCTTCTTCTTAGGGTGCCTGTCCGTTCCGAACGTTGGCGATCATTCTGGCTATGATGATTTTGTTGGTTGCTATACGAAATAGCTGTGTTGAGGTCTTTCTATAAAATGCTCTCAGGTTAGCAAGCCAGGATATTCTTCTTCGTCCTGGGGCTCTTTTTCCTTCAATTTTACCCCGTAAAATGCATTGGAGTAGCTCGTATCTGCCTTGATTTCTCATTATTTGTCCCAAGTACTCCAGCTTACGGCTCTTCACAATGTTGAATAATCCGCGGTTGTGTTGATCATCCGCAGTACTTCTTCATTTGTGACTTTGTCTGTCCATGGTAATTTCAGGATTCTTCTGTATAACCATAATTCAAACGCTTGAAGTTTTGATAGAGTTTCCGCCTTCAGTGTCCACGTTTCTACTCCATACAGAAGCACTGAGTACACGTAACATTTAAGGAGCCTTATTTTTGTTTTCAGGCTGAGGCCATGGCTTTTGAACACAGAGCTCATAGTCAAGTGAGTGCACTTACTTCAGTAGTAATTAAATGTCTAACACCTCTGGCATTTAAAAGGTTGCCTAATCTAAATTTCCAGGACGAAGAATTGGTGGATGTTAATTGCGGATACAAACTCACTTTTGAATTCGCCCTACTTTGGTCGTCCATTTTTAATTTCATGTCGGTCATTAACTGCAACACATTTTGCCGGTTTGTATAAAAAGAAACAGATACTTTACTTTTTATAGAATGTACTATTGGCATGTACTCTGGGCCCTTAACCTTTTGGAAAAGCTTTCAGAGTACAATTATATATATTAAATATGGATAGTGGAATGGAGAGAATAAAACTCCTCTTCACTTGTGCAACACAGAATAATAACTTCTTTATTGTACTGTCAACATAGCCAACTTGATTTACATAGTGTTTGGGATCAGGATAGCCAACATTTCAACATAATAAACAAGCGAATATGTTAACAAATGCAGATTCAAATAATTCAAATAATAATTCAGCTACAACAACTGTTAAACCTGAAAGCAACTGTGACAGACATTAAAAATACCATTTACCATTTTAGTGAGACTGAATATCGTGTCGTGTATCATTGCAGCTTTTGCAGCAATCTTGCAGCGTCTTGAAGAGGTGTACGAGCGGATTGAAAATGTGAGTTCTCTTGTACAAAGGATTGATTCTATTGTTCTACAGAATTGTAAAATATGAAATATATTTGATGTTTATTAATTCAACGAATGAGATTTGTGCTCTACGTCTTAAGTATTTAGAAAATATTAAAAACTACAGACGTGAAGGTAAGCCAATCGTATATGTTGAGGAAAGCTATGTACATGCAGGACACACTGCGTCAAACAGCTGGTCACATGATAGTGGTAAAGGATTGTTCAAAAACATTTCAAAAGGAAGTAAGTTGGTTATTACAACAGTGATGGGCAAATGGTTTTCGTATCGAACGTCTTTTTAATGCTTACATTAGGTGCCAAGTCGGCAGATTATCATTATTTATTTCGTGTACGAACTATATTGCTTACAAGTCTTACAGTTTAAGTTAAACAACTATATTAAAAATAAGATACACCACAGTAAAATTTTATAAATAAAATAAATTCAAATAGATATATTAAAGTCCATACAAAAATGAATTAAAATAATACAATTTTTATATTTCGTTTAACCAGTGGTTGATATAAGCTAATGTTACCTCATTGCATTACATTAAATCTACATCACAGCAGTAGGTGTCTCATTAATTGGATCACACCGCAGGCACAGCTGTCATCTCCTTCATTGTATTCCCAGGATACTGTATTTTATTTGGATCTTCCGACACATGTACGCAGACTATTCAGTGTTTTCCATAACTATCATAATGATAGTTATGGATGCATATACATTATGATAAATGTGGAAAACTTCGAAAAATGGTCAAAAGAACAGCTTTGTTACGTTAGACATTACTTTTCCGAGACATTCTCGCCACTGCTTTCGTAACTAGCTGTACTGTACACTAATTTTCAACGAATCATTGTTCAGCGTTGCTGCTTTGTTGATAATAATTATTAAATCATTTGCAATGCACTTTTGTGTCACCCAGAGAGATTAATTCCAATATATTTGAAGTGTGATGTCTGTTCTACATATCATTTTAGTTCTTTAATTGTAATTGCTATTTTTTTTTTGTTAGGAACACGATGTGGAGTTAGAACTACTGAGAGAAGATAATGAACAACTTGTAACACAATATGAAAGGGAAAAAGGAGCACGAAAGACTTCAGAACAGAAGTTATTGGAGTATGAAGATGCTGCAGAAGGTAAGTATTTAATATTTTAATAGTAAGCACCAACGATGAAGGTATTGAACATGTAATTAAATATATCAGAATTTTTCTGTTTAAATACAATCAATTTTAATCAGTGTAGCTAAGGCCATACTTGCAGAATTGATTGTGAAAAGTTCTAAGTTTCTCAAACGTTTCACTAGAGCTGAAAATTTGCTAACTAGACACTTTATTGACTCGTGCTAGTTTATTATAGGAATCTATCTATATTCCGGGCGCGTATGCCCCATCTCTTGCCTTCTGCTTATCCATAGGTTCATTCGATAAACCCATGTTAGTAAGTACAGTTACTGAACCTAAAAATGTGGTATTTCCTCTAAATTCTCTAAAACTGCATCAGTTTACTTGAAATTTTGACAGCAGTTGTAGAATAACTCAAATGAAAGTTATAAAGTGCCGATATATGCTTTTACCCTGTGGGTGAATGCTACTCCTTGTGAGGGGTGGTAAAAAATGTCATTTCTTGTTAACTGAAATTGAATTTGCTAATTGAAAATTCGCAACAACTACATGTTTTTTAACTTTTTTTCAGGAATAACTAAACAAAATTACGTTGTATGAAAAAAACAATATTATCAAAAATAAAGTTTATAAAAAACAACGAAATCGTTAAGTTTTATTAGGAATAATAACACTTTTAAAATTATTTGATAAGTTTTCCCCAATAAATCGGTCGCTTTTCAGTAATTTAACGTTAAAGTCTTCAAATAAATTTTCGGCAAAGAAAAAATCGGCATCATGGAGCTATAACTCGCTCATCAAGCAAAAAGACAAAAGAGGGAATCTAATCGTTATGAAAAGGAGACCAAAATTCATAAAAGTGGCCTCTTAATATTGCGGACTTTCTAGAAGATATTTTTAAGAAACTGGAATGGAACAATAAGGGTATCAACGTCGACGGATCATACTTAAACCACTTTAGATTCGCAGATGACATAGTTTTAATAGCCGATAATATCCAAGAACTAAATGATATGTTACACCAATTAAATGCAGTTTCAGGAGCGGTAGGCTTAAAAATGAACTACAGCAAAACAAAAATATTGAGCCGAGACCAGACAAATATAACAATACAAAATCATACCATAGAAAATGTGGAACATTATGTATATCTAGGTCATGTTATCAAACTAGGAAAACCAAATCAAGATGCTGAAATTAAAAGAAGAACACAACTGGCTTGGGGCGCTTTCGGCAAACTAGCACATATCTTGAAAAACACCTCCATTCCTATAAACTTAAAGAAAAAGGTGTATAACGCATGCATACTACCAGTTTGTACCTACGGCTTGGAGACAGTAGCACTTACCAAAAAATCTGCCAAAAAATTAGAAACAACGCAAAGAGCAATGGAACGAATCATGCTTGGAATATCACTAAGAGACAAGATTAGAAACACCGAGATAAGACGTAGAACGAAGATTAGGGATATTGTGGAAGAAATTACAAAAATGAAATGGCGCTGGGCAGGTCACGTAGCCCGATATAATGACAACAGGTGGACACGGAGAATTCTAGAATGGAGACCAAGGACGACAACAAGAAGCATGGGAAGACCTCAAAAAGGATGGGTAGATGACATAAGAGCAGTGGCAGGCAAACAGTGGATTAGATTGGCGCAAGATAGAGAAAGATGGAAGCAATTAGGAGAGACCTATATTCAGGAGTGGATGGAAAATGGTTGACAAAGAAGAATATTGCGGACATATCCGGAAATGCAAAGGCGCCAAATTTAAATTTTCTGCTACTTATTAACAATAGCTATAAAATATTTTTCAGAATGTGTCTTAGACGAGAAAGGTTTAATTAAATATTAACGATAATAGTCTAAAATGGGACACAATTGTTAAAAAACTTCAATATAAATAAGATTTAATGACATTTGGAACAAACAATAATAATCCGACTAAATTTGATTTCTTAAACAAGGAAAGAGACTCTCTTTCCTTATTTAATGTGGCTTCTTAAAATGGCACAACCGTCTAACAATATTTTTACCCCACTACCTTTACATTCCCTCTTTTGTCTTTTTGCTCAATAGACTTGCTTTATATTGCATTTATAACAATAAAATAGCGACTTTCGTTGTTTTTGGGTAAGCGTGTTTTTTTTTTCATACTACGTCACGTTCTTTAGTTATTAGCAGAGAAAAGTTAACAAACGTGTTTTTTTGGCCATTTCAAATAAGGATAACTCCAACTAAGGATAATTCAAATAAGAATTGACGTTTTAAATTTACTCCTGTCAAAATTTCAAGTAAATTGATCTATTAGTTTCGAAACACAATTCAGATTTCTGCTTTAATCTGTGCTTTCTAAAAATTGCAAAGCAAAATAGACGTTGATGAAGGTGTTAAAAGAGACGTGGGGAATCTAAAATTTGCATTCCACCACACGTCTTTTCAACTAAGCAGAAATCCTTAGCGAATTGGTTTCTAGTACTCGTACAGAGTAGATCCGAAGTTGAAAAGACGTGTCGTGGAATGAAAATTTTAGATTCCCCACGTCTCTTTTAACACCTTTATCAACGTCTGTTTTGCTTTGCAATTTTTAGAAAGCACAGATTAAAGCGGAAATCTGAATTGTGTTTCGAAACTATTTTACGGTTTTATTGTCAGATGTCGCTATTGCGTCCGTATCGAAGCCATTTTAGTGTTGCTTCTTAAAAGACAGAAAATATTGATCTTTCACGTTGAGAACACCTTCGAATAACTGTTCTGATGAGACCTATTAGGTCGAAATACGTATCAACAGATACAAAGGCGCTGTTTGCGTGAAATCAAATATTTGCTGTCTTTTTCACTAAATTGATCTAGTTTTAAAAAATTCGTAACGGAAATTGTTCGGTCACTGCACTATGTCTCTTCTAAATATGCCTATCTTCTAGAGATGTCGGCGACCACATTAACCCATCTTATTCTATTCACAGCAGCTCGAATACATAGGGGAGATCCTTGTACTTTGGAACGGTTTTTAAATAAAAGCAGGTTTTTAAATAAAAGCAGGTTTTTAAATAAAAGCAAATATGCTTATGAATACAAAATTCACCATATCCTAAAGGCCTCAAAGTACACACCGAGGTTGGTACTTTAGAACATAAGTATGTGTACTTTGAAACGCTTATTTATTGGACGTTAAATGCAGATAAATCGATAGAAAATGCCATCTCAGCATTTCTTTTGGAAGTGCCCCCCACTACTCAAGGGGCTCATCACCATATCTTCGTCAGGCACGTCATAGACATAGACAGTGTCATTTTCGAACAGAAATTTGGCGGCAAAGTTACTTCTTTTTAGGTAACTAACTTTAAACCCATCAATCATTCACTCCAACGACATTAGCAACAAAATATCGTTTTGTCTTTTTTGTTGCAATTTGTGCTAAAATAAAATATCCCACGTAGGGCTTTTTGACAGACTCGAGAAAATCTTTATCTTCCTCTTCTGCATTGGCAAAATCCACGTCATCTAGTGAGTCGTCGCACGTTATTTCGCTTTCTTTTATTACATCTTCATCAGAACTACTATCAAGAATCTTTTTGGTTGCTTTTTGTTTTTTTGAAACAAAATTCTTCGTGGTTTTAAGGAGCGCCATCATTTCAATCTCGTTCTTCTCTGGGGTATCTGTAACTATTCTACAGCGCCCTAGTTTCTTACCTACTTTCTTCGTAAATTTCCTCGCAGCTGCCTTGGGAAACGGGCGAATTTGTTCTGGGCTTTTATGTTGATTTAATTCATTGGATACTAAGGAAGAACTAGGATCATTAAACATACTAGTTGTTCCTGATGGCATTCCTAGACCTCTACAGAAATATTCGAGGAACTATTAGTTTCGGAGGTATTATTTCGGAGGAGTATTGATTATTTCTTGACTCTTCGGCAACTGGTGGTCTATCCGTAACATATGAACTGAGAAATTCGTGCTCCTCGAAAATGTTTCTGTTGAATGGAAAAATTCTAGAAACGGTAAAACAAGACTGGATATTTTTTTGTGTAAATGCCTGTGGATATGCATTCCCAACACACTCAGCAATATCATAGATTGATATCGTTTTTGCAGGATTTGAAATTAGTCAGTCGGAACAAGCTATATTATAATATTTCTTTAGAGGACCGAAAACCGACCTATCTAACGGTTGTATCTTGTGGCTGGTGTGGGGTGGAAAGGTAAGCATGACGACTCCTGATGATTTTGCTAAATTTAAAGCTTCCACTGAAATGTGGCTCTCATGATTGTCGACAATCACTAGTGATTTGTTGTCAGTACTTGAATTTGTATGTTTTATATAGTGGTTTAAATACTCAACAAAAATCGTGGAGTTAGACCATCCAACGCGCTCCCCAACACTACCTATTGGAGACCCTTTCCGCATGTGTTCCTTAAAAACACATGGAGCAATGAATCTCACTGGACTATGTATTCTAGACTAATTAGCAGATTCATTGAGATTTTATACTCCTACGCTAGGCTTTCCGTTTTGTGGCCAGTCCACGAACCATAGCTCCATCTGATCTCTCACAATGAAGTGAAAGCAATTCGGCCGCCTAGCCGAATTTGCTACGTTTTTTTTTATGATGGAAATTATTGCAGTTTTTATCAGTTGGGATTTATACGTGGTTTCTTTACCGTTAATATTATCGCCTAACACACTGTTACTTGCTTGTTCTCTATTTTATTTTAGAGAATGTATTAAATAATGTAAATGAATATAATTGAGTCATTTAGAATAATTAATTTCCAACAAAACACTTATTTAATTATTTTTCAGGGGAAAGAAAGGAGATGTCCACTCGTTTGGAAGCACTCGAGAGCATCGTGCGAATGCTCGAACTCAAACACAAAAATTCCATGGAACACGCTGGCCGTTTAGAAGAAAGAGAAGGGGAATTGAAAAAGGAATACGCTAAGCTTCACGAGAGATATACGGAACTATTCAAAACGCATGTAGATTACATGGAACGAACGAAACTATTACATTCTAGTCAACAATTAGCCAATGAACGAGTCGATTCTGGACGACTGAATTCCAATCGCTTGAATGTCGGCAGAAGTTCGGGACCTATTTCGTTTGGATTTGAATCACTAGCCAATGCCGAAATTGTTGATAGTGTGCCGTCCTCGCCCATGAGTAGTGCTCATTCCTCTCCTAGGTAAGTTTATGGACCCATAGTGAAAAAATTAAATTTACTCAATGTACTCTTCTATTCGAGCAATGGGAAATTGTAAACGTTAGAAAATAATGACAAATTATCACACGATTATAATAGTAATTACCTTCACACTATAAATTGTCTCAAAGTGTCTGTACAGGGTAAATGCACAACATCGATCCATACTTCTTTGCAAAGTTGTATTAAAATAAACGTCATTTCTTACTACTTAGCCTAATCCATCTTTTGTGTTGAGGGTAGCTTAAGTACTAATGCCCACTAACGATCCTGCCTGGCTTCTTTCTGTCAGTGGTTCTCCAACATAAATAATATTTGCTATCACATACTTAAGTTAAATTAAAATAAAATGGAAATTAAGAAATGCTTTTTATTTGTGTCACACAAGTAGTTTGTTTTTAATTCTACAGTATGTGCTAGCGATACAAAAAATTTGTTTATAGTTTTATATAAAATCGAATAAAATAAAACTGAAATATAAAGAAACATTTTATTTATGTATTCAAAAGTTAAGGGGGAAGGATATATAAAATCGAATAAAATAAAACTACAATATAAAGAAACATTTTATTTATGTATTGTTCGGTTCAAAAGTTAAGGGGGGAAGGACTTTTAAAAACCACACTGTATATGTTGGCAGTAACAAAACGTAGAAATATCCGAAAATAAAACTAATAAATAAGTTTAAAATAAAAGAAGTCATTGTATTTAATTTCGTATGTAAATAATCGTAATTGTATACCTTATATTATATATATATATATATATATATATTATATATATATATATATATATATATATAAATTATATTTAGTTCCTTTTTCTGTTAATCGCTGTCATATTTAGTTTCTGCTTAACTATCATTATCATTATTAATTTGTTCGATATCATCCAACAAATTGTTAATTTTCCACATTTTTTTTTCTGTTGCTATTACGTGGTTTACGTAGTTTTTCCATTTCTCTGGCGTAATGACCTGGTACGTTGCTGTAATTAAATTTTGAATTTCAGCTTCTTTAAAATTCGCGTTGCGTCCAGCTATATACCGTTTCACTTCACTCCAAACCATTTCGATGGGATTGAGTTCACAGTGAAAGGGTGGGAGCCTCAGAATCTTCACATTGTGCTTTTTGGCAATAACTTCTATTAAGTACCTGTCATATTTTGCTTTAAAGGCCTTGACTACAACAAGTAACTCGCATTTTAGGTAGTCTTCTTCAAAAAATAGGTCCTTTGACAGAAGCCATTCTTGAATATCTTTTTTTAGTGTTGAACTGTTGGGAATTTGTTCTGACTTTCTGCTGTGATAGGAGGCATTGTCCACTACCACAACAGTTTTTTCTGGCAAATTTAGCATTAAGTTATTTTCGAACCAATCTTCGAAGGTCGGTCCATCCATTTCGTCGTGGTAGTCCTGAGTATTTTTCTTTGCCAAAAACGTGAATTCTGCTCCATCAAAAAATCCACTGGTAGATCCTGCGTGCAATAAAACGAACCGTGCACTACGAGCTGTTGGAGTTTTTAATCCTGTTGTCAGATAACGAACAAAAGCATCGCGATGAGATGTAATTGTTTTATCAACCCATTCTTTTTTCACACTGTGCCCGATATTTACCCATGATTCATCCAAATACACTATCTTGTATCCTTCTGCACGATATTTACGAATTGCGCGTAAATAACAATGACGCCACGAGATCATTTCTGGTTTTTCAATCAAAATTGAATTTCTGCCACGTTTTATAAACACAAAATCCATATCACTCATCAAGCGATGTAGCGTGGCTGTGGAACATTGGGCAACGTTTCTTTGACATTTACAACAGCTAATATGGTATTTATTGTTGGTGGTATGTTTTCACGAAAAAAATGATGAATTATTCTACGAATTTGGCCACCTTCATCGTACTTGTCACCAGAAGTAACAACATTTCGCTTCTTGGGCCTGCTCTTTGGGGATTGTAATCCAGCAGGTGATAAATATTCCTGTCGTATGCGAAACAGAGTCTTTTAGCAAAGACCACTCATTACTGACACTTTATACATTTACAATATTCATTAGTGTCTGCTTCTCTGAAAATTTCAGAGCTTTTCCACGTTTCCATTGAACAATTTCCTCCATTTTGCGGTAAAAATTTGGCGTTAAATATAACAATAGCCAACAACAGAAAATAACAATAATTGCCAACAGCAAATCACAACAACAGTCACCAACAAATAATAACAATAATAAAACAGTAACAGTACATCCAAGATGGTAAAAATAATCGTAACTCGAATATGTTTACGCGCTACGAAGAACAAATAAAGACTAATTAAGGCCTGGATGTATCAAGCTTTTAAAACATATTCTGTACAAGAATTACTCTAATTGCTTCTTAATTACTGAATAACTTAGAAGAAAGTATTTGAAAAACTTTGAAACAAATGTTTATTTAATGCACATTTTATTATACTACTGCTGCTAATAAAAGATAAAAGTTGATACGTTACTATTAGAATCAAATAATGTATAGTATTATGTAAAATTATTAGCAAACGATATTTGTAAATTACATAAAATTGTACATGAGAACTTGTTGAGAACTCCTGGTTTATTCCGTTTATTTTGAAAGATAGACAATACAGAACGCCATTGCTCACTGCATAAAACTGGCAACGTCTTGGCGAAATTCCTATAAGGTTAGCATTGCACATCTTTCCTGTACAGACTAGTCACTTTGGGACAAAGTATAGTCCAGTAAAAGCATTGCAACAGTAAGAGTACCGTTATTTATCGGACCTATAAGAATCAATATTTTATTTATACTGTTTTTTACCAATTCATACCACAATAATTTTATTATGTAAATAACACTTCTCTATACTAATGGTGACTGGTAATAATTTTGGGCAGAGGAACTTTGATTCCAGAATACAAAAAAATAAATAGGTATGTACCAAAAGTCTGCTTCATAAAATGAAACTCAATCCTTCTGTTTTTATCGGAGATGAAAATTCTCAAACTAAAGTTTTTTTCGATGAACAACATGTCAAGCGCCGTCACTCTTTCTTACGACATTAATATAAGATATCAATGTTTTCTAAGTGTAGTTCCTTTCTATAACGTTCATAATTTTGTCTGAAACAAATTTGCATCAGATAGATGATTTTTAAAAGCAAAACAATTATGGCGCATAACGAATAACACATAGCGAATGTGGTGCCGCCATAAATTTCGTAATTCAGTGATTGCAGGGGGCAGCTTATTGTAAAATTTAATACCGTAAGTATTTGGCCCATCTCTACTTCTTTGGAGCCTGGTACAGGACAACAGTAAAGCATTCTTATTACTGGTTTCATATTGGTGTACATCCTCATGTCTTTGATGACGATCTATCTTTTGTTTTACATGAACAACAGTCTCTAAAATAAATAGTGAAAGTAGAGTTAGTATGTGTAGTGCAACAAATGCTTGCCGACATTCTTTCTCATAGGACAAGCCAGCAATTATCCTTACCACTCTTCTCTGAATGTGAAAGACATCTTTGGCTCTAGCACTGTGACCCTATGCAAAAAATTACATGGTTGGCGTGTGAATGACACAGTGCAAAATAGGCATGTTTTAGAGTCAATTGAGATACACATTCAGAAAGTCTTCTCATCAGAAAAGTTGCAGATCCTAATTTAGTAACAAGGGACCTTGTATGAGCCTTCCAACACAGTCCTGCATCCAAGTAAACCCCAAAAAAATTATTTATTTGTCTGCATCCCCGGAAGGAAGTTGCCTTGTTGAAAAAATCAAAGTTTGAGTTTTATTGAGGTTTAGAAGCAATTTATTTGCTGCAAACCATTGTTATGCATTAACTTGAGCATAATACCTGTGATATAATAATAATAATAATATACGTTTATTCAAATCCATAAGTATTACATTAATTTACAATTTCAATTTCAGTTTACTTACAGTAACATAAACGTAAAAAAAAGTCTTTAGAGCATTAACATGCTTGTTGACTTAAGCTGTCTAATATTAACAGGTTTAATGTTTTTTTTTACAAATTATTATTTCATTTTTACAGTTTCTAATCTAATCTAATTTGTTTCGTTTTTTTTTATCTAGTATAATTTAAATTTATTAAATTGTTACACAACTCCCTTTTTTCTTTTACCCAAGCATTAACTAATTTTTTATACAAATAAAAATTTTTGATATTTTTAAAATTTATGGGCAATTGATTGTATATTCTTGGAGCAAAATATTTAATTGACCGTTGCGTGATTGTTTTTGAAGTATGAAGACATTCAACATTCAATTTTCTTCTTGTTTCATAATTTGACACTTTTACTTTAAGAGGTATTTTATCTTTATGAATATTTTTAAGTAGCTCTAAGCAGTACAATTGCCGAATATCAAGAACCTGAGTTTCATGAAAAAGTTGGTCTGAGGGATATGTTTTTCGTTTTCCATATATTAGTTTAAGAAACCATTTCTGAGTATTTTGAAGGGTCACCAGATGGCAATCAGCTACGCCACCCCATCCTAAAATCCCATATACAAGATGAGATTATACTAAAGACAGGTAAAGCATTTTAAGCTGTTCAACATCTAAAAACTCTTTTAAATAGCGGAATTTTGGTAACAGTCCTCTTATTTTTCTTATAATATTTTTTATTTGTAAGTCCCATTTAAGGTGCCTGTCAATTAAAACTCCTAAATATTTTATGTATTCTGCTTTAAATATTTGTTGTTTTTTATTTATTTTTATTGAGTTAAAAGTTGGCAGAGAATTTTTATATATTGCAAAAGGTATATATTTAGTTTTTTTCGTAATTTATTGTGAGTTTATTTATTTGCAACCATGTTTTTATAACTTTGAAGTCTTGTTCAACTATAGTCTTAAGATCTTCCCAATTTTCGGCCTTATAAAAAATTGCGGTGTCATCAGCAAAGCTTTTTATGTTTCCATCAGTTTTTAGTTTAAGCATGTCATTAACATAGAGTGTAAAGAGTAGAGGGCCTAAAACGGTCCCTTGCGGTACGCCATAATTAATTACTTCAGAATCACTTTCGACACCATCAATTTCTACAAATTGTTTTCTGTCTGTTAAGTAACTTTTTAGTAATGTCAAAACGCGTCCTCTCAGACCATACTTCTCAAGTTTCTCTAACAAGATTCCGTGAGATATCGTGTCAAACGCCTTAGAGAGATCGACAAATATGCATAAACTACGTTTATTAGACTCAGAAGCTTCTGATATTTGTGATGTTAGTTTACAAATTGCATCTTGTGTAGATTTTCTTTCTCTAAAACCGTATTGACAATCCGATATTATACTAAACCTATCCAAAAAACTCACTAATCTATTTTTTAAAATTTTTTCAAATATTTTGGAAAAAACAGACAACAAAGATACTGGTCTGTAATTAATCACGTCTTCTTTATTTCCTTTCTTAAACAGAGGTTTGATTTTGCCTATTTTTAGACATTCTGGAAAACAACCATCCTGAAAACATGCATTAATGAGAAAAGTTAAAGGAGTAATAATTTCTTCCTTAATTTGTTTGATGGTTTCTGTCTTAATCCCATCCAAACCAGGAGATTTTTTGTGTTTTAAAGATTGTATTGCATTTACCACTTCTTTTTGGTCAACAGGATACAAGTACATGCTGCTTTCTATCCTATCTATGTCTTCAATCTGTTCATTACAAATGGGTATTTTTTGTGCATACCTTTGTCCCAATGTACTATAATGTGTATTAAATTCATTTGCAATTTCTTTTCTGTCAATTATTTTTTCTCCTGTTTTGGTTTTAATCGATTCAATTTTTGTATTTCCTTTTATTTTTCCACACAATGAATTAATTACATTCCAAAGTGATGAAGAAGAGGTCTTATTTTTTTCAATTCGTTGTTTTGTATAATTTCTTTTTGCAATTTTAACTAAGTGTCTTAATTTATTTTTATATTCTGTATATCGTTGTTTTTTTTAAGTTATCTGAGGGATCTTGGATTAGCTGATCATACAATCTGTGTTTTTCCTGTACAGACTTTAAAAGTCCCCCTGTCATCCAATCTTTTTTAAAAGTGGTTTTTAGGTCATTTCCTTTTTAAATAATTGTATTTTTGTTTATTAAATTTAAAATTTTGTCAATGAAAAGTTTTACCGCTTCATTTTTATTTGTTTTATTGTAAATATCCAACCACTTTTCCTGCTTCAAATTGTTTTTTTAGATTTTTGTAGTTGATGTACTTCTTTATTATTACTTTGTTTTCTTTGGTTTTGGTTAGATTAGGAATGGAAACTGCGATTGGATAATGATCTGAAGTAGTAATTATTTTCAAATATAAATGAAGTTATGTTAGTGTAATCAGTAGGTCTTTTTATAAAGAAATGGTCTATACAAGTTTGACTTCTAGGTCTAGTTGTTTTATTTATATAAGACAAAAAATTTTGTGAAGCTAGAATATTCTGGTATTCTTCAGTGTGATCTAGATCCTCAAACAAATTAATATTGATATCACCAACTAATATATGAAAACACATTCGTTTTTTTACTTATGAGGTAATTGATAGGAGGGAGTGATATTGACCTATTAAATTGGCTGGGTCATCATTGTCACCTTTCTTATATACTGATACCAGCACTGCTTTTTTAAAATCAGGAAAGATGCTTTCTTTAAAACAGTGATTTATAAATGTTGTTAAATGACTAGCCATGAGAGGTTTTCACTCCTTTTATTACATTAACAGAGAATCCGAAATAGCTCCTACTTTTCTTGTTTACCATATTAGTTAAAACATCTCTAATTTCAATGAGAGAAACACCTTGGATGGGAAATACTTTTTCGGGCAGAGTGACATCAAAATCTAAGGGATTCAAGACGGAGGGTTAAATCTGGGTCGGCAAGTTACAATCAACATTAGTAAAGAAATCATTAAATTCATTGTGTGAAATGTTTGTTTCCAACTTGTTCTTAAACTTGTTTCGATGTTCATTGATACTATCCCACATTCACTTAATTGTATTAGATGTTGTTGCAATAAGGTTATCATTGTTAGCAGATTTTATTGCCAATTTCTAATATTTTATGTGATCTGTTAATAAATTTTAATAGAGTCAATGTGATAGTTAATAGAGTCAATGTAGGAAACATCATATTTCTCTTTTATCAAGTGAAGAGTTTCTCTCATGAACTTCAAGTCATCATTGAACCAATTTATTAGTCGATTTTGATCTCTAGTCAGAGTGTAAGAAAAAGAGCCTTTACCCTTTTGAGTAATTGGTTTGAAAACAAATCAAAGTGCTGGATCATTGCCACTAGTAGGCACAAGGAAATCAATAAGCTGGCTACATTGGTTAGAGAGTGCAGTATCAATAACATACACATTACAGTCATGATAATCCAAACTCCGTAATATATTTCCCAGAAATTCTTTCCCCTTGCGGGTTCAAAGGCCAACTGGGCTAGTCCAAAAGAGGAAAACAACATATTCTCGAGTCACTGAAATTGAAGTCCCCTACAACCAATAGATTACCTTTACCATGAACAATAGTCACGGTTCGCTCCATTACCTCCAGAAAAATATCCAAAGAAGCAGATGGTTGCCTCTAAACTAAAATTATATACAATTTAAATGTTTTTACACAGAAAATCTATACTATGTTATATATAAGGCTTCAATCTCTCCATTTGTGTGCCAATGCCATATACAAACAATGTCACAGTTTTTGACAGCTAAGAACATTTCAAATTAATTTGCTTTATTCCTCATTGAATGTATATTTATGTGAAATAGATTTAGTTTGTTCTTTTGTTATGCACCGCCCTCAGGCTCTTGACACTTGTATGTAGCATCTTTTTTAAATCAATGACCATTTACAGCATTTGGTTTCATGACCTTATCACACTCACTTGTTTTTACTTTTAAAAATGTCCACCTTTATTGTCAAAAAAATCTTTATACCGGTTCATGTGAAATCTTTTACCCTTACACCAGCCGGTCAGAAATCGGGTTGATACATCTCGTTCGATATGTTCCTGACTTCTTCCTCTTCACGTTCTATATCAGAATTATCCGGTGTTGGCGATCACCATTGCGAAGGCTTCTAGATCTTCTGCCACATGGAATAATTGTCCTGCATTTGATGTCCGAGTCCACTCAAGATTGTTGTTTAACCAAGAAACCTGTTTTCTTCTTACACCTCTACGGTCTTCTATTTTGCCTTTAAAGATCAGTATTCTCTACCGATTTTCACGCACTATATGTCCCAGTTAAGACATTTTCCGGTGTCTAACAGTCTTTAGCAATTCTTTATATTTGTTGGCCCTACTTAGTAATTCCTCATTAGTTTTTCTTGCTGTCCAAGATATCTTTAGCATCCGTCTATTAATCGCCATTTCCATTTTTCTCTCCAGCTTAATCTTGCTCTGCCCTTCTTTTGTCTTCTCTGCGGTGCCCAGTTTAATACTTATTTTGGGATTTTGGTGTCATCCCGTAAGACTTACTCTATCTAATCTTGATTTATCGGCCTCTCTCCTCAAATCTATTTCTGTTGCTTCTAAAGCCTTTAGAGTTTTCTCTTTCAGTAGTTATATTTCGTTTCCAAATGTAACAATGCCTCTGGCAATGCTGTTATAAGTTCTATGTGTTCTTTTGAAATAATTCTAACCGACTGTATACTGTGCAGTTGTCGAATGAGTTGTCTTCTCTGATTATTTCTGTTTTTAATCTCCTCGTCTAAATTGCCGTCTTTAGTTATGTGTCTGCCTATACCAGGTGGTGAATCGTCAAACGGGCCATAGGAAACTCAATGGGAAATTTTAAATTGTTGAATTGCTGCTTCTCTAATTATTTTAGATCAAAAGTCGTAAAAAACTATTTGTAGAGGACTAAAATCTGAATTAAAAACAAATGTTAAAACCGTTCTACGAATCAAATGTACTTCAAAATTTTGCAAAAATATAATACATTTTTTAGGCCACCCCTAAAAGTTAGGCCACACGTAATGCAAGAATATATATTAGAACGTGTGTGTTTTATCATATTGATGTCAGATATTTGACAATTTGAATTGTCAATTTTTTTATTTTATGAATATTATAAACAATGAATTTTACTAAATACTACTACTAATGAACATTATTACTTTGTGAACAATAAATTATATTGTTTACAAATCGATCAATATAATGAAATGTACTCAGTTGACGAAAAATCGCATAATGTTGTATTCAGGCAATAGCGAACCTTTTTTCTGCCACTACCGGATCTTTATTTAACGTAAGATATTCTAATTCACTAAAATTTAATTCCATGTTAAGTTATACAACAATTCAATGAATTCCAATATACTGTTACTGTGATCTTTATTCCTAATAATAATATATGATAATTTCTAAACATAAAACTATAACAAATGTTATAATAAAACATGAATAAAACATTTTTATTATTGCTTTTTTCTCCTCAACTGAGTACATTTTTTAATCAACTTATTTTTTTTTTAACAATAAATCACAAAATTTTGGCCATTTAAATCATAGATAAATATAATATAATTGATTTAAATATTGTCAAATATCAGAAACAATAATATGACAAAACGCAACACGTAATACACATTTTTTCACAGAAAAATGTATTATATTTTAGCAAAATTTTGGAATACGTTTCAAAATAGTTTCCCATGACTTTTGGTGTAAAATAATTAGGGAAGCAGGAATTTAACAATTTAGAATTTCCCATTGAGTTTCCTATGGCCCGTTTGACGATTCACCACCCTGTACATAGATATTTATATTTTCTACAGTGATTTCTTAGTTGGTGTTGTTCTTCTAAAATTAGATTTTAGAAGAGCAGCATCAACAAGAGGGACAAATCCATTAATATTTGCGCTAACATTTTTCTTTTTTAGCTTACATAGCGAATTAGACAACGTACGGGACGGTGTCCTTAAAGTTGAGAGGGGACAAGCGACTGATTCTCTTAATTTGGAGAATAAGAGTGTGATAACTTCTCCGATCAGCCCTCAGGCACCGACGCAAAATAATAATAGTCGTATTAATACCAAAAAGGAACAAAGGAGTGGAAATACTTTGTACCAAGAATTAAGTTACCATGTAAGTATTGTACATTTTATATTGTTTTTTTTTTACATTAATTCATAACTCAGATCTAAAATTTTGTGTACCTATACTTTTTTTCTGGAAGTCGTCATATCGACGGTTCTGCATGTGATTTTATTATTGCTGAAAGTTATGCTTTTTAGCTTGTCTGTCAAATACCGGCGTAACATAATTTCCTCTATATTCATGGTTGCTTGCCTGCGAGTTCCTAAATTTACCATTCAGTAAAATTTTTTGTCAACAGTAACAGTATATGAAGCCTTGCTCTCTTTTCTTTTTACCTTATGTCTCTATCAAATGTCTTAAAGCAAAAGAAGGCATCTGTTATCGTCCTTTCCTGGCATAAACCCAACCTGTTCTCCTATCCATGTCTCTCTCCTTAACTTTCATCATCATCATCTTTAGCTTAACAATCCTCTGTATCGGTTTTCTGGCAACGTGTTCCCATCTTCTGATCTCTAGTGTCATTAAGTCGGTCACGACTTCATCTAACCACCTAATCCTCCTTCCTATAAGTGTTCCTGTCGTTAGCTTTTTAGCAATCATGTTGTCAGGCATTCGTATTGTGTCCGGCCCTAAGTCGCTGTGTTTTAATAAACGTTACGACATCTGATTCATTAAAGAGTTGGTATAATTTGAAGATCTATTGATTTGTTTAGAGCAGCAAGTTCTAAAATAAAAATAGCCATTATAAAAGCCAAGCTCCGTAGGGAAACGGCACTCTAAGAAGAAGATAATTTGAAATTAAATCTTTTGCGCCACTGCCCTTGATTTATAGCTCCAAATATTTGCGGAGTATCTTACGCTCGAATATTCTCAGAAGTTTTTCATCCTTCTGCGTTAGAGTCCATATTTCCGCCCCGTATGTGAGCACTGGCCTCAGCAGTGGTTTGTATATAATAATTTTAGTTTTTCTTTGGATATTTGTTGAGTGGATTTTTTTTAAGCCCATAGTTTGCTCTATGTGTAAGGTTTATTCGTCTTTTAATTTCTTCGCTTGTTTTATTGGTAGTAGTCACTAGTCATATATAAGGTATGTGAAGCTGTCAACAAGTTCAAAGATGTGACTTCCAAATGCTGTTTTCCGTTCCTCGTTTGGTATAGGATCCTTAATAACCAACATGTACTTGGTTTTGTCTTTGTTGATGACTAGACCGACCTGTTTCCAATTCTAGAAAATATTGCTCAATATTTCGTTTGCTACGCCCTATTTTGTCAATATCATCAAAGTATGCTAAGATTTATATCGATCTATTGTGAATAGTACCGCGTGTCTAATGCATGTGTCTCGGACTGCCTTTTCCAAGGCAATGTTAAATAGGAGGCAACCCAGGGCTCCTTAACTTTCACTCTACAGTTATATCCTCAATTTTCATCGTGTGCGACATTCTTTCTAAAGTACTCGGATTGTAAGACTCTTCCTCTTAATCTGCCGAACGTAAATCAAGTCCTTTGATGACGTGTCAATTGCTTTAGCAATATTGTATAATCTTTCCATCCCCTCGAGTGTTTCCAACAGTGCATACAGCTTTACAGACGATTTTTCCTTAGCAGCAGCTACAGCGCGCTTTGCTTCCCTCTTTGCTACCTAAGGGCGAGCGCCCACCAAAGTGGCGTGGCAGTGGCAAGTAGCAAGTAGCACGTGTCTAGCATAATGTAACCAATGAAAACGAATGATTCAGTTTACACCAAAATGACAGTGACGTCATTCATTCTAATCATTCGTTTGGATTCGTTACATTATGCTAGACGCGTGCTACTTGCTACTTGCCACTGCCACGCCACTTTGGTGGGCGCTCGCCCTTATATGTATCCTCAGATTTCTCTATTTTAAATCTCTTTCTAGAATATTTCTTCTCCTTAACCTTCTGTTGCACTTTATCGTTCCACCACCAAGTTTCTTTGTCACTAGGAGGCCCTTTACCCGATATTTTTCCTAGCACTTCCTCTCCCACTTGTATTACAACTTTCTGTTAGCTTCTCACCGATCATTTACCTTATGTTTTTCCTCAAAACTCGTCCAAAACTCTACTCGTGAAGATTTTTACCAAATCCTTTAATTTTCCACTTTACAGTGGATAATCTCTTTTAGCTGGCTTCTTTTACACAACACAAAATCTATCTGACTTTCCGTTCCCCGCTTCATCCCGTGCCACAATAATTTCTTTTTATGTTCGCTTTTCATTTTTTTTATTATAAATTTCGACTTCTTTTGGTTTTTATTTTTTTGTGTAAGTGATTTTAGTTAATTACATGAAACAACTAGTTAACTAGTAAACAATTACACTAGCGACTTCTAGTGTAATTGTTATAATTTATAAAATTAAGAAAATATCCACAAGGATTACAAAATTGTTCAAAATGTTTTCGGTCTTATCAGACCATCATCAGTGATACCTGAAAGAAAGTAAATCTACTTAAATTTAGTGATAAAAGAAGCAGAAGTTTGACTGTTAATATAAAACATGTAGTATAATTACTTACTCGAATTATTTGCACAAAGACACTTCTAAAACACTAATGTCGATGATTAAAGATTTATCCAAAATTTATCATACTCAGTTCTTAGCCGAAATGGCGACCACGTGTGGGTCAAGCCAAAGTTACCAGCCGACTGAGTGGGAAGATCAGGCAGTTATATCAATTAAGCTGTGAAGTGAAAATATCCAATAATCCTTTTGGATGTTTTCATAATTTTATTTATTTTATAAATTATACCAATTGCACTAGAAGTTTCACACTTCATTGTGAGTTAACTATGGTATACAGCCAACCACTGGGAATTTTTCCTTTATAAGTTAAAAATTATTTTGTTAATTTTTAGGATGTAGATGCTGATGACGATGGTGGTGATATTACAGGTAATCTTAATATATCTTATTACACTTCTTTATAATCATTAAATACTATTATAATAAATCACGAAAGTAGAAATCCAAAGATTTCTATTGACGAAACCAAAATCCAGATTTTTTCTTTAATCTGTTTCTTCTAAGAATTGTAAGTTAAAACAAACGATGCTAAAGGATGTAAAGATAGAAAATGGTCAATCTAATAACTGCATTCGCGAATTAGTTTCTTGTAATCATTAAGAGTATATTGAAATAAAAGAGACATTTAAGATTTGATTTCATGACTCATCAGAGCGACTGTTACAGAACTTCTGTAACCGTCGCTCTGGTGAGTCCTGTTAGGATGAAATACGTATAAGCGAATATATAGAGGCACTATACGTGCAATCAAATCTTAACTGTCTTTCTTCTAATATTAAAATACTTAATGACAACTTTTACTGAATGACAAAATGATTCAATAACTCAATTAGAGGTAATGGATTTTCTAGAGCTATGACATTGTAAATAGTTGCGTAGATCTAATTGGCAACGATGCACTGGAAGGTTAAAATGAAAACTGAACGTCCGACACATTTAAAACGCCGTCTACACTCTCGATTGAAGTTCTTCGAACGAAGTGTAGAAGTAAAGTTAATCGAGGAGACGAGGTGACTCTCCACATACGCGTTGCATTGCCGAAAAAACTCAGTCGGTGTCGATAGGCAGGCTTTATTGTACTAGCAATGATATCGAATAAAGTAAAGTCGAGTAATGTAGTGTGACACTTCGTATTCGAACTTCGGACCCTTTGACTAGGACGCGAAAAACCGACACAGAACGGATGTAGAACGAGGCGAAGTGAAATCGCATGAAGTACCTGTCTACACTCTCGTACTTGTTGAACTTCGACCAACTTCGCGAGTAGTACAGTGGCCACTTAAGATTTCGTATGATAGCCCAGGCGAAGTGGGTTAAAATTGTGTTCATACATTAAATATAAAATTATAAATTTAAGATATCTAATAAATATAGGTAAACTTCTGTTTAATTGTAAATCTTAATGTTTAATAATCTGTCAATTATTCAAGTCTAATGCCCCCATTGCAAACAAATTAGAATATTACTAATATTTGAATGGCAATGTAAAATTAGCTCGAGACAACTTGTGGGCATTTGAGAAAAATAATTTGATGCAATTAAAGATCATTTAGCAGTTTAGGACTTAATTAAATTAATATTACAATATTACATCTGTACAATATTAATATGTTCTCTTTCTACATATTCAGTTTCTACTTTTGTGACATTAGCGCAAATGTTTTTTCCAATTTTCTAAAGTAACTTCACTAAATTTGTTTTCGGTTAATTTCCATACATCATCAAATTTAAAAAGTTACGTAGCAGGCAGCAACTTTGTTTTTTACCAATGCCCATATTTTTTCAATAGGATTTAGCTCCGGATGATAGGGTGGTAGACGCAACGTGAATATATCATGTTCCGCTAGAATTTTATTAATTAAATATGTTGGACAAAGTGGCTTATGCATTTTTAGAATTGTAAATAAATCGACCTTAGTTGCATGTGCCGGATGAAAAATATTTCTTTAAGCCTTTTAAGCTTTCAAGCCACTTCAACAGTGCCTCTTTCTTCCAGGAAAACTTGAAATGGGTTCTAGGAGTACATTATGATAAGAGCCATTGTCTATTACCAGTATGCTTTATTTCGGAGCATTAGGGATGAATTTTTCTTCATTTAGTCGTGGTAGTCTCTTTGTCCCCGATTTAAAAATGTTAAATGCTCCAGGCACGAATCACCCCCAGCATGAACAATAATAATTGACCTTTAGCTACAGGAGATTTTAAACATTTATTTTGACCATCTGCCATGCTTTTCGTACGGAATGTAAACCATGAATATATGTCTCATAACAATATATAATCGAACTTCCTCGTCTTTGTAGTTTTTAAGATTTCTTTAACATTCAATTCTTTTTTATTTTATATCATATATCTGCATTTTTCTTTTTTTGTTATCTACAGTTTTTCTCCATCTAAATCGTATTTTTTACCTTCTTTTTTAAACTAGTCCATTTTGCCACTAATGTTTATCCTTCTTCATTCTTTACTTCTTCAAAAATTCTTTTCATTGTAGGCCTTTTTGTGGATTGCAGTATAAGAACAAAAAATTCTTCGAATTATTTCCTCTTCAAACTCGTTAACGGACCCTTTGGAAGTTGAAGGTTTTTTAATAGTTTTTCGAGGTGATTTAAAGCGTTCACCAGACGATTTTTTATGATTTTTTAACAATACGTTTCACCTTGTTGGCAGAAACATCCCAAGCTTTGGTCACTCTTTCCTGCAAATTTCTTATGGGGATAGTTAGGGATTCTTGTTCCTTTTCTTTTTCATAAACTGATATACACTGTATATAATTTGTGGACCTTGGCTATGAATAACTATTCTGGAACTACTCATAATTTCACGTATTTGCTGTAACAACAAAAATTAAAAGTTAGGTAACAAAAAGACTTCCTCAGTAAAGCTATAATTTTTTTGATCAGATTTTATATACTTCCCATTTAAAAGCAACATTTTTTATTATTAAAGCTAACAAAATACCATAAATCAAATTTTGAATTATTAAAAATGTAATAAAATAAATACAAACATTACTTCCCAATAAATTATTTCACTGCACAAAATATTTTCAAAAATTGTTGTATATAAAAGCCACTAAATTGACAATTAAAATTAAAAACTATAATAATTAATTAAAAAAGAAACAAATTTTATTGCTTTTTTGGATTAGAAACAACCTGAACGAAAAACTGCCAAGGAATGAAGTTTAAGCTGAAACTTTTAGGATGATTAGTACAACTTGTTTTAGACGAAAACTTGTGTTCATATGGCCCATAGCTCTTTAGAAAATCCAATCTCTCTACTTCTACTACTACTTGAATTGCCAATTTCCTCTGTTTATATACATTTTCTGACGTTCTATACCTTACGAGACCGTCTGGAATTTTTTGATGACATTCTAGATCTTTTTTAATACTCCTTCTTTTTTGACAAGGAACTTTTTCTTTATGGTATAAATCTTACCGAATTGTTGTAACAATATTAATATAAATTCATATAGAATTTTTTATATAAAAATGATTGCACGTCATTCAAGATTTACGAACCCCACAGCGTTGCCAAAACATCAGAATAGCTAGTAAGTAAGGAATTTTTAAAATGTCAACTGTAACACATTAAAATACATAAGAAAACATTTTAATACAAAATTATACATTCTAAATTTTAAACTTACCTCTTTTAGAGCATTAATAGTAAAAACATCTCGCCATTATTTCTTTTTTAAAATAATCTATCTTATATGAAAGCTTATCAGCCTTCTACTCAGCTTTTAAAGCTGTTAATCTAAGAAACCGGCAACACTTTAAACAATTTTGCCACACGCTGAACTGTCAATAAAATTTGAAGTATTCCCGAATCAGTTGCGTACAATTGTCTAATATATTTAATTAAAATAATTAATTTGTGGAATATTAGACTGAAAGAGTTATTTCATAAAATTTATATTATTTATAACAAATATTTTTGGTTATTTAATCAATATATTTAATCAAAATTTGAACTCTAAGGTTGACGTTCTGGAAATTTTAAATATAAGTGACGTCACTTTATATAAATTGTGACGTGCAACGTTTTTACTTTGAAAAATGGTATATAAACAGAAACGTATAGCAACTCAATTAAGGGAGCTTTACATCTAGGCTATGCAAGTCTCATGCTATGCAAGTCCGTCTTGCATGGCACATCTCTTGCCTAGCTTGACCTTTTTACATCAGAGATATTTCTGTGCAATTTTAGATCCCACTTTCATTGTTGCCAACAGAGAAAATATTTATCAATTTGAGGTTATTTTATTTTAAATAAAAAATATAAAATAAATAATATAATAAATAAATATACACTATTTATGGTTATTAAAAGGGTGAAGGATGTCAACCAAAGAAAAGAAAACATTGTTATTGTTGAATATTGCTGTTGTAGCAACAATCATACATAGTCAACGACTCACCCAGTCGTTTTTACATTAACTTTAGACATAGTATATCTATTTATCACCACTTAATAAACTTAATTTAAATCAAAACACAACAATACACATGTGGGTTAAGGGACGCTAAAGATAGAGATAAGGTTATGGTTTATTCTGTAATCTATTATAAATTGTTATGTTGGCAACATGAATTTTAACGATAAATTGCAAGAAAATTGCATGAAAAATAGAACATGTTCTAATTTTTCGTCTAGCACAGGAATTGCATGGAAATAGCCCGTGGGCATGCGCAGTTCCATGATCTGTCTTGCATGGCTCTTGCCTAGCATGAAAATAGCATAATGTAAAACTGTCTTTAAAACTAAAACAATTTTACGAAAACTATATGTCTTGCAAATGAACTATATTAGCATATTATTTTTTAGGTGGATGGGTTCATCCAGGAGAATATGCATCGTCAGGTAAGATAAATGTATATATCTATAATATACAAATGTACATAGGTAGGTAATTTTTAGTGGCCCTTTTCCTTCCTAAAGCATTAATGCTTGCATTTAAACGTCTGTAATATGCTTGCTTTAACTAAGTCAAAATTGTAGTTTGTTTATTTTACGTTACCATTAATTTTCTTTGTCTTCTAGTAATCGTCCCTCATAGAATAAGTAATTTTTATTCTCAGAATGACTGTGTTACTCTTTACGATGATAAGTAGTTAAAAAGCAGTAAAAAGTCTTTGAAAATAATATAAACTATAGTCTATACAATGGGAGACAAATATATTGAACGTTAGAGTTATGCTTAATATTGTTCGTGTCACAGTTCAATCCCCTTAGTCTTTCAAGGTAATTTTTTGATGTTCTTCGGATTTCTTCCTGTACCAAAGCTGAGTCATCGTGTAGGGTTTTATTGTTTACAAACCAGTGAGCATTATGTTTCTCTTGTTTGATGCTTTGAGCAACCCCAAAGCTGGATACCATAGGTCCAAATCGGTTTTATTATACATTTGTACAGGAGCAGCTTATTTTCTATGGCCAGTTTTGATTTTAGACCTATGAGCCAGCTCATTTCTCATATTTTAATGTTAATCTCGGTTTTCTTGGCCTGGATGTGATGTATCCATGTTGACTCTCTGGTCGAGAGTTACTCCTAAATATTGAATTTGAGTGATGAATGGTATATGCGTGCCATTTACTATTGTTGTTGGGCATTCATCTCTTCAATTTGTGAAAGTGACTTGAGTTAACTTTTTCATTTAATTTCACTTTCTATTAGATGAGCCACATTTCTATCTGGTTAAGGTGGTTTTATAGATTTGTCGATGCAGTGATAGAGTCCTCGTTGATAGCGATTGCGCTGATGTCATCGGAAAATGTTTTTCCGATGACATCATTTCAGATTTCTGTTGTATTTGTGGTTGGGAGTGTCCGCAGTAAATATCAGGCAACGAAGAGGAAGTAGCCCACTACCATGTGGCACCCCCGATTTAATGGCAAAGTATGTGAAAGTCCCTGTGTTATATTTTACTTGATTGGATTTTATAATGGAGTTGGAACAACGCTTTTAAATTTGTATAAGAAACTATTTGAATTTGTTGTGTTGTAGAATTTCTCACACACTAAGAAAACGCTAAGGTTCATTTTGGTTATTTTTGAAAGACCGAAGATCAAGAAGTAAATATTGATGGGTTGGAGGTTCGAGGGTGGATAACTAAAGGGATCTTAGGCATTTGGTACACAAATGGCTTAATCTATGTGAGGGTGCGATGGATTGTTGAAAAGGGAAGGAGGCGGGAGATGCAAATGGCATAAAAAAATCAAATATGGTAGCTGTAACAAAAGGACATTAGGGTGCTAATTTCTAAACAGCTTGACCTACAGAGTCATCTAAAGTGTCAAGTAATAAGGTTTAATGAATAGAATAAAACGATATAGAAAAATCAAAGATATCAGTATGCAATAAGGGAAATATGCGCGCATCTTTGTCTCTGTTTGTCCCGATGGACGTGGTAGGGTTTAACGAATACAATGGAATGGTATTGAAAAATATACAAGGCGTTATGCAAAAGAAGCTTAAGTATGTAGCATCCAAACGGCTTAACATAGAAGGATATATGATGGGCCATTGCTAAAGGTGAACGCAAAAGGAGACCTGATAGATGGATTGTCAAAACCTCCCATGCCAGTCCCATTATACGGTTCCATTGACGCACGGTTTTACCTTTTGCTTCTCGACATAGACATCCCATTCTATCATACTCATCTTCACATATCTTTCTTTCTTTCATTATATCCACCCTAGAAAACATCTACTCTTTGACATACAACTTTTATTGCTTACGTTATTTCCCCAGGTACAAATCATCTATGGAATACATTTATTATTTGTCATTTTCGCTAAATTTTCTCTCGATGTACAAACAATCATTTTTTAGATACAGGTAGCTACCAATCTGTCACTAATACCAATAAAGCTGCTATATATAGATCACCCGTTCTTATAAAGCTGATAAGTTCTTTCACTATTATTTAATGTATGTCTTATCGCTGGATCATAGATATTCTTTCTTTAAAAGCTCCATGACACATGACACCTCACGTGTCACGATCGGACCAATATCAATGGAGATACACGAATCCACACACGACAAAGAAGAATAATGATCCTTTGGCGACACGTTCACAGCTACTATGGTCCTAACTAATGCAGATCCTATGCTTACCGACATTGGCGTCATTTCTGTCTCGCTCAAACTCTGCTATAAACTTATGATGCAAGCACTTTTGACAACCAGATATTGGCTTGATTACGATTGTTAGTAATAATAAAATAGAAATAGAAAGTAAACCGAAAATGCCTTAAAGATTTCTTAAAAGTTTTCGAATGAATGAAAATATTAGGTAATTTTTTATTTGGAAAGTAACTGATTCATGTTCTAATCAATTTTCATTCTTTGTTAAAAGATTATCGCATGACATTGCTTGACATAATGCTCTCTAAGCTTCTATAATATACCATCTAAGTATAGACTCCTAAAAAGTCCTACTGTAAAGTTTATTTAATATAAAAATTTAACATTTTAACTCCTGCATTATCCTAAACATTTCATTAATATCTTAAATGCTTAATAATTGTACAAATGTCTATTTTTGTAAGTATAAGTATTAGCGATGCTCATTTATTACTAACGCTTTTTTGTTTCATTTAACCATTTACTTGGACAGTCAACGATAATTTTTATGGTAAGTAGATTATCAAAATCTAATATTGTTTCACACTTACCTTAAAAGAGATTGGCCATGTAACAAATATTATCTTTAAAATCTTATAAAGTGACGTTAATATTCTCTGTCAAAAACGAGGGTGGTTTGATATTTTTCATTAGTATTCTGCCTTTATTATTCATGGCCAAACTTTTGACCACGCACACGTAGAATATAGAAACAATAAACATATAAAATAGATTATTATCGATTGTATTAAAACCAATACCTTTATCCGAAATTTTAATAACATATCTTTTTATTTTTAGAAGTTCTCTGGAAAGTGTTTTGTACTTTTTATTAAATGCAAATCAGACTCTATATCCATAATTTCATTTTTTTAGGTATGGGAAAAGAAGTAGAAAATCTTATAATGGAAAATAATGAGCTACTTGCAACAAAGTTAGTACATTTTTTATTTCTAAAACAATTTAATTTAACTCATGACTATAACAGTCATTATAAGGATATCTTAAAATATATATTTATACTAACAGCATTGTTCACGTATTTCAGTCTGAGGCTTTTTGTAGAAGACCGTTTTTGGCAGGTCAACGGACTGTGATTTTTATCGGGCGCACATTTTTTTACTCTGTAATATATGTGTGTAGTACACCAATTTTCACCGGATGCGTTTCCGTCTGTTTAACTAAAATTTAAAATAAAAAATAAATTAATATTAATAATTATTGAGTATAAAATTGTTGTTAACTCTTACCAGACTTTGGTGTTTACCAATATATTTCACCGTGAAGGAGCGCTTAAGAAGAAAAATAAAATAACAATTTGCGGAATCGATGCAAATGTGGGAAAGGATTTGAAAGGTTTATTGTCATTTTTGGTATTTTCGCTCTGACATCTACCCCAACGTGATTTTACTTTTAAAATAAAAAAAAAATTCATACACGGGGTGCGGTATCAATCCGCTTCTAAGGTATGAATCGAAAACTGTATTAACACTTTTTGCTATTTTAATAAGAATAACTGCCCCGGCGCTACTGAAATCGATATATTTTTAATTTCGGGCCAACCCACTGCCTAAGGTTGCAACCAATCAGTTATAACCTGTCATAGGAGTCCACCCTCACTCTCCCACTAAATTTCTTTTCGAAGTAGGTATTTCTATTTACTATTCAGTATTGTTTCGATAATCGGTGGGTTTAGTACCGTTTAGAGTTTCCTAAAAATGCTTTACCTACATATGAAGATACAATGAAGCTTTATATTAGTATCTCAAAGCTGTAAAAAATAGTATAACAACCACAATTGAACACTTAAATGGCACTACAAATGAGCCAAAAGGTTTCACAGATCCCATTGGCAAGGCAGTTATGAACTGTGAAGTATTACCAGTTGTTCAGTTTGATGCGATTAAATGTTCATTACCCGATAAAACCAAATCGACACAACAATTAAGCATCATGGTTGACAATGGCGAATCGGATATTGAGATTATATGTCTCAATTCAAACTCCATCAGAAAACCTAATTATACTTAGCACATTTATTTTAATGGTATATGCTCCTATGTGGTTCAGAATCAACACTTTTCCAATTTGTATTTTTTGTGCCAAACATTTATATGATACGATAAAACTGTCGCGCTATTTGCCAAACCATTTGAAGAATGTTATTGAACCAGTCATACAGAGAAATGCATTCTTTTTACCTTCAGAGAATTTACTACTATGAATGTTAGCCAACAACAGACAGTACGTCAGAGAACTTGCACTACGCAGAATATTAAAGATCAGAGAGACTTCAGACATAGGAGTCTTACGTATTTTTCAAGTACCTACTTTAAATATGGATACTAATGATTATATATCGCGATATGATAGATTGGAAAACAAAGACAGAACCCCCACGTAAGAAGAATATCAGTACTCAAATAATATCTCAGTCCATCATAGAGCCAAGAGCGGACTAAGACCTAGGCACGTGCCTAGGGCCCGTAATTTTGGGACCCGAGAATAAGAATTTTAATGTTTTCATTTTTATAATTCATTTTTATTTAACAGAAAAACGTGATATTCATAATTATTGCTGAAACGTATCCAAATTATGCCGAATCGTTGATTGCCTTTACGAAAAAAAAATATACATGGATATTACATTGATACTCTGCCAAGACAGGAAAGGAAACTCAATGCTTATTATACACAACATCCTATGACATAAATTAGTTTGTTTTTATAGTATGTAATATTCCTGTTCTGGATTTTTTTACATAGGTACGTGCCAATATGATAAAATATATTAATGCTGTGTGGGCGATATCGATTTTTATTATTTATTGTATAAATGTCTAAAATGTGTCTTTTTAACAGTACAGTAATCAGTCATTCTCAATCAGTGTGTCCTGAACTTTAGATATTGTGAATTTTTACTGAAAATTGTGTAATAAAGACCTAAGTACATAGACTTAAATGCAAATAGATTGTTTCGGATTTATAGTTAATACCTTCCGGAATTCCTAAAATAAAAATGTAAGATTTTATAAAAGTATTACACTATTTAATTAAATTAATATACAGTGTGTCTATTTAACTTAAAGCAATATGCGAAACTGTTTTTATTAACAATTAAATAAAAAGTTATTCTTTATACAAATCTCTGCATGGTTTAAAACCGTCAACATTTGTAAGTATACTTTTTCATATTGACTATTTTTTGTTTTTTCTTAACATTATAGTCCCAATAGTTTAAATGAAAGAATAAAAAACATTATTGTTGACTATCAATTTTTTTCTTGAATACTTGAAACCGGCCAAATCATCAAAATTTTTCCAGTTTCAATTTTGACAACTGCCCCAGTTTTGGGGCAGTTGTCAAAATGAAAATAATAAAAATTGTCTCAAAGGTTTTTGATTAGTATCTTAGCGAAGCAGCTCTCCTGTGGCTTGCACAGATGTTCCTAAAAATTATTTTTTTTAGAAAATTACAAAATTTCAATCACGATGGGGCAGACTGAAAATACTCACAAATGCCGTCTAAGTTTTTCATTCGAAAATGGAATGGAATGGAGCATCAATTCCATATCCCGCGAAAATGAAATTCGAAAAAATAAATTTGAGCTCCACCCCCTAATGTACATGCAGTGTTCTTATATCATTTGACAATAAAATTATTATACGAGTTTTAAATAAATTACGAATGTATTACATCCATTCACTATTGTTTTTTCTAGGAATGCTTTGAACGTTGTCAAGGATGATCTGATAGTAAAAGTAGACGAGTTAACTGGAGAAATTGACATGTTGCGGGAAGAAATTTTATCTTTGAACGTTTCTAGAACTAAACTGAAAGAAAGGATTAGCGATCTAGAAGATGAATTAAAGAAAGTCAAAGAAGCTAATGAAGCTAAGCAAGAAGCTGACGAAGAAGCCGACGTACCTATGGCTCAAAGGAAGAGATTTACTAGGGTCGAAATGGCTAGAGTTCTTATGGAACGTAATCAATATAAGGTACATACTTTTTTATTTAGTATTTTTAATATTTTCATTTTAATATTTTTATTTTTGAATAATTCTATTTAGTACCTTTTATCTAATATTCTTGATCTTTACCATCTTTTCCTAGCTCTTCTCTTCTTAATTAATAGTTCTATGTGTAATGGGAACTTCTTTGCTTTGTTTTTGAGCTGTTTGATATCTGGAGTTGCTATCTATGCAACATTCTGTATAGAGACTGTGAGGTATTGGACATCAGCTTCTATATCAGCTGGTTCCATTAACTTTACGTATTCTTGTCTTCTTACTTCTGTCTCCGTTATTTTCTCGTACCCGTTAAAGTTTAAATTCATTCTGTAATCCGGCTTCTAAATTTTTGATAAAATTCGTGACAGTCAGATGCATCAATTCCCTAATATTCTTTAGTTTTTCTTCTGAAATTGGTTTTCCGTTTGGTCATAACTTAATGAGATCTAAAAATACTTCATTTTATGAGGGGCAATTTCTTTTGGTTTCTTTTTTATGTCAATCTCTTGAAATGGAGCTTCAAAAGAAGAATTATCAGGGCAAAGGGTTTATTTTTTTCTATTCGAATATGAAGCCAGTTAATTTTGGTACCGTCAGTAGCTATTTTTCGGTTAACAATGTTTTTTCGACATTTTTTATGCCATAAAACTCAATTGATCTTATCTCAGTAACAACAAACGGCTTTTTCGTTCGGCAGCTACGCATAACGTTAATGTATTCCTCTGGTGTGTAAAGTCTCTGGTGCGTAGGGCTGATTCTATAGCAGCAAAATCCGAATCATTTGGTAAGAAGCTGTGTCCTGAATATAAAAATTTTAGTATTATATCTTCCAGTTCAGGTGTACTGTGTAAAATATATTTTAGAGATATATTAAGAAATAAGATTAAGCTTAATATAAGATGACGAACATTCGGCAACAAGTTACTTTTTACACGTTTAAGGATACAAGAACTTACTTCCTGAGCACCTCGTCCTTTCCCTATCGTCCTTTCCACTATGTATGCCAGCATTATAAACCCATAGCTGACGTTTATAAAAAACTATGTCTGTCGGGATTCTTGGCAGAGGAAAAGTCTTTTCTAGATCAAACGTAAGACATTCCGTGTGATCATTATTTTTGGCTAATAAAAAATCTTCTCTTCTTAATCTGTGCGTTTTCGGCAATCTCAAGGTGTTTGTTGTGCTTTTTTGTAGTTCTTTTTTTTATCTGGGTCGGTTTCATTATCTGCTCGAATTTTAAGACTATCCCCCTTTTTCCCTTTTTTTTTTTTAAATCTCTTCCATATGTGCGTTTTTTGGGTAATTATTGAACTCCTGAACTTGACATTCATGCGATTTTAAAGAATTCTTTAGGTACCGTCTCCTCTAAGGAGGTTGGTAATCATCACAGCTATTTTCACTTTTGAGAATGCAGCTCTGAACAAGTTGACGGAACTGCAATTATACCACTTTCTCAGATTATTGAGCCAGGAGATGCGTCTTCTTCCAATACTTCATTTTCCCTGCATTTTGGTTTGTAGCAACACATATTTATCCCCTCTCATAACGTGGCCGAGATATTGTAACTTTCTTATCTTAATCGTATTCATGATTTCCATTTCCTTTGTCATCTTTCTGAGGACCTCAACATTTGTTTGCTCAGTCTACCCAACTTATTTTTAATATTCTTCGCTAGGTCCACATCTCGAATGCTCCAAGTCGATCTCTCACCTCTTTCTTTAAGATCCAGGCCTCCACCCCATACAGCAGCAAAGAAAACACATATGCACGTAATATTCTTATTTTGAGTTGCAAACTAAGGTCTCTACTGCATAATACTTTACTCATCTTATTAAATGTTGCTCTAGCTTGTCCAATTCTCATTTTTATTTCTTCTGTGTTATTTCCATTAATAATTGTACCAAGATATCTGTATTTTTTTACTTTTTCTATAAGAACCCCTCTTATGTTTAAAATGTCTTGTTGTGTTTTGGAAATTGTCATAAATTTTGTTTTTTTAGCATTAAGCGTGATGAGTCTGCCGTTGAATTATACCAATTGTTACATTTTCGAGTGATTTTTAAGTATTTCTTCCGAATATAGATCGAACAATAAGGGGGAGAGTATGCAACCTTGCCTTATGCCTCTTTTTATCTCTACTTCCTCCGAAAGTTTTTGCCTACTCTGACTTTTGCTGTTTTGTTTAAAGTAGAGATCATTCGAAATCAATTAGAGATGAGTTATTATTCTTAAGTCTTTTTTGTCAATGTGTTTATCTTTTGGTAACTGTATAAAACGGTTATGTCGAACCTTATCGAACGCCTTATTGTAATCAATAAAACAAACATAGAATGGTTGGTTTATATCCATACATCTTTGCATGAGGACGTTAAATCCAAATAATGCCTCTCGTGTACCCATGGCATTCCTAAATCCAAATTGGGTTTCAGTGATGTCTTGTTCCACTTTTCTGAAAATTCTTAAATGTAAAATTTTTAAGAATATTTTTAGTGCGTGACTCATTAGACTACTTATATGGTGGTTATTACATTCCCTTGCATTAAGTTTTTTTATAATAATTAATGTAATAAATGTTGATTTGAGCCAATCTCACAGAATAATACCTGTATTATATTTAGTACTATATAAGTCTACTAATACATTGATCTGATCTTCTGATATTAATTTAATTATTTCAGTTGGAATTGTGTCAGGCCCCGCAGTTTTATTAGTTTTTGGCAGTTTTATTGCATGTATTATTTCAACCTTAGTTATATTTGGACTTATATTATGTTCCTCGCAATCGTTCATGCTACCTTGTTGTGTTCTGTCATTCTCAAACAATTCTTGGGCGTGTTCTCTCCATCTGTTTGCCTTTGATATCAGATATTATTTTACCATTCGTATCAACCAGAGTGTCTTATACCTGCTAATTCTTTAATTTTTTTGTGCAATTCAAAACTATCATGATTTCTCTGGAGTTCTGCTATCTCTAAACATTTGTCGTTGTACCACTTGTGTTTAGCTGCCCGTATCTATTCATATCGTTCTTCTAGCTTCTCACAATCTTCTCCATGGTGTTCTGCATTTGCAGCCACTACCTCTTTTTATCTTTAGCTAAATGAAGTAAAATATTTACAAAAAAAGAAGTTGAAACCTAACTAGGACAGCCGACAGGTAAAACAAGTCAATGAATCATATCATTTTTTAATAGGACTATACCAGACTTACCTTGATTTTGATTTTAGTAGTTTACACAAAACTAATTGGTTTTTAACACCAAAAAACGCAATGATGTGATTATTTTATCTGATTAAAACTTTATTAAGTAAAGGAATCAACCTGCCGCTTTGTAAACGTAAACAAACAGATAAAATTTTCATAACCTCTATGTGGTAGTTTCTGATTTTGCAGAATCCTACCAACCTTTAAGAAATTCGTACACTTTTTAAAACAAATCATTGCAGAAAGCTACCAACCCACTAGGTTGGACTAAAAACTCTGTGATTTACCAACCAAGTGGGCTGGTAGCCTTTTGCAAAATGGATATATAAATATATTTCCATGTGCAAGGTAAATAAGAGGGTTGATAGGTATTTGCATAATATAAATTGTTTAATGCTAGATCGATCACTTGGTAGCTTAGGGATTATAAGACAACAGAAAGCTATTTTGGGAAAGTAGATTCTTGCAAATCATAGTATTGACGATAAAAGCCGTTTTATGAGGGTTATTCAAAAATTTTAATTTTGTGGATTGGTAGGTTTTTGCATAACTACGTCCAATTGTGACATCTATAAATGTGATCTGTAAAGGCTATTTTATGTTTTTAATGGTGTCGAAATATTCAGAGATTATATAATGTTTGACACGATTTTAGGAACGTTTTATGGAACTTCAAGAAGCCGTTCGTTGGACTGAAATGTTGCGAGCGTCCAAAAGCGATGCGCCGTTCGAGAAAAATAGTAACAAGAGCATTTGGAAGTTTTTTAGTAATCTCTTTTCGGGAAACGAGCGAGTTCAGAGGCCGATGGTAGTACCTCATCTGAGGTATCAAACGACAACCAATCAAGTGACGCCTGGAATCAAAGCCCTCCCTAGGATCACTCACCACGACCTCATCGAAACAGAGATTGGTACGGAATTATGATTAAACTCGTAGTTGTATGGTTTGTACCTGCTGTCAATTTTTGGTCTGTGATATATTTAAATGATTCTGGAGAAAAATATTTTGTCGAAAATTGGTACCAAATTGTTTTAGTTGTTTTGTTTTTTGATTAACCGAAACGAATATTATAAAATATAGGTTTACCAGTTATTATATTAATTTTAATTGTGTCGAATACGTTAAAACTTTTAAAAAATTATGAAATCTCATAAATAATCTAATCAATTAATGATGAAAATATTTACGTATAGATTTAATTATTTATTACGAATTAAATGTTAAAATTTTTTTTAAGATTTTTTTTTTGCGTGTAATTTACCACATACTTTATCGTATACCACACTTAAATCATACAAAAATTTCTTTTTTTTTTTAATATTTCAATTAGTTTTCAGTTTTTTCTTCTTGTTTTTTTTTTACTGTATCATATCAGTTTTCAAATCCATAGAATAGGAACGAAGTAATTATTTTATGTAAATATGTACCGAACAAAATTCAAAATTTGTTTTGTAGTTTTTTTACTAAATCCTGGCAGGTATTTCGGAGCACCAAATATTGATAAGCTTGGTACGCACGATCGCGCCATCTCGATATCGGTATTATTCGGGGTGAAATGTCAGTCAAATTTATATCACATTTAGTATTTTTCGAAATTTAGATGCTCTTTACTAGGTCGATATCAGAGCGGAGCGGGAGCGATGGTGTGTACAAAGCAATAAATTATTTCAATATTTGTACAACATTGTACAATATTGAGAACCATTTCTCAGTTTCGACTTAAATTCAACCACAATTTTAGTTTAAGTGTACTTTATGTACAATTGTTCCGTTATTATTGTGGATAATTCTGTGAATCCACTACTTTCAGATATTTTTACAAAAATAGACAATGTTCACAGCATCCAGCTTTGAAAAAAATTTCAACAATGATTTAAATCTACGGGGTGTGCTAAAAAAATACATGACGGTCAAGTATTTCGCGAAATTTACATCAGATCGAAACAGACGTTCAGAACTTTTTCACTATTTTCAAAAATCTATCGAATGAGACCAAATACGACCACCCAGTTCCAGTAAGAAGGGGGGCATCTTTAAAATCTTAAATGGGAACCCCTTGAAAAGTAAATAACTTTTAACAACACTAGGAATTCCAAGATTCCCTACTTGGCGAAACTTAAATCTAATACCGTCTTTCTGTTTAAATAACTATTTTTTTGAAACGTTTTTGTCGAATTGTTGGTAGATGTCGCGATAATATGGTATAAGTCTAATACCTCGACAAATGCACTTCTAAGTGGACAACCAAAAAACTGTTTTTAATTTTTTTAAAAATTTATCGAATGACATTAAACATGACCCACTACCCTAGGAGGTGGGGCGGGGAGCGACTTTAAAATCTTAAATGGAAACATTTTTTATTGCAAATTCGGATAGTACGTGCAACAGTAAACAAGTTTTATCTGATTTTTTCATTTGTAAAAGATGGCGCTATAATCGCAGAATAAATAACAAATCAGAAGTCGGTATAACGAATCAGAGGTCAATACAGTATCAGAAGTCTTCAAACTAGTTTTTATGGTACTGAATACAGTTTTTTTACGTAGAATCTGAACCTGCAATAAAAAAGGGAGATTTCTATTTAGAATTTCAAAGTTGGCCCCCGCCCCTGCCACAGTGTTTAATATGTAATATACACATGTTTTTTAGTTTTATATTTAACAGTGTATTTTTCGAGCTATTAGACCGTTTTCATAATTTTCGTATCACGATAAATCTTTTCCCGATTATAGCTGCCCCTATCAACAATTCGTAAACATTTTTCGAATACAACTTAATTTTTTCATTAGATATCCAAATCGGCAATGAAAAAATAACAGTAAAAAATAGCAAAAGTAAAGTAAAAAAGCAAACTTGAATCAAAAATGGAGATTCCTATTTAAGATTTTTTGGTTTTTAAGTTGCCCCCGATCCCACCCATAGCAGGTCGGTCTGAAGGGCTTCCCGTCAATCATAGGAATTGTCAAACGGGCTATAGGAAACTCAATGGGAAATTCTAAATTGTTAAATTCCTGCTTCTTTAATTATTTTAAGTCAAAAGTCATAGGAAACTATTTGTAGAGGACTGAAATCTGTATTAAAAACAAATGTTAAAATTGTTTTACGAACGTATCTAAACGTATCTTTCGATCTCGGAGACCACTTATTGTTAAAGTTAGGTCCTGATATCCTGAATTTATTGTCCTGAATCAAACAATAATGAAAGCTGTTTTTAAGGAATTCCTTAACTTCCCAGTTATTGTGTGCAGGGCATCCATCCATTCGAAACCAAATTTCTTCTTCATCTGAAGCTATTTCTGCAAGCTTCGGTAAAATCTCTTCTTGTAGCAAGTCTAAAAACTCTTTTGAATTTAAATTTTTATGGTCCTCATAGAAAATGATCCAATAATATTGTGTCTAAATATTCCTAACCAGACATTTTTTTTTTTGACGATAATGGCTTTCAAAAATATCATCAGCCTTTCTTGTCGTCCAAATCCTATAATTTTGAACATTGGGTTCATTATTTAATGTAAATGTACATTCATCAAAAAAACAAAAATTAAAGAAAAAATTGTCTGCATTAGCCCTCTCCAAAATTTCATAACAAAATTCCGCTCATCTCTAAGCATCTCCTTCTCTTAGTTCTTGATAACATTGAAATTTATATGAACGGAATTTATTCCTTTTCAAAAATTTTAAGGCCGTAGCATTATGAATATTAAACTGGTCTGCAATAGTCCGAGAAATTATAGAACCTAAGGTCTTTTAAACCTTAGATTTTCTACTATAGTAAAATTCATTAAGCGGTGCAGGAAAATATAAACATTAAATCGTGTCCGAACTGGTATGAACCGCCGATAACATCGCCAGACGAAATAAAGATGGACATTCCGGTTAGTTTTTTAAATATTTTTGAAGAACTGTTACTTGCATTTATGCATAAAATATTCATTAATTTTATAAATCGGAGTATTTTTTCACTTACTTTGTATTCAGTGATAACATTAATTTATTTACTATGCAATAAACACGAATATTTGAGAAAAGAAAAAAAATAATAAAGTGTCATAATTATACTGTTACTTATCGGAACGAGTAGACTCATTTGGAACATCTTTAACAATTATCTGTTAAATTTATCGTTGTTTATATGCCCTGCACCGCTTACTGGAATAAGGTATAGTGCTTTATAATAAATTTATTTCATCTTGATATTCTAAATGTCTTGGTACCTTAGCAATATTGTTTGTACAGGTACAATTAGAAATCACGGTCCCAGTATTTTAAAAAATTTGTAAAATCCTTTGAATTGTTGAATGACTTGGAATTAGTCTATTGGGTTATTTTACGCTAAATAAAGAACTGACACTTCGCGCAATTTTACCTGAATAATACATTTTTATCATTGCTACTATAGGCTATTCCACGAATATACGACTGTTTTGGTTTACTGCGACAACGAATATTTTACTGTGCAAGTAGAAGTATGAAGGTCAATTAGTCTAATCATTATTCCAATAAAAAAGGGTTTACTAGTATGACATCTAAACTAAAATTATTTCAGTTAAAATCTACAAATAAATACAATGACGTCTATGAAGCCAAATGTGTTCATCAGACATTTGGGTAAGCTTTCCGTGAAATGTACACACCAAAGAGGCGTGCCGGGTTTCTTTGATATAACACATTTTATTAATTTATTAGGTATTATAACTGTAATAAAAAGAAATATACTATTTTTAATATAAATGAAAAGAAATTGGCAGAAATTGGTAGAAGAATAAGAGAAAAAGTGAATAAGTAAGATTTTTTGTTTTTTTAATATTAATTGAATATTCGACTAAAAAATTTATACTATTTGATCACTTAAGTACTGTTACATTTCGTTTAAATTACATAATTCTAAAACCAACTTGTTTACAATGAAATAATTGAAATGAAAAAATAAACTCCATGATAGTAATTATATTATTATTTAATATTAATATAATTACATATTAAATCTATAAAATAATTATATTAAATCTGAATTACAACTGTTTTATAAACTATTAACTTTATATTTATATCATGACTTCATATTTAAATCTAAGGTTTATATCTGTCGTAACAGTATTTTAAAAATGGGTAGAATTTATTATTGTACAATTCAGTACATTGGACCAATTGAATCGACACCTTAAAGCGAATTTAAAACAGTCGTACATTCGTGAAATGGAGTATATCTCCTCAATTGAGTACATTTTTTAATCAATTTTATTTAAAAAAAAACATTTGTTTTTATTCAATAAATCATAAAATAAAAATTTTGACCAAACTCAACACGTCTTATACATTCTTGCAGTACGGGTGGCCTGAAAAATGTATTATACTTTTGCATAATTTTGGAATACAGATTTCAGTCTCCTACAAATAGTTTCCCATGACTTTTGGCGTAGGGAAGCAGGAATTCAACAATTTATAATTTCCCATGGTCCGTTTGACGATTCACCACTCTATAATCGTCATATATAAAATCACTTTTTTAACTTTAACGGCGACTTAAGTATTGGTGCCGTTTTATACCCATAGTTGAGTGAGTCATCTACAGGGTCCACTCGTTCGGGTTATTGTTACAAAATTAGCGACCACGAACGAGCATGCTGTTCTACAACGGCAAGTTCTCACCGCCTATCTATGCGGAACTAATTAGGTGATAGTACACTTATGAAAGGTTTACTTAAAAAGGTGCGTTGTCTTCTGAAATGGCTGCCCATCACTGCCAGATAAATTGTTCGAATCCTACAAAAATTAGTTTTTTTAAAGGAGGTATACGAAGTGCCAAAGCTATAGTATAAGTACCTAAAAAAAAGTGTACAAAGAAAGTTAATTTTGGTTTTAAAGAAAATAAATTGTTTTTTTATTTGTCTATAACACTATTGTATTTATATTTATTTGATAGTTTATATTTGACATTTATGGAACAAAGCACCACTCACATTGATTCATAGCAAAAGGTTGTAAGTTTTAGTCTTGAATTATGTGAAGTCTGGATCAAACATTAATTTTTAATTTACATAATTCAACACAGAACTCGTTGGTCTTGGATATAATTGAGCATTCAGTTTGTACAAATCGAGAAAAGTCAGTCTCTATCCTCATTATTGATTCTTCCGCTCAAGTAGTAATTTCTCTTATAAGGAATGCATATGGTTTAATAACTATACAGCAAACACCAAATGTACTAAACTTTTGTTCAGTAGATTGTACAAGGACCTTTTTTTGTGATGTTGGTAGGTTCAAATCACAATCCTAACGATTTCAGACGGTTACATGAATTGATTCACAGTGAACTTTAAAAAGGACATAATATCGAAAAACTTCACTCCTAACAGCACATTGCAGAGTATATTTCTCAGCATTCTCCTTTATTCGAATTTTGATCTTCTGAGAGTGATTCCATTACATCCCAAGTACAAAACTTTTTATTTTTATTCTAGTCTGTTATTCTAGTCATATAACTATATACAAATATATTCTTGTTTTAATTTTTTACAATTTACTATTTTAATTGTTTTTATTGGGAATAAGCCACAATTTTACAATAAAATCAGTTTATTTGTTGCTTTATATTTCTGTATAAGTAATTACCTACGGTTAACCTTCTCTAGTTGGGCAATGTCTGTATATCTGAGATTTTTGTTTATCTCGCCATTGATACCATCAGTTGATCTTATACAGCTATCTTTTTTTTCGGAGTGCAAATTGTAAACAGTAAAGGTGAAACTATATAACCCTGTTTGACTCTTTTCTTTATGCAACATTTTTTGGAAAACTTCTGTGTGTATAAAAAATATGTTCAGTTCTATAAAAACAAAACTGTTTTCTTGTGGCGTGTCTAAAGTTAAATATTATGTTGATATGGGATTATATTGTTTCTAATGAAAATTATATTTTACAATTTGTATTTGAAATTTCTATTTCCACTCCGGAAATGGTTTCCAAAAAAGATTATTTTAAGTTAGTAATATGTTATTATAACGAAAAGTTGTTTGGAGGTTATTGTTTTCAAACTGATGGTTAACTTACTTGACCTCAGATCTTGTAGGCATATACAGGTATATAGACAATTTTGAGGGTGATGCAGTACCCCAGGATAATATCAAAATCTGATTGTTTTGTTTGACTATATATTAGTCTTTATATATTATGTTTATGTGTTGTGATTTCTATATGTATTGTATATAATTGTAGATAATGTGACACTGACTTTCTATTAGTTCACTAATCTTGTATTGCTTGTTGCTGACTTCTTTTAGTATTGCCAACCAGAGCTTGCTACATTGGGCTGATGGGTTTGCTACACATTTTTCTTCATTAAGATTTGGACTGCTTCTTTATTTTTCTCTTTTTCATGACTATTAATGCATCTTTCCGTTGTACTCTGCACTTATTGCCTCAAGCATGTTTGCATATCTGTGATTTGTCGAAGCCTTTGTTTTTTATGTATATTTCATGCTCGTTTATCCTGACACTTAGTGGTCTTGCGGTTTCACCCACATAAAAAAGTAAAACACCTCGGCGGCATTCAAAACAAAAAATAAACTCTATTAATTCTATTCTATTCCATCCAAAACCAAACCTAACAACACACAAGAGAGATTAAAGAATTCAATACAGTAGATAATATAGAAATGAAACAAGAAAATGGTTTCAAAACTATATGATTATGGATCTCTAATTACTTTTTTGTTGCTGGTGATAACCTCTACGTATTATCGTCATGAGTGATGTGATGAAAGACGACTAAAAACTAAAAATTGCCCTTTCAGGTTATATCACAGAACGTTTTCGGAGTAAAAAGTCCATCATCAGTGCAGTTACCAGGTATACATGAAGGAAGCCACTAAATATGAGGCTAAAAACCCTTTAAATGAATAAACCCATTAATTAATTAAGAAAGTTAACATAAATTAAAGGTTTTTTACCCTCATATCTAATGGCTTGCCTCATGTATACCTGGTAACTGCACTAATTATGAAATAATTAGTCCGAAAACGTTATGTGATGTATCCCGAAAGAACAATTATTTTATAAAGGATTTTTTATATAAAAGTTTTTATGGTTCATGGTATACAGCCAACCACAGGAATTTCATTTCGGAAAGAACGTTGATTTTCTTGTAAATTCGAAAACGTAGGAACACTGTGGGTTCTCAGTCTTACACGGCTCATACATTTCCTTTAGAACTTATTTCATCTATTTTTAATTCGATGATCAAGATAAAATTGTAAATAATAATGTACAATTTAGAGTTATAATTTTAATTTGTAACTCATAGTGATTTATAATAATCTGTGATAATCTTGTTGAATTTCATCGAAATATTTGTAGTGATTGTTTTAACTTTCAACAAGTATCATTAAAAAAATATATTTAATTGATCCAGACTTCAAAATGGTCCTACAGTTTGAGAAAGCACTGATATCTGAGACTATGTAGGTAGAGTGAGATTATATAGTATATGTAATTTTCTATTATAATTACTCTCTGTAATAACTATTTTATGATATATATGTATATTATGTATATGGATCGTTAGATCTGACGAACAACGATGCTATTTTCATACACATATTGTTATATTAAGGTAAAGTTTTAATGGCTGTTTTCGTAAATGTATATCATTTTTACTAACCAATGGACCATTAACTGTAACAGCTACTGAAATGTTTTACAAGTGGTATAAATAAATTAACTGGCTTCAATTTTCCTTTTTCGTTATAATTGTCTTACAACATTTTTTATTTAGTCAAGTGAATCATCTACTTGAAACTTTTCAATAACATAAAACAACACAAAATGTCAATATTAGATTAGGTTAGGTACTTTTCTTACAAACTTACAGAAATTTAAGGATCGAAATAAGTAATAGAAATAAATATTCATTAAATTTGTATTATCCGTCGAAATACTGCTGCACAGATCCAATTTGTATTAGTAAGCAGAAATAATGTGTACTTATCCAGTTAGTTTTTTCTAGTTTTCTCCTAACCAGATATAACGTAACTTTTATGTGAGATCTGGTAATAACATCCCTAACACAGGATATTTAATTTATTAACGAGGAAACGTAAGTTTGTTTACTGTGTAAGAGAGATAAACCCCCCCTCTCTAGAGAGGGGGGTGGGTGAGGAAGAAAGATGAGAGCGGTATTTGAGCATTCAAGGCTATTGTTCACTGCCAGGTACGACTAGACTACGAGTGAATAGGGGAATGTTAGTAAATCTACAGTATTCAACCGTTATCAATATTTAACCGTTCCCATTTTAATTTGTCTCTTGCTACATGTTGCCACTCTCTCCCCACCTTTTATTTCACACCTTCCAGCCTTTATGCAACCTAAGCCTCCCCTGCATAATGCGTTTAGTCCGCTTGGTATTATCTTGTCTGGAAACATGTCTACTCAAGATTACTTCAAGTCAGCAGTGCGTTGTATTACGTCTGCTACGAATTTCTTCATTGAAGACGCGGAAGACACTGTGTTACTCTCATTTTGTTTGCCGTCTTTATGGTCAATGTAATTGTCTCTAGACTGTATGTCATCAATGGAAAGATGCAATAATTGAAAACTTCGGTCTTTTATGGTAATATTATTGTTCTTCAGGACAATTATTCTAAGTTTGCCAACGACAGTATACGGAGCTTTTCATACGGATTCTCAAAAATATTTTTCTTCGTTAGATTCATATTCAAACCTATTCTTTCTGAAACAGTTCTTAATTCTGAAAGCACTTCTTGTAGCTGGTTGAGACATATCGTCCTTCAATATTCAAACCTTTTTGCTCCCAGTAAATCTGCTTGGAAACGTCCTCTAGAGCCAATGTGAATTACTTCACATGAAATCGTGTCACCTTGTCTCACTCGGCCCTGAATGTATATTTTGTGTTCTCGTCATTTTTATTTCTAATTAACGCTTTCTATGTATTTTGTCAGGTTATTGTATCTGGAATCTATCCTCGCATTATCCATTGCCTCGAATATGGCCCACAGTTCGAATGTTCAAATTGAGTAATGGGTAGATACCATGGACGTATAAACATAGATGGACACAGCAATACGATACCTTTAACACACAATGTTTTGAAGCTTCGATAGAATGTGATGCTTCCGCAATGAGTATAAGCGTGCTTGAATATTTACTCGCGGGTAATTATTCAGATTTTAAAAATTGGAAGTACCTAGTAATAATGTATAAAAACACGTTCAAAGAATTAAAAAAAAAACGAGAATTTAACTATTAACAAATCACGTCTTTATAGAAAAATTAAAATACAATTTTATTATATCTTATTGAATACATTAATGAACATGAATAAACCCAATGGTACGCCTATTAAAATGTAAACAAACACGCTTTTTCATTTCCTCATCCTAAATTTTATGTACTTACAAATGAAATGAAAGACCGGGATGTAAATATTTCGTTTATATAATTTCACTTTTCACAAATATCACTCAAAATACAGCCAAAATTATCTAAAAACAATTTTTCTTATTTCCTCAATCGTTGTAAACAAACATGGAATAGCATTTGAAGTTTGACGTAGAACCGTAAAACAGAGAAATGTAAACAACCGTTGCCATTTATAAATAGTTTTCAGTGCTTCTAAATATAAAATAATTTATTGATATCTATTATACGCTATTATTAAATGATAATGCACACTATGTGCACACTTGATATTTTGATTACAATTAGATATATTAATATAACCAATAAATTATTATTTTGGTTTGATAGCACCTGTAGAGTATAAAATACGGAGTAATATTTTCAGTGACTCGCGAATAAGAATTTTTAATAAAAAAACGTGACAACAGTTGGAGGTGCTGAGAATGTGACATATTCAAATAATTTTGACTTCACAATTTTATGTAAATAACTGAGTCCATCTGTGTTTATACGTCCATGGTAGATACCCTCTATGATCCCGGTGAAGGGTAGATCTACTTCAGGGAAGAGAGAGCCTTGGTTCTCTCCAAATTCCCATTACCTGGGGGAAATGTCCTGACCTTCTCTCCTATCTCAAATCATACTTAAAGTTAACCTACTTGCCTACCTATCCTACAACCCGTCTAGCCAGCGTGAAGGATTAAGACTATTAAACCACCAAATGGCGAACATTTTTGTTAGTTGAAATAATTTTTTCAATCTGGGAACTTTCACTGATTTAAAGAAAAAAATCGAAGTAGCCGACAATTATTATCTACTGTTACATAAATTTTAAAAAAATTCGTACAGTTCTAGATAGAAACTAGAAGATTACGATCTCATATATTGCTTAAAATGTATTTATGTATCAATCTTTCTTTTGAAATACTTTAAATCGGTGTAACATTAAACACAGTCTTTAATAAAACAGTAACACTTCAACGGAAGCGCCTCTGAATGGATGCTCAACTTCCAAAGGTATGGTCGATGGGAGGAATCTGGTGACTACACATGAAAATACATCATTCCGCGCTAATTATAATTGGTGTTTGCTGTACACCTTATGGACAAGATTCGTTATAATTTTACTGTCATTTCAACATATTAAATTACTTACAGAATAATAAATAAAATGGAAGCACGGGAAGACATCAGCGGATTGTCAATAGACCTGTGAAAAATATAGTATGTGGCAAAGTTAACAGTCTATTGGTACCATTACGAAACCAGCCATTAATCTCATATAATCATGTTCATATTATAAAATGTATTTATTTAGTAACAATCATTCATTCGTTAAGCACTTATGTAGCGAAAGATATCTACACCAATACATACCAAAACATTATTCATATACACTAAGGCTAAACTGAATGAAAAACCACTTAAATATAAACACGGATTGTTGGTTATATTATTGTTATACATTAAGATTTATGAAGTAGTAATGAGTAATAATGAGAATGAGTAGTACGGTGAGACATAAACCGGAACACGTATATCTAGTTGTAACTCATTTAAAGCTCAGTCTTCAAATATTTCTTAAGCGTTTCGTTCGTTGATTACAATTTGCAATATTTATCTTGATAAAGATATTTTAACTTGTTCCTTGTTCAAGAACTTGTTTTAATAAGTTTTGACTATTTTTTTGCAACTTTTTCATTCTTCAATAGGGTGGTAGGGCGATATTTTATGTAAACATTATTTTATAAATTCTATTCTATTCTATTCTGATTTTTTTGTTCTACTATACATAATGATAGTAAAAATTCACAGTAATCGACTGAAGAATCTGCCATTTGATATATTTATACCGATGTTTATTAAAACTAATCAGTTCGGCCACTCCTAAAGTTTTTATAATTTCAGATTATTCTTAAAACATACCTAGTATAAAGTTTTACTAGTGTAAAGTAAGTTTTATTGCAGCAACTTTCTTATGAAAATTTTAAGAATTTTTGTCTCATTAGTCGATATTTCCGACTGAATTGCTCTTAAAGAGCTCTATCTCCACTTGTTGTTATGATTCTTTTGCTAACATTTTGAAATTTTATTCTAAAGGTATCTTTCGTGATTACGAATATGCTAGTTCGTTCCCTTGTATTTCTTGGCATCTCTTTATCCTATGTTATACGTGACAGAAGGCACATTATCTCATGAAGTTATTAAGGAAATTCTTATAGTTTTTTAAGAGTTGTTATTTGCTAAATATCGCCAAAATCGCTGTCGGTGCAGTTTTTTTTTTCGTTCTCTAGCCAGCATTCTTAATTATTTCATCGGTGTAGATTGTGGATGTAAATACTTGTAACACAAATTTTACCAAACTTTAACATTCTTCTTTTTGTACTTGTAAATATGACGATCTTTTAATTCCGTTGCTAAGCTATTTCTTGAAGACGAAGACCACTTATTTCTGTATCTTTTTGGTGATCTTCCCGGTGGTGGACATTTAATGTAATTATTGTTAGCCTGTGCTCCTCCATCCTTTTTACATGGTTGTATCATTTTTTTCGTCTTTGCCTACCTCATCTCACTACATCTTGTACGCCGCATATATATACAATGTTCACTGCTGATGTTATCTCTTACTCTTCTTGTTGTCCCTGATATTGCTATTAGTAGTTGATCATTACTGGTGTTTAATGACCGATAACGTGTCTTAAACATTCAGATATGGCTGCAGCCTTATTTGTCTACCATTTTCCATGCTGTGAATTTAATTTTTATTTCAAGAGCTATCGTTTTAGTTAGTTCCATGCACACTTTTTGACCTATCGATTTGTTTATTTTTTAAATGTACTATTTTTTTGACTGCTAGTTAATAATATTTGTGATGCCCAGCAACAGATGTCTACATTTACTTTGAGCTTAAACGAATTTTGTTTGTTGATCTATTGACAATTTTTGCTTATTAATGAATAATATAGGTTTATTTATTTGTATGAGGCTAATTAACATCTTCCTACATCTTTTTAATACACTGTATACATTCTATTTTAAGAAATTAACAATAGTGTCTATGTTGAAGATCGGAATTTTCATATTATCGCTTAAGTTTTTCATTTTGTTACCTTAGAAAACATTTTTGTTAATTTTTAATTTTTTAAACTAAACAAACTTGCCGTTTGCTGTGATAATACTACCTAAGATGAATAATTGAGAACATAGTTTCGATATCATTATGATATAGCAAATGCGGTTGTTAAAAAATGAAAGAATTATTTAAAATGGGACTACTCTACAAATTATTGTCTAGAAAAGTACAAACGCACTACTGTAATCTACCTATAACGAATATTGATATCGAAACCATTTTCAAAATTTTTAAACACAAGTTTTTATCAAATGCAAAATAAGGAAATTATTAATATTCTTTTAATTTTTTATGTTAACATAACTTTTCTTATTATCTTTCTTACAATTTATATAGTACTTCAGAAATAGGCACATTTCTTAATGTTCCAAATTTATAAAGCGTCATATTTGACTACGTGAAACATTCGATTATCTCTTAGGATGCGTTTCTTTTTACTGTTTTCTAATATTTGCTGATCTTGAACCTATATCTGGGTTACAGCTTCAATTAATTTTGTTTTTGTTGTGCAATCTATTGTATGTAGTGTAACTTTTACAATAATCAACCATTTTTTAACATTATTAAGATCCGTTATATTTCCTGATCGTTCGTGGCAGGATATGTTTTTGTTCTTGAAATACTTTCATCATGATTTTGGACATATAATGGTGTTGAATCTGGTAACTATTGGCATTAACTTTTTTGTCATTAACTGTTTTTTACAGTCCGATTATTCGGACTGTTCCATTCCAAAATCAAGATGATTCCATCATGATTTTTAACATATAATGGTGTTGAATCTGGTAACTATTGGCATAAACTTTTCTGTCAATAACTGTTTTTACAGTCCGATTATTTTTCTCACACTTTCTATAACTTGTTTTTTTTTTTACAGAAGAGTTGTCAACAATATCTCCGGCATGTGTTGCCAAAATCGAGATTTAATTTACCTTAAATTTTGTATTTATTTTTTTTTAACTATTTTTTATAACCCTTTAACTTATAGCATACACCTTAGCAATATGTCTTTGGGTAATTGATGTGTGCATTAAAAGCAACGATCTTAGTTTTTGGTACACAAAATATATTTTTTGCCAATTGGTATTATTCTTTCATCATCCCAAAAGTGAATAACTGTTTTTGCGGTCTGACTGTGTTTCTTTCACTTTGTGTATAAGTTGTTTTAGTACAGTGGTGCCATAAATATAAATCCAACGTCTGCTAAATCTTGCTGAAATTCTTGGGCTTGTTTTCCTATGGTTTAACTTACATTCACTTATTAGAAAAAAATCATCCCTTACTCACCTTCCATATTTGTTTGCTAATCACTTATTAAAAAAAATCTTCATCCCTTGCTCACCTTCTATATTTTTGCTTTCTGTTTATCTCGTTGAGAATATGTCCTTAAGTGATTGATGTGTCTTTACGTAACCCCCTTAGTATGCATTTTGAAAGTCCTGGTTCCGCTTACTGTTCGTTCTTTGCACATGTATGACATTAATCATGAATTATTTTTTAAATGATGTCTCTTTTCACTCACATAACCTAGAACCATAACTTTAAACCGCTTTCGTCTACAACAGAATATATGAAACAAAGACAGCCAGAAAGAGCTGTCATTTGATAATGGGAATTTCTAGTTTTGATAATGTCAAAATTGCGTTCTTGTTTATTACTAGTTTTCTTATTACTTATAAGTTATAATTTTTTTAGAAAGAAGAAATTCTTTGAAGAGAACTTCAAAACAAAGTTTAACTTTGTACCTTAGTATTCACTTTCTGGAAAAAAGCACTTATTTATAAGTTAATAATGAGATTATATATCATTTCTGAAGCTTTTTAAGAAATTATTGATTTGAATTCTCAGATTTTATCCCCTATATTGTTTTGCTTCTAACGGAATATAGAATATCATTTAAAATTAGTTTGTGAGTTTGAATTAAACCACTTTGCCAAAATCGTTCTGGTTTACTATATTTTATAAGATTTTTCAAATCTTTTATGAAGGTAACAATACTAATTAATTTAATTCTCTTGCACATTTAATTTCGGATGAATGAATCTTATTTTTAATATAGATAATTAACACACTTAGTGCCTTACTATAATAGTTAATTGCGTGGTAACAGTAAATAAATATAGTTAATATAATAACGTTTTTGAACTAACGTCATGTCCAATTGGTGTTTTTTTGATTGTTGTGCATTAATTATTGGACAATATTGGCTCAAAGCTATAAACTTTTTTAAATGATTTGATAAGGATTTTGACAGTAAATAAGACTATTTTATAAATTCTTTTGTATAAAGCAGTAAGGCGGACAAAATGAACGTGTTCACTCTTTAAAACGATTTTACACGACGGGCATGATGTGCAATGCAAATAAGGGTTCTTTTGAGAGTTTCAGAAATTAATTCAGGGTATGTGTATATATTATTTGATGATTTTTACATTTAACATTGTGATTTGGAACATTGGATTTGTTTACATACAACATCTTTTGTCTTTTTTGTCTTTCTCTAAATAAAATTAAATCACTTTTATTATAATCATTTTAAAAAGACAATCCTCATCACAGTCTTACAATCCAAACACAGGGGCGTTTTGAAAATCCTATTCTGAGGTAGATTATTCCTCTTTATCCTTTACAAAGCTAGTGTAGTTGTAGTCATTTACCGCCTCTCTATATCTGTTTTTTATAAATCAACACTATGATTCCTTCGTTCCATTTATCTGGCAATATTTTGTATCCATATTTGTTGTATTTGCCAGTTTATTTCTTTGTGTAATCGTGTTACTCCATATTGTGTTAATTCCTCCGCTAATACTCACTCTTATTTTAAGAAGATACATATTTGCAGACTATTGCTCAATTATAGTTGCATTGAATTGTCGTAGTGTAATAGTTTCCACTTATTTTTGGAAATTCAGTGTTGGTGAATTAGGTTAGAACTTCAAGAATCAGTCTTATTTTGCTAATTTCATAAACTCTCTTAAAAATTATTGATCTATTTACCTCTTAATAATGCACCTACAATTATTAGACCCGGCAGTTAGTCATCCGTGAAAGTGAAAGAATATTGGTTTTCATTTTTTGCATTTGGGTATGTTTTGATTTAACACATTAAGACTTAAGTCTAGTCCCTTGTAAATAACATAGTTACCAAATGTAATACAACTAGCACATGTTTGTGTCTGTTAATAAATTTGTTAAATATTCTTATTGTTTTATTTGTTTTTGTTTTTTATTATTTTGTATTACGTAGGAGCCAATCAATTGTAAAAACTGGTGTACACAGAGAAAGATTGACAGTAGTTACAAAATGTAAGTACTACTTTGAAAAATATCATTAGGGGTAATAAATAATTCCATTTTTAGGTTCGGACAAATTGGTTCTACGAAAAGCGTTGGAAAGAAAGGACCAATACAGACAAGTGAGGGCGCACGTGAAAAAGGAAGACGGCAGGTTACAAGCTTATGGATGGAGCCTGCCTGGTAAAGTAGGTTCGGCCAATTCGCAAGGACGACAAAGTAGCGGAGGAGTTCCTGTTCCGGTACCAGTCTATTGTCGACCGTTAGCAGAGACTACGCCAGAAATGAAAATTTGGTGCGCAGCCGGAGTCAATTTGATGGGAGGATATACCAAAGATGGAGGATTAATGGTAAGTTAAGGGGTTAGATATACAGTAAATTAATTTTAGAGCAGATATACCTTACATAGCACCAAATGTTAAATATTCTATAATATCCACCATAAGACAAATGTACATAATATAGATTTTAATTAATAAATCACGGAAGAACAGAAAGGTGCAAGATTACCTATTGGTCCTTCTGCATATCCATAGCAAATATGCCCTTCCCGCGGTATTACAGTCACTATTGCTCTACATGTTAATGTCAATATCTTTGAAGAGACGTTGTTGATTTTTAATCTCTGCAAGAACGGATATTTTCGTTCTTGCGAATGATGCTACCATTTCAGGTTTCGGAGGCATAACTAAGTATTGGAAAAAAAAAAAACAGTTTTCTTATTAAAATAATCTTAGTATTTTTGTTTTATGTGTGTATATATTTTGTATGGTCAATAATCAACAAGAATCTACAACCAGATTAGATGACAAGCATGCAAGGTGGAAAATATAGGCGACTTGATACTAAATAGGAAGAAAGAGTGGAACAATTACGTAAGCAGAATGGCAGACGATGGGGTAGTCAAAATAGCAAGAGACAGATCACTTGACAGGAGTGAAGCCAGGATAGAAGTGTAGATCGACCACGGAAAAGATAGAGTGACAATATGATATGAAGGCACAATCCAAGGAAACAGAAAGAGTTTTCCATATTTTGGTCAAATTTCCTTTCGTCAGAAGGAATATATATTACACAATCTCACGATGACTCGCCAGTTACGCTTTCAAGGCTTTTTCGTATTCAAATAAACGGAGATACATAAAACCGTTTTAATATTATACATAATAAGGTACATAAATGGAGCGTTATCCATAACAGTAACAGATCGTGGTTCGATTTTTAACAGAATATCTGAAAACCATTTTTCATAATGATCTGCTTCCATTTGCTCATAGTAACCTCCAGTATTATTCTGCTATTTGTTTCAGATATTTTTTGCGCCATAACATGATTTCTTCTTTTTTAACAAGGCTACTATTACTCTTTCTTGTTTAAATACCCAAAGTTCATTTCACGTCTTGATATTTTTGCCATATTTTCATCAGCATTTTTTTTATAGTTTGTAATCCTTTTTTAAATAAAATTCATGTAATGCATGACGAATTGCCAGTTTGGTTGTATCATCCAATTTTATTTGTTTTCTTGTCTCAACCAAGCATGTATTATTATCGTTTGTTTCATCGTCTGTTTTAATTACTCTGTACACACTAGCTTCTGAAACTTTTGCCATGATACTACATAATGTAACCTAATGGCTCACATTTTTATTTTGTTCTCTGGCTCGAAGTCCTTCAAACACATTTCCGATCATAGTTTTTTCGTCGGGTATTAAATTTTGACGTTTCTTTTTGATATATACGGTTCACTATTACTACTGTCAGTCATATTTATTATTTGTCACCAAATTGAATTAAATTTAGATTACTCATAATTCACCAAAAGTAAACGTTAAAACGCCTTCCACTAATAATACTACAAAAAATTATTTCTCTGCTTTATGAAAAGAAGCAATAAAAGAGCTCCCGAACAATGGCGTTGTTGCTAGTTACATCGCCTTACCTTCCACTAAAAATACTAAAAACAATTCTGTTCTCTGCTTTATGAAACCCCCGTCAGTGCGCTTATGAAATAGACTCATAGAACAGACATTAAAAAACGAGCTTCCCGAACAATGGCGTTATTGCCAGTTACATCGCCTTAATTTGCGACAACATTTTTTATCTCAGACATTATCTACCGTTAGAGAAAGATATAAGCTGCAACATTGCAGATAACTTCAATTTAATTCATAGACGCTGACAACCTTACATTTTCCCTAGAACCCAAATCTTTTCCAAAACATTTGAACATTTTAAAAATAGACCAGTCAAATTATTGAAAGTATTTAATATTAATCGAAATCTCTTGTATCTGAACGTATATTCTTTGAACAGTCAGAAGAAGATTTTTGTCAATGTTTAAGAGATTAAATTGATTCCGCAATAATTCACTAATTTATATATTAGATATCAGATATTAGATATTTATTAGATATTATTAAATTTTCTCCTATTGTCGGTATTCTGACAACAAAAAATATTTTTTTCTAAAGGGTAAACGTCCAATTCTACTGGCCTATAAAAACTGACAACAAAACGGACAAAACCGATAAGTGACGACACCATCTTACTTCGTCGTTCCTTTTGTTTCAGTCTTACAATTACAAATATTAACGCTACAACACTATCTTTTAAGTGAGGGGAAGTATTTGAGAGCTGCTATATTCTTTATTGTTTTTTTTTTTATTTTTAGTAATTATTCTCTTTACTTTATTAAGTTTGCTGTAAACGTTCCGTATATTTTGCTGTAAGATAGTATTCCATAGTATTCCATAACGCATATTGTTAGTTGTGCTATATGACAGGAGTCGTTGTCCTAGCTCATTCCTGTTTCCGATGTCAAAATTCCTAACATAGTTATCATCACCGTCTAATTGCTGTTCCGTCTTAGCGGTGAAGTCTCCGAGAATGATATTTCATGACAGATTTTATTTTGTGTTGATTCGATTAGGTTGCAGATCTCTTCCTCTTTTGCTGTAGATGTAAGAGCATAAACTTGAATAATTGCAATAGACATCATCATTAATATTGTTTTTAATCAGTACGGCAACTCCGTTGTGATTATGATTTTCTGTACTTGAATTATATAACGTAATCTTCATGAAAACTATCCTTGTCCATATCAGAATATCACGACTAAATCTTTCAACATTATGGTACATATTGTAATGATTTATTTTAGTTTTTTAACACTAACTTAAAACAAGTAATGATATTTATTACTTAACGCTGCAAGTTTATTTCTTAGACTAACTCTACCATTTAATTTATATGTATTTATACTTCATCTAATTTACATAACGATGCACGTCATTATCTACATCAGAGATCGAAGTTGACATAGTTGCCAAAGTATAAAAAATCCTTACTCCATTTTAAATCAAAGAGATCACATAATTATTGCAAATGTATTACCATCTCTTTATAACGACTATTTAAATTCTTACGTGACATTTTTTAAATAAAACACACTAATATTGTTCTAAAAAGAACAGATTTTATTAAATAGGTAAAAATATAAAACAAGAGGTATTCACTTTAAAAACATTAATAGAAATTTTTAAATATTATTTCTACGCGTAGGTATATAATAAAATATGTCTAGTGGATGTAATGCCAGTGTACTCGGCAAACGGTAAAAAAGAACACACCTATCGCCTAAATATTTCGGGTTTGCATCATGTGACGTCACGGGCTATGACGCCGATGACGTGCATCGGTATGTAAATTAGATGAAGTGTATATTGTCCGCTTCAATGCCTGGAAATTTCTCAATGTCGCTACATCTCGCTTCGAATGTTCGAATTGTTTCGAAAAGTTCCTCGTGACGCTCTTTATTTATAATTTCTAATATATCTGTTTGCAATAGTCCCCTTATGTTCTAAATATGAGTAGCTGCTAATAAAACTTGATTTTACTTGGGATTGTAACGACATGTATTGTAGTGTATGAATTAAAGTTCAGTTTTTAGTTGTACGATCTAATTTCAGGTTGGAGGCAGTGTTTTTTATTCCGATGAGCCAAAATCTCCCTCGCCAAAGCCTCAAAACGAAATGGAAACCCTCGATCAAGAACTCAACTATGGTAAAGACGGTGCTCTATTAGAAACTAGACTCTCATCTTACGTTTGGATATGCACTACCACTCAAATCATAGGTACCAATTCCCAAACTCAATCCGCTAGTCTAGTTACCGTAATCGACGCCAATAATCCGGCCGAACTTCTTAACAGCTTCGGAGTATGTTCAGGTCATGTTCTGTGTATTGCCAGCGTTCCAGGTGCTAGTCCGAGCGATTACGAAGATAATCTACCCAAGATCGAATGCGAGTGTAGTGAGGTTAATATAAGTAAGAGCAATTCAAAAGATAATGAATCATCTGACGTCAACGAAAAGGAAAAAGGAGAGACTGGAAATGGTAGCAATAATAAAAGCACTGAAGATACTTCTAGTCAGGATGTGTTTGACAGTCCAGCTCATAGACAGTCTAATAATAAACCAAAACCAGTAATAATAAACTCTAGATGTCAAGAAGAACAGACGGAAATGGCGTTGGTGAGTTAACATTTACTTTAAAAACTATGTATATATATATTCATTTTAATTCGCTTTCATTTCAGCTTGGTAAAATTATATATGTCGACAAAGACGAATCAGTTGTAAATAGGAGGGATAAATATGCCAAACAAGAAAACGTTAATTGTGATAATAATAGTAAAGATAATTTAGATGAAACTAATGCGTCTTGTGATAACAATAGCGGCGGTGAAGGCTCTAATGCTGAAACCAGCTCAAAAAATACTCAGTCAACAGAAAGTGATAGTACTCAAAATGATGAACCTCAAAATCAAGAGGTTATGTCCAGTGTATTGGCTACCATGTGGATGGGTGACGAAGAAGGAAATATTTATATTCATTCTGCGGTAGCGAATTGGGCTCAGTGTCTGCACACTGTTAAAATGAAAGACGCTGTTATATCCATAGTGTAAGTATGAATATTTTCTCTTATATTTTCTTCTACTTGCTAGAATTAATAAGATTATACTTTTCCCCTCTTCTACTGAATAATTCGATGAAGTAATTTTTTTATTGTTACATTGCATGTATGTACAGAGTAATAAGTAAATAGTTTGTAAGTAAATTAACGTAAGTTAGGTACCGTCCAGTGACGGTTCTCTAAGTATTATTGCGGTAGGTCTTCTGGCCATACCCTCTTAAATCTTCTTTCGACAAGTGGTTGAGTGAATCGTTTTTGTGACCAGTGGTACGATTTTTATATTTTATTGAGTGCTTCTTTATTATGTCCTTAAGTATAGGATGTCCAGATCACTGTGAAGTGTTTGGTTAGATACATACCATGGAGCATTACTTATCATACGGAGTATTTTGGATTGGACTGTTTGAAGTATCTTCGTATTTGAAGGTTTACTACAGCCCCATAGTTCTATTCCATATGGCCAAACTGGTATAAGTATAGCTTTGTACAAAAGCAGTTTATTTTCAAGAGATACCTGACACCTTTTGTTAAATAGCCAGTTCATAAGAGTTTTAGTTTAAGATCTAGTTGTTTCCGTTTAGGTTTAATGTGCGGTGTCCATGTAAGTTTTTCATCTAGGTGCAATTCCAAGTATTTGACAACTGGCTTTATAGCAATGGGAGTATTAATAAAATAAACTTGTGGACATATAGATTTTTTTGTTGTAAAAGTAATTTGTACTGATTTGCTAGCATTAACACTGACCTTCCATCGCTTAAGCCCGTTTTGTATTGATCTAAATGGTTTTGTACTTTTTATGATGCTACATTAGGGTCGATATCCACTGCCATGATTCCCGTGTTATCGGCAAATATAGTTAAGAAGGTATCATTGCTGGTTGGAACGTCTGTTGTAAATACCAGATACAGAAATGGTTCGTGTACATACAAAATAGCCGAGACCAATTTTTATATACAATTGATATTACTAATAATTTTTTTATTTTTTACCTACTTTATTTTAGAACCTATACTGTAAACCTATAATCATATTGTATTTTTAGCCATCTAAATGGCAGAGTAGTAGTGGCATTGGCTTGTGGTCAAGTCGCTGTTTTCAGAAGAGATTCAGAAGGTGAGTGGGACTTGTCGCAATATCATTTAGTACACATTGGTCTTCCACACCAATCTGTACGTCAATTGGCTGTGGTAGGAGACAAAATTTGGTGCGGATATAGAAATAAAATACACGTGTTGCAACCTCATGATATGCAGATTATCCACACGTTGGAAGCACACCCACGGAGAGAGAGTCCGGTAAGTTTTTCATGATTGCTTTTTTATTTACTTAAAATCTTCTTCGGTGTTATTGATCGCCAGCAGTCTCAAAAGTGAAGATACGTTGTCAATAAGGACGTTCAATCAGGTAGAACGTTTAGGACGGAAACCGAAAACAGACTACTTGATGGAACCTCTTAGGAAACCGCACCTTTATATAGCGTTTTGTAATTCCGTTGCGACTGCAAACAGTTGACTACCTAATTGATAAAAAGAACCTTACTAATTTTTAAATAATCATCAAATTTTAGGTCAGGCAAATGGCATGGCTAGGTGAAGGCGTTTGGGTGTCGATTCGATTGGATTCCACTCTAAGACTTTATCATGCGCATACATACCAACATCTACAGGATGTAGACATTGAACCTTATGTTAGTAAAATGTTAGGTAAGTTAAATTATTAAATTACAATAAAAAGTAACGAACGCAATATCAGGGGCCTTATTCTTGAATCGAGAGAAAATTTTACTCCCCACTAAGCTAACTCGCTTTTCTACTCCATCATAATTTCTCTCGATTTTAAAAAGCTGTATTCTTGAATACCGGGAGTAGAAAGGGATGAGAGAAACTATGAACAGTGTTGCCGGGTTTTCAATGAAAATTTTAACCAATCACAAAAGTTAATTATTGACAAAGGACAAGATACTGTCAACCGTCAACCTGATCACTCCCCTTAATGGTGGGCCAAACTGCGATTTTTGTGTAGCTGTGACAAAATGTGACTGCTCCAGTATTGTCACGGTGACAAAAAGCAGTGATTTTTGGAGCAGTTTAATCTTAACTGCTACCCTGCTACTATTGCTACCTTTGAATATTCCAAAATATATTTTAAAATTTGTAAAAATTTTCTATCTGACAAAAGAAATGGGTCCGTTGGTTAGAGGACATCCCGGCCAATTTGAAGATCTTCAACTGCCTCCAAAACATCATTAAACATAATATAATTCCAGTAGAGCATATGATTGATATCCATCTTTTATTAACTTCCGCTTTTTAAAAAACAAAATACTTCCCTGGGTTTTTGAAAGGTTATGTATTGTTATTTTCGCTCCCATTTACAATTTCTCTTGCCTATTATCAGTAGAAATTGTTATTCCCTTAGGGAGTGACATTTCTCTCACACATTAGGAGAGTTTTTTTCAAGAATACAGCATATTGGGTTTTAGGGAGCCACGCCTACTTTTACGTCACTTTCTCTTGCAATTTCTACTCCCTGAAATTCAAGAATAAGGGCACAGGAACAAAATCAATTGCTATTTCTAAAAACAAACTGATGTATTAAGTTTAAATAATATATTTTTAGTTACAAAATTTGATTAAGTAATCTATGTTAATGCAGAAAAGGTTTTTTCCATTAATTCAAAACATACAAAAGAAATTTAAATGATGCAAATCTGATTGGTCTTAAAGTACTCATCAAAAAGTAATTATTTTGGTTCAAATTTAAATTTTTTTAGCTGACTTTCCTTTGTAAAAGTACCCTTTTGCCTAATAGTCATGTATAGGTAATGGATTTTGGGAACAGCTATGACCTTGAAAATGCCACAAAGAATATAACTAAATATCTCTTTTCTTACTCATACTCTTTAAAGTCTTTTACAATATTTTAGAATCGAAGAGATGTAATTATGTTATTAATGTATTGGATTTTGACAAGAGCTATGCATTATGCCTATTTAGTACACAAGTTTATGTGAAATATTCAAGGTCATAGCTGTTACCAAAATCCATTACCTCTACTTCTTCGGTCAGTGATAGAGCAATATTTGGAAGTTCTTGAGAAAGCTTTCATTTATGAGGTAATACCATCGAGCAAAAAGACAAAAGAGGGAATGTAAAGGTAGTGGGAACAAAAATATTGTTAGACAGGAAGTACTATCTTGAGAGGCCACTTTAAACAAGGAAAGACAGTCTCTTTCCTTGTTTAAGAAATCAAATTTAGTTTGGTTATGTTATTGTTTGTCCCAACTGTCACATGAAATTTTATTTATATTGAAGTTTTTTACCAATTGTGTCACTTTTTAGACTATTATCGTTAATATTTAATTAAAACTTTCTCGTCTGAAAAATATTTTATAGCTATTGTTAATAAGTGTCGGAAAATTTAAATTTAGCGCCTTTGCATTTCCGGATATGTCCGCCATCAGAGTCCACTTTTTTGGTCTTATTTTCATAACGATTAGATTCCCTCTTTTGTCTTTTTGCTCCATGGGTAATACACAATCTTGCATAATATACATTGATTCAATATTGAGTATTCTTCTTTGACAATACAGATCTTCTTTTGGGTGAAGGCATGGCAGTTGAAAAACATATTTATTAGCTCTCGTCTGTAATACCGTGAGATGTTAAAGCTGTTTGCGATTAGTATACTCACTTTTGAAAGTCGTTTAACTCTGTAGGTGATATCTTAATGGAAAAAACCAGGTAAGACTTCAAAAAGGTTGGAGTCCCGTCTTCTGTTAATCCGCAGGAATGAAACGGTAGTGTGGAATTTGATAACATAGTTTACAGGGACGGCTCTTTAGCTGGGCATTTAACCTACATTGATGAGCACGGCTACTGAATGCCAGCTCCAGGAGAAGAATTGTAGGAAGATACGAAATTTCGTATGTATTTTATTATTTAAACACAAGAATAAACCAGACTTACCAATGTGAGTTCTCGATCACACAACCGTATTTAAAAAAACTAATTATTTAACGTCACCAGCCATCGCAACAACAAAAATAATAATGCCTCAAAACTCGGCGTTTAGTTTTATATACCCTATTGCCAGACTAATTTAAAACTAAGGGTTAATCTGGACATTCTTAATGGGTGCTTAAAGAAAGAACGGGCAGCTGCGTTTGTAATACGCAGTTGGTTTCATGGGAAATATTACATACTCTTAACATAATCGAAGACGAAGTTAATGACAAGGTTGACTAAAGAATGAAACACTGAAGTTAATAACTGGTTTTCTTATATTGACGTACCTTTTGTATTTTTCAGGTACGGGTAAATTAGGATTTTCTTTAGTTCGAATAACTAGTCTTCTTATTTCATCGAATCGGCTGTGGATCGGCACGAGTAATGGAGTAATAATTTCTGTACCACTCTCTGATGGTAATCCAGCCGCCCTCATTCCAAGAACCAGTTCATTACCTGGCCAAATGAACGTTAGATTTAGACCAATACCCGGAAATGCACCACCGTTCTGTACCATGGCGCATGCGCAACTAAGTTTCCACGGGCACAGGGACAATGTAAAGTTCTTTGTGGCTGTACCTGGAAGTGGAGGTAAGGAAAATATTTTTTTAATGTAAAGCTATTTAAAAGATGTGTTCCTTTTCTGGTCTGAATAGTTTTAAAACCTTGATTTTTTTTAAATTAGCCCTTCGTATATTTAACGTTATGTTTAGGAATGAGTGCAGCGTCCACGCCATCCGAAGCAATGTCCGCTTCAGTATCTTCAGTAGGAAATACATTAAAAAGTCCCACAGCGATGCTGGTTATTTCTGGCGGTGAAGGTTACGTCGACTTCAGAATCGGTAAGTTTCGTCTTATTTGTCTTTAATGCTAGCTTGAGATGTTTGCATGCGCTTTAAGTCAAGTGATTCGTATTAAATTTGATAGGATTCCTGGGAATAGAAGGTAGTTTTTTAACATTTGTATAACGAAGATGATAGTAAACGATAATTGGTGTAACGTGTCTTATAATAACAGTGTTCCGGTGAGTTACTAATTCAGTTGTATTAATAACAATGTTTTTCTTTTCAGTTATTGTTAAATTAATACATTAAAATATATATTTGTCTGGTATATACAATATGGGAAGAAATTTGATCTCTTTTGAACTGAACAGTTTAAAAGAAGTTTCATTAAAACAATAATAATAAATGGTGTAAATATTGTTATAATCTTTGCTAAAAAATTGTTTTATTTTTATATTTTTTTTTATTTTGTATTCCAGTGTCTTAATTTAGCAATTTTATTAATTTGTACAAGTTTATTTTAAGCATACATCCCATTTTTCCTCATAAATGTGGGCAAATGGGAATAACGGTGTGTAATGATACAATATACTCCCTCCTGTTAGAATAGAATAGAATAGAAATATGCTTTATTGTCACTGAAAATTATTGAACAATTTTATGGACAAAGCTAAAAAATAAATCAGTCAAATAGTACAAAAAGTATAAAACAAAAACAAATATAGTAAAAAACAGAATAACACAATTTTAAATTAGTAAAATTATTGTATAACCTACATAATTTGTACAGACAACAACAAATGAGACAAATTGTAGCCACTGCTTGAGACACCCAAATGTAATTATAAACAATACTAATTTTGTTTCTTTGTTATACATTAAGAAACTCGTCAACTGAATAATATGGTCTTTCTGAGAGATAGATTTTTGTCACCTTACGAAACTTAATGAAGGATGTTGCGGATTTAATTTCTCTTGGAAGGTGATTATAAAGTTTCTTTGCACGATATAGAATAGAATTCTTTACTAGCTGAGTGGACGGGATCGGCAAATAAACGTTACAATCCGAATTTCTAATGGAGTAGCCATGGTCAGGTCTATCGGGAAAAATGTTTAGATGCTTTCGAATCAAACAAACCGTTTCCAAAATAAATAAAGAGGGAAGCGTCAAAATTCCGTGATTTTTGAAGTAGGTCTTGCAATGAGTTGTTTGTTTGAGACCAAATAGATAACGGATTGCTCTTTTTTGCAACTTAAAAATAGTATCAAATTGGGCCGCTGTACTAGAACCCCAAAATGGAAGCCCATATCGAAGATGGGACTCGAACAATAAGAAATATGCCATTTTGGCAGAAGATAAATTTAGTTCCTTCGAAACAGATCTTATTGCAAAGCAAGCTGAGGCTAGTTTCTTCCTTAAGGAGTCAGTATGCAAGGACCATTTGAGATCACTGTCAATGAGAATACCTAGAAATTTCACGGAATTTACGATATTGATTTGGCTCTCATTCAAAAGCAAGGGTTGCATGACTCCTTTATAAGATAATGCTACAGTCTTATCCACGTTAAAGCTAAGTAAGTTGGAGTCTGACCAAGCCTTGATTATAAGTAAATCAGCGGTTATAATTGAATGAAGCGTTGAAATATCAGAGCTGCTCCAAGTAATACTGGTATCATCAGCAAATAGAAAAATTTTCCCTTTAATTTTCAAGTAATTGATGTCATTAATGAAAAGTAAAAAAAGAATGGGACCTAATACTGAACCTTGCGGTACTCCACACTCAATATCTTTACAACTAGAGTCGGTGTCATTTATTCTAACCAATTGTTTCCTACCTACCAAGTAAGTTTTGAACCAGTTCAAAGACACACCCCGAATTCCATAGAAAGTTAATTTTTTTAATAGAATGTCGTGATTTACGCAGTCAAAGGCTTTGGAATAGTCGCAGAAAACGGTAGCGGAGGAGAGGTTACTGTTTAGTGGTAGATATACATCATGTAACACAGAAAATATGGCATCACTAGTGCATTTATTAGACAAAAAGCCGAACTGATTTTGGGATAAAATATTATATTTAAGGAGAAAGACATAAGTCAAACTTTTTTAAGTCTTTTAATAATTTTTGATAGTGTTGGTAACAAGGCAATAGGTCTATAGTTGCAGGCATCAGATTTTTCTCCACCTTTATGAAGAGGAATGACGATGGCAGTCTTTAGGCAGTTAGGGAATGTACCTTTTTCAAGGGAATCATTTACTAGCGAGACCATGACCTCCAAAACATTATGCGGTAGATTTGAGAAAATTTTAATAGATAATCCATCTGTACTACAGGACGATGTGCTTTTTATACTACGAATTGTTGAAATGAGTTCCGTCTTATCAACTGGTCTTAAAAAGAAGGTATCAGCAATGTTTTTTTGAATTAGAGAGATAGGAAACTGGATCTTGTTGTGGCGAAATAGTTGAGGTTATATTTTTACTCACATTAACAAAGTAATCATTTAGATTTTCGGGGTTAGGAAAAGAAAAGGTTTGATTCGCTGTACTGGTTTTATTGCGAAAATCGTTTATTATTGACCAAGTTTCTTTTGAAATATTTTTGGAGCTTGTTAAGCGATTATTAAAGTAGGATTTTTTGGCTACTTTGAGTAGTTTTATATAGCATTTTCTGTACTTATTGATATAATCAGAGACGGGGATACTGTTATTAAATTTTTTAATATATAACAGAGAACGCATATTTTTCGCAGTTATGCGAATGCCTTTGGTAATCCAAGGTTTGTTATATTTTGGCCTGATGTTTAATAGAGGAAATGCTTTATTTAAAATAGATACAAGTCTATTTAGAAAATCACTAACATTACAGTCAATGTCCCCAGAAGAAAAACTCCAGTCAGAAGTCAAGCATGAATTATAGAATTTACGAAAGTTTTGAGTGGAAAAAATCCTACCTAATCGTCGGGTTTTTGAGTGAGGTGTTTTTAAACTGCTAAACTTGGTATATACCGCTTCATGATCAGAAAGCCCCCCACTAATAACTGTAGTAACTGTTGGTGAACCATGAAGTATTAATAGCTGCTGAGACTGACGACTCAACCTCAAGGAAACTGTTTGAGGAATATGAAAAATTGATAAATTCAATCCTCTGGAGTCATAAAGTAACAGATAAAACAAAAAATCCTATTTACAAAACCATTGTTAAAGGCATATTATTACATATGAGTCAGAAATATGGGAACTTTAAAAGAAAAATACAGATATATGGCTATCCCTAGATATAGAGTACTGCAGACGAAGCGCCAGAATTTCAAGGTTAGACCATGTCAGAAATGATGACATTAGAAGGATATGATATGATAATGTAGATGGTAATATAATATAAAAGAAAAGACTGATGTGATTGCGATCACTACATCAAAATGTTCTTTATTCTGCGCCACTTTTAGTAATTGTTGAACGTTCATGCCCATCCAAGTTTTGATATTTCGAAGCCATGACAGGGCTCTTCCTCTATCTTCTCTTAAATGATTAATCTTAGTGGGTTATATTTGTCATTTCTCATTATGTGGCCTAGGTACGAGATCTTTATTTTCTTAATCGTTGATATAAGTTCTAACTCTCTATTTATGGTATTTAATACTGTTCGATTAGTAATGTGTTGTGTCCCATGATATTCCGAGAATTCTGCGATAAAGCCACATTTATTTATTTCATTTCTATGTTTTCTATATACTAATGTTTATTTTAATTTAACTTTGGTTTCCAAAGAAATCTCGTTAAAAACTTTGCTTTCCATAGAAGAAATACCGCTAGAAACTTTTGAAATATCACAAGAAACCTTGCTTTCCAACGATGTTATATTACCATAAGCGTTGATTTTCCATGATTTAATCGTCGAAATCACAGCAGCATTACTGTCCTCAAACACGTACATAAATGGATATTGACCATATTCTTGCAGGACGTCCTTTAGTAGTTGGACTAAATCAGAGCCCGTTTCTCAACAGAATTTAGTTCTGTATCTTCCAAATCACGTCGTAAATCCGTTACTTTTAAATCACTGATTCACGTAGTCGTTTGTCAAAAATGTATTTAAACATTTCACACTTTTGACACCAATGTAATGATTATTTAATTGATTTACAATTTTCTAACACTTATTCTTCTACAATGTAATTTCTCTTTATATACAGTGAACGGCTAAATTATGGAATATCGTTATTTCTAGAACCGTCGAGCTTTGAGCGGAATCCCAAAACAGGTCGATTTTTGTTACAAAATACCCATCTTATAAGGTATATGGAGTAGGTATGACGTCATCGGTGTGGGTGTAGTGACGTAATCGTTAATTTTTTTAAATAGAAATCGGTATAATGCGACACCTCATTTGAAGGAGAATTTAATTCTCTATTTAACGACATTACATTTTTAACTAAAATATTTTTTTAGGGTACTAAAACAATTTTTTTTTATTTAAATTCAACTAAATTACACCTAATGATTTAATTAGTAATGTACTTTAAAGTAAAAAAATTATGCATAATAATTATTTTAAATTAAATGTTCGAAATGCCATTCATCGGTTTCTTGACAATATGCGAATCTACGGACACATTCATCAAGTACATTGCTAATGAGTTATGCAGTAATTAGACTCATTTCAGGCCTAATTCTATCTTTCAAGTCCTGTAAGTTTTGAGGTTTATTGACATAAACTTTTGATTTTATGTAACCCCACAGGAAAAAGTCTAGAGGTGTTAGATCTGGAACCGATGGATGGCATTTCGAACATTTAATTTAAAATAATTATTATGCATAAATTTGGTTACTTTAAAGTACATTATGAATTAAATCATTAGTTGAATTTAAATTAAAAAAAAATTGTTTTTGTACCTTTAAAAAAATATTTTAGTTAAAAATGTAATGTCGTTATATAGAGAATTAAATTCTCCTTCAAATGAGGTGTCGCATTATACCGATTTCTATTTAAAAAAATTAATGATAACAGGTGTCTAGGCCCCTCGTGGCGTCAGAACATCTTTGTCGAGCGCCGTTACTTGGAATTTCTATCCTTCGACGAACTCCTGTATAGTCGAGTAATTTCAAGTGGCGTAGCAATACTATCGTAACAATATTTTTTAAATGAAACATAATTATTTCAATGTTGCAAGAAAGCTCTGGGTCATTCGATTATCAATTAACATAAATAAGGAATAAAACTAATAACTGTGTACTAATGTCATTTTTTCAAACATTTTGTATACCAGACAAAACAGTTTTTTCTGAATTTTTCCAATACATATAGTTTTGTATTTTGTTTGAACATTGTAAAAACATACTTTATACAAACAATTTGCATATGTACCAAAAACTGCACAATATTGTTAACTCTTTTTACTACTGTTTATAGATTTAAGCATCTAAAATATTAGTCTGGTTTATAGAATAGGAAATTATTTCAATGCAGTCGACAAATTTTAACATCCGGTAATGACTGTTTGGAGATTTGCAGTATTTGGGGCGTGGTGAAGGGTCACTAATTTAATTTACTTTGGGAAGCATCTAATTGTTATATAAAATTTGGACATTAACTTTAGGTAAATGTTTGTTAAAAGTTTTCAGAATATAAAAAATGAAATAAAAATTTTGGTTTTGGGTTCAGATGCATATTTAAATTTTCTGTTGATAGTCATGTTCATCGTTAAAAGCCAGATTTGATGAAAAAAATACGATTAGACATATTAGAATTAAGCTAGTAGCAATTGTTTGCACAAGATAATTGTAGCTTTGTTCTTGTGGTTCTTTGAGCCTATGGATCAATATTTATGTAAGAAATATAAAATTAGCAGGTTGATTAATTAGAGTAGTAAAAAATGAAATGCATATGGGAGTAAATATAAAAAAAATCAATTGGCACAATTATTAGCGCCAAAGAGTTACCACTTACCTTTTATTGTAAATATCGTTACATGAAATAATTAACCATATACATTTCATTTTTGATATTTTTTTAATGCTTTAATTAATTAATCAGCTATTTTTTAATTTCCTAAATAAATACATCCATAGGTCGCTGGTTCAAATCCAGCTCGAAGGACCACAAGTTAAGTGATCACTCACTCATTTTTATACTTACAACAATATACATTTCATTTTTTCTGCTTTAATTAATTAACCAGCTAATCTTATATTTCCTACATAAACAGTTTTTATAAAATAGGTAAAGAAATAATAATAAGACTTACTCACAATCAATGTAATTTAACAATCTGACGACCGGTTTCGCTTTCTACAATTTGCAAAGCATCTTCAGGTCGAGATACAAAGTTAAACTAATGCTGCAATAAAATAAACCCAATTAGGGTGGTGTCTCATAAAGATAAAATAAACAAATAAATTAGTTCATACAAATTATAGTAATTATGCCAATATTACATGTCTGTGGTTTTCAAAATGAATAATTTGAATATATAAAAGGTATTAGCAGACAAGGTAAGACCCACAATTGGTATAAAGTAGCAATCTTATATTGTAATAAATTAATAAATGAGCAAATAAATAAAACAAAACAAACATTACTTACATGCCGGTACTCTATTAATTGATGGATGGTAGGTCATGGTTGCAAAAATCATGTATTGTTGATTGGAGAACTTTAATGTGCTATTGCAGTTGTTTTGACAATAAACGGGAAGTTCTTGAGGAGAACAGATTTGATCCAATGAATTAGAGATAGGTATATTGTGGTTGTTTGTCAGATGAAAGTGATGTTCTTTACTATTGTATTATTTAAATTATTTACACTTATATCAGAGATATATTTTTTGGAATGTGTGTTATTTATTGAATATTTATGTAATGAAGGAGACAGTTTTATGTCATAAAACTGTCTCCTTGACCATGACCTACCATCCATCAATTAATAGAGTACCGGCATGTAAGTAATGTTTGTTTTGTTTTATTTATTTGCTCATTTATTAATTTATTACAATATAAGATTGCTACTTTATACCAATTGTGGGTCTTACCTTGTCTGCTAATACCTTTTATATATTCAAATTATTCATTTTGAAAACCACAGACATGTAATATTGGCATAATTACTATAATTTGTATGAACTAATTTATTTGTTTATTTTATCTTTATGAGACACCACCCTAATTGGGTTTATTTTATTGCAGCATTAGTTTAACTTTGTATCTCGACCTGAAGATGCTTTGCAAATTGTAGAAAGCGAAACCGGTCGTCAGATTGTTAAATTAAATTGATTGTGAGTAAGTCTTATTATTATTTCTTTACCTATTTGATATGGACTCACACAAGCAACACATTCAAGTTTTTATAAAATATTTTTTCTTTTAAATGTGGACGATTCAAATTTATTGTAAGACAGTTACAATATTTATAAACAAATACTCGAAAAAATACTCTTAATACGACGCCAATCAATTATTTTTACAACACTTTCATTATCTCATAGTTGTAACAATTTTGTAGATCTTGTCAAAACTAGGACTCTTTGTTCGTTTCACTTGGTCGATGCTCCATTGCTCTTCTAACACTAAAATCGGTGGTCCCTTGTTTCTGTTACATGTTAATTCGTGGTTCTTCGATCGTCTTTAAATAATATATTTATATACTTCTCCCATTCGGTACAGCATTCCTTAATATCACTTACTATTCTACCACTAGAGTGTCGCAAATGGAAGTGTCGCGTTTCTTATGCAAATGGAAGCTGTCATGTTGTTGCTCCAACTTCAATATTATTAGCCTCTTGTAGCCATCGGTCTTTTGTTGATTTTATCATTTTACGGTACTCCCTGTGTATTTTTCTGTTTCTAAATTTGTAATTCTATTAGGTCTAAGACGTCTTTTGTCATTCCCTTCTGTTTTACTGTATACTGTTATAATGTATACTTTCTCGAGGTGTAGTAATTGATCAATGCCATTCAAAAAAAAAATAATAATCAAATGTTTGTAACTGAGAAAAGTCCAAAAAAGGTCAATATTTGAACAGTTTTTTCACAAATCCGCCATTTTCAATTTTTCTGGTAAACTATCACGTGAGGGTACTTTTTTCTAAAACCCTTCTCGAATTTTATATTTCAGATTTGCCGTTCCAGAGATTAACTGTCCGCCATGGATCAGTAGTTTTTGGACGAAAAATTTTTGTCAGAAAAATTTTTGTTAAATAAACAAAAAAAAAAATGTTAAAAATGTGCATTCTAGATATTACTTGAAAAATTTGTCATCGCTGTGACGCTCATGCTTATTCTCTGGACCTTTTTCGGTCCTGGCTGAGCTTCATAAAAGTTGCATCAATTAGTTTTCAGTAGTTTGTCAGGGTCTAGGGCTTTCCCATTTTGTTAAGAAAATTATCTGCTATTACGGGGTTTCATAAGAGTCGATTATTATGATTCTTCTTGTTGATCAGAGGTTTCATTCTTTTTAGTTTAGTTTCTAGTTGAATTCAGCATAAATCAGATTATGGTTAGTTACTGCGTCTACACTCAGACATGTTTTTGCAGATATATTACTGTTTTTTAAATCTTCTATTAATAAATATGTAGTCAATTAGATATCTGAATATCTTGCCTTCTTAATCAGCAGATTTAAAGGTTTACAGTCGTATTTTAGGTTGCTGGAACCAGGTATTCGCTATAATGCACCCTTGACAAATCTCTATTAGTCTAAAGCCCTTTCGTTACATTCGCCAATTCCATACTTTCCAGTTATATTTTGGGTGCTTTCGGCACCAACTTTTGAGTTAACATTTGAGTCTACCATAATAATATGTACTTCATTCGTATTTTTTAGTACTCCGTAGAATTTTTTAAATTCAGCTGTAGAATTGACAAAACTCTAGTGACAAGTGTAAAATAAATGCCATGTAGATACAGAGTTTCCAAATCTGTATTTATCATTTACGAAAATTATTGGCGGATATCTTTATATTTTTTACAATTAAATGATAATTTAATTTAATTAAACATATATTTATTTACCATATAAGTCGTCACTAAGATAAGTATTCATTTATGTAAAATCGTCACTTCATAACATAAATATTAGTTACTAATTTCTATTTTACTAAACAATTATCATAGCACATATAATTTACTAACACTCTGTATATATATCACTCTCTGTTTTCATAAAATAGAAAAGTTTTATTTGGAATAACAAATACTTGCTGCGATCACATATTAAAATAGACTTTTTTTCAAATAAGTAATTTATAAAAGAAAAAAAAAAATAAAATATATATTTTTAATAAACATACGCTTTGAAAAAACTAGTAATTTAAAATTGTAAAAGCGAAATCTTAAAGCTTTAAACTGGGACTGTCTTGGTGCCATAGTTTCCGATTATTATTGCGAAAAACTTCCAGGAAAAGTACCAACACGTAAAATGAGGGTTGATCAAAAGATTCCTTGACTAATACTTATTATTAAATAGATTAATGAATTCATTTAACACTATCAGCTTCTCATTGTAATAGGTAGAATACTCCCAATATTATTTCCACTGTTAAAAGGTTTCTGGAAACTGTTCTTGTGAAAGGCCGTTTAGTTCTTTCAAAAATGTTTCTTTAATGTTTTTAATCGAAATAGACTTTTGTCATCTACCACATCTTTTAAGTTTGAGATATATAATAGCACAGGCCTGTTCTGATCATTTTCAAAAATCTCTTTCAAAAATAAATAACGCAGTTGTAAACTGATCCGTACTAATGGTGGTCAAAGTTCATTCAAGTTGTTCAGTGTATAAGTGCTGTTTTATAGATTATCAGCTATTACATCCATCGTCGGATGTAATCCTCCCTTAGATGTGTCCATTCATTTCTGATTATCGTTTTTTGCATCCATTCGTGACCAGCCATTCGCTTGAGTCATCAGTCCATCTGGTTTAAGGTCTGCCTCTACATAAACAGAGTTATTCGTGTACATTGTTATAATCGTCTCTAACACTCAAAATTAATAACCAATGAGAGAAGAACTCGTGGAAGGATTTCGTAGTACACCATATTCTTCCACTCTAAAAAACATTGAGCATTACTTCACCTGCAGTGCTTTTTTGGGATGTTGGAGAGGTTTTTGACTTTCGTTGAAACGGTTGGACCTTTTTGTTTCCACATTGTTCCTCTCACCATTCACCACTCACCATTTGAAAACTTCAGTAAAAGTTTTATTCAGTTGTTTGACACAAATACTCTGCTCTTTCTATAACTAATCTTGAAAACTGTCAAAAACCTCTAAACACACAAAAATTGTTGTACAAAAACTGCTGTGTCTTCGCGGAGGTAGAAGCAATTGCGCATCAGTAAAATCGAGAGAACTTAAACTGAATCACTGTAAACAATGTTGCCAACCGCACTACACTTCATTGCTACATTGCCATGCAGTTCAAAATGACTTGGAACCTAATGATATGCATTAAATAGTCTCCTTTAGTAGAGTTGCAATAATTTGACATGAAGGAGACTTTATGTTTATCATAAAATGCATATTAATAACTTAAAACCACAAAAATATTTAGGCGTACAAAAAATTATCACAGAAAATATCATAAGAGGAAGGATCTGCAGGTAACTGCAGTAAAAAAAAGGAAAACACGTTAAATCGTATATTCTTGGAAGAAAATCCTTTTTTAGTTACAGGGCGGCCAACATAATAATATAGTAAAAAAGAGGTTAATAGAGGAATTAAGTTCCAAGACACTGCAAAAACTTACTTGCCAGGAAAAGTAGATTACGATTTGTTCTTCTTATATTTCCATGAGCGTTATCGATCATTGGATATCATGTTGACTACCATATTCGCAATTGTGACTTTATTGAGTGCCGCTCTAATGGTGTAATCGATTTTTCGTAAAATTGTCTTAGATTTTTCAGATATGATGTTCTTTCTCTACCAGGACCACGTTTATCTTGGATCTTTGTTGTCTTCATTAAGGTTTCTTTAAACGTTTCCTCTAAATATAAGTTAAAGAGTAAAGGCGAGAGTATACAGCCTTGTCTCACTCCACTTTTAATTTTTATTTCATCCGGCAGTTCTTGTTAAACTTTTATTCATGCCGATTTTTTAGGAGTCCTAATTTGTAAGTGTTAATTATTGTAAGAAGATTGTATTCCCTGCTGGAACAAGAGTTGGATTTAAATCTTTCAATGAATGTAATCATGCCTAACGAAGGGGCAGAGAGATTTAACATTTCTCGAATTTGGTCTTATAATATTTTGGAGTAATAAATGTTCCATAATATTTTGGAATCTTATAATATTTTGGAGGATATACGGATACAAATTACCAATTTTATTCATCATCTTCTTTGGCTCTACAACCCTGGATGGGTTGTAGATTCCCCCCTATCTTTCGCCCAGGCTTTCCAATTTCTGACCCCTAGATTCCTAAAGTCATTTTCGACTTGAGTTTTGAATCTAGATCTTGACCTGCCTCTCTTCCTGGTTCCTACTGGCTCTTGATAGAATATCTGTCTTTGGGGGTCTCCACTGTCCATTCTTTCCAGGTGTCCTAGCCACTTTAGTCTGTTAATTTTAATAGACTGGACGATGTTGCATTTTTTATAGCATTGATACAACTCAAAATTGTAGCGCCTGCGCCATATCCCGTTTTCTTGTGCTCCTCCGTATATGTGTCTAAGTTTTCGTCTTTCAAAGCGGCCTAACAGTTCTATTTTATTCATCAATTCAATTTTATTCAGTTAATACAATATGCGCCCTTGTGTGGCTGGACAGTGTATTGATCACTTCATTGCTGATGATCTTGTATTAACGGAGTGTGAACTGGTAGATGCAGTAATTTAATAATTATAAATATTTCACAGAATCACATTAAAATCATTTCTCTAACATCCCAACTTGTAAAATTACGATGATTAGAACTAGAGGAAACCTAAAAAAAATATTAAGTTTGAAATTTAGTTACTTGTGATAAAAAAGTCAAATAGGATTTAGATTTTACTTTGTACTGCTCGTTGGAAAAGTTATATTAACAGATTATCAATAAATTACATACCGCAAGACAAAACGTCGAAAATAACTGTTAATTATTGACTTACTAATATTATTAATCATATTTGGATCAAGTTGTTTTGTTTAAAGAACCGGCACCACAAGACTTTTCTCTTTCATGTAAACATCACCAATTTCACGATATGGTATTAAGCCTAATACTATATTAATATCCACATTTACAGAAGACGATGAACCTAAGGACGGAGCTTCTCACCTACTTGTTTGGCAACTACTAACTGATATTCCTGGGAATCCTATGGGGTAGGTTCACACGGTACAGTTTATTATAGTAAGATCTATAAATAAAAATATGTCGTCACATTAATATTTTTATACTTAAGAGTTTTGTTTCGCAGAAGTACTTACTAGTATGCTAAATATATTTAAAATAAAATTGCAACATATGAATGACAGGTGCTCGAGTACATCCTTAACAGTTCTTTCTAGTAAAGACTTTTGAACTTTGACAGTTGGTAGCGGTCATTTCGTTAAAGATATATCTGTCATATTAGTTGTCATTTGTTCAATCTGTTTTGCCAAATTGCTGGATTGATATAGCGTACAACACGTGCAAATGATAAAATTGTTTTATCAAGGTGGATGATCTGTTCGAGAACATTCGGCGCGCTTCTCGCATTTTACGGTCGTCATAATCGTCCTACCGAGAGGATTATTCGCAGTGTGGTGGATAAATGTTCGCTGGTTCAGTAAACAATCAACCACAGTCAATTTCACGTTGCTTACAAAAACTCAGTCTTTCACAGACCACCACTTGGCGAATTTTGCGTCATGACTTGGGCCTGCACCCAGACAAAATTCAATACATGAGGCTCAAAGTAAACGACCATGTACAAAGACGTGTATTAGCTGAATAGTCTTGGAGAAATTAGAAACTGACCCTATTTTTTGCCAAAAAATCGTCTTCAGCGATGGAGAAACATACATACAGAATTGTCGAATTTAAAATACCAATCCAGACACGACCCAAGAGCTTCCAATGCATGGCGAAAAAGTCAGTGTTTGGTGTGCATTTTGAGCTAGCAGCGTCATCGGCCCATATTTCTTTCTTTGAGAACGTCGTTAGCCAGATGCTTTTGACAGATCTTTCTTGTGGAGTTTTCTGAAGTCGCAAGTCTATGCGCCTAAGCCACAAACGCCTCTCAAAGCCAGTATAACTAATGCCATCGGTCAAATTCTGTCAATAAGCCAAAAAGTGACATACTTAAATTAAGCAAGGTGCAAATACTGGCTTGTTTGGACTTAAAGGAATATGGGCTCTGATAGAGGAATAACTAAAGGAATACTGGAGTTCCTTTAGCCGGTTTTGTTTCAGCCAGTGTTCCCACCAAGTATAAAATATACTTATATTCATCCATTCTGAAAGTTCTGCAGTTTCTACTGTTCCAGGAAGAGCATCGTGAATCATGTGTGCCTTAAAATTAACGCTGAAAAAAATCATCAAAGGCGGGATTTCATTTCCACAAGCATTAACGCAACAGCAAAGGGACACCAATTCTCTACGTTCTGCTGACCTTATTTGTCCTTTCCAAGGGTCTGAACAGTAGATACCCCCGTTTCATCAACATTAAACCACCTAATAAGGACCAATTACATGTTTGCTGAAAATATGTATTAGATTATTATAGAATGCGTTGACAACAAGCTTATTAAAACCCATGGCACGTGCTCAGGATATAGCCTCTGTAGTACACAATGAAATATATTTGTGTCGTTTTAAAAATGTAAAAAAATCTTCCCCAGCACATTTACCTCTTTTGCCAATTTTGAGTCATTTTTTTGTTATTCGTTTTAGCAAAGGCATAGGTAAAGTCATTCGCCGTAGCCAAAGATTGTTTCAAATAATCAACTAGCAAGCTATCGTCTTCATCAAAAAAATCTCCGGATAATATAATATAATTTGGACTTAACGTAGGAACTGATTTAATTGTAGCTAAGTATGTCCCAAGTTATTTTTTTTTTTTCTTTATATTTTTTTTACATCTAGTTAATGTTGTTCTTGCAATAGAAAACTGCATTGCAGTACGTTTAATTGACCATCTACCATCGAAAACAGTTCGCAATGCTACAAACATAATTCCTTCGCTGGTAAGACCAAAGTCCAACTGTGCCGCAAAGTACAACTACGTTTTAACTGTTAGTTTATTAAAAAAAGGTTATTCTTTATATTTTTGTGGGACAGTAAAATATTAATATATGCAACAATTAATTACATGAAGAAAATAATCTCATCTATCCGAAATTCGACAAACTTTGGAGACCGAAAATTTACTTGACTCTCACAAATTTGAGGTTGGGCTTTTTATCGGAATCCTGCTTTACCTACCAGCTCGTATTGTAAACTCCAACACTTGGACTTATTTTTGCCTTTCTCTACTGTTGGCTATAGAAGTAACGCATTCCATTTAAAAGATATTTTAAGGTGACCACTGCGGCACAGTGCCTCTATATCCCGGTCTCCCCTATTACGCCGAAACAGCTGTAGCTGTAATGATAGTGTGTAATGATTGTGACATATTATATCCTAAGATAAATGCTTTTTCTTATTTCCAGATCCAGATTTTATCTCCTTTGGATTTTTAATATGTTTAAAATAAATATGTTTAAGCTTTTTTAACCGAATTTAACAAACCCCACTATCTGTATTTCCACTCTCACTCACGCTCCATATGTTTTGTAAAGTGTTATGTTCATAATATATTGCAAATCAATTTAAAAATTCTCATCGTTTGTATATATTTTTATTTCATCAACTAACATACTCAAACTTTCATCGCATAAGATGAATGCCATGCTACTGACATTTATTGCGAGGATAATCAGACAAATATATGACCTAACAAAAAAAATATTCAGTTTTTTTCAACAAAATACTTTATTAAGGTTCTGAAACTGTTTTAATAACCGATTAACGTTTAATAAACTAGTTAAAATGTAATTTTCATTACAATCAGTTGTGGCTGAATCCCATACAAACACAATTTTTAAAAACCTTTATTTTCCAATATTTTCTCTGGTCGCAATATATTAATTTTAATGATAAATAAAAATATCTTATTACCGAACGACTTTTTCATCTTTATATATGTTGTACTCAATAATCTAATTTGGCCATTGATCGAAATTTATACCCACAACGGGATGTGAATTTTGGTTATTTCTCACATCACGTTTCGGGTATATTTGACGTGCATAGAACGTGTTGTGGATATAATCGAAGACCCATAATGCAAAACTACGAAGACCGTCGGACACACATGACGATATTTCGCGTTATGGGCAATACAAATACCCGCAAAGCGAAACTTCTATTTTTATTTAAAAACTGTAAACCAAAATTTTTTAATAAAAATGATGGCTATAAAAGTTGACTTAAAAATAATCTATCCAGTGGTCCATTCTCAGTACTGAGTTTGTACAAGCCATCATTATTAATTTCAGAAACAATGGCTAATACATTTCATTAACTCTTCGAGTTAATCGACCGCTATCAACATCCGGCATTCGAATCAAAGCATTAGTCATTTTTTAAAGGAGCAAATCTTTTATTTAACTCACATATCATTTTTGACGAGAACTCTCATCATTTTATCTGATTCTTCTGTTTCATTCAATATTCTCTTACTTCTTTGGGTTAACTGATCATTGAAAGTGCGGTCAATTTTGCCTTCTTGTACAGGGTGTTTCAAAAAAAAGGTAACCCCGTCTCTAGGGTAGGTAAAAAACTGAAAAATAATTGGGATTTGCTTAGTAAAAAATTTTTGTAAAGCCATCCGTTTTCAAGATACAGGGCGTTGAAGAAAAAAAATTTTACGCATTTTTTACGATTTTGCCGAAATTACTGACATTGTAATGAAATTTTATACGAATATGTTTTGGAAGCTGATACATCCCATGAATTTGTTTTCATATCTGATTTTCATAGAGGGCGCTAGTTACACGGATCGTACTAAGTATTAGTCAATATAACTTTTTTAAGAATATAATTATTGATCAAAATTTCAAGTAAACTTAAACATCATTCAATTTTACACGAAAAAGGTACTCTTGGTAAAACTCGATACTGTGTACCGTTTTCGGAATATTTTGATTTGAAAATTATGAAGTAATAATTGATGCTGGTATAAAATAGTTAGTAATTAAACAAAACTCACAAGAAGAAAATTAAATTAATGGCTAAGAACATAAAATAAAATTCAATTACAGTAAGTGTTCAAAATGCCCTACGTTTTCGATAATACACAAGAATATTATTTTTTCCAAAGATTCCATTAACCTTCTAAACGGTAGGGGATCAGCTATGATGTCATTAAATTAACGTTGAATTCTTTCTTCCAATTCTTGGCGTGAATTTACCTCTGTAGCATAGACTTTTTCCTTAATGTACGGCCAAACTCATCATAGAAATCGCAGAATCATATTCTACCTGGAAATTTAAATGGTGATATGTATCTTGATTTTTTAAACAATTCCTTATTCGAGATATTAGCAGATTTAACGCTAAACGAGCGAAAATCTTTATTTTTTATGCACGATGGAGCTCCACCACACTTTGATAGAAGGTGTCGTAATTGGTTGAGTAATCATTTTCCAAATCGATGGATTGGTAGACGTGCAGAAGCTCCGGTTCATTCCTCGGTCATGCTATTTTAACCCTTTGGACTACGCAGTTTGGCCGTATATTAAGGAAAAAGTCTATGCTACAGAGGTAAATTCACGCCAAGAATTGGAAGAAAGAATTCAACGTTAATTTAATGACATCATAGCTGATCCCCTACCGTTTAGAAGGTTAATGGAATCTTTGGAAAAAATAATATTCTTGTGTATTATCGAAAACGTAGGGCATTTTGAACACTTACTGTAATTGAATTTTATTTTATGTTCTTAGCCATTAATTTAATTTTCTTCTTGTGAGTTTTGTTTAATTACTAACTATTTTATACCAGCATCAATTATTACTTCATAATTTTCAAATCAAAATATTCCGAAAACGGTACTCAGTATCGAGTTTTACCAAGAGTACCTTTTTCGTGTAAAATTGAATGATGTTTAAGTTTACTTGAAATTTTGATTAATAATTATACTCTTAAAAAAGTTATGGTGACTAATACTTTGCCAGTAGTTTCGGCAAATCATAAAAAATGCGTAAAATTTTTTTCTTCAACGCCCTGTATCTTGAAAACGGATGGCGTTACAAAAATGTTTTACTAAGCAATAAGCAAACCCCAATTATTTTTCAGTTTTTCACCTACCCTAGAGACGGGTTTGCCTTTTTTTGTAACACTCTGTATATTGGGTGCATCTTCATTATTTTTAATCAGATTATTATTCTCCAGGATTTCTTAAGATTCATTCATATATTTGTCTTTGTTTTCTAAATTCTTGTGGCAGGGTTCTACACTGTTGCTCTCTTCTCCATTTTTTTAATAATCATCATCATGTTCGTTTTCCATGCTATTTATTAATTCTTTCAAGTTTTCTTCCTTGTGTAGTTTATCAAGGACATTTTTCGGAAGGTCTGCATCTTCTAAACTATTTGTTTGTCTGTTACCAAACATGGCCTCATAAGGGCTTCTACCAATTCCTCTATGAAAAGACCTGTTTTTCTTGTACTGTATAAATCTCAACCCTTCGGACTATTTTGTATTATTATCGTTTACCCAGGTAATCAACATATCCCGGACATCTTGATTAGCCCTCTCTTCAGAACCTTGACTTTGTGGGTGTCTTGGTCGACCGTGAACTATTTTCAGACCAGGCCACATAGTAGGTAGTTCTACAATAACCGAGTGGCAAACCCACGGCCGTTATCATTTCGCAAGATATATGTACCACCTACTAGACAAAAAATATCAACCAAGTGATCAGCCACTTCAAGTGCTGTTTTGGTTTTCAATGGTCTCAAAAACAAAAATTTAGTCGAATTATCCTGGTAGTTAAAAATAAATTTATATGGACCATCGGGCTCTGTTTGCATATCTATCAGGTCAACCTACAATATTATTAATATTATTTTTATATATCTAAACATTATAGCTCTGTATAATTACCTGACATCTACATCTACAGTTCATATATTTAGAAATTATAGGCTTGACAACCAATTTTAGTCTCGCATTGTGGGTCATTGTAATTTATCAACAGCGCGTTCTGTGTGTGTGTGTGTGTGTGTCAGAAATACCCGAAACGCCATGTGAGAAATCAACGAAATTCACAACGCGTTGTGGGTATAAATTTCAATGGCCAAATTTGGATAATGAGTACAACATATACATATATAAAAAAATAGTAATAGCTGGGAGTCAAGTTTAATTATGGAGTCAAGTCAAATAAGGCACGATATTGGATAGATGTGCTACAATGATCGAAAATCTTTTATTTTTTTTTTATTATTAGTCCAGTCGACAGAGATTTGACTTTTAAAAATCATACGCAAAACAAGCTTACTTAATTTTACTAACGCTGAGCGGTACAAACTCAATACCTTTTAATCAAGAGTGTCCTATCGACAAAAATCAAGATGCGTTTTAAAGGTGAAAACTGCAATTTTGCACGATTTTTGCAATTTGTTACGATTCTCTTAAGATCAATACAACTTACCACTTCCATTGACCGGTAGCTATGAAATTTCCATTATTAGAGCGTAATCTTCAAAACCTATTGCAAAAGCCAAGACACGACGCGCAGATATTTTCAAGGTCATAGCCGTTTCGAAAATCTACAAGCTCTAATAATTTGTTTTTTTTTTATAACGATTTCCAAAGTGAAAATTGAAACGCCAAATGTAAAGTATTTTAAATATAATTGTGGTTTATTCTAATAAAATATGATTTAACGAGATCAAAAATAAGTAAGGCGTCTTACAACCAAAATCAGTCATCTCTGCTTTTTTTTTGTTAATAATTAAAAGCTTTTTTAAATGATGATGTGACGATATATTTTTATTTCTGCTAAAGCTTTCTGCTCAGCTTCTTAATTATAATAGAGGTAATTACAGATTATGTCATTAACTATAAATTTATGAAAACAATTAAATAGTTTTGATTTATTCAACACTTTTGCTTAAAGGTTTATTGCCTATATTGTAGTTGCGTGTAGTTATTGTTTGTTATATAACAGCTTATATTTTTTGTAGTCAAAAAGTGCCACCAAATTGTAAATCAACTATTTTTCTTATAATATTAAACACGAAATACGAAAAACTTCCTTCTATAGTACAGTGTAGAGTTTTCCTTATGTAATTAGTCCCTCAAATGTATTGTGTTGTTATTTTTGTTTTTCTGTTGTTTGTTACTATTTACCTTAAGCATGACATGTATCTCATGCATTTTATTTTTGTATAAACAATCCTTCTTATTGAAAGTACACAATATATGTTCTTGGTAATCGATAATATAGATTTTATTATTGGTAATGTACAATACAACAGAAATTGACATATGTGAACTTTAAAACCCCATGTTTGGATATTTGGTCTCATTGCTACATCCAGCAATTTTTATTCTGGACTACAAACCGTAGTCTGTATTTATTATTCCACCTTATGAAGAAAGGGGTGAAAATATTAACTTTTAAAAGTTTAGGAACGAAATAAGTTGCTCGGCCAAGATAGAGCTGCTTAATAAAAAGTCTTAATCCGTTTTATCCATGGACGTATAAACAAAGAAAATCTGTGTTTATACGTCCATGGTTTTATCACTTGAAGTAAAATACAGTATTCGCCAAAATAAACAATGCCGAAAGTGAAGTGATAATTTGCATGTCCATTGCGGTGAAAACAAGCTTCATAATGATTATGCAGATTGTCCAACACATTTATAGAGTGGTTGTCTTAGTCATCAATTGCTATTAACAACTGCTTTTGACAAATTTGGTGATAACAATTAATATGTAATAAACAAAATATGCCAAAAATTCAACGTATTTTTTATTTATAAACAATACATAAACAATATAAAATCGCTATTTAATTTTAAATACTAAAGGTAAAAACACTGGACGTGGGAGATTAAAAAAGACATATCTTCTTCTTCATGTACCATATCCTTTCAGAACGTTGGTTACCATCATAGCTATCTTAATTTTATTCACTGCCACCCTAAATAGCATGCTTGTATCAACACCATATCAATCTCGCAAGTTCTTCAACCATGAGGTTCTTCTCGTCCTGGATTGCGTTTGCCTGCTATTTTTCCTTGCATGATATTTTGTAGCAACCTATATTTGGAACCTGTCATTACATGTCCGAAATACTCTAGCTTTATCTGCTTGATGCTTTTTATGATCTCAGTAGTCTTGCTGAGACGTTCTAGTATTGTGGAGTTTCGAATCTTCTCCACCCAGGAAACCTTTAAAATTGTTCTATAGCACCACATTTCGAAAGCCTCAAGGCGATTTAGATCGATTCTATTCACAGTCCAGGACTCGACACCATAAAGTAAGACCGAGAACACGTGGCAGCGAAGTAGGCGGATACTCAATGCCAATTTTACGTTTCTGTTACATAACACCTTGGACATTCTTCTAAAAGCAGCTCTAGACTGCTCTATCCTAGATCTAATTTCACTGTGACTTTCTGCGTTACAGTTGAATTGCTGTCCAAAGTTTTCAAAGACTGTCCAAAGACGATTTTATAAACTTGCTCAAATTTGGTATTATTTACATATATAGACGGTTTTATATGCTGTTGTTTACTTATTACGAGTATTTTGGTTTTCCGTATGTTCAAATCCAGACCTGCCTCCCTACAACTCTCAACGATACTATCAAGTAGTGTTTGCAGATCTTGTTTACTAGAAATATCGTATATGCTAAGAGTACTATATCGTATATACAGTAGATAATGTCATTATAAAAGCTGTATATGTCTATGCTTAAGAGAAACACATACAGATGGCAATGTGCACTTACAATTTATTATACAAAATGGGTGATTCAAAAAACCACGAAAATACCGACCCACAAGCATATTAAACCACCTTTAACAAGGTGGTTAGTATATATTAAACCACCTTGACAAGTTATTCACAAGAATAATAACAAGTAGACTAGGAACAAAATTTCATTTTTGCCAACCTAACGAACATACGTTTTTAGAAAAAACTTTGGCACTAACGACCACTTCCATTGCATAAAAGGGATTATAGAAAAATCCATAGAATATTACCGACCATTGGTACTAGTTTTCAAATAATTTCGCAAAGAGATAAAAAGACACGTTATCTCCCAAACTTTACGGCCGTTCTGGAACATGATTTCAAAAAATTGGAGTGGGAAGCCAAAGGTATCAATGTCGACGGCGAAATGCTGTCCCACTTGCGATTTACGGACGACATTGTTTTGATAACATATAACTTGGATCAAAAGAGATTCTAACTATTTTTACCGAGTTAGATCTCGCCTGAAGACCTTTGAAAAAAAAAGACATTCGCCCAATATATACTCTCAGTCATGACTACGGCACCGAAATACATTCCTGAAGCCAGGCCACAGCAATCAAACTCAAATGAGTGGCCAAAGAAAAATGGAACGGTCGTTACTTGGACCAAATCTCAGAGACAGGTTCATAAACAAAGAAATAAGAAGAAGAGTAGGAGTCACAGATGTCATAGAGTGCAATCATGGCTGAAGTGGCACTGGGCGAGCCATGTGACCGGAATGAATGAAGGGCGGGGACCGAAAAAATTACATTGTGGAGACCAAAAGTACACAGAAGAAGCAGGGGTAGACCACCTACACGATGGACAAACGACGTCAAAATAATCGCTGGGAACTGGCTGCAGGAAGCTCTAGACCGACAGAACTAAAAGATGCCGATGTTGAACTGTGAGAAATTACAAACTAATTAATTGTCGTGTATGTGAGGGAATCGTATTTGTTGCAGTATCACGCATGCTTTATATCAAGTAATCACTTTATAAAATTGAAACTCGGATAACTATTTTCAAGTTGTAACATATGAGTATATCATTAAAAATTTTTCAGCTATCGTTAATAATGAAAACTATAATTAATTTAACTAATTTCACTCTTATTACACTAAACATTTAAAAGTTTAACAGTAAGAATACTCACTCGTAAGATCTTGCTCGGAATAGTATTTAGAAGTCGATTCCCTGCTTCTGTCCATATAAGCTCCGCCCTGCATAGAACTTTCTTTTAAGCTTTCATTTCGTACCACCTCTGATTCATCGATACTGATGACTTCACCGTTCACAAGTATTCCTTTTGTTTTTCAGAAATCTGAAAATTCTTTCGGAGTAAACGTTGAAAAGCGGGGTTGACAAGAGGCATCCCTGCCGTACTCCTCGTTTAATATTGAGAGCCTGTGATTCCTCACCATCTACGAAAACTGATGTTGTTTGATTCAAATATAAATTTGCAATTATTCGAACATCTCTGTCGTCCAAGCCAATGTCTTTTAGAGTTTCGATCAATATAGAGTGCTTAACACGATCAAATGCCGTTTGGAAGTCAATAAAACAACAATATATGTCTACAGATATATCTCGACATCTTTGAGCAAGTACGTTCATTCCAAACAGTTCCTCTCTCGTTCCAAATTCATTACGGAAACCAAACTGAGTGTCATCCAGGTATTCCTCGCATTTATTGTAGATATGACCATGTATTACCTACAGAAAAATTTTCAATAAGTGGTTTAACAAACTGATGGTTCTATAATCAGCACAGGTTTTTGCTGTTGTTCACTTAGATAGAGCTATAAACACTGAATTGGACCAACCATTTATAAGCTTGCATATTTCAGTTGGAATTTCATCAGGACCAGTCGCTCTGCCATCTTTTGATGATTGTATGGCTTTTATAACCTCAAAGCGTGTTATTAGGGGTCTGTCGCAGTTAGTAATATCGGGAGGTGATCTACTGCTATCGTCTTCGAATAGGTTCATGACATAATTTTCCCATTATTTTTATATTTAATTACATGAAAAAAAATCTTAACAACATTTTTGTCCGCGCTTCGCTTCACGTTGCAGAGCATAAGTGAGCGACAATCTTAAATATCCTTTTCGGTTTTTATGATATACGGGGTGAAACGAAAATGCTACATATGAAAAACTTTGGTTTTCTTTATTCTAAATATTCTCGCCCTTTCACTTTTAGATTGTTGTTCTTGTTAGCTATCCAACTTTTCGATTCAGATTCACCCTTATTTTTTCATTTGGTGTGGCTAATATTTGCACTATAAGCCTTTATTCTATAATCATCAACCGAGTACGGTTGATCGAGTATTAAAATTTGTTCAACATGTCTTCTATTGTGTATGCCTTTAATGTTTTCAAGTACAAAACACGACAAAATACATAATCACTTTAAAAAATAATGCTAATATTATTTTTACAAATAAACAGTATGACTTCAGTATGTAATTATTTGATAATAAACAGAAATAATACCGTTTAGTTTCACTCCATATTTATTTGTCCTAAAAGCTTCCATGATTTCTTCACCATCAAACATAAAAATATCTTTATTAACTCGGTTTTAGTTCAATTTTTTTTTTTTTTTTTTTTTTCAACTCGGAATAAACAAAAGTATAACCCAAGTATACACCACAGTATAGACTCAGACTGATAAAGTTATCCCGTCCACGTGCAACTATAGTTTATTTCTATGAACGAGAGAGTAATTAGCATAATTTTAACTGGTACCTTCGACCACTCCATGGGCGTGCTCAAGATTAATTGAAAAATTACTTTGAATAATTGTAAAAAATAAATGAATTATTTCAGTGTTATAAAGTGTTATGTGTATGTAAACAAAAGTGACCTCTTTTATCACACACTATATTAGAACTGACTGGCCTACATTAAAAAGGGTTTTAAAAAATTCACATTTTTTTTAATTTTTAAAAATTACAAAAGAGAAAAAGAGTTTTTAAAACCGTCTAAGGTATGTTAAATAGATGAATAAAAATATATAAAACTTACAGCTACTTGTTACAAATCCAAATCAGATTCAGAAGATGAACTTTCAGAACCAAGATTTATAATAACTGGCTCGATCATTTTATCAGTAATATTGTCCAGCTTCCACATTTTTTCCTCTTCTTTAATAGTGTGATTTACTGCCTTTTCCCAGTTTTCAGGTTTTACATTATTTAAGGCCTCCAAAAACAACTGTTTAACATCATGAATTTTAAAAGTGGTATTTTTTCTTGAAACTTCACTCTTTATCTGTGCCCATACCAGTTCAATCGGGTTTAATTCACAATGATATGGTGAGGATCTAAGTACTGTCATTCCACGATTTTTGGCAATTTCATCAATTTCGTATTTTTTTAATTTTTTTTTATGAAGGGCACACAACGAATAAAGTTCCTTTCTTATAGATCCGGGATGGTACGTAATATTTTTTGAACTCAGCCAATTCTGCAAGTCTTTTTTTAACCACTTGGTTGTGGGCAGTCCTTCTATAAGTCTGGAGTGATAACTTGCATTATCCATTACTATTACACAGTTCTTAGGAAGAAGATCTATCATTTGTTCGAACCATTCTTGAAAGACATCAGCGTTCATGTCTTCATGGTAGTCACCGGTACAAGTTGATTCAAAAGTTAATAAACCACCTTCAACAAAACCGTCTGAACTGCCAATGTATACTATTATCAGCTTGCGTCCCTTTCCTGATGGTGGGTTTAAACCAGTAGATAAGTTATTTACAAAAGCGTGCCTTTGACTTGTAACAGTTTCATCCTGCCAAAATTTATTTGGTGTATGACCCTCGTTGATCCATGTTTCATCAAGATAAAATATTTTTCTTTTTTGGTTTCTCATTTCCTTTATGGTTCTTAGAAAATGTCTTCTCCATATGACAATATCGCTTCTTTCTAATAAAATAGACTTTCTGGGATTCTTTTTCCAGCGGAAGCCTATTTCTTTTAAAAGTTTCCATAACGTACTTCGACTCATTTCTGGGTAATCCTTATCATCTCGAACTGAGACAAGAACTTTATCCAATGTTGGAAATTCTTGTCTAAAGAAGAATTCATGCACTTTCCGTCGAAGTCCTTCTTTAAAATGATATTCTATTTGAAATTTTGGTTTCCCTGGAGCATTACGTGGCATTTGAAAACTACCACATTTCTCTTCTTTAATAACTCTGTAAATCGTAGATTTCCCAACACCAAGTGTACTGCTAACTAACTCAACGGTCTCATCAACACTTTCACATAAACGTTTGTCTGTAAATGATTTAAAACAATTAAATATTAATGTTTTTTCATTAACTGTTCAAGGACCAATTTTTCGGCGTTTACACGGCACTTCCAAATTTTCCATAACACTAGTATACACAATAAACTGCACCTTGCAACTGAAGTACCTACTTTTAGTGAACTGTTAAGAATTTTGAATACGCCACTTGGACCTTCCTACAAAATGGAAAAACCCACTATCACATTTTTTGTGGAATAAGTTTAGAAGGTAATTATCTAGTCAATTACTGTCGTAGATTCCTAGAATTAAAGAATTAAATGTTTGATTGTTGAAACCCTTACTTCGTGGAATGCACTCATTTCAGATAAAATAAAACGTTTTATTTTATCTAAAGAATTAAACTTTATTTTGCAAATAGGTAGGTACTTATTAAACTTTTATTGGTTATATATAACCAATAAAATAAACATCTTACATTTCTTGCAAATTCATTAGTACCTGTTAACCTCCATCACTCCGACACTGGCAACCTTATTTAGGGATTAGTAACCCTCACAACTATTGTATTCTATTCTGCTCCAACCTTTATACCTGGTGGTCATACTCAATTTAAAATTGTTTTCCTATATACTTCTGTAAACTTGTTGACAAATATCTGTTTTTCATTGAGTCACCCGTATCAACAGTTTAGGGATTTGCATACATAATTTATTGTTTTATTACTCTCTCATACATAAAAATACACTAGAGTTCCCGTCAAAATAGCATGAACCTCCAAACTTTCTGACAGTTATGGAGATACGAGTTATTTTGTTATTTCTTTGTTATACGAGGTAGTCTTTAGCGATTATTTTAAGATTGTATATAAATGTTGGACGTAAAAGATATTGCATACTGTTAAATATTTAAGTATATATTAGTTTGGCACAATAAACTCATTATTTATTAAGAGTGGAGATACGAGGTATTGTTTCTTAGGCGTCGATATATTTTAAACAAATTAATTGGTTACAATTATACATAAAACACCATAAACTTTGTACAATTATAAATAAAAATAAATTTGCGTGTGATTATACAAAGTTTGGAACAATTAATATGTTTAAAATATATTTGTAATGTTTTTGAGTCATTAAAAGTAATTGTAAAAATAATAAACATATTTAAAAAAAATTAACACGTGTATATTTGATTTTCAAATTAAAAAAAATTATGTTTAAAAGATATTATTTATAACCGTGATGCATAAATATTTAAGTTACATATTATTTCATTACCTTCTTTAATAATAATGATAAGAGAAAAGTAAAATTTTACACAATAAATATTTATTTTAAATTGTTTAAACAAATTACTCAGTTAAATAAATAATTCACTAATTAATTAACTGCATTTTAATAATATATGCGACGAGGTACCGCAAATTAAAAAAAACATACAAAGTTTGAAACAATTAATATGTTTAAAATATATTTGTAATGTTTTTGAGTCATTAAAAGTAATTGTAAAAATAATAAACATATTTAAAAAAAATTAACACGTGTATATTTGATTTTCAAATTAAAAAATTTTCTTTGTAAAATTTATTTTTAAAAGATATTATTTATAACCGTGATGCATAAATATTTAAGTTACATATCATTTCATTACCTTCTCTAATAATAATGATAAGAGAAAAGTAAAATTTTACACAATAAATATTTATTTTAAATTGTTTAAACAAATTACTTAGTTAAATAAATAATTCACTAATTAACTAACTGCATTTTAATAATATATGCGACGAGGTACCGCAAATTAAAAAAAAAAACATAAGTTTTTGTTGGTTAGAAACCGAGATATTGCGACTTATGGGCCAATTATTTCGAGAACATATTATTTACGGACGACCAAGATGAAAGAGAACAAACGCAACTACAACATGAAGAAGTAAGGGAACCAGATGTAAATGAAGAAGTACCTACCAAGGAAGAAATTACAGAGATCATAAAAAACTTAAAAAAACAACAAAGCACCTGGTGAAAATGGTATCATTGCTGAGTTTCTAAAAGAAGGTGGCGAAATGGTGCAAGAAGAAATCGCTTAGTTAATACGCGAAGTGTGGATCAAAGAAAAAATACCCAATCAGTTCAAAGAAGCAATCTTATGTCCAGTGCATAAAAAATGAGACGTTACAGAATGTAAAAATTACAAGATACAATGTATAAGATTCTGGCCATATCAATTAGAAATAAAATGAAAACAAAAGTTGAAAATTGTCTAGGTGAATATCAAGCAGGTTTCAGAGCAAACATATCGGTAATAGACCAAATTTTTTACAGTGAAACAAATTTTAGCTAGCTCATATGAATTCAACATAACATTACACATGCTGTTTATTGATTTTAGACAGGCATATGATACTATAAAAAGAAATAAAGTATATGAAGCACTAGAATATTTTGAATTTCCACCAAAAATAGTAAGACTGACTAAATGCATACTCAATGATACTAAAAGTAAAGTCATGTTAGAAGGACGGGTTTCGGATAGCTTTATCACCAATAGAGAAGATTTTACGAGAATGTAACATCTACACTAGAGGCACAATATATCATCACAGGCATCAATGTGTAGCATATGCAGATGATGTTACCTTAACAAGGAGACTTGCAGAATTAAGAGAAATCAATTCGATTACTTGGGAGTGACACTGACAAATAGGAACGAAGAGAACCAAGAAATCATAAAAAGAATGGCCAAAGGTAGTAAGAGTGCTGGGAGCCTTAAGATACTGAGGTCGAAGATAATATCCAGAACAGCAAAAAAACGAATATATACAACAGTTATCCGACCTACAGTACTCTATGCTAGCGAGACCTGGACACTAAATAAAGATATGGAAGTAAAATTACATAGATGGGAACGAAAAATTCTTAGAAGGATATACGAAGGTGTAAAATAGGGGAACATCTGGCGAATAAGAACGAATGAAGAAATAATGCAAATATATGGGCAACCAAAAATAACAAGACTCGCTAAAATTCAAAGATTAAGATGGCTCGGGCATATAGCAAGAATGAAGGAAGAGTTCCCAATGAATTAATAAACACGGAGGCTGGTACAAAAAGAAAAAGAGGCCGCCCCCGAAGAAAATGGCTGGAGTCGGCAAAAGAAGATCTGAAGTCGCTGCGGGTACAAGATTTGAAAAACTGAGCACAAGGTAGAAAGAAATGGAAGAAAACCGTTTTTTGGAAATGGAAGCCTTGGCCTTTGAGGCCTGTTGAGCTGAGTTATATAGTTATATATATATATATATATATATATATATATTATATATATATATATATATATATATATATATATATATATATACAATGCGTGTAAAAATGAGAAGATTTCGGATAAAAAAAATCAACTTCCTACCTGTTGATGCCTCTGAGGTATTTTAATCTCTTCAATTTGCTGCTTTCATAATTCATGTAAACCCAATAGTTTACGCATAATAACGTTGTAGATAAAAGCTTTCTAAGATATACATTTTCAATTTTGCAGTAACTAATATTAGTATTATTTATGATATTGTCATCTTCAATTCTTCAATCCACTTTTGAAGCTATTTTTGCAATAATTTAGCAACAAATTAACAAAAATAACTTCATTTTAAAAATAAACTCCCATTTTAAAGGATTTTCTATGCTTTTTCAGTAAAATTATGTCACTTTTTCATATAATTTTCCGGCCTTCGCCTTTAGTATTTAAAATCAAATAGCGATTTTACATTGTTTATATATTTTTTATAAATAAAAAATGACGATTAATCTTTTGCATATTTTGTTTATTATCAGCAGTTGCCAGATTGACACAGATGTTTGCAATTAATTTCGAAGGAGACAAAGATTTACTCGTTATTGATTAATATAAATTAAAAATTGCAAAATTCATAAAATAGTCTAATCAAAATATACTTTTTAAAAGCTTTCGCTCTTTATATTTGAAGCATTGAAGCATACAATATATGCAGTATAAAAATTTCCCTACACTGCCAAACCGAAATTTTTTGTTCCATGTTTGGCATTTGCAGCTATAATCACCTTATACTTTCGGTAAACTCAACTATTTAAATAAACTCAATACGCAAATTACAATAAAACTTTAATATCTCAACATAAAAAATTATAATTAAATGAGTAATTCACTGAAACCTGAACGAATACCATTGACCATTGTTTCTTTTATACTAAAATTAACGTTACTAAATTAAATGTTACATCTAGTAACACTCTCAAAAAAAAAAACTTACTCAAAAAAAAGTTACTTATTGTCAATAAAATAAGCAAATTTAATAATAAAAGCTAATGTCTCGAAGCAAAAAAACATTATCAATATGAAATATTGCACTCACGTAAAAGTTTGTTGACCTTCGAAGACTGGGCCATAGACCTAGAGAAAAACAGATGTAGAATTCCAAAGGGACAGGTAGTAAATTACGTCATACACAGTCGGAATTCCTTTTCTAATAAACCAGAGTAAAAAGTGGTTGACCACGTCGGCAGAAATCAGATAGTAAAATAGGTGCGTAGTGACATAAAGTGAATTGCCAGTTGGACTCACAAAATGGTGACTTTCTCGATCATAACTTAACTACAAATATACACATGTGAATGCATATTGGTATACAAATATCAACTGAGAACTAAAAACATGGACTCTAACTCAGAAGGATAAAAGACTTCTAGGAATATTCGAGCGTAAGATACTTCGCAAAATATTTGGGGGTATAAACGATCAAGGGCAGTGGCGCAAAAAATTTAATTTCGAATTATACCAACTTTTTAATGAACCAGATGTAACGTTCATTAAAACACAACGACTTAGATGGGCCGGACAGATAATCTTAATGCCTGACAACATGATTGCTAAAAAGCTAACAACACGAATATCTATAGGAAGAGGAAGCAGATGCCGACCGCAAATTAGGTGGTTACATGGAGTTGAGACCGACTTAGAGATACTAGAGATCAGAAAATAGGAACACGTTGCCAGAAACCGAACATAATGGCAAGCAGGCAGAACCGACAAATCTTAGAGCAGTCCAGGAAAATTGGACTTGGTATTTTTTTATAAATTAGACCTAAGCTAATTAAGTTGTGGGAAGGAAAGTTAGTTTTGTTCAAAATATTTGTTCCCTCGAGAAAATAATAATGCTTTAACTAAATTAGGAGCCAAAACCACTAAAATTTTGAGAGGGATTATGTGAGATTAACACTTGAATGAAGTAGTTTAAAAGAAAACGTATTCGCTTATGGAAACGTATGAATACTCTAACCCCAAACATAATTTATTACGATAAGCATATCTCGTCATAAGTTTTAAATTCAAGAAATTCAACATGCTACAATATGACAGTTAATGACAAAATCCCAATCAAATAAATACGTATTATGTGCGTAATTTCACAGCTGTCTAAATTTCGGTACTGTTTATTTTGACGAATTCCGTATTACATATTTAGATTGTTTTTTTTTTCATGTAGACAAAGAATCCGTTATCAAAATTACTGTAGTGTAGTGTTTTAAGTTAAATTTTATATACAAATAAAAAGAATTCCAATTAATTTTCATAGTCTACGAGTGAATGTCTTTTATTCTCGTAAAAACTTTCAGTTTCATAATATTTCTCTACGCTATTTTAATGCTGGATCCAAATCCATGATTAGTTTTTCTTTATGAGTTGCAGTTTTGTCTGAATCCCTGAATGAACAGATGAACCACAAAAAACTAAATGTTCGTTTTTTTTTTGTTCCGATCCAATAATTCCAGACCAGTGCTTATAAATCCCGAATACAATATACCAAAATTCTTCTCTTCTTATGGTGCCTATCCGTTACGGATGTTGGACACTAACATGGCTATTCTGACTTTGTTGACTGCTGCCCTGAAAAAAGTTAAACCATTTTCGCAGGTTATGCAGCCAGGATATTCTTCTCCGTCCTGGACCTCTTTTCCCATGCACTTTACCTTGAAGTATGCTCCGAAATTACTTTAGTACAAACAATGCGATCATCAATAATATTAACCTTCCTCATTTTTCTTCAGAAGGATTTATTAATCTTACATTTTGGTAATATATAGAACAGTTATGGTTCTACAGGGTGTTTCAAAAAAAGGTAACCCCGTCTCTAGAGTAGGTAAAAAACTAAAAAATAATTGGGGTTTGCTTAGTAAAAAATTTTTGTAACGACATCCGTTTTCAAGATACAGGGCGTTGAAGAAAAAAAAATTTACGCATTTTTTACGATTTTGCCGAAACTACTGGCAACATTGTAATGCAATTTTATACGAATATGTTTTGGAAGCTGATACATCCCATGAATTTGTTTTTATATCTGATTCTCACAGAGGGCGCTAGTTACACGGATCGTACTAAATATTAGTCAATATAACTTTTTAAAGAGTATAATTATTAATCAAAATTTCAAGTAAACTTAAACATCATTCAATTTTACACGAAAAAGGTACTCTTGGTAAAACTCGATACTGTGTACCGTTTTCGGGTATTTTGATTTGAAAGTTATGAAGTAGTAATTGATGCTGGTAGTAATGAATTAAGTTCTAATAGGTATACCTCTATTTTCTCCAAGTGTACCATGGAAATCTGACATTTATTGATAATTACGATTATTACGATAAATCAACAATAATTAGAGTTTTGAAACCTTGTTATTTGTAAAATCAAATCAAAATGTACTCAAATATTGAATACACTGACATGTTATTAACCTTAGGCGAATATTTAGGATGTTCTAGTGCAGCTGTGACACGTTATGCAGAAAAGTTTTCTAGAAGAAACTTACCAAGTAAAAAACATTTAGAGCCGTTGAACGACGTTGTCGAGAAACTGGGAATGTGAGGTCAAATAAAATAAATTCTGGTACACCAAGAACAACAAGAACAATTAATAAAGAAAATAATATTTTAAATTTACTTGATCAAGATCCAACAGTTAGCGTAAGGAATATAGCAAGACAAACAAATGCTTCTTCTTCAAGTACTTGGCGGATACTGAAAGAACAGCAATTACATCCTTATCATTACAGACAAGTCCAAGAGCTCTTGCCAGATGATCTACCGTCTACCAGCCCACAATCCAATTTTTTTAAAATGCATTCTTTTTACGGACGAGGCCACCTTTACGCGACAAGGTATGTTTAACTCCCATAATGCATACTACTGGTGTGATGAGAATCCACGAGTCAAAACGGTATCACATTACCAACACTCATTTACAGTTAATGTTTGGGCAGCAACTTTAGGTAACAAATTAATAGGTTATCATATTCTACCTGGAAATTTAAATGGTGATATGTATCTTGATTTTTTAAACAATGCCTTATTCGAGATACTAGAAGATTTAACGCTAAACGAGCGAAGATCTTTATTTTTTATGCACGATGGAGCTCCACCACACTTTGATAGAAGGTGTCGTAATTGGTTGAGTAATCATTTTCCGAATCGATGGATTGGTAGAGGTGCAGAAGCTCCGATTCATTGGCCTCCTCGGTCATGCGATTTTAACCCTTTGGACTACGCAGTTTGGTCGTATATTAAGGAAAAAGTCTATGCTACTGAGGTAAATTCATACCAAGAATTGGAAGAAAGAATTCAACGTCAATTTAATGACATCATAGCTGATCCCCTACCGTTTAGAAGGTTAATGGAATCTTTAGAAAAAATAATAGACTTGTGTATTATCGAAAACGTAGGGCATTTTGAACACTTACTGTAATTAAATTTTATTTTATGTTCTTAGTCATTAATTTTATTTTCTTCTTGTGAGTTTTGTTTAATCACTAACTATTTTATACCAGCATCAATTATTACTTCATAATTTTCAAATCAAAATATTACGAAAACAATACACAGTATCGAGTTTTACCAAGAGTACCTTTTTCGTGTAAAATTGAATGTTTAAGTTTACTTGAAATTTTGATTAATAATTATACCCATAAAAAAGTTATATTGACTAATAGTACGATCCGTGTAACTAGCGCCCTCTATGAGAATCAGATATAAAAACAAATTCATGGGATGTATCAGCTTCCAAAACATATTCGTATAAAATTTCATTACAATGTTGCCAGTAGTTTCGGCAAAATCGTAAAAAATGCGTAAAATTTTTTTTTCAACGCCCTGTATTTTGAAAACGGATGGCGTTACAAACATTTTTTACTAAATAAACCCCAATTATTTTTTAGTTTTTTACCTACCCTAGAGACGGGGTTACCTTTTTTTGAAACACCCTGTATGTATTTTTTATGTCTTTGGATTTATATTTCTGAATATCTCCTGTGCGGTGGAATGCTGTTGGTTAAAAATACAAATACCTTGAAAATAATTTTTTATATGCTTTATTTGATTATTTTTTAACAGGTGATGAAATGGAAGAAAGCATGATAAGTAACGCCGAGATAGGTGTGTCGGAAGAAGCACAGGCTGGAGACAATCCGATCCGATCTGGTGATCTGAGTCACCTAATAGTTTGGCAAGTATCATCCAGTTAAGTCCAAGTTCAATACTCAGAAGGGAAAGCTGGATTAGTTTTCTAATTAAGTATCATGTGATAGTATTTTAGTTTTTTGCATTTTCTTTTATGTATTTTCTATGGAACGATGCTATAGTTCAGTCTATCAAATGTGCTGCATCTTTTTATTAGCAATTTTAGAACTGCTTCGATGGTGCATTTAGCTATTAGTTTTTAACACTTTTCATAATTATATATTTTATCGAATTAGAAAGTGCAAGAAACTAATTTACGATGTGAATGTTTGTTTTAAATATTTTTTAACAAATCGAAAGTAACATTTGACAAACATAAACGTTTATTTAAATTATATGCCATGTAAAACAATTTAAATTATATGCCATAGATACCCCTTTTACTTCCTGTATGCCAGTTGTTTGGTACGTCATTGATGCTCTTGTTTTAATGTATCATTCTTTTTTGTTCTCTTTCTCTGAAAAATGGCTTTGGCAGAGCCAATTAGCCAGACTTGTTTTTGTTTGTTATGTATCATTCTTGTATCAATAAAAGTCATATTTTTTTCACGTTTTCCGTGGCCTTCCTTTTGGTCTTGCGTTTTGTATTTTACTATCTAGGGCTCTTTTTTGGCAATCTCTCAGTTTCCATTCTCACTACATAACCAGCCCATCGAAGTCTCCGAAGTTTAACGAATTCTGAGATCGGTCGGTGCCTCTTTGAACAGTTGGTGGAGTTCATGGTTGTAGAGATCCAAGAGATAGGAGACTACTCTAATATAATCCCAAAAGCCGCTAGCTAGGGATATAAAGGAAGACTATTATTATTGATCGTTGGCATCAGTTTCTGATTCTTCTGCATTATATTTAGAACTTCGGTGTTTGTTGTTCTGTATAAAGGTACATTTCAAAAGCTTCGATGCATTTTTCTAGGATCGAGCTCTCACAACCGTATTGAAGAATTGGTAATATAAATCAGCGCAGTATTCGGATTCGAAGTATCAGCTCTTAGATTCCGTCTGATGGACAAGTTTTTCATTCCGATAAACGTCTCCCTAACCTGTTCAATTCTTGATACGACCTCTTTTGTCGAATTGCAAATACTATTCATTAGTGCACCCAGCTATCTGATGGATGACACCTGTTCAACGTTTCTGTCATGTATTCGGAAGACAGCTTATGTTTGTAATTTGGAGAAAACCTTAAGATTCGTTATGATGTTCATATATAGACCATGCTACATGCTACAATGTCGTCTGTAGTTCCGGCAGGCTGCTGGCCAGAACGACTGTATTATCGGCATATCTGATATTATTAATTGTTTTGCCGATGATCATGATTCCTGCCCTATTACCTGTATGATGTAACTGATGTAGATGTAGCTTTAAAATAACCATGCGAAGATGTTTTCCGAGTACAGATTAAAGAGAAATGGGGGAAATATACATTCCTGTCGTACACCTTTTCTTGTGGCTATCTCCTCTGGCAAGCTGCTCTCCTCATTTACCACCTTATTTTCTAGTATATCCTATTTTTTCATCTGCCATCCACGGTTGTTTCTTTGTATTAAAGGATTATACACAGAAGGAACATCTACTCCGGATATGTTTTTGGCGGTTTTTAATTAATTTTTAATGAAGATATAATCAATATAATTTCTGATAACGTTTCGAGAACGGTCAGCTGAAAATTTGCAGGTGTAAATTCTTCGAAGAATTAATTAGAAAAAGGTAACAGTCACATCCATTTCTTGGCAGAACTAAATAAAACGGTCTCTTTTATTGTTTCTTATTACCTGTCCAAAATGTCTTACAATATTGTTATCAACTACCTTGTGCACTTTAGGCTTAAGGACATGTGATCTTAAGTAGAACATTGATTTCTTGTTTTTTTGTGGGCTTTAGTAATACTACCTCATTACACAACTTTGAACTATTTATTGAATATTCACTCCGCAAACTTCGCAGCAGTATATCGTGTGATTGCCTACTTTACGGTGGCCTGAATCCAGCCAGGTACTTTCTGCAAATCGATTTTACTAATGTTCATGGGCTCTTTGACCTAGCGTTCCTTAAAATTTAATTAAAATTAAATGCTGGTATGATAATTTTTCTAATCGTTATGTTTGTCTTTAGTTGTAACTTTCGAGTGGTTATCGTGTTTTATATTTCAATCGGCAACGATAGTAAAACAAATTTGATTTTTTAACTAAAAAGATTCACTTCAAACTGCATGGCAGGGTTTTTATCTGTTAATTGCAGTTTGAAAAACGAAAATGTGCTAAATTACGTTTATTTAATTTGTACACTTCATAAAAACGTTAGTTATTTTCTTCTTTTTAGAAAAAATAAACACTAGCATATTTTTTTGGTTTCTTTTGTATGAAGAAATTTTACTATGAGTGAATTAAAATAACTAATGGAAAATTTTTGTGACATATGGACACACCTGAGTATGATTCGCCTGTTTTCAACTCTAGACTTGTTTTTTAGTCGTCTAGTCAATGCCCATGTCCATATGAATGAGTCGATCTTTTAATCAGTAACCTACTAAAGATTTCATGTGATAACAATCGCAATCATTTAAGATAATCGACCAAAACATTTTTATAGACTAGCTATCGAGTATACTATATGACAAAAATGAGTTAAACCGTAATATATAGTTCAAAATAAAACATATTTTGAATTCTACGATTGGTTTAAGCTGTATAAGATGGGAGGGACAGTTTGCACAGAATATTTCATAAATTCCCGGTTGTTCACTAGGAATGTTGTCTTTGACTGTGTTTTGAAATGGATAGTTTTTAAAATAATTAATTATTTGCTCGTGTGAGTCCATTTCAAACTGGGTAGTAGAAATAAATGACAGACTTAATTACAATCTATTTATTTAGTTCTTTTTCTTTATGTGCCGTCTCCTACCGAAGGTTGGCGACCATCAAACGATAGGTTTCTCTGTTTTGTACCGCATGTATTATGTTCGCAGCTTCTGGTATTTGAAACCATTCTCTCAAGTTTCTCGGCCAGGATTTCTTCTTTCTATCCAAACCTCTTCTACCTTCAATCTTGACTTCCACAATAATCTATTTGGTAAGCAACAATTAGTAAGAAACTAATTCAACCAAACCTTACATCAGGTATGGTACAAAAGATACCAATATTACTTAGGGTTCCAGTATTACTTAGTTAAAATTGAGGGGGGTGGTTTTTCATTGAATGTAAAGGTAATTCATATAAAAATAATATAAGCAGTACTTACATAACGATACAAGGTCTATTTTAAAGATGACGTGTTTCAAATGCTCGTTTTTGCTAAAATATCGTCTGTGGGTTTTCAACTATCAGCAATAGAAAATATCGTTGAATCGTTTAGAGGAGAAAACAAAGCGTCTGTAAGGAGTAAGAAAAAATCATGATAGTAGATAGAGCACAAAACAATCTTCATTACATTAAAGAGATTGTTCGAAGTAGTAAATAGGTTCGTATACCTAGGGTTTCGCACAACAAATGAAGGAGGATGCTACTTAAAGGTACATAGAAGGCTTAATATTGCAAGAACATCTGTGATGGCGCTAGTAACCTGTTGCTAGGCTTTACATATTCTGTTAAGAGTTCTTCTTCTTCATGTACCATGTCCTTTCAGAACGTTGGTTACTATCATAACTATCTTAATTTTATTCACTGCCACCCTAAATAGGATGCTTGTATCAACACCATACCAATCTCGCAAGTTCTTCAACCATGAGGTTCTTCTTCGTCCTGGACTGCGTTTGCCTGCTATTTTTCCTTGTATGATATTTTGTAGCAACCTATATTTGGGACCTCTCATTACATGTCCGAAATACTCTAGCTTTCTCTGCTTGATGCTTTTTATGATCTCAGTAGTCTTGCTGATCTGTTCTAGTATTGTGGAGTTTCGAATTTTCTCCACCCAGGAAACTTTTAAAATTCTTCTATAACACTACATTTCGAAAACCTCAAGGCGATTTAGATCGATTTTATTCACAGTCCAGGACTCGACACCGAGTAAGACACCCAAGTAAGACCGAGAACACGCAACAGCGAAGTAGGATCCTTAATGCCAATTTTAGGTCTCTGTTACATAACACCTTGGACATCCTTCTAAAAGCGGCTCTAGCCTGCTACATTCTAGATCTAATTTCACAGTGACTTTCTGCGTTACAATTTAATTGCTGTTCAAGGTAAACGATTTTATCAACATTCTCAAGTTTGGTATTATTTACATATATAGACGGTTTTATATGCTGTTATTTACTTATTACGAATATTTTGATTTTCCGTATGTTCAAATCCAGACCTGCCTCCCTACAACTCTCAACGACACTATCAAGTAGTGTTTGCAGATCTTCTTGACTAGAAGCTAGGAGTACTGTATCATCCGCATATCGCAAATTATTGATGAGTTCGCCGTTCACAAGTATCCCTTCTTGTTTTTCAGAAAGTGCTTTTCTGAAAATTCTTTCGGATTAAACGTTAAAAAGCAGGGGTGACAAGAGGCATCCCTGGCGTACTCCTCTTTTAATATTGAGAGCCTGTGATTCCATACCAGGTTTAACATACATGTTTAACAGGTTAAACGTTAAAAAGCATTGCAATATAAATTTGCAATTATTCGAACATCTCTGTCGTCCAAGCCAATGTCTTTTAGAGTTTCGATCAATATAGAGTGCTAACACGATCAAATGCCTTTTGGAAGTCAATAAAACAACAGTATATGTCTAAAGATATATCTCGACATCTTTGAGCAAGTACGTTCATTCCAAACAGTGCCTCTCTCGTTCCAAACCCGTTATGGAAACCATACTGACTGTCATCCAGGTATTCCTCGCATTTATTGTAGATACGACCATGTATTATCTTCAGAAAAAATTTTAATAAGTGGTTTAACAAACTGATGGTTCTATAATTAGCACATGTTTTTGCTGTTGTCTTCTTAGGTAGAGCTATAAACAGTGAATTAGACAAACCATTAGGTAGTTGTCCGCTGGTATAAGTAGTATTGAAAAACAAAGTTATAGCCTCTAAAACATTGCTATCATTTATAAGCTTGTATATTTCAGTTGGAATTTCATCAGGACCAGTCGCTCTGCCATCTTTTGATGTTTGTATGGCTTTTATAACCTTTTATAACCTCAGAGCGTGTTATTAGGGGTTCGTCGCAGTTAGTAATATCGGGAGGTGAACTACTCCTATCGTCTTCGAATAGGTTCGTGACGTAATTTTCCCATTCTTTAAGTTTGTCCTCTACTTTATTACTTTACCATGTTCATCCTGTAGCAATGTGGTTTGTTTCTTATTGAAGATACCAGCCGCTTCTTTCACTTTTTTATACATGTTAAACGTGTCGGATCTGTTTTCAAGTTCTTCAATGTCATGACACTGTTTGGCTAGATGTTGACTCTTTGCTTCTCGTATTTTACGTCGAATTTCTTTTTGTATGCTGTTGTAAAGTGTTTCGTTGTTTTTCGTTAGTCGCCGTTGTTCCATCAAATCCAATATGTCATCTGTCATCCAAGTCTGCTTTGACCTGCCTTGTAAATTTCTCAGATTTCTTTTACTGTTGTTACGATTTTGTTTAAGCCCTCATCGACGTTTTCATCAATATTTTCCCAAATTAAATTTTCGTTCAGTTGTCTTTGAACTGATTGCTTAGCTTTCTTGTCTTGTAATTGGGCTGTATGAATAAAGAGAGTTGAGAGATGATTTTCGGTGAAGATCAAAACCTGGTGCAATTTGTGTGATGCAAGAAGAACAGGTACAGTGGAAAACTGATCATCGAGGGCAGAGTTAAAGGAAAAAACCAAGAAGAATATCTAGAAGCCGTTGCTTGGATGAAATACTGATCAATCGAGGGTTACATAAAGCCGAACAACTAGCCCAGGATATAGAGGAATGGAAGGGACTTGTAAAAAGGTATGAAAATTTAATGTGTCACAAAATCCCTATAAAGGATTGGGACTGAGGAAAAGTAAGGTTACATTTTTAAAATACTTATTTTAACATTTCCCATTATTACTATTTTGCGAATCACCTA